>JAQAHW010000016.1:0-2500000 GCA_027580185.1 Tuta absoluta | reverse complement strand
TCTTAATATAAAACCGGCTCGGGCGAGATAAAAATTAAAAATGAAAATAAAGGTACTGCCTCGGGGCTGGCCAGGTTAATTACACGGCATGTAACTTTACGCCACCACCAGCTGTAAACGACATTTGTTGTATAAAATTCCTAAAATTGTTATAGGTATAGATTGCGCCGACTCCAAATAAATTGGGATAAGGGCAGGCAGAGAATGATGACGTTGTAGGTATAAAACTCTACTTACCAATATCGGTAAGTGTTGTGTGTGTACATGGCGTTACATCCAAACAGCCAATCGTTGTCGGTCAGGTTGACACTCTCCACAGCGACGAAACGGTTCTGCGGGAAGCTGACGAGTCTTATCATCAGGTACGTTGTCCTGAAACAAACGCAGATCATTGTAGTAATGACTTACTTTCTGGGACACCGAGTTGTATGGGGTGGTATGGGATCTACCTCCTAGCGGTCCACCCCGGGCAACGGCAACACAGGCTTGCCTGTGGATAAGTCCGGCTGAGTGATCCCACGTGCGCGGTGGAAGGCTCCGTAAGGGGCCGCCTGGCTCGCGACCACCATCCCACCGAAGTCTGGCGCCAAGTAGCTTGCTGCGTTCCGTCAGTGTGTGGGAGTGCCAGTGCCTTAACAGGCTTCTTCTGGGTGAGCTCGCTCCATCTTAGACTCTGTCTCTGTCCTATGACCTAGACTAGAGTCAAGAGCAAACCCATCATTAATAAAAAAAAAAAAAAAGTCATCCAACGACACGATGTACCCTGGTGTCACGAGTTTTTCAACCGCCTCCTACTAGTAGAAGGCCTCTGGCATGGTTGTGTAACGACCGCCGTCTAAGTAATCATAGACAGCAACCGGGACCGACGGCTTAACTTGCCCTCCGAAGCCCGGAACCATTTCTTTTCGGACAATCAGGTGGTTCACCCTGCAATGTCCTAACCAGACCGGGAACAAATTTACGTGATAAATATCAACTTCGTGTTTGTTCCACCGAGAATCGAACCCGGAACCTTTGCGTCGCAGGCAGTCACACTACCACTGCGCCACATCGGCCATCGATAATGAGTACTAATGACTGCCCGATGATGATGATGTTCGGGGCCGGTCGCATTTAGTTTAATGACAGCATTTTACCTACCAATAAAATGCTTATTAAACTACTTACCTTCCTTATAGCCTTACTTATAGAGATAGAGATCTTTCTTTGCAGCGATTGGTCGCACTTATCTGTTCCAAAGCTGTGTGATTGGTTACGTATGCCCCCACACCCCACCCCACTCCGACACGGCAGGGCGGGGCGAGTCGGCCCGCTTGGCTTCATTGCGTCTCATAATAATATTCTAATTAGAATATTATTACTACAAAATACACCAGGCAGAATTAAAAATTTAAGGCTATAAGGAAGGTAAGTAGTTTAATAAGCATTTTATTGGTAGGTAAAATGCTGTCATTAAACCACTGTACGTTCCTTATAGCCTTACTTATAGAGACATGTTTGATATCGCCTGGAGGAGTGGGAGCTATCGCCAATGTGAAAAACTATAAAAAGAAACAGGTATGATTATTCTTTAAAAAAGAAAAATGAATTTCTTTATCAACAATAATGATTTTGATCTACTATACTGAAAATTTATTTATATTGTATTTATTAAAAAATACTGTAATATCATAAACTCACCCTTAAATGACGATAAAATATAATAAATTATAATGAAAATGTAATTCAAAACCTCTTGTACTATATTACGGCATTCTAGGTAAGCATAATAGAATGATGAAAATGATGCATTTGTAACATGCCATTTATAATGTCTTTGAAAAACTTTACCTCGTATTTAATAAAAAATGCACATAATACAGTTATTCATAATGTAAGTCTCAATACGTTTTGATAAGATAGAAAGTACGCGGAAATTCATCTGAAAGTTTCCGAACAGTAAACAGAGATATTAAAAAAAAAAAAAAAAAAAAATTGAAAATCTCAATAGCCAAAATAGTAAAATATAAAAATATTGAACCTTTAGTTAGAGGTAAATACGCATTGCAGGTCGTTTTTATAAAACCTTTTAAATATCTATTTACTTAGATAGTAAATAAATAGCTCTTTTACACAGAAAAACATAGCTTACATATTATAATTGTGCTTGATCACTCAAGCTATAGGTAACGTAATAAGTAGGTTAAATTTCCCTACTATAAGGTCAACACTACTGTTTAAGATATGCATTGACCTAAACGGGCTTAAGCAGGTAAATCAAAAAACCTGGCCAAACGACTACCTAGTTTCCCAGGAGAATAAAAGGCATATAAATTTGTTATCAAATCATACCTTCATATGATTTTTTAAATATGATTCATTTGGGCTTGCCTTAATAATATTTGCTATAATACATAATGATCAATAACTAACCTTGTTTACTTTGTCGGAGTAACGGTCAAGCTTTATTTAAAACATCACTCGGGCCTCTGAATAAACTATATTGTATATAATAATATAGTTAATTAATATCTTGGTAAATCTACCTAAACTTGATATAATAAAAGAGGCGATTATTGAAATTGTTTTCTGCCATAACTACCTCTGACCGTCCCATGCAAAGCCCAGATCTCTGTTTAAAACTTGAAAAGGGCACAAATTTGCTTTAATTTTATGTACAATCAAAAACGAGCTAGCTATAAAAGAATATGAGCTAAAGTTTAAATTATAAGAATTTTATCATTTTGTTAACAGCTTACCTACGGAGAAAATTTAATCCGAAGGTACGTCGGTAAACGACGTTATTGTTTATTAGACAGTACAAACATTGCAACATTGCAAATTAATTGTGGAAGCCTAGATCTTACGTGGGTCACCGTACAAATATTATATATCATTATGATCACCGTTGGTAAAATATACTAGCTATTGAACGTAGTAGGTAGTTCCCAATATAATTCTCGCTAGGTATCTATTCTGAAAATATTTTACCTTGATAGGCAAACGTAGGTACATTCAAGCATTTTTTAACAACGTCTTGTGCTCGACATCCAGAGCAAATATATTGGAACAACGGTATTATTATTTTAGGCTGACGTCTTACGATAGGCAATTATGTTCACCATCGTACGTTTCTAACAACCATCTAACAATGTTATACACAGGAGTAGATACTCGTGTTCAAAACCCAAACAAGGCAGACAGGGCACTTACACAAATATCAATTAGCAAAAGTACCCTCTGATTGTAACCTTTTGTATATTTATTTAAAATACCCACATAGACTGTGGGTACTTGTTGTTTACTTGCCCAAAAGCTTTCATTCATTATCGAAAAAGTAGGTGTAGTAAGCATGACTACACTTAAGGAAATAAAAACTTAATATCGTCTGGGACAGTGTCGCATTATTGCTATTTGCCACTATCGCTCTAAAACTTTTCATCTCTAGAGGAGGTTGTTATACATATTACGCCATATGCATTTCATTCATAACATTTCAGGTAATATGAAAGCACCTGAAAAATATATCATGAACTTTTCATCTCTAGTGGAGGTTGTTATACAAATTACGTAACATGCATTTCATTCATAATATTTCGGGCAATATAAACGCACCTGAAGAAAATATCATGTTCAAGATCAAGGCACTCGAGTAGGTAACACAAAATTTGGCATATACCAAATAGGTATATATTACATCACTCGCCTTAGCAGCTAGACAACCTTCCACTAGTTTTGATGTTATACAGCTTGATATAGCAGAATTAACAATATAATTAACAATTAACAACATGCTGGAATAAGTAAATTACCTACATACATCTCCACCTCACGAAATTTACTCCGTACACTCAATGCACGATGAATTAAAAAGTAAAAATTATTATAGTTTCGGTGTGAGATCTATTAAATGGGTAGGTCTTCATTATTTACTTATCCATTTTGAGATGAGGCCATTACAAAAAGGCCGTTTTCTCTCCCCACATTTGTCTGTTTCCATGTTGCTAAGAAAAACCTAGGACTATTTTAGGACAACTCTGCACTTAGAGAGCTTCCGTGATTGATGCCAGAATCATAGCGAGTATTTAACGTAGGTACTCTTACGCCACTTTTTGATCATAGTTCAAAGAAGTAAACAAATGACAAGCGTGAGGGATCTCCCTCAGAAATGCGTTAGCACTACGAGGTCTGTGATAGCATAGAAATAGAAGTGAATTATTGCTACTTAGGACAGTAAGCAAGGGAAAAATTTATAAATTCAGTCGTTTTCACAGTTACCTAATAAATCAATATGTTTCTCATTTTCTTACTGCGTGGCCTCGGTAGGCCACTGAAATGATCATAAAGGAAAACTGTTTCAGACTTAAACCGTCTATAAATTTTCCTTAACCTGCGAGAATTTAGACTCGGCAGTAACGGTTACTAGGATGGGACTGAATGCGGTGAATCTACGACAAATATGTCTTCTGCTTAAGAATCATTGTAAAACGTTAGACAGCTCTCTAACTTTGAACTTTATTCCGAGTAGATAAAGTTCATACTTACGTAGAAATATTGTTCCCTGTACTTTCTAATAGCCAAAACTTTTTCGGGCTAGGATGTTATATTCGAAACATTTTTTCAAACATTTAAGTAGGTATATTTTGCCTACAGATAGCCTATTTTGCAAATTCTCAGTGGAATCTAGCTATCGTTATTTGAAAGCGTAAGCTCATGGAACTAAAAGAGGGGGACCTTATGAACGCGTGCAAGGTAAAAATATTTTCAAATTAACATCTTAGGAATCCCCTCGCGTTCTATTTTCTAATACGCTCGAGGTAACACATGTGTCAGACAGTAAACTCCTTGTACTCAAGTCTGTAACACACCTTTCGAAGCTTTTATTTCTTAAATATATTTTAATACTTAACCTTAACCGTGTTAGGTAGGTATAAAATTATGGAAACTTGGCTAATTTTATACCACATGCAGGATTCGAACCTGCGCGCTTCACTATCAATACTAGTGCTACACACTACCCTTCGCTACAATTGCTTTATCTCATCGCAGGCGGTGGACCGGACGATGTACTTTCAGATAAGACAAAATTTAACGAGGGCATTTCACTGTCACGTTAGAAGACAAATAAGCATAGAAGTAAAGAAAGACTGCTTTACTTTGATCAGACAAAAGCAAATCATGCATGTGCCGGATGCCATCAAAACTTTTGGAAGTTTGATAAAAAGGTAGGTAGGTACCAAAAGTAATACCTATACTTAAAGCAATAACGTTTTATCAAAGGTGCTGGCCGACTCTTTCTGCACGAGGTATTAAAAATATATTGGTGGGTACATTTCGAAACTTTGGCTCCACGAGGACCCAGTTTTTTGAGTTGCATATCGTACCGAAACCCACAACACAAATACTTTTTAGTACTTGTTAGTATTTTTGGCAATATTTGCATCTAAACCGTCTATAATGCATGGAATTTGTATCGCATGTCGATTTATTAATTCGTCAAGTATACGAAAGGCTCGAGGACAGAATTTCAGGCCCTGCAAGTGCAAGCGAGGGCATTCTGCATGACATCAAAAGGTACAACCCCTGCGCGGGGATGTAGGAGTCTAAGGACACGTCATGCGCTGACGGCCTAATGAACTCCTGATGATGTTATAAAATAGGGTATACCTTGCGTTGCGCAGAGGTAGCTTATAAAACCGACGAAATGTAGCTTGGCTTGTGCTGCCATTTCATATCATAGCAATCAACTAGAATATATATTTTCTGCAATTTATTCTAGGTACAACGAAAAGATCCTTGAGGAGTTCTTATTACTCTATTTTATAAGACGTTCTACGGACTTGGACTTCCGTAAACTTTCTTATTACTTAGAGGATTTCACAGGGTCATGAAAATAAAAAATTGTCGCTGTTCGACTTATTTATTTAAAGAACTTTGAAGGTATCCGAACAATACCTACAGATCACGTATTTGATGCGTTACTTGAATAACACGTTGCTACGTGAAAGGAGCATCTGTATACCATTACTAGCTCCAGTAAACGACATAAAAATGTATTTATGTCCAAATAACAATTTACAAAAACACGTGTAAAAATAAAATAATCATTCACAAATGAAAATCCATAAATCAATCAGGCACATTAATGAAAAACGTGCACGGGGGATATGTAGAAACTAGTTCGACGGGATTGTAACCTATAAATAGAAAAAAGGTATTACTTCTCTCGAGGAATACCTACCTATCAGTTCAAGGTAACTAGTTTAAAAACCTGCGAGGGATGAACATTTATATTGAAAATCTTAAAATAATGCCACTCAAAGCTTGTGCGAAGTGCACTATGATTATTGGATTTTCATTTGATCGTTCGTAAAGAATCGAACGAATTAATTACTTCCGGATTAAAAACTTTTCGTAAAAATAATTCACTATTGTTAAATCCGGGTAACTAAAACTTCGATAGCAACCAAATTTCTATAACACACTTTGCTTATTTATTTGGGATCATTATTCTTGACAAATAATTCCCATAAATTATTAACTATTTTGTTCACAGAATTCGGATCGCCAGGAACAATTTATTTATTCGTAAACGGTCTTGACAGATTTCAATAATAATTTATTAAAATTGTAAGAAATTGCAAAGTTGTGTCCGACGGAAACCCGCCTTCAGAAATTTGATTTGCCACATGCATAATAAAATATAAAGGACTTACCCAGTTTATACACACACTGATTTTAAAATTTATTTAAATAGGAACAATTAAATCACTAAATTTATTAATTTAAAAAACGAACGGTGCAAAACCGTTAAAATTGTAAGAAAATAATTTTTCAAAGTTTAAAATTTAAAACTTTATCGAAATTTAAAAAATTATTTTCTGAGCGCGACCGCTCACTGCGAAAGAAAAATCGCCAATGTAGCCAAGCGGGCCGACTCGCCCCGCCCTGCCGTGTCGGAGTGGGGTGGGGTGTGGGGGCATACGTAACCAATCACACAGCTTTGGAACAGATAAGTGCGACCAATCGCTGCAAAGAAAGATCTCTATCTCTATAAGTAAGGCTATAAGGAACGTACAGTGGTTTAATATCAAGTTAAACAAATATAATCAACTAGCTGTTCCTATGTGTTAATCCATGTTACCTTCAATATGTGTGCCAAATTTCATTACAAACGGTCCAGTGGTTTTTGCTTGAAGAAGTAACAAACAAACAAACAAACATACAAGCAAAGGATACTAAGAACAAAAATTAAAATAAAAGTGTAGTATTTAGAACGTGTAATCGTGGTCGCGAGATGCCGCCTTAGCTTGCGTAGCATTGCCTCATTTCTTTCCCGCGGGTGTCGTAAAAGGCGATTGTGGGACTTGAGAGTTCCATATGTATTAGGATTTCAGGCAACAGTGTCACACGACTTTTCATAAAGGGCCCTCAAATATATGTCAGACGTGGCGATAGCGACCGTATGTTTTGGCCGGTGGCTACCCCGCAAGGGTTAAAGGCGTGATATGTGTATGATCAAGGCTTAGACGGCAAGGTTAGACTGATGAAATCCAACAGCAAGCTGTTACCCTACATGGTCCCTATCATTTTACTACTACAACATACAAATTTTTAAAGATACTACTTTTTTGGTAGCTTGAGTTGGCTTGAGTACTTTTTTTATCTTATAGTTGCGGCCTGCCCATCGGTTTCACCCGCTGCAAACCGTTTTCCCTAAGACATTTAATATAGCTTATGTTCCTCAGGGATAGTGTAGGATTCTAATGGTAAAAGATTTTTTTTTTCGATCCATTAGTTTCGGAGCCTATTCAATTCATACAAACAATCAAATCTTTCCTCTTTATAATATTAGTGTAGATTTTTTCTCATTATGTAGATATATTATCAATGTATTGATATAGTTTCTTACATAATTCAAAAGATAAAACAAATAAATAAGGACAAAACCATTCAACTCTCATCAAAAGATAAGATATTTTCAATTGCATTATTCTATCATATAACAATGGTTTACTACTGGTAAGTGTGTTTTGTTATAGTTTCTTTGAGTAATAGTAATACCTACTTATTTATAAGACCAATGGTGAATCCGTACTAATATTATAAATCTGAGAGTTTGTGTGTGTGTATGAATGTTTGTTCGTTACCTCTTCACGCTCAAACGGCTTGACCGATTTGGATGGAATTTGGAACACAGGTAGAGTATAACCTGGAATAACACATAGGCTTTTTACCGCGGTAAAACAGCTATTACCACGGGAAAATGAGTGGCAGCGGGTGAAACCGCTGGGCGGAAATCTACTTATATTATAAAAATTAATATCCTGGACACTCCACACAGCGCCATCTAGCCCCAAACTAAGCAAAGCTTGTACTATGGGAACTACATAGCTAGAACTAATACATATATACGACAATTGTAAACAAATACATATTATACATATTAAACACCCAGGCTAGACACAAATACTTGAAATCGATTTAAAAAATATTTGTGTCTTGGGATCGAACCCACGAGATCGATCCTTGGCGTAGCAGGCAGGGATACTATCCGCTTACGCCACGGACCAGTCAAGTTATAGAAATTTAAGATTATTTCAAGATAAATTAGACTATCTATATACATATAATATGAAGTGCAGGTATTGACAAAATAATCTGTTAAGCATAAAACAAACTTGCTATTTTTTAAGAGCTTCAAAAAATACATACATATTAATACGTACACATAAAAAACCTCAAAAACGGCCATTTACACCACGTCTGACAAATATTTGAGGTCATTCGGAAAATTGTGCATCGCCATAGTGACAGGTTGTCAGCCCATCGCCTAAAGTTGCAATACACACCCTCAAGTCCTCAGTCGCCTCTTACGACTCCCACCGGAAAGAAATGGGGTGATGCTATTCTAATCCGGCATCACACGGCATATGAGACATTTATTCATAAACATCTTGGTGATATTTGACTGGGCTGATTGCGTAGCGGATAGTACCCCTGCTTGCTACGCCCAGGGTCGTGGGTTCGATCCCCTCAAGACACAAATATTTGTTAAGTCATTTTCAGATATTTGTCTTTAGTCTGGGTGTTTCTATGTATATTATGTATTTATTTTCAAAAAAAGTATATATGTATTAATATCAGCTATCTAGTTCCCATAGTACAAGCTTTGCTTAGTTTGGGACTAGATGGCGCTATGTGAATTGTTCAGGATATTTATTTCCAAAACATTGCGTAAAGGCTATTTCGGCCGGGAACCCATCACGCGCGTCACACGGTGGATGACGCATTAGTGTCGTCTCGGAATATCTTGTCCCATGATTCTGGAGAAATGCCAGCGACGTGCAACAACTTGCGAACGACACGTCAGGGTGTGACGGCGTTTAATACAATTTAATGGGTTTTCATCGTTGGGTTTCAAACAGAAAGTAATGAAGGCCAAAAGCCAAATAAACAAGCAAACAGACATATAAATAAATAGGTCAGATCAAATATTCCCTTTAGTCGCTGAGTACCTAAAAAGCAGTTTTCCAATTTCGCGTTTCGCCAAAATGTCATTTATAATAAGCGTTAGGACTAAGTATGTTTTTGTCTATGTCGCTGCAGACCTACTTCTCGTTTTGCCTAACTCGACATAAGACCTACTTCTCGTTATGCCTAACTCGAAATTAGACCTACTTTTCGTTTTACCTAGAAACAACGTTGCTCGCAAACATCACTTAGCATTTTCAACAAGTTTATCTTTAGATCAGTTTTCGAATTGGTACTGGCGCATCTCTATTACGCGTCTCTCTATATCACGTTGTCGGCTATAGACGACTGTGGCGTCGGTGGCATTTCTATATTCTCAAACCCTTAGGACAACTAAGGATGTGATTTATAGAATATCGATTAAAAAATATAAAAAAATTCAGAACATCATACGATTTATGCTGGTATTTAGGTATTTTAATATTTCATTGCGACTACTAATTTTTGAATTTAAAATTTAAAGAGGTTTTGTCGGCTATACCCGTCTGTGTCGCTGAAAAGGTTTATAATATTTTAAAGCTAAAACTTTTGCACTAACTAAAGCTGTCTTTAAAACGGAAGTCACTAACGTCGCAGGTATCAAGCTTTATTTTACGGACTCTACAATAAACTTCAATTCGTCTTCCTCATTTATAAACTAAAATATCACAGATCACCTACTTCGCTCATTAACTAGTACTCAATGGGTCTAAACATCAGTATGTCGATCTCTCGTTAGATCTCAACATCGGTATGACAATATCTCGTTAGCTCTAGGCAAAACGCGAAATTGGAAGACTGCGGTGTAGGCACTCAGCGACTAAAGGAAATCTATATAGGATGAAATGCTGAGATGGATGCTGTGTGAGGCCGACTTGGAATAGCATCACCCCATTTCTTTACCGTGGGTGTCGTAAGAGGCGACTGAGGGACTCGAGGGTGTGTATTGCAATTTTAGGCGATGGGCTGACAACCTGTCTCTATTATGTTACACAATTTTCCGAATGACCCTCAAATATATGTCAGACGTGGCGTAAATGTCCGTTTTTACGGTTGTTTACGCTCTGCCTACCCTGCAAGGGATTAAAGGCGTGATTTATGTATGTATGTAGGATGAAATACTACCGATCGATAGCGAAAACTGAGTACGGGCTAGTGATAATAACAATAAGGAGCAACTTTCCCAAAATAAGGAACATGGGCCGAAATATAACAAAAATATTTTGAGCTTCCATAGTTACGCAAAACAGCTGATCGGCAATTTTGTATGGGAGATAATTATTTTCACTTTACGACATATGTTCCTTGGGGAAAGTTGTTTCTTATCACCAGCCCGACTTGAATTTTCGCTATCGATCACTAATAATAACATTTCACCCTTAGAGAGGACCAATCTTTCATTTAAGATTTCACCCTATATAACCAAATCACACTTTAAGTACTATTAATTATACTGTGCTTTAGGACACTGTTAGTATTGATAATCTACTAACAGTGTCCTATGGTTTCCACTTGGTATTTTTTTCACAAGGTCTGAGAGTTCGTGTGTGTGTGTGTGTGTGTGTGTGTGTGTGTGTGTGTGTGTGTGTGTGTGTGTGTGTGTGTGTGTGTGTGTGTGTATGTATGTTTGTTACCTCTTCACGCTCAAACGGCTTGACCGATTTGGATGAAATTTGGAACACAGGTAGAGTATAACCCGGAATAACACATAGGCCCCACTTTTTACCGCGGGGAAAACAACTATTACCACAGGAAATGGAGTGGCAACGGGTGAAACCGCTGGGCAGAAACCTAGTGGTTAAATAAAAAAATAAATAAATACATACTCTTGAAAAACATAACCCTCCTTCTGAGGCAGTCAGGGAAAAAATAAATCTAGAAGCTAATAAAAATTCTCAGGGTCACCTCACCTAAGACCATTAAAGAACGTCGTACATAATCTTATCATAAATGAATACTGTCAATAAAATGATAAAATGGCTATAAAATTTACTTACTTATCAATCTCTGGGCGGTATATCTGATAGATCCTTCTGTTATCTTCGTACCAGAACGCATCCATCAGCATGGAGACGACGGGCCGCTTGATCTCTGCACTCAGGGTCATTGACCGATTCGCCTGAAATTTACAAGTGCTACAATCAGCTGCAAACAGTAAATAGTGACTTTGTCTACACTAATATTATACAGAGGAAAGATTTGATTGTTTGTTTGTTTGAATGGAATAGGCTCCGAAACCACAATCTTTTGCCATTAGATTACAAATTATCCCTGATTAATATAGGCTATAATAAAATGTCATATTCGCACGGGGAAACGGAAAGCAGCGGGTGAAACCGATGGGCGGGGCGCTAGTAACAAATAAATTTAATGAAAATGAATTGATAATGTAAAACTACTTAGTAATTTGTATTTAATCTTATCTAATCTATTCCAATTTTATGCATTTTTTTAACTTCTGACATAATAAAGGCTATTATTATTTATTTTATTTATAATCAGCTGCAGGAAGGTCAGCAGTTTGTAGCAAAGATCATGCGTGGAGAAGCGCATTGACTTACTCATAGAGCAACACGTAGGTGCAAATAAATATTAAATACCTTGGGCAATTCACACAGCGCCATTTAGACCCAAACTAAGAATCAAATTGTGATTTAGGAGTGCTAAGAATATAAATTGTTAACTTCTTTATAACAAATAAATGAATACATACAAATACAAAGCAAAGCTTTTACTATGGGAACTAGATAGCTGATATTAATACTTATACACTTTTTTGAAAATAAATGCATATAATACATAGAAAAAACCAAGCCTAAACAGAAATATCCGAAAATTTACTTAACAAATATTTGTGTCTTTTGGGGATCGAACCTACGACCCTCGGTGTGGGTTACTAGCCACTACGCCATCGTAAATGTAAGTTGGATGTAGTATAGGGGTCATATCATATTTTTAGTGATATAAGCTACTTGTCTCAATTACCGACTAAAATCTGTAATTAAAAATAGCACTGTCACTTTCTGTTACATAGGCTTAAAACAACGATAGAAGATTGCCTCTTAAATTGTCTGACTTTACGCATTTTACGCGGTATCTGTCAAAATCAAGCGGCGATTAAAAATATGGCGGTTAAACATACAAGAGAATCTGCAAAATGGCGCGGAATTCATAGACAATTTCAAACATGACGTCATGCCTAAAAAAGTCTATGACATCTACTATCATACATACATACACATATTACGCCTATAATCCCTTGCGGGGTAGGCAGAGCGTAATCGGCCGCAAGAAACGGACATTTATGCCACGTCCGACAAATAATTGAGGGTTATTCGGAAAATTGTGTATCACCACTATCGCCAGTGACAGGTTGTCAGCCCATCGCCTAAAATTGCAATACACACCCTCGAGTCCCTCAGTCGCCTCTTACGACTCCCACGGGAAAGAAATGGGGTGATGCTTTTTAAAGCCGGCATCACACGGCAACGGCACTATCATTTCTAGACTCATTTAACTGAAAGTGACTGTGCTACTATTAATTAGCGGTTTTAGTCAGTTACGTGGAACTACCACTACTAAACAGAGATCCTTCACAATTGGAAGTACATTACTTGTCACGCTTGACTAAAATAATCCAGATTTACAATTCAATACTTAACATGATATCTCCAGCCTTTGAAGAGCTTATAATCGTAATAATATTATCCTTACTTATGATCGATTTAATGCGTTATGTAAGCTTTGCAATAATAGTTGTAATAACTATAAAAAGATAACTGGGACACGATTCATAATTTTCAAGAACATCACTTAAAGATTGCGATACCCTGATATTGAGAAGATACAGTAAATGATTAGATTTAATTCATGTCAAGGGGCACTTATGGAGGGGAAGACCTTATTTGATGTGTAGGTACTTAAAAAAGTAGTAAAGATTTCTGTTATGGCGTAACAAATTTTGCTACTTTGCGAAACTATGTTTTATGTATAATCATAAAGATACTTTAAAACATTATAGGGCTTAATAATTGCCCATACACTGTATTCGAAAGCGAATAAATTTTATAAATATTTGGTCTTAAGTCTTAACGCTCTGTGGCCTTACCTGAAAAAAAATTCCTTGCCTTAGCCGTCAATACCTTTCTACTCTCGGATATAAAGGGTGAAATTTTTCACGGGAAAACAACACAGGCTAGTGACAAGGAACCTCTTTCTCCAAGTAACGTAGGTTGAAATATGTCAAAAATATTTAGAGTGTCCAAAGTAACTCAAATCAGCTGATTGGCAAAGTATGCGAGGTCCAATTTTATTTTCGTATTTCGACCTATGTTCTAAGTATATACATGCATCTTACCTGGAAGTACTGCCTCGCTTTAGCCGTCAGGAGCTCTCTATTGTCTGTTATCTGCTCGGTGAGCAGGTCTACTATGTCGAACAGGTACTTATTGATGGTCATCACGAGCTGCTTGCATCACAATACTGTCAATAAGTATATACCGCTGCATCTCACCTGGAAGTACTGCCTCGCTTTAGCCGTCAGGAGCTCTCTATTGTCTGTTATCTGCTCGGTGAGCAGGTCTATGTCGAACAGGTACTTGTTGATGGTCATCACGAGCTGCTTGCATCACAATACTGTCAATAAGTATATACATGCATCTCACCTGGAAGTACTGCCTCGCTTTAGTCGTCAGGAGCTCTCTATTGTCTTTTATCTGCTCGGTGAGCGGGTCTACTATGTCGAAGAGGTACTTGTTGATGGTCATCACGAGCTGCTTACACCACACGATGCCTACGTGGTCGGGAGACACCCACACGCCTGGTATTGCTGTCACCTAGAGTTTTGAAGAGCGTCATTTATTGAATATTAAAGAAATGTGAGAGCATTTACTTAATATGCGTAATAGCATACACAAAAAAAGAAGAACAAATCTTATGAGTTTCGAAAGGTTTTATAGGGATGGTTATATCAGAAATCAGAATCAATTTATTATTCACTTCCTTATATAAAGTCTCTTCCTATGCCCCGGTGTCCCGTTGTATGCTTAGAGCTTTGAGCTGTGCAAAGGATTTTGATGCGCCCTTTTTGTGAATTAAAATATTGATTTAAGTGGAAAGTTTATATAATAAATGAAAATATTAAAAACACGACTGCTTCCTGAGATAAAGCCTCGCATATGACACAGTAAGGATTCTTACGATACAATTTTCATTGAAATCTGTTCAGTGGTAAACGAGTTTCAGTCCTTCAAAGAATCGCAAATAAATACATACATACATGAACTCTAAAAACATTACTCCTTTTTTGGCTGGACAGAAAAAAAACATACCGGTAAAAAGTCATATAAATAAGACTAGTCTTCGAACAAGGGCAGATAAATTATCATCATGATGCATTATCTGTTTACTGATTATGCTCACAGTATGATAACAGAGCACTCAGCCTTGAATATTCCATAGAAATCAGGAAACTAAAGAAAAGACTATAAATAAAGTTTGAGATAAATGTAATTGGTACCCACTTTACATGTAGGTATTTTGCTTTTCGCTTAATAATTTCGAGCACTGTTTCTCTATTTCTTGTGATGAAAATAGGTATTTATTTTACGATTAAAAGAAGACAGGGAATCTGGTTTTTCTTCTTCTAGTCGAGTCAATGGCAAAATGTGGATCTGCAAAGTTTACCAGCCCAAAACGTGGCCACATCGATGGCTTGCTGGTTGGCGCTGAAAACCCTGGGTGCAGGTAAACAGAGAGGTAGGGCACGACAATAAGTGCAACATATACAGGGTTCAAGGGACAGCCCTTCGAATACTGATAGGGTGCATTCAGATCATGAAACTTAACAACTTCCCATACAAAAATATTTCAGGAAACGTCAAATATTTTCGCTTTAGTAAAAGCAGTCAGCTGTTTGTGATTTTGTATGGGAGATAGTTTTTTCCGTCGTTTCCTGACATAATATGTTTCTAGAGGACAGTTGATCAGTTTCATAGTCTGAATGCACCCTATCAGCATTCGGAGGGCTGTCTCTTACACCCCATGTTCTATTGACAAGGAATTACTTACCAGAGCATTAATATAGCTATCCCTGGAAGCAGTCAATCCTGAAGCGACGAGAATATCTCTTGGACCATTTCCGAAGCTCAGTAGGATCCTGCTGTTATTCCTTTCCGGGTCTCTCGCGAGCTGTTTCCATTCCTCACTCATACGTATGTAGTAGTCATTTATAGTATTGTCGAAGTTTATGGTCGGCGCCTCTAAAGGGGCTGCTAAAGTGATAGCTATTGAGGTAGAGTTTGCAGTGGACGGATACGCTAGGAGACGCTTTGCTACCACTCCTCCCTGAAATATTGGCAAATGTATAGCCTCCTTCTTCTTTTCATGTGGGAAAACGACCCGATGAACCCTGGTGTCCGAATCTTTCAACCGCCTACTACTAGAAGAAGGCTTCTGATATGGTTGTGTAACGACCGCCGTCCAAGTGATCATAGACAGCAACCGGGACCGACAGCTTAACGTGCCCCGCAGCACGGAACCATCTTTCTTTTTGGACTATCAGGTGCCTATGTCATGAAACTACAGGCTACAAGTCTACAGGTGAAATTCTTAGTACATTGCGTAGCCGGTTCATATTCCTGGTATTATAATGGCTACACGACTACGCAATCAACATCGAATTTCACCTGTTAAATTGTAGCCTGTAGTTTGATAATATCGGGTAGGTACTGGTGGTTCAGCCAGCAATGTTCTAACTAGACTGAGAACAAATTCGCAAACTGGTTAATTTTAACTTTGTGTGTGCCCCACCGAGAATCGAACCCGGAACCTTTGCGTCGCAGGCAGTAGCACTACGACTGCTCCGGCCATCAATGTATAACAGCTGGTCTTAAAGGATCTTATAGAGACAAATACCTACGCGAGCACCAAGACAAACCAATTCTCGGTTTAATGGTGCCGAAATGTTTTAAAAGTATTGTTATGTGGTGTAAATTAATACATAAAATAATTGAATTATTGATCCTTATCTGTTAGCAATGACTTCAAACAGTTTTAACCTTTAAAAACTTAAAGTTATTATAAGATAGTTAATTTGGAAAATGGCGAGAGTGAGTTATGATTCGCCTTTTTTATTTTGTGTAACTATGAGTAGTTCGGAGCTAGTTGTAAGAAAATAAAATCAAGTAATTATACATTCATACTAATTGTTCAACCAGATATAAATTTTTTTTTCAGTTTAAGCTATTCATAAATATTAACTTTATCAGAAATTCATTAGTATTATGACCTGTATTGTGTTTTGTTGTTAATAAGCTTATAAAAAAAATTATTTCTTACCATTGAGTGGCCAATAAGGATAACGGATTTAGGCACATTTTTTGTGTATCGGTTACTCTTGTAGAGTCTAAGTATTCGAGATATGCAGGCCGCTGCAAACTCGGTCTGGCTTTGAAGAACACCGCCATATAGACCCGATAACTCTTCATTGTAGTCAACTGGGAACCACAAGAGAACAAAAATAAATGAATAGAATGTATTTTACTGAATATTTGATTGTTAAAAATATGATATTCAGTATGATTGATAATTTTAATCAACCCTACACTCCAGGAAGCCATAAAATACTTAGGGTAATAGGAAAAATAAATTAGAAACTGATAGAGGTATTCACATGATTAAATAATACAATGTTGCAAGTTTTCTAATATTTTAAACCAAATACATCTGAAGTGTTTTAAAACATTGGTATTCAATTTTAATTTGTATAAGTAAATTATCCAGCAGAACTGCATCTTTTACAACTTTTGTACTTAAAATTGATTTTTCATGTTTAAAATTTTGTGAGGCCAATAATACTGTTCAGGTACTGATTCTAATCAGTGGTTCTAGTGGTCCTAAAAAAGTTTATAGCTATTTTTATTCAACTGCAGTGGTTTTTGACTTACTAGTGAAGTAATCAAAATGGAACTCCTGAGGTCCTCTCAGTGCTTTCCTGAGAGCAACTGAAGCCAGCGACCGTGCTTGCATGTGACTGCCTGAGTTACCAGGCAGGAATAACACTGGCACTCCATCAAACCTACAAATTATGTGTAATTTATTAGAATAAATTAGAATCCTACAGCATGATAGAAAACTTTTAATTTTTGATTCAGTTAAATATCTAACTCAAAATTATACTACAGTTTTTAGTAGCTAAATGTTTTTACTTTTTATTTTATTTACTGACATAATTTAAAGATGTTTTTTTAGATCTGTTTATGAAATCAGACACATTATTGTAATTTACGTAAACAAATTAAAATACACACAAATACATATACCAACTACAACCATTCTTTATGATAATGATTGTGCTTGAATTCTGTGAGAAAGTTTTAATTCAATCAAATGTATTGAATAGAGCATAGCACAGGTTCATCATAAAATTAAATAAGTTTATGTAGAGTTTACCACATCTTTCGGGCTTTTTCAGTAAATCGTCCCTCACTGTAGGCATAGAGTCCATATTGTGGATATACACTATTTTCAGGTACTGTGACTCTCTGAAAATAAATCCATGTTGTCATGTGAAGAAGCAAATATTATAACAAAGACTGCCCCAAAGAATAATTGTACTTACCACGAATTGTGGATACTCGAACATATAAGTCATAACACAGTAATTATTTTTATCACTAAAATGAACATTTAGTAGACCAAAAAGAAATCCCAAGACAAAAAAGAGCGAAAGTATCTGAAAGATACTTGAACCGACGAAACTTATATACTTCATTGTTACATATCTTATTATACGTATAATTATTACGTAAATGAAAATGGGTTAAACTTTGGTTTATTTCATAACAAAAATCGAAATTAAAAAAGTAAAACACTGGACTCAAGCATAGCAATCACAACCTCTTTTTTTATATATATTTGGCTTACAACCTCGCTATTTTTTTAATTTTTGACACTAGCAGATCGTTCGTTCCGTTCGTCCGTCGCAGGCAAAACATCAGTTTCTACTGTGTTGCAAAACCAAGATTATAAATTCGTAATTTGGTAGTTTTTCTGTTGAAACCAGAGGGCCAAGTACACTTCTATCGTACTTAGTATAATAGAGATCAGTGGCCTAGTGCTAAACTAAACTGAATTATTTTGACGTTATTCCAGCCAATCAGTCAAATTGTATATGGTTGGCGGCAGCCCTGATTTTGTCACAGGTTCCGCTTCGTTCCGATTTGCTACGAAATAAACTTGTCGTCCTACTATTATATTTAGTGTCATTTATGTTAGCAAACAGAAAAATATTTTTATTATATTTCATCAGGCAGGCAGTTGTAACAACTGATGGAGACCTTATCCCTAATCTATAAAAAAAATGTAGGTAATAGTGGTCGTGCAAGGAAAGGTTATTATAGTACAGATGCTCAGCGCCTTCTACATGACACTCGAGAATCCCTAAAAAAATCCCATACCACAAAAACTTTTATTAAATTCCACATGACGGTTACTTCCGAACTGCATTACTGACCAGACCACTGACAGTAAGTACGCGTACTTATAATAGAGAACAATGGATCAGACATACCTACAAAAAGTTTGGTTAATCATGAAAGTGCGATGTAAGACAATTAATGACAGGAGCCGACCGCATCCATTATGCAGCTCGTGTGCGTAACTCAGTAAGATTATTTACATTCTTTCTCTTGTTTCGTTGGCCTTTCTTAAGATTGCGTTCTATGTATAACTTTAAGAGCTAATCTATTTATTTTATGAGAAAGTGTAGATGAAATACCGATCTTTTTTAAAACTTTAATTTTTTTCTTTTTTTGCAAGCAACAATTGAGCCGAGGTAGACCAAATGGAAGAGACGATAGTTACCTTTACTGATAGCGAAAGTTGCAGATTCCAGTTCCACCTCCTGCGGTAGAAAATTATGCATGTTTTCTAAAATTGTATACTTAATCAGAACTAGAAGTGTTGTATTCAATGTTTCGCGCGTTTTCATTGCTTTCGCTTCATTAAATCTGTAGAGAATGAATTAGTTGCAAAAACTATTCCTGACTGAGCCGTGGTTGCCCAGATAAAGAGACGTCCCTAGTACTAATAGCAAAAGTCCCAGACGTAAATCATGCCTTCGGTAGAAAAATTTGCAGCGATGGGCTGACAACCTGTAACAATAGTGATACACAGTTATCCGATTGGCCCTCAAACTTTAGTCAGATGTGGTGTTAATATCCGTTAACGCTCTGCCTACCCCGTAAGGGATATAGGCGTGATTTATATATGTGTATCTATGTTAAGATTCGCAATCGATAATTCACCGTTCTCTTAATTTTACATATTATTATGATGTAAAAACAATATTGAGGTCTGAGAAAAAATATATATTGAAAAGTCACAAAATTGTATAAATACATCTTCATTCAATTGTATTTCGGAAGAATTATAATATTTAACCTAAGGTTTGCAGCATTGCTTCTGATTGGCTGTCAAATTGTGTATGGTTTTCGTTCAGAAATTTCAAGAACAGTATTTATTAACGACGTTAGATGGCGCATCAAAGAAATTAGTTTATGCTGTCCATCATAGATGGCGGTAAAAAATCATACTGACTGATCTGATTGCACCGCGATCACTCCGAAAACCTATGATTTGATCTACCCAGCGATATACCCCATCAACACCCCATACCTCGTAGGTGGATGGATAAGTACTTAACTGGCCTGGTTTTATCAAAAAGTGCAGTAGTAGGAATAGTCATTCCGCTGCCTAGTTTGCAGTTTTTGTTTTGCTATATTATCTGTTTCTTGGTGGTGCCTACCAATCTTATCCTTATCATGCGTTCACACTTAGAATAATAAAGCACCCATTTCGCCACGCGATAGTTATATACCGGGCTATTTATCGCTGCAAGTTCATCGCGCGTCCTCCGCGAGTCCGCGAGGCGAGAACGATTCCTGGAACCAGGGTTTCCGATTCCGAAATACTCCAAGCTCGGGCGAGTGCCCCCCCTGTCGCCCTGCTGTGTTGTCTTACCGAGAAATCTCGAGCGGTATTCTGGGGCAATGCCGTGTAAAACCCGAAACACGTAGAACTGATTACCCGTTACAAAATAATCAGATTCAAAGTGCGAGGTGTTGATCCGTTTGAGTTACCTACTTTGGTTTCTTGGAACTTTGAACTGAAATAAAGTACCTTCCTATCGAATACCCACTTTTGTCCAGTGAATAGGACAAGGGCCTTGATGGCGGAACTTTCATAAAGACTTGAGAAATTATAAGAAAAGTCCGTGCCATTAAAGGACGAACGCGGCGAAATAAATTTACTGAAAGTAAATGTTCCTTAGGTATGTCTGTCTGCTGAACGTGACTTCAACTGACGACTGATATTGCATTTAAATAGTAGGTCTGTCTCTGCGGGACCTCTTTCGTAGCACGGACTTTAGGTACAGTCGGTTGTAGCACATAAGGTACCAGGGGTACTCCAAAGAAATGAATTATTTTTATTCCCAGTTAAGACATAACAAAAATTCAAACTATATCTCATAAAAGAAGTGATTTTCTACTAATATATATACATGTCATGAAAAAATATTGCTGGGGACAAAAATAATTCACTTCTTTTGGAGTACCCCTGGTACCATAACCGACTATTCATGTTATTTCAACTAAAACAACGTAGTAATATTTGATTTAGTTTTATTTGACATAGGTACATTATTTTATATTATATCGCAACATGAATTTCAAATGACAAACATTCAAATTTGCACGCAAACGCAAATGTTATGAACAGTACACTGACAATATTTACACAATTTTAATATTAAAGTTCTATGAGACGGATTAGCCTAGTTTTAAATGTAAACCAGCGTCGCTTAACAATTTATCTTTAATACAATAACAACTTTTATAAAAACTTCCAATCTGCCAATAGTCTTTTTCGTTTCCTGTTTTACTTCATCTTAAAACGAACTATTCTGTCGTACAGTAAAACACTAATCCATCTTTAATATTTGACTATTATAGTAATACATGTTGTAGTACCCTTAAATAGTATTCAAACATTGCATTGATTGACTTCAATATGCGTCGAGTTAAAATCTATAAAGTAATACTAGAAAGCTGCAAAAGTGTCTGGACTAAAACTCCATACGGTTTTAGAAATAGCTCAAGGATAAAAAATCTAAGTTTATTTACGAAAATGCGTATATCAGGGCAAGAGACCATTGAGGTCTTCAAGGGTTTTTTTCTACAATAGTTGTTCAACTTACTGCGGCCAGGCATCGCTTGGAAGTCGTATCATTACTTTCATTGTAGATGTAAATACATTTCCTAATATCATATTGAACCATCCATTTTCATCAGTCTCTAGTACTTGCGCAGGCACTTTTACTTTCAATACATAATAGTGTTTATTAAAACAATCAGTCAAAACTTAACGTAAACCTAAAGGCAAGTATAATTAACAATATTTACCGATTACAAGTAAAATAAATGTATATATAACGCTAATATTATATACAAATACATATTATTGTAACAAATCATAGTTTATAATATCAACATGGTTAATTAGGTGATGTGATTACAATTGAAAGGCTAAAGCTAGCTACTTATTCACTTAAATATAATTATCTTAACGATGACCATTCGTAATTGACCTAAGGAACATTCAATTCTACTGATAATGGCTTCAATTCAAACAGAAAACTTCCTTAGCTAATAATGCTATTCCTATAATTTTCATAAACCCCTTGTCTGTCACGTACCGGGAGCCGGACAACAATTTTGAACCTTAACTACCCACAATAAAATTCAAAACCAATGAAATTGTTATAGTATGAAGCGACAGACGAGTGTTTATGGAAAAGGTCAACTTGTAGCTCTCTCTTTTATCCGAAACTTGACATTGATTGTTTATGATAGAAGGCAATAAACTATGCTTTCTTGTTTTGCCTTATCTGAGCAATTCATCACATTTACTTATTTGACAGAATAAATGAGAAGTCAGGTCTATTTTCTTTTCCTTATTTAGAAAATAAGATGTTTAGCTAAGGAAAAAACTATCAGTGTTGCCAGAATCGAGATGATAATTCTCCTTGGGGTAACTTTATACATCGGGATTATTCGGGATAAAACCACCCCAAATGCCTTAAATGTATACATACATCGAATGGTCACCTGTATGTTTATATTCCCTAGCTAAGCTAATATAAAACAATGGCATACATACAGCACCTTACACAGACAGCTGCCAACATATCTTACAATACTTAACGACACATGCATGTTCGTTGTTTCTAGATCATTTTCAAATATAAAAAGAACCGCATTATAGGATACGCCTTACGTAAATAGAATACATTAGTAAGCATATCTTAAGCACTAAATAATTTATTATTTAAAAGATTTCTAAACATGATTGAAAATCAAAAATAAATGAATAGTTTAAAAAAAATGCGTTTATTGCCCCTTCTACATTGACTGAGTCTGAATACTTTGATTTCAAATAAAACTGAAGCTAATATCATAATTCATTTTCGGATTAGTCTTTGAATTCATTCAGATGTAATTATACAATGCTTTCATTAATTAAAATTATAACAATACATATTAAATGCCAGTTTACAACTCAGCATTCTCACTTAGTGCTCATATCTCATAAAAATTAAAACCTTAGATAGACTAAACCTAAGTTTTATTGTTGGTAGCATCGGGCCTGAATGTGATAGTTTCTGGTTTACAAAAAAAAATTACAATCAATTAAAAATACAAGTATCGTTGCTTAAAATACTGTATAAAATACGTGCTTAGATTTCTACATATTCATTTAGCAGTGAGGTATGGTAGTTTCTGCGGCAAGATTGGCTGAAATGTTTTCGTGAAGTTTTTTATTCGGAATTGAAACGCTTCATACTGAAAAAGCTAACATCACCATCGATTACTTCACAGTGAGATGTTGGCCTGTAATCGGTATATGAAAGCATATATTCTAAAATTACAGTAAACATTGGATCAAACAACTGCAGTTGACTAAAATCTACACATTAAAAGCGAATATACAGCACCTTACACCGAAATGTTAGAAATCGTTGATGATAATTGACTTGATGACTACATCTAACAATGTAAACGGTGCTCAAGTACTTACTAGTAGAAACTACATAACAACCAATGGTTACGTCCGGATTTACGTCTTAGGTCAGGCTTTCTTGGCTACTAAATAGGCAAGCGCGTAATAAAGGTAGGTATCGTCAGACATGCAAACAGCATCCCACACACGTTATTATCCGAGCACGTTAGAGGTGAGAGATACCTCGTGCGCGAGAAAACATGTGAAATTGTAGAGAGTCAAAGATTATTGACCACAACGAAAAGAAAACACCGCATTACGGCTACTCCTAGAGGATAAGTTTGCCTGGAAGAAATCGGTACCAAAGCGTGTTTGTTTTTGCTTAATTATGTTTTTACTGAATTTCCTGTGTACAATGAAGTATTTTTGAATTGAATTAAAAAACCGATATCGCGCGGCTCATCTTACCCCCTCCGGGCCTGAATTTTAGGTTTCCGTATTTTTATTGTGTTCTCTCTCATCAGAATATGAGGAGTTAAAAGTGGTCCTCCGGTACACATTCATCCGACTCGACGCTTGTGTGATGTGCATATGTGGCACGGAGGACGAGCCCTGCACTGCATAATTAGTTCTTGGCTGGTTCTCGATCCAAATGATTGGCCGCCGGGAAGTCTAGCCAGCATATCGCCTATCTAAGCGCGTCTAAGTAGATAACCCCGTATGTAAATCGGCTGCCACACAGCTATTTCTCAGGAATTCAACGGTCACCAGCCGGCCGGCATACGAATTGTATCCAAAACGGACTTTAAAAAACACCGCGTATACAATGTACTCATTCTAAGCCCCGTCACGTCTTTCCTTGTCTTCAGTCTAAGCTCATTTAGAGTTTATTATCTGGAACGCCTGAGGAATAGGGATAAACTAAAAAAACTGATTGCGCAAAGTGGGCTTGTTTGTGAATGTTGATAAGCTTTAGGTAACGATCTTTTTTAAGACAGAGACTGACTGAAAGCCTGTAAAAATGTATGACTCTGGATCTACTTAATTGTACTATCTTATTTTAATCAACCTTCATATTATTATAGTAAGCAAAAAAAGACAGAACAATTTATCATAATCATTCATACTAAAAAGTTGTTATTTTTATACCTTCTGAAAATCAAAGAGCTTTGCTTTGTTTCAAATCATTATAAATGCAACGCGATCTATAGAACCTAGACCTAAGGTCTCGCTAGTAGGTATAATATAATAAAGTTCAGGTTTGTTTACAAATCAATTGTTGTTCTCAGCTATGTGGATGACGTACCTATATGGTAGGTATGCCCAAAGCAAAATCTTAGTCGTTTACATGAAGACTGATAGCGATCGCATCACCCCAATTCTACCTGTGGGTGTCATAAGAAGCGACTAAGGGATAATTTCAACCAGGCAATGGGCAGCAGCGTTCCCTGTATGCAATATCGTGCACTGCGCTCGCCAATCCGCTTGCCAAGCGTGTGGTGAATAATGAATACCTAGTGACACACCCCATGACCCCATGTCCAGCAGTGGACTGTTGTGTTGTGTGTGATAGCGATTCATAAACAAATATGTTTTCCTCTACCTGATATAGCCTTTTCTAGATCAATAATAAGAGTAGGATATTGTTTTGTTATTGGAATTTTCAAAAAAAATAGGTACGCTACCAATTATCTTCGTTGTTAGGTCATCTTCTAAAATCTTCGATGTTTCTGAACGAAAACTATTGTATATAATTAGTCAGCAACCCTACTGGCGACACTGCCGGGACCGATCCAATGACCTAGCGAAACTGCAAGGCCCTATCTTACTGAACTGACGACCAGGGTTACTATACTATTTAAAACAGTATTATACTGTTTTTACCACTATTTAACGCTTTAAAGTTTAAGAAACAAACAGTACAATGTTTTGACGCAACGACTGTTGCAGACAGAGGCATTTTTATCACATGGATAACTAGGGCAAGTATAGTCGGTCCTAGTAGATGAAGATTCTTTTGAGAAATGTCGAGTTCGCTCGAAATAAGTATTGTGTCAATTTAGCGCAGTATAGCGTACCTCGCATTCAAAATTACCGTGAATTTCGTGCCCGCTTAGCTCGCAATTCTTTCTATATTGTAAACGATGAAATTTAAGCGTTAGGTATATATTTTATGCAGGAAATTACTTATGAAATAAACCCTTTTTTTCAACGAAATCTCTCGTCGTGTATCTTTATAACGACATCTGCGTACAACCGGCTCATTACGAATCTCGTTATCATATTCCGCGTATCGCTACGTAGGCTCGGCCGGTATGTATCGTTATTCTTTATCGTAGACAGGCGTCTCTTTATTTCTCTCAATTCTGGAAATGCTAATCGGCTTAACCAGTTGATAGTTCGCGGGGAGCGTGCCAGCGCGAGCCTTCTTAGAAACGAAAGCGAGATACGGCGTAGAGATGGGTTGTGTTGTTCAACGAGTTGAATCAGTGAGTCGCGTCTAAATTCATCGCGTAGAGTTTGGTGTTGGGAAGTTACTAAAACGAGAATGAATTCTCATTTCAGTAACATTCAAATACCACACCAAACTCCTTGTGAAGTTCCGACTCGGGGACCTGACTCACTTTGATAAAATTTCAAGTCCCTGCCCTAGTAACAAATAAATACATATGACATAGATTAACAACCATAACAGTCCATTGTTGAACATGGGCAAGTCAAAGCAAGGATCTTAAATAAATTATCAATCAATATGAGATGACGGGTCATGACATATAGATTCATGATACATTTTGATGCTGGCTTAGAATAGCATCACACCAATTCTACTCGTGGGTGTTATAAAAGTGATTAATAGATGAATTTATCTAAGGAATGGGCAGTAGTGTTCACCGAATACAACATCTTGCGCTGCGCTCGCCTATCCGTTTGCCAAGCGTGGTGAGTATGGCAATACTCCACAATAGGGGAAGGACCCTGTCCAGCAGTATACTGTAGTGGCTGTTAATGTAATGTACGAATAATGCATTGAGTTGACTCAATAAACTGAATGAATCAAGCTCGAATCGATCCCTTCGTCAACGTCCCATCTCTACCCGCTAGTGAGAAATGCGATTATCGTAATAACCTCCCGGAACTGGCCCTTTCCGATCTGTTTGTAAATACTGGCAGCAAAATCTACCACCACATGTGGTTGAGATTTAAAAAAAAACTACAACTCCGACCTTGGGGATTCTGCGGTACTGTCGTGATGTCGTAGGTTTGATTCTTGGAGCAAGACAATAAACCTCTGTTTTAGTTCAGTCTATCTAAAGTTGCTGATTTTCTGGGAAAATTTATTTAGACTACAGATAAAATTAAGATGGTAGCCAAATTTTTAGGTTACATTGCCGCGTAGGGATTCTTTGTAGTGATGACTTTTCGATGTTTATCTTAATGGATTCGGGGTTAAATGATTTCCGAATACAGCTGCTTGTCTACTAATATTCATTAATTATACCCATTATCAATATAAAAGAACCGGGAATAGACAGTGCATCACATTATTCTGCATAAATAAACCAAAGACACCAGGGTTCATCGGTTCGTTGAACGACTTGGTGTCCCACACGAAAGGAGAGAATAAACCAAAATATGAAATTACCACCCGCTAGATGGACGGACGACCTAGCGACCATTGCTGGCAAACAGTGGATGCGGGAGGCACAGGACCGGCGCAGATGGCGCGAAAAAGAAGAGGCCTATACTCAGCAGTGGGTAGATGTGGGCTGATATGATGATGATGATGATGAAATTACTAATTAAAAATACATATGGTGATACATAATATTCCAAATGACCCCCAAATGTTTGTCAGACATACAGAGAATCGTAGTTGGAACTGCGAGCATGTGTTTTAAATAAGTAGGTTGTAAAAAAAACTACAATAGCAAAACTCTAGGCTCGCGTGCGAACGTTATAATTCGTATCAACACGTTCCTAGCTAGGAGGCGCGAACCAGCGATTAACACTAATTGGCCAGCACAGACGTTTTAGGTCCGCCTTCTAAGAAATTTACGAAGGAGTGGACTATTTTCGCCCTGTTGTTGACGTTGTCAAATTGGGTCACAGTAGTAAGTACACAATTGTTTGTCCATATTAAAGTTAGGAAAGTCCCCAGCGTCCAAATGGATTTAAGTCCAATCACCCAAATTTTAAATCTAGGAAGGATTTTACTCCCAACAAACTTGGTTTGAAATATGTAGAGTGGTAACTATTTGTCAACAATTGGCCAACCTGGATTTAGATCATTTTAAGAAACTATTATCATTATTTCGATATTTAATAAATTAATAATTTTCATTTACCTAATCCTTTCAAATGTTTTGAGGCCGTGACGTCACCAAAGAATAAACAGTAACAATGTATTTACCTGCCTGCATATATAAAAAAGTGAATCATAGACAATATATATTTAAATTACGAAGATTTGTTTTTGCAACTATGGCAAAGGTTTTTATTCATATTTAAATGAAAAGTTCATCAATTAAAAACCATAGTATTCATACACTTTCACATTATTCTAATAGATTGTAGATAAACTGGACTGTCGAAATGGTTTAGATATTTCTCTTGATATTAACCAGATGGGAATAATCATTGCCAAGGAGAGATAGATTAACCATCAAATCATGGCCAATTTCGTTGTCTATTCAAATATTTTTTGACTTCCCATAGTAAATGCAGTCAGCTGATTGTGATTTTGATTGCCATGGGAGGTCTTTTTTTTGTCGTTTTCTGATATATGTGTCTAGGGGAAAGTTGTTCAGTTACATGGTCTGAATGCCTATCAGTATTCGGAGGGAGAGTTCCTTTCACCCTGTATATCTTTCGTATTATAGTATCTCTGTAGACGTAGACAAACTATTTGCTCGCATCGTCGTCGCAAGACAAACACGTAGTAACGTTACGTATGTGCGCGACAATTTCTCACTCCGGTGAGCACGGAGCGCGCGCCGCGCCGCACGCTCGAATTGGCGCGAAATGTCCCCAGCAACCACGACTGTCACTTGTTTTCTAGAAACACGTAGACAAATAAACAAGCTCCCCGTTCTGTTCTTCGAAATGTACGATTCTGTTTTTGACCCAACGTTCCTCAAACTTTACTCCAATGAGCCCTTACAGAAATACAGACGGGGCAGTCAGCATCAAATAAGCTAAGTATCAAATCAAACTTTCACGGTCACACATAATAATAATAACTCAAAATACTGAAACGAGTTTCTTACCACGATACTCATTTTTGTTGAATTGCCCGATATTTCGTATCGTGGTAAGAATCCCGTTTCAGTTTTTTTTAGTTATTACGTTTTTTCTTCTAGAACCTACGATTCTTCTAATTTAAAGGGCCCTGTCAAAATCATCCTTTATCTTTTCGTGCGTAGCGCTATAAAATGTTGTCTTTGCAACCGGACATGTGTTTGTCCACGACAAAAAATCTATTTCAAAGAAAACAAGTCGTTAATAAAGGAGAACATTCAGGTTTCATACATTTTTGGGTCTTTTTCAGAAGTGCCGGCCAAACAAAAATAATGTTAGATATAGTTAGAGTAACTAATTTTAAACAATTATTATTATGACACCAAAGCTGTGGGGTTATTCTGTAATAACTTATAGGGGTTCAAAAAGTCGATATTTTTTATTTGAATTTTTTCTGAAAATGTCTGAAATATCACAGTTTTGTTAAACCGTGTGTATCTAAACTATTAGTATTATAGCAGTTGTAGATTATTCCGCGAAAATGTAAAAAAAATGAAAAAATCTTCAATTGTTTAAAATGTACGCAGGGCCGCAATCGCGCCAGAACCGAACTCAACAGTTTTTATTTAGTTTGTAGTGGATAGAAAAAGATAGTTTAAAGCAATCAATCCATCATTAAAAATTGATTTACATCATATTTTCATATTCAAAAGTAGGTATCTTGGAATCATGAGTGAATATTCGTAACCTGAAACCTATTACGTAAACTGAAATCGCTACCATATTAAAATAAACAAAAAAATAAAAATAAAAAGAGCATTTAAAAAATATGTACATTTTTATATTAATCTAGATTATTACATTTTAAACCACTTGTAATGTGACTATAATGTTTTCCAATCCTTCCGCTGGCAGATTTAAAGAGGGCTCATGTCGCGCAAAACCCATGTACCATACAATGGTCATTACATGCGAACAGCATCTTATGGTGCGCTTTCCAATGGGGCATGTACAATAATAATGTGGCACAGCTTGTCTGCCACCAAGTTGTGGATTAGCTCCAATATAAACATAATATGTTTTAGATGCAACGTGCCTTGATTGTATACGGCCTCTTAACATTAATAATATTACATTTTAAACTGAATAATACAAAATAACTCTTGTAATAAATTAATTAACCCACTAGTGGTCCAACGTAACGTAAGTCGCGTGAATAACTAATAAAACGAAACTAACTTCACCCTCAAAAGTGCAAAATGCATAAAATGTTTCGAATTTTTTTCTGAGGGTACTTATGGCACACTTGAGCTGTGAGTTGTTTATGTTATTAGTTGTTGATAAGGTACGAACTCCACAATTAAACCCGGAACGGGGTCTCCGTCAGGCGCGTGTGACAGAGATCTACCGCGCGGCAGACTCCTGCAGCCGACCTGGCTCCGCACGTATCGACTAGTCGTTCCTGCGGATCCAGCCAGGAAGGCCGAGAGGGTGGCGCAGGTCCTGGGCAGCCCTGTGTTTTCCATAATTGCGTCCCAGGCAACGCAGTGTCTGCCTCAGACACTGTTTAAATCGTCTGTCACAGACGTGTGAGGCCAATGATGATGATGATGATGAAGGTATGAACGGTACGGTGCGGCGCTAAGAGCTTGGTGTCAAGAATCTAGCGAGAATCTCATGACACATGCATGGCGCCTGCGATTTTTATTTCTTCTAAAATGCCCGCAGAGATATTTATTATTTTTTCATAAAATGATTACAGGTTACAGAGTGATCTAAAATATTATGTATTATATTATTATAGTAATATAATATGTCTAAAATGTCCAGTATCAACTATATTTATCGTTGCTTTTTTCTCAATAATTATTTCAAAAAATACATTTTGTATGAAAATAATTTTTTTTCGATCCCTTGTAAATATGTTACAGAATAATCCTGCAGCTTTCGTGTCATAATAAAAAAATATTATTATAATAAGTTCTAACTATAATTAACATTACTTTTGTCTGGCCGGCACTTAAAAAAAAGGCCCAATTTGAATGATGTCCTTTGTGCGTTTCTACAGACAAACATTCATCTACTTACGTAGTTTTTGTACCAGATGTACTATAACGATTAAACTTGAAACAATCAGCCCTTGATGAGTTCTCAGACAATATTAATATGTTTAAAGGAACTGTCGGGTGCGTATTATGAAAATTATCGCTCTTGTGTTGTTATAAAAGTTCTCTGAAGGACGCTAAGTGCTTATAGGAATTCGAATGCAACCGGCCCGTTTAAGGAGTCGCTGTGAATACTTGTTTGGATGGTAGCGTAGGGGTTGTTTGGAAGTATTATCGGAAAGGAATCAATTTGATATGTCGATTACACGGAAATAAGATTAGAAAGCAGGTGTACGTAATGGGTGGATTCTTTTTCGTGTGGGTCAATATAACAACTAGTCGACTCATGAAGGAGAATGTCCGGAATGGAATGAGTAGATACTTGAACCTTTTGAACCGCAATCCTTCCATTTTAATGTTTCCAAGCACCAATAACTAAATACAAAGAGATTCTTTGATAGTTGAATTTAAATGCAAAAGGTCTCTCGCAACTGGGAATGTCAAACTTTAAGGTCCTAGTTAAGAGTGGACCGCGAGCAGCAATAGCGGACGCAAGTGTTGGAAGAAACTATTAGTTTGTACGGCTTTCCATGAAATACAATTCGGCCTCAACCGGACAAACACTTCTTTTGTACCGCAGGCATACAAAAGTAAATTGCACCATATTTCGTTGTAAAACGAGAACTGTGGTCTGCATACTAGTCAGGTGTAGATTTGAAAGCCCCGGGGCTCAAATTGCAAAGATCAGTCCTAAATAAAACAACTGTGGTCTGCTTAATGCATTTCGAGACCTACCACAACGAGACTTGCGTCTGCTGTTGCAGCCAGCCGTCCAGTCCGAATTCGAACCTTAATGATCCTGCTTCGAGTGTCTCTAATTCCAGTCATCATCGCTGGAGGACTGGTGCTCGGAGCTGGCTTCGGGCTCCGGTATGACGCTGGCGAGGGTGTGCAGCACGGATCCCCCTGATCGTTCAGCGCCGGAGATCCCGCGGCGACGCATCGACAGCTTCGCGTGGAGGTCAGCCATCAGGTCGCCGCCAGATTTCGGAGCCTGCGGACAAGTTGGAGAGAACATGAATAAAAAAGAAAGAGTTTATTTTTTGGTCTACATGTTACAGATGCAAGGTTAGGTACCTACTTCTCTATCAAGCACTCGTCAAAGTATCTTTCGTTTCATTATCATCAACAAGTTTTTATAATAAATAAATAAATATCCTGGAAAATTCACCTAGCTCCAAACTAAGCAAAGCTTGTACTATTGGACTAGACAGCTGTTATTATCACTTAAATACTTTTTTGTAAACAAAAACATAATTTACATTGAAACACCCAGACTAAACACAAATATACTTAACAAATATTTGTGTTTTGTGAGGCCCGAACCCTCGACCCTGGGCCGTAGCAGGCAGGGGTGCGATCCACTACGCCATCGGGTCAGGCCAATAATATTAAAATACATTGCAACTATTTGTGGTCGCTTATTACAGGGTATATTATTTAACGTTTGGTGCAAAGCATAGATACTGTAATTAACCAATTAAACCTCGTTACCCTATAAGATAGATTTAAAAATATTCCACTATGCTTGAAACTAACGGGAAAATCCACGAATAATAAACAATATTATCATTAAATCGATTAATGGCATCCTTTACAATGACTACACTACCAGCACGGATACCTACCTAATAACAAGGAAGGAAGTTTAAATAAAAAATTAGCGTTATTTATTATATTAATTACGATAATTCTATCAGGGATCGTTTTAGGTTAAGGTACAGGGTTAAGCTACCGGTATAATAACGGTACCGGTATACTTTTTAAAGGTAGACGGATAAAGGTTATGATAAAGGTTATGGTACCGGTAAAAAATTACGGTACCTTTATTTTATACCTGTAGCGTTATAAATTTATTTAACCTTTATTAACCAGTATTAATTTTGATATCGAAAAATGAAGTGCGCGCGATGTATTAAGCGACGTTGTCAGACCTAAGTTCCACGCGGTTTTAACGTTTCCTTTGTTTCTATGTTGTCGCGTTCGCTTTCACCTTTGGCGTTGGCCCCACGTGCTTCGCTTATCAAAGTGAACTGATGTTTCATGTGCTGTTTGATACCTGTCAATTGTGTCGTGGGCCTCCTCTGACATATCTTACCCCCCTGCACCCCCTTCCAGTTCAAAATTTCACCCCCCTTAAACATCCCGGACTATTTTTTTTTGGCAGGGCAAGTTGCCCCCCACCTCGTCTCCCCTCTACCAAAATTTTTGATCGGCCATAACTTTTGAATCGCTTGTTACATTTTGACCGGGTTTTCACTGAAACTCTTTAAAAAAAGGGTGTGCGTCGAACCTCTCCCCCTTGCCCCCCCGTTCCCCCTGCCGAATTTTTGACCCCTAAGTTCTTGGGAATGGCTGGTCCAATTCACACCGCGTTTTCTTCAACGGCTGCGCCAAAACAAGAAAAACTCATTTCATGCATCACAAACCACCCTGCCCCCCCCTTCTTGTTGCCGCGTCCCAAAAACCTCCTTTTTGGGGTCAAACTTTAGAAGCGTATTTCTCGGGATCGTAGAGGCATACAGACCAACGGTTTACATCCCAGTTTTGAACAGGATACCCAGTAATATGTATATTGACGCCTCAAATCGCCCTCCTCCCCCATCAAGTTTAAAATTTTCAACTTTTCCGGATTTTATGAGCACGACAAGCGTGCAGGGTTGATAATCAGCACCTATTACGACTAAGCTATCTGTCTAGCGCCTCGGCACGGACCGCTTAGTCATGTCAGATGACAAGAATGCTGAAAGCAGGGCCATAACAGAGGTTTTGGCCCAGAAAGAGGCTGAGCTGCAGTTGCTGCAGGAGATGGCTGCCCGTCTTCTTACAAATGTCTCGGTATCCGAGAAAACGACGGTGCTAACGGCTATGAGTGATGGAACCCTGCGCTAGACCACGTGCGTAGGGGATTCGCGGCAGCGTGCCATAACTGGCAGAGTGCAAAAAAGCGACGCAGCCCTAATCATGGAGCATTTACTCACCATTCTTCGGGCTAAAAGAGGTCAGTACAAAAATGTAACGAGGCTCGCTGAATTCAATCATTTTCGCTCTGTGGCAGATTCTGGGAATGAAGACACATGGGGGCTAGCGTAATGGGCGGACTCCTGAAGGTCGCGTCCACCCATGAATGTGCTCCATTGTGTAGACCTGCTTTTGGCCTACACCACTACTGCGGATGGAACAATGTCTGGATTGTTGACGGCACGCTGCCCGGATGACGACCCCTCTAGGAATACGGCCTACCATCGCGCGATCCGCGTCACTGCCGCGTGTGCATCATATGACGACTCCAGAACGTCAAATCTTAAGACGCTCGAGAACATCATCAAGGAACTCCCGCCTGGTACGGACACTGCACCTGGTACGGACGCCCGACAGCCCATACAGCCCGAATCATCAAGCACGCCTGGAAGGTTAGTAGCAGTGAGATGCTGCTCATGTACACGCGTTGCTTGCAGGTTGGTTCTTCCCAGACGCATGGAAGGTCAGCCAACTTGATGTTCTGCCCAAAGGAAACGGCAAGCCCCCATCTGATCCGAAAGCCTACAGACCCAATAAAGTTTAAAATCGTTTGTAATAGTTAGTTGCGAAAGGTCAAATCTGTTAAGTATTATGTTGTCATTATTTGATGAGGTTGAGGTAAGCCAGGGTCAAATGATAACTCCGAAATATTGCTTGTGTTGTATAGAGCAATGAATTTCCCTTCTAAAGATCCCTATTCGAAGACCAAAAATTACAAGATTTTACAGATGGAAATGGATTTAAAAAGCTTAATCGAAGAAGAAAGCCTAAATAGTGCTCTTGATTTTTATATTCTCTCAGTTAAGTAAAAAGGTGTCACCGAAATATACCATATTAGTTTGATAATGCAGTTATTTACCTGATGCAAGTGATTTTAAACTTTGTGGGAGGGGGAGAGGTAGAGAAAGGGTATGGCAAGGCGGAGCGGTTTATTTGGGGAATATGGGGAATGAGCGAAGCAGGGAGAACAGTGAGCAACGTGGGAGCAATGAAAGTAAAAATTATGTATGAAATTTTCGATCATTTTAACCCTTTAACGGGTAGACCATGTCAAATTTTTTCATTGGTTTTGAAATCTATTACGGGTAGTTAAGGTTCAATTTTAGGTGGGAACATTCTTCCCATCGCCTTATAAAGGTTTAAGGTCAAGGTCAACCTAAGGTCAAAAAAATTACGAAGTTAGTAATTTAGAAGGTTTGAAAGGGGTTTTGAAAATCTTGTTATTTTTTCGCTGCGACGTACCGTTTTCGAGATAATTGCACTTACTTTTTTTTTTGTTTATTTCTACCACCTAGTATTGAAAATCGGCTGTATGATGCAGGTTTAGAATAGAATTACCTCATTCCTTTCTCACGGGTGTCATAGGAGATGACTAAGGGACTGTATTATAATTTAAGGCGACAGGCTGACAACCTGTCACTATACACGTGTCTAAAAATCGTGTATCACACTATTGTGATACACGTTTTTTTCTGAAACGGCACACAAATATTTGTCAGACGTGGCGATAGCGACCGTATTTTACAGCCGCTAACACTCTATCTATCCCGCAAAGGATAAAGGCGTGATATGTGTATGTATGTAGTATTGAAAATAGCAATTTTTCTGTGACATTATTAATATCCTCAGTCCAGTCCATTCATTATAATTATAGCCTACGCTCTATACCATATCAAACATACTGAAAGATTTGTCACCATACACTACACCGCAGAGCCACCGGAGTTCGACCCAACCGCTCTAAATAATTTGTTGCATACATTTTCTTGTAAGTAAAGTCGCACAGTGCCGGCACGCGCTGCGCGGTCGCGACTGCCGCCGCCTCAGCCGCTTGGAAATTTCGACCGCGCCGCGCGCCACACAATTCGTTGCATACATTTCCTTGTAAACTCGCGACCCTTAGGAGTGGCACCGATTATCGGTGAGACAGTAAGAAAGGACATGGTCAATTTTTTTACGCAGGAATATTAACAAAATACACATTTCATTTAAAGTATGGCATTTTCGGTGATACCTGAATGAGGAAATTTCAAAATCAAGAGGACTTCAAAGGCCTGCCTGTACGACTAAGGTTTTAAATCCATTTCCATCTGCAAAATCTTGAAATTTTTGGTCCTCAAATAGGGATCCTTAGAAGGGAAATTCATTGCTCTATACAACGCATGCTATATTTCGAAGTCACCATTTGACCCTCACTTACCTTAACCTCATCAAATTATGGCGACATAATATTAAACAGATTCAACCTTTCCCAATTAACTATTACAAATGATTTTGAACTTTATTGACATTCATTTGGTGGCACTTCAGTCAAAATAGAACCTTTCAATTTACAGCCAATCTAAATCTTCCGACCTAGTGCCACTTTAGAACCTTAGGAACCTGAGCCTCAAATGATCCCACTTATTTATTTACTATTTGATCTGACCGAAAATCATGTACGTTGATCGATGACAAGTTTTGATGCACACGACCGTACACACGCTTAATTAAAGTAGTACAACCCGTACGAAACGAACACGACGACTTCTTGCCCTACCAAGCTACCCAGGCACGACGCGCCTTTTTAATCCAAAGGGTTAGAAGAATGGCGGCTCTGTCAATTCAACACGCGCGGGCAAGCGATCTGTTTGATGCGGCATTCACCCTTCCACCGCATGCACGGAACGGCAACGCAGCGTAGGCTACGGTGGCCGAATTGTCGGAGATGACCTTGCAAAACCCTTTTGATAGCGGTTTTGGTACCATAAAAATACCGGTACCGATAAATTTGCGGTAGCAACAAATTTCCGGTTCCGACACTTTATGGTATCGTAATATTTCGGTATGACGTCATACCGTTTACCGTTTCAACCGAAAAAAATTCGGTTATACAATCCCTGAATTCTATAACCAAGACAGATTTGCTTAATTAATCGGGTCAAAACATTTTTTGAAATCAAAACAAATCTCAAAACGTTCTAAAATTCACAAGGCTGAAATTGGTGGATGACTATGTTACATCACAGGAAAGCTAAATTTATAAATAGATTAGAATTATTTTTTTGCACAATCTAAATTAATTTGATTTCAAAATTGTTTCACCGTTAGAAAGCTACATTATCCTTATTTTAATACGTAACTAAGGATACCAACTTTTACCGCCGAAAATCACCTTATTCGGATAATTCAAATGGGCATGTGACCTCCAGTTAGTACGTAGGTTATATCATTCCACCCTGATTTAAGTAAGCGTACTTCTGAGACTTTTATGTAGAATCGAACATACTTTTAAATCCACTTCTAATCCGAGTTTTCCTTAAGACATCAATAACTATCAACTGAGAAAAGATAAAAAGGCCGGGACATCTCTGCAAAGATTTAAGGACAATAAATCCCTCTGTAAGTTATTTCTGATATTTCATTTTGCTAAACCTTTTAAATCTATTTACCTATCTGCGACCATCTGTTCCGGTACATACTGTTTTACGCCTAACGAGCACACAAGCGTTGATATCTATCAACGTTGGGCGTAAGTCAAGGTGAAATCGGGCAGAAAGGTCACAGTGGCTCTCAGAAACAATTAATAGATAGAGAGAAATCGGAGTATTTATAGTCCGTATGTTAAGTAAGGGAAGGTCTTTGACGCGAAGGAATCTATGGAATAGGAGGCGTACTGACTCATCTCATTGCAAACAGGAATTATACATACGTACACATAACACGCCTATAATCCGTTGCGGGGTAGGCAGAGCGGAAACTGCCGCAAAAAACGGACAATTATGCCACGTCAGACAAATATTCGAGGGTCATTCGGAAAATTGTGCATCGCCATAGTGACAGGTGGTCAGCCCATCGCCTAGAATTGCAAAACACACCCTCGAGTCCCATCACGCCTATATCCCTTGCGGGATAGGCAAAGCGTCAACGGCCGTAAAACGCCACTTCTGATAATCATTTGCGGGGCAATCAGATAATTCTGTACCACCATAGTACAGGTCTATCGCCTAAAATTGTAATACATACGTTACTCTCGAGTCTCTCAATCGCCTCTTACGACTCTCATGGGAAAGAAATGGGGTAATGCTATAGTAAGCCGGCGTCACACGGCAAACGGAATGATCCTAACTACTTATAAATAGATAGATTGAAATCGTAGTATTTATAGTCCGTATGTTAAGTAAGGGAAGGTCGTTGACGCTGCCAGCTGTGGGCCGGTCAAGGAATCTTATTCTAAATCTATGGAATATGTGGCATAGTATAGCATCACCCCATTTCTTTCCTATGCGTATCGCAAGAGGCGATTGTACATTATGTATTACAGTTTTAGGCTATGGGCCGACAACCTGTCATTATGGTTTTACGCAATTATCTGAATGCTCCGTATGTCAATCAAGAACCAGTAAACTCCGAGAGTATTTATATTATCACAGTCCGTATGTTAAGTAAGGGAAGGTCATTGACTCTGTGATGCGAGCTGAGAGCCAGACGTAGAAACTATTTAATTGGGTATCGACTATTGACTGATTTCACGGAAAACTAAAGTCTACAATAAATAGAGACGGTCACTAACATTGCGACACGTAAAAATAGTCTTTTAAAACGGAAAGCTTGAATGTTGATCCCGATTCACGATAAACGGATTTAAACAGCGGATATAATCCACAACATTTCAAATTTCTAACAAGACTTTTTTATACTTTTTATAGATAGTTTATCGCATCATTAAAAAGAAGGCAAGTACTTTTTTTTTGTTTCATAATCAGAGATTTTTAATTGAAAAAAGTGCCTTAGTTTAGCACCAGCAACTAAGCTGGTGAAAACAAAATTCATTTGCCCACCACTTATAAGACCTTTTTTTAAAAAATCTGATGACAGACGAATGAATGTAGTTTTCTCCACAGGCAGGACAGGGGAAAGTCCAAGACCATAATGCCTAAATCTTTTTTTTTACTATAAGCAAAGGATATTTTCAGGGTAATCCTAACTTTGGAAGTTTTCACATCTATTCAAAATATTAGAGAAACGACTGCATTAAAAATTATGATATTATGTGTATCCTATTAAGCATCCCAAACACTCTAAACGAGATCATTTTTTTTAGTATGTAACGGAAAATGAAATGTTGTGGATTGTAAACACTACCCTTTGGTTTGGCCCTTTAAATTCCTATAAAAAACAATAATATCCAAAAGACGCAGATGAAAGTTAATCCGCCTACCTTGTAAAAGTCTCACTCTCTGTAGGTCGGCTGGAAGAAATTTCTTAGTAGAAATAAGTTGTCCTGTTGTGTCGTCATTCTTTGTATATATTGTCTCTTGTGTGCAAAAACTGGTTGCTAATAATAAGAAATATCGTTTAGTTTCATGGGCCGAGTAAGCCCACGAGAGTTTTCATGCTATTTCCGTTCAATTCTGTACATAATTCCACAGATCGCCGAAACGTCATGGTGGCGCGCGCAAGTTTTTTGGTCTGTGCTTAATCCTCACATTCCATTCAAAGCTCTCTGACAGTTGTTGAAACACATTCAGCCTGTCAAACCGAATAAGTAAGAGTGTTTGGTATTCGTATGTACAGAGATTTTCGAAACTACATTATTATTTATTTGTCGTGTTAATTCTTGAATAATCTCCAAGTTATTAATATAAAACAATTTCAAAGTAACAGTTCTCTCAATTCCATGTTAACGACTAATATCCCTTACTAAAAATAGCACTGTCACTTTTAGCTGACTAGGCTTAGACAAAGATAGAAGATGATCCCCTCTTAAATTGTCTATGATTTCACGAGGTATCTGTCAAAACTTCCAAATTAAGCGGCGATGAAAAAGATGATATTTAAGCATACAAGAAATTCTGAGAATTGGCACAAAAATCACTGTTTAAGACACATACGGGGTGTAAGGGACAGCACTCCGAATATATTTATTTATTTACCGTTTATTGTACACAAAAACATTACAAAAGAAACACATACAAAGAATAACGACACAACAGGACAACTTATTTATATCTATCTATATATATATCTCTTTCTACACCAATTTAACGGAAAGTGATAGTGCAGTTTTGAACAAGTCGTTTTAATAGGTAATCGATCGAGACAAGTGTCACTTTATTCAGGATCGTTGAAACTATATTAAGATGAGACAAATTGCCAGAGGTATTGGTTCTATGTCATTCAACTACAAGTTAAAATTTTGGCATTAATTTCATCAAATCATCACTCAGCAATTAATCAGAAATTAAAGCGAGGAACATTTTATTATTTATCTCATCGTAAATTTTTATTATAACGTAACCACAATTCAGACCTTCTTTTTTTGAGATGTCAGCTCAAAGTGCCTTTCGGGTGCTTTAAAAGTTGTAATACACTGTGAACAATTTGTCGTACATATTTCGGAAGCAGTTCTTGTAGGCAGTCGACATTGGCGGCTCATCACCACCAGCCCATCACACACTACTGGGAACCGCGACGACAAAAAACACTGAGTGGCCTCACCATTTCTGCGTACTGCGAAATGTTACCGGACAGCTGTTTCGACGACTGCTATATCGACTACCACTTTTACTTCTACAGTTCAAGTGAAGCGACGAGAAAACCTAGCAATGTACGAGGAATGTTTGTCGCTGTATAAAATTTCGAAAAGGACTCGAAAGAAGTGTGTTTTGTGCAACTTTTGTAAGGAGTTTGTGGAATTGAGGGTTATTGCGATATTTTTCTTTACGGTGCTAATGAGTTCAGTTGAAATATTTTAGTGTAGCACCTGGGAAATAATAGTTCATTATCTTCAATAAATAGATCGGTTTGAACCTTTTTATGTTCGGTTTGACTATTGAAATTCTAATTCAACTTCCTATGAATTTACTTTGTCAACATACTACCTTGCCTAATTTATTGCGATAGTCTATGCTATAACTGCATTCTGAACTTTCAACCCAAGCGTGATATTTATGCGCATAATTCCGATCAAAGAGATGAACGGCTCTTAAAACATTATCAGAAGACATTTATAGCTTTCTCCGAACGGGGTTTACGGCTGTAATTTCAACGTTGTCTTGTCTCAGTCGCGACGAACGTGAGTGGGCATAAACTGAGAGACATAAGGAGGTATATGTTTGAAACAGTAGAACTCGATTTCGTATGCACCAGGCTGCAACGAGCGGTCTTACAACGTTCTACTACTCGAACCCGTCCTTTTCAAGGGTACGTGTGAAAGGATTCGTGTAGCATCAAGTGTGGTATGAGCTGTTGTAGACAATTCGTGGTAGACTGGAACATGTGAAATCAAATTCCTGATTTGAGAATGCGCCTTCTGTGTTTGTGATGGTCGAATCGCATTCATCACGTGATGTACATCATTTCGCTATATTGCATCTAAACCTGAAACTACATCAGCAACGTATTTCAAGCAATATCAAAATAGGAGAGATAGGACACAATACCGCCGCGCTTCCAACACGCTCAACAATACGGTTCGTATTTGAATGCACATTGTGATTTGCAAGTATTCGTGTTCATGTAGACAAACTCCGAACAATAAGGCATATATTCGACACGGACTGTGTAAATGTCGTTCGAAGAATCATCCGCCTATTTGGATGTAGCATTTCTTATTACCACTGAACTGCTAATGCCTTTACCTTTTACTGCTTTCTTATATTTGTTGGACACCGTGTCGTCCAACGACCCGATAGAAGTAATAGGAAGTAAAGTAAGTACAAACTTAAACAAAATTGGCAAGATCTCCCCATTATATCCGGTGTTTTAAAAATCGTGGTTACTTCCAAATATTCACCTCAACATTGCCATGTCGAGTTATTTATTATTGTTTATTCTATTTGGGATTTTGTATATTTTTTGTTTAAAAATATTACTGAAAAGGCTACATAAAAAAAAAACAGACTAATAACGAAACTCCACCCTCCGCATAGACTTGTGGCTGTTATTTGCCATTGAACTGACGCACTGCTTACCCTACACATTTAACAGCCACATGTCGGATTAGCGAGCGCAGTGCAAGATATTGCTTACACAGGGAACGCTGCTGCCCATTACCTAGATGGATTCATCCCTCATTTACGACACCCACGGGTAGTGTTGGGGTGACGCTATTCTAAGCCGGTATCACATGGCAGGCACTAAACCACACATTCCACGACGACGTGTGACAAATTTCCCCAAGGAACATAGGTCGAAATATGAAAAAAAGGGACCTCCCATACAAAATTGCTCATCAGCTAATTTGGGTTACTATGAAACCAATTTTTTGTATATTACCTATGTTCCCTGGGGAAAGTTGTTTCTTATCACCAACCTCTGTTTTTAGTATCGGTCACTAGTAAAATTTTATCCGATATAAAGCGTATTCCTATGTATGCGAATTCATTTAACCGTTTAAAAGAGCCCATTGTGCTTTCAATAACTCCAAATTAAGCTCCTGTCCTGTCCTGATAACGCTCGTATTAATACGAAATACCTGCTTTTATGAAATACAAGAGGAATTTCCGAAAGCACCATGCTTTCATTTTATTAATTGTATAATTAATTGGTTCATTACTGTTAATTATCTTCTTATGAAAAGGACATTTATTTTCTAACACGAACAGTAAGTTCATACAGCATCATGTTCAAGCAGGTAGGTAGAACCTTGGATGGATCCGGGTGAGCCCTAGCTCTCCCACCAAATTGTCAGGTTTAGATTTCAAAGCCCCGGGGCTAAAATTGCAGAGTACCTACAGCCCTAAACAAAAAACTGCACTGGATGTTCATTCACAACAAAAACAGTTCAACCGTAGGGCATTTACTGCAATCAATATATTGTTATAAAAAGAATTAAACAACATACATACAGATATCACGACGATATCCCTTGTGGGTTAGACAGAGGGTTAAAGGTCGCTATCGCCACGTCTGACAAATATTTGAGTCAGAATCCACACACACACGCATATGTCACGCGTATAATCCCTTGCAACCTATGCAGGGCGTGAACGAACATTTACGCCACGACTGACAAATATTTGAGGGTCATTTGGAAAACAGTGACAGATTGTCAGTACATCGTCTACAATTGCAATACACACCCTCGAGTCCGTTAGTCGCCTCTTAAGACACCCATGAGAAAGAAAGGGGGTGATGCTATTCTAAGCCGGCATCACTCAGAATCCGGTGGGCAAATATTTCAACAACGCCTGCACTATAAAGCTAGCAGCCGTAAGGGACAGCCGTCCGAATATATCTATTCTTTTTCTACACCAATTTAACGGAAAGTGATAGTGCAATTTTTAATAAGTCGTTTTAATCGGTAATCGATCGAGACAAGTGTCACTTTATTCAGGATCGTTGAAACTATATTATGATGAGACAAATTGCCATAAATGAAAATGAAATAACTTTATTCAATGTAGGATAGCATTATCACTTATTGGTATTGGTTCCATGTCATTCAACTACAAGTTACAATTTTGACATTAATTTCATCACTCAGCAATTAATCACAAATTATGAGGCGAAAATTTTATTATTTATCTCATCGTATATTTTCATTATACTTTAACGTAATTTCGATTCAGACCTTCTTTTTTCGAGATGTCAGCTCAAAGTGCCTTTCGGGTGCTTTAAAAGTTGTAATACACTGTGAACAATTTGTCGTGCATATTTCGGAAGCAGTTCTTGTAGGCAGTCCACATTGGCGGCTCATCACCACCAGCCCATCACACACTACTGGGAACCGCGACGACAAAAAACACTGAGTGGCCTCACCATTTCTGCGTACTGCGAAATGTTACTGGACAGCTGTTTCGACGACTGCTATATCGACTACTACTCTTACTTCTACAGTTCAAGTGAAGCGACGAGAAAACCTAGCAATGTACGAGGAATGTTTGTCGCTGTATAAAATTTCGAAAGGACTCGAAAGAATTGTGTTTTGTGCAACTTTTGTAAGGAGTTTGTGGAATTGAGGGTTATTGCGATATTTTTCTTTACGGTGCTAATGAGTTCAGTTGAAATATTTTAGTGTAGCACCTGGGAAATAATAGTTCATTATCTACAATAGATGGATCGTTAAGCGTTTGAACCTTGTTTATGTTCGGTTTGACTATTGAAATTCTAATTCAACTTCCTATGAATTTTCTTTTTCAATATGTGGATGGCAACCAAGTACTACCTTGCCTAATTTATTGCGATAGTCTATGCTATAACTGCATTCTGAACTTTCAACCCAGCGTGATATTTATGCGCATAATTCCGATCAAAGAGATGAACAGCTCTTAAACATTATCAGAAGACATTTATAGCTTTCTCCGAACGGGGTTTACGGCTGTAATTTCAACGTTGTCTTGTCTCAGTCCCGACGAACGTGAGTGGGCATAAACCGAGAGACATAAGGAGGTATATGTTTGAAACAGTAGAACTCGATTTCGTATACGCACCAGACTGCAACGTGTTGTCTAAATATGTTCTGCTACTGGAACTCGTCGAAGGGTACGTGTGAAAGGGTTCGTGTAGCATCAAGTGTGTAAGTAATGTACCTAAAACATGGTTATTATGACATATTTGATATTTTATTATTTTGACATAGTTGAATTTTATTTCATTTTATATACCTTAAATATTTAATTAAGTGAATAAAGATGAATATTTTACTATTTATCAAATGACATGTAATACAATGTATTACCAAATAAATGACTATGAATATGAATGCAGATACCAGCTGTTGTAGACAATTCGTGGTACACTGGAACATGTGAAATCAAATTCCTGATTTGAGAATGCGCCTTCTGTGTTTGTGATGATCGAATCACGTGATGTATATCACATCGCTATATTGCATCTAAACCTAAAACTACATCAGCAACGTATTTCAAGCAATATCAGAATAGGAGAGATAGGACAATGACAATACCGCCGCGCTTCCAACACGGTTAACAATACGGTTTGTATTTGAATGCACATTGTGATTCGCAAGTATTCGTGTTCATGTAGACAAACTCCGAACAATAAGGCATATATTCGACACGGACTGTGTAAATGTCGTTCGAAGAATTATCCGCCCGTTTGGATGTAGCATTTCTTACTACCACTGCTATTGCCATTTTACTTCTTTGTTCTTTTTGTGGGACACCGTGTCGTCCAACGACCCGATATAAGTAATAGGAAGTAAAGTAAGTACAAACTTAAACAAAATTGGCAAGGTCTCTCCATAATTTACGCTGTTTTAAAAATTGAGGTTACTTCCAAAAAATCCTCGAAATGGCGATGTCGATTTATTTATTATTGTTGATTTTGTATTTTTTTTGTTTAAAAATCTTACTGCACAGGCTCGATAAAATAACAGACTCCGCATAGACTTGCGGCTGTTATTTGCTAGTGAACTGACGCACTGGTTTCCCCGCACATTTAACAGCCACATGTGGCTCCCCCTGTAGGTATAGCCATACACGCTTGGCAGGCGGATTAGCGAGCGCAGTGCAAGATATTGCTTACACAGGGAACGCTGCTGCCCATTCCCTGGATGGATTCATCCCTCATTTACTACACCCACGGGTAGTGTTGGGGTGACGCTTTTTTAAGCCGGTATCACACGGCAGGCACTACCCCACACATTTCACGACGACGTGTGACAAATTTCCCCAAGGAACATTGGTCGAAATATGAAAAAAAGGGACCTCCCATACAAAATTGCTCATCAGCTAATTTGGGTTACTATGAAACCAATTTTTTGTATATTACCTATGTTCCCTGGGGAAAGTTGTTTCTTATCACCAACCTCTGTTTTTAGTATCGGTCACTAGTAAAATTTTATCCGATATAAAGCGTATTCCTATGTATGCGAATTCATTTAACCGTTTAAAAGAGCCCATTGTGCTTTCAATAATTCCAAATGAAGCTTCTGTCCTGTCCTGATAACGCTCGTATTAATACGAAATACCTGCTTTTATGAGATACAAGAGGAATTTCAGAAAGCACCATGCTTTCATTTTATTAATTGTATAATTAATTGGTTCATTACTGTTAATTATCTTCTTATGAAAAGGATATTTATTTTCTGACACGTACAGTTTCTTCTCTTTTTGTGTGGGACACCGAGTCATCCAACGACCCGATGAACCCTGGTGTCAGAGTTTTTCAACCGCCTACTACTACTAGTAGGCCTCTGACATGGTTGTGTAACGACCGCCGTCTAAGTAATCATAGACAGCAACCGGGACCGACGGCTTAACGTGCCCTCCGAAGCACGGAACCATTTCTTTTCGGACAATCAGTTGGTTCACCCTGCAATGTCCTAACCAGACCGGGAACAAATTCACAAAGTGATAAATATCAACTTTGTGAGTGCCCCACCGAGAATCGAACCCGGAACCTTTGCGTCGCAGGCAGTGGCACTACCACTGCGCCACATCGAACATACAGTAAGTTCATACAGCAGTATGTTCAAGCAGGTAGGTAGACCCTTGGACTTCGACTGGATCCGGGTGAGCCCTAGCTCCCCACCAAATAGTCAGGTCTAGATTTCAAAGCCCCGGGGCTAAAATTGCGGAGTACCTACAGCCTTAAACAAAAAAAACCTTGCACTGGATGTTCATTCACAACATAAACAGTTAAGCAGCATTTACTGCGATCAATATCTTGTATCAAGAAATCAAAACAATATACATACACATATCACGACTTTATCCCTTGCGGGGTAGACAGAGCGTTAAATTTCATAAGATACGGTCGCTATCGCCACGTCTGACAAATATTTGAGGCAGAATCCCCACACATATATCACGCCTATAATCCCTTGCAGGGCAGGCAGAGCGTGAACGGACATTTACGCCACGTCTGACAAATATTTGAGGGTCATTTGGAAAATTGTATATCGCCAATAATCGCCATAGTGACAGGTTGTCAGCCCATCGCCTAAAATTGCATTACGCAGAGCTTTTATTATTGTAAATTAATTCTTTACATAGGTTTAAGTCCAGGTGTTAAATCTAGTAGTCAAGTACATTACTCTGGCAAAGTCCTCGAAATCTAGAGTTTTTTTGTGTTTTCTTTCTTTCTTCTTTCTTTCTTATCTGCCACCTCTCTTAAATTCAGGACATACATACATTAACAACCACAACAGTCCACTGCTGGACATGGGCTGACACATTGCCAAACCCAACACGCTTGGCAAGCGGATTGGCGAGCGCAGTACAAGATATTGTTTTCACAGGGGACGCTGCTGCCCATTGCTTGGATTAATTTGTCCCTTAGTCGCTTTTTACGACACCTACGGGTTGTATTGGGGATATGCGATGCCGGCACCACACGGCATTCAGGACATCACGACAAATTCAACGATACCACACATAGGTATACAGAGAGGTGGCAGATAAAAAATATGTACGGGCGTGTACCTAACTATAGCAGGTTATTCAGAAAGCGGACGATCCCGGGAAACGCAACTAGTGTTGGTAGGGTACGCAGAAATATCGATTCTGCTGAACGCGCCGGTTCGCTTAGTCGGAAATGTTAATCGGCTGGAGGAAATTCTTTTTCTCTTACGTTGTCTCTTATTGACTATACAAACGACTTGTTGTACAGTTTTGGATAGTTATTTAGTCGCAGCAAGTATCTGATCGTGGAAATAATTGTATTCAAGAATATCATTCATGATCTGTAAGATATGCTGTAGGTGGGTACGGAAACAATATAACGATGAAAAAGTAAGAGTTAGTAAGATGTCTTAGAATAGCATCACCCCATATCTTTCCCATGGGGTCGTAAGAAGCGTCTAAGGGACTCGAGGGCTATATATGTATTGCAATTTTAGGCGATGGGCTGACAACTTGTCACTATGGTGATACACAATTTTCTGAATGACCCTTACATGTTTGTCTGACTAGGCGTAAATGTCCCTTTTTAACTGCCGTTTACGGTCTGCCTACCCCGTAAGGGATATAGGCGTGATATGTGTATGTGTGTATGTACTAAGATGTCAAAAAAGTTAAATAGGTACATCACGCCTTTCAGTGGCCATTCAACGCGAAAATACCGCCAGACTGATGGGGACGTTTGGATCCGGAACGTTTTAAGGCGGTTTTTTTTGACGTCGTTTAAGATTTTTATATGTTTCGTCATTTAATTTAATATATAATTGTCAGGTACATCATTATGATTATTAGTACCTATTGAAATATATCAGCTACCAAGCATAAATTAGTATAAAACAGTAACTTTTATTATAACTTGATTAGAAATTAATTAATACCGCCTACCGCTCGCAGTCTTTGATATTTTCGCTAATTGTACCCATCTTGATATAATATATTGAATTAACATAAATATCATAGCGATTTCGCATTGGAATGTTACCTTTATGGACACATTTCTTCTCATTAGAACTTCGAATAAATAAAACATAATAAATAATGTTTATAACTTATTCTCTGAACCAAGTAATTAAGAAGCAGAATCAAAAATGTTTGCTACTGACCTCTATTTTCGTGGAATTCGAGACGAAATTTTCGAATTGGCATAAACTTTATTGCTCGCATATAATGATAGGGGCAAAATTTATTTCTCATATAAAGTACCTATATGTGTTTTGTCAAATCAGCAGTTACATTAAAAATTTATTATTATTTTGCAATAGTTGTAGGTTTTTATTGCGCTAAGTCTGTTATCTTTTCATATAAAAGGGACGGACCATTGGTAGCTGATGTTGATGAGATTTTTATGGGGAGGACCAATGGAAGGAAATTGCTACAAAAATAGTTTGTAATCTTCCTTTTCGAAAAACACAGATAGAATGAATGTCTTGCCATACCATTCTAGTCTAACTCAGTCAAACACGACTTAAATCTCAGTGATAAAAAACTAACAGAGCTAAGCGTAAATCGTAACGTTTTTTTTTACTGGAAACTGTTGCGAAATATAAATGCATCGTAGATAGTGCGATCAAAACAAGATAATTAACACCAGAAAGGAGGAAAAATGAGACAATGTCTATATTACGCGTAACTAGACCGACCACGTGGTCGCAGTGTACGCAGTCGCTAGGGTGACCATGGTATTAATATGATTTAACAATGAAATTGCAGACACAGGAATTCAATTATATGTTCGCTTAAGACATTCGATTCAATTAGCAACAAGCATAGTAAATTAAAAACACGACTGCTTTCTGAGACAAAGCCTAGCCTATGACACTCTGGATAATGTAAGAATTTCACATTCGAATCTGTTCAGTGATTAACGAGTTTCAGTCCTTTGAAGAATCGCACAGATGTACATACCTACAAACATACATACATAGCAGTAGATTACCTGTGCCCGTATTCCGCCATTTGAAAAGCATTTCAGTTGTGTTTCGATAGTGTCAGTTGGATGGTTTTCGCCGTTTCGTATTTTGCAAACAGTTTGAAGTTTAGAAAATCACAGCATAGAATGACAGTTGATGGCATTACAACGGCAAAAAAATAAGAAAAATCAGGGCTCTGTGTCGTCTATTTTGATTATTTAAGGAAATTGTCAGAAAGAATAACAATTATAGTAGGTGACAAAGAGTGGTTAATGGAAATAACTGGTCAGAATTTGGTTAAAAATGGCAAAGGGTAACGTATCCTTTTATTTACTTGTAACAGCAGTCCACTGCTGGACATGGGCCTCCCACTTTATTGCTATACTCACTACGCGGACACCTACGACTAGAATTAGGGTGATGATATCCTAAGCCGTATTTATATTATCTAAATGTATGGCCACAGACACAATTGAAACTGATATAATTATCATTGTTTCATTATCACCATCAGCTGGACGTTCCCAGAAGCGAACAGGCCTTCACTATTATTGTGAACAACTCAGTATTACAAGTAAATTATTACACCCGCATCCGTTTTCATGTTTCTAAGTCTAGAGCCCGCGGCGAAAAACAAATTAAAATGCGGTAGCAATAGATGTGTGATACCACGATTACAGATTAGTCGTTCGGTTTGCAGCGCTGCGCCTACTATAGGGTAAAATTTTATAGACGATAATTAAAAATCAACAAGTATAATGTTTCTCCGTTCACAAACTTCAAAAAGTTACTTCTTTTACACAATATTATACTTACTAAACACTATATATTCAAAGGACCTCATTATTAAGTACAAGTCCAAAAGTTTTTTAAAACAAGGTTTCCGAACTTGAAAAACAAAGGCGTAGTTAAACAAAAACTTACTCATTTTCGAATTTTTAAAGCAACTTTTCAACACCTTGTTATTTGTAAGAGTCGTCAATATACAATGTGGGGCCCACTACCAACAGAAACAAAAATATTTTACAGAGCAAGATTACCTGTGAAACTAAACACCTTCCTCATGGAACATAGGTCGAAATATACCGTTTTTTTTAATAAGTCCTCCTGTAGAAACTGACTTGGTCAGCTGGTACAGGAGGTCCAATTCTTTTAAGATATTTCGACCTGTTCCTTGGGGAAAATTGTTCAGTATCATGGATACTTTCGCCCCGTAAAATAGTAGCTCCTGTTGTGGGCCTACATTGTATATATATATCAATCTCGGTGCCCGCCTAGCTGATGAGATGTCTATGGTACAGTATTCTACTATAAAAAATCCCCGATTGTGATAAATGCCTTAAAAGTACAATTTACAATGCAGTCATTTCTAATCGCCGTTTGAAATAAAAAGTAGTTGATAATATGAAATTATAAGGGAGAGAAAGTCTATTATAAAGAGCTTAACTGCTCACTATAGCTTGAAATATTATATACAATTTGAGCAATTTATTGGCCAAACTAAAGTGAATTGAAATTAAATACTAAACATTCAGAAGCGCATTTCTGTTGGATGTTTTCAAATTTTAAACAATTTATATTTCAATTTCAATTCGACAAAACTGCTGGTTTTATCCAAATACAATTCGCAGAAAAGTGGCTCAAATTGTTTCAATTAGAGTATCACCAAATACCCGCAAGTATAAATTGTAAATAGTTCCAGTTTCAGTCTTCAGAATAACTAGATCTGTGTAATAGATTCCTTGGAACTGTCACAACCAAAATTGACTTTGAGACGGTTCCCAGAATTTCAGGAGAACAATTGTTTTGTAAAAAGTATTTCTCTTCAAGTAAGAGAAATGATTCTTGGACTTCAGGTGATTTGAAGTAAGGACGTGATCCTCAGTAAGGAAGTTCGTGGTAATTCATTAAATGAAATAACTCTATTTTTTAAAAGCTTTTATTTAACTTGCAGTGTATGTAAGTATGTAAGTAAGTAAGTAAGTAAGTAAGTAACAATGTTTGTTCGGTGCAAATCTTGCAAGTTTAATTTGAACCACTTCTCGGTATCCGATTGAGTTGAAATTTTGCATGTTGGTCCAGAACCGATGACAATGCATGTTAATCATAAATTTGACCTGATGCTGCTGCCAGGATCGGCTCATTACGAGAGATCTCCTCAGCGGTTTATAGCTGGGACACAACATTTTGTATACGAATTCGTTTATTAAAGGCAGTTGGTAGGCCCACCATGAATTAGACGCTACATCCAGGGTTGTCTTCGAACTATGGAACTCCTCAATATTCAACTGCTGGGACTTGCAATTTTGTATACGAATTCGTTTATTATAGGCAGTTGGTAGGCCTACCATGAATTAGACGCTACACCCAGGGTTGTCTTCGAACTATGGAACTCCTCAATATTCAACTGCTGGGACTTGCAATTTTGTATACGAATTCGTTTATTATAGGCAGTTGGTAGGCCCACCGTGAATTAGACGCTACATCCAGGGTTGTCTTCGAACTATGGAACTCCTCAATATTCAACTGCTGGGACTTGCAATTTTGTATACGAATTCGTTTATTATAGGCAGTTGGTAGGCCTACCATGAATTAGACGCTACATCCAGGGTTGTCTTCGAACTATGGAACTCCTCAATATTCAACTGCTGGGACTTGCAATTGTGTATACGAATTCGTTTATTATAGGCAGTTGGTAGGCCTACCATGAATTAGAAGCTACATCCAGGGTTGTCTTCGAACTATGGAACTCCTCAATATTTAACTGCTGGGACTTGCAATTTTGTATACGAATTCGTTTATTATAGGCAGTTGGTAGGCCTACCATGAATTAGACGCTACACCCAGGGTTGTCTTCGAACTATGGAACTCCTCAATATTCAACTGCTGGGACTTGCAATTTTGTATACGAATTCCTTTATTATAGGCAGTTGGTAGGCCCACCATGAATTAGACGCTACATCCAGGGTTGTCTTCGAAATATGGAACTCCTCAATATTCAACTGCTGGGACTTGCAATTTTGTATACGAATTCGTTTATTATAGGCAGTTGGTAGGCCCACCATGAATTAGACGCTACATCCAGGGTTGTCTTCGAACTATGGAACTCCTCAATATTCAACTGCTGGGACTTGCAATTTTGTATACGAATTCGTTCATGATAGGCAGTTGGTAGGCCCACCATGAATTAGGGTCACGTCAAAAGAAGGCCTCCTGATAAAAGAATTAGACTGTTCGAAATTAACTGGGACTCGGCCATGTAATAATGACGCCATCAATGAAATGAAAAGACTAAGACATATTACAAGCTAATTCTTCTATTAGGGATGCCGGAGGAGTAGGTACCAACCTACTTCTATAGAATATAAAAGAGATAATTATACTTTATCCTAATGTTAGTTTTCCCCGTGCCTTAAGTTTTTCTATTGAAGGTCTCTCCGTTTTATAGAAAGACTTTCGTATTGATCAATAACTATCGTAACATAAACTAAAAAATATAAAATAAAATTATGTAAAAAAAACTTTTAAAACAAGCTTTTATTTAAGTGCTCTGAAAAGATGAAAATAAAATTTTGAATGACATTAACCACATTCATTTATGACTTTACAGAAATGAAAATATAATAAAAGCTTGTCGCGAAACTTTCAATTTGTGATTGAAATTTTGTAATAAGGTACGCACCTAACTGTAATTAGGTAGTTTCTTCTAGGCATCGCGACAAGCTTTTATTATATTTTCATTTCTGTAAAGTCATAAATGAATGTGGTTAATGTCATTCAAAATTTTATTTTCATCTTTTCAGAGCACTTAAATAAAAGCTTGTTTTAAAAGTTTTTTTTACATAATTTTATATTCATTTTTCTGACAGATTGTTACAGAGTTTCGCCCTCATTAAGGCGCTTGTAAAGTGTTAATTGCCCTATAAACACGTTCGTCGAATCGGTCTTTAAGGTCAGATCAGACGTTCAAAGCGAGATTTAATCGATTTTCCTATTATACGTCCATCCATATAATAGATGGGCGGCCCTTCTGAGGAATTGTATAGTTGGAACTAGTAATTTTGTACTCGTAACTTGAAGATAAACTACTTGTAGACGCAGATATTTCTTACAAGTTAATTGGTAATTGCGTATAATATATGTGATTGTTCCACCTTCACTTGTAGAGCGTGCGGAAAACTATGCCGCTCCCGTATCGACTTCGGCTTATACAGCCATGAAAGGTCTTGCCTCAGACACTGATTAAATCGTCTGTCACAGACGTGTGAGGCCAATGATGATGATGATGATGATGATGATGATGATGATGATGATGATGATGATGATGATATGATTGTTATTTTTAGGCGTTAAAATGTAGAATATAAAATGGAGACAACATTAAGTTTTAGGTTAATTCTCAACTCCAGTAAATAGAAGGGTTGGATTTTGTTGTGGGCATAGTCAGATAGGGCGTATTTGTCGGAAGCTGTTGTTTGCTATAAGCGAGGGCTATATTGGTGAAATGAGTATGGATATGCTTATCTTACCTTATCAGCAGGGCTGTCAGCAGCTGCAGGGCGCAGCTTGGCTCGACCAGCTCCCCCTGCCTGCCGGATCGCAGCCATGAGGCTTGAGTGCGCGTCACCTACGGCCGGCGGTGGAGCGGACTTCTCAGTTCTACGACAAGAGAAGAGACTGATAAGTTTATGCAGAACAATTCGTAGTTTTGAATTTTAGTACAAGTGTAGTTGCTGCACTTAGAGATAAGATTATTATTGTTACGTGTATTTAGTATTTTTTCTGTATTCGTTATTAGCGGGTTCAAGTCGAGGCAAGCTGTATCGATAGAATGAAACTGCGTCTATACTACTGGTGCTGCGTACATACTACTCGGTCTTATGAGTGTCTTACGATAACTCGTATATGAGTTTCGTCCTCTAAGGTAAGCTTCTTGTACCGAGCGGGCAATTGCTAAACTTTATGAAGTATCGATATACCCAAACACTTCTTTTGGCTTATATTTTTCAACAACCCACGCGCACGTTCTATCGAAGTATCTTTGACAGCTGGAAAAAACGCGAACTAATCTTTACTACTCAGTACTCAACGCGTTCAAGTCTTGGTTCAAGCACTTAAATTAAATAATCGAGCCACCATTCATTTGCTTATATTGGACAGTTGTCAATTTGCCGGTCATTTCGTCACCCCAGGATAAGTGGTGCTGATTCAGTAACGCACTGTTGCTGTGGACATCTTGATTGACAAAGCGGGAACCGTTTTAGCTGTTGGTGTTCAGCCGTGTAATGCCGGCTTAGAATAAACCCATTTCTTACTCGCGGGTAGCGTAAGAGGCGACTAAGGGACTTGAAAGTTTTATGTGTGTTACAATATCAGGCGACAGGCTGGCAACCTGTCACTATAGTGATAGCGACCCTATGTTTAAGGCCGCTAACGCTCTGCCTAACCCGCAAGGGATAAAGGCGTGATATGTGTTTGTTGATGATTGAATGGATCCAGTGATATACATAGCTTTAAAAGAGTAAGATGGACTAACTGGAGTGTACCGAACGAAATGTTCCTACGATATCTCATCGTCATCATCATCATCAATCTCAGCCCACATCCATCCACTGCAGGTATTTTAAAAAGGTAACGTAAGGGTAGCGACTGGATAGCGAAAACGAGAGATTGTGCACTATAGCGTACCCTGGCGGAGGCCTTCGTCTAGCGGTGGACCGCAATAGACTGACTTAAGTATGTGTGTAATCGTAATATTGTTGTTTGAAAAATAGATTCGCAACCACGCACTAGTGACATTAGCATGTCTAGGGTTGATTTGCCTGTCCTATTATAGCCTATAATACCAAACGCTTAGTACGTGGGCGGGTAGAAATTTATTGGCAGTTGAGCGGTTGAACCGTAGCAATAGAGGGCAATAATTCATGGCGAACGATACAATGTACGGTTGTGCATTGCACGGTCGCGACAATCCAAAAGTTGTAGCTCATTTCGTAAATATTTGAAACATGAAAACTAGAACTAATTTTATTTAATATTACGAATGATTTATTTAGGTTTTTTGTTGAATGCACCTGCCTCGAGGCTTTCCACATGCCCTAAGGCAGATAACTCCTTTGTCGTTAAGTCCACCCATGTGCTTTTTGTGCATAAATAAAAATAACTAAAAATAAAAATTGAGGAGTACGCTCATTTGTAACATTTAATTTTAAAGGTAGAATGCATAACGTATTACACCCACCGCTTAAATCAATTTTAATGCCACGCGTTATTGGCATCTAGATGCACTTGCAAAATTCGCGGGCAATGGATGAGTTGCGGTAGCCCAGATAGAAGGTTGAAATCCTACCAGCGGTATAAAATTTTGCAAGTTTTCTAAAATTAAGGTAGTCATTTTTTAACTCGGTTTTTTTGTGTTCCCCGGTTAAATCCAAAGTCCAGTCCTTTTAACGCCTACTAAATAAATATTTTCAGTTTTTTTAACGCCTACTCCATATTACGTTTTGCATGAGTTGTAGAAATATTTTCTAAGTTTGTTTTAAAAAGGGGATTCGTGACTTGTATTGAATAATCTCATACCCTTAAACGAGCAATACTTGTTTATCTATTCTTAAATAATCGGGATCTCGGAAACAGCTCCAAATTTTTTTTATTGAAATTTTGTTTGCATTTTGTTTATTTGCGTTAATAAATCGATCTTGCTTGGTTTTATTTCCCAAAATACGCGCTAAACTTTAGAAAAAAGCTGAGCAATGCTCGATAAACTTGATTTATGGTGGTACATGGTTTACAAATAAAAACTTAAATGAAATGTCAACATTTATAAAACTAACATAAAATGCCAGTTCACGGGAAGAGGTTTATAAATGTTTATCCCATTAATTCTCCTAAGTGTCCTTCAGCTTTGCTTCGCAAGAGCAAGTAAATTATTCATAAATTCGCATGTTTGCTTACTATTTCCTACTGTCATAAAGCTTACAGTCCACCATACATTAAGTTGACCCATAAGCACCTTCAAGACTTGTAGGAGAGATAAGTTCGAAAGATAACGTCGCAGCTTAAGCTGTGTGTGACTGTGAGGGGAGGAAGTTAGTCTGGTCTAGACTTTAGGGCAGCAGGTAGATCGATACAGCTGACAGGCAAAGGTCGTGGCGCATTAAGCCCGCATTTCTATTTTTAGGGTTCCTTACCCAAAGAGTAATAACGGAAACCCTATTACTGAGGTTTGGCTGTCCGTCTGTCTGTCTGTCTGTATGTCCGTCCGTCCGTCCTACAGTTACGAGGCTGTATCTCCTGAACTGTTTGTTATACCTAGACAGTTGAATTTTTCACAGATGATGTATTTCTGTTGCTGCCATATCAACAAATACTAAAAATTAGAATAAATTAAATATTTAAGAGGGCTCCCATACAAAAAATGGTTTTTTTCATGAACCGCGAAAGTTAGACAGTTGAAATTTTTACAGATGTTGTATTTCTGTTGCGGCTATAACAACAAATCCTAAAAAAAATGGGGGCTGCCATACAAAACACGTGTTTTTTTTTTTGCGCGTTTTTATCGATAATTGTTTAGTAAAAGTATAATGGGTACGGAACACTTCGTGCGCAAGTCCGACTCGCACTTGGCCGGTTTTTTTTTATTTGGCTTGCCAGATTAATTTTAAATACACATGGCAAATGTCTTAGGGATTCTGCAGTCCAATACGAATGCAGTATAAGCAGCAAATCGATCAACTTAAACTGGTTTTTCATACAGTTTGTATGAAAATTCTGCATTAGAAGCAAGTTCTTAACTCGTTTAAAACTAAGTTATAAAACAGTATTAGATTTTTTTTTCATTTATTTTGCTCTTAAAAATGAATACAAAAAACATTACATGACGTTGTAACGAACCCCACTAGTCGGACTATGAGTTATCGAATGGATGATGGGGCTTGTTCAAGTTCTAACACTTGAAGGAGTATCAGACCTCAAACAATGTCCCAAAACAATATAAATAAATGGCTCGTGATGTAAATTATTAGCATGATCGTCTAGTTAGTTGGTAGGACCCATTACGTTGTGTTTAATCTAGAAAATAAGTAACCCGAACAGTTCTTTAAGAAGGTACATGGATTTCCTGGCATGAGTAAAGGTTGGACAGGATCGGGAAAGGTATATGAGAGCCGAAGGGCTCCGCCCCGCCCTTCTTAGTGATTCGCCTCCTGCTGCATGTACAAACATTCAGAATTGATGTCCTTGTATTCCAAGCCGTCCCTGCACAAGTATCAATTATGCAAAGACAACCTAGAGCCGACATCAATACTGAATCCTGCACACATTTTGAACCCCCTGAAAGTAGGATGGTGGGTTTTGACACCCAGGGTTGAACAGATTGCACCAACAGACAGGTGCTGTGATGTACTAGACACCACGGAGAAGTATTTAGGAATCTAATAGATTCAGATGTTCATAGAACAACATATTTTAATATCTGCATTAGTATAGCCAATCTCATGACCAGCCGAATTGACACCACTGTGTCTGGTTGATGAAGTAAGTATGATAAGTTAGGTTATCAGTCAAATGACATGATTCCAACTAGTATCTTTGGTAATATTTCAGTAGTGGTCCTTAGACCAACGTTCAGATATAATCTGCACAAGACATTTGTCTACAATTAACATGATCCATATGGAGGTTAGTTAGGGAATGCAGTTTATGCTAGACCCTTTAATAGTATGAGCTTCATATCGCGAGCCAGATGAGTGTTTGGGAATGCTATCAGCAAATCCCATATAGTATAGGAAGGCTATTGCAAAAATGAATCTCATAATAACCGCCTGTGGTCAAATAATTGGTCTTAGATCATAATGCTGGTACAGAAATATTGAACGCAAAAGTATAGTATGGTTTGATGCTGGAAGATAGAAGCTGTCACATGACATCTGATGACAATCATTTGTCTTTAGGTAAGTATTCTGTATTCACAGATCCACATTGGCATCATTCTGCCAGTCATGATAGGTTTCTCGAACAAAGTATGTAGATGTAATAAAATTAAACATCTGAACCCATTTCAGGGTAGGATATTAGGATGGGAGTATATTATCTACCCACCATATAACCTGATGAAAGTAGTACTATAAAATAGCAAGTACAATTTATAAGTAGATATTTAATCCACTGATGGACACTGCCATTCTCAATATTTGAGATGTAAGTAGGTAATTTGATTGCAAAGCAAATCAAATTATTGGTAAAATAAGTAATGTTGTTTCACTGCTGGACAAATTCCCATTAAGTAAAAACACAGGAACATATAAATTAATTCCATAGTCGCCTTAGCAACAAAAGGTTTATTTATTAGTAGATATTTAATCCACTGATGGACACTGCCATTCTCAATACTGAGATAAAAGTAATTTGTTTGCAAAGCAAATCAAATTATTGGTAAGTATAAATAATGTTGTTTCACTGCTGGACATATTCCAATTATGTATAAAACACAGGAACACAGGAATAAATTCCATAGTCGCCTTAGCAACAAAAGGTTTTCCATGATAAATAGTTTCTGTTGAAACAAAGTACAGACAAAACTTAGGAAATAACTAGTCCAATCTGATACCTATATGGTGTGGTAGATAAACAGAGATAGGATGGAATCAGTAAAAGGATTTCCTACCTAACCCCTACTAAATATTATAAATCATTAGCAAAACCTAACCGCTTGGCAATAATTTTGTACCTAAGTAATTTGTAATGTTTTCTTACTATTAATCTAATAAAAAATTAGGATGGAAAACTACACTTATCTGGGTTTAGGTAGATAGTAGGCCAGCCCACAGCATTCCAAAGTCATCCATTCAACTCGCAGTCAGCTGATATCCACAGAAGACACACGAACACAGCTCCAAGCATGTATCTTCACACTCCAACACACAGCAGCCACTTTTCCAGGGCAGAGGCGCAGCGACCACGGGACAAAATCCATCTTCCACATGAAGTGGTGTGACACCAATCCAGCAGCACCTCAGGGTCAGGACTTTCACACTGCACTCCTCTTTTTCTTCCACGTTTACTACTTTTCTTCTTAGATCTGCATACTTCACCGATTAAAATCAGACTTTCCTTTCGCCAACACACCAGGCCTTATATATCCCTCAAAACGGAAGGTCCAGATACAATTTTCTCGAAAAGTCTAAATCTAGAATAATCCCGCTTCACTTCCGGCACCACGGCTTATTCCGCTCCTCGACACCAGGTGGAGCTGGCGAACTGGAATGATCTCCACTATTCGATCTTAGATCCATATTAGATTTATTTGATTGTGGGTTCCGTACAAAATAAAATTATTACTTTTCCAAGTATTGTAGTAAGTTTAAATTATGAAAATCATAGAATCTAGTTTCCTTTAATAAACTCAGACTTTGTTATTGCATCAAGATCAAGATTGTTCTAGTATGAGTGTTTCCCATTAATCACTGATGTTTTAGTAGGTTATTTTACGTTCAACTAATATTCAATGATATAATATTTAAAGTTGATTGGCGAATATGCTGAACAAACAGACTTAGTAGTGTATTCTTTATCTTCTTCTTTTATTCATGCGAGACACCGATGTTTTTGTATGTGACTTAGATTTGCTGGTAACCCATATATTTCTAACCCATTATTTTAAAATAATGTAAATATTTTCCCCAAAAGAGAAAACCAAGTCCAACAGTAGTCCACTGCGACCAGTTGTTGTTCTCAGATAAATTAAATGTTTACTTATTATTTAAAGGTTTTTATATTCCACCCTTACCCCACGGATCCCTAAATAGTAAACATATCTTAGTTTAGCTACTCAACACCAGGCGTCGCTTCTGTCGCAATCAGAATATTCTCGAAACATAATTTATTTAAATTATTTTTACTACACATAGCCTAAACCAGTTTATAAATAAAAGAAATTATTTAATTATACATAAAATAAATTATTTCAAACATAAAATGCGTATATAAACACCTAAACTGTGCCTTTAACATTTGAAATTATATTTTACTGCGAGTGCCATCTCTTGTCAATTTGATGAACCTCTTAGATTGATGCCATCTACCGACATTATCCTAAACTACTAGTGAATCTGATCGAACGCATTGAACTGATTCTCATATATTGAATTTAGTTCTCTACTAGATGTCGCTATTTTAAAAGTATTTTTCAAAAGACCAGGGTAGTATTTATTACAACGTCACTAAACCAGAAAAGGTTTGTCTTGACATCAGGCTTCCCAGCTCGTTATTTATAATATAACAATATAACATACACATACAAAAAAAGGAAGTATCAAAGATGAACCATAAAAGGGGAGTTTATGTGCTGCTATAGTACCCAAATAAGCCGTTAGGGATCAGAGGGTAAACAGCATGTTACGTAGTACGTACAATACAATAATACATACCCATCTACATAATCAAATCGATTGAGTACCGTCCCACCGCTCTGCCACTACCACGCACAGGTCCCGGGTTCAATTCCCGGCCGACCATATAATTTTTTCATTCAATGTCTTATTTCTAAAAATTATAATTCTAATTAACTAATATTCATTTATAAAAATTTTATACCATTGTGAGTTCAAAATAAACCATAGTAACCTTGTTTTTGTTCAATATTCAATTACTTTTTGCATGTACGTAATTCATTCATAATTAAATTACTATCTGGACCTGTTAATGAATAATTAATAGCACGAAAGGACAACTATATCCACCGATGCGTTGCAAATGGAAGCATTTTCTGTTCGTCGATTTTTGCTGTTTTAATTGAATAATAAATGAAAATAAGAAGAAATTAAACAATAAATAAATTTAATAATGTGATGTAATGTAATGCATTACAATGTGAGCTTAACGAAGTGGTTGAAAAATGAAATTACGGCTTACTACGCATAAAATAATAGATACGATTGTGTACTGGGTAATTAATAAAATACGAGACTTGGATGTCTTCTTAAAACTGAGTTTCATTAACTAAACAGTGTCCAACTGAAACTTCAACGTCCAGCGAAAATTAAACTTCTAGACAACAAAGCTCTGAACTTAGTCACAGAAATATGAATTCTACAATATAACTTTGTTAGAAACAGGTAAGTTAATAGGTAACATTTCCTTTCGGAGCTAGACTTTTTGGTGAGTAGTAAATTTTTGACAGTAAAATAAAGCCAAGAGAATTTAATCGTTATTATGAAATATACAAGAACTAAACTTTTATGCTCAATCCATGGGTTTTCTTCGCCGAGTATTTTTAAGGATATTCATCAAAGTTCGATTCCAACACAACTTTCACAATCGATATTCTGTACGAAAATATGTTTAGGATAAGTATATTTTTTCTTGGGAAGAGACCATAATAAACAGAGAAAAATAGACAAAGCTGCTAAAAAAGCTGCTCTCGGTAGCTGGAAAAATTAAAAAAGCCAGCTAAGTGCGACTCGGACTCGTCCACCGAGGGTTCCGTAAAATGTGGATGAAACTCTTTCTTATGATACCCCACTTACACACTACTAGTCTCAATTTTCAAATTTTGTTCTTCTTCGGCTTCCTAAAAAAATAATTAGTAAAAATAAATAAATTACATTTTAAACTTATTCTTCAAAACGCAGCTACTTGGCAACTATCATAGTACTCAGTCCAGAGAAAGTAAGTACCCTACGAATTTTGTTACCCATGAGAGAGATACTTTTTTAATGTGAAGCTAAGAGCTTGTTTTTTAAAAGCTTTTATTTAACTTGCAGTGTATGTAAGTATGTAAGTAAGTAAGTAACAATGTTTGTTCGGTGCAAATCTTGCAAGTTTAATTTGAACCACTTCTCGGTATCCGATTGAGTTGAAATTTTGCATGTTGGTCCAGAACCGATGACAATGCATGTTAATCATAAATTTGACCTGATGCTGCTGCCAGGATCAGCTCCGTACGAGAGATCTCCTCAGCGGTTTATAGCTGGGACACAAAATTTTGTATACGAATTCGTTTATTATAGGCAGTTGGTAGGCCCACCATGAATTAGACGCTACATCCAGGGTTGTCTTCGAACTATGGAACTCCTCAATATTCAACTGCTGGGACTTGCAATTTTGTATACGAATTCGTTTATTATAGGCAGTTGGTAGGCCTACCATGAATTAGACGCTACATCCAGGGTTGTCTTCGAACTATGGAACTCCTCAATATTCAACTGCTGGGACTTGCAATTTTGTATACGAATTCGTATATTATAGGCAGTTGGTAGGCCTACCATGAATTAGACGCTACATCCAGGGTTGTCTTCGAACTATGGAACTCCTCAATATTCAACTGCTGGGACTTGCAATTTTGTATACGAATTCGTTTATTATAGGCAGTTGGTAGGCCCACCATGAATTAGACGCTACATCCAGGGTTGTCTTCGAACTATGGAACTCCTCTATATTCAACTGCTGGGACTTGCAATTTTGTATACGAATTCGTTCATGATAGGCAGTTGGTAGGCCCACCATGAATTAGTGTCACGTCAATAGCAGGCCTCCTGATAGAAGAATTAGACTGTTCGAAATTAACTGGGACTCGGCCATGTAATAATGACGCCATCAATGAAATGAAAAGACTAAGACATATTACAAGCTAATTCTTCTATTAGGGATGCCGGAGGAGTAGGTACCAACCTACTTCTATAGAATATAAAAGAGATAATTATACTTTATCCTAATGTTAGTTTTCCCCGTGCCTTAAGTTTTTCTATTGAAGGTCTCTCCGTTTTATAGAAAGACTTTCGTATTGATCAATAACTATCGTAACATAAAATAAAAAATATAAAATAAAATTATGTAAAAAATACTTTTAAAACAAGCTCTTATTTAAGTGCTCTGAAAAGATGAAAATAAAATTTTGAATGACATTAACCACATTCATTTATGACTTTACAGAAATGAAAATATAATAAAAGCTTGTCGCGAAACTTTCAATTTGTGATTGAAATTTTGTAATAAGGTACGCACCTAACTGTAATTAGGTAGTTTCTTCTAGGCATCGCGACAAGCTTTTATTATATTTTCATTTCTGTAAAGTCATAAATGAATGTGGTTAATGTCATTCAAAATTTTATTTTCATCTTTTCAGAGCACTTAAATAAAAGCTTGTTTTAAAAGTATTTTTTACATAATTTTATTTATAACTACAAACGGCCGTAGACTCAGGTGTATATATGGTTTAAATTTCAACTCGATATCTCTACTAGTACCTGATAAAAAGGGTCGTGGCAGACGACCATATATGGCTTTCGTTTTAATCCTTTTGAGGTACGGAACCCTAAACATCAAAATGGGAGCAGCACAGACGCCAGGCGCCAGCAGCTTCTAAATTAGCTCTCCCTTCACAGCTAGAGACACTAACTAATCTACATTGGAGAGTTGCCAACTTGCAAGTCAATCAGTAAATTAATCTCACTACTGTCACAGAGTAGTATGGTCAGACCACTCGTTGCAGAATTTCACAGTTAAATACCTATTTTTGGACTGCGCACATAAAATAAATATCACAAATTTAGGCTTTAATACAATGATATAACGAGCGATGGTGATGGGCTGACAACCTGTCACAAAAGTGATACACAGTTATCTGATTGACCCTCAAACTTTTGGCAGACGTGGTGTTAATATCCGTTCAACGGCCGTTAACGCTCTGCTTACCCCGTAAGTGATATAGGCGTTATTTATGTTTTTTTTTTTTTTTAGTTGTGGACCCTACGATTTTTAGCCCCGGGGCTTTTAATCTACACCTGACTGTATGGTGGGGAGCAGGAGCTCACCCGGAAAAGCTTGTGGTTGTTCAAACAACCAGCTCAATCGCGCCCTTGGGGCGCGATTGGGCTTACGAGTTGTTCTGGGAAGAACGTATTGGACTGAATCTACCCGGCACGTGCCGGTAGTTCCCAAAGTGGGGAGCAAATGAGGGACCTCCGCGCCCCCGCCGGCGGGGGCGTCGGTTGCTTGAGGAGCTTGTGGAGTGTGATCTACTCGCAATGGCTGCAGCAGTGGCTACTGTGATTTCATCATCTTCTTCCGTAAGGATGTGTCTCGGACGGTGTTTAAAACGCGAGGTTGGATGGGGGAAGTAGTTGGACGCGTTAACTATCAAGGGGTTTTTATGATGGGGAGCATTATCGAAGAAGCGACGAGACGCTTCTTTCATATACGCTTTAATGGTAGGGAGACCTAAGTCGATGTGGAGGTTGGCGTTACGCATGTACCAGGGCGCCCCGGTAGCTTTGCGCATGAAACGGTTTTGGATGTTATTTATGTATGTATGTATGTTTGTATGTATATAACGAGCTAGGTAAAACCTGTGTTACGGGAATCTGTTGCTTCTTTCAAGGTTACACATTATTCTTAAAAAGTTAATGTTATTTTTCGTGTGGGTTGTCCAACAAGCCGATGAACCCCCTTAGTGAGTAAGATAACATAAAACTTAACTATAGATACATAAAAAAAAATAGAATACACAATGGTACGGGAAACTCAAAGCTTGTAGATGGCAGCAGACGAAATTGTGCCTAAACGCACCAATAAGAATTACGCAAACTTTGACATTGATACATTTTCGACCAATCACAAAAAAGGCGCAGTCGAGAGTGGCGCCATTAGTACCCCACTTTGCTACCTCATTAAATACACCGAAGGAATAATAGTTAAGCACGTCTACTGACTGCCTGTTGCTATGTTTGGCGGAGCGAAGGATAAAAATCATTGGTAACAGACGAAAGTCTCAAAAAGCAAACTGGATTTCGAGTTGCCAAGTGAAAAATTGCTTAAGCCAATTAAAAAAAAGGCTTCCAATGAAATTTATTGAAGAAATCGAGAACAAAACAAACTGGAAAATCGTAAGAACTTAATAAATACTCGTAAAGGGATATTATTTTCCTTCCTGCCAGATAAGTTTGTTAATCAAAATGTCTTCCATAAAAATATCTCATTATTTTCCACCTTGTATAGTGTCGTAAACAGTTGTAAGCTACAAAAGCCAGGAAACGTCTGCAAGTCTCTTTAAGTCCTCTCGTAATGAGTGACACAAACTAAATTTATGCTGTGTCTATTATGCTATACCCTCAGAGTAAAGGAGTGGTTCAAAGGGAACCCTACAAAGAAGAAAGAGACGAAGAACTTGTCACAATCAGAGTTGATACCTGCTAAGATACAATTCAATTTACAAAAACACTGAATAGTTAGTTATTGTTTATTTAGTTAAAGTAATTTAATTTCTTATTAATATATATAAACAAAATATGAAAAAAGTAAGCCCATAGGTTCATAACTCATTTAATGAAGAAGCACATAATAAAATATGAAACGATGGATAACAATCAAATCGTTCCGGTTTTTAGTCTAAAAAAGTACCCATAACGCTTACTTTGCGATTTGTTTCTATTGAGGCAATTTCAATAAATCGTTTTTTGAGCCCCATAGTTTGGATAATATATTTTAAAGTATTACAAAGAAAAATATAGTCTCATAATTTGGAGATTTCAAGAAATGGAATACAAAACTGAACTGAACACTACCCAACCTTGCGCGGTTGATTTCTAAGCCCATTTCACCTTAAGGTGAGGTGGCCTTAGAAATCCGCCGAGCAAAGGCGGAGTAGTGTTCGGAGTTTTCTATGCCATTTCTTCAAATCACAAAAACACGAAACGTAATTATTTTCAGGACTACTTCAAGATATATGCTACAAAACTATGGAGCCCAAAACACGATTGGTAAAAATTTTCTCGATAGAAAAAAATCGCAAAGTAAGCTCTAATTTTGCGGTTTTTGGCCTGTTTCTTAGACTAAAAACCTGTACCATTTGACCGGTCTCCAATATTTCAAAATTTATTTTATGTCATTTTCTTCCTTATTATATGTGTAATCAACGTATGGAGCTAGTTTTTCAATTATCTACTTATTATCATTAAAAAAGAACACTTAAACACAAAAGTATGTTCGGTTTGCGCACGGGCACGTCGGTTCCTACCGCGCCCGCACCCCTCAGTCGGCCACTAAGCCTCGTCGGAAGCAGACATGTACAACTTTTTTCCAGCCGCGGAGATATTACGACATTTATTGAGCAGGGAAACCAAATGTCAAGTTAAAGAAAAAAACGAAGCTTTCCAAGCCTTGCTATAAAAAACAGAGGATAAGGTAGTTTGCGGCGTAATATTTACATACACACACATACACATATCACGCCTATAATCCCTTGCGGGGTAGGCAGAGCGTAAACGGCCGCAAAAAACGGACATTTACGCCATGTCTGACAAATATTTGAGGGTTATGCGCAAAAATTGTGTATCGCCATAGTGACAGGTTGTCAGCCCATCGCCTAAGATTGCAGTACAGACCCTCGAGTACCTTAGTCGCCTTTACCGACTCCCATGGGAAAGAAATGGGGTGATGCAATTCTAAGTAGGCATCACACGGCATAATATTTACAAAAAAAAAATAAGATATATTTTTTCGAATTAGGGTAGAAGTACCTTGCAAGGACTACCTTATGTATGGTTAACATAACAATTTATTTATACCTAGCCTCACCCACGGCGTGATGTTTTTCCCGTAGGAAAAGATATTTCTCCAAAGAAAAAAAAAGTGGCCTATGTTCATGCTCCAGCCTCACAATCCACCCAACGCAACGTGACGTTACAATTACAACATCAAGGAAGGACAATCAAACAAACACGTTTCGATGGATGAAAACCTGTCAAGTGCGAGTTAGACTTGATAGCTGAGGACGGTTCCGTACAACCTTACTTTACTATTGTATAGGGTGAAATTGAACTAGTGACCGATAGCGAAAACCATGGAATGCCTACCAGACACCAGTCTGAGAATAAGGAACAAATTTGCTCAAGGAACATATGGATCCCATACAAATTGACTAGGCCGGCTAGTACACCTTGTATGGGAGGTTCAATTTTACATAAAACCGCTCCGTTGCGACGAGAAGAAAGGAAAATCAAACAAGCAGGCTTTCCCATTTGTAATATTAGTGTGGATTATAAAAACCGGTAAAGTGCGAGTTGGACTCGATAAGTGAGGAGGGTTCCTTACAATATATTTTAACGATTCAATGTGAGTTGTGAGCCAAACTGTGGTCGTAATTGCGTAAACCGAAAATGAATCTGATGCAGAGGTTTTGGAGACGCTCAAGTTTGCTAAACAACTCCTCAGCGGCATCTACGTAGCAGGTGTCGGCGTGGTCTAAACGGGGGAGGAGAAGTGTCTGAGCAAGAGTAATCTTAGTTTTAAGAGACAAGAAATTTTGAAGGCATTAAAGCGAAAGAAAAGAGAAAAATACTTTACTGCTGACAGCGTTGACCTGCGCAGTCCAACTGAGAGTGGAATCCAGCAAAATACCTAGGTTTTTGGCAGTTTTTGTGAAAGCTATAGACGTGCCGTTATAAATAACGTTTGGGATAATTGGATGGTCCACTTGCCTACACACACATATAAGAACTACCTATTAGCATGGCCTGAGATTTTATTGGGTTGACCACGAGACCGAAGAATTCAGCCCATATAGCAATTTTGCTGAGGTCATTGTTGATAGCCACAGTTGCACTATTTATATCATCACAGGTGAAATGACAGTAAATCTGCAAATTGTCTGCGTAAAGATGGAAGCTAGAAGAGAGGAGTAACTGTGTTAATCACAACAGAAAAAAGAAGTGAAAGGACGCCACCTGTAGGTACGCCTGAAGAGAGATTACTCCATTCCGAGAAAGCCTCATCAGAACGGACCCGGTGCAAGCGACCCCGAAATTATGAATCAAACCAAGTTATTGCCGGAAAAGAGATGTTATGAGCGAAGCATAGCGAAAAGTACATCAAGATCAACTGAGTTGAAGGCATTACTGAAATGAAGTAAAATAAGAATAGTCAAAGACTTATTCTTCATGGTGTGGTGAATATTGTTGGTGACTTTGATAAGTGCTGTCACAGTGCTGTGACCAGCACGAAAGCCAGACTGATACGTAGAACGAAGACTATTAGATGTGTTGAAGTCAGATGCCTGATTGTGGACAATGTGTTCAAGGATCTTAGATAGGAATGGAAGTATGGAAGTGGGATGAAATTGGGAGAACGATGAAGGATTGGAAACTTTAAGGAGAGGTATAACAATTGCACGTTTTTATGCTGAGGGGAAAGAACTCGTTACCAGAGTGAAATTAAAGATGTGTGTGAGGATTGGCAAGAGTTCGGTAAGGATAAGGGAGATCATACGGGAGGAAAGACCATCATTGCCCACGGCAGTAGATTTAATGGATGATATATGTTTCTCAACATCGTCCTCGGCAACATCTTTAAAAGAGAAGAAAGAACACTGTGGAAGTGGTGACGGTTTATGTTAGCGATAGTCGTTGCTTTGACGACATCAGTCAGTGTGATAGGAAGAGACGAAAAATGCCGGTTGAGTGCTGACAAATCTACAGCACCACTAGGGGTAGCTGGCGACTTCCCAACACCAAGCGCGCGTTAATATTTCCAGACTTGTGCTGGCTTATAATTATCGATAGAGTCATCAATGTGGCGTCTTTTCGCACACACAGACGACTACACCGATTTCTCAACAGTTGGTTTGAGCAGCTAAGATAATTTGAGAATCAAGGAATGTGGACTGTTGATGAAACATTTCTCTTCATAGGTGCTACGCCTTTCGGAATCGTGGGTGAATATACTACAGTGGAAGTGAAATGCCCAGTTGCGTTTCAAAAATGGCATTCAAAATGCTATAAAACAAAATAAGGTGCAAATATTGAAATATTATAAAAAGCAAGATCGAGTTACTGTGAATTCAAAATAGTAATTGGTTTTTCCAAGTTCAGGGACAATTACGTGTGACGGGAAAGATAAGATGTGTTTTATATGGAGAAAACAATCTGATGAAATGGAGACAGTATATACAAAGATATGACAACTTTTGGTAAACTAAAATAGAATCATATTCTCCCTAAATGAGAATGGTAGATTCTCGTCGAGCCCGTGGGATGCCTTTGAGAGGTTCTGAAAAACCGGCTATATAACCAGGAAAGTGGGCGCTGGATTGTCAGATCCTGTTTATTAGGGCTGTTATAGATTTCCTTAGTTTAATCCCTTATTATTTTGCCAATTTTATTTCTATGTCTGTTCGTTTGTATGCCTCGCCTCGATAATTTCAACAGACTACGGAAGGAACCCTATTTATGGGCGTCAGTAAATGAAGCAGATAAATCTTAATTTAAATGTATTTTTTTTGTCTTCTAAATGAATTTTGATTGCATTTTGATGTATATTATTTGAATTTTTCCCCATTTAACATGAATAATCAATAATCATACGGATCCCTAGACATTATTTCTTTATAAATAATTCTGTACCTACCTAACTATGACTGATTTAAAAACTTTACGTAGTAGCACTACGTAAAGTTTTACATGGTTTACATGTCTAAAAAACATAAACATTGAATAGGTATATCATATAACATTAAAAAAGACAACCTTTCAATGAAACAAATAGTTCAATTATTAGCACATTTACCCTACGCCTATACTGTCGTGCGCGGGAGCCTGCTACGCTGCGTTTGCTACTTGCCCGTGCGGGGGGTACACCCCGCGCCTGCTCCGCCCGCGCGGCTGCTTCACCCCCTTGAAAACGCGGCAACCTCGGCCAGATTTCGCCTTAAAGGAACGTAATTTAAGTTCGTGAGAGCTTTCAAAGGCAAAGCTATTTCCATAGCTGTCGTCTGTCTGTCTGTGTAGTTTATGATCATTGGAACACTTGGAGCTGCGCTACAGAGAAATAAATTACGTCTGCAGGTAATGAGCTAGTTCTGATTTTCAAATATTTTAGTTTTGCTGGTGCATCTGGGACCGACGTAAGTTACCTTTGGTCGGACAATTGCGGTGTGACATAATGTGTTAATTTCAAAACTCTTACAACCGTTGCCGTGTGATGCCGGCGTAGAATAGCATCACCCCATTTCTTTCCCGTGGGAGTCGTAATAGGCGACTAAGGGATTCTAGGATGTGTATTGCTATTCTAGGCGATAGGCTGACAACCTGTCACTATGGTGATACACAATTTTCCGAATGACGCTCAAATATTTTTCGGACGTGGCGTGAATTTCCGATATTTACGGCCTTTTACGCTCTGCCTACCCCGCAAAAGATATAAGCGTGAGATATGTATGTATGTAGCAACCCTTGAGTACCTCAGTGGCTTTTTACGAAACCCATGGGAAAGAAATGTGGTGATGCTATTCTAAACCGGCATCACACTGCATACCAATATTACCAATACCGTGCATTTTCCCAGCTTTTGCTCCAACACACTGCAAATGCAATGATCGGCTTTGCGCGGATTATTTCACAACAGTAATAGTACGCGTCAGTAGTTCCTAGTAAACATAAACATATAAGGTGTAAAAAAATTAGCTGAGAATATTTTAAGGGGTGAACCAGTACGTGAAACTGAACAACTTTCCCCAAGGAACATAGGTCGAAACATGAAAAAATTATTTGACCCTCCCATACTTAGTGTGTTTGTTACCCGGCCGGGATAATTTGTATGGGAGGGCAATTTTTTTTTTATATTTCGACCTATGTTCTTTGGGGAAAGTTGTTCAGTTTCACGTACTGGTTCACCCCTTAAAATATTCTGATTTTTTTTTTTACATCATGTATATGTATATCAGCTATTTAGTTCCCATAGTACAACCTTTGCTTAGTTTGGGTCTAGATGGCGCTGTGTGAATTGTCCAGAATAAAAAAAAAACAATCGAATATACGTCCTATTATATGATTCACTCCTTAAAATATTTGCAGCTGTTATTTTTACACGCTGTGAAAGATTTACATCGTACTTTAGGTATAAGTTATGTAACTTTCTTAGAATAACGTACCTATTTATTAAGATAAAGCTATCAATTTGCATGATTTATTTCATTAACAATAGATAGCGCCGGGCAACGTACGCAATAACCACAATGGACGATAATACAATTGTCAGATAAGGTTAACACATAACACACCTATTACCCTTTGCAGGATAGGCAGAGCGTAAACGGCCGCAAAAACGGACATTTACGCCACGTCTGATATATATTTGAGGGTCATTTGGAAAATCGTGTATCGCCACAGTGACAGGTTGTCAGTTCATCGCCTGAAATTGCCATGCACACTCGAGTCCCTAAGTCGCTTCTTACGACACCCACGGGAAAGAAATGGAGTGATACTATTCTAAGCCGGCATCACACGGAAAATACGTAGGTAGGAATCTTAAAAATATAAAAGGTAGGTAACCAAATTACCTACTTGCTTACTGATATACATAACGATGTACATTTCGACAGCAGCTGGAGTTCCCGTTTAAGTAAGTACTATCAGCAGCACATCAATCTACCCATTTAGGAGATCAACTTACACTGATTATTCTTAGTCACGGTGTGCAATACCAGTATGAGTTGTTCCCTTAAATGGCAAGGTTGATGTGCTGTTTTTTTTATTTTTTTCTTTTTGGTGTGGGAGACCGAGTTGACGAACGACCCGATAAACGCTGGTGTCAGAGTTTTTAATCGCCTACTACCTACTACTACTACTAAAACTACTAGAAGTAAGCCTCCGACATGGTTCTGTATCGCTGTCTAAGTAATCATAGACAGTAACCAGGAACGACGGTTGAACGTGCCCTCCGCAGCACGGAATGTTTCTGTTTATGATCTGGTGGTTCAGTCTGTAATGTCCTAACCACACTACGAACAAATTCTCAAAGTGATAAATATCAACTTTGTGAGTGTCCCGCCGAGTATCGAACCCGGAACGTTTGCGTCGCTGGCAGTCGCACTACCACTACGCCACATCGGTCGTCCTTTCATGCATACGAACTTCTCAATAAAGTATCGAAACAGGTTTAGTATTGGTTGATTCGTTAAATGGAACCTCGAGGTGTTCTAGTTAAATAAACATAAAGGCAATTAATTAGGTTATATAAATAAGCAAACGTTTCCTGTTTCTAAATTTAAGGTTTTCCTGTTGGCTCAAAACTCATCACAGTATAAATGTTAAGTAGTTGCAACGTCTTGTGGATATTACATACATACACATATCACGCCTATTATCCCTTGCGGGGTAGACAGAGCCGCAAAAACTGACATTTACGCCACGTCTGACATATAATTTGAGGGTCATTCGGAAAATTGTGCTTCGCCATAGTGACAGGTTGTCAGCCCATCGCCTAAAATTGCAATACACACCCTTAAGTCCCTTAGTTGCCTCTTACGACTCCCACGGGAAAGAAATGGGGTGATGCTATTCTAAGCCGGCATCACACGGCATTCTAAGCCGGCATCACACGGCATTCTAAGCCGGCATCACACGGACTTGTGGATATTCATATAGCTAAAAAACAAGCATTAAAATGCCTGCGTAAATTTAAATCTGGTCATATTTTTTTGGAATACGTTCTACTTAGACATAACTGAAATGGAAGACTTCCAAAAACTAAAAGAAATCCAATTTAACTGCTTCGGTCCCCACCTACATTGCCAATACTTATTTGGCAATCAACCAGCATTAAACATGTTTTCCTCAAAACAGCACTGTAGAGTGTAGGTGTCGGACTATAGTGAGCGGCTCGGCCGTCATTTAGGTACATAATGCCCTCAATTCGGGAAATAAAGTCTCCTTACTTGCCTTAAATTAGTGCTGTCACTTTTCGTCAAATGGGTTAAGAAAAGGATAGGAGATACCTAAGCCTGTCACTTTTAAAAACGTCAATGGTTTTTTCGCCTTTTCTAGTAAATTTAGTCGCCACTGTGTTTATCGTCGCCTCATTTTGACAGATAACACGTATTTGGCATGAAATTATAAGACATGACACGATTAAAATATCTCCTATCATTTTCTTAAACTATTTGACGGAAAGTGACAGCACAAATTTAAGGCAAATAAGGAAAATTTATATCCCGAATTGAGGCCAATATCTAATTCCCATAATGTCCAATGCTTTAAAACTGTCCAATGCCCACAATGTCAAATTCCTAAAATGTCCAATCAAGTTAAAATGCAAGTATAGTTCAGTTCATGAAACTGAACAACTTTTCCCTTGGAACCGTAAAATCACAAAGACATGTAGTACAATACGGCCGGCATTATTTGAGGGCATAACTTATAAACTTGTAAAGTCACATATATTTTGTTCGATTGTGTTTTGTGTGTCTGTAAAGTTCGTATTACATTTTGTGTCATTTTTAATGCTTGCGTATATTTTCGAGTCAATGTATGGCTACCATATGCATCATTTATGAAATTAATTTTATAGGCCGTACGCTCGCTCACGCGGTTTCACGCGCGGGACGGCCCGCGCGGGCCAGATTTGACAAAACACAAGATTGGCGCCCCGTGACGCGGCCTGCGGTCACCCGCGCCGCGGCTTCAGCAACCCGCGACAAAATATAACCCGTACGAACACGACGACACTTGCCATATTACAACTACCTAGGCACTATGCGCCTTCTAAATTTGTACGGGTAATAATGGCGGCGATGTCAGACCGCCGCGCGGATCCCGCGAGACCGCGCGCGGCCTCACGCGCGGGCTGGCCCGCGCGTGAAACCGCGTGAGCGAGCGTACGGCCTTAAGGGTCTAAAATTAAATTAACATTATAAAATGTACCATGTATGTACCGCCAATGTGACAGTTAATACAGTATACAAACCAAGCTTTTTATCCACTCAGACACAAATTAATAAATTGGGTTCGGCCAATGGTCCAGAAACTATGAGCCAAAAATAAACGACTTCAATATTTTAGAAACATAAAAAGCAAGCCATACTGGGCTAATGTGCGCATTAATTCGCGACAAACGTCCTGGGGCCTATTTTATGAAACGACAGGCTACAAGTCTACAGGTGAAATTCTTAGTACATTGCGTTGCCGGTTCATATCCCTGGTATCATAATGGCTAACCGACTACGCAATGAACATCAAATTTCACCTGTAAAATTGTAGCCTGTAGTTTGATAATATCGGGTACTGGCCGCTTTAGCGCCACAGCGGCCGAACCGCTCACTATAATACGACTCTTAAAAATTCAGTCGCGCCATCTTAGTTGGCGCCAAGGTTATCGACTCCATAATTGTAGCCAGTTCTCGGGATAGCTATCTACGTAATAAGAACAATAATAACATTAGCAAATAAATAGCAGCATAATGACGTGCTTACAGTGTACCTAATTTATCGGTAAATGGTTTATTTATGGCGGCAAAAACCGACCGAGACATGAAAAGGTCAAAAGAATGTAAATTTAGTACCGAGTCCGCATAAATAGTATGTAGATTTCAGTTTTGCTTGCCGACTGTCGAAACACTCATGTCTCAAATACGTCATTCATTTCCAAATACTGTTTGAATCAATGATTGTCACAAAATATATGTCAAGTCACAAAAGGCCATATTTATTGCACATCCCACAAAAGGCGGGCCTAATGCCTCGTTTATAATAATGTGTCTGCAAAAACCACGTGAACGAAACCACGTGAAAATGGTGGTTTCTAAAATAAATTGAATTTAATAAAGAAAGCAGACGTCCTTTTACTGCAGTAAGTCAGATCGTAAGAGCCGAATCATGAAATGTCTGTACCTAGACCAGTAGTGGGAAATAATTGAGTTTTGATAATATTAAAGTTCTCTAATTTGTAATACCTGGTAACTGACATATTTTTAGACAATTGTTTAAAAAGTTAGAAATTTTAAATACGTGCTTTAGGTACTGTTTAAACATTTACATATTTATCAACATTATCAGTCAATATTGAATTAGAGTAGAAAAAAATAATTGCATCTAAAATGAAATATCAATATCTAATTGTTATTAAATTATTAGAAATCTGATGTACGTGGTACATACCAAAACGAAAAAAAGCTTATACTTTCGCTAATATAAAATTTAAGTTGCTCTAATATTAGTTAAATACTCTATTAGCTTTTACTGAGTTTGTCCATAAAAGTTTAGAAACCTAGGATTAATGCTTTAATAATAACTAAATTTTTTTTCATGTAAGTGCCAATATTGAATTAGAGAATATAAAGTTAATACTACTTTCTCAGAATCATCTACTAAACAACTATTCAAAATATCAGAAGTTTATCTGTACGGCAACATAGAGATTTAACAAACTTTTTTTTGTAATTAACTGAATATAAATATAATTCCTACAGGTTCACATGGGTTCACATCGGAGCTATCCAATAATCGGTAGTACTACCGATTCCGATTTTCATCTACCGATTGTTATCCAAATTCCTTTGGTAACTAAAATCAAAATTTGCCTTATAAATTGCAGTGTCTATGTCTAGGTATGTACACTTTTTTAGCGAAAAATGTAAATCTACCGAATCAAAAAGATTTTTTTGTTATAATGTAAATCTACCGAATCAACTTATCGAATGCCTCAAGGCCTACCGATTTATGGTTTGGAAAACTCTTTTGTCAAGTCATAGAATGTAAATGAGAGGTAACGAGGACAAAAAAAATCGGCGTATCATTATTTTATAAGATTGATTAGTTTTTTTAACACAAGTTAGAAAAAAGGGGTGAGCACAATATGCGACAAAAATTGTTCAAACGAAAATGTTCAACACAAAATGTGCAGCAAATATTTTGCGTTATGACAAGGATTGTTCTAGAAAATCTATCTATCCTTGTCACACTAAGGCGAGTTTCATATTTGTATCCTGCTCTCAGTTGACACTCGTCAATTGACGCGTAATATTTGCTGCACATTTTGTGTTGAACATTTTCGTTTGAACAATTTTTGTCGCATATTGTGCGCACTCGAAAAAAGGTTGAATAAAAAATGAATTATTCGGTAAAGCGCATGGTGGTTGCTTAGAATAGCATCAGCCCATTTTTACCCATAGGATATGTTCCTACATCTTTAAAATCTTATATTTTATTAATGTCAATAGGGTCTAAAATTCCTTGTACTATATTTTTAGCCTCCACTATCGTTATGTTAGCTCATAAAGTTGTGCAAACTATTTTCATATGTATTGTATTGACATTATCAGGATAGGCAGGATTTTGTAAATTTTCGATAGAAAGATATGATAATAAGGATGAATTCTTGCCATGTAAAACATTCTGAACGTTTTGTCACCATACACCCATCTTAGTCCAATTTAGGTCTATTGCGGATTATCCGGATTGTCCAATTTAAGTATTGAACTTTTTTGCCATCCGTACAACATATCGTGGGAATGTCAGTCATCCATCAAAACTATTCCACAGTACGGTACGGCCATCCCAATAAGTCATATTTGACAGCTATCAGATTCGTGCTAATGCTATGACAGAGGGTCCATTTCCCTTTGCTACATCTCGATAAGTGTGAAACTGATAACTGTAAAATATGGCATATTGGGATGGCCGTACTGTAGTTCCCATTCCGTGTATTCCGTGTATCCAAACATGTGAAAAGATTGCCAAGTTTGGTAAGATTTTCAGACTACGAGAATTTAATATCCAAATTAAGTTCAGATGTACAATTATTATTTTTTGCTTTAAAATACATTTTCTGTTACCTTTTTATAAGAATATATGATATGCTCAATAATTAATGAAGCCTGGACATAGTTCGGAAGTGTAGTGATGGACGCCCTCCGGCCAGATAGACCGACGGCTTAGAAAAAGCGGCTGGTACCGACTGGATAGAGACAACGAGAGATCATATCGTGTTATGTAATAGCGTAACCTAGGGAAACCCTACGTCCAGCAGTGGACCTCAATAGGCTGATGTATGTATGTATACTATGTTCACACTGCGGTTTCACTCGGTGAAAAATAACTTACACTATATGTCGCTTGAACGTCGCTACAAGAAGAGTATCAAGAGGTTGACAAATTTTAAGGGTATGGTCGGGGCGCCGATAACTCAGTGGCAGAGTGGTAGGACGCTTACATTTTTTTCAACTTCTTATTTTCGTTTATTGTGCAACTTATTTTGAAAAGTTTTCAATGTTTACTGTTTTGTACAGCATCTGACATAATTAAGTACTTACTGCTTAACAAAGTCTTAATAAAATATGTAAATGATAGGTCAAACATTATAAGGCATTATTTTAGTTTCTTGCAATTAACCAGATAGTTGTAATAAGAAGACCTCATATCCCAATTTTTAGTCATAATAATACAACTATTAATATCTTAACTAATAATTAGATCAATCTGGTATTATAACGGCTCAAAAAACGACTAATCACTTCGAGAAAAGCTTCACCTGTTGTGTCACATTTCTTTGCTTTGTGTCTTATCTGTATTGTTGTGGTGTGCAATAAACTGTAATTAAATAAATAAAATGTAGTGCCGTAACGCTTCGCTTGGCTCGTCTTGGCGGGCGCACCACCATGCCCGCCGCCCCCTAGACTACGTGCATTTGTAAAATTCCTAATATTTTCTAAAGCTTTTGGCCTACATTTCTAATATTTGGAGTTATAGATTGGTTTATTAGTATAATGAAATGGATTCGGACTTACTCACTTAGATTTAATATTACTCTTACTACGACAACAAACATCGATAACTAAGTCAAGCTGAGGTCTCAGATTTCTAAACTTTTGTTGGTAGCTTTATATGAAGCTTTAAAAAATATTTTATGAATTTCATTAACTCTAATTCAATATTACCAAAATTAGAAGCTATTTTTTATTTTCCATATTCGCAGGTATTTAAATTTTCTAAAATTTATATAAAACTAGCTTTTACCCGCGACTTCGTCCGCGTTAGATAGTTTTTTAAAAACAGGTTCTAAAGTAGATATGTATATTCATAGTAAGTATGACAGTGATATTAGAACAGTTCTTCTCTCTACTGTTTAAGGATGACTTGCTTGTTTCTGTTGTTAAAGGGACAATTCAAAATTTGCTATCCGGTGTACTGCCCTGAGAGATCAATATTTATAACCATTGAATACAAAAGTCAGTAGATAACAAAAAATCCTTGGTAAAAAGTTGCCAATGTCCTTTCTCAACTTATTCCCATCATACTGAACACCTTTTGTTTTGGAACCATTTCTGTATCTCTAATAGTTTAGGTGCGCTCCTGATCGTACACCTGGTGGTCTACATAAGGTACTCCAGATCCTCAATATCCTTGTGAAAAGAAGCAGCCCATCATACTGAACAACTTTTGTTTTAGAACCATGCCTGTATCTCTAATAGTTTAGCTGGGCTCCTGATGGTACACCTGGTGCTACAAAATGTTCCTCAGATCCTCAATGTCCTTGTAAAAAGAAGCGTCCCATCATACTGAACAACTTTTGTTCTGGTACTATGCCTGTATCTCTAATAATTAAGCTGGGCTCCTGATGGTACACCTGGTGGTCTACATAAGGTACTCCAGATCCTCTATGTCCTTGTGAAAAGAAACAGCCCATCATACTGAACAACTTTTGTTTTTGGAACCATTTCTGTATCTCTAATAGTTTAGGTTGGCTCCTGATGGTACACCTGGTGGTCTACATAAGGTACTCCAGATCCCCAATGTCCTTGTGTAAAGAAGCGGCCAATTATACTGAACAACTTTTGTTTTAGAACCATGCCTGTATCTGTAATAGTTTAGGTGGGCTCCTGATGGTACACCTGGTGGTCTACATAAGGTACTCCAGATCCCTAATGTCCTTGTGTAAAGAAGCGGCCTATCATACTGAACAACTTTTGTTTTAGAACCATGCCTGTATCTCTTATAGTTTAGCTGGGCTCCTAATGGTACACCTGGTGGTCTACATAAGGTACTCCAGATCCTCAATGTCCTTGTGAAAAGAAGCGGCCCATCATACTGAACAACTTTTGTTTTAGAACCATGCCTGTATCTCTAATAGTTAAGCTGGGCTCCTGATGGTACACCTGGTGGTCTACATAAGGTACTCCAGATCCCCAATGTCCTTGTGAAAAGAAGCGACCTATTATACTGAACAACTTTTGTTTTAGAACCATGCGTGTATCTCTAATAGTTTAGCTGGGCTCCTGATGGTATACCTGGTGGTCTACATAAGGCACTCCAATTCCCCAATGTCTTTGTGTAAAAAAGCGGCCTATCATACTGAACAACTTTTGTTTTAGAACCATGCCTGTATCTGTAATAGTTTAGGTGGGCTCCTGATGGTACACCTGGTGGTCTACATAAGGTACTCCAGATCCTCAATGTCCTTGTGAAAAGAAGCGGCCCATCATACTGAACAACTTTTGTTTTGGAACCATGCCTGTATCTCTAATAGTTTAGCTGGGCCCCTGGTGGTACACCTGGTGGTCTACATAAGGTACTCCAGATCCTCGAATGGTAATAAAAAGTAGCCTATGTCCGTTCTCGGTATGCTAGAGTTCTCTGTACCAAGTTTCATGAAGATCGGTTCAGCGGTTTGGCCGTGAAAGCGTAGCAGACAGACAGACAGACAGACAGAGTTACTTTCGCATTTATAATATTAGTGTGGATAAAGTTAAAACGTGTGTATGTCAGTTACAATCAAAATATTAAACTTAAATTTTATATTTACTTAGTTATTCAAAGATATTGAAAATATCTATGTTATAGAAAACACAAATGAGAAAAACTTCTAATATTTTTTTAATATGCCGAGAATAATGCTCCTAAGATAATAAAGAAGCAAAATCTAACTTTAATAAAATTATAACTTTTGCGGTCAAAATCTCGTTCCACTATCGGTCTAACCTAGTTTGTAGGCAGATAGTAACGAAAAAAATTACCTTTAATTAGGCATAAAGAATAGAAAGAATTAGTTTTGTTCTTCAAATACAAATATTTTAGGAACTTACCTACAAATATATATTTTTTTCAACACAAAATAAACAGAAGTAAAAAAATAAGCACAACATTTAAACATTAAACCTAGGTACACAAAAGAAAGAATTATATGTACAGTATGGATAATAGGTATGGGCACAGCGCAGTGCTGATTTTAAGCCCACGTAATACCTTTAACATCGAATGCCTTCTAGAGAGACACGAGACCCAAGAAACTTATATGTGATACACCTAAAAGGAAAATGAAAAATTATTGTAATTACTAATGCCGAAATGGCAAATATTTTATGAGAGAAATTACAAAAATTTACGATCGCGTTTTATTTAAACGGCATTTAATTGTAAAAAGTCTAAAATGTAGGTAAGCGTAGTATGGTGAGCGTGAGCTTATTAGAAATTATCTCATATTCAAAATGTAATATACCTATAAAATATTCCACAAAAAATATTCTTTCAAAACTTAAAAAGTTCCACAACATTTAATATGCAGACCTTGTTGAAAATAGCAACACTTTTCTAGAAACAGTCCATTTCAGACGCAGTGAAAACATACAAAGTTTTTCGTCAGTTTGTTTTCTGGCTAGTGTTTAAATAGGAAACGTAGAATATAACATGAAGCTTTTTGAAAAAAATGCTAACCTTTAGGTCCCAGCTTTTACATTGAGTTGTTCCATTATGCGAAAAGTGGGAGTTTTTTGTTTCATCACTACATAGTATAAAATAAAGTCGCTTCCCGTTTGGTGTCTCCTTATATCTTTAGAATTACCCAACGGATTTTGATGCGGTTTTTTTTATTAGATAGAGTAACTTGAGAGGAAGGTTTATAAGCATAATTTATTCCGGGAAATTGTCACATTCCCATGGGAAAACGGGTAGTCCAACTGGTAGTAATCTTTTGACCCCCTTTTGACACCTTTAAGGATTAAAATTTCAAAAACGCTGAAACACGTATTTTATTATTTTAAGTTATGAGTCTAATCAGAAATTTTGGAACAGATCACATTTAAGATAAAAAACTTTCATACAAACTTTTAACCCCCTTTTCACCCATTTAAGGGTTAAAATTTCAAAAATGCTCAAACACGTGTTTATTTATTTTAAATTATGAGTCTAATCATACATTTTGAAACAGATCACATTCATTTTAAAAAACGAACTTTGATACAAACTTTCAACTCCTTTTTGACCCTATTAAGGGTTAAAATTTCAAATATGCTGAAACATGTGTTTAATTATTTAAGTCATAAGTCTAATCACTAATTTTGAAACGGATCACACTTAAGACAACAACGATAACGAACTTTCATACAAACTTTTAACCCCCTTTTCGTCCCTACTGCATACCTATTTATGGCGGTTTGTGTGAGTTAGTAGCCGCTGCAAAAAAAATCCTTGCGTCTTTGAGGTTTACAACAATGGAGAGTTGTATGCGAAATTCGGTGAAGATGGAAATCCCGTTCTTAGGCTTATAAAATGCCGGTTATTTTAAATCTTCCAAGGGATGAAAAGGGGGATAAAAGTTTGTATGAAAGTTCGTTGTCTTAAGTGTGATCCGTTTGAAAATTTGTGATAAGAATTATGACTTAAATAATGACTTAAATAACTCAACACGTGTTTCAGCATTTTTGTAATTTTAATCCTTAAAGGTGTCAAAAGTTTACTACCAGTTGGGCTACCCGTTTTCCTATGGGAATGTGACAATTTCCCGGAATAAATTATACTTATAAACCTTCCTCTCAAGTTACTCAATCTAATAAAAAAAAACGCATCAAAATTCGTTGGGTAATTCTAAACATAGAAGGAGACACCAAACTTGAAGCAACTTTATTTTATACTATCTAGTGAAACAATTCTAGCGTCCACCTCCGTCAATGCATCTTGCCAATATAAAGTCTTTAAATTACCTCTTATCTGGGCTTCATACAAAATTTTATCAACATCCTGGCCTAATGCGTTATCCGTACATAGTATAAAGGTCGCTTCCTACGTCTGTCCCTGTCTGTTTGTTTGTTTGTATGCTTAAATCTTCAAAACCACTTAACGGATCTGGATGAAGTATGTTTTTTAAATATAGAGTGATTCAAGAGTAAGGTTTTTATGTATGATTTATGTCGATAGAAGATCTGTTTCCCGTGGGAAATCAGTTAGCAGCGGGTGAAACCGCTGGGCGGGCCGCTAGTCGTTAATAAATGTACCAACCCAATAGTTAATAATTTAGGTGGTCGTTTTTTATCAATTGATCAACTCCCAAAAAAGTTCAATTTTTTATCATGGAAACTCTGGGAAAGGGCGTAATTAACCCGATTACCATCATAGTTAACAAGTACAAAATTAAAATTTTGAAAAAATATCTTTGAAAGGAGATAAAATGTCTACTGCAGCGCCCCTTTGTAGTTTCTTAGCGAAACGCCTATCTAAGAACATGCACCAATCAATTCCAACGACATCACTGTAAATCGCAGCATAATTTGACAAGTGGTTTTGGAGAAAAATGTTAACATGGTAAAAAAATAACCCCTTAAAATGGCAAAATCTGGTTGCCACAATATGGTAATTTTCTAGAAAACGAAAACACTACAAACATTACTAGTACAGTCTATGACCTCACATTATTTATTTTAAGTGACCCGAAGTGCTAAAAATTTACATAATTATGTATGACACAAAAAAGGTATTTTACTGAGAGTGTTCATGAACTTCATTACACAAAAAATATTATTTAAATTAGAGGTATCTAATTAAAACTGACTCTTTGGCTGCTGTTGAAAAAGAGCCTTACAAGGTGGTCTTGGTTACGGTTTATGTAATTGCTAAAATACATTTCTAGACGGAACACCAAACTCAGGTTATGAAGCTGGTTTTCACGCTAACAGGTTTTAGAGGTGCAGAGAGAAACTAACATGTCTGATGTCGCCCTACATCCTAGCGAGCGAATATCGTGATTCCCATAGGATTATTCCGGTTAATCTGGTAAAATATTTACCGTTTATTTTAGCCCAATATGGATTCCCATAGGATTATTCCGGTTAATCTGATAAAATATTTACCGTTTATTTTAGCCCAGTTGAACTAGCTTTCCAAGTTTCAAAAATATTAAACTGTTTATTTTTGGCTAATAGTTTCTTGACCATTGGGGGAATCCAAGATATTATTTTGTGTCATTTTAGTTATGTGCTAAACTGCTAACATACTTTCGTTTGCAGTACATAAAAAAGACTCAAACTGGGTTTTACACTGTGTTAACTGTCACACAGACAATACTAGTGTATTATATTAATTGAATTACAGACATTTAAAAATGTAAATTTATTTAATGCATTAAATCAAAAATTTACGCAAGCGTAAAAAATGACACAATATAGGTATGCTTTACACATGACGAAATCGTACAAAAAATAAGCAACTTTAGAATATTTTTAAGTTATGCCCTGAAATAGTTAGCTTGTTTATGATTACGACTTGGGTTTAGTACCTACCTACTTAGTTGTTCCTTGTTTATTTACATTTCTTTTTTTCATAATGATGGATCGATTAGCTCTTGATTCTATACGGTAACAGATAAAGATGTGACAGAAGAAAACAAAAAAAAAATCAACCTCACAGTTTTACTTTATAAATATTTTGAAAGTTAGAAAAACAACTAACTATGTTATTAATCAAAAATTAAATCTCTCTGATACTTATATTGTTGTTGACAATCAGATTAACCTGCAATGCCATAACCAGGCAGGGAAAAATCTCAAAAAGCCATAAATTGACGAATTCCTATGAACTTTGTGTGTCAAACCAGGGACCTCCGGCCGGATGCTGAGACCAACACTCAGACCACAAGACCACGGAAGCGGTGACTTCAATCTAAATCAAATCACAATGAGATAGTTTGTTCCCACAAATTAAAAACGTAGTGTTACACAATAGCAAATAGTAAGCAATTTTACTTGTAGATACAGGAAAACTACATAAATTCTTGTTTTTACTACAGTGAGAATACACGTGGTTCCAATTAAGTTGTAGTCGGTATTTACATGTCATCGGCAATGAGTGTCATCAAGTATTCAACATCATTGAATACCTTAGCAGACTGGGGTGCGCATTGGCCTTAATTCATGAAATTAACTCTCTTAATTTACCTTAAATAAGCGCGACTAGTCGCCGACTTATCGGGAAAGTCGACTTGGCAATTTTTAAAATAGTCTGTAATAATGCAATGAAAATTATAATATAATAATTTATTTCATTCAGTAATAATCATATCCAAAATTAAATCATGCAATTTTAATTGGCAGAAAGGCTCTTAAAACGTGATGATGTAATGATCGACTCAGCCGAGTAGTCGGCCATTTTTGTTGTCGGCGACTAGTCACTTGATTTAAAACCGATTAGTCGGTAGTCGGTGCATCTCTAGTTCATATGCATACGAGCTACTACCTAGTGCAGATGTGCACCGGAAAACTTAGTTAATTGATGTATGTGTACCTACCTAAATCACTTAGTCTGACTAGTATTTCTAGCTTCAAGTTTCACCCATTAAAATCGTACCACAAATTTGTAAAACTTTCATGATATGGTTCCATCAGAGCTACCACTTTATGGGATCAACTTATACCTTAGTAATTGTACGAAAAAACAGTTTAAGTTGATTTGTTACATACATATATCACGCCTATATCCTTTGCGAGTAGGCACAGCATAAACGACATTTACGCCACGTCTGACGAATATTTGAGGGTAATTCACAGAAATTTGTATCACCATAAAGGCAGGTTGTCAGACCATCGCCTCAAATTGCAATACACATGTAACTCTCAATTCTCTTCGTCACCACTCCGACCCACGGGAAAAAATAGGGTGATGCTATTCTGAGCCGGTATCACAGGATATGTAGTTGATTTATTGAGCCGCGATAGCCCAGATGGAACAGGCGTCGCCACTAGTGATGGCAAAAGTCGCATGTTCAAATCCTGTCCACCGTAGAAAGTTTTCTAAAATCAAATATGGTCATTCCAACTTAGGCATAAAGTGCTAAAACCTTCTTTGTTGCTCAAATTGAGCAGCTCAATACTATTAGAACAGCCACAACAGTCCACTGCTGGACATGGGCCTCCCCCTATTGGGGGGTATTTGTCATTCTCACCACGCTTGGCAGGCGGATTGGCGAGCGCAATGCAAGGTGTCATAGATGTGCACAGAGAACGCTGCTACCCATTCCCCGGACACATCCCTTAATCGCCTTTTACGACACCCAAGGGTAGAAATGAGGTAATGCTTTTATAAGCCGACACCCTTTACACTTAACGGGGTGTAAAGGGCAGCCCTCCGAATTCTGATAGGGTGCATGTAGACTAAGAAACTGAACAACTTTCCCCTAGGAACATATATCGAAAACGACTAAAAAGGACGACCTCCCATACAATTACAATCAGCTGACAAAATTTACTAAGGGAAGTCAAAACATTTTTGACGTTTCCTGAAATATTTTGGAAGGAGTTCGGAGGAAGTTGTTCAGTTTCATGGTCTGAATGCGCCCAATCAATATTCCGAGGGCTGTCCCATACACCTTGTAAACGGCTCAATGCATGAACAAATAAAAAGCTACTTCGCATTGTCGGTTAAGTAAGACCGTTTCCGAAGCCAACGGGGCGTCGAATATTTACGACAGGTTGTTATTGTATTCAAATACCATACTGGCCAACACTTGTACTTCCTGCGTGATGATAATGAATGCTCAAACATTAAATTAAAATAGTATGTTCATTAGCTAATAATATCTTAAGGGCCTGCCTCGAACTTTAAAACGTCCATTTCCCACTAATAGCAAATCTTCTGTGTTAGATCAGAGCGGAATCGCCATATTTAGACGATTTTTCACTCTTTTGATAATTTACATACATACATACACATATCACGCCTATAATCCCTTGCGTTGAACGTAAACTACCGCAATAAAACGGATATTTACACCACGTCAGAGAAATATTTGAGGGTCATTCGGAAAATTGTGTATCGCCGGTTGTCAGCCCATTGCCTAAAACCCTCCCGAGTCCCTTAGTCGCCTCTTACGACTCCCACGGGAAAGAACGAAGAAAGAAGCTTAGAATAGCATCACCACATGTCTTAGCTAAATATGTTTGCAAATGGCGCGTGTAGTCTGAATATTGATTAGTTAGCTCATTCTGGACGCTTGTGACCTTCGAATAAATGTAAACTGTTACATAATGATACTCTGCCGTGTTATGCCGGCATAGAATAGCATCACCCTATTTCTACTCATGGGTGTCGTAAAAGGCGTCTTGTTCTTCTTTTTCGTGTGATACCTAGTCGTCCAACGAGCCGACTAACCCTGGCGTCAGAGATTTTCAACCGCATACAACGGGTAATAGGCCTCTGACATGGTTATGTAACGACCGCCGTCAAGTAATCATAGACAGCAACCGGGACCGACGGCTTAACGTGCCCTCCGAAGCACGGAACCATCTTTCTTTATTAGACAATCACGTGGTTCAGTCTGCAATGTCCTAAACAGAATGGGAACAAATTCACAAAGTGATGAATATCAACTTTGTGAGTGCCCCACCGAGAGTCGAACCCGGAACCATTGCGTCGCAGTCAGTCGCACTACTACTTCGCCACATCGGCCGTCGGTGAAAAGGCGACTAAGTAAACTAAACACTAGGCGACTAAAACATGGAATGCGGCGTGAAAAATGTGTGTGTGATAAAGATTCGAAATTAGTGTGATATATTCAGTCCCTGACTACGACTCCATATACAATAATTATCTATTTCTCATTGATCAATACATACATACGTACATATATCACGCCATAATCCCTTGAAGGGAAGGCAGAGCGTAAACGGCGGAAAAAAACGGAGATTCACGCCACGTCTGACAAACATTGGAGGTTTATACGGAAAGTTGTGTATCGTCATAGTGACAGGTTTTCAGCCCATCGCCTAAAATTGCAATACACACCCTCGAGTCCCTTCGTCGCCTCATACGACACCCACGAGAAAGAAAAAATTATCAATAATAATCGGAAATAAAAACGTTGCAGTTTATATGAATACCATAGGGATCATTTAACAAAACACAATACAAATAACCTTCCATAAACTGTAAACAAATCTTTCACACGTGGCAAATTTTGGAAACTATTCGCGGAAACAATCTACAAATATTCTTGGAAATATCAACATTTTAGTCATACCTAGAATGAACCGATTGCTTGTTATTATTATACAGGGTACAAGGCAACACAAAATTAACTAAAATCGACCCGACGGTCAAAATGTGATACAATAAAAATAAAAATGTTCACAGCAGCGCTCTATAATGAGTCGTAGTGCATCACATATCTATAAATAATCACTATTTAAATGCAAACCCATCACTGAAAACTGCATTAAAATCAGACTAGTGGTATTGAGGAAAAATGGTAACATTGGTTTGCACAAACACAATTCCTCACCCCAAACGCATATACCGTCTCCTTTCCGTAGTGCATAAAAACCTTGTAAATCAAAAAGGCATTTCTTACCTTAACCATATGTAGGTATGACTTAAATAATATTCACATACAAACATACATACATAAATCGCGCCTCTTTCCAGGATCATTACATACTTTTTTCGCTTCATCTACATTCATATATATTTTCATTCATTTAGGTTTAGGCATAGAATAAATAAGCTTAGGCTACTCTTGACCTGACCTATTTTTAGAACGTCTCATACAACTAGCGTGCTTATCGCGTGCTTTCTTAAGGGCCTACCGTGAACTTGTTAACGTCCCTTTCCTACAAACGGCATATTTAGACGACTTTTCACTCTCTTGGAAATTTTTCGCCAAATAAACACGTAATAACAAAACTGTACGACAAGAATCTTGTTATGAACAAGACGTATCGTACCCGCATTTTTGTGATATGTTCAAAAGATTGCTATACACCATACAAAAAAGTTTAAATAGGTATAGACCAAAATTTGAATAATATATCTATCGAGCAAACTTCCTTTAATCGAGTTTTCCTACATAAAAATAAGGTGTTTATCATATTCGCCAACGAAATTGCGTGTATTCAGAAATATCCTCTTTTCTCACGGAGCGGCCTTAACGTGCACATCAATATGAGTAACGACCCGATGAACCCTAGAGTGAGATTCATACGACTAACAAACAAGTATTATTTCTATAATTTTCGATAATGCTGTTACTTTTATTCACAAAAGGGTGGTGATCAGAGTTTCGTTTTTCCCGGCCTTTTTCAGTACCCGGGAAACGGTTTTTTTTTCCGGGAATTCCCGGGAAATAAAAAAAAATCCCGTCGCCGGGAAACGAAGCTTTTCCCGGGAATTCCCGATTCCCGGGTCCCGAGAACGAAACCCTAGTGATGATCCAAACTTAATTGCGTATAATTCAATTCGTTTTCCTTGGTCAAAGTGCCTTAAAGGATTCGCACTATTGTAAATACACACAGTACAAGATAAGGAAAACAGTAAATAGCCTGAAATATATTCATTTTGCTTGACCGAATCATTACCAAGAAATGTCAATATTTTAATACAATTTAATATAAAGAGATGTCAGTTTCCAATAACATATTGACCGTAATAAAATGCAACGTCATTTTGGTAAGCAGAAGTCAAAATAATACTCGTACAAAGCTGTTTCACTGGTTTTCTGATAAAGGTGTTTTCTGAATCAAGCTTTCTGCGAAATCCACTCTTTACACCCAGTTGCCTTGAAGTTATGACAAGATGAAGAACCTATAAAGTTTTAGTAAAATCTACTTTAAAGTGAACCAAGAACTATCAATCGATAAAAGATTTGTATATACTTTTCGAGTTGCCGTGGTCACGGTCACGTCAGAGTTTTTAGTTATCTTTTGTCATGCCTCTGGGTTATCTGCCTCATCGGACAAATAGATAATTCTCATGATTTTGCTTGCTATCGATATGTGAAGGAAGTGTGAAGGAAGCTACAGGTTAAAGCTACCATTGAAACTGGCATCAATCCGGAAAATAAATTCCCGTAACTTACCTTAAATTGGTTCTGTTGCTTTCCGTCAAATATGTTAAGTTAAAGATATGATCGAAGTCATTTTATGGCTCACAAAACGACAAAATTCGCGTTAAATGTCACCATAAGGCGAGGATGAAAACAATGGCGTCTGAATTGACTAGAAATAGCAAAAAACCTTTTGTCGTTTTTGATTATGACAGAACTTAGTCAACTCCTATCATTTACTGAACCTATTTGATGGAAAGTGAAAACACTAATTTGAGGAAGAGAAGAAAATATATATTTCCCGTATTATGGCCACTGTTCGGCATAAATATTACACGCATAAAACCCCATCATCATCTACCTAAAGTCTACACCATCTGATAAAATTAAGTTCTGGAATATTTCCAGAAACTTCTTCTTATCTGTTTTTTTATGGAGATCACATATTTGATTATGTAGACTGTTCCCGTTATGTTCGAAGTGAATTTGGTATGTTGATTTCGTTCGACCTATTTGGATGACTGTTTTTCTGTCTGTCTTGTCATTGCCACATCTTTGTCATTGGGTAAAGATATAAACGCAGTAAACAACTTTGTTACTAGTGGTCATAGCAAAAACTCTGATCGGGCTGGTGGTAACTTTCCCAAAGAAACCTAAGTCGAAATATGAAAAATTAAAATTTACTTCCCATACAAAATTGCCTATCAGCTGAATGGAGTTACTATGGAAGCTCAAATTTCAACCTATATTCCTTGGGAAAAGTTGTTCCTTATCACCAGCCAGAAATCTGTTTTCAGATTGGTCACTGGTAAAATTTCACCCTAATTAAGTAATGTCTTATAATAAATACGATTAGTCTATTACTATAAATAATATTTCTCAAACTGCCAATGTAAGTCTTATGCGCGCGGCATACTCGAACGGTCCAAAGTCCAAACTGTCTAACCTAGCCTGATCTTGACTGTACCGCCTAATATTTTTTTTATATATGGTACAATTATATTTTTTTTTAATGAATGATATAAAGTTAAAATATTTTAGCACTGTTAAATTCAAAGCCTGAAATAAGGACCTGAAATAAGGCTAAAAAGATTGATATGATTAAACTTCTATGTATTTTCGATTTCCAAAGAATTAAGTGATTTATAATGCTGACATTGAAAATAGTTTGTTTTTGCAGTAATAAACAGTATAGGATCCTACTATTTCCAAGAAAAATATTTACAAACACAATCGTGGAATATCAAGGTCGCATAAGAAAAAATTACCGCTATATGCAAAACATAAACTGCTAGCTACTACGACCTACGCAGTGAATGACGTCATCAACTACGTAACAGTTTAACGTTTCGTTTTAGCATGTGTTTACTTTGGTTACCTTGTGATTGCTGTTATCTTTAACAGCATAGATATGTTGGCTTTATAACACTTTTTTTCTTTGAATAAAACAAAGGCGAGCAACAAAGCATTTAGTAACCTTAAGTTCTTTAATCATTGACAAAAGCCCAAAAATTCTATTGCTAAAAAAAGCTTAAGATGGTTGTCATTTATATTTAAAGAGTAGGTAGGATAGTACAAAATAATTCGGAAAAACACGCGCACTTTCATCCTCAGTGTGCCTCAGTACTTAAAAGATGTTTCACGTGGGTGTTTTTTATATCCGCTCTTATTAGGGTATAATATTGTCATTGCTTGATTGCTTGAACAAATAGCTTCCATACCGACGTGTGGGAAGAGGAGCGAGTCCCGGATGATTTCAAAGTTTCTCGCATAAGTGCTCTCTACAAGAACAAGGGTGACCGTTCCGACTGCAACTCGTATCGTGGTATTTCATTACTGTCGGTCCCTGGAAAGGCTTTTGCAAGAGTTTTATTGAACCGCCTGAAAGACCTGTCCGAAAAGATTCTGCCCGAAACCCAGTTTGGCTTCCGACCTGACCGAGGCACATGTGAAGCTATTTTCTCAGTGCGTCAACTGCAGGAAAAAAGCAGAGAACAAGGGCGTCAGTTGTACCTCTGCTTTGTTGACTTGGAGAAAGCATTCGACAGTATGCCTCGCGAAGCTCTCTGGATGGTGCTGGAAAAACTAGGCTGCACGGATAAGTTTGTTCGACTTCTAAGACTCCTGCATGACAATATGCAGTGCTGTGTCTCTGTAGATGGTGAACAGTCCGATTTCTTCCCCGTCACCTGTGGGGTGAAACAAGGGTGTGTTCTAGCGCCTACACTGTTCGCCTTATACTTTGCAGTAGTAGTCAAGGAGGTCTTGAATACTGTATCCGAAGGAGTCCGCATCCGATTCCGCACAGATGGCAGTCTTTTCAACTTGGCTAGACTTAGGGCGCGCACTAAGGTTTCGTATGCACTGATTACAGAGATCATGTATGCTGATGACTTGTGCTTTCTTGCGGAATCCCCAGACGGCTTGCAACAGCTGATGTCCGTTTTTCACCAAGCATGCTGCAAATTCGGCCTGAAGATCAGTGTCAAAAAGACGGAAGTAATGTCTCTAGACACACATGGTCGCGAGACACTGGCCATTAAGCTTGGTGAGGATATGCTGAAACAAGTTGATAAGTTCCGTTATCTTGGGAACACTGTAACATCTAAGTGTGACCTTGATGCCGAGATCAACAGCCGAATCAGTGCTGCAGCTGCAGCATTTGGAAAGCTGCGTTCCAAGGTTTTCTGCTCGCACGACCTAAAGTTAGCCACAAAAATATCTGTCTACATGGCGATTGTGCTGCCAAACCTTCTGTACTCCTCCGAGACCTGGTGTGTCTACCGCCACCACATACGTACTCTGGATCGTTTCCACCTTAAATGCCTTCGCACCATCATGAAGATCAGATGGTCCGACCGAGTGCGTAACACCGAAGTTCTGAGACGAGCCAATGTCGGTGGCATTGAAGCCTATCTAATGCGTCGGCAACTTCGATGGTGCGGTCACGTATCCCGGATGGCGGAGGAGAGAGTGGCGAAGCGCATCTTTTATTCTGAACTAGAGGAGGGCAAGCGAAAGCAGGGTGGACAACTCCTCAGATATAAAGATGTTCAAAAGCGCCACATGAAACGTTGCAACATCGAGCCCACTCAATGGGAGGGTCTGGCAGCACAGCGCCCAGAATGGCGCGGGATGGTAAAAAGGCGAATACGCGAGTTTGAGGAGCAGCGCAAAGCAGACCTCGACGCTAAGCGCGATGAGCTGAAAGACCGTCCACCTGCAGCCATTAACTACAATTATGTGAACGGCAAACTCACCTGCCCGCATTGCGCACGAGACTTCATAGCAAAAATTGGCTATAGTAGCCATCTCCGAGCGCATCAACGCCTCTTTGATTAGGAGTTGAAGTGGTCGCCATGGCCGAAATCGGTCGGAAAGAAAGATGCTTGATTGCTACGGCTTAGGCAGGGATTGTGCTTTCAGTACTGAATTCGAGACACTTCATGATAATTAAATTATGCTGCCCAAAATACCTCTTTATCAAATTATAAATTCGAGTGCCCCGCCTAGCGAGTTACACTCAACTGTAGACTTTTTCCCAGCATAAATTATAAACCTTCCTCTTGAATCACACTATATAATATAACTAGCGGTTTGCCCAGCGGTCACCCGCTGCTATCCGTTTTCCCGCGGGAATACGATATTTTAATATTGCCTATGTTCACCAAGAACAAAGTAGTATTCTAATGGTTTTTTTTTTTTTATCGTTCTTGTAGTTTTAGAGCGTAGGTATTACATTCGAACAAACAATCAAATCTTTCCTCTTTCTATTATAGTGAAGATAAAGAAAAACACACCAAAATCAGTTGTGTACTTTTACAGATCTAAGCATACATACGGGAATAAGGACATATTTATAGGGTGCCGTGTGATGCCGGCTTAGAATAGCATCACCACATTTCTTGCCCGTGGGAGTTGTTAGAGTCGGCTAAGGGACTCGAGGATGTGTATTGCAATTTTAGGCGATGGGCTGACAACCTGTGACTATGGCGATACACAATTTTCCGAATGACCCTCAAATGTTTGTCGGACATGGCGTGAATGTTCGTTTTTGCAGCCGTTTTCGCTCTGGCTACCCCGCAAGGGATTATAGGCGTGATATGTGTATGTATGTAGTTAATAGGGATATTAACCTAAAATTTCCCACGAGCGGGAGTCGAAGCTACGACTTTCGGCGTTACCATGGTCAGTGAAATTAGCGGTATGTATTTGCGTCAATATGTTACGTTAGCAACATCCAGTAAGCCTGCGGGTTTTGCAGCGACAATTCAGTGAATTCGCTTGAATTGAACAGTTTTTTCCAAGTGCTTTAACTGTAAAAACGTTTTCCGTCCTTTTAACACTGTGTATAGAATTTCTCGGCAACGGGTCGTTCTCGTTCGCAATAACGCGTTGCACAGAGGTTATTTACAAACTGTCGGTTCCCGGTAGCGCTCGATGGGTTAAACACAATACCCGTTCTTCCAAAGAACTCCAAGCAATCATAATTTTAGCTGCAGAATTCCATACTGGACATCGGCCATGGACATCCACTAGTTGCGGACAGGTATTTACTCTATATGTGGAGTATTTGTCATATTTAATAGTGGTTTACAGTAACAAATACAAAAAGGATTATCGCAAAGGAAATAATGTCAAATTGTGTCATGTGCACATGCTCAGGATATAGACAAAAGATGCTGCAAAGTTAGAAGGTCGGGTTCTAATACGAGAAGAGGATTATAGTAACACGCACGGGAAGAGATAGGGTGATGCTAAGCGGTCCTAGAAAGCTTCAGGCAGAAAGCGCATTGTACTGAGGATATTAACAGCGGCCCTACAAGGCATCAGGAGTTCGATTTCCTAAGTATTCGCAATGAAATCCCGCACGCAATGGCCCTTTCGGTATGCAATAGTCCTTTCCGCATGCGCAATCCCAAAATTGCTATTTTTCGAGTGATTCGCAACGAGTGGCCTTAGAGCTAGTGCGAAAAGAGAATAGGCGTGGAAATTGTGGGAGTTTCTGTGCCTCAGAATGAGAAATGTCATAGCAACCTATGAAAAAAATATTCTACCACTCGTATCACTCGCATTGAAACATTTTAACTACTTTGCCAAAATCATTTGGCAAGGTAAGTATTTGAGACCAAAAACTACGATCTAACGCAATAACTTTTTAAATTACATTTCGCGTCACAGTCGGAGATAACCGGGTTTTTAAAATCAATTAATTTTGCTAGGCATGGCGGTAATGGGGTCTTAATAGTTCTGCGTATAACGAGTAAGTTCAAGAGATTTTAATAAAATGGCAATACAGATGTCTACTGTTTAAGCAATACGAAATAACTGGGAAGCGAATTGGATTTCGGGAGAGACTGAATTACGATTGTGAATGTTGGTCAAATGTCTATTACTTAGGAAATCGAGATCCATGCAGAAAAAGCGTTGTCCTGGGGATATTTACAAACGGCAAGTTCTTCGTAGTCGGCTAGTTGGAAACGCTGGCAAAACAATGCCTGCTCTTCCACATAACTCTACGCACGAATAATATTCATTTACGTTCGATCCATTATTCAATACCATGTTAACTTTCATTCTTGGATTTTTCGAGCTCAAAGCTATTTGTTCTGTTGGATAAACGATATTGTATCAAAGAAATGTCAACCATAACTAGGTACGATAAGGATCATGATAATTTGTGTGTGGTTATGATGGGCTTTCGAATTTTCTGAAAAATCTTAATGGAGGTACTAAATTTTAAAACTCTTCAATGTGTTGGGTATACAGTGCTCTTGCAATTTTGCAAGTTCTCGAACGATTGAAACTATTAGACCTAAAAATATATCTATCGCCCGCGGACAGCATCTAAAACTTAAAAATTAGACACAAAAGACTGAGCTAAAAATAATTCATTCAGAAATCAGTTGGTGTAAATCCTTTTTCGGGCAGCGTGACTGAGCTTAGTGTATTGAAAGTGGAACATGCATTCCTTTCCCTAGCAAACAAAATGGACTAGATGACTAAATACTATCCATTTGCAATAAACGGACATTGCTGGAAAGAATAAGCACACTACTAATATGTACCTCTATAGAAAAACTCGAGCTCTTCGAGTTTCTTAAAACCGTAGGCGATTCCGAAAAGATAATTTAAAATACGGTAACGAGTATTTTATTAGACGTTTACGCTCTTTAATATTCCATCGGGTGTCTTGTTCCGAGGGTCAAGTGTCCCATAACTCCAATGGCCGACGCGTTGCGTAGAAACCGCGCGTTTACCGGATTCCACGAAAAACGCTTCTATAAACCGAGCTTTCTTCACGCGGCAACCTACTACCCACAACTTACCATTCAGGTAACGTAAGTGCGCCTTAAAAAGCGTTTAGATAGCCGAGTGAAATATCGCTTCCTTTTTACGCAATTCTTATAAAAGATTCATTATACGCAACCAACATTCCGTGATCTTTACAATGTCAAAATACAATCTTTGCAAAGTCGACACATGGTGAGGGATTGCCCACAAAAAATCAGGTAAAGCAATGCGATAGAGCTAATAGTGAAAAAAAGTAAACACATGTCGTATTGGCCGAGGCATCAACACTTTCTATTTTTTATCGCAGCCAAAAAAACGATGCTTTCAACATTTTCAACCGAATCGTAGATTATCCGTGCGTTCTGGGAGTTTAAAAGAAATCCGTATATTTAAAATCTCCCTCGTGCACTATCGAGTTCCAAGAATTATTGGACCAGTTCTGCACCTCTATAATTAAACTGACCTCGGGATGTTAAATTGTGATTCAGGGTACTTGTGGCTGGCTATAGGTATTGTGAGAGGTAAATATGATTATTTGAGTCTGAATGCGGCTATTTCAGTCTGCAAAGGCTAGTTAGTTTACGAGGAAAATAGGATTACGCAATCATAATCGGAATCACAGGTACGTAATAGAAATTTTAAAGAATGTGTTCCTTGCTGTACCTAGACTGGGCAAAAGTAGAATAAACTCAAATGACTTACCTAACAGCTGGAGCAGGTTCGCTGACCTCCATCGGCGGCGGTGGTGGCGGGGGCGGCGGTGGAGGGGGCGGAGACATGGCTGGAACACTGGGCTGAACTGGTGGCGGAGGAGGCAGCGGCGGGGCAGGCGGCGCGTCCGGGATATCTGGCATCACTTCCTCCTTCACATCTTCCACGACATCGGGCAACACATTTATATCTGGCAACTCTTCGGGTAAAGCCACCGAAGCTGCCACGGGTGAGGTTACGACGGATGGTGCGATGGAGCCGTCGCCCGCAAGTGAAAACTGAACGTCACCCGCTATGCCTGGTAGGTGCGGCAGGTCTAATGGCATTTCCAGCTCAGGCACCTGTCGTAAACGTTTTCTTTAATAATCTATTCATTAACATGTTTTTCTATTTCATTCCTGTTCCTTAATAGATAGAAATCAGACGACTAGTTTTGTTTGTTAAAAAAGGAAATTACGATATCAGTTAAAATTTACACATACCATTCCCATGCCAGGCGCGTACATGTATTCATCGGCCTCTCTTGTCAGCACATCTCGATTCATGATTGAAGACGGTGCTGCTTCCAGCAAGCTTTTATTTTCCACATTGGTTATGACCCTCGGTACTGAATAGGGTACTTTGCTGACAGTGCCCAAATACGGGCTCTCGTCGGTGTTGAACACCAAGAGCTCGCCGATTGTCGACATGCCGTCGATGACGCTGTTCAAATTGAAATCTTGCTTGGGCTTTGCGCTTTTCGGTTGGGCTACTTTGACATGGTAGAAGTGAAGTTTTTCCTACAAAACCATAGAAAATTAGACACTTGTATTGCGAAATAAATGTATTTTTCCTAGGAGAGTTTTTACCTGAATTCCTTTATCGGTATGCTGTCCTTGAGATTTCCCACTCAAGACTGCTTTCTTGGACACGTGATTGTAACCGTCCAAACCGAAAACAGATTCGTAATGTTCGTGTTTTATGGACACAGGATATTTGGCGCCGGAGAAAACCTTAATCGCCTTTTGCATTCCGGTAATCTTCTCAACCTTGCTCCGGGAAATATCGATTCTTTCCTTCAGTTTGGTGGTCTTGTTAATGTTTGTTTGGATTCGGCGAGAAAGACGAGCGAAGACGTCTTCCACGATTCCATTGAGATTATCAAGTGTGTCTGCGATCTGGAGTATGGTTTCTTCCGTACTCAAATCGCTGGGTATCAAATTGATTTTATAGATACCTTCCATTTTCTACAGTTGTAGTTTCTGTAACAATGATTTGCTTTTATTGTCCACTGGTTTTGTAATTCTAAGATACATGAAAGTTAAGAAACGACGTCTTACCTATTAATCTTCTTAAATTCACCTAAAATAAATTAATAAGGCACGACAATTATCACTAGACAACACATTCATATTTTGAGTGTAACTACAATTTTATTTAATGTCCAATTTCGTAGCACTTTATAAATAACTAGTTTTTTTTTTTATTTACATACGTCACTAAATGTTTATATCAGTACTGTGTCACTTCGCTTATAATCTATTGTTTCAGTTTTTAGACGGATTCATCCCAGGCGGGTTCGCAAGCAGCGAATGCAGATTGTCATTTGAGGGGTCCGTGCTCCAAGAAAATCGGCAATAAGCGTCTGGAGACATAGTGGGATCCAGGATCGCGGACTCTTCGGCAGGCTGCCCACTAGCCAAGAAGTTTAAATGCTTGTTGATGACTGCGTCTTCTGGTCTCACGTAGCCGTTCGAGGCGGCTGGCTTAAATGGCACAGTATTCCGTCCTAATGTAGGTTTATGACTAGACAAACCATCTAATGATTGCAGCTGTATGTAGCTGCTATCCGTCCCGAGTTTCGTAGGCGGAGGCAAGTTGGGCATTGTAGGCAAGCTTTCCGATCCGAAAACTTTAGTAGGCGACGGGCCTAGTCTAGGGAAGTTCATGGCGTTTCTGGCTTCGACGTCCTCGGCTCGTACATAGCCGGACGAAGGCATAGGCTGGCTCCCACCACTTGGCGGGAGAACTCCAGTGGTGAAGATAGGCGGCGGCAAGCCAGCCATCACGTAACTCGACGTCGTCGGCTGTGATGGTGTCTTCGGCGGTGGACTCCTAAACGGCCCTGGAACGGCCTGAACATATCCACTTACTGGACTTATTACAGGTTGTACATAGCCAGTAGCTTTATTTTTCTTGAACTTAGTGTCACTAAAGTAGGGTGAACCCTCACTGGAACTATCGGTATCGGTGTGAGAGGAATTTATTTCTTCTTGACTGGCATCATTGTTTTGAACTTTGGATCTGTCTTCGAGTTCAATAGAAGAATGTGTGCTTTCATCAGATGTCGAGTTCTGCCGGTCAACCGGAACCTGTGACGCGTCCGAGAGTGCGGTGCTATCTGTATGTTCACTGGCACCGCAATTTTCACTCTCTGAGTTTTTGATTTCCGATGAAGCAACTGTGCTTTTTCTATTCGGAAGCAGTAACATTTCATCTGACGTAGGTTTTTCGTCTTTGTCTGCAGGATATAAGCCATTAAATGGGAACTTAGTCGTGTCCTTCTCAGGAATAAATAGTCCTTTGGGGAATTCCGGTTTAATGTCTTCCATTTTACGAACTTTTTTGTACGCTTTGATGATGCCGCAACCGACTCCTACGACGATAAGGACTCCCATAATGATAAATAACAAAAACAGATTGTCTCGACTTTTGCATAATACTGTGCTTTCTTTACTCCAATCGCCGTAGAAGGTCATTTGTTCGGTATCTGTGTCGGGTCTAGTCGGTAAAGTAACATTCTGGGAATCTGCCCAGACGCCATGATGGATATCAACATCCATGTTGTATGCTCTCACTTGGTAGGTCACATTCTGTACCCCACCTTCACAGGATGGTACATCATGGGTTAGAGTTGATGTATTCAAAAGTATTTCATCTTGCGCATCCTTGATAATTCTTATCTGATACCCATCTACAGTTCCTCCACTAAGATCAGGAGGTATCCATGAAAGTTTGTTATTGTTATAAGAAGGTGAAATCATTCTGCTCGGGGCTCCAATCCTAGTACGCACAACAATTGGGCTTGTTTTACCGGAACATAAGTTAATTCCCTCATTGCAAGCTTCCAAAGTAATAGTATAATTTGTGAATGCAGTAAGCCCATTTAATATTATACTTAAAGGAATTTTGTTCTCTTCATATTTGATTGTACGATTTTTATCATTGTAATGAATGGTGTATCTTATTGACTTGCTGTGTCCGTTCAGATGTGCGGGCAGATCCCAAGTTATTTCTAATGAGTCAGCTTGTACATCAGTAATGGTGACATTACGAGGTTTAGTTGGCGTGTCCTCCAGGGTAGTGATACGAACAGTTGTGTTTTCAATTGTTTTTAAACCATAGGTAGTCTTCAAGGCCATTGTGAACTGATAAGTAGTGTAAGGTCTCAGATTTGTGATTGTAGCCTCCATTTGTTCAGATCCATTGATAATAAATGGTTCAGGTAAATTACCCAATGAGTTGTCACAAATAGTGCTAGTGCCCTTCACTGGACAATAGCTTATGTTATACCCATTTATGATACCTTCTTTCAGGGTGCAATCCATAGACCATTTCAATTTAACAAAAGTTTTTCCAGGGGCATCATGATCCATAAAATGTATGGGGAAGTCAAACATTGCTATTCCATCCTTAGATATGTCACATTTAGCCCAAACCATTCCACTGGTTTTCAGCCCTTTGTTTGCAGAGATTGCAAATTGATACCTATAGTTCTTGGGTAAATGTATGACATGTTTACTTTTTGTAGGTTTGATCACTGCAAAATTGATGCGACCAGAGCAGATATTTGTAGTATTATGCTGGCACCAAAACAGAGTGTAATTGTCGATAGCATAGCCAGTAGGAGCCCAAGAAAGTTCATAAGTGCCATTTTCATATGCCAGTTTAGTAAATAATGATAAACGCAAAGATCTTGTCTCTTCTTCTGCAGGAATGTACAAATAACTGCTGTTAACTGAGGGACCTTCTTCATTGACAGAGCATATTCTGACTTCCATTGCTTGCAGTGTCTCTACATCATTAGGGTGATCCAAGAACAAAAATCCTAGACTTTTACTCCTATCTGGTACATATGTTTTAGATTTCGAGCCTTGAGTTATTACTATTCGGTATGTAAAATTTACACCAGCCTCATCATATTCTTCTAGTTGCTTCCAATAGATGTAAAGTAACCGTCCTCCTTCAAACGCACTTTGGTCGAAAGCTCCAGCAATTGTTTCTGGGGGTTTTTGTGGTATCTCACTTGCAGTATAGACCACAATGTTACTAAAATCTGACCAAAATTCATCACTTTTAGCTTTTACTGGTCTTATGTAAACCCTCACTCCATACTGCCTGTGAGCGTATGGTAGACCAGTCAGGTTGAATTTGTAAGAAGGGCTTTTAAGAGGCAATCCAGTCACATTCACTTGTCGGAAATAGGAGGTATTATCAATTTTTGCAATTTGATATTCAATTTTATGTTCTACACCTGGTTCCATAAAATGGTACATGTTGTTAGGAAGTTCCCATTTTAGAACTACACTATGAGCCGTTACACTTTCATGTGTTAGTTTATTGGGAGGGTCCGGTTTCACCACTGAAAAGTGGTCTATAGTGAAATGTTGTTTTATAGAACCAATATAGTTTTCACCTACAAGTGTAATATTAAATTCTTGCTCTTGTTGCCTGTAGTGAGGCTTGCTGGTTGTGTTCCAGTAACAATATCTGATCAGAGAATTGTCATCATAGTGAGCAACTGAGGGGAAAGAATAAGCTCCATTACTGAAGAAAGTCAGTGAATAATTGGTAAATATAGTATCAGTATCAGGTGTAGACCATGAACAATTCAACACATCCAGATTTTTAGAAGCACACTTGAAGTCAGTGACAGGATTAGGTGGGGAGGCTATGTAAACAACTTTGATAGCAACATTATTTTTAGTTGCTTTGTGATTTTTACAGTAGTATGTTTTCCTGCCTTTTGTTTGAGGTTTTTCGATGAACAATCTTATAGTAGTTTCGTTGACGATTTCAGACGGCAATATTTTTCCATTTAGCGAGAAGCCGAGGTCCTGGGCGCTGTAGTTTTTCGATGCGACGCAGAACATTTCTAAATTATTACCATAGCGTATGATAACGTCGTCCTGAGGGTAGATCATGGCATTGCGGTCGTCGTCCGCAGCACATCTGCTGGTACACACCAACAACGAAACACACCAAATCCACCAGACGCACTGCAGTCCTTGGAAGCCATTGCACTTGGTCCTACGCCCCGTATCAACACAATGATTTGCCATAACTATTATTGAGTTACACCATTACTGCTGAATGCACTATAACTGTTGAGACGATTGCACTCCGGGTACCTCTCGGGAGGTAATGGCGTACGGCGAGTGGCGACCAGGCGGCTGACGCGATGACACACTACCGACTACTGAGGCTGCCCGACGATGCTGCTCGCGACCGCACATTTACGTTACGCACAGGCAGTGCTTCAGAGCTATCTTATGCATCGGATCGAATCCAAACATGTGTAAAATCTAAACAAAAACGAAATTTGGACTCCAAATGATTCAGTACTTACGGAAAAAAAACTCTTCTGATGAATGTTTTCAATTCGTAGAATCAGCTAACTTCACTCCAATGTAAGAAATGTCAAAACAATATATTTTTAAAAGTGTTGCCATTTCTTTATCTATTCTTCTAAATGAAGGATTTTTTGACAGCTATTTAAAAAGAAAAAAGTACTCAGAACGTACTAAAAATCATCGATAGATGGCGTTGAACCCTGGAAGGGCATCTTTGCTAAGAAGTTTGATTCTTCATGGTGTGGGATTTCGAGTCGTCCAACGACCCAATAATTTCTTTGAAAAATTATTAAGAAGTTGTCATTGGAGTTCGATTGCAAGTTCTGACATGTTATTTGCAGTGCTAGTGGCACTTACTTAAGACTAGCAGCCGCTAACAATTTCCCCCCGGGAAAAAGACAGTTTAATATATTCTTTAATATGTCATTATCCCAGATGAACATAGCCTATGTTCATCTGGGATAATGTAGGATTCTAAAAATCTTGGTTTATAGGTCATAACAAAATTGTAATAAAAAAAGAAAATTGTGTGATAGAAATTTATTTTTTTAGAATGACGGTTCATGACGTCAACAGGTGATAATACTTTCCTACATTGAATAAAGAATTTCAATTGCAATTAACAGTAAAAGAATTTTTTAAATCGGTCTAGTAGTTTCGGAGCCTATTCAATTCAAACAAACAATAAAAAAACTGTTTCTAATATTAGTGTAGATTATAATTATAATTATTATTTAAGTGTGATGCCGGCTTAGAATAGCATCATCCGATTCCCTTCCCGTGGGAATCGTAAGAGGCGACTAAGGGACTTGAGGGTGTGTATTGCAATTTTAGGCGATGGGCTGACAACCTGTCACTATGGCGAAACACTTTTTTCCGAATGACCCTCAAACATATGTCAGACGTGGCGTAAATGTCCTTTTTTGCGGCCGTTTAGGCTTTGCCTACCCCGCAAGGTAAAATAGGCGTGATATGTGTATGTATGTATTATTTTATTGTAGATTTTTTTAATGCATTATTTAATGATTTTTGTCGTCTTTTTTTAAACCGAGTAAGGGACAGCCCTTCGAATATTGATAGGGTCCATGAAACATAAAACTGGACAACTTTCCCCTAGAAACATATGTCAGGAAACGCCAAAAAAACTACCTTCCATACAAAATCACAATCAGCTGACTGCATTCACTATGGGAAATCAGTTTTTTTTACGTTTACTGAAATATGTTCCTAGGGGAAAGTTGTTCAGTTTCATTGTCTGTATCAGTATTCGGAGGGCTATCCTTGACACCCTTTAATACAGTAATGATTAAATGCAATCATTACACTGGTACGAATTATGTGGCGTAGTTTGTACATTTTTAAATGAAAAAGTAGTTATTGTGGCATAATTGTAATAGTTAGACATATGGTATCGCGGACATTATTATAAATAATATCTTCTATAAAAAGATGTCTTCTATAAAACTGTAGAACATAACTTTGCTCTATTGTCAATAATTTCCACAGCGTACGCGATATAAGATATTTTCTTGGTACATTTTTCACACGTAGGGTTACATTTACATTATCGAAATTTTCACACGGATTCCTATTTTTTTCTCGTATAAAATATAGCCTATGTTCATCAGGAATAATGTAGGATTCTAATAGTATTTTTTTTTTAAATTGTGCCAATAGTTTCGGAGCCTATTCGATGCAAACAAACAAACAATCAAATCTTTCCTCTTTATAATATTATTATTAGTGTAGATGTAGATGTAGATATCGCTCGCAATGAATAAGGACTACGGGTCCGAACCGGAAAAGGAACGCCAGTAAGGTTACAAGGAAGAAAAAAGTTTACAACTACTTGAACGCTAATTTTATTGTTGAAACGTCGAGGTCCACGTAAAACTTTACGAGGAGTGATGAAAAGGCCAGTAGTCTAGTGACATTTTTAATGGCTTTAATTATAATCTTAATGCTGATAAGTGCACTGTCCTCCACATAAGCCATAAAAACATATAACCAACAAGTAAACCAACAATGGATAACTGGATACAGGCAACCAACAGTTGTCTCAGCTGTTTTCATGTTAATAATTTACAATAACAAAAATCAGAATTAAATCTTAGTTAACTAGATTTACCTACGTATTAAACACTATGCGTACAAAATGTAGAAGGAGCCTTATCAGCTTATTATGCGTATGCGGAGTCTTCGCTTCGCTACGGCATAATTTTATGGGAAAATAGTACGGACGGACATGAACTATCTGTCAAGCATGAAAAATATATACTTATATTTTGCATACCAAATCAATTTTGTAGGACATATTTCACTTGTAACGAAATATTGCATGCTATATGCACTTAACATAACAAACAAGCAACATTTTTTGAAAATATAGATAAACTTAATCCAAAAAATACTCTTACCACCAACAACTTGCGATTAAAAAAAATTACCTACCACAACAATGACCCTGGGGTTTAAATTTGTCATCTTGACCTAAAATGCCTATTTGTGTACCTTCAATGTGTATCATTGGTGAAATAAACTATTCTTATTCTTCTTAAATGTATATGTTGGAGACGGTCATGAGTACGGATGGCAAAACGAACCGCAGCGCAGGAAGTTGGAGCGCATCGAGCTGTCACATTGGCAGCAATGAACTTCTTTAGTTCGCTTGAACTATCACAACCACTTCCGGCGCTACGGCAGAGTCTCGACTGACGGCGGAGCGCAACTCACTTTTGGAGGAGCCGCCGCCCTGTTCAGTCAAGGAACTGTCCTCCGTTTCGTTTGAGCTATTCAGTTTCATTATTCAATTCTGAAATTATTAAGTTGTGATTTTCCTGTAATAAAAACCACGTTAATCCGAGGATTGCATTTTCTTTGCTCGATCACCCTAAACTAAATACGCCCTGAAGTATGTCTGATCACGAGGAAAACATTTCTCCTGATGTCATATAATTAACTACCAGAAATCTTAAGATCAGAAACCAAAAATCATATTGTTATACAACAATTAAAATCCCATCTTTAAAATAAATGTTAACTACAGCCTAAATTAATTTCTAAATGCAAAATAAATTAAGTGAGTTTACCTACATTCTATTCCGTAAAGATGTTAGTGTCATAAGTTGTAAGTATTTTAAATTCATTTTGTTTATAGTTAAAACCCTCTTAACTATTGCAATGCCCTACTTAAATAAAGGGTTTCATGTGCTAAACTCTAATCTATGTTGCTATTTATAAGAACTGAATGTAACTACCATATGATTGCAATAAAGATACATGAATATCTTTTTAGTGCCCAAACTTCATAACACCGGTTTTCTGAACAAGAACTTCGCATCTCAGGCGGTCCGTCTTTGGAACATACTTCCTTTGGATCTCAAGAATGCTCCTAGTAGGCAAGGGTTTAAAGCCAGATTGCGAGAAAACTTTTTGAAATCACTCCATGTCATCTTGATTGATGCCATGAACATTTTTTTTTTCACTACCCTCATACATAGTTATTTTTACGGTTTCTTTTTTATTTACTTTTATAATGCCCGTGGTTAGGTATAAGTATATTTATGTATAAGTTTATTATTGATATATGTATATTTACATATGATAAACGTATATGTGTAGTATTTATTGTATATGGTTGTCATTATTATACGGATGTACACATTACTGAGTTATATATTATATTCAAGCCTTTCTTTAATTTTTTTTGTTTTGTTTTATGCACCTGCTTTGACCCATGCCACATGCCCAAAGGTAAACTGGGAGATAACGCCTTTAGCATTAAGTCCGCCCGTGTACATTTTTATGCATAAAGTAAATAACAATATGATCATATTATAAACTAGTTTACTACTGTTTCTATCTAATCTAAACAGTATACCACTGGGACAGGCTTTTTATAAATCAATTTAAACATTCCACTTTGTTTTGTGCAATATTTTATTTAATAAAAGTTGTGATGGTATCACTTTATTTGACATATGTTGTCAAAAATGAAGCGCACTTCAGTCCGGTTCATTCAAAAACTGAGAACTGACCAAAATCTGTTCACCATTGTTTAACCAATGTTTAACAATAACAAAAATAAATTCTAACCTTGAATCAAAAATATCAATACATGCCACAAACTATCGACTCAATGTATTTGCATTACTTTTTTATATTTCTTTTTAATGTTTTTCTTTTTTATCTTATAAAATTACAATAGAATACAAACATTACAATTTCTTATGTTCTGAGCGAAGCTTTGAGGTTAGGATTATTTCTTGTTGATATTTTGGTAACAATTTCCAAAATAAATGCGAAAAAGCTTTGTAAAACATTATTTGTTCATTATGTAAATTCACAATGACAATGGACGGAAGTAACCAAAAGGCAATTGGTTATTCTACTAGAACAGCGCTACTAAAGTTACGTGATGATATTCGACGAGTTTTAGACGAACACAAACAGAAAAACCCTACTGGGTAAGTCAGTATTGTGAAGAAGAATATTCTAAATATTATGCCAGATGTTATTAACGTAGTCTAGCTTACGTATTACGGCTGTCAGAGAGTCGAGTTCAGGGCAAGCTAAACTTGGCTAGTTGTACCAACTGAACAATCCGAATTCATTATCAGCTGATCAAGGGTTATTTTGATAACATTTAAAAGCCTTGTTGGATCTGACCTTGCCGTATTTATAATTAGAAACAAAAAATACAATGTTACTTACATTTTTGAATGGATCAGAGAGTTGTATCCAGTATTTTTAAATATGTTGAAATGGTAATGCTCTGATAAGCTTCACACACACTCATCAGCGAATCGCAGTCCACTGCTGGTCATAGGCCTCCTCTCAGTCATAAGCTTATCAGAGAGAGAAAAGATTTGTATGTGTGTGTATTAGTGATGTAACAAACATTCACATTTGCATATATATTTGCCTCTTTTGTTTGTGCATATACATACACTAGAAAACAACTGAATACCAAATTGTTAAACACTTTTCCTGTTTAGGTATATTTTTTTTACCTCAGGCAGGATTACAACCTGCCACTTTTGCCATCATTAGAGGTAATGCCTCTTCGGTCTGGGCAACTTGCCCGTGAATTTTGCAAGTGTATTTTGAGGCCAATAACCTGTGGCACTGCTCCATCTACATCTCCCTCTCTCTCTCAAATGTTTGTATCACATTGGCTCAAAATATACTGAAATGAATTTAAAAATTCTTTCATGATCGAAAATGCTACATTATTTCTTATTATGATAGGCAACTATTTTAATGCTGGAAACCTCCTTATTTCATGAGAAAACTGGTGGCATTGGGTGGGGGCTTAATTTTAATTTAATTATAAATAAATAAAATATTAAAAAAACCACACATTATTTTGATTTAGTACAGATAAGTTCAACTTGGAACAAAGATTGGAATGTCAGGTGTCATTATTTTTAAATGTTTTGATTATCCACACTATCCACACTAATCCACACTAATATTATAAATGCGAAAGTAACTCTGTCTGTCTGCTACGCTTTCACGGCCAAACCACTGAACCGATCTTCATGAAATTTGGCACAGAGATTGCTAGCATACTGAGAACGGGCATAGGCTACTTTTTATCACCATTCGAGGGTCTGGAGTATAGATGTAGACCACCAGGTGTACCACCAGGAGCCCAGCTAAACTATCAGAGATACATGCATGGTTCCAAAACAAAAGTTGTTCAGTATGATGAGCCGCTTCTTTTCACAAGGACATTGAGGATCTGTAGTACCTTATGTAGACCACCAGGTGTACCATCAGGAGCCCAGCTAAACTATTAGAGATACAGGCATGGTTCTAAAACAAAAGTTGTTCATTATGATGAGCCGCTTCTTTCCACAAGGACGTTGAAGATCTGGAGTACCTCATGTAGACCACCAGGTGTACCATCAGGAGCCCAGCTAAACTATTAGAGATACAGGCATGGTTCTAAAACAAAAGTTGTTCAGTATGATGGGCTGCTTCTTGTCACAAGGACATAGAGGATCTGGAGTACCTCATGTTGACCACCAGGTGAACCATCAGGAGCCCAGCTAAACTATTAGAGATACAGGCATGGTTCTAAAACAAAAGTTGTTCAGTATGATGGGCCGCTTCTTTTCACAAGGACATTGAGGATCTGGAGTACCTTATGTAGACCACCAGGTGTACCATCAGGAGCCCAGCTAAACTATTAGAGATACAGGCATGGTTCTAAAACAAAAGTTTTTCAGTATGATGGGCTGCTTCTTTTCACAAGGATATTGAGGATCTGGAGTACCTTATGTAGACAACCAGGTGTTCCATCAGGAGCCCACCTAAACTATTAGAGATACAGAAATGGTTCCAAAACAAAAGTTGTTCAGTATGATGGGAATAAGTTGAGAAAGGACATTGGCAACTTTTTACCAAGGATTTTTTGTTATCTACTGACTTTTGTATTCAATAGTTACAGTAGAAATAAGAACTGTTATAATATCACTACCATACTTACTATGAATATACATATCTACTTTAGAACCTGTGCCTAAAAAAACTATCTAACGCGGACGAAGTCGCGGGTAAAAGCTAGCTTTTCATAAATAAATTACGCTCTCAAAATTACCAAACATCATTCTAAAGTAAATGATTGTTATTTTGAAAATATTATGTACTATCAGCAGCACATCTACCTACCTACCCATTCAAAGGATACAACATATCAAAATATCAGTAACTGTAATAAGAAAAGAACAGTTTTTTATTATAGTTACTGATATTATTGTCACTATCACTATCACTACATAGTTTAAAATAAAGTCGCTTCCCGTTTGGTGTCTCCTTATATCTTTAGAATTACCCAACGGATTTTGATGCGGTTTCTTTTATTAGATAGAGTAACTTGAGAGGAAGGTTTATAAGTATAATTTATTCCGGGAAATTGTCACATTCCCATGGGAAAACGGGTAGCCCAACTGGTAGTAAACTTTTGACCCCCTTTTGACACCTTTAAGGATTAAAATTTCAAAAATGCTGAAACACGTGATTAATTATTTTAAGTTAGGAGTCTAATCAGAAATTTTGAAACAGATCACATTTAAGATAAAAAACTTTCATACAAACTTTTAACCCCCTTTTCACCCCTTGGGGGATTGAAAAAAAACGAAATTTAAAGTAAAGTCGCTTCCCACGTCTGTCCCTGTCTGTTTATTTGTATGCTTAAATCTTCAAAACCACTTAACGGATCTGGATGAAGTTTTTTTAAAAGATAGAGTGATTCAAGAGGAAGGTTTTTATGTGTGATTTATGTTGGGAGAAGGTCTGTTTCCCTTGGGAAATCAGTTAGCAGCGGGTGAAACCGCTGGGCGGGCCGCTAGTTTATAATAAAACCATTTTTTTATTACAGTTACAAAAAATAACCAGTATAAGTTGATTCATTAAATGGGTAATTTGATATGCTGCTCATAGAACCTAGATGTATGTATGTGTATATTATTATTTTATCATCTCGTTGACTCAATGACCTCTGTAAACTTTGATTGGAGTCAAGACAGAATGATAAATGAGTGTTTTTCCAAAAGATTCATAAGCATTAAACTAACTTGCTTGGCAAATTAAATCAAATCATTACACATTGACAGTAACATTACAAGTTACTTATTTGAAATCACTTACATACATATATCACGCCTATAACCCCTTACGGGGTAGGCAGAGCGTGAAAGGCTGTAAAAAACGGACATTTACGCCACATCTGACAAACATTTTTGAGAGTCATTTGGAATATTGTGTATCACCATAGTGACAGGTTATCAGCCCATCGCCTAAAATTGCAATACACATGTAACTCCCGAGTCCCATAATCGTCTCCACGATACCCACGGGAAAGAAATGGGGTGGTGCTATTCTAAGCCGGCATCACACGGCAGAATTATTTATTGATCTGCAAATTGATCAATCTGGATGAAAGTAAATATTTTTGTGATGCGAGGGTTGTAATTGTAAAATGATGAGTTACGTTCATTTTACGATCTCATACATTTAAGTAGAAAATCGAAAAATTATGTGACGTTCGGTTATTCCTTACGTTAACATACCAAAAACTTCTGTCCAGCGACTTGGAAAGAGTTTAAAAATAAATAAAAAGAATAGTCACTTTTACCAAATGCATGGTTTTAAAGTGATGACTAGAGACCAGATTATATACATACATACATACATATATCACGCCTATAATCCCTTGCGGGGTAGGCAGAGCATAAACAGCCGCATAAAACGGACATTTACGCCACGTCTGACAAATATTTGAGGGTTATTTAGAAAATTGTGTATCGCTATAGTGACAGGTTGTCAGCCCATCGCCTAAAATTGCAATACACACCCTCAAGTCCCTAAGTCGCCTCTTACGACTCCCACGGGCAAGAAATGGGGTGATGCTATTCTCAGCCGGCAACACACGGCAGATTATATGCATATGCATATTTAAGCCATTTTTCATGCAAATTAGCATTTTATGTTGCATTTAATCCGGTCCATAGTGATAACCTTTTCAAAGTCGGAGATTTTTCAAAATGCCGAAAACATGTGTTTCATTCATAATAAAAAAAATTTTGTCTACCAAGTTTGAAACTGATCATAAGAAAGAAAGAAGAAAGAAAGAAAAATCATTTATTCGGAATAAATTGTAGGTAAAAAATATATATCCAACACAGTACTATGTAAATAACCTTACAATTATACCGAAACGGTTCCAACTCAGCATAATGCCAAAGCCGGAGCTGAGGCGCTGGTTTTCAGTCGGTACCGGTTCTGAGACCGCTAAAACTTACAACTAAAATATATTTTATAACTTAGATCTAAACTAGACATTTATACTCAGCTTGTAACAAAAACAGTATTCATGAATCAAACAATAGGTACACAATACTATGGTAGCGTGCATGTGTGTAATGAATGTGATGTGTGCTTATGGTGATGTGGTCTGATCATTTTTCGTTAATACCGCTAAGTTGAGTCTGCAAACAATTTTCTCTCATTTTAAATTTAAAACTTGCGACTGACGCCAAAGAACGTAGGGGTGGAGGAATAGTGTTCCAGATTTTTGAAGCGGTATATTTGAAACTACCTTTAAAAGCCGTGGTTCTGTGACGGGGGACTGCGAGGCGAGCAAGGCGCGTGCGGGAAGACCAAACGAGTTTTTCGAGCAGGTAGATAGGCTTACGGCTTTTTATGATACCAAAAAGAAGAATGGCGAAATGTAATGATCTTCTGGAGTTCATGTTGAGAAGCCTATTTTGATTGATAAAAGGTGATACGTGACTTCTAGGTGGTATATCAAAACAAAATCTAGCGCAAGCATTCTGCACTCGCTGTATTAAACATTTAGTTTTTGCTAATAGTCGAGGTCCATAAACTGCATCAGCGTAATTGAATTTAGAGAGCACTAGAGATTCTATAAGATTAATTCTAAGTTTCTCAGAAAGAAAACTCCTAACTCTGTACAGTACTTTCAATCGATAGAAGCAGTTACGTACTACTTCCTGAATGTATTTCTCGAATCTTAAATTAGGGTCAAAGGCCAAGCCCAAATTTCGCGCTTCCATCGTCTGAGTAATAGCTTCGCCTTGAATGAAAATGGATGGTATCTGAGCACTCATCTTTTCTAGTTGCCGCTTTGATCCGAATAACATAAACTTAGACTTGATAGGGTTTAGCATTAGACAATTCTTTTGAGACCAAGTTGAGATCCTCTCCAAATCTTCATTTATTTTTTCAACCGCAAAATTAACCTCATCCGGGCGACAACACAAATATAATTGTAGGTCATCGGCGTATAAATGGAATTTACAATATTTAATACAATTTATGACATCCGCACTATAGATTATAAAGAGCAAAGGGCCCAAAATAGAGCCTTGAGGTACCCCCCTGGTTACCGCTGTTATGGATGAAGATGACTCAGAACCATCAATATTGTGCATATTCATTGATCGATCAAAATTTGTCAGTAGACTAAGAAATTAAAATTAATGAAACACTTGTGTCAGAACTTTGTAATTATACAACAACAACAACAACATATATCACGCCTATAATCCCTTGCGGGGTAGGCAGAGCATAAGCATGTAATTATAAACTCCTAAAAATATATATATTTTTTTATTTTCAGATACAATTTCTTCAAAGATATAATATCATTTTCATCGGAAAAAGTTCTTCTATCTGGAGTGGCATATACAATCACCATAGTTTATATTATATGCCTAGTACTTACGTACATAGTGGGAGAGTCTGTACAAGCAGATATATTTTTGGTGTTTGAAGCTCTCTTCCTATTTCTGGTACTGGTGGTGAATTTTGCTGTGGCCTGCAGCGAACAATATTTGTATAGAAATGAGATACCTCACAGAGTCAACAAGGTTTTAGGTAAGAAAATACTTACTATTTTACTAGATTTCCGCCCAGCGGTATCACCCGCTGCCACTCATTTTCCCGTGGTAATAGTGGTTTTCTCGCGGTAAAAAGTAGCCTATGTGTTATTTCGGGTTATACGCTACCTGCGTTCCAAATTTCATCCAAATTGGTCAAGCCGTTTGAGCGTGAAGTGGTAACAAACATACATACACACACAAACTCTCAGATTTATAATATTAGTACGGATTCACTTTTCAGGGTTTATAGTGTCGTTGCAAGACTCGGTGTGCCACTGCTCCCACGCGAAAAGAAGAAGAAGAATTAAAAAAAAAAACTTATGCAGTAATACAATATCTTCCAATAAAGGAGGCCATTACCTGGCAGAAGTGGGCTGATGCTGATATTGTGGCTGCACTCATGATGGTAAGCCGCAGTTGGCTTCGCCTACAATTGCTCCAACTCAACAGAGAATGTTGGCGCAAAATGGTAAGGCGGCGTATGTTACGCGTAGTGTTGTCAAAACTCCATTGTATCTTAAGGCGAGTGTAGTCGTCAACGACCTCGACAGTGGCGCTGCACACAAAAAAAAGTTTTCTCTATACAAACAATCCATCAGAATGTCCGATGCCCAAGTTTTTAGTATTATCCTTATTATATGTAAAATAAGAACCTGCATACTCAAAAGTTATGGCAATTAATACCAAAAGTGGCCGTATTAAGGCACTTTTTTCCATAACTTTAATTGCAGCGAATATGTCATTGAGTTTGCAGTTTCAAATTTAACTTTAGGATAATACAAAAAACTTGGGCGTCGGACATTCTTAATGATTGTTTGTATAAAGGGAAAATTGTGAAATGGCGCCACCGTCGAGGCGACTACATCTCGCACAGCACTCGCCAATCCGCCTGCCAGCATTGGACTGTTGTGGCTTGTATATGTATGTAATGTAACACTTTATAATACATACATACATATATCACGCCCATATCCCTTGCGGGGTAGGCAGAGCGTAAACGGACGAAAAAACAGTCACTTAAGTACGCCACGTCTGACAAACTTTTGAGGGTCATTCAGATAATTATTTATCAATATAGTGACAGGTTGTCAGCCCATCGCTTAAAATTGCAAAACACATGTAACCTTCGAGTCTCTTAGTCGCCCCATACGACACCCACAGGAAAGAAATGGGGTGATGCTATTTAAATCCATCACACGGCATTCTCAGCCGGTATCACACGGCATATAATATTACATACATACATAAATCACGCCTATATCCCTTACGGGGTAGGCAGAGCGTTAACGGCCGTAAAACGGATATTAACACCACGTCTGACAAAAGCTTGAGGGTCAATCAGATAACTGTGTATCACTATAGTGACAGGTTGTCAGCCCATCGCCTAAAATTGCAATACACATCCCACGAGTCCCTTAGTTGGCTCTTACGACTCCCATGGGTAAGAAATGGGGTGATGCTATCCTAAGCCGGCATCACACGGCCTATAATATAAGGAACAATTTAATACCTCTAGACATTGAATACCAAATTTTTAAAACACTTCCCGTGTTAGGTATACAATTTTTGAAAACTTGCAAAATTAAAAAAAAAATTTTGGTAAAACTAACTCGGTAGATGGAGCCTTGCCACGCGTTACTGGCATTAAAATACACTTGCAAAATTGGCGGGCCAGGAATGAGCTGCGGTAGCCCAGATGGAAGAGGCGTCGCCACTAGTAATGCGAAAGTCGCAGGTTCAAATCCTGCCCGCACTCGAAAATTTTGCAAGTTTTCAAAAATTGTATACCTAACACGGGAAGTGTTTTAAAAATTTGGTATTCAATTTATCGCGGGTTTTCATCGCTTAGACTACATTCAATCTGTAAAGATAGAATTAGTCGCCGAGTATTAGTTCTAAAACTAACTCGGTAGATGGAGCCTTGCCACGCGTTACTGGCATTAAAATACACTTGCAAAATTGGCGGGCCAGGAATGAGCTGCGGTAGCCCAGATGGAAGAGGCGTCGCCACTAGTAATGCGAAAGTCGCAGGTTCAAATCCTGCCCGCACTCGAAAATTTTGCAAGTTTTCAAAAATTGTATACCTAACACGGGAAGTGTTTTAAAAATTTGGTATTCAATTTATCGCGGGTTTTCATCGCTTAGACTACATTCAATCTGTAAAGATAGAATTAGTCGCCGAGTATTAGTTCTAAAACTAACTCGGTAGATGGAGCCTTGCCACGCGTTACTGGCATTAAAATACACTTGCAAAATTGGCGGGCCAGGAATGAGCTGCGGTAGCCCAGATGGAAGAGGCGTCGCCACTAGTAATGCGAAAGTCGCAGGTTCAAATCCTGCCCGCACTCGAAAATTTCAAAAAATAAAAAACCTCTAGACATGCTTCCATCATAAACTTTAATAGTTGTCAAAATTATAAATTTTTCAGTTAACCTTAACTGAGTGCTGGCAGGAGTGTCTCCATAATTGACCGACTATTGCCATTAAAAAAACATTTTTGATGTGCAATCAGGGTTTTAAATTAGACATTTGTAAGATATAAAGGGTTTTTGGTTCACAGTTTGAATACTACCATTTTTATATTGTTGGAGTATGTTGGATAGCATAGGTAATTTAAATTGAAAAAGTAGGTAAGCATTTATTTACAAGATTCTTTATTTTTAAAGCTCCTTAGACACTAATATGGCACATTCAAGCATTTTTACAGACTACAGAATTACATTAGAAAATAACTTAATTGTTAAATAATTTATCGGTTGTAATAATCTAATGTTAATGTTGTACTTATTTATTTTTAAATACAATACGATCATCAGAAGTAACGGCCGCAATTTACAGATCCTTTCTTAAAGTAGACTACGAAACCTAAAACCAAAAAGGCTCTTAATTTCAGAAAATTACATACATACATAAATCACGCCTCTTTCCCGGAGGCGTAGGCAGAGACTACTTTCTTCCACATACTACGATCCTGGCATACTTCTTTTGTCTCATCTACATTCATCAATCAATCAGAAAATTCATTCTGTAAATATGTAATTTTTGTACAATTTAACATTAATTTTTATTGCAACATAATTAAGGCATTCAAATTTTGTCTTTGGACATCACTATTCGAGCCAACCTAAATAATATGAAATAGTAAGAGTAGCTAGAAGCTGGTGCAGAATTTATTTCACGTTGTTGTCTTCTTATATTAATCATCTTGTCTGCAGGTGAAGCAATATTATGCAGAATTTCCGTGGTTTTTGTTATTATGACCTTTCCCAAGTTTTCACTGGGTATATCATCATCATCAGCTGACTAATTTTCAAATTTCTTTGGTTTAGTTCTATATGCAGGAGAAAACCGTCTCCGATTATTTTATAACTCATTGTCATGAATTACAATGTCTTCTGCATTTACATCACTAGTTGTAGTTGGTGTACTTTCAAAATCAATATTTTGTGTAAGCATGGGTAAAGCTTTCACATAACCTGATGTTATTTCAGAACGACTTAGCTCCTTAGTTTCATCGTTAGTTGATATACTTTCTAAAATAGGATTAGATTTTGAACTTAATGAATTTAAATGTTCAGGTGAGGCCTTTACGTAACCTGAAGACGTTCCTTTTGAACCAGGCTGACCAGACAGTCTAAAAATTGACAAGTTATTTGATTTAGGATTGTGGGTTGAAGTAATCATAGGCAAAACATTACCGTCATCATCATCATTATTGACAACACCCCGTTTCTGGACATGGGGGGCCTCCCAATCTTTTACGTAGTCTTGTGAATATTTAGACTCTACAGATTGGTCATTCGTTAATAAATTACCTAGTTTATGATCAGCTACTGAAGTTAGAACATCGGGTAAAGCTCTGACATATCCCGAGTGCATATTTGAAATACTTAACTGTTTTCGTGTTTCTTTATTGATTTTAGGCAAATTTTCCAAGGAAAGAGAATGTTTCCATCCTGGGAAAGTACTCGGAACGTTACTGTCCTCGGATTTATCAGTAATATTATTATGAGTAGGATAGGCTTGGACATAACCAGTTGAAAGGTTCATCAGTATATAATTTCGGTAGGGTAATACATTTTGCGAGTTATTGTTGTGCTTATTAACTAGATCGTTTTGCGAACCATTATCCCTTTCTGAATTAATATTTGGTTGTGTAATGTTTGGTTCGCATTTAATATGAGATTCAGTCAAATTTTCAGATAAAATTAAATCGAAATCTTTAGTTTTCTTTTTCATCAAAAACGGAATAACTTCTAAATAGTTCAGTTTGTTGCTTTTACTATAATTTTGTTGCATTTTTGCTCTACTTATATCTTTTCCAATTAAACCATAATTTTCTATTTTGGAAGTTGATCGCAGATCTCCATCATTTAGATTATAGTTAGAAAATAGCGAGGGGTGAAACTTAGGAGGATCTACTCTCATTCTAACCTTCAGTGTTAGCGAGCCTTTATAACTCATGTATAGCGAAGCCAGTAACAGTATTGTTCCAAATGCGATGTATAAAATTAATTTCAAGTTGTTATGGCAATCGACGTCGTGTCCCGATCCCCAATCACCATAAAAGAGATCTCCGGATTCATTTACATTAACAGCCCTTACATAGTAAGTTCTTGAGATACAACCTGTTAAAATATCAGTAAAGTAGGTGTCATTGGTTTCGAATATGTTATATATACAAGAATCACAAATTGGTTTAATTTTTACCTCATAATGGTATAGTACACCTCTAAGTTGCGGACGATGCCACATGAGGGTGCTATTTGTGCTTGAGTACCATGGTGTTATATTATCCGGCCTACCCATTTTTGTTTTAAATGTAATACTGGTTGCAGCAGAATAAGAATTAATTTCTGTGTTATAAGTTACAACTGAGAGCCGGTGATCCGTATAATATGCTAGATTTTCCACAATTACATTTTCGCATTTAGTACAACTGCAGTTTGATATTTTATTATAAACTTGTGTACTATCATTATTATAAACAATGAAACGTATGTTTTTCAGTGGTCCATTCAGAGGAAACGGAGGTTTTAGGTTTATCGTTACAGAATTGTTAGTAACTTCAGTAATATTTATAATCTCTGGCTTTTGTGGAGTACCCTGCTTTGTTACGTAATTTGTTGAAGCAGTGCCTGCTTTTGATCTAGACTTGGTGACAACATCTACTTGAAATTTATATTCTGTAAATGGATGAAGTCCTGTTATACTTATTTCATTCCTGGCTGGATCCCTTATATATTCTGAAGAAGTTTCAGACTTGTTGTAAAAACACTCACCCTTTGGATTAATATAGCTATACGTAATATTGTAACCAGTTATTATACCCTTTTTATACAAACATTTTAAAGACCATTTGAGGTCAACGCGACTATCGGTATAATTTGCTACATCAATTGTAACAGGGAAGTTGGACTTGGCTAAGCTATCTTCAGAAAAATGATCGCATTCCTTGTTTATCGTAATCCCGCTTGACATTTGGCCTTTATTGGCAGCAATTCCGAATTGATAGATGTATTCCTGAGTCAAATTGACTCTATGTTCTTGTTTTTTCCAATCAACTTTCTCGAATTCAATACCATTTGTACAAAACTTTTGATCAACTTGCTTACACCAGAATACAGTATAATTATCGATGTTATCTTCATTTAACCACATCATGTCATACGTACCATTCTTATAAGAGAGAACTGTAAAAGAATTAACGTTTAGTTTAGAGTCCGCAACTGCCGGTACATACAAGCTGCTCGTATTAGAAGACCCCACCTCGTTATTGGAACTTACTAAAATTTTTATAGCATTTAAATTATTAGTTTCTAATTCAAAAGAACCACTTTTATTTAAATATTTGCTATTATTAGAGGATTCTTTCACGTTTACAATATAACCAAAATCTGCACCGGCTTCTTCGTATTCTTCAAGTTGTTTCCAATACACATCGACTATGCGACGATTATTGTTTTCTCGTGAAATAAAAGCTCCGGCTGGAATGATTGGTGGTCTTGCAGGTTTCTCGCTCTTTGTCAAAAACTTTATTTGACTGGGTTCCGACCAAAATTCGGAGGAAGCATTCCACGGTTTAACAAACACGCTTGCGCTGTAATTTGAATAAGCAATGAGTGAGCTTAACTTGAAAGTGTTTTTTTTCTGCTTCTTTTGAATTGTGTAGGAATCATATTCGATGCTGCTTTGATTATTTACTAATGATTGAATTTCTATCTTAAATTTGACTTTGATGCCTTCCAAAAGCATCATATTCACATCTAATTGCCATTCTAGTATAGCAGTACGTGAGGTAATGTTTAATACTGCTAGCTTTGACACTGGCTTTGGTTTCACTATAGAATGATGAGCTATTGTTATCATTTCGTTAATTGCACCAAAGTGGTTCGAGGATGTTAGATTAAAAGTTAATTTATCTACACTCTTTTGGTATTGGGGTCTGGTCGATTCACTCCAAACAGCATACACAGTTCTTGGATCCTTATCTATAACTTTAGCATCTATTCTTGGTGACCCATTTATAAAATCGTTTATTTTATACTTGGTAATATAATCATTATTTGGTCTTGACCACGTACAATTTAAAGTTTCTAAGTAGTCTGATCTGCATTTGAAGTCGGTGACATTAGAAGGCGGTTTGATCACATATACGCTTCTAATTTTCATTTGCTTAGACTTCGTTCTGCACTTGTATATGTAATGACCTACTTCTTTCAGGTATATGTCGACTTTTCTCGTTGTATCGCCAATTTTTTCTGACTGCAATGTGAGTCCTCCTATAGATATTGTAATATTGTCGGCGGTTTCTTTTCCATCCACTTCGCAGCATAAGGTCGTCGGGCGGTCTCCGCACACCTGCGTGTGTACGGATGATGGGCACACGTATATTTTTTCATCATCCTGTGTTAATCCTGTATTAGGAGGTTGTTCACAACGGCCAAAAGTTAAATCGCATGAAACTCCCGGAAGTAAACACATATATAAAAACACAACACAACACAACATCCATATTCGTCTATATTGTTTTGGTATTATCGCAGCGCGAGACATGTTTGTAAATAGCACCGCACGTTTATGTTCCACAGGCAAAATTTATCATAATAAAGTAATTTTTCGCACAAGTAGCACCGCGTGATTTTACTTTGCACTTATATGTTTAAATTAAGTCGAAGTCAAATTTATAGATATTTTTTTCCTCGTATAGATTTTTGGCAAAGAGCGCGTGCTTACGTTTGCCGCGTCCGATACGTGGAGCGTACTGCGTGTCTACTGAAGTAGAGCTTCAATTATATTGGTACTTATTTGTTTACATACCTAATAAGAGTTTATTCATAGAATCGAGATATGGTATTAATTATTTAAACGGGAGTAGATATTAAATGACAAAGATAAGGAAATTATTCTTAACGTAACGTATCTAGAGGTATTATAGCTCTGCATTTGTAACAGATGGCAAATTGTAGGTGTGGACTTAACTTTGAAATGACGATCGCGTTTTTAGGGTTCTGTAGTCTGTTTTACTTCACAGTTGAATTTTCAAGAATCGATAAAACACTACGATAGCAAACGATACTGGCCCTTGCACTTTAACTTGAACTGTGATGAAGATAGGAATAAGATAAGCGGTTGTATGTTTGAGTATGTATCAATAGATCTTGAAGTGGTTTAGTTGACACTTAAAACATGCGTAACCTCCATTAGTCAATCTTCTCGCCTAAAAGTTCATTAGTTTGATTTTTTTATAGCTCTGAGAACTCGCAAGTAGGTCCTTAGTATAATATGAGATAGCGAAAATATGAATCACCAAACATTGAGAAGCAACATTATTTTCGGCTGCTAGTAATACCCACTAATACACCCATTACGAGGGATCATCTTTGCTTTGGCCTCGGTACTTCGGAGAAAAAATTAAATTGATTAATTGTAAATAAAATTTATCGTATGGTTTGAATACCTTCTGAAGTGAGGACTAAACATAGTATTAGTTTAAATAACTTACACTAACTGTCACTTCCAATACGAGTATCAAGAGGTTGAAAATTTTAAGTGTTCGGTCGGGGCGCCGGTAGCTCAGTGGCAGAACGGTGAAACTGTACTCCACAGATCCCGGGTTCAATCCCCGGTCGTCGATAACATTTTTTCAATTCATTTATGAAAATAATATAGCACTGTGGGTGCAAAATAAACAATAATACATTGATTGATTGTTTATAAATTCTTAAAGTATGGGTTATGATATGGCTGTGTTCATTGCTTAGTGCTTATAGTTACAGTAATCACGGTTCGCTGATATATTGGATCTTATCCTGACTACATAAAACTAAAGAAACAAAAAAAAATCCTACCGACTTTAACTGTGCCTATAAAATTTGAATTTGATTGGTGCATGTTCTTAGATGATGGATAGTGATTAGATGTTTGTCAGACGTGGCGTAAATGTCCGTATTATACGGCCGTTTATGCTCTGCCTACCCCGCAAGGGATATAGGCGTGATGTGTTTATGTATGTTTTTTTTATTTTTATTAATGATGGGTTTGCTCTTGACTCTAGTCTAGGTCATAGGACAGAGACAGAGTCTAAGATGGAGCGAGCTCACCCAGAAGAAGCCTGTTAAGGCACTGGCACTCCCACACACTGACGGAACGCAGCAAGCTACTTGGCGCCAGACTTCGGTGGGATGGTGGTCGCGAGCCAGGCGGCTCCTTACGGAGCCTTCCACCGCTTGGTGGGATCGTTAAGCCGGACTTATCCACAGGCAAGCCTGTGTTGCCGTTGCCCGGGGTGGACCGCTAGGAGGTAGATCCCATACCACCCCAAAATGTATGTTCTTAGATGGGATGGATTACGCTATCAACTTACCAGGGGACGCTGAAGGAAACGTTTTTATCCATTTCATGTTGCATAATAGTAATAGGCACATTTTAGGTATAAAACCGGCTGTAAGTTTTCCAAAGAAACCAAAAATAAAAATAAAATAAATAAAATATTATACCGGGTATCGCGATAATATTTGGCTCTCGGGTTGAGTCAACCCGCGAACACAACACACGATACTGTGTTGAAACGTCGGGACACAGCTAAATTATTAATATTTACATACATATAAATATGTTTAAGCCTTGCGGGGTAAGCACAGCTGTAACGGCCGTAAAAATACGGTCGCTGCATTATTTGAGGGCCGTTTTACAAAAATCGTGTATCGCTATAGTGACCGGTCGTCAGCCTGTCGCCTAAAACTGTAAAACACATAAATCCCTCGAGCCCCTAAGTCGCCTCTTACGACACTCGCGGGGAGGCAATGGGGTAATACTATTCTATTTTTTCGTTTCTGTTAAATTTCGTATGACGCATGGATCTGTGCAAAAATGTTTTTTTAGTAGTAGTAGTAGTAGTAAAAAGTACTTAGTAGTAGTAGGTGGTACTTCCAACAGGAAATACTAATAAATATTTGTGACTTCAGAAGAAATGGGGTGATGCTATTTTAAGCCGGCATCACACGGCTATTTATATTATCGCGATATACCCGGTTTAATAGGTACTTAAAATATGTGAAAGTAATCGCGAGTGCTTAAAAGATACAGTTTAGGCGCAGTGAGTCTTTTAAATTTTCTTTTTCTTTCTTCCTTGCATGCATTCTGATCAGATTCATTATTTATGGTTGCTGTGGGCTTACGCGACTTCTTCTTTTTCTTCTTCTTCTTCTTCAACCCATTGTCACCCAATGCTGAGTGTAGGTCTCCTCCAATGTTCTCCACTTCTGACGGTCAAGGGCCTGTCCCATCCAGTTCTTCCCAACAACTTTGACGATGTCGTCTGTCCATCTAGCCGGCTGTCGTCCCACGTTTCGTCTTTCCTTTCTCGGTCTCCACTCCAACACCTTCCTCCCCCATCTGCCATCCATTCTTCGGCATATACAAATACAAATACAAATATCTTTATTACTCCCATTCTTCACAATACACTTAACAACACAACAGCATTGAGCAGCATACAGAAATAAAGAAATGTTGCCTTTAAAACAAAAAAAAATATAATTATTTCAGAGAGCAAACGGTGAGGAACTCAGGTTGCTTGCTACTATGTTGCTCTAGTCAACATAGGTAGCCCTGATTTTCAGCCCTTACCTATTCATATTAATTGACACAAATTAGCAGAGGGTAGGTACATATAATTTATTAAAAAAATCATTCTTTTAAGTGCATATAAAGGTAATTTACAAACTAAAAATAAGTTTTATCAAAAATTTTAACTATACAAGAAACAAGATATGTATGAGTGTGTAAGTGTGTGTGTGTGTGTGTGTGTCTGTGTGTGTAAATGCAAACTGGAAAGAAATGATTTTACAGGAAACAGGAGCTACCTTGCATACAATTGCGCTGATTACCAAGTAACATGATTTTTAACTTCTTTTTAAAAGTGATAGTAGACATTTTCTTTCATATGTGACCCGCCCACTTCCACTTTTTTGTCGTTATCACTTTGGCTATGTCGGTTACGCGACTTACTTGTTAATTATTTGGCAGAGACTTTATCCTTGGGTTTTTTGTGTTCGGTAATCACAGCTGACGGGCGGGCGTATGTGTTCTGTCGACCTCCGTGAAGAAGGCTGCCGTAAGCAGCCGAAACGTAGAGGGATAAACTCTACCAAATAATTAACATGAGTGATACTTGTTCGTTTAATCATAAAATATATGGTTGACTATAATAGGACTATATTTGATTAAATTCTAACTAACTTTGAATTGCAAAGTATAAAACTGTCATTCTTCATTGTTTGTTGATATAATGTTTTTCTATTTGGCAGCAAATTCCGAGTTAATCGTTAAACTTTTATAGTCTGTGCGTGCATTGTTATATTATGAACCTGACCAGACAGACCATTATTATTCAAATTAATATTAGTGCATTTTAAGCTTAGGCTAGTTTCTCCCCATTTCTTTACCGTGGTTGCCTTTTAATGCCGGCTTCGAATAGCATCTCCCCATTCCTTCCTTGGGATCCCATCTAAAGAAAAATAAATAGATAAAATATAATATTCTGGACATTTCACCCAGCGCAATGCTATGCTATGGGAACTTGATAGCTAATATTAATACTTATAAATATACATATGTTTTTTGGAAATTAATACATATTATACATAGAAAACACCCAGACTATACACAAATATGTGAAAATTGACTTTACAAACATTTGTGTTTTGTGGGGATCGAACCCACGACCCTCGGCGTAGCAGGCAGGGGTTCTATCCGCTACGCCATCGGGCTAGTCGTATGTTTTACCCCACTTCCCTTTCGATTAATAGTATTAGTAGCATGATAAGGAGTCAGGAAAATCCGGTCCTAACATAGATATCCAACTTTTGGTAAGTATAGAGGTATTTTTGTAAACAACTCGTGTAGGTATAATTCTACTAAAAAGCTTTTTTTATATGAGGTATGTTAATTAATTATACAGTTCCGCAATTTTATAGCTAAGGCCATTATTTTGCCAATGTATTAGTTTTATGACCTACCTATCGGCATAATGTCAATGAAGGACGAATTCAATTTATTGAATTAGGACGTGATTGAATTTAATTGGAACACGCTTACATCTTTGCATATATCAAATTCTAGTCCGTCTTATTTAGACTGGGGAATCACTAAGACTGTTTTAAATAGATTTCTTTCCAAACAGTTAAACTTTGATAATGTTGAGCTCAGTTATGTTAAAAAGGAAGCTGAAAGTTATGTTTCCCGACAAGTACCTTAATAAGAAGTAATTAATATGTTAAGAATTGAATAACAAATGTTGTGACAGTTACTTAAAAAGGTTAAGAATTAAATAACAAATGTTGTGACAGTTACTTAAAAAGTTATCGAGCGTTAACGCCAACAAACTGCTAGAACTGCTGGTAAGCTTAGACTATACAAATAAATAAAAATCCTGGACAATCGACACAGCGACATCTAGCCCCTAACTAAGCAAAGCTTGTAGTACTAATATTTATTGTGTGTTAATATTTATAATATTTATATATTTATATACTAATCAGCTAGCTTGTTCCTATAGTAGCTGATATTAGTACTTATATAAATATTAGATTTTTCTGAATAAACATTTAATACGTATTCGCGACTTGGCGACGTACAAAACTTTAGACAGCGGTTTATCTTTTCTAGGCTGTAAGACTTTCATTATGTTCTTTTATTTGTATTCTTGTTACAGAAACACTGGACAAAGCGATAGATACATCGGTATGGAGAGAGAACCATTATCCGCACCTGTGCGCGCCATTTTCACCTTGCGTCATCTTGCAGTGGACTTACAGAGACGGTAATTTGTTATTTTTGTTCTATTTGTCCATTGGACAGGCAAAGGTCTTAAAACCATACAGCCTTGTCTTCAGTTAGTACTCTTCTTTAGTCTTAACCTAATACCTAACCTACGGGAACGCGATAGTGACGCTCGCGTTCCAATGCTCACAGAACTTTACACGGGAACATCAAGACGAATCAAACAATTTCCCTTTATTTAGCCGCCACATTATTAAGTTAATCTCACCACACTATCCAGTAGTAACGGCGAAAAACTATACACACACACAAACTCTCAGATTTATAATATTTATAGTACGGATTTTATCATTTCTGATAAATTTCGCGTAATATGATGCATGGATCTGTGCCAAAAAAAGGAAGTACCACCTACTACTAAGTACTGATAAAGATTTGTGAGTTTTAACCATTATTCTGATAGATAACAACAGAATCCAGAGTATTTAGTTAACTTACGACCCTACGTATCGTATTATATGAAATTATTGTTATTAGAATAATGTTTGCCTCAGGGGATTACCATGTTGCCATAAACAGATCTAAAGATGTACGAGATTTACAAGGAAAATTCCTTGGATATCACTAAGCAGTTAAGTCCACTGCTTATTAATATTTATACGTACATATCACGCCTTTATCCCTTGCGGGTCAGGCAAAACGTTAACGGTCGTAATATACGATCGCTGTCGCCATGTCTGACAAATATTTAAGGGGCCGAGATCACGACAGAGACAAGTTGTCAGCCTTTCGCCTAAAATTGTAATACGAATTAAACCCGTGAATCCCTTAGTCGCCTCTTACGTCACCCGCGGAAAAAAAAGGGTGATGCTTTTCTAAACCGGCATCATACTGCCATAGTATACCGTTTCATACATATTTATTTTTATCCTAAAAACGGCTTGGTATTTTTTCTCGTCTGCACTAAGAACATCAACATTATGAACGGACAAAGCTTGCTGAATTTCCGTTGAAAGCAAACCATTGATTTCAAAACTCATGAAACAATCTGGTATGATGATGAAGAAGAAGAAGAATAAGAATAATTTATTTAAAAGCTTAATGTCAGTATTTACATATAAAGTAAATTTACTTAGACGTACTTAAAAAATACAATTTAGCCTGAACTTGGATTACTCTGTATCTCAGGCAAACAAGGTACATGGCATGACTACCTAACTTAATAATATGAATTAATTTCCTATTTAGGGTTGCCGTACATAAACCATATCATAAAGGGATCCCTATTAAATTTAATTTCTAGTGGTCCTAGAGGGAGTTTTCGCTATCGGTCACTAGTCTAAATTTACACAATAAATGGTGACGTTTATTCGCAGGAGACGTAGTGAACCTGCCATGGGCGTTGCTAGTTGAAGGAGATATTATAGTGCTCCGTCCGGGGCAGGAGGTCCCGGGGCACTGTCGGGGGCTGCAGAAACATGACCCAGAACTGTTCTTCGGCCAAACCTTCCAGACACCAACACAGGTGATAAATAGCTTCCTAAGCGATTGAATGTTACCGATTTTTTAAGAAAGAATCACATATTTTCCCATTTTATCTTCTATGAATATGATAAGACAAGTTTAAAAAAGTGGAATTAGTTTAAACGCAAGTGAGTTCTAACCGATGTAAAATTATGATAGTCATCAAGCGTCAACTGAAAGATAAATTCAGTGATTCAAGAAGAATGTTTATGTATGTATGTATAATATATTTATTATACTTCTTAAAACTGATACTGAAACACATATTAAAACAAAAAACAGAAATGGCACAATGGCGGACTTATCCCATTAAGGGATCTCTTCCAGTCAACCTTTGAGAAACTCTGTGAATACGACGTGAGCATGTTTATATGTAAGTTAACTATCATAATTGGCGAGAAAAGGTCTTAATTCCCGCAGGAAAACGGTTATCAGCGCGTGAAATCCGCCCGGCAAACTACAAAACATAACATCCTGCCCGCGATACAATTATTTTTATAGTTTTCAAAAAAATACAAAACATACCTTATCGAATTGGGAAATCAAAACTTTAACAAAACGCAATGACAGGTAGGATCCGTATAACAAGTCAAGTCGAAATACAACCAATCCATTATAACCATTGTGGTAAGGTCGACAAGAGAAGCTTGTTTTATAAGAAAAGACAGTATATCATACGGATACGCGACATGTACGGTAAGGGCTGTCATTGTGACGTAATAATACCTTATTTATACCCGGGTGGGACGCTAGTTAAGTAGTAATAAGGTAGTAATGAGAGATTAATTTGCAGCAGAAAGAGAATTTCTCTGGCCCCCGCGTGCGCACGCCACACGAGAACAGAGCGTACAGAATGTGTGAGACGCCGTATCTGAAGAACCTGAAGGTGGCTCTCGATCAGGCCACCAGCAAACCTGTCACCGTGTTCGAAAAGTCCAGGTACTTGGTAAGTTATACGTGTATCAATAAAATACATGAAAATATATACAGGGTTATTTTTTATTCACCCCGGAAATTTTACAGGGTGATTCTACTCATGATTCTGAACAACTTTTATTATGGGGTCAGCTGCGAAATCGCGAAACAAGAAATGGCCATACAGATAGAAAAGAAAGAGTACAATATAGGCGGCCTTATAGCTAGGTAGCTATTTCTACCAGACAACCTTAGAGTTAAGGAGATTAGATTTGAGATGCGGGATAGTGCTATAGCGTACCTATATATAAAATACATATACAATAATACCTACATATACATATTTTACATAAATAACAATATAAGTATACTACTACATACCTTACAATAAACTAATACATATGTTCATTATTATTAAAAAGAAATATGTTCTTCATTCAGTTTAAATGGAATAGAATGTTTATTTAACCTTTTCGCCGCCAAGCCATTCGAGTAAAAAATTGCAACCAGCGCCACACCAATTCCTTGGTAACGAAATACTCAATAAAATAGAGATGTCCAACAGTTCATATCGATAATAAATCTTCACTTTTTAAACCGTGTTTTAATTAATCTAAAACCATTATTTTGCCCCCTACTTTCAGTTCTGATTTCATATAGGTCAAAATAGTAATATAGGATAGTGGTAGTAGTGGTGGCCTCGTAAACAACACTAGGCATATTCAACAAGTTTATTTTTAGTTCAGTTTTCGATCAGCACTGGCGCATCTCTATTACGCGTCTCTCTATATCGCGTTGTCGGTTATAGACGACTGTGGCGTCGGTGGCATTTCTATATTCTCAAACCCTTAGGACAAATAAGGATGTAATATAGAATATCGATAAAAAAAATTAGAACATCAAAGGATTTATGCTGGTATTTATTTTAATATTTTATTGTGACTATTTGTTTTCTTTCATTTCTTTTTCTTACTTTACTTACGTTGAATATTAATTAAAAACGATTTTAAATGGCACAAATTTCATGTGAACTTAATTTAACGGGTCAAATTGTGATACAAGATTATTATTAGATAATAAGAGAAAAGATAATTATTTATTTAATAAACTTAATTACAAATAGGTACACTTATATGAAATAATTCTGTGGCTTAACCATTTCCTAAACTAAGAATATGAATTCCTGTATCTCAGGCAAATGGGAAACCGACATAACTAATATTTTAAGATTTATGATATATTATTAAATACTTGAATTTTTTTTCTATTCTTACCCGGTCTATTTGATTATTTCTTCGGTTTGTTTCTATTTACTTTTTATAACGCCCTTCGTTAGGTATTGTACTTATATTAGCGGTTATTTATTAGCATTTCATAGTTACTTGTATAAAGAAGAGGCCTATGTCCAACATAGGGCTAATTTAGGCTAATTAGACGGATAGATGAATAGTTACTTATACGTTTATTAAATAAATAATTAATTATCTTATCTCTTATTATCTAATAATAATCTTGTATCACAATTTGACCCGTTAAATTAAGTTCACATGAAACCCTCCTAAACTCTCTTAATTTATTTATTATTATTTATGATTATTAGGTATTTACGTAACTCTAAATCTTCTTCTTCGAGTAATCCAGGTTCAAACGACAGATCAACGTCATCCTCTACGCCTTCTAAAATCTGTAGAAGTTGTGCTGAACTAAGCTCGTCGGCACTCATTTTCCCATCACTATTTTTATGTCACTACTGCAATGACGTCAGAGCGTGTCGTCTTTACCCGACTACGGCGTACAGTGCACTCACAATGGTCAAGCAATTATCGCTGTGCACGAGTCGACGAAACCGGTTTGTCGATACTCAATCAAACAAAGAAAATAATGTCTAATACTGGCGTATTTCTACAAATCGATGTCGGGAATATTTTCAATATACATTAAAATAATAAGAAAATGTTATTGTTATGACAAACTTGACAAATATCTAGGCATAGTATATTCCGTAAATATATTATAGATGTATCGATATTTCACATTTGTACTAGTAAAGAACAACACTTCCAGTCGTGTGGGGCCGACTATGGCGTGTGCGAATGGTACTTCTGACAGCTTCAAAACGTAATCAGTATTTTTCTTATTTATACTACAAATCTAATAAATATCTAAGCGCAAAAGTTCAGAAATGAAAGTAGAGGGTACAATAAATGCAATATGCGAAAAAATAAAAGAAAGATACGGTTTTAGAATGCTAGTTTATGAACATAAACTTTAACGACGTTTTGTCGGCTGTACCCGACCGTGGCGCTGACGGCAAGTTGCGGGTTGTCGGCTATACCCGTCTATGGCGGTGAAAAGGTTAACAATCAACACAGATATTCACCAACAAACATAAAGGTACACAAAATATTTAGTTGATAAAAGGGAAAATAGATCAGCATTTCTGTTGTTTTTCAGTGATGTCCGCTTAATTTCGTTCGCTGGACCCATCTTAAATTTATAATAATAAAAGTGAAAATGTACACTCTAAAACACGTAACCTACCTTACCCAATAAAGTAGCGCAGTAGCGACAACTGTCCTACAGTTTGCACTACATAATTATACAAAAAAAGTTAGAGCTGCCGCACAGTTAGAGCCTTTTTTGGGAGCGATAAGTCGAGCACTTTTTATAGAAATCCGAATAGGAACTCGTAGCTTAATTTCAATGCCACCTTTATTTCAATTACGTACGGTACATTTTCAGTTTTCTATGAAAAGTGCTCTTGGTGTTTCTCGCTAAAACGTACACTTAGTCTGCGGCAGCCCTTGAAGTATCGTCCAATAATCTGATAATATGCCTTAGGTTCGCCAAATAGATAAATTCTTCTTCTGTTGTTCGTGTTGGACGCTGATCCGTCAAAAGACCCGATGAACCCTGGTGACAGTGTTTAAAACCATATAAACTTATATACCTACCAAATATGATGTACTAGTCTAACAAAATTTACATTTTGAATTTTAGTTATGAATAAATATCATAAAATACATAAAGGTGCCACTTTTATCATCATCAGACAAATCCTGACATCATCTTTTAATAGCTTACTAATTTGTACAATTTCTTGCAGTGCACAGTAAAAATCATGGAAGGCATAGTCCTGCCGCTGATAATATCTATCGTGGTGATCGCGAGCTTTATCAGACACGTGTACCATCTACCGGGAGTCACGCACTGGACCGAGATATACTTTCTACAGACCATAGCTGCTTCTATCCCGTTGATACAGATCATATTCCCTATCGCCTGGGTCACGCTCAACTGCTACGGCCTTGCCAGGTAACTATCACAATACCTATTGATATATGTTGTAGCATTCTGCTACAATTACTACCATTTTTCTAAATATTTCCTGAAATCCATTTTATTTTATCAATTTGTTTGTTTACTTTCTTGATGTTATGTCAACCTCTCAAAGTTGACGGCTATCTATACATCATAGAGCCGCGTAGCTTTCTACTAAAAAGTTATTATACATTGATCTACCTCTTCGTATTTTCTGACCTCCTGGTACTTGTATCTAAATTTACTACGCCTGGCACTCTCCCTCTCCCTCTCCCTCCGGAGGAACTGAGGTCCCGAGCCCTCCAGCGTGCCTCGGAGCCATCCTCATAACCACCTCATCATCAAGCTAACATGAGATGCCAACAGATCTCCATGGACAGCGACGACTGGCCACTGACAAGTTCCATGATCTCAAAATGACGGCTGACGAGGTCGACGATCGTCGAAGATTCTAGAACCGAAGAGGATGACGATCGAAATGAAGAGCGCGATCGTCATCGAAGCTTCTGGAAATGAACATGACTATCGAAATGAAGACTGTGACAGTCAGCGTCAGACGAGGGTATAAAAGCCACGTCAAGCAGCTAGGGGATCAGTTTTGGTCTGGACTCTAAGTTGTGATCTCGAAGACTCCCAGTATAGTCTCTCACTGAGTAACCACTGTAACAGTCTATTTTAGTCCTAAAAGTCTCCCCTCAAGTGACGGAAGCTTAAAAGTCTCCCCTCAAGCGCCTACGCCTCGTCGGATTGAAGATACAGCTGCTGCGAAGACGCTCCTCGCGCTGGACGCGCCGCCGTTACCTTCTGTGTGAGTGGCCAGGTTATAATTTTGGTTTTCGTATCAGGAGGTGGTTATCTGTTAATTCTTTAATAAAGCCTTATCGTTTACGTTCCCTCTTTTACTCCCTCGGCCCCTCACTTAGCGTGCGGGCGCGAGGCTTGCTAGGGTGCCTACACACAGGACACTCTACCCACACTTACTCACTCACGCCCTCCGGGGTCACAGGCACTCGTGTTCGCGAGACCACTCTACAAATACTTAGCTATAAGTATTCACCTGCGGTTACCTTGGCTCCCTGAGCGCCGGTGCCTCTCGGAGCCTAGATAACACGACAATGTAAACAAAACCATCCAAAACTCGTATCATACACACACACATACATACACATATCACGCCTTTATCCCTTATGTTTTATTTTTTTATCTTGCCCGACCCGGTTTTCTATTAGGACAATACAAAATTGTTATAAAAAGAAGAAAATTGTGTTATACAAACATTTCATTTTTTACTATGACGTCATTAAGTGAAAATACTATCCTACATTGAATAAAGTTATTTTACATTATATTTTCATTTGCGGGGTAGGTTAACGGCCATAAAATACAGTAGCTATCGCCACGTCTGACAAATATTTGAGGGCCGTTTCAGACAAATCATGTGTCATTTCACTAAAGTGACATGTTGCAAGCCCGTTGCCTAAACATGCAATACACATTTGAACCTTGAGTCTCTTGCTCGCATCTTTCGACACCCACAGGAAAGAAATGGGGTAGGTAATGCTTTTCCAAGCCGACATCACACAACCCTCCAAAAATCAAAAACTCGTATCATGTCGGTAACACAAATATGTCAGAGGCCTACTGGTAGTAGGCGTTGCAAAACTCTGATAACAGGGTTCACCGGGTCGTTCGTCGACTCAGTGTCCCACACGAAAGACGAAGAGTCCAATTACTCTAATAAAAGCCTGATTTACAGTTTTAGGTGTGTTCCTTCATTGTAAAATCCGTTGTTGAAAATTTATGATGACATACTCTTAAGTAATTGGAACTTATCGCGAAGTGAACGTGGTTTATAGGTTTCTTTTCAATTAGAGTAATTGAGCTTTTTATGTGATCTTTTGTTTACTTTTGGCCTCGGAGCTATGTACGTACGTACTGGGAATCGTTTTTGGGATCAACGGATTGTGAGTTCAATGTATACCACAAAGACCAGAATAGATTTATAAAATATATGTAGAGTAGACTTATTTACTATTATTTTTGGTGTGGCATAACCACTGGCTTTACATCTCGTGAATTGAGACGTATTTCGCAGTTTATGTCAGGTTAGTCTAGTCGTTGTAAGGTTATGTTCAATCATGATTATTGGAGGTGACGCCGATAGAGCCCACACGCAGAAATCCTAGTCTAACGACTAGGGGCTGTGTTGTACAGTTTATTTAGCAGCAGAAACGTGATGGTAAAATTTCTGCTCCACGTTCTGATCCGCTCGTCACTATTACACAATGTCGAATAGATGCATTAATTATGATTTCCTATTAATAGAGGAATGAAAATCATGTGACAAAAAAGTATTGAATCTGAATGTGGATGGATGCAGAAGGAGAGGAAGGAGTAAAAAGTTTGGATGGATTGAATAAAAGATGATATGATGCAAAAGGGTGTAATCGAAGATTTGACAGCTGATAGAGATGAATGGAAGAAAAAAACATGTTGCGCTGACCCCAAATAAATTGGGATCAGGGCAGGCAGATGATGATATGATTTCCTATTAATTGTTCAGTTTCAGAATAGTTTGTTGCTTAAAACACTATCATAATTTTTCACCAAACACTCAAATAAACAAGAAAAACAAAATTATAACCAATATAAATCCGCCATAATGAAATAGCAACGAACAAGTCTATGTAGCCAGTGTCAATAAATGTAGGTTTCATAAAATAATATCATCATCATTGGCCTCACACGTCTGTGACAGACGATTTAATCAGTGTCTAAGGCAAGACTTTTCATGGCTGTATACGGGAGCGGCATAATTTTCCGCACGCTCTACAAGTGAAGGTGGAATTTGAGACTGGCACATGCATGTTTAGATGACGTTTTTTCCTTTTGTTAACTAGACCAGAAAACCAGGCATTATCGTGTGTTTTACGCCCATCAAACACACGCTTACGACATTCGTCCCTATCCTCAGCAAGCTTCTCCCAGCTTTGATGGTCAATGTTAAACGCAGCCATGTCCCGCTTGGAGCAATCTTTGAAACGCAGCAAAGGGCTTCCAACCCCTCTTTTAGCGTTTGCTACAGCGCCAAGCAGAACACTAGCGAGTATCTCTATACGAGCGCGGAGAGATTCATAAAATAATATAATAATTCATTAATCAGTATCTATGTTTATGAGTTAAAGTCTTTATCTAAAATACATACATGCCTATACATTGTGTGTGTACGTGATCATGATCATCAATAATCATATTCCCAGAATTTGGAATATATATACATATATACGCAGGTCTATCTGTCGCATGTCGCAATATAATAAGTTCATAACAAATATAATCGTAGCTGGTACAATTTTACATCATTTCATTCACAGAATCAAAATTATTCAAACAAAACTGTTTGGCAAAGAGTACTGCTTTAAAGAAAAACTAGATTTCCGCCCAACGGGTTTACCCGCTGCCACTCATTTTCCTGTGGTAATTGTTATTTTCCTGCGGTATGGCGTATGTGTTATTCCTGGTTATAATCTACCTGTGTTCCAAATTTTATCCAAATCGGTCAAGCCGTTTGAGCGTGATGAGGTAACAAACATACACACACACGCACACACACCACAGACACACACACACACATACATACACACAATGCAGTACCTGTTGTGCGATTTTTCCATAATATGATTTGTGTTTTGTATTTTCTTGAGTACAATAAATTTTTAAATGAATAAATAAATTCTCCAATTTATCATAGTCTTGAGGTCCTGTGTCAAATTCGTAATATGCAGGGGAAGAAAGAAAGGAATCAAGCGCCACTTTAGGCTCGCAAATGACAGCTGTCTTTTTTATTTTACCTATAAAAAAAGACAAGATTAGCTAAGAATAGTGTCTGTGAGAATCATGTCCAATCCTTGATTAAGTTTTTGGTAGCGAAGGGGATTGAAAGATAAGAATATTTCATTCTTTAAACTTTTCATAGGTAGGTGCATCCATGAAAACACTCCCATCCGATATGTTAACTGGTTCCTGGGTCGTCCGTCGACTCGGTATCCCCACCTAGTCTTTTACTGCTTCATTGTGGTCATTCATCGACACGGTGTCCCACGCGCAAAAAGCTTTACATTAGTACTAATTTATCTTGTACTTTACAGGTTCAAACTCCTATCAGAAACACGTCAAAAGTTCGTGCGGCCAAAGTCATGTTCTATATCAGAGGATGCCAGCGACCCTTTGATTCAAGCTTTGAGCGAATCCAACTTGAGACCAGAGTTGAAGACCTTGGGGAAGACATTCTTCAATATCCTCAGCGGGAGAGAGGATATGGTGTGCCGGACTGCAAATATCGTGCATGTTTTAGGATCCCTCTCAGTAAGTGACCTCTAGATCATTCCAGACTTTCGTTGCATATAACTGGAAGCTGTAAATGAAGAATTTAGGATATTCTTCAGTATCGACATGGTGTGCCGGACTGCGAACATCGTGCATGTTTTAGGATCCCTCTCGGTAAGTGACCTAGACTAGATCATTTCAGACTCTTGTTACATATAACTGGAAGTAGTGAATGAAGAATTTAGGACATTCTTCTATATCGACATGGTGTGCCGGACTACTAACATCGTGCATGTTTTAGGATCCCGTTCAGTAAGTTAACTAAGAGTCAACTTTTACAACATCGTCGCATTAAACTTGAAGCCTAAGACTTTGGGCAAGACATTCTTCAATATGCTCAGCGGGAGAGAGGACGTGATTTGCTGGACTGCTAACATCGTGCATGTTTAAGAATCCTTTTTAGTAAGTATTCTAGATCATACTAGACTCTCGTTGCATTCAGCTTGAAGCTGTATTTGAATGCTGATTTGAAGACTTTGAACATAAAGTACTTAAATACTCTCAACGGTAGATGCCCATTTTTACCCGCGTGCCTCAAAAGGATGGTTATGTTTTTCGAGAGTATATATTTAAGTATATATGTAGGTGTGTATGTGGACAAGTACATTTTTTTTCACGGGCTACAGCCCAAACGGTTTGACGGATGTTTACATATGAGGTGTCATTAGATTAGTCTCAGCAGCGCGAGTGACACTGGCTGTATTAATATTCTATAAATTCAAAATGGCGGATTTTAATCGCAAAATATAACTTTGAAACTTCTTTTTCACGGGCTACCTACTGCCCAAACGGCTAGACGGATGTTGACGTATGAGGTGTCGTTAGATTAGAACGCAAGTGACACAAGATGCTAAACAATTTTTCAAAATAAGAATAGCGGATTTTATTATATTTAAATTTAATTTCAAAATTTTTACTCACGTTACTAGTGGTAATGACATGTGTTGTTAAATTCATCATGACAGCACATATTAAGGTACTAAAAATATAATAAAAAAGATACGAACAAAAATAATAAGTAATTAAAAACTAAAATTTGACAGCGCTGCGATAACCAAAAATAAAGAAATAAGCAGCAAGTACAACCGAAGTTTTGTCATAATTGTGTTATTAAGTCGGACGGGAAAAAACAACAGTTTTTGCAAAATACTATTCATACACAGAAATGTTTGTCCCTGTCAACCTTAATTTAACAATTATCAAAAAGGTTCGGTTGATATTGCAGCTTGTTTCTTTCTTTTCGGCTACCGCAGACGTTATCTTTTATTTTATTTTTTAAATTTTGTTTGCGTTTTGATTTTAGGTAAAGTACCCACACAACTGAGTCCATCTTCTTTAAGTTCAATATTATACCATAAATTTGCCGTGTGATGCCGGCTTAGAATAGCATCACCCCATTTCTTTCCTGTGGGAGTTATAAGAGGCGACTAAGGGACTCAAGGGTGTGTATTGCAATTTTAGGCGATGGTCTGACAACCTGTTACTATGGCCATACACAATTTTCCGAATGACCCTCAAATATTTGTCAGACGTGGCGTAAATGTTCGTTTTTGGCGTATGTTTAAGCTCTGCCCACCACGCAAGGGTTTATAGGTGTGATATGTGTATGTAAATTATCCTCAAAAATATTTATTTATTTTTCTTAGAATATAAGTGATAACCTGTGTCGTTATCAATTGTCACTATTAATGAACAGTTATACGAAATCCATTAAAAAAAATAACAAAACATTCGTGGAAATTACCTTGATAACACTTAAACTTTTACAAAATATTTTTTTCTAGGCATTATGTTGCGTCGACAAAAAAGGCATACTATCGTGGCCCAATCCGACGGCTGAGAAGGTGTTCTTTTTGAGGAACTCTAGTCCAGGGTCCGACAACTCCAGCAAGACGAGCCTGGTGGGGTCCATGGGGCACAGCCAGACCAACTTGGAACAGCATGGTGACGGGAAACTGGTCACGGAACCCTCTACCATTGTTGAGGTAAGTGTGAAAAGTCGAGCTCGCTTCGCTTGTGGGTAAACTATGTTGGGTATGGTACTGTTTTGACGTGAAATGACGAACTCGCGATGATATATTATAGTTTAAGGCCTCGGTCTCGAATTTTGCGGGCAGCGGCGGCGGCGCGGCAGCGGCAGGATGTTTTGTATGTATTCAAATGGACCGGTTTTCGAAAACAGCGGCGCGGCAGCGGAGCGGTGCGCGGTGCGCTGCAGTCAAGCGGTGACCGCGCCCGCGCTGCGCGTCCGTAGTGTTGTACTTTCATTGTGACGTGTCAAAATGTCCTCGGACGTGCAAGAGAACCACATTTTTCTCATAAAATGAAAATGAAAATGAAATAACTTTATTCAATGTAGGATAGCATTATCACTTATTGACGTCATGATCGGTCATTGTAAAAAAAAGAAATTTGCATAACGCAATCTTCTTCTTTTTATAACAATTTTGTATTGTCCTAATAGAAAACCGGCTCGGGCGGGATAAAAAAATATAAAAATAAAAATAAAGGCACTGCCTCGGGGCTGGCCAGGTTAATCACACAGCACGTAACTTTACGCCATAATTAAGAGGACACCCATATGGAACAGCATAGATGTGAACCATAAAAATAGAAGAGTGATAAACAATTTCTTTTTCTTGCCCTATAGTAGAGATCCACTCCTTCTTTTGCCCACAATAAATGGAGCGTTAGGAATAAATTTGAATCAAAAAGGTGTTGTCGGCGTTGTTCAGGAATGTCGCCTTACAAATAAAAACAACAGTCGACACTACGCCGCCGCCGACACTGAATAACACAACCACGAACACAACTCTACGCCGCTATAGTGCCGCGCGATCTGCCCGCTGGTTTCGAGAACGAGTGAGCGTTGCCCGCCCCGTTGCCGCGCCGCCGCCGCTGCCGCTCCGCTGCCCGCAAAATTCGAGGCCGAGGCCTTAAGGGCCTGCCTCGAACTTTTAAACGTCCCTTTCCCACTAATGGCAAATCCTGTGTGTGAGAACAGAGCGGAATCGCCATATTTAGTAAATTTTTCAATGTTTTGAAAATTTCTCGCCACATAAACAAGTTATCAAAAAACTGTACGACAAGAATCTAGTAATGTACAAGACGTATCGTATTAGCAAAAAATAATATGATATGTTCTTAAGATTGCTATAGGTACAAAACGCATAAAAGTGTGAAAATAGACTAATCTTTGAAAAATAAATCAATCGAGCAAACTTTCTTTAATCGTGTTTTCCTGCGACAAAAATCTAGATAATATAATGAAAAATCATTATACATAAAAATAAAATGTTTATCGTATTCACCAACAAAATTGCGTGCATCCAAAAATACCCATTTTTCTCACGGCACGCCCTTGAGGTGAGTGTAGCCGTCAACGACCTCGACAGTAACGCCACTTCACGAAAAGCTGTTATTAAAGTTATAGAAAAAACTACCTAAAATGAACTATTCGCTTCACCCGCTATACATATCTATTGTATTAGTGTAGTATAGTGTAAGCATGCCTCTCACATACCTGAGAGAGATAATTTTGATGTGAAATGACACTATTACAGAATAGAACTAATACGGGGCGGTAACTCATATTTGTCCTAGGACGCTAATTTCTAAATACGTCTCTGCCTCAGTGGATCTGATTAGTCCATTTTAAAAGACATTGATCTTAGTTTTAGTGGTAGGGCAGGTCAGATCTGTCGTAGTATCAATAGACGGTGGAGTAGCGGGTTCTCGACGCTACGTAGGCTAGGCTCGTAGCGTTGGACGCCCTCCGGCTAGACCGATGCCTTAAAGAAGGTGGCTGGTAGTGACTGGATGTCTGATCGTGCCTAATGGCGTACCCTAGGGAAGGCCTACGTCACTATATACCTAGGGGCAGTAGTTTAACTCGAGCTTGTTACCGCCTGAAACTAATTACATTAGCAGGGATGTCAACAAATTATTATTATCTTATCAGACTAAAACTCCTATAATAATATAATGCTGTGTGATTTAGGCTTAGAATAACATCACCCCATTTCTTTCCCGTGGGAATCGTAAGAGGCGACGAAGGGACTCAAGGGTGTGTATTGCAATTTTAGGCGATGGGCTGACAACCTGTCACTATGGCGATACACAATTTTACGAATTAACCTCAAATATTTGTCAGACGTGGCGTTAATGACCATTTTTGCGGCCGATTATTCTCTGCCTACCCCGCAAGGGATTATAGGCGTGATGTGTGTATGTATGTATGTAAACTCCTATGAAAGTACGAGTAGTAGTTGTGTACGTACGTATAGGTCGGTCGGGCGTGTGCATGTGTGAGTGCGCAAACCGGCCGTTACTATGAAGTAAACCTACTGCTCCTTGGTATATTGTGCCGACGTCCACCAGTGGACAGCTATAGACTAAAGGTTCTATTCCGAACCGAGCGGCCGACAGCATATACGCGGCACTACTGGTTCGTATGGAAATTTTACAGGGCGATTCTACTCATAATTCTAAACAACTTTTAATATGGGGTCGCCTGCGAAATCGCGAAAAAAAATACAGCTGGTCCATACATTTTGTTCAAGTAGGTATGAATTTTTCTATGGAGCAGCTGTTTTTTTTTTGCGATTATGCAGGTGACCCCATAATAAAAGTTGTTCAGAATCAATTTTAGGCGATGGGCTGACAACCTGTCACTATGGCGATACACAATTTCCAAATAACCCTCAAATATTTGTCAGACGCGGCTTAAATGTCCGTTTTTTGCGGCCGTTTACGCTCTGCCTATCCCGCAAGGGATTATAGGCGTGATGTGTGTATGTATGTAAACTCCTATAAAAGTACGAGTAGTATTCGTGTACGTACGAATAGGTCGGCCGGGCGTGTTCATGTGTGAGTGCGCAAACCAGGCGTTAGTATGAAGTAAACCTACTCATTGTTATATTGTGACAGCTATAGAGATGCGTGATGTGTCTTCTTCTTCTTCCTCGGGTTGGGACGTCTGCGGAGCTCGCAGACGGGTGATCAGCTCCACTAGGCGGGAACCATTTCACCCAATTCCCATGCATGCGTGATGTGTGGTCGTAAGTTTAGCATGGTTACGTTCCAGGTGTTAGACTTGACGCACGACCAGAACGCGCCGTTCTGCGTGGAGTTCGACGACCAGAAGTGGCGGCAGCACCTGGCCCGGCTGAAGCCACTCGGCCTGGCAGCGCTGCTGAACACCTGCGCGCCCGCGCCCAGGCACACGTACGCACACTTCTGCGCGCATCTCACCCGCGAAGCGCTCAACAGGTGATGAATAATATACATAGTAATAGTAATGTCTCAAAAAATAATCCCATAACAAGAATGTGTAGATTATATAATGAGATATGTTCTCATTGTGATATTTTTTATTTTAATTGTAGTGCAAGTGTGTTTAAAAATAATTTAATATGCATGTCGTGTGCATTTAATTTGCCGTGTGATGCCGGCTTTGCCGTGTGATGCCGGCTTGCCGTGTGATGCCGGCTTGAATAGCATCATCCCATATCTTTCCCGTGGGAGTCGTAAGAGGCGACTAAGGGAATCGAGGGTGGGTATTGCAATTTTAGGCGATGGGCTGACAACCTGTCACTATAGCGATACACAATATTCCGAATAACCCTTAAACATTTGTCAGACGTGGTGTAAATGGCCGTTTTTTGCGGCTATTTACGCTCTGCCTACCCCGCAAGGGATTACAGGCGTGATTTGTGTGTGTATGACAATGTTTTGTGCTGTTAACAGGCAATTTACATCTATATTCCGGTTTTCTATAAGGACAATACAAAACTGTTCTAAAAAAAAGTGAGTTATACAAATTTATTTATACTTCACTAAGTGATAATACTATCCCAGTTGCGGTACAGTGTACAATTTTGGGGCAACAGTTATAACTATAATATGAAAAAAGCATTCACTTTACAAAAAAAGGGCTATTCGTACCATCGCGCGGATCCCACCGTGGGAGTCGTGCCGTGAATATTTCAGAAAATATAAAATACTAACTATTCCTAGTTTGTACGCAATGGTGTTACGTACTGATGTTTTACTCGTAAAGTCCCGAACCTTGTTTGAGTCTGACCAAGAGATGCAACCGCGTTTCAGTACAAGAAGGAAATATCTGGCAAACCTTATAAACACGCTCTGAACATTGCCAAGCACTGCCCAAAGTATCAGGCTGTAGCTATGTTTAATAAACTACCTACAAATTTAATAGTACATTGTTGTCGAGGTATGGAAAATAAGACTTTGCTGGACGAGTATAGTTTGAGGCTTACATAGTGCTTTTCTCAAAAAAAGGCTAGGAAATGAAAGATTGTACTTCTTATAAAAGTTGTTTTTAATTTATGTTAAACGTAATATTAGTCATATGTGGGCAATTATTAAAAGAAAAATTAATTGTTTTTCCAGGCAGGCTAATATTTGTTTGCTGTGTCGGTTGATGGGTCAGCCCTTATATTTGGCGGCGTGCAATCCATTTCTATATCACTTTCGTCTGTACTCATTGTTACTTTAGCGACCACAACACAACGAAACAAATAAAAATTTACAATTTTCCCACCAATTGTGATTTTTTTAAATAAATTCGCCTGTAAGGCACAGTATTACGTAATATTCAGCCATACTAAATGTTTAGTTCATTCTTTTCTTTTTTAATTCTGGACAGGCAAGGGTCTTCACATCATACAGACTCGTCTTTAGTTACCTGTTTCATACAAAATTACGTTCCGTTTCTATGAGAGTCATCGAGATAATTTTGAAATCAAATTATGTGGGTTTAGCGTATAACGAATTTATCTTAATGGACACCAGCAAAGGATTTCCATACAACTTTGCTGGCGTGATCTGAGACGTGACAAACAATGTGAAACTTCGCGGTTTCTTTTTTTGAAAGAAATAAACACATTTCCTAGCATGTTTGAGAAAAAACTATTTTTAGTTTCATTCAATTTAAAAAGGAATTATGACAGCTTCTGCTAGAGAAAAATGTATATGCAATTGATGAGTTTTAGATAAGTATTTAATTTTAGTTGACATAAATTTTTCCTTCAATTCTGATTTATGTAATATTTGATTCTATTTTTATTTATTATTAATTAATTATCTTATAGTAGTAATTTCTTTTTATTAAATTTTATTGTATTTTATCTAGTTAACATTTATATTTTATTTCAATAGTTATTTTTATTCTTTCTATGTTATGCTTTTTGTATTTGTAATTAATTAATTATTTCGTTGTGGACATTCTGTTTTCTTTTTGTATTATTTAATATTGTCTCTTCTCTCTCTTTTCGTGTGGGACACCGAGTCGTCCAACGACCCGATAATATTTTGATAGTTGTATACTTTCGCACACAGTGTAACTGTTCTATGAAATAAATAAATTGAAATTAAAAATTACACCGGGGTGTATCGTGTCGTTGGACGACTCGGTGTCCCACACGAAAAAGATAGAATATTTTCATTTATTCATTTTCGACTACAATTGTTCTTCATTCTTCGGGATGCTCGTAGTATTTATTTGTAATTTCCTTGTGTGTTTAAGTGAGGACCTGGTCCCAGTGACGAACCGGCGCTGCCTGTGCGAGTTGGCCAAGCAGATCGGCTTCACCGACGCGGTCGCCGATACATACACTATTGAGGAGTGCCTCGCTGTGTTCAGACATTTGGTAAGCTTGGCTGTTTTAATTATATGTGTAAACTGATGTATATAGTACTTGAGTCGGTATAAGGTAATTTTAAATTCAGTGCAAATATTTTAAGTGTGTGTTCTACTCGTACAACTGATCAACTTTTTCTCATAAACATAGGTCGAAATATGAGAAAAATTAGACCTCCCATACAAAGTGACACATTTTTCAATTTTTTTCTTATATTTCGACCTATGTTTATTTGAAATGTTGTTCAGTTTCATGGTCTGATGATGCCTGCAAAATTTCGGTACACCATCCCTTGCACCCTGTATACGGGGTGTAAGGAACAGCCGCCCAAAAACTGATAGGGTGCATTCAGACCATGAAACTGAACAACTTTCCTATAGAAACATATGTCAGGAAACGACTTCCCATACAAAATCACAATCAGCTGATTGCACTATGGGAACCAAAAGAAAAACTACGTTCCCTGTAATATTTTTATGGGAATTTGTTCAAATTCATGGTTTGAAGGCACCCTATCAGTATTCGGAGGGCTGTCACGTTCCTTTCTTGGAGGGATAAAGTAAACCATCTAATTAACTTTAACCTGTTTATTTATTAATTTTTTTAAAACTTGTGCCTTACCCTGTATAGAAACCAAAGGTTCATACGAATCAAAAATTTAAATTATAGGTTGACACCAAAGCAGATTTAAAAAATGCTATTGTTTTGTAGCAAGCCGACACGATACGGCGCGAGACTCGGTTCGTCAAATCGCTCCATCTCAACACTAAAGTCAAGGTAAGATCACATTTTTCCGGTATTTTAACAATGTCACCTATTTTTGTTCTTCTATAATAACATTGGGGTGCGCACAATATGCGACAAAAATTGTTCAAACGAAAATATGCGGCACAAAATGTGCAGCAAATATTTTGCGTTATGACAAAGATTGTTCTAGAAATTCTATCTATCCTTGTCACACTAAGGCGAGTTTCATATTTGTATCCTGCTCTCAGTTGACACTCGTCAATTGACGCGTAATATTTGCTGCACATTTTGTGTTGAACATTTTCGTTTGAACAATTTTTGTCGCATATTGTGCGCACCCATAACATTGTTGTAATTGTAGGTACCGCTCCCACATATGCTAGCCGTGCTAGTGAAGGATCAAGCCAACCAATTGCAAATGTTGACGCAGGTAACAATCAATTTTGAGATTCAAATAATAATGGAATACTCCACATTTTAAACACGGAAAATGTTCTATTCATCACCACCATACATCACCATAGAAATCGATCTCCATTCATTACTATAACGATGGCAATCTAAGAATATTACTTGATAGGATCTCTTAGCCATTATGTGCAATCTTTCTACCCACTCATTGTACATTTAAGAAATTATTAGCATAGTAGCTTCAATAATTTTCTGGTCTATTTATTAATTACCAAGTTTACGAATACTTACCTACCAAAAAGTGATAGTTTGTGTTTGAAGTGAAGATGCGATTGTTCGCGACAATACTCTTACGAGGTAAACTACCCTAGTCTTATGAAACATCATGTATTTCTCATAGGTTAAGTGAATATATTATTTTTATGAGAAATAAATATCTTAAACCGTAAATAAGGAACTACGCAAACTAGCAAAGGAAAAAATTATGACGTTGATATAATTTGTCCAGGGTACAGCAGACATTATCTTGGATTCATGCGTGGACTACTGGAACGGGCGGGATTTGACCGCTATATCCCCTACAGATAGGAAGAAAATCATCGACTTCTACCAGCGAAACTCACTCACTGCCTACTGCACTGCCTTCGCTTACAAGTAATCACTTGAGTACTACATTTTTAAACACTTCGATGTGTTGGGTATACAATTTTGAAACACTTAAAAAAATTGCACCGCAGGCAGGGTTTGAACTTCGACGTTCGCTATCACTAGTAGCGACGCATCTACCGACTGGGCTACCGCAGTTCAATACTATTGAACAGTAACATCGTAACTTCAGATTTGTATTTCTTTCTAAAATTGAATATCAATTGAATACCAAATTTTAAAACACTTTCCGAGTTGGGTATACAACATTTAAAAAATCCAATCTTTACTTTCCAAAATCTTAATTTTAGGGATTTTTGGCCTTTGGTACAGCCGATGTATTGCCAAATTTGCTGTGATTCGTTTTGGAAGGTCCATTAACATTTTCGAATGACTGTATACATGTTGCGAAGATACTTACTTTATGTAGTGTTATAAATGTACGCATAGCGGACATTTCTTAATGTATTGCATCGATATCTTGGTTTGCTACAGTTGTGGATATCAACACTTTCTTGTTGATTGCAGGCCTTTAACTCGTGGAATAGCATCAAACCTCTCCCAGATGTACTTAGAACTGCCTCCAGACAGCCGCAACCTCTACGCGCCGCATTCTCAGCTGTGGGCCGACGCACCTGCCTTGCATTTCCATTCTACTGGTGAGAATTGCGTTTTGAATCCTCAGGTTTCTTGCTACTTACATAAGGTCCTGTTAAATTCAGCGTATTTTATTAGGGTGATATCTACTCTTAAAATTGAACAAGTTTCCCCAAGGAACATAAAATAAAAAAATAAAGACTTCCCATAAAAAGTGACACATTTTTCAAACATTTTATTTAATAGGACCGTACAGCACGTTCACACTATGCCTATATAGGCAGGGAAATACTTACTAAGGGAAGTGAGCAACGCGAGCACGTGAACAGGTTACTCGCGCTGCGTCATGCCGCCTTATAGTTTGTTAAGATCGTGATGGTCACTCCTGCAGCATACAAAAGTTTTCAGTGGCGAGATAACGCTAAGGTAAAGTAAGATAAGATAAGGAAACATTTCAATCAGACAATACGTTAATTGTGAAACCCAATCGTAATGAAACTGTTAATGCTTATAAATGTGTGGTCAAATTACAGATTCGCTGCTCTTCAATGAAGTAACGGATGATGACGTGACTGATGTTGACGGATTCTTTGACATGCAGTGTAATCAGGTAAAAACATTGTGTCAACCGTACCACACCCCACCTAAAAAATAAAATAATTTCTAATGCATGAGTAGCATCACCCCAATTCTACCCGCGGTTGTCGTAAAAAGCGACTGAGGGATAATAATAATAATATAATAATAATCTATAGTGCAGACAGAGCGAGTATCTGCTTGATGTACACATCACAACACATTATTTGGTGCAAAAAGGCCTCTGTGCTGTTGGCTTCGGCCCCACTCATGCCTCAAAGGACCGGGTCCCTGTGGGCCCGAGATTCGAAAGAGTACCAACATAATAATAAATAAAAAAGAGTTTTGCAATCAAGGTATAATAGGGGGAGGCCCATGTCTAGCAGTGGACTGTTGTGGCTGTTAATGTAAAGCCTCGAATCCCCTTGGAAACACGACCGCTGACGTCAAGGGTAAAATAACAGGATAATAGAAATCTTTCGTCTTTATTGAAATTGGGTGTTTGTCTCTATGTTTTTTTAATATTAATGATGGGTTTGCTCTTGACCCTAGTCTAGGTCATAGGACAGAGACAGAGTGTAAGATGGAGCGAGCTCACCCAGAAGAAGCCTGTTCACTCTTACTCTGAAGAGATTAGGGTTGTATGCGTTTGGAAATACAGACGCAGGTAGTGAGTTCCACTCTTTTCAGGTATTTATAGGAATGGTGACGATGCAGTACCAAGCTCAGAGCGACATGGTGGAATTGATCGAACGGCTCGAACGCGCCTGCATACGCTTCGTGCACTTCAGCAAAGAGAATGAGCTCAGATCTCGAGTCTTTAGCGAGAAGATGGGACTCGAGTCCGGATGGAATTGCCACATCAGCCTCATGAGTGAGGACGAGCCCAGGTATGCAGTCTCACCAGAACCATGGGGTTAATAACTACTCCGCTCGTAACAGCACACATGTGGCCTTGAAGTACAATACAAATCTATTGTTGCAAAATTCGACCTGAGCGAAGTGGATAAGGATGGATAATAGTTGGGTCCCGGTCAGGTTAATTTTATTCCGGTAAAAATGACAGGGGGTTTGATTAAGTACTGAAAACACAGAACCATCACTAAAGCTATAGAAACCAGACTAAAATAACAACAAAATATATCATTTCACCCTATTTATACTTATTGCTCTTTCAATGCGCTGAAAAGGGATAGATTTAGGTTATTTGTATCGCCAATTTGAAGGTTGTCACAAGTTTCATTTACTATACGTCAGAATTCAGTTGTCATAAACTACGATATACTTTGACACATCGCCAGTAGTTTGAAACAAAGCGCTAAAACTACAAAGAGTTTTTTTTACTTTACTTCTAAAATTGTTTGGTTTATAGGACTCCAATGGCAGGGTCTCCATTTTGGCCGGTTGAAACTAGTGACATGCACGAAAATAATAATAACAGTCAGTATTTTGCGTCTTGCTTAAACTTGCATATGCTTATGAAACGAAATTGAATAAGATATTGTTATTTTCGTTCGTCTAAAAGTAACATTTTGCATTGGTTCTATAGCTTTAGTCATAAATTCTCTGACTGAAAACTATGGATGTGTTGGTGATAGATAAATAATTACTGTCCCTAAGGAACATTATTGGATGAGTTGAGGTTGGTTCTGGACATGAAAATATTATGTAGAAACCAATTGAAACAAAAGGAGACCACAAAATATTGGGGAGAACGTTTATCTACATCAAGCACATGCTTAGATTTCGGTCACTACTGGGTCATTATGATAAGTTAACCTAATAAAGGTTTTAAAGAAAACCATGGTGTCATGGACAACTAATAGCAAGGGATTCCAAAACCTAAAAGCATAGGCAAAAATTCCCTTTGCAATGTTAATAATAATAATAACCAGTTCAAAATAAATGGACAAATGATAATAATATTTTTGTAAACTTGCAAAATTTTTAAGCGCGGGCAGGACTAGAACCTGCGACTTTCGCATTACCTGTGGCGACGCCTCTTCCATCTGGGCTACCGCAGCTCGTTCCTTGCCCGCCAATTTTTGCAAGACTTTTTTTTTATTAACTTGTGGCCTGGTTATGTTAACGCAGTTCAAATTAAATGGACAAATGATAATAATAATAACTATTTTATCAGTAACAACATTTGCGTGCTTAGTTAAAATTGGTTTTAATTTTGTCATTCATTTTCATATAAATTGCACATCCATTCATGCTTGAATATTCGCAGATTGTATAAATATAAATCTCATTACGTTGGAGATTAACTCATAAGAACATTGTCACATCACCGACACACAACATTCTTATTTTTGTTTTATTTCAAATTCTAGCAGTTTTTGAGTTTGTAACTCTTTTTTAAATTCTCGATGTCATATTAAATCGAAGACTTCTAAGGGCCTTTCCACAAAATTGATAGATATGTGTTCATCGCGTGTTTTAAATAAAATTCTTTACGGAAAAGACGTTTAACACGAAATCAACACATGACTAACTTTTTTGTGGTACGGCCGTAAGTGTTTAGAGAATTGATGTTGTCTGCATTCAGTTACTGCCCAGTTTCACTTAATGATAAAAAAATAGTTATTTAATATTACTTACTTATAATTAATAACTTTTTTGAAGCTGGGCAATACCTATAAATTAATTTAATCAATCTGCAAAATCTCAATGTTTTACTTTAATCGATGTGACTTAATTTATCTGCCGCTTCTGCGGTAATATTTTCAGAAACCTGTGTTTTGCTTCGGCCGTTATATAATAAATAATTGATCACCGCCATTTTGATAAAATCTAACGTTTGCGGTGTTTAATCCGTGTAAAAAAACATATAAGACATCCACACAACAGTAAAATTATACAATAAAATTAAATACAACCAAATCAATCCAATCAAACCAATCCAATGAATTCAATTCAATCAAATCAATCCAATCAAATCCATCCGATTAATCCAATCAAATTAACCAAACTTACCCAATCAACCTGGCCTACAAATCTAAAACTAAACGGATTTGGTATTAAATACTAAATACTGTTTTGATTTCTGGACCTTCAAATCTTTTGGTTTCTATCGACGACCTAAGTTGTGTGGATGTCATTTGTCAATGCCAAATACCAGAAAACCTTGTTTATAATTTAGCATGTCGTCTCTCTCTTGATTATATTTCTGTCTCTTCTTTATTAGGATGAATGTATAGATACTTTCACTACAATTTTTGGTATTCGGTATTAGCACGATATGGGCACAGAATAGAAAGGGTACAGACGGTTCATTTAATGCAGAACGACGACACACGTAATACGTATACTCCGACAGTCATCGTAAAATATCTTAATAGTAGATTATTATTTTCACATTCTTTCTGAATTTCAGATTATAATTTTGATATAATATTGCTATTGTAATTATACTAGCAAGTACCACAACGTGTGTACATAACACATAAAACTACCAAAAACATGGCTCCATTCACATCAGCTCCTTTATAATTAGCTCTTTTAAATCGTGACCTTGCATGTCAAGTTTTCTCTTTTATGTTGAACATATGGCACGAAGCCTTTACTTTTACGTGGAACCCTCGTAAGGGCGAACGCTCCATTTTTGTCCGTCCGAATGTAGAAGGCGCATCGCGTGCCTAAGTAAGTGTAATACGGCAAAATGTCGTCGTGTTCGGCCGGGTTGTACTTACCGGCGACCGGCGCGTTGGCTGTCCTGCGGCGTGTTGGCTGTGCGACCCGCGCCACAAAGCGCCGCTCTTGTATTTTGCCGAAACAAGCCCGCGCGTGCAGCCCGCTCGACACAGCGTTAGCGCTAAAAATATTGAGAGAGAGCAGTGAGAAAACTCTCGTTCGTCGATCTCCTTTACATCGATTCATTTCTTTTTACATCAAGTCAATTTACTTCGATCTCTTCGACATCATGTTTCTTGTGCTTTTGCATTGTACATTTATATTGTTCCCACTTGGCTGTAATTTATACGCGTGCCGTCGCAAACAACCTAACAAAGTTCAATTGAATGAGCCATCTGTACCCTTGTTATTCGTGACGTGGGTGTCAGCAGCGTGGGGGTGGGCGGGGGAGGCTCGCCGCTGTCTGGCGGGGGCGGGGGCGGCAGTCTGCGCGCGCGCTCCTACACCGACAGAGACCGACTGCCGCCGTACTACTTTAGGTTTGTGTTTGCATCTGCTTTACTACACTTTATTTACCTACTTGATTTATTTATAGTCTTTATAAACCTTTTTAATAGTATTATAATAATACAAATACTGGGCCGGTGATAGTCTTAACTTTATTTTGGAACAGACCTTTAGAATACCTATTATTACTAAAAATATTCGTTAGTGCCGTTCGTGTATATAAAATACATAGTAGATATGTGTAGTATAATTATATCATGTATTAGTAGAAAGCTATAAATATTTTGTAGGTCAATATTTTGGAAAAATATTGCTTCTTAAAAATATCCTATTTATATGCCCTTTGTAAAATACCTAATTCGATAGTTGGGCTATAACTTTTCAGCTGTTGCCGCATGCTACTGTCCAACTTGTCATTCTAAACCCTCATTTAATTTGCTCCAGATGCATGCCCTTACACACTAACTTTAACACATAACACTAACAAAATCCTAACACAATATGAGCTGGCTTGCATTGCCACAAAAATCTAACACGGAATTCGAAAATTCATTGTTCATAGGAGTCCTGTATAATTTACCCTGCCGTGTAGTTAGTTAAATACCTGTTTGAATTTTTAAGTACAGAATATTTGTAATATTTGATACTATTAAAATTTCTGGTTACCTGTTGGGATTTATTTGTTAAACTGTACCAAATCATATTAATGAAATATTTTATATTATTTATAGAAGTTTAGTATAAATACAAATTATAGTCATAATCATAACCCACACTATTATAACAAGGCAGTTTACAATAATAAACAATTCACTTCACCAGTACAAATTTAGCGACATCGAAGGCGATATCTTCGTCGGCACCAGGAGCTATAAACCTGGACCACACCACCGTCAAGTTTGACAACGAGATCAAGAAAGCCAGGCACTCTATCACTACGCAACTCAAGGTTCGTTCACTGAGATGTAGAAATCATCAGCTACCGCAGCTCGTTCCTTACCCGCCAATTTTGCAAGTGTATCTTTATGCCATTAACGCGTGGCACGGCTCCATCTACCGTGTTAGTTTTGCAACTAATACCCGACGACTAATTTTATCTTAACCGATTAAATGTAGTCTAAGCGATGAAAACCCGCGATAAATTAAATACCAAATTTTAAAACACTTCCCGTGTTAGGTATATAACTTTTGAAAACTCGCAAAATTTTCAAGCGCGGGCAGGTATTTATGATGGATCGTAATCATAGTTGCCAATGCCTACTTCTTGACGGTTAAAAGGTTTCTGTGAAAACATCGCTTTGCCTTTCCTATTTGACTTTTTATTATATATTTTCCACGAGACTGAAAAGTAGTAGTTGCACGTTCATCAAAAGGACAGAGGAAAAAGTTATGTCCAATAGTTGATCCTATAGTCGGAGCGATCGTTTGCAGACACCCCAAGTCTATCAGTTCTGCCTTTAGCGTCAAAAAGCGAAATTTCGATGATAAATAGGTCTTTGAAATGTCTTTGGAAACTTACAGTTCCAACGAAGCAGCATAACAACGACTCATCCGTCAGCGGATTCCCTGCTTGAGGATGAAGATGCTGAGTCACCGTTAGACGGATGCCGGTCGCTCTCCTGCCTCACAGACTCCACGGACCATTCAGCGCCTGTCAACTTTGACATGAGTAATCGGGTAAGAATACAGACAAAAATAATAGTTATGATACAAAACAATAATTGAGTATATAGCATAAAGCCTTCTATTCACTATTTCTATACATCATACTATTTGCCCCTATTGCTATTGCTTATAGCAACTGACAATTTCTTTTCAGGCGAAACTTCCCCGTGGCATAGAAAACATACGGCCGCATATAGAACAAATAGACAACGTTCCGTTACTTGTGTCACTGTTTACGGACTGCACCGCACGCTCCGTGCAGCAAATGATAGAGATTATGCAGGTAAGTACTTAATATTATAGATATTTGTTTTGACTCATTATGTGACATACAAGGTTTGTGTAGGTATATCTGCAAGGTGACACAAGGTTTGTGACCGCACAGAAATTAAGATCTGTTTTACTCTGTGGTTTTACAACAATCTGCTGGGTGACAGAAAGTCGAAACGAAAAAAACGATATAAAAATAATATTGTGTATGTTGCTGTCAAAAGGACACAAGTCGTATGATTGTAAACTTGGGGAAAGATGCAAAAATTGTAATTATTGTCATACAGGACTACGGCGAGGTGGTGTGTGTCATGGGCTCGGCTGCAAACTGCCTTAATTGCGACATATTCATGCAGGCTGATGCTAGGTAAGGTGAAGCTTATTAGAATTTAACTTGAACAAGTATAGAGAAAAAATTTACACTCAAAAATAACCATTTTGTGATCATCTTATTAGACCAGTTTATAAAGAGAACAGCACATTAAACAAAGTCTGAAAACTTTATAAACCACTATTTATTTGTTTTTATAACAGTGTGGCAGTAGAGCCTCTGTACCCCGTGTTGTGTCAAAAGATGCCTCCTTACCAAGTCCCCGAGAAGTGTATGGGGCCCATCGACCTGGCGCGGACTTTAAACTCCGTGCCTTGCTCGCTGTCGGTAAGTGAATATTTTGTTTACACTAATGTGACACATGCTAACCCTACTTAAAACTAGAATAAAACTATAAAAATCTCGTCGCATACAGATTGACGCGTGCTGAATGAAATACAAATATAAGTTGAAATTTTACTAGTGGCCTATAGTGAAAACTCAAGACGGGCTGCTGATAAGAAACAACTTTCCCCAAGAAATATAACTCGAAATACAAAATAATAACGTACTTCCCTACAAAATTGCCGATCAGCTGATTTGAGTTAATATGGAAACTTATATTAATTCATATATCGACCTGTGTTCCGAGGGGAAAGTAGTTACTTATTACCATCAGTATTGAGATTTCGCTATCGGTCACTAGTAAAATTTCATCCTATATTCATGCCATATTCTGTATTCAGATTGAATAATCACTACGCACTTATACTTGTCTTGGTATTTCATGTTTTTGCGCATTTAGTAACGCGTGCCAAATCTGACTGCATCGTTTCATGGCTTCATTAGGCTTGCTCGTAGGGTTCCCTCTCGTTCTTCTAGTTCTGAGATAGATAAGCTTTCTTAATTTCGCAAAGCTACATACTATTCAGATATACCACAAACCTGACAATATTCAGGGGTGATCTATAATTTAATATAAGTAATTTGATTATACTATTCATGGTGCGAGAAATGTATTTCAAAAATTAATAACCTTATTTTTATATGTGCCTCATATTAATATTATTTATGTATTAAATTAGATCATAAGCAAATTAATTATATAACTGCTTTTTTCGCACGCTGCAATTTGAAGCTTCAAAATAAATGGCAAAACCAACCTTATACTAAATACTGCACTACGCAGGTAAGTATAATCTACTAAACAGTAACAGTCTGTACATTGAACATATCCCGCATAAAACAATGAACATTAAGGCCTTAAGTATCGTCAAATGCCTAAAATAGCGTTAATATAAGTCACATGTTTGAAAAAACTAGTAATTGAATCAGTAAAGAAAAAAAATGTACTATAATATTGATTTTCAAGTACATAATATTTTGATTCATGAGAATTACATTTCATGTTGTGTTCATCTAGAAAAAAAAAACTATTTTGGTCGTTAATTGCAAACGTTCTTCAAAAGAGCTTTATTTAGTATGTTTTACACACAATAATAAAATATATTACGCATAATATTTTGTGTTGAGAGATTTATCTGGCATATTACACTCAAAAAGTTTAAAAAACCCCGAAATTAACAAGAACTTTCTCTCTGACGCAGCGGCAATGAAAGGGACAGTCGCTTCACGTTATGAACCTACTTAGCGCCTTAATGTAACTAGATATAAAACATATCGTGGCATTCACTTTGGCGATCGGATGCAATACCGTTTTGTATTATACTATTGGTACCCAATTTGGTCAATAGCCTAAATAGAATAGAATATTAGAAATATTTTCATAGTATTTTTCTATCTTGTCATCTGAACAATCAATGATTTGTTATTTACCTACAACACCTCACACATTTTTCTTTGATTTAATATTTTACCATCTTCAACAAGTCACACACCTTTTTGATTAAATCTTAATAGACATGTCGTAATCATATTTATTTTTATCCGACATTTCTAAGGATTGGGGCATTTCAGAGCAAGGGCTTTTGTGATTGGGGCATTTCAGAGCAAGGGCTTTTGTGATTGGGACATTCCAGAGCAAGGGCTTTTGTGATTGGGGCATTTCAGAGCAAGGGCTTTTGTGATTGGGGCATTCCAGAGCAAGGACTTTTGTGATTGGGGCATTTCAGAGCAAGTGCTTTTGTGATTGGGGCATTTCAGAGCAAGGGCTTTTGTGATTGGGGCATTTCAGAGCAAGGGCTTTTGTGATTGGGGCATTTCAGAGCAAGTGATTTTGTGATTGGGGCATTTCAGAGCAAGTGCTTTTGTGATTGGGGCATTTCAGAGCAAGTGCTTTTGTGATTGGGGCATTTCAGAGCAAGTGATTTTGTGATTGGGGCATTTCAGAGCAAGTGCTTTTGTGATTGGGGCATTACAGAGCAAGTGCTTTTGTGATTGGGGCTTTTAAGAGCAAGTGATTTTGTGATTGGGGCATTTCAGAGCAAGTGCTTTTGTGATTGGGGCATTTCAGAGCAAGGGCTTTTGTGATTGGGGCATTTCAGAGCAAGGGCTTTTATGATTGGGGCATTTCAGAGCAAGTGCTTTTGTGATTGGGGCATTTCAGAGCAAGTGCTTTTGTGATTGGGGCATTTCAGAGCAAGTGATTTTGTGATTGGGGCATTTCAGAGCAAGTGCTTTTGTGATTGGGGCATTACAGAGCAAGTGCTTTTGTGATTGGGGCTTTTAAGAGCAAGTGATTTTGTGATTGGGGCATTTCAGAGCAAGTGCTTTTGTGATTGGGGCATTTCAGAGCAAGGGCTTTTGTGATTGGGGCATTTCAGAGCAAGGGCTTTTATGATTGGGGCATTTCAGAGCAAGTGCTTTTGTGATTGGGGCATTTCAGAGCAAGTGCTTTTGTGATTGGGGCATTTCAGAGCAAGTGATTTTGTGATTGGGGCATTTCAGAGCAAGTGCTTTTGTGATTGGGGCATTTCAGAGCAAGTGCTTCTGTGATTGGGGCATTTCAGAGCAAGGGCTTTTGTGATTGGGGCATTTCGAAGCAAGGGTTTTTGTGATTGAGGCATTTCAGAGCAAGGGCTTTTGGGATTGTGGCATTTCAGAGCAAGGGCTTTTGTGATTGGGGCATTTCAGAGCAAGGGCTTCTGTGATTGGGGCATTTCAGAGCAAGGGCTTTTGTGATTGGGGCATTTCGAAGCAAGGGCTTTTGTGATTGAGGCATTTCAGAGCAAGGGCTTTTGGGATTGTGGCATTTCAGAGCAAGGGCTTTTGTGATTGGGGCATTTCAGAGCAAGGGCTTCTGTGATTGTGGCACTTCAGAGCAAGGGCTTTTGTGATTGGGGCATTTCAGAGCAAGGGCTTTTGTGATTGGGGCATTTCAGAGCAAGGGCTTTTGTGATTGAAGCATTTCAGAGCAAGGGCTTTTGTGATTAGGGCATTTCAGAGCAAGGGCTTCACTTAACATCAGGTGAGATGACAGACAAATGCTTAGGTAACTATTTTTTATTTTAAAAAAAGCAACTTTTTGATTGCCCCACCGAGAAGCGAACCCGGAATCGACCACGTAGTACACATTTCTTCAATGTGTCACACAAGTCTTAATAAATTATTATCTGTCACCGATTATGTTTAACCATTTACACAAGTCTTAATAAATTATTATCTGTCACCGATGATGTTTAACCGTTCAAGAAATTACTGTAAAACAGAAAAGACGTCATCGCCTTTTCGGTGCCAACATTGTTTTGTTCTTAGTTATTATTGTGTCAGTAAGTATTTAATACTTACTTACATTGAAAAGCGATTGTACTCAGAAATTGTTGGGTACTGAATAAATGTCCTTTTATTTTATTTATTTATTTATATACAATTTTACTACATTATTTTACGTGTAGTAAAACTATACTTTTTCTTCTTTCGTGTCGATGACTTAAATATATTTCGACCAGAAAGAAGCCACGGATACGGCGCTGTTGGTGGCGTCATACAAGTCAGTCAAGGTGCAGCTATTTGGGCACTGACTGCAAGACATCAAGTGTGGCATAGTCTATACTAAAAACACGTCACGCACGTTTAAAATGAAGATGTATATAGTAGGTACGATAAAGGTGTGTGTCCACAGATGAGCCGCGACGCGGATGTCTCGCTGTTCGCGCTGATCACGATGAGCCGCCACTTCACCACCTGTCTGTGGAACGCCGCGCAGTTCTGGATGTGCGCCGTCGTCTTCATATCGCTGCTGCAGGTAACACCACTACTACTCGTGGTACTCCCTCGATGGTGCATGCTCCTTAAATTGTGAATGATTCGCTCGCAATATAATTTCTTGAAAACCAAAAAGTGTATTTAATGCCAGTAACGCTTGGCACGGCGTGGCACTAGTAATGACCGAAGTCGCAGGTTCAAAACCTGCCCGCGCTTGAAAATTTTCAAAAATTGTATGCCTAACACGGCAGGTGTTTTAAAATTCGGTATTCAATTTATCGCGGGTTTTCATCGCTTAGACTACATTCAATCTGTAAAGATAGAATTAGTCGCCGGGTATTAGTTGCAAAACTAACCCGGTAGATGAAGCCGTGCCACGCGTTACTGGCATTAAAATACACTTGCAAAATTGGCGGGCAAGGAGTGAGCTGCGGTAGTCCAGATGGAAGAGGCGTCGTCACTAGTAATGACGAGAGTCGCAGGTTCAAATCATTTACAAGCTTTCACTCTCTCACTTATTTTAACGTCATACGACGGTATGTCATAGAAACTTTAAAAAAAAATATCTTAGTAACACTTGGGGGCCATATTTGTAAATACGGCACTGGTCGCAGGTGAGCTCGCTCTGCGCATTCCTGCCACTCTGCCTGTCTGTGGGCGGCGCGCTGTGGAGCGGCGCGGTCGTGGTGCCGCTGCTGTCAGCCTCGTTGACCTTCGCGCCGGTAGACGGAAGTGTGATGACGCGCGCCGCTCCCTCCCCCCGACAACAAATCAAGCATTATAAGGTGAGCCTTATTTTCTTTAACCTTACCTAAACTAAAATAACCATACCTGTGCCATGTATTATCATTGTACAGGTACAGGTCCACATTTACAGGCGAAAATCTGCCTGTAGCACACTTGTAGTTACAATTTACAGGTTACAGGCGTTTTATGAAGACACTTGTAAAGCTACCATAGTAAGTACCGCTCCAAAATCTCGATTACAGGTAAATTTTACAAGTCGATGTACAACACTATCGATTCATTCATTTCATTCACTCAAATTCAACGTCAATGCTATAGCACAGATAAAATAATGTAAAAGTATGTATACACTTTGCTAAATATAAAAGACATTACACTGAAAATTATTATTTTAATAAAAAGGAAAATACAAAAATGAAATTAACAATATTTCTAATAAAAATCATATTATAGATAGAGTACGTTAAAATAGTACTGTTGTGAATTAATAATAATAATCCACAATTGACGATAAAGTTTTGCTTTATTTAACGCCTCGAGCAAAATACTTTGGCAAGGAACGCATTTTGAGTACTTTTGAACATATTGAATATACTTTTATGCAGAAATCTTGCACTTGTAGAATAATTACCTAGGTCAGACGACCTGTAAAATTATTCACAAGTTGTAAGTTTTTACAGTTGTAGTTTACAAGTCTTTTGATGAACACCTGCAAAAACTTGCTCGATTGTGTTTTTAAAAGCAAAATCTACCCTATGGTTTGTCGATGGAAATCTACAGGTGCCTGTAGCTGTGACTTGTAAAATTGTAGACCTGTAGCTTCGAAAATCGCCTGTAGTTGTAATTTTCATCAGTGTTGCTATTTAAATATTAATTTTGGCGCGATGTTGCCACTTTTTCGCCTGTAGAATTGTAGTTGTTCAATGATAGCACAGGCCACTGGTTGCCATTCCACCAATTCGGCCTAAGCGCTTCCAGTCATCATGTATAATGCGCACTGCTAAGGAGTGAAACTCACTACCTGCGTCTGTGTTTCCAAACGCATACAATACAACCCTAATCTCTTCAAAGTAAGAGTGAACAGGCTTCTTCTGGGTGAGCTCGCTCCATCTTAGACTCTGTCTCTGTCCTATGACCTAGACTAGAGTCAAGAGCAAAACCATCCTTAATAAACAGAAAAAAATATGATAAAGTCAATGTCGTTTCAGGAGGGATAGTCACTAGTAGAGAATAGGGAAAATTGGAGGTTAAAGTTACTCCACCGACAAGATCTTGATTCTTAACTACTCCGCTCGTAACAGCACACATGTGTGCTTGAAGTACAATACAAATCTATTGTTGCAAAATTCGACCTGAGCGAAGTGGTTAAATTTGAAAAAGTAACTAAAACTAGTTTGGACGTAAACTGAAATCGAATTTACTTGAGCTGCCATCGAGTGTACCTAAACTGAAATCGTCTGTACTTTAATTAGATCAAATTATAATCCAAATTTAGTTTAACGGTCTGTGCTAACTTGAATACCAAATTTTAAAACACTTTCCGTGTTAGATATAAAAATTTTGAAAACTTGCAAAATTTTCAAGCTCGGGCAGGATTTGAACCTTCGACGTTCGCCATTACTAATACTACTATGACTAGTAATGGTTTTGTATTGCCATACTCACCACGCTTGGCAAGCGGATTGGCGAGCGCAGTGCAAGATATTGCTTTCACAGAGAACGCTTCGTCCCATTCCCTGGATTAATTAATCCCTCAGTCGCTTTTTACGACACACACAGGTAGTATTGGGGTGATGGGATGTACGGGGCTCTTTATAGAAATCTAAAGTTAAATCTAGAGTATTACATACTTAGTCATTATCATTCATTACATTACCCCAAAACTTGAAAATCTCCGATCTGAAACTAATCAATTTGCCCACAGACTGCCATATTCGTGTTCTGGTGTTACGCCTGCAAGTTCCTACCTTCAGTCATATCTATACTCCTAATATACTCTTATACACTGCGTAATTTCTGCTGGCAAATATCAGAAGCAACAAACACCACGAGCTGCTGGATAGTGTACCCGGTGAATAAGGAAGGCCCTGTCAATGCCACGACAGATTTGAGTCTGAAAAGTTGGCACGGCTGGGGCGATGACTTTTACGATGGCTTCTACATTGCGCAACATATTACGCTGGCATCTATTACTTTGCATTTAAGTGAGTATTGAATCTTTGAAATATGTAATGTACAGGTGAAAAAAATATGCAAATATTTTAAGGGGAAACTGAACAACTTTCCCCAAGGAACCCAAAATATGAAACAAATATTTGGACGTCCTATACAAATTGAACCGGTCAGCTGGAACATTGTATGGGAAGTCCAATTTATTTTCATATTTCTACCTAGATTTCATTAGGAAAGTTGTTCAGTTTCATGGGTTGGTTTACTCTTTGAAATATTTGCAGTTTTAGTTTACACCTTATGATTTTTAACTTTTTTAGAGCCTCATCAGTCCTTTTGAATTAGATACCTACTTTATTCCATTTCTCTTAACATGGTGTTAAAAAAATTTCTTCGTTCATCCTATGAAATTGAAAAGCTTTCACTAAAGAACATAGAATAAAATTGATATCCAATTAAGTCGTCTTTTAAATGGTTATTTTTTCGTATTGCGATATCATTTTCTTTTGTGATAAGTTGTTTACTTTTCTTGACTGTTTTAAACCTCAAAATATTGCTCATTACTTTTATTACACCTTATATTTAATATAATTTTATTTCAGTTGTGATATCAATGTCGTTCGTGCACCGACAGCACTCCATGTGGAGCCGAGGATTTTGGACTAATAGAGTTTGGTGTGCTACGGTTGTTTTATTGTAAGTTTCTACACTTTGACCCTGAGTTTTATTGTAAGTTTCTACACTTTGACTCTGAGTTTTATTTTAAGTTTCTACACTTTGACCCTGAGTTTTATTGTAAGTTTCTACACATTGACCCTGAGTTTTATTGTAAGTTTCTACACTTTTACCCTGAGTTTTATTGTAAGTTTCTACACTTTTACCCTGAGTTTTATTGTAAGTTTCTACACTTTGGCCCTGAGTTTTACTGTAAGTTTCTACACTTTTACCCTGAGTTTTATTGTAAGTTTCAACACTTTGACCCTGAGTTTTAATGTAAGTTTCTACACTTTTACCCTGAGTTTTATTGTAAGTTTCTACACTTGGCCCTGACACAAGGAACAAAAAGTCCTTATAGACACCTAATGCTAATACGTCAATTTCTCCGAGCGAAACATTCATATGCCGTGTGATGCCGGCTTAGAATAGCATCACCCCATTTCTTTCCCGTGGCAGTCGTATGAGGCGACTAAGGGACTCGAAGATGTGTATTGCTATTTTAGGCGTAGGGCTGACAACCAGTCGTTATGGAGATACACAATTTTCCGAATGACCCTCAAATGTTTGTCAGACGTGGCGTAAATGTCCGTTTTTTGCAGCCGTTTACGCTCTGCCTACCCCGCAAGGGACTATAGGCATGCTATGTGATATATGTGCAAAACATTCTAGGTTGAGGTGCGCGGGTCGGGGTAATGCGTTCATCCTGATTGGTCAGTGGTTGCGTCAGCACATAAATGACCACTAACTAACCAATGCGCGCCATTTTACATCAGACTTATAGGTCTGATGTGCTGCCAGAAACTATTCGCTCTTAGTGTGCCGTCTTTCAAGGGTTGTGGTCATTGCCCTGACATAACATTATCCTTTGATAGAGATTAACCACAGGATGTTCTTGAAAACTGAACTTTGGAAAAATACAGGCCATGATTTTCCCAGAACACCTTAGCTAAATCTTAAGTTATCTTCATACTTTCTTAAAAAAGTAAAATTAAGGCAGGAAACCTGCAGTTTTCATTCCTTTATGCTGAGGTGCGCGGGTCGGGGGCGGGGTAATTTGTGCATGCTGATTGGTCAAAGGTCGCGTCATCTCATAAATGACCGTTAACTAACCAATGCGCGCCATTTTACATCAGACTTATAGGTCTGATGTGATGCGAGAAACTATTCGCTCTTAGTGTGCCGTCTTTCAGGGGTTGTGGTCGTTGCCCTGACATAACATAACCCTTTGATAGAGATTAACCAGTTCTTGAAAATTGAACTTGAAAAAAATACAGGCCATTATTGTCCCAGAACACCCTCTTAGCTAAATCTTGACTTTTCATTTCTCCAGACTTCTCATTAAACAATATGCTTCAGCGTTTGAGAAGAAATTGTGATTTCTATAGACAGAAACCATAAAGAAGGTCTTTTTTCAACTGTTTTCGAATTCATAATTCGAACATTATGAGACGAGTGTAGATAAAATATCTTAAAGTTAAGTATTACTGATTTAAAGAATCTTCAATACAAAAATATACAAGTTTCAGAAAACGCAAAAATATAAATTTGCGTCAAATCAATTTGCAGGATCGTGCTACAAACAATCTTCAGCGTGTCAATGCTGAGCGTGTCCACTGGTCACCCATCCTCGTATCCCCTACGATACGCAGTGCCGTGGCCGCTCGCGGCGCTCCTTGTGGCCTGCCCAGCGCTCGCCACCGCGCTCAACGAGGGCATCAAGTGGCAAGAGATCAAGTACGTTCAAGCAATTCCAACAGATTTATTTATTTATACTTTATTGCACATCATATAATAATAAAAACGCATATTTGGATCTAGTCATTCCAGTGGTGTAATAAATAAGTTTTTTTAAATAAATAAATTAAAAAAATACAAACGGCGGGCCTAATGCCAAACGGCATTCTCTACCGGCCAACCAGAAGGTAAACAGAGGGAAAGAAGCGGGTGCACTAATGAGAAAATGACACTAAAGGAAAACAACATAGCCGTGTGATGCCGGCCTAGAATAGCATCACCCCAATTCTTACCTATGGGTGTCGTAAGAGGCGACTACGGGACTCGAGGGTTAGATGTGTATTGCAATTTTAGGCGATGGGCTGACAACCTGTCACTATAGTAATACACAGTTATCTGATTGACCCTCAAAGTTTTGTCAGATGTGGTTTTAATATCCGTTTTAAGGCCGTTAACGCTCTGCCGTAAGGGATTATAGGCGTGTATGTATGTATGAAATATGTATATATGTATGTATGTATGAAAACAACATGTCAAAACTACTATCAAAATAAATACCTACCAATACATAGTTATTATTCCTAAGAATATACTTACACAAATACTTATACCAATAGATCAATTTGACAGCTGTCTGATCCAGCTTGCTACAATACAAAGAATAGGAATAAGAAAATTGTATTTGCGAGAATACAGTATGTCAGTTGTTACATTATAAAAGTTTCATGTATTCGCTTGCATGCAAGCGTGTAAATAACAATTTTTCCGCACCAATCAATTCAAAAAAGCTAACCTTAAAGACAATATTCAATAAAATAAGTAGAACAAGGATCACTTTCCTCTGTTAACATATCTTCTGTTTTTGATCGGATAGCAGTCAAAACGGGCTTGCTGTGTGACGTAACTGCAAGAAAATAAGCTGAAACACAATAGTCAGTAGATTTGCAAAAAAAAATGCTACATTTCCTTCTTATTATAGTGAACATTCTTTGTTAACTTGTAGGTAGCTAATTATGTAAGTATCTAATTAAGTAAACAACACTCCCAGATTAAACTGGATTGTTTCGCTCCCTACCGACTTGTATAAGCTAAGGCTCGAATAATGTGGAGTGGAACCCAACCAACGACCAACTAAAAAGTGTATTAATAAATTTGTAATTAATATTTGTGAAGTAACTGATCAAGATTACTACTAGATTTATTACTGATTAGATTATGTAGTGGCATTTTTTGTGACAATTTATTAATATTTTTTATTATTATTTTTCACTTCGATACAAAATGTCACGTCCGTTAATATTACTATATCGTAAAATTACATCACGTTTTTAATTACTTATAATTTTTCTTATCCAGGGCGGACGGCCGCAACCAGCGCCGCGCTCGTTTGGACTTCGGCACAAAACTGGGGATGAACTCGCCCTTCTAAAGCCAAAACTACGCAGCATCTAGTCAATTACACTTAAGAAAAAATGAATTGTGAATTTATTTAGATTAGCTCTTAGGCAATGATGACAAATCAACGGAACCTATGATAGGTTGACTTATTTATTTTGTTAAGAAAATAGTGCAATCCGAACTAACACTGGATGAACATACACTAATATATTTTGTACTTATTTGTATGGGAATTTTGTTTTTGATGTATAATTTTATTTTACATTAAATTTTTAAAATGATTAAGTGTTTTCTTTAGAAACCCTTAGAACCATGTACTGTTCAGTTAGTCAGCTAAACTCAGATTAGCTACATTAGAATATCTAGAACTTTTGGAATGTCAATTTGTGTAAACTGAAGCATGAATGCACGAATATTCGCATTTGAATTCTATTTTAGTAGGTACTATTTTAAACTCATAACATCCAGCTAAATGTTATTAAATTGACAGCTCGCAGGACTAGAAGGAGATAAAAAAAAAAAAAAAAAAAAGTAGGTACTAGTGATGTAACGAATATTCGCATTTGAATTCTCGAATATTTTTAGATATCGCTTTTTTGCAAAGTTTGTGCGAATATGAACACTCTTCAAAAAATCATCAATTGAAGACAATTAAGGATAATAAAGTTGAAATCAAATAATTAAAATTGATTCTAACCTGTTCAACACTTGTTTTTAGTCACCAGTAGAGCAGTGGTGTGATGTGACACATCGGATTTAGTTCAGATTTATTCGGATCTACATGGCAATTCTTGAAACTGCCGCAAACAAATGTTTAAAAAGTGACATACATCACTAGTAAGTACATATTTTGTATTTAGAGATAGGGTTCAGTTAACTTATCTATATGAAAACAATATGTTTTTGAAACAATATTTTTATTACACTAATTTAATTTGTGATGTACATTTTAGCAATCATTGTAGTCCAATGTTTTAACACCTAATATTGCCAATTCCTTACTTTAAGGCAACTTGAGGTCAGTTGTTACTTAATGTTAACTTTGATTATATTACAGTTAAACAGTTAAAACAACTCTTCATAAGCAGTTCTTGACTTTTGATCATAATTTTAGAGATTGTCAACAACCCCTTGAACCTTGCTTACCTCTGAAAATATTATACATAAATAAAATTTGTTAATAACAATTTAAATTGCGTTCTCTCCATAACAATCTACACTATTGTTAGTTACTAGACACTTGTACTTAGAGGTACATATAAACATCATCCTAAAACTAGGAGTCATCTGGTAAATCTAATATTTCTTGTACAAAGGAAGCCACATCTGTTTCTTTTTCACTATGCTCTTGGCAAAATGGATGGACTAGCAGCGCATCATAGTTCGGTCTCAGCTTATAATCTTTTAGCAGACATTTTGTTATCAAGTCTTCAAATTCTGTAGAGAATTGATCACCAGGCAGTCTAGGTGGATCGTCTTTCACAACCTGCTTCAACTGTTCAAATGGTGTACCCCAGGTACTGTATGGGAATTTCCCAGTTGCAAGTTCAATCATTGATATACCGAGAGACCACACATCACTGCGGATGTCGTACTGCCCAGGGTTGCCACTTGGGTCAATCCTTTCTGGGGCCATGTAGGGTTTACATCCTGCATCAATAGTTTTTGCAACAGAATCAACAAGGTAGCCAGAAATGCCAAAATCACACATTTTGACTTCACCTTTTCTGTTTATCAAGATATTTGAGGGTTTAACATCTCTGTGTATGACTCTTAATTGGGAGTGGAGGTAGTGTAAAGCGCTGACAACAGAGAAAGCAATTTTGCCAAGGATATTTTCAGGGATGGTGCGCTCATTTTTGTATACTTTCATGTAGAACTTGTCAAGGCTCATGTCCATGACTTCCATGCAGATCCAAACATCTCCTTCCCGAAACATCGCCCCATAAAAGTGAACAGTGTAGGGGCAGGCACTGGCTCTCATGGAGACATCTAGATCCATGAGTAGTCTTTTCAACTCTGTGGACTGATGGCTGAATGTTGCAGTGATTCTCTGTGAAAATACAGTTCATATTAGAATTGCATGTTAGTCGTTATTATTTATACAACCAGTAAACAGAAATGTATGCCACCTTCACAGCCATAGTAGTATTGCTAGGTTTGTGGTGCATCTTTTCCACAATCCCATAGGCACCTCTGCCAAGGTCACAGATCTTTACAAGGTCATCTGCATGTACTGTGAACGTTTTGTCCTCCACTGTGATTGTTGTCTGCTTGTCTAGATTCCTTGGAGGGGTCCTATAATTAAATTTAAAAATATCACTATTAAATAGGTTGAAATATTAATATTGAGAATTATGCAGCTGAAAGTAAACGGCCAAGATTCCAGTGCTATATTATGCTAGTTAAGAGCAGAATGGAATGAAGTAGCTGCTACAACGTATGATGCTAATCAAGTAAACTGCAACACTTACACAGCTACTGGTGCCTCCGCTGGTTGTATCTTTAGGGTAGGTCGAAACTTTCGCCCAGACATCTTGGCGGAACGAATTTACGCCCCCAGAGAACGAAACTCAAAGAAATCCACTCAAAATTTTCCAAAAATCTCGAGATGAAACCCCCTTTTCGTAACCCTACTCGGTCCAGAATTCACTTAATTTTTTTCACTAATTTCATGCTGTATGTAAACCAAATTGTCTTCTTTGCTTTAATTACGTAAATATCAGCGGTAAACGTTATTTTTTACATAAATCTGCAAATATTTCCAAAAATCAAGCACAGTAGATAATTGACATTTAAAACAAAATGTTGCTATATCAAAAAACTCTCAAACTACTTGCAGAAAAGGAATCTCGTATTTTAATCCCGAAACGACATTTTCGGCCACAGAAGGTCAGTAAGTACAATCTTTTCCTGTGGACCGACCTTCTGTGGACTAGAACGTAAGTGGCAAAGAGTATGTAATAAAACTAGCGTTTTTTTTTGGTAAGTGGTTAAATGCTCTTTGCTCTGGACCACCCACATTATATACATTTAAGTAGGAGTATAAGTGTTCTGTGATTTAAGTGATCTCTGGGACCAAATACGTTAGTATCTCTATATAGTTTGTGGGGACCAACGAGAAAGCTGGCTGGCACACAATACGATACATATGCTGGGTTCTATTTAGTGCACTGATCACTTATAATATACGTCCTAAAATTTAGCGGAGGACGAGGGTGATAAAAAAGTTATTTCACTTTATGTGCTTCAATACTATGATTCGAATTTCGGAAAGCACGTTATGGAGTCTGCTTGGGTTGTTTCACAAACATGTTATCACATCTACTACCTCATAAACAGAAGTTCTCTTTAGTATGTTTTCTGGCGTATAACTTGCTTTTATTTCATTCATCAGATCGTTTTGACCCACTCCAGGCCACATACATACAAAATTACACTTTAATCCTTTGCGAGACAGAGTGTACGCAGACGGTTACTTTCTGGCAAATATTCACGTGATCCTCCCGGGACAGTCAAAAGATTTTAGGTCCTGGACCTAGATACGAAAGAAAAGGAATTCGTACTTTATAATACCTCTATATATAATTAAAATACCTATAACAGAGTTTCTGTGTGTGTATGTATGTTTGTTACCACTTCACGCTCAAACGGCTTGACCGATTTGGATGAAATTTGGAACACAGGTATAACCTGGAATTACACATAGGCTACTTTTTCCGCAGGAAAATAACTATTACCACGGGAAAATGAGTGGCAGCGGGTGAAATCGCTGGACGGAAATCTAGTACGTAATATTAGAAAGTAGCTAAAGTGTCGTCTGCGCTATCGTAATCGGAATCGTACGTCTGAGTTACAAAAGGAATATCATAAATACAAAATGCGTTTTATTCAAATAATTTATTTTACAGAAGTATTCTTAACACAAAATATCTGTTAAAGTGTTTTATTTATTAAGCTTAATTCAACCACTGACCTTTCTATACACATAAACAAGTACTTGTGTTTATAGAAGTCGGTGAATTCAACAAAAATCTTTAAAAAAATTAGTACATACAGTATTTATCATTTAGCTGAAGACTTTAGAGCTCTTATTGCGCGTCTAGCTTTTTTAGTGGCTTCTTCTTTTACTCTATGTCTTTTCTCTTTTTCTGCTAATCCAACTACAACATCATGGTGCAAAGCATTCTTTACAGAGGCCTTTGCAAAAAGTTTGCTTAATACATAATCATCATCTTCTGTCTTCTTCTCTTTATCTCGCTTATGTTTCTTCTTTTTAACTTTTTTTACTGCAACTAAATTTTCTATTTCTGTATCTAAATCTGGATGTTTTCTTTTGTGTGTTTTCTTATGCTCTTGCTCTTGCAATGTTGGATCTTTTATGCTATCCTTATGGACTTCAGTATTACCCAATGATGTTGATGGTTGTAAGTTTACAATGTCCTCTGCATCAGATAATTCTCCGTCTTCCTTATCCTCTTCAAATTCTTGTTCATTATCAACTAAAACTTCTTCAATTATATTTTTGTTAATGACACTTTTTTCTTCATGATTTTCTGCTTCACTTTCTTCAGCTTCTTGTTCCTTGTTTTTTAAAACTTCTTTCAATAAATTCTCCTCATAATCTTTTTTCACATGCATGTTTATGATATCTATTTCAGATAAAATACTTTCAAAGGGTATATTTGTTATTTTATCATCTACAACATTAATTTCAGGCAGTTCATCCTTTGGTGGATTTAGCAAAGCTTCTCTTTTCTTTTTATATGATTCTCTAGGATCTTCCTGAGGAATCTTGGACTTATCAGCTTCTTTAGATATTTTTCTACTAATTTCCCTAGCCATTCTTTTCATAGCTTCTACTTTACTTTTAGAAGATGAAACTCCACCACTAGTGCTGTGCATTTTATCATCTTTGTTCTTAGGCTTATTTTTTACATCAACTTTTGTGTGTTTAAATAGTGAAGCAGTTTCAGTATCTCCTTCATGATTGGGATCTTCTAATGTAAATAGGCCTTGCAGTGTGCTTGTAGTCAGAACATTCTTTTGATTAGGGTCTATTAAAATTTTGTTGCTTAGAAAGTGTTTGAATATTTGCCTCTGGTATATTTTTTCTTCAATTGTGCCTGCTGAAAGTAATCTGTAAACTGTCACATTTCGAAGCTGTCCTATCCTCCATGCTCTTTCTTTTGCTTGGTTATCAGTTGCAGGATTCCAATCAGGATCATAAATAATCACTCTATCAGCACCTGTCAAGTTTACTCCTAATCCACCGACCCTGGTGGTGGCCAGAAAAACCAAATATTCATTATTCTCATTGAAAGTTTTGATTAAGTTCTGTCTCTGACTTACACTGACTGTACCATCCATTTTTAAATATTTATATTCTTGATTCACTAAATATTGCTCCAGTAAGCACAGCATAGCCCTGGATTGAGAGAATATTAAAGCCCTGTGTCCTTGTTTCTGCCAGATCTTCAGTAGTGAATGAACAACAGTCATCTTTCCACATCTTTTCCAGTGACCAAATCTATTTTCATCCACATGTTCTTGCTCTTCCTGGGCTTCATAGAGGTAGAGATCTGGGTGATTACATATTTTTCTCAGGGTTGACAATGCAACTAGGACCCTGGCTCTAAGTGGATCTCCAAATCTGTTTTCTCTGTCTAGAATGCTCCTAACTGTTCTACTCATTAGATAGCCCATGTACAAATCTCTCTGTTCTTTACTTAAGGCACAGAAAAGCACCTGTTCATTTTTTTCTGGTAGCTTTATATGCTCTTGCACTTCTGCTTTTGTTCTCCTCAACATATATGGAGTAATTACATTTTTGAGGGCTTTAGCAATTTCTAGAGCTGTAGCTTCTTGAAGGTCAGTGGCATTTGCATAACCACCTTGAGTGATCGGCTGTGCAAAGTGTTCCATGAATGCATTGTAGGTCCCCAACAACCCCGGTCTCATGAAGTCAAAGAGAGACCACAACTCTTGTAAACTGTTTTGCATGGGGGATCCTGTGATCAAAAGTTTGTGTGGGGTCTGAAACTTCTTGACATACTTGCTCACTTGAGTCTCAGGGTTTCTTATTTTGTGCCCTTCATCTAGAATCAGGTAATGCCATTTCCTGGCCAGAAGATCAGCTGAATATCTTACTATACCAGCATAAGTGATGAGTAAGATTCCATGAGCTTGATGTATTTCCCTAATAAGCTTATTGTGGTTTCCAACATGTGAACCTGAATTATGAAGTACAGCAACCCTGAGTTGAGGGCACCAAAAATGGAAATGTGAAACCCATTGATAGATCACTGTTGCTGGTGCTACAATAATTGAAGGGCCAAGCCCTCCCCAAGATCCACTTTGGGTTTTAGAAAGTCCAGCCAGAAATGCAATGACCTGTACTGTCTTCCCAAGACCCATTTCATCACCAAGTAACCCGCCAGATCCCACCTGGTGAAGTTCCCAGAGCCATTTCACCCCAATTCTCTGATATTTGTACAATTGTTTCCATATAAAGCTGGGTACACATAGACCGTTTTGAAGTTCATGTGTTGCTTCAGGATCTTTATTTCCATCTAAAACATATTGTATATCTGCTGTACAAGGACCATCAAATTTTCCCTTAATAGCTGCTGCTAAGTTCTTTCTCCAAGTTCGAACTCTCTCATCATACAAATCACTATCACCATCATCTATAATCTTCTTTACATTTTGTTTTGTGCGGGAAAATAACGGTAAGCACGGAAGGTGGATATCTTCTCCTTCCTCGTCTTCTGAAGGCTGGTACTCGTCATCATCAGAATCTTTCTCAGCAGATTGAGCAGATGTACTTGGCTTTCGATACCTTTGAGAATTGCAACTATTAATGGAGTCTTTACCGCTCTTTCGTGTGATATTCTTGTCCTGTTTTTTAGCAATGAGCTCTGCAGCAATCTTGCTTTTCTCAGAAACTTTTTCCTTCTTGTTGTTATTGCTCGCAGACTTATGTTTAGCAAGAGCGAGCTGCGTTTCAAGGTATTTGTTTATGTCAACCATTTTCTGGGATTATCGTATAAAGCACCAATAAATTATGATTACCACAGAAACCACTAATCGTACCTAACACATTTTTTCATAATTCTGCTAGAAATTGCTGCTATAGAATTGTAATGCAAAGTTTTGAGAAAAAATACAACATGAAGCAACACGAAAACCTCGTAAACGAAGTGACACTATTTTTTTTTACATATAGCATAGTGATGTCCTTTGGGGTAAGGCAAAGAGATCATAGCCTATAACAGCTTACTGTGGTATATGGTGAACCCACACTTAACCTTGACTGACTGGCCACTGCACGCGGCGGATGATAGAGACTTTTTAGAGTCTTAGAGAGACACTTTTCTCATTGCTTGTTGTGTTGTTTGATGTTCGATTCGAAGCACCGTGCCAGAAAATCGCTCGAACCCTGATCACGGTGTGACTTGCCTTTATAAAGAATTTCTAAACGTCTTTAGTCTGTCACAAGTGTCAAAATTCTTTGAAAAAAAACATGGGTTTAGCACGTGGGAAAAATTAAATTTTCATTGAATTATATAAAAAAATATTCATTATTACAACATTTTACGCCCTGAAACTGTCGTATCTTTAGTATAACCAGTTAGTGTTACGGTTGTTGCTTTAAATTATTTCATAACCTATATGACGAGACGAGCGTAATTACTATCAAAATGCAAAAAATAAAAAGGAAAGGTGACGAGTCGGGACCCCCGGCTACTAAGAAAAAGAAGGTACAATTCGCAAAACCGGAGAAAGACGCTGGTGAGAATAAAAAGAAGTTTGAAGGCAAAAAATCTGGAAAAGACTTCAAAACGGATAAAGCTAAGACTGCTAACAGTGAAAAGAAATTTGGAGGAAAAGGAAACGCAGATGCTGCCAAGAAATTTCAAAAAGATGGTCCTAAAACCTTTAACAAAGATGGTCAAAAAAAGTTCAACAAGGATAGCCCTAAGCAATTCAACAAAGGAGGCCCTAAGAAATTCAATAAGGATAGCCCTAAAACTGTTACTCGGTTTAATAAACAGGGAAATTTCAAGGGGAAACCCAATACTAAAGACAATCAAAATTCTAAAACACAAGAGAATGGAGAAAAGCCAAATTGGTCTGAAATGAAGAAAGAGAAAAAGGAGCTGAGAATAGTGAGACGCAAGGCAAAGTCTTCTGCAGATGTGTTTGAGCTCTCACACAAAGCAAAGTTACTGTCCGCTCAGATTCAGAGGTATGTTTTACAATGATTTTTGTTTATGGTCATTCCTCCTATTTTCCAGCACTACAATACTGCTATATTTACAGACTTAGATGTTAGTACTTCTTTTTTCCAAGTAGGTACTGAATTAACCATACCCCAGGGTTCAGGGTTGTTCTGTCCATATCTAGGAACAAATTGAAAAAATCTTTCTCTTTCTTTTGATAAACATTTTAATTTTACAGAAAAACTGTTAAACCAGACTTCAGATTGGCTTCTTGCAAAGAGCTCCATAAAATGGTAAAAGGACAGTACAAGAGCATAGCGCTCACACATGATTTGAGCAGAGTCATTCAAGTACTGCTGAAACACAGCCCTGAAGACATCAAGACTGAAATAACGGAGGAACTCTTAGATATCATTGTGCCAATGGTACAATCAAAATATGCCCACCACTCGGTTAAGCGTATTTTGAAGTATGGTACGGACTTCATTCGCCATGAGGTCATAAAGAGGTTCTACGGCCACATTATGTCAGTCGCTTCTCATGCCATAAGTGCTCCAGTGCTGGACTATGCTTACGGCGAGTTTGCTACCAAAAAAGAGAAAATCCATATGCAACAGGAGTTTTATGGAGAGATGTATAGAAATGTAAGTTAGTCAATAATTTGTGACTTATTTTAAGTTTCCAATATAAGTTTACTTTTACTGTGTGCAGTGTTTATAACCTATGTGTTATTCCAGGTTATACTCTACCTGTGTTCCAAATTTCATCCAAATCAGTCAAGTGGTTTGAGTGTGAAGAGTTAACAAACATACATACACACAGAAGCTCTTAAATTTATAATATATTTTAGTACAGATTATTTGATTGATTTAAGAAATATTTATTTAGTTTCTGAATTTTACTTCCAGACAAAAGATGATAGAGTGAAAACTCTTAGTGATGCATACAAGGACAGTCCAGAGATGAGAGGAGCGGTGCTTCAGGCTTGCAAAGCCAACATACAGAAGATTCTTGACAAGAATCTACATGATGGAGAGTAAGTTTTGTATTGAATAATTAAAAGAAATCAAGTAATTATTGAATAACTTCAGTCGTACATGATTCATGACCAAATTTACGAGCTTTTCTTCTTTTGTGTGGATCCCAAGTTCATAAATGACTTGATGATCCCTGCTGTTACAGTTTTATTTATATTACTATTATTAGGCCTCTGACATGGTTGCGTAACGACCAGCGTCTAAGTAATTATAGATAGCAATCGGAACTGATGGCTTTATGTGCGCCCACGAAGCATGGAACCATCTTTATTACCTCACAATGAGGTGGTTTAGCTTGCAATGTTCCAACTAGAGAACAAATTCACAATGTGATAATATCAACTTTGTAAGTGCCCCACCGGGAGTCGAACCCGGAACCTTGGCTGCATTTGCTCTACCACCGCGCCCCATCGGCCGTCATATTCGGGCTGTAGTGGGGAGACAACCTCATGTATCCCGTAAAAGTAAAAAGGTATTTAAAAACTATAAAGTATATTTTTCTTATTAAAACCTAACATAACTCATTATTTGTCAGGCTACTGCATTCAGTGCTGTACGACTACATCCGCGAGTGCAGTGCCGAAGACCGAGCGGAGCTGATCTCTACCCTGAGCCCCCTGATTGTGCCCCTCAGCAACTCCCTGCCCGGCGTCAACGCGGCCAGCTTGTGTGTGTGGCAGGGCACCAATAAGGACAAGAAGGTATTTGCAAATCATTAGTCTTAATTCCATGTTAACGACTAAAAAAATAGCACTGTCACTTTAGGTTAAATAGGCTAAGACAAGGATAGAAGATAACCGTCTCTAAAATTGACTTTAATTTGAACCCGGGACCATGAAGTACCGTTCCACTGCTCTGCCAACTGAGCAGCTTTTCATTCATGAAAGTAATATAGCACTGTGAGTGCAAAATAAAACCATAGTTATTTTTGCCTAAAGTGCACTCATTCTATATGTTGTCCAGCAAATAATACACTAAAAATATATTGGCTGTAAAGGACAGCCCTCCGAATACTGATTGGGTGCATGCAGACCATGAAACTGAACAATGTTCCCCTAGTAACATATGTCAGGATATGACAAAAAATATTTGACCTCCCCCTCCCATACAAAATTACGATCAGCTGACTGCAATTACTATGGGAAGTAATTTTTTTTTACGTTTCCTGAATTACCGTGTGATGCCGGCTTAGAAAAGCATCACCCCATTTCTTTCCCGTGGGAGTTGTAAGAGGCAACTAAGGGACTCGAGGGTGTGTATTGCAATTTTAGGCGATGGGCTGACAACCTGTCATTATAGCGATACACAATTTTCCGAATGACCCTCAAATATTTGTCAGACGTGGCGTAAATTACCGTTTTGCGGCCGTTTACGCTCTGCCTACCCCGCAAGAGATTATAGGCGTGATATATGTATGTATGTATGTTTCCTGAATTATTTTCTCATGGAGAGTTGTTCAGTTCCATGGATTGGATGCACCCTATAAGTATTGAGAGGGCTGTCCCGTACACCCTGTATATTGTATATGATAACAAAATATAATTGGTGCAGCCATATTCAGTAGCCAAACTCGTTCTTTTTCAGACGATATTGAAAGTGGTAAAAGAGCATGCCTTGGACCTCAGCAAGCACAAGACTGGGTACCGGCTACTGATCACGATCTTCGACTCTGTGGACGACACGGTGCTGGTGAAGAAGGCCATCGTCTCAACCCTGGCTGCCAACTTGCAAGACGTAGCTAAGGACCATTGGGGGAACATGGTAAGATTTAAGAAACAGTCTGCTGATAATATCAAGAGGAGTGAACCAGCCCAAACACTAAAAATGCTGACTTACATAAATACGTACATTTCGCCTTTACCCGGTATGGGGTACGCACAGCGTAAATGTCTGTAAAAACATTAACAGCCTCAATAGTCCACTGCTGGACGTTGGCCTCCCCCTATTAGGAGGTATTACCATACACAAATAATTGGAATGGATTGTAAAATCATGTCTGCTTAATATTTGAGTCATCTCAGAGATTAGTTAAATTAATACCTACCTACATAAAACCCTTAGTGCTAACGCTGCGTAGAGCGCGCTGCACGCGCAGGCTAGATTCGGCAAAATACTAGAGCAGCGCTGCGTGACGCGTGTCGCCAACACGCGGCGCAGGCGCTACCCGTCCGAACGCGACGACACCTCGCCGTAACAGCTACTTAGGCACGATGCGCCTTCTAAATTCGGACGGATAATAATGGCAAGACGCGCCGGCCCGCCACGCGTGCAGCCCACTTAACGGAGCGTTGGCACTTAGTCGCCTCTTACAACACCCATAGAAAAAAACCGGGTTATATGCTTTATTTATTTGTTTTATGCTTTCTATCACGGCATCAACATCTGTATTTATTAATAATATTATCTTTTATAATATGGTATGATTTATTATATTTTTAATGTACACTGTCTAATCTTACCTTTTATGCACTACTCTCTTCTTCCCTTTGATTTCTCCTCCACCCAAAGGTGTCTAGTAGAGATCGCTTTCAGCGATAAAGCCGCCTTTGCGCATTTTTAGTTTAAGTTTTCCTGTTATTTATTTGTGTTTTGAATGTGCAATAAAGTGTTTTTACTTACACGGCACTTAATTTTCACCTGATTACTAACATTTCCAGACTCTCCACTGGCTGGTGAAGCCGAAAGACTCGACGAATTTCCACCCGACCTTCATAAGGTTCCTCGAGGAAGGCATCAAGAGCGGCACTTCCAAGAAGGACCCGGAGCTCCGCGTGGCTGAGCTCAGGGAGGGCATACTCCCCGCGCTCGCCAACGATATACAGGAGAACCCCGACTTCTGGCTCAGCTCCAAGATTATAATGCTGTTGGCTGTAGCTGTGCTATCCATCGGTAAGTGTTTGTTGAATCGCGAAAAGCATTTCATAAATTTTAAATTTTTATTTTATATTAGGTAAATACAATAGGTAACAATCAACATTATCTATTGTGGATACAAATTTTTTTTTGTACCCGACTGATACCCTAAACTCCTTAACGATAATAGCATAATATTACAGTGAACAATTTAAAAAGTCCTACAGGGCAGGTACTGAAAACTTATAACTAAACAAACACATTCTAACTTGCTCATTTCAGAGTGTTTAAAAAATTATGAGAAAGTGTCTGGCCTTGAACCACTTATTTATACTAGATTGAAAAATTGGAAAGTGTCAGTCGGGGCGACGGTAGCTCAGTTGGCAGAGCAGTGGGACGGTACCCAACGTCCCGGGTTCAAGTACCGGCGGTTGCAAATAATTTTCGTTTATGGAAATAATATAGCACTTTGAGTGCATACATAATAAAACCACAGTATACATTGACGGCGTTAAAACAATCGGTAGTGTGTGTGTGTAGTGTAGTAATCATTCAATCTAGTATATATATGTTTTGTATCTATCACAGAATCATCAAAAGAAACCCTTGGAGCCCTGGCTAAGAGCATCTGCAAGGCGTCATGGACGGTGGCGACCAGCGAGCGAGAGCTGCTCGCGGTAGAGGACGCCGGCATACACATGTGTCTCAAGAAGCTGGCCGCCCTCGACAAGGACAAAACCGACGCCACGCTGGGTGAAGCGCTCGCAGAACATTTGGACGGAGATACGGTTAGTCATAGCTTATATAGGTACAAATCAAATTTTGAAAAACCACTAGTGATGGCTAAAGTCGCAGGTTCTAATCCTGCCCGCGCTTAAAAATTTTGCAAGTTTTAAAAAACTGATATGCAGGTTATAAATCTACCGTATCGATAAAGCCGACTAAGGGATGCAGGGAATGGGCAGCAAGATTACCTGTGAATGCACTTGTCAACGGGCTTACCAAGCTTGCCGAGTATGGCTAAAAACCACCACCGTGAAAAAAGGCGAGCAGTGGAATGTTGTTGGTGTTGTCACTTCGAATAGCGAATCGTAACGTAATAAAACGTAAACGTGAAAATCATCAGTTATTAGAGAAAACTGTATTGAATATTTTAAGACATCATGAGGTGTGACCAATTTCAGTACTTTTTTAAATGTTTAGCATGTAAATAAATAAATAACTTGTACGATTCTACACAGCGCCATCTTGTCCCAAACGTAGCAAAGCTACTACTACTGCTATGTACTATGGGAACTAAATACATACATACATATATCACGCCTATAATCCCTTGTGGGGTAGGCAGAGCGTAAATGGCCGCAAAAACGGACATTTACGCCACGTCTGACAAATATTTGAGGGACATTCTGAAAATTGTGTATCGCCATAGTGACAGGTTGTCAGCCCATCGCCTAAAATTGCAATTAACACCCTCAAGTCCCTTAGTCGCCTCTTACGACTCCCACGGGAAAGAAATGGGTTGATGCTATTCTAAGCCGGCATGACACGGCACTAAATAGCTGATATTAATACTTATTTACCAATATATATGCGTGTGTTTCTGTGTGTATTGTATACCCTATCTTTATTTTCAGCTGAAGAAATGGCTTCCAACGAACAGGGGGTGTTTCTTCCTGCTGAAACTGATAGAGCTGAACACCGGCGGCGTCGCCGACAACATCGTCAGGAAAATCAAACCTCACGCGGCGACCCTCAAGCAGCACGCGACAGAAGGAGCTAAACTATTGTTACAAAAACTCCACAAGAAATAAATAAATTGCCATTAAAAATATTGATTTTTTTTTTTTACTTTAAAGGAAAACTTATATTAATAATAATACAATTATCACAAGTTGCAGAAAATATATACTTTGCCTTATATAACACAGTCATAATGTTTGTACTGAACAATGGGATTACTGAAGAAACTACGCCGTCATTATTTAATAAATCATAATTATTTTTTAGTGTTCAAAACAATAGTAAGTAAGTAAGTAAAGTAAAAACACTTTATTACACAAAATAACAAATAAAAATAACAGGAAAATTCATAGCTAACATGCGCAAAGGCGGCCTTATCGCTATAAATGATTTCTTCTAGACAACCTTTGGGTGGAGGAGAAAGTATTGAAAAACAGAGCAGTGCAAGAGTAATCATAATAAAAAAGTTAACTTGGACAAAAGCAATAAATACAGAATACAAAACTATAGTATAAGTACACGTATACTTTTGAAATAATTATCCTAAAGTACATTAAATTTTAGAAAACTTGCAAAATTCGAACCTGCGACTTTCGCCACCACAAGTATAAAAAAGTTTTCTAAAAATTGTTTACCTAACACGTGAAGTATTTTAAAATTTTGATCCATACTAATATTAGAGTTTGTGTATGTATGTTTGTTATCTCTTCACGCTCTCAGGATTGACCAATTTGGATGAAATTTCGAACACAGGTAGTGTATAACCTGGAATAACATATAGGCCACTTATTACCGCGGGAAAACAACTATTACCACAGGAAAATGAGTGGCAGCGGGTAACTCGCTGGGCGGAAATGTCCTATTTACATAATTTTATTAGCACATGACTAGGTTATGACTGTTTTCTATTGTTTAGTAACTACATCTGTCCAGACCCTCTGTATCTGTGTGTGACCAACGGAGTTGACGATGTTGAGGGATTTATCTAAAAGCTCCTCCTGAATTGCCTGAATTGACCTGAAAAATTAAAAATATTGCTTAAACATTGCTAGCACTTTTCATGAGTACGCCAACGCTGTATGGAGCGGGCTGCACGCGCGAGCACTATTGACAAGATTTGGCAAAATAGTACAACCCGGCACAGATAGTACAACCCGTACGCACATGACGTTGTTGTATTACACCTACTTACGTCACGATGCGCCTTCTTAATTCGGACGGGTTATAATGTCAAATCGCGCATACTGCAGCCCGCTGAAGGGAGCGTTGGGTCTTAAACCTTATAGTAAAATGTATACCTCAACCCTCTTTTGTTTTAATTTTTAGCGCCAACGCTGCGTCGAGCGGGCCGCCCGCGTGGCGAACCGGCGCATCTTGATATTATTATCCGTCCGAATTTAAAAGTAGCTATAATACGGCGAGGTGACTTTGTGTTGTTGGCTGCCCGCGTCACGCAGCGTTGCTCTATTATTTAGCCGAATCTAGCTTGCTCAACGCAGCGTTGGCGCTAAAAGCGCGGCTGATAGCGATCGTGCTTTGTGGCGTACCCTGGGGGAGGCGTCCAGCAGTGGACTGCTATAGGCTAATGGTAAATAAATTGACAAATTTACATTTCCTGTATTATTTTATAAAGGAAGTTTTCAATCTGAATCGAAACCATTTTACTTATTTTTAACACTTCTTATTTTAGTGTGGGACACCAAGTTAACGAACAACCCGATAAACCCTAGTGTCAGTTTGTTCAATCGCCTACTAGTAGTACCTCTGAAATGGTTGTGTAACGACTGCCGTCTAAGAAATCAAAGACAGCAACCGGGATAGGTACCATCTTTCTTACGTGCAATCAGTTAGTTCAGCCTGCAATGTGCTAACCAGACTGATAACAAATTCACAAAGTGATAATATCAACTTTGTAAGTGCACCGCCGAGAATCGAACTCTGAACCTTTGCGTCGCAGGCAGTCGCACTACCACTGCGCCACATCGGCCGTCCGTTGTTAAAATGAAAATGAAATAACTTTATTCAATGTAGGATAGCATTATCGCTTATTGACGTCATGATCGGTCATTGTAAAAAAAAGAAATTTGCATAAAGCCATTTTCTTTTTTTTATAACAATTTTGTATTGTCCTAATTGAAAACCGGCTCGGGCGGGATAAAAAAATAAATAAAGGCACATGTTGTACACTGTTTCCTGCAATGTTTACCTGCTAGCATCCAGCACATCCCAACTGTCGTCCTTTAGCTCCCCGTACATCTCAGACACCTTCTTCTGGAAATCCATTACTTCATATCTGAAATGAATATGTAATAATAAATAACCTGGACATTCACACAGCGCCATCTAGCCCCAAACTAAGCAAAGCTTGTACTATGGGAACTAGATACATACATACACATATCACGCCTTTTATCCCTCGCGGGGTAGGCAGAGCGTAAACGGCCGCAGAAAACGGCCATTTATTGTCTGACAAATATTTGAGGGTCATTCGAAAAATTTTATATCGCCATAGTGACAGGTTGTCAGCCCATCGCCTAAAATTGCAATACACACCCTCGAGTCCCTTAGTCGCCTCTTACGACTCCCACGGGAAAAAAATGGGGTGATGCTATTCTAAGCCGGCATCACACGGACCCGGGAACTAGATGGCTGATATTAATACTTATATACTTTTAATACATATTTTACATACGAAGAAAATACCCTGAACAAACCCAACTACTCGTGAGGATCGGACCCACGACCCTTGGGGCGTAGCAGGCAGGGGTACTATCCACTAAGCCATTGAGCCAGTCAGTGATGTATCTAGTGTTAGACATTTGTATAACACCGAGTTAAATATCTGCATGTATATTTACTAATCATTCCGCATATTGGCCGTTGCCGTGTGATGCCGGCTTAGGATAGCATCACCCCATTTCTTCCCCGTGGGTGTCGTAAGAAGCGACTAAGGGACTCGAGGGTGTGTATTGAAATTTTAGGCGATGGGCTGACAACCTGTCACTATGGCGATACACATTTTTTCGAGTGACCCTCAAATGTTTGTCAGACATGGCATAGACGACTGTTTTTGCAGCCCTTTTTGCTCTGCTTACCCCGCAAGGGATTAAAGGCGTGATGTATGTATGTAATATTTTGTATATAGTGATACACAGTTATCTGATTGACCCTCAAACTTTTGACAGATGTGGTGTTAATATCCGTTTTACGGCCGTTAACGCTCTGCCTACCCCGTAAGGGATATAGGCGTGATTTATGTATGCAATGGGACTCGAGGGTGTGTATAGCAATTTTAGGCGATGGGCTGACAACCTGTCACTATGGCGATACACAATTTTCCGAATGACCCTCAAACGTTTGTCAGACGTGGCGTAAATGTCCGTTTTTTCGGCCGTTTATGCTCTGCCTACCCTGCCAGGGATAAAGGCGTGATATGTGTATGTATGCATAGATGTATTATTATGACGAAATAGTACCTTTCATTTCCAAAACCCTTTCTTTCCATGACTTTATCAAGTGACATTGTCAGGAAGAACACTTTGTCAGGTTTAGGCAGCCCGCTGTCTGGGGACTTACACCAGTTTATATCCAGTCCTGAAACCAAATCAAATAGGAAAAAAAATTATAAGCGATTTATAGCAAAATCTTAAGATGGGCTGGTGATAAGGACATTGTTTCCTTTTATTTTTATTATTGTGTCCTTTCATTTTTATTCTTACTTTTATGTTAAAAAGTTCATTCTTATTATAATGCCTGCAGAAGAGTGGATCCTCCTGTTAGAGGCATTGTTATGCTTAAAAGGAGGCTCAGATACCTAGCTTTTAAAGAATACTGTAAGAAATAAAAATATATTTTTTTATAAGGAACAACTTTCTCTGAGAAACATAGTTTGAAATATGACAAAAATATTTTGAGTTTCCATTTATAGAAATCATAAATACCTTTGGCAGCAGAAAATGCCACACCAGAGTAGCAATATCTGTCCACTATCAATGTGGTTCCATCCATGAGCATCTGCGTAATCTCCTCAGCTCTCTCCCAGCGGTTCGCTGAGAATAGTAGGTGGATAGCTTCATTCGGTAAATCTTTCTGAAAGAACAGAGCCAGGTGTAAGGGATGATATACTGGAAACTTTTATGGCATGATTGATAAATGTTTACTATGGAGCCCATGTCGGGAAACATTATTATTTTTCCAGTTTCTATAGAGTCAGTCAGCTGATTTGGAACTTTATATGGGAAGTTGTTTCTTTTTCTCCTAAACCCACATAGCCTCTCGCCTTTACATCCATAGAACAAGTTGTTCAGTTTCATGGTCTGATCATGCTTGCAAAGTTAATGGTACACTGTCTCTTATGCCCCTTAAAGAATATTTTAAATCCAGGACTGTGGAATGCCATGTCACCACTCTGCTGATATAGTTACCAGAATCTTGGATACAGTAGCAAAATTGTTGATTTCATAATACAATTTATTGCAAAGCATTTGATTTTGATAAGATAAATGTTTACTAACCTTGGATGTCAAATAACTGTCTATTAGCTTCCCAATTTCCGTATTTCGTGCTGGGAAATTAGTGTATTCAGCTGGGATTTGTTTCTTCTTTAGGCTTTCAACTGAAATTAGAATGAATTATATATTTACGCACAAGTTACGGTTATAAATGTATAGCAGTAATGTGACATAGGTACTTACCAAGTGCCTTACACTGTGTAGACTTTCCTGTTCTATCAACACCTTCTATGACGATCAAAGCACCCCGTTTAAACGTCATTTTAAAAGAATAAAGATTTAATTTCTTGTAAATTAACGAACAACCTGAACCCGCTTGGTTGGTAGGTAATTTACTTATAGTTAAGAGTTTACTAAGAGTGTAATAAGTTGTAAATAGCCAAAAATAATTAGTTCCAGTACGTACACAAAACAGAGGACAAAATGCACTTATTAGGATTATTTTCGCTATTAATTTGATTTTTTACTAAATCGGCGGGAAAACGGAACGATGGATGGTCCCTATGACAGTTTCTGTTTCGTTCGTGTAGAATCAAGGGTACGTTCAACGTGCTCCGGATAAGATAACCTTAGCTTAAAATTTAAACTAACACACCTCCGAACGGCGAAATGAATGAACGAAAGACAGTTAGATGTCATCACATTAGCGATTTCCGAAGATTTAACGCTTTGTCTGTTCTTATTTTCGTAAATATAAACTTTAAAAAGTATAATTTATAGTGCAACACGCACGATAAACAACAGAAATATATCACCAAAACATTAGATAACACTATGCACCTGTCAAACTGACGTTTGGCTACATTTTATCTCAATCGAGAGGTCGAAAGATTTTATCCGATGTGTGCGCATGAACGGGGTAGGATAGGATAAGTTTGAAAAGTAGATGTGTTACGATCTGTCATCGCTGATATATTCTCTAAAGGGACTGCGTTGAACGGCCCCCAAATTTTGCAAGAAAAAGCAACGCAAAATTCCTGAACGAAAAGTCCACGCCTACTTTACACAAATGTTAACGAATTTTAACCTTATGTCATTGAATTAAGGTGTCTAAGCTAAGCATCCTCAAGAAAAACAATACTTGATTATATCGACCAATCATAGACAAGCCTCTAAGGTCAAGGTTCCGATTGGACGAACAGTTGTCAATATAAAATCATGAAGCTAGCCACAAAAAGCATCAAGGCGCGAACGAATGTGTGAAGTGAAGTTCGTAAATATTGTAATCTTGGTTCGTGGAGCGTTTTACGTTTCTTTGTTTTTATTTATTTATTCTACGTTTTTGTAAAATACTAGAACAATGAAAAAAGGCTATAAAGTGACTGACGTTCGTAGAGAGAAGAAAATTGGCGTAGCCGCTGAAAATTTGTCGGAGCTCATCCAGAAGTCTTGTAAGAAATTGGGTGTAAGTGGCGCAGTTTTTTATGTTTTCACATTTTACACTATTATTACACATATAATTGCTTATATTTCGATATTAGACGACGACTTTAATTCATAAATTGCGAATTTATCCTTGATAACAGATTTGGGTCAATGGTAAGGCTAGTGTACCTTGGCCTATATTTGTGTGTGAACCATGACCCATTTCTTTGTTTGTAGTTCAATGTCAGCTGGGGGGAGTGCCGCCTGTTCGTGGCGGAGGACGGCACGCTGGTGGACGACGACGACTACCTGTGCACGCTGCCGCCGCAGACGCTCTTCGTGCTACTCAAGAATACTGAGAAAATGGTAACTGGTACGTTCTGGATACACGCAACGCAAATAGGTGACCTACTAGGTACCTTTTAGGCGGGTTAAAAATTTACCCCACAGTCATTGGGTTTTGACTCCACATACAAGTCCTGAAACGCGGTATTGAAGTGTTTCCGCTGATCACTATATATACCACTTCCAAACATGTCTGGTTGGAACAGTTGTTCCCCTAGTTACAACACCTTTTTTCTTACAGTCGTCACTCAGTCTGCTGGCCTCATCATCATTCCTAAAGGGTCGTTCATCAACACAGTGATCTACAAGAAAGAAATACCACACAAAACAACATAAAATTTTAGTTCGAAATTTAAAAACACTAATATGTTGTTTATGCAATTTTTCCATGTCATGTGAATGGTGGCTGTGCTAAGCCCAGTCGGTAGAGATATCAATACTAGTGATAGTGAAAGTCACAGGTTCAAACCCTGCCTGCGGTCCAATTTTGCTTGTTCTCCAAGACGTAGACTAAGCTGTAATGCTGTAAATTTGTTTCAATAAATAAAAAATAAAATAACATTTCTTTTGCTAAGTAAGGTAGGTGTCATTGATCAGATTTAAGCTTATAAAAATTGAAAATCTAACTTCAAACTGACCTAACAAATTTTACCAACTCATCAATAAATGTAGCTTTTGAGACCAGGATTAATGCTCTAAGTGTGTGTAATGTTTTTTATAGAATGGATAAATAAATTCAAATGTTACCTCTGATGATTAGGCTATTTAGTAAGATATCTAATGTTAGTAAGTTATCAACGGACGTTAACGCTCTGCCTACCCGCAAGGGATAAAGTCGTAATATGTGTATGTAGATAAGAACTTTAATATTTTTAAGTAAAACATTTTTAATTCATTGAACATTTTACCTTCTCATATTTATAGATTTCGATGTCTTCTATCAACTGATGCGGTCTACTCGCAAGGATTACCTGGAGACCGGTCACGCAGCGCAGCAGTTCCTCAACACCAACCTCAAGGAGAAGTTCCGAGTCTTCCAGAAGTACATCGCTTCTGCTGATGCAGACAGTGAAAGGACTACACTGAGTGAACGTGCTCAGGATCCTAAGTGGTTTGAAGGCAAGTCTATTTCATGTCATAAGGTTAAGGTTGCAACAACAACAAAATATACTGAATGTAATCTCTTCAAAATTGATTGGAAAGATTTTATGTTTAAAAAAATGGTTGCCTGTAAAGTCGGTATACGGGCGAAGTTTGAACGTGACAACGTAATGCGCCGATTATGCTTGAGTGGGAGAGAGACGGCATTCAGCGTGCCTCTCTTTCGGTCGTGACTCACTGTAACAGACGTGAGCGGGGGTTATATTTTTCCGTACATGCCACCGAGCCACAACCTAATTTAAGACGTTGTCACGTCAAAAATTATATAAGTACAATAACCTGAATGTTCCTGTGGATCACCCATTTAATTCTTAACATATTTTTTTTTTCATTTATCTCAGGTATTCTTTCTCTGTTTACAGGACTTGACCCCTCAGAGAAGACGAAGGAGCAGGCGATGTCGAAGCGCGTCAAGGATCGCATGCGCGGCTACTTCTACAAGACCAAGACCGCGCTGCAGTCGTCAGACCTTTACATCAAGTCCAAAAACGGCCGCGGTAAGAAACTCATCGACCAATTCATATTAGAGCTAAGCAAACTACTAGAATCACATAAGTATAATGACACCTACTTCAACCGGAAAGCTAAGGCTGTAGACAGGTTGTGTGATGAGAGTGGACAATTTCAGTGCGGCGGGTTGTGGAGCAATGACAAATGCGTTTATGCAAAAGATCATGTGATAAACCCGTACAGAAGTCGCGAGGAACGCATCATATTTCAGACCTGGAACTTGGACCACAAAATTGAACTGTCCAGGTCGATCATACCGAAAGTTCTCGACGCCATCGAAGGGTTGTACATCGGCAACATTAAATGTGTGTCATGTAAAATGGATTCCAAGAATGGGGATATAGAAACTGACCGATATTATTTACAAATATTCACAAAAGACAACCTCAAGTTGGTGCACATTGTGTGCCACCACAAGGGCAAGCACGACGCACAATCTGATGTGTATACAGTTTGCAAACAGTGCTTTAGTAAACAAACCCTTGAGCATGAAATATAATTTCATCAACTTAAAAAAATATTCGAATAAATGCCAAGTTAATAGAGAATGTTGGCAGAATGGATATGTATTTTTAAACTCATAGGCTTATTTTTGTAACTTATGGTGCATAAATCCATGACTATTTTCATATTGTGCCAAAGTTTAGTCAAATAATGAAATGACTATTTTTATTTGCTAATTATAAATTATTTATACACTTTCCAACCTGCCTCACTGGAAGTTCACATTATTACACTACTGTCCTATATGTAGACAATAGACATAAAGATAATAATATGCTGTAAAATGAAATTGATTTATGAAAAGTTACTATCATGCATTAAACAATAACTTTTCATAACAGTTTGTTCTCATAAATGTAGTGAAAGTATTGTATAGCCTTTAGTAGCAACTGTTTACACTTTAAAAATTGTTGATGTTACTAGGTAAAGAGTTTTCTATTCCTTAAATTTTGATCTCCTTGCCCTATTAGTTATTAATAAAAAATACTTAACAATATTAACTAAATAAGTAAGTACATGGTACTGAAAAACTATTTTTATAAGTCAATATTACAATATAACTTTTATTTGTACATATTATATTGCTTTTGTGAATACCAAATAAATATTGTAAAGGAAATAATTTATGTACTAAAATAAATATATTTTTGAAATAAACCTCATTTAATACAGGGTTGTAGATACATTTTAAAAGCCATTTTGTTTTTGGTACTTTCTTTTTTTTGACAATCATGTTCTTGCTAAATGAGAAAACCAAAAAGAAATGCAGTTCTAATTTATTTTATGAAATCAATTGATTGAAGCATATTTCTAAATATTTTATATTTAATTAATGGACTGAACGAGACACAATCGAATTTGTAGAAAGTCACTCGTAGTTTCTCTATGAATTCGTCCTCATAGGACAAATTTTGTTCAAAATAAATTATAAATATTCATATTTTAATGCGATAGTAAGTTGGTAGCATTGTTGTTAATTAAAAGGATAGTAGCGACAGTAGAAGCGTAGAGTTGAAACTGAAAAGTATCACTTTAGGAGAAGTATTTTTGAAACAATTTTTTTTATTTTTGCCGGCGCCATGAGGCCTCGCCAATCTCGCCATGCCACGAAAAACCACACGCGTGGCCACCGCGTGACGTAATGTCGTTCGAGCTGCGCGGAAGATACGCGTAAAACTAGAGTACCTAATGCGAGTGTGTTTCTGATAAATTTAGTATTTTGTTACATTCAAAATATTAAATCTACAGATGATGATCAATCATATAAATATAATTATTATAGACTTCCTTTACTTATTAATCCTACCTACTATGTAAGAATCCCTAATTTTGTAATAATCATGTAGATGTAGATTGTGATAGTTAATAAGCAATATTGCTCTGTAAGTGGTTCACTTGATCTGAATATGAATGTTCATATAAACAACATTTTTATAATGCGAGTATCTAAAGTGATGCATAATATAAATTTAAGTTGATTAACCGGGTCTATCGAGATAGTTGTGAGGTAAATACATATAAACGAGTTACCTGCATCCAAACGTTTCAACCGAGTTACATCAGCTGTGGTCGCGGTTTGACAACTCTAAACTATCGCAACAAACCCGGTTTATCAACTAAAATATGTGAAAGTAATCGCGAGTGCTTAAAAAGTTATAAGGCTTATTACGTAGTTTAAATCATTATTTAATTAATATAAACAATTATAATAAAGTAGATGCTTCCAACTAAGGCTTTATAGTGTAGTTTAGTGTTCAGTAGAAAAGTTTGGGAATACCTGTATACTGTATTAAATTGTCCTCATCCTCTAGTAGACATCGTAATGTAGGTAGACTAGGTAGAGTTAATTATATTCATCCATATCCTAATTAGCTTAGGTTACAACTATATTGTTTATGGTGTATAACAAAAACGGAATTGAGCTTTTTACTTGCAGCATTTAAAATAGAAAGAAATGTTTAACACTATTGACCTTCAGTCTCTGTTAAATTAGTTATATAGAAAATTAAAGCAATCCTAGTCTTCTGGGATATCCCAGAGATCAATAACTTGATTGCAAATTAGTCAAATATTTTTGTTTAAGAAATATGGAAATATGTAGTGAGTTAGCAAAGATGTTATTTTTGAATGAAGTAATAAAGATCAAATTATATTTCATCCATTTGTTTTTATTATTTAACCAAATCTATTTATTTATCCATTTTCCGCCAGCACGCGGCGCGGGCACGAATAGTACAACCCCTACGAACACATCTTGCAATATTAGGGCTGCCGCAGACAAACATACGTTTTTGCGAGCGATAGCTCAAACACATTTCATATAAATTTTAAAAAGAACTGTATGTAATTGAATTTAAAGTTACATTGCCTAGAATGTCAAACTCCACCGGTTGCCGCCGAGAGACCGTGAGAGCCGTTTGTCATTCTAGCCAATATCACTTTTATTTCAAATACGAAAGAGTCTCATAGCGACTTTCTAGTTAAAAGTGCTTGAGCTATTGCTCGCAAAAACTCCTCTTGCTCTGCGGCGGCCATTATTATGTAAAGCCGCCCGCGCGTGCAGCCCATTCAAGGTAGTGTGCCCAATACTGCTTTGAATGCCTAAAATTTACAAAAAGACTAGACAACAGGTTTACTATGTTATACTATCTTAGGATTGATTTGATTGAAAATAAAACATTATAATCAGGTATGGTGGTTTAATAATAAAATAATGATCATACTTAGTAACTAGAATCTGTAGTCCTACCGCCGTTTCCTGCCAGGAGTTTTCTTGCCTGGGTTCCTCTGGCCTTTGCCCCCTTTAGGCTTCTTGGCTGAGAATTTGGTAGGGTTGCCACCCTTCTCTTTGCGTTTCCCTGCTCTTGGTTTACCTGTCTTCTTTTCATCTGATCTCCTGGAATGATAAAACATTTATGTAAGTACAAAAGTATTAATAAAATTATTAGAAAAGTTCCTTTTAGAAAAAGATACAATGAAAATTTGTAAAGTATTAATTTGTAAGTGAACACTTACTGTACTTGTTCAGTATGAATTTGCTTTGCCACTGCTTTTTCCATGTCAATCTTAGGTCTTTTATTCAGTATTTTGTCGAGCATGTTCAGGTTAGCTTCCTTCTCTGCTTGAGGAGTGGGTATGGGAGCTTTCCTCTTCCGTTCCTTGCCGGGTATGAGCTCATGGATGCCCTTCCCACGGGCCTCTTTTTCTTTGGGCAGTTTGTCTTGGAATTTGCCGAGTGATGCTGTGGATGCTTTAGCTACAGTTGCTGCTGTGGCAAGCTAAAAATTAAATGTAAAAAAGAAGTTACAACTGAGAATTCTGAGAAAAAGCTCTTAACAACTATGATTGATAGACTACTTTAATATATTTTTGAAGAAATAAAAATAAAAATCATAGTACCTGTGTGGCAGAAGCTTTATCACTAGTAACAGGTATTCCAACCCTGGGTATCTTGACTTTCCTAGCTCTGGCCATATTCTTCAATCGCTGAAGTTCATTCTTTGCCACTTTCTCTGATTTCTCTGAGGCTTTCTTCTCATACATATCAGTCATAGGATCCAGATTCTGGGGCACCTCTATCAGCCAATTCTTCTCCTTCTCTGCTGCTGCTCGTTTGAAACTAAAATTATTAAATAAAATGGGTTATTGCATTTTAAACTAATTACTACTTTCTCCTTGAGACAAGCAAACAAATAAGAAAAAATATAAATAATTAATAAAATAAATATTATAACTAAATAATTTATTTTAGAATTTATTTAAGATAAAATGTTATGTAATTCATTATTGTTCGAATAAAGGCTAATTGAAATTGAAATTGAACTACTTTCTCATCATTAAGTGTATAAATATAAATCAACCTACCCATACAATGGCACCCATTTCTGTAGCTCTTCATCCCATTTGAGTTTGTCTTTCTTTTTCTTGTTGATACCCTTAGCTTTAGCAAACTCTTGCCATGCTGTAAGTGGCTTAGGTTTAGGCACGGGTTTTGCACGAGGAAGTACTGTGGTGGGTGCAGGCAGACGGACGACGATAGCCTCGTCTACTCTCTCCGTAGGCAGCTCCCATATTTTGTTCAGCAATAACTGCGTGTTATCTCTGGCTAAGGATTGTAAATACTCATCTCTGTTTTTGTCTGAGCTGTAAAATGAGAGAATCATTTATTTGAAGATAAATCGTACAAGACATTCATTTGCTACAAGTATGTGAGAAAATAAGGTAATAAAATAAGTAGATAAAAAGATATGACTTACTTCAGCAACTTCGAGTCGAAATCATTTGTGTCCAAAGCTAGAAGTGTTCCAACGTCGAATTCTAATTCTAAATGCTTTTCAACAGATATGGGTTTGTATTTCTCAGCTTTTTTCTGTTCTCTTTCTAATATTTCATTGACTATATCCATGTTTTCTAAAATTACAAATCTTTAAAACCACGCCAAAACAGAAACTTAACCTCAAACTTGATTTGACGTTTACAACACGTGCAACAAGCTGTTTATATAGAGAGCTTCAGCATTTAGTTGGAATTTTTTGGCAAGCTTGCAAAATATATTTTCTGTTCTCAAGCCAGTCTCTTAAGAGAAAACGAAGAAAAATGCAGCAGCCAATACCGAACTAGAGAGCTTTGCCAGAATATATTATAGTGTCCAAAAATAAGTGCGCCATTTAGATGATATTTATTTAAATGCACACCACAAAACAATATTGTTTAAACATCTTGGAACCATTAAACCATATCATTTGCACTAAGTCTAAAATTTGGTTGCGTATTATTTAGACACGATTCTACGTTATCACAAATTTTTGATTTGGCCCTGAAACCATGGGAATAATAATATGTTTTTAACTTACTCCGTAAATGAGGTGGTGTGTTTCGCTTTAGCGCTCACAGATTTAGCGTTTCGAGGTCACAGTGAGTGAGAGGCCGCCATATAAGATGTTTGACGCAGCTTGTTTAATATATTGATGTAGTCTGTTAACTGTCAATTTTGATCACAAGCGCAACATAACCTGGATACTAAATAAAATAATTTGCGATTACCAGTTTGTTGTGAAAAGGCTAGTTCTATTATATTCTCTTTGGTGAAAAGAATGACTGGAGAATCACAGAAAACTTGTTGTTTTAAAGCTGAAAACAAATTCCTCGTAAAAAGTGGATGTAAAAAGCGTATGTGGAGGTCTCTGAAACAAATACTGACTGCAGAGCGGGCGCTGCCTTGGCCAAACGATGCTGTTCTTTGTAAGTTTGTTATATCATTACATTTAAGCTTTCCATTTAAAAGCAGTATCTTGGAAGACGTCTTCTGTTTACAGATTATTCAATAAATGCACCTCCAACATTCAAACCGACGAAAAAATACTCGGACATATCAGGTTTACCAGCACCGTACATAGATCGTCACTCCAAGCTCTTCTACAGCAATGCGGAAGAGTTCGCTACTGTTAGAAACCTGCCGATGGACATCACTGCCGGATATCTTCAGTTGAGAGGAGCTAATACTGTTGTGGGGTGAACAACAACATCTACTTCTTTGTAATAATGCAAAGCACTGAACAAATCAAAAACCTTCACTATCTGTAATAGGGTTAACATGGAAAGAAAATGTGTTAAAAGTATATGGGTAAAACCTGAGAATAAGGTCGTACGCTCGCTCACGCGGTTTCACGCGCGGGACGGCCCGCGCGGGCCAGATTTGACAAAACACAAGATTGGCGCCACGTGACGCGGCCTGCGGTCACCCGCGCCGCGGCTTCAGCAACCCGCGACATAATATAACCCGTACGAACACGACGACACTTGCCATATTTCAACTACCTAGGCACTATGCGCCTTCTAAATTTGGACGGGTAATAATGGCGGCGATGTCAGATCGCCGCGCGGTTCCCGCGAGACCGCGCGCGGCCTCACGCGCGGGCTGGCCCGCGCGTGAAACCGCGTAAGCGAGCGTACGGCCTAAAAATGAAAACAAATATTAATGTTTGAACTTTTACTTAATATCTATTACCGCACTTATCTTATATCATGAGAAATTAATACTGAAAGATGTTCATTAATAATTTAAAGGTCATTTACAGTGAAAAAAAAATAGTTGAGTAGCAATGTCCCACCCAAAAAGAAAAATAAATAATTGAGTTATTTCATCATTAGTCTGACAGAATGAAAAAGTAATAAAATAAAAAAGGTATAGTTTAAGAACCTCTTCTAGTTCTTGATGTTGACAATCATGGTGGCATTGGCACATGGGTTTTGGTAGATGCAGTATTCATCATCAGAGCCAGTATTTCAGATTCTGTGAGCAGAGAACTCAGTGTTGGATACTCTGCTAGCTGACTTGGAGTCAAAGTCAGGAATCTAATGTGCTGCACAAGTTTCCGTGTTATGGTTTTGCATTGCAGGCCTAAAAATTAAAACAATAACTTGCTACAGGAAGTATTTTATGTCTAGAAGTAAAATCAAGAGTTTCTTGTGAATACAATACAGTACCTATTTCTAAATCTTTCTCCTTTGAAGTTGAAGCTATACAGTAGTTGTGGTCTGGCAAGTCATCATTCTTCTTTTCATTGTTTTTATCAGCATTATTTTCTTCTTTGATCACAGGACCATCAACATCTTCAGTGAAAGTTTCAGTTTCCTATGAATCAAAAATCTTAATAATACCTTACATAAAACAATCAATTTAAGAGGTTTTGTAACAGAAACTCCTGAAATAAGTGGGTATGATTTACTTAACTCACCATACAATTTGTGGCTGAAGAACTAATGTTGAGTGATTTAGCAAATCTCTCAGCAGCTTTAAATAAATCCAGCTCACTAGATATGTTCAGTTTTTCCATTGCAAATATCTTCTCAATAGTGTCTAGTGTAGCTTCTTCAAATCCTTTATTTAGCAGTATACTTGAAGTTTCAGACTGAATCAACTGTGAAACAGATTGTTATGTAATCACTTCAAACTATGATGCTGATATGTAGTTCATTTGATACACTGAGACATTACAGATGTGCTCACCTTCTCACATTCTTCAACTAGTGGTTTTTCTCCCACCATTTGCACAAATTCATACATTGGACATGCAAGCTCCGGAGTCAGATTACAAGACAAGTATGTGGTGCACACAGTCAGCAAATGTGGAAGCATGTACTTCTGAGCCCCATAGTACAGACTACAGGCATTTGTGAATGAATCCAACTCAATATTATCAGTGTAGATGTATCTAAAAAGAATTAGAAGTCTAAAGTGAAGCTAGTGCTAGCAAAATCTATAACAATTTTTTATTGTCCTGTTCATAACAAATAAGCTAAAGGCTGACCTGCTTTTACCTGTAGGGATAATGTACAGACCTTTGGTTTAAATGGTTTTTTTATTTATTGATAATTGATATGTTGTTAATAAATCAAACAAGTTACTGACCACTTTCCATATTTACAATAACTTACTCCAATAAGACTTTGAAAGTGTCTGGGTGAATATCTGGTATCGGGATAGGGTTGTCGCACTCCGCGATCGGCCCGTAGAACATGGCCTCAAACACAGGGGACGCCATAGCAAGGATCAGCTTGTGGTCCTTTAACACGACCTGTTCCGGAGATTCGCCCACAAGAAACGAACAGTCCGACCAACGTTCTGTTTTCAATAGTTGTGCCCCTCGCTGTTTTATTTCTCCACATTGCAGTTGCCAGTCAGTTGGATCATCTGCTTTCGGAGTCATTTTTAACGCAATACTTTACTTTATGCACGTAAAAATTAAATAAAAGCCCCGCCCCGACAAAGTATACTCTGAAGACCAGATTCTGTGAACGCAACGCACAAAAAACAAAACAAAAAAACACAAGTGTTACATTAAAACGCAACAATATAATACCAAATCAACATAGTATTACCCGACACTATGTCTGACATGATAATATACGCGAAAGAAAGAAGAACAATAATATTACGATGTCTTCTGTATTAACTCGATTATTTTTTTACGGTCGTTATACCCGTAGAGAAATGAGTGCACAAACTTCCAGGGTGTATTCTAGACGTGAAACTGAACAACTTTTCTTAGCTTCAACGTTGCGCCGAGCGAGCGGTTGCACGCACGGGCCGCTCGAAAAGATTCGGCAAAATACAAGACAACACTGGGCGATCCGTGTCACGTTGGCGCTTAAAAACTCTGTAAAATAGTATTCGTAACAAGCATAACAAGAAAAAACCGACTGCTTTCTGAGATAAACCCTAGCCTATGACACTCGGGATTCCCATTCGAATCTGTTCAGTGGTTAGCGAGTTTGTCCTTTAAAGAATCGCACATATTATTTATACATACATACATAGAATAAAAATTTAATAAAATGAACTCTAAAAATATTTCATTGCTTTTTTGGTTGGGCAGCCGTGTAAAAAGATACTATGACAAGTTGTTAAATTTACGAGTAGAACTCGCCCTGAAAATATAAGCTATGACCTTAAATTGAACCCAGTAGGTTACGTACGCGACATTATTTGTAATACACTGCTGGACATAATCATTATTATATGCTGTGTATTATTATGTCGGGCAATATAGCAAAAACGACAATAGGGCTACACTGTGAAATAAGCTTCAGGGATTTCCCGGAAAACAAGCAACGACAACCAGCCACCTAACCACGGAAGGTAGTGTTGCCTAGTTACTAGTTATTATTCTGTGGTGTTGCTTGAAGACCAACAAAACCCATTTCTTAGCCAAGAATAGCATAGTTTTTCAGCAACCGAGTTTTGTCTTAATTTTTACCAGATGGCCACTAGGAATTTTTGGTCAAAAACCATGTCCCGAACAGCCACCGTATGTCCCTAAGGGCTGCCGCAGACCAAACGTTAGTGTATGTATGCGACAGCTCGAGCAGTTTTTTCATATAAATTCATAAAAGAACCGTACCTAGGTAGAATAAGTGACATTTCCTAGAATGACAATTGCCGCCGGTTGCCGCGCTGGGGGCTACCGTGATTTGTAATTCGAGCCAGTCACCTTCATTTCTTTTTCGTGTGGGAAACCGAGTCGTTCAAACTAAACTGGAACCTAAAAAAAACAAGTAAATAAAACATGTACCGTATGTATTTTTTATTAAAACTGGTAGTGAACAGTGAAAAAAAAGTCTCTTTTCAGCTTTCCAGAATAGCAATCATCTGTCGCAGTTATGCATTTTCTTTTTCATGTTTTCAAATTTGAATTGATCTAGTAGTGACTTTACAATATCGCTAGGCAAATAAGCTAAAATATTCATAAATGTCCCGGACCCTAAAAAAAGAATGTGATTTGAAACTCGTAGTGAACAGTGATAACACTATGTTTCATGGGAGGAACAAAAATAGTCTCCAAAATAGTTTCAACTGAGAAAAAGGGTGGTAAATAAAACAATAGTTTAAAAATCATGAAAAATTGTTTAATTGGCATACCAACTGATAACATGTTACAACCTATGGCCAATTTTACAATTATCAATATGTTAATCATTAAATATAATATTTATGTAAAATATGTTTATGCTTCAATGGTTTACTTACATTTAAATTTTATATTATTATTCAGAAAAAAACTATATAATTAAAAAAGAGGAGGTCATTACATTAGACTCGGTAAATATTGGTATAAAATGCTCGCAAACACACGAGAGGCGATGTAAAGGTAGTTAGGCCTCCGGTTCAGGATTGGGTGTCAGAATACGTATAAATAAACGATAAAAAATACCTTAAGGCCACATTTTATTACTACGAGTCTCTATTCTAGAATACAAAAGCCATCTCAGCGCGTACCTTCGCCCCGCAGCTCTCGCGGAAAGAACATGGTTATGTTTAGTAACGACGTAATTTACATATAACATAAGGTTCGTTCACAATGAACATACAAGCCGGTCGAGGTAAAACCGACGCGTAGAACTTGCGAAGATATCGTTGGAGAAATAAATCTGTTAAAATGTCACACGTGACAGCTCGTCCGCCGGTATACGAAGTACAAACGATTAATAGAAAAAACGTACCGAACGTCGACGGAGCCGTCCCGTGCGTTTACAAGAAGCTTACACAACTATCATTAAAATTTGTATGGCAACTAAGCGGTCAGCGGTCACTGACGGTATTTACACGTGAGGGGGGGAGGCCGGGGCTCGGGAGGACCGCTAGGCAGGGGCGGACTTACAGTATAAAATTATAGAATCATAATCAAGTAGAAAACATGCTCATTTTAGTTTTAAAGTCGAATATCCGCCCGCTTGCCCAACTGCAGCGTAAGTATGCGGCCGCGTCGCCCGGCGGTGTGTATGTGTGTGTGAATGTTTCTGTTGCGGTGTTGAGGGCACGAGTTCTACTATTGTCGAAGCAAACAGTCTTTAACTCGATCGCTAAATGCAAATCCTGCGTCTAATCAAATAACTTTTGCCACAATTAATAATACTTTTTCATTCATGTTAATTTCATAAGAATATCACCCAATGAGTAATTTTAACACTTTACGTCGACTAGGTCTAAGTAAAATTGTAAACTCTCGATTGTCAGGAATGTTTCGTTCATAATACTGTGAGAAAATGCTTCAATTGTAGAGATTCGACTGTTGAATGCTATTTTACTCATTTAGCACCTTCGGAACGTTTGATAACGGGGGTAGTTGAGAAAATGTTAAATAGTTGTAAAGTGTTGAAGGGGAGAGAAAGGGTAGGGGGGAATCAATTCGAGCCGTCTGGTCGCAGCTTCAAGTTACTTGTCCTATTGTTGTTGTTCCATACAATTCTTCAAATACGACACAATATCACGGTAACCTAACATGGAAGATATGGTGACACGTACTGGCTACTAGAATTCATAAATGATTTTATATTAGAGATATTACAAAGCCATAGAATGAATGAAAATGATAACGATAATCAAATTAAATAAGCTAAACTGACAATTCGAACATACTTAAGTCAGCAATTTGATCATAGTAAACTTACTTACAAGGTAAAGTGGGGTAAGACTGTCACAAAACAATTTTTCGGCAAATTTTATGGTACCTTTCTCAGTTTAAGCGAGATTGACACTGATAAAAATATATTTGAACTTTCAATCTTATGTATAAAAAGGATTTATCAGAGATTTTTTCAATCTTTATGCGTAAAAACGTGTATTAAACCGGTTTTTTAAGGTGAAAGTCTTGCCCCAGAGCAGAACTTCTTCAACTAACTTGTGGAATAATATATCATGCCGATCTCAAAATATTACCAACTCATTTCATTTAACAAGAACTTTATCCTGGCAACATAGGTAGAAACATGAAAACACATCGGCTATGAGCAGTTTTTTTTCCACCTATTGTAAATATCTAAACCTCATTCTGGATCTTAATGCTAACAATGCTTCCCGTACGTGTCGCCATATCTTTTATAGCCATTGCACATAAAACTTTAACATAAAAGCACCGCTTCTGATTTTCTTAAAACCCATAGACAAGATCGAACTGTTCCCTACCCTCGGGTCACTCCATGCCCGAGAGTATTTTCATCTAAAGTCATCCAAGCTCTTGTTTTGTGGCGTTTTCTTTGTGATTTCGCCAGTGTCAAGTGTTGACGCTGACTTTGATTCAAACGCGATTCTATCTATAGTTTGTACGAAAATGCGAAGCGATCCGTTTACGTGACGAATCATATGCGGCCGTTTACTCCCGTGGCGGTGCTCACTCGACGCTGTTGGTGGTGTCGTTGACGTCGTCGAAGCTCTCGTCGCCGGAGCCGCTGTTGGCGCCGCCGCTGCCGCCCCCGCCGCCCCCGCCGCCCCCGCCCGGCGCCAGCGACCCGCGCTTCAGGCGGGTGGTCGACGACGCGCCCGATAGCCCGATCGCACCGCCGCCTTGCCGTCTGCAATAGTACATTCAATGTTTAGTACATTCAATTGTTAGGACAGTTTTTACTCAAACTGTCATAACAACAGCAGTACATTTTAAATCCTGCTATTTTCTTAAGTATGCAATGAAATCTCAAATGTATAAGAATAGCTCAGAATAAGTAAAAGAAGTATTACATAGTATTAAAGTGACTAAACTTGATAAAATCTTTTTATGAATGAAATGCTAGATACAGCTTGATTTTGATTGATAAATGCACTTTAAAAAGTATCGGCGCCTACAAAATCTGTCAATGTGAAATAGCCGATGTCTTATTTGATTCCAGTCTTTTACAAAAACAATAGTCGTCTAGTAAGACAAATGTCTGGAGAACTCCCATATTCTAATTTTACCGTTTTCTGTCGTATTAAGTTGAAATAATTGTCTAGCATGCTACGATACTACACGAATATCATAAACCTAACGAGGAATTACTATTTAATAATGTCCAATGTTTTGTTGTAGCTACCTTCCACAACCTAGCCAGTACAATCTAGCTGAATACGGCACATGCATTTGACATTATTCGCCTAAATAAATTATAGTAGCATTTATGAATTAGTAACAAACAACGCCACATTTAAAGGCCGATCAGTTCTAGCGAAATGTAAAATTTAGTAGTGGCAATGAATTGTTAGCGTCTTAGCAAAGAAAACCTAAAATCGAAAGACGACAGTCACACAAGATCACGAGATGAATGTTGAAGCTATGGAAGTTTTTTACGAGCCTACGGCCCAACAAACATGATGGCATAATCCTCTCGACACAAACTGTCACGTTCCCATTTATCAACAATCACAAAATGTCATGCTATTTTGCGCAAGTGTCATTTCGTAAACGAGACAATGTACGTCAAGACAGACTGAATGTCGCTAATGATCCTCTTGCCTGAACACTTCCTCATTCGTTGTCGGTATCCTCATCGGATATCGACAAAGTAGACAACGTGGACAACTGCCGCAGCTGTCGCGCCGCGCGAGACTCAGCTCTTACCGTGCTGTTCAGAAATAAGGTATATTCACTACTGCAAGGTCACTTTTGAACTACAGGAATACAAGTGGATCTAGTATTCAACCTTGAGGTACACCAATATTATTAAACATCTAAGAAACAGTTAAGTAAAGTTTTGTACCTTTAAACTTTGTCGCATAAACCAACAATAAATAAATCAACAGGATCATTAATCCAGGTTTGGCAGTCGTAGACGTGGGTGGATGATCAATAGTATCAGAAGCTTTTCATAAGTCTACGACATCATATTTTCGTTTTATATAATTATTTTGCCATGCCTGTCTAGCCTATTGGCAAGAGTATTATGTAAGTATAGTGTTCTAATTTCCGTTTACTCTGCTTTGGTTCATCACCACTGTTCAGAAATAATTCAAATTCAGAAGAATGCCCCAGGAACTGCAGCTAATATTTCTATAATGTGCTATTATTGATAGTATGGAGACGTTAATAATAGTACAATCTTCACGCGCGAAGAAATTTAACGATTACTAAGCAGAGGGCTTCAATACACACGAGTTTTTCATCGAAATTATAGGTAGTGCTTTATGCTACTCTTACGAGAACAACACAACTAAAGTTCAATAAACCTTAAATTGATGCAATGAAATTTCCAAAACAGATTCGTGCGTATGAGTATTATCTTCTTATATTTCGTAAAAACAAACGCAACAAGTCCATTCAGCCAAGTCTGCTTATGTCTGCTACAAATTCCGTTTTACAAAAGTTTTGACAGTTGCATATTTTACTCGTAAGTGATTTGTATGGATGATTCCTTCCCGCTAATTTGAAACGTGAACAATGACTCACGTTCCTCTATGTTTGAAAAAAAAAACTAAGTGCAATTTGTATGTAGATATCATATATTGCCGTGTGATGCCGGCTTAGAATAGCATCACCCCATTTCTTACCCATGGGTGTCGTAAGAGGCGACTTATGGACTCGAGGGTGTGTTTTGCCATTTTAGGCGACGGGCTGACTACCTGTCACTATAGTGATACACAGCTATCTGATTGACCCTCAAACTTTTGTCAGACGTGGTGTTAATATCCGTTGAACGGCCGTTAACACTCTGCCTAAGGGATATAGGCGTGAATTATGTATGTATGTATGTAGGTATCATATCTCGGTCACCTGAGTTTGTTTCGCAGGTTGTTGCACTCGCGCGTGAGTGTCTCGTGCGTCTCGAGCATGTCTTCCAGTTCGCGTTGCGCCTTGCGCTTGCCGACCTTCTCGCGCTGCACCTCTTCTTCCGCCTCGTCCAGCTGACGCTTCAGGGTCTTCACGCGGACGTTCATCTGTTGGGGAACGGGGTTCACAGATATTGGATTAGGTTTTGATATCAGAATCAAGTTCGGAATCGTGAAACACACAAATGTAAAGGAAAACTCAAAGCAGGCGTGACTGTGAAATTGAAATTGAAATTGTTTTTTTTTAAATTGAAATTGAAATTCTTTATTCAATGTAGGATAGTATTATCATATCACTTATTGACGTCATGAACCGTCATTGTAAAAAAAAGAAATTTGTATCACACAATTTTCTTTTTTTTATAACAATTTTGTAATGTCCTAATAGAAAACCGGCTCGGGCGGGATAAAAAAATATAAAAATCAAAGCACTGCCACGGGGCTGGCCAGGTTAATCACACGGCATGTAACTTTACGCCACCACCATCTGAAAACGATATTTGTTTCAAATTGAAGTCAAGATTTTTAAAGCGTGTAGTTTACATGCGTATAATTAATCGGACCTCCTGAACAGGAAAAACCCCCCAAAAAACCTGCCCAGAAGTGCTCCTACTCTAAATTAACAATCGTAATAGCCCCTACGCTACCCTAGCTAATTCTGGAAGTAAAAAAAAATATGTATAGACCAAAAATGGCTACATATTTTTTTTGTTGTAAAAATTGCAGTAGATAAATCTACCAGTTTCAACTTATAAAATATTTAGCTAGTCTACATATTGTTAATTTGTGAAAATATAATTTAAATTACATCCATGGAGATTTATAAAATTATGTCAGTTGTAAACTCCACGCACGTCCCATTTTGGTATTAAAAATGAGTGTGTGTTTCTTGTGCTGCGCTGGAATTTCAGAGCTCCATGCTCTCTTATTTTTCTAACATACATGATATTTTCATAAATATATTGACACGGCACAGTCATAATATTTATTCCTTAAACAGTTCCCTTAGGCAATCACGACTGCAAAGTTTATAAATTGCTCTAATGGCCCTTTTTTGGAGAACAAAAATTGTTTCAATATCAGCGGCGCGCCCCCACAGCAAAATTCCATAGGACATAATGCTGTGAAAATAACTAAAGTAAACAAGTCGCGCAGTTGCAATATCCGTGATCTCTATAATTTTTCGTACCGCATATGCAGCTGAGCTTAATCTTCCGGACAAAGATGTAATATGAGGGCCCCATTGGAGACTTGAGTCGAGAGTAATCCCTAAGAAAACTGTACTGGTAGTAAACTCTAATTTTTCATTATTAAGTACGACATGATTATTCAAAGAATGTACTACGTTAGGTAAAGTGAATAATACACATTTAGTTTTTTTCCCATTAAGAACTAAATTATTTGCAGTAAACCAACTATGAATTTGTCTTGTGACTAAACACACTAATAAGAAGTAACGGAACATAGACAAATTTTCAACTAATCACAGGCACAGTCGAGAGAGACGTCATTAGTTCGTCAGTTTCCTATCACATTGGTTTATGTATTGATTCCGGCTCGCTAGCATTTTCTATGTTTTTAATTTGCCGCCCATGATGATCATTCATCGAGATATTTGCATGACTAAGCAAATTTTTTTTATGTCCTGCGTTTCTCGTAGTGGCGTGAATTGAAGCGGTCCTCCATAATCTACACCTACGTGGCCAAATAGTTTAGATACTTTCAGTCTACATTCAGGTAGGATCCGCCATTACCGGTGGACGTGCGGTGGACTCACTATACAGGGTGTAAGGGACAGACCTTCGAATACTCATAGGGTGCATTCAGACCATGAAACCGAACAACTTTCCATAAAAAAAATATTTCAGGAAACGTCAAAAACTTTTTGACTTCCCATATAAATTCACTCAACTAATTGTGATGGGATGTCGATTTTTGTCGTTTCCTGACATATGTTTCTACGGGAAAGTTGTTCAGTTTCATGGTCTGCATGCACCCATTAGTATTCGGAGGGCTGTCTTTTACACCGTGTATTTTGTGATAGAAAGAAACTTATGCAAACAACGGAGAAAAGAAAGAAATCTGTATAAAATTCTAAGTTATGAGAAAAATCAATTTGAATATGGAGTTTTCAAATTGCGGAGACTTTTTGAAAGGAAGCTCTGTAAAATTCAAAGTTACGAGATAAATCAATTTGAATATGGAGTTTTTTTGTTGTTGTTGTTGTTTACCTTCTCTATCTGTTCCTTGTACTGGTCAGCGTGTCGGCGTTCCTCATCCAGCTGTAGAGCCAGTTCCTTCATCTTCTTGTCGAGCTTGCGGCCCGCTTTCTGCTGCGCGAGGCGCTCGCGGGACTCCGCCTCCAGCTGCTCCTCCAGGTTGGCAACCTTCAGCTCCAGGGACGTGATCACGCCCTGGAATTACGAGGGAAAGTTGCTATACTAAATCTATCGAAAATAATCATTGATTTGTCTTGTACCAAATTTAAATAAAACGACTCGCTTCTGAATTCAAATTAAAGGGAAAATTCTAACGGACCTAAGTCATCAACACAAAGTAAGTATTGGCGACGGCGTTGTGACATCATCAACAGCAGGAGAAAAAATAATTTGGCTGAAAGTATTTATTCGGTCTCGCTATTTTTTGACGGCACATTGAAATCCCATTATAGAAGGAGTAAGTAAACGCAGTTCGAAATTAAGAAGACAATAGGGTCTAGTTATACATTATCCACTTTTTTATCTACGTCTCCAGCGATCCGGGCAGGCGCTTTTATCCACTAAGTTACCGTGGGTTCAAATCCTAAGTTGAAAATGTTGGTTCCTTTTCATGAAAGATAATATTTCAACCATCTACAAGTCTGCTGAACGTTAGCATTGGCACAAGTTCTGGGCCGCAATGATCTAATATCTGCCATAGACACGTTCTCAAGAGAAGAAGAGAATATTTGTAATTACCTTGGTCTTGGTCCGGGCCTGTGTCTCCAGCTCGGCCAGCTTGGCCTTGAGCTCCTTGTTCTGTCTCTCCAGCACCAACTTGCTGGACTCCAGCTTCTGTGACGCAGACTTTTCGGTACCCAGTTCCATTGTAAGCTGGTCGATTTGGTTCTGAAATATATATACGTTTTTTTTTTAAACCTGGATGATTTTCTACCGCAGGCAGGCATTATTTGTGCCATGTAAGCTGAAACATCTATATGACTACCCCACATTAAAAACTTTGAAATCATTTATTAATTCGTTGCTTCCTAAGTACATTCAATGACTTTATGACCTTGCTTTCTGCAATAGACACCATTTGTAATTTATTGACTACAATTGCGACAGGGTGCCCTTGTTTTCCGCAATTAAAACAATATGTTTGACGCTTTAAATACCTGTGCTTTCCTAAGGCGGTCGTTCAGGATCTCGTTGTTCGACTGTTCCTCGTCCAGATCCTCTTCAAGTGCAGAGATGCGCGCTTCAAGACGTTTCTTCTCGTCCACCAGCAATGTGCCCTGGAAATAAATAAATTATTTAACATAGATTCAATAGATAATATCGAAATACGCTGCTAGCTAGCCGAATCATTCTTCTGAAGCGGTTTTCATTGCCATTTTTAAGAGTTCGGGCTGTTTCCCCTAAAATTAAAAAACCCTCAATAAGTACCCAAGAAAGTGTTTCAAATGTACTAATCCGGGGCATAGTGGCCTCCATTCTATTGTTTCAAATGTGAGAAATGGCTAAGAAGTATCTAAGGAAATGTGCTTTCGAAATCAAAAGCAACAACAGATAATGTTTAAGCTGTGGTGGAAAGGGGCACTAACCTTGCTGGTGGTGTTGGTGAGTTCGTCCAACAGGTCGTCTCGCTCTGCCTCAGCTTGTCTCCTGGCTCGCTCAGCCGCAGCCAACTCTTCAGCATGCTGCATAGCTTCCGCTTCTAAAGCCTTCACGCGTCGCTCGGCGTCGCGCGACGCAGTGCACGCTTCTTCTTTACCTAATTCACAAAAAGTTCATATTTTCAATTCTAGATGTGACTTCCTAAGTTTATTTATTTTATACATAAAAAGTAATTTCACTACTGACCGATACCGAAAACTCAGGTTAGGCTGGGATGGCAGAATTATTCCCAAGAAACAAACGGTCGAAATATATTTAAAAAAATTGGTACTCCCACACAAAGTGTACCAGCCAAAGAGATAAAGATAAAGATTATTTATTTGCCAAAAACATAGTATAAGATGTTACATACATGGTATTATTATTATGTACAAACATGTTTAGCCAGTATTTATTAAGCAAGCAAATATTTCAATTAATTTTTCATGTCTAGTTTTACAATTAATATTTTTACATCAATGTCAAACCTCTGTGTACCAGCCAAACCTCTATAAAATAGGCTTGACATATAAAAATTGATATTCGATGAATAAAAGATTGAAATTAACAACAGGATAATTATGATCTATGTGTTGTATGGGGTAACCACTATTACGCGAGTCACCAACGATTTGCACTCACTTAGCGAGTGAGCGATTGTCTCTTTCCTACGTGAACTAAGGATAGATAAATATGCAAACTCCCTGCCACATTTGTCAAGGTGCAAATGAGGTATATAATACATATTAATTGAATAGTGTACATACCAGCTCGCGCCTCCTCGGCCTCGCGGACGGATTCCTTCAGTTGTTGCTGAAGTTTCTTCAATTGTTTCGTGGCGTCGTCTTTTAGCTGTTGACACAAAGGATCGGTGTTAGTTCCAATAGTATTTTTTTCTAGACAATCTTTAAGTGTAAGACGGCTCTGAGCTAAACCGAAAAAAGTTCTTTCCAAGGAAATTTTAGTATTTATTTATTACTCAAATGTCAATAATTTTGATTAAAATAATGCCATCTGGTTTAAAATGATTAAAAGGTCTAGAATTGTCAGATAGAAGTCTCCATTCCAACCATGGTATTGCCTTATTTATTTAATACAAATATTACAAAAACAAACACGAAAAAATTATAAGAATAGCAAGTTCTTTCAGGCTTCGTTATTGCAGAACAGGATACCAAAGGCCTCTCTGCGCTGATTTTCAGCACCGTTTCAATCATTACCAGCTCAATCCAGTAATGTCTACCTTGTTGGCGAGATGCAATGCTTGTTCAGCATCCTTCAGGTCTCCTTCCAGCTTCTTCCTGGCCGCGATGGCTGCAGCTCTCTGCTTCCTCTCCTCCTCCAGCTCAGCCTCGACGTCGCGCAGTTGCTTCACGATGCCGCGGCGCTTCTCCTCGCCTTGTTCCTCCTTGGCCTGAGATAATATTGAACTTTGTTTGAAACTCAAGACGACAAAGTTATAATTATCTTAAAGTTTACATTGGATCATAATATCTGTTGCGAGTGTACCGAGCCTGTATTTTTCATATAATCGACAAACACGAGGCATTAACTTGTATCGCGAGTGTCGTGTGTACTCATATTTCTACACTTCAGACAGGTACAAGGCGAAAATCTATATCGGGAGTATTTCGAGCGCAATTTTTTGCGTTTACATTATCTATCGCCTCATTATCGCTAAGTCAATTGCATTGATCACTGGGGAACGAATCAGAATGTTGTAAACTTATTTTGCAAATAAACTTTTGGTCTTTCGTACTCTTTTTCAACTAGATAGTGTTTACGAATTGCCTCGGTAGGGTACAAGAAGTTTATCGCAGAGGCCGAAACTCATACACGAGTTGTCGTCACACACTCGCCGATGCCTCGCAGTGCAGCAACAGTACTCCACATGAACGCAGTTTCAAATCGGATTTTAGGTCAGTGTAGGTACCCTAAACAGACTAGCGTGCATGAAGGCGAAAGAAGTATGCAAGGATCGTAGTAAGTGGAAAGAAGTAGTCTGTGCCAAAACCTCAGAGAAAGAGACATCATTTATGTATGTATGTACCATAGCTTAATATAGCACTACTTAAATAAATGTTATACATACATTGAATCAAATTGTAGCAAGCGCGAAACGTGACACAAAATGTGATATGTGCCTTACAGACCCACATAATGCAACTCTACAAAAATAAGCGACTTTGAAATTGTTGTATTTATGTTTTTTTTTTTTATGATGGGTTTGCTCTTGACTCTAGTCTGGGTCATAGGACAGAGACAGAGTCTAAGATGGAGCGAGCTCACCCAGAAGAAGCCTGTTAAGGCACTGGCACTCCCACACACTGACGGAACGCAGGTGGCTACTTGGCGCTAGACTTCGGTGGGATGGTGGTCGCGAGCCAGGCGGCCCCTTACGGAGCCTTCCACCGCTCAGTGGGATCGTTCAGCCGGATTTATCCACACACATTTTCAGGTTTAGTCTGGGTGTTTCTATGTATTTATTTACACAAAAGGTATATAGGTATTAATATCAGCTATCTAGTTCCCATGGTACAAGCTTTGCTTAGTTCGGGGCTAGATGGCGCTGTGTGAAGTGTCAAAGATAACCTGTAGGTCCCTCTCGAACTGCGCGATTCTCACAAGACACACAAAATTTCAGGTTTAGTCTGGGTGTTTCTATGTATTTATTTACACAAAAAAGTATATAGGTATTAATATCAGCTATCTAGTTCCCATGGTACAAGCTTTGCTTAGTTCGGGGCTAGATAGCGCTGTGTGAAGTGTCAAAGATATTGTAACCTGTAGGTCCCTCTCGAACTGCGCGATTCTCACAAGACACACAAAATTTCAGGTTTAGTCTGGGTGTTTCTATGTATTTATTTACACAAAAAAGTATATAGGTATTAACATCAGCTATCTAGTTCCCATGGTACAAGCTTTGCTTAGTTCGGGGCTAGATGGCGCTGTGTGAAGTGTCAAAGATAACCTGTAGGTCCCTCTCGAACTGCGCGATTCTCACAAGACACACAAAATTTCAGGTTTAGTCTGGGTGTTTCTATGTATTTACACAAAAAAGTATATAAGTATTAATATCAGCTATCTAGTTCCCATGGTACAAGCTTTGCTTAGTTCAGGGATAGATGGCGCTGTGTGAAGTGTCAACGATAACCTGTAGGTCCCTCTCGAACTGCGCGATTCTCACAAGACACACAAAATTTCAGGTTTAGTCTGGGTGTTTCTATGTATTTACACAAAAAAGTATATAAGTATTAATATCAGCTATCTAGTTCCCATGGTACAAGCTTTGCTTAGTTCAGGGATAGATGGCGCTGTGTGAAGTGTCAAAGATATTCTAACCTGTAGGTCCCTCTCGAACTGCGCGATTCTCACAAGACACACAAAATTTCAGGTTTAGTCTGGGTGTTTCTATGTATTTATTTACACAAAAAAGTATATAGGTATTAATATCAGCTATCTAGTTCCCATGGTACAAGCTTTGCTTAGTTCAGGGATAGATGGCGCTGTGTGAAGTGTCAAAGATATTGTAACCTGTAGGTCCCTCTCGAACTGCGCGCGCATGGCCTGCATGTTGACCTCGAGGCGCAGCTTGGCGTCCTCCGTGAGCTGCAGGTCGTCCTCGATCTCCTCGTTCTGCGCCTTCAGCTCGGCGAGCTGGCTCTCGAGCGCGCGCTTCGCCTTCTCCAGCTCGTGCACGTTCTTGTCGGCCGTGCCCTGCGTGTTCGCCAGCTCGTCCAGCTCAGACTGCAGCAGCCGCTTCGACCGCTCCAACTCCTCGATCTGTGGAAATATCAAATCGTCATTCATATATCTGTACCAGCTGAAATAGATTCTGGAATCTCTGTGCAGCGTGCATAGAGTAAAGCAAATCAATCAATACGAATATAAATCGACTAGCAACCCGCCCAGCGATTTCGCCCGCTGCTACTCGTTTTCCCGTGAAAATGGGACCTTTTTTGGCATAAGTTGCACATACATTTAAGTTCCTTAACCGGGTCTTTCACGATAATTTTGAGGTAAATATAAACAATTTACCTCGAACGAGTGCTTAAAAAGTTATATCTATTAAAAAAACGGTTTTAAAATCCGTTGCGTACTTTTGAATATACATATACATACATAGGGACAGACAGGGAGAGCGACTGTATTTTATTCTATGTTGTGAACATGTAATTCATTGGAGAAAATCAAAATATATTCTTCATCTTTTTCAGTAACTATTATCATATTGAAATGTTGTAAACTTGTTTACCTTTTAGAGTGAAATATGTGTATAGTAAGATAGTTTACCTTTTCAGCGGCGTCGTCGAGTTCCCTCGTCAGCGAGAGCACCCGCGTCTCCTTGTCGCGAGCCTCCCTCTCGGCCTGGTCGCGTTCCGCCGCGTAACGTTCCGCCACCGCGCGCTCCTCCGACACCACCTGAATCACATACATCATAATGTAAATATCAATAAAATAATCAAATTAAGGGCGTGCCGTGAGAAAAATGGGTATTTTTGAATGCACGCAATTTCGTTGGTGAAAACGATAAAGACCTTATTTTTATGTATAATGATTTTTCATTATACTACCTAGATTCTGGTCGCAGGAAAACACGATTAAATAAAGTTTGCTCAATAGATTTATTTTTCAAAGTTTGGTCAAATTTTACACTTTTTGCGTAGTGTAATGTGTATCTTTTGAACATAACAAATATTTTTTGCGAAAACGATACATCTTGTACATTACTAGATTCTTGTCGTATAGTTTTTTGATTACTTGTTTATTTGTCGAGTAATTTCCTAAAGAGTGAAAAATCGTTCAAATATGGCGATTCCGCTCTGTTCTCACACACATGATTTGCCATTAGTGGGAAAGGGACGTTTAAAAATTCGAGGCAGGCCCTTAAATGAAGTAGTTAACTGTTGAACTAATGGCGCCACACTCGACTGTGCCTTTCTTCTGTGATAGGACGAATGACAGAGTTCTGTTACTTTTTATTAGTATGTTTAGGCACAGTCGCGCCTGCTGCCATCTGCAATTAGCTTCGAATTTTCCTTCCCATTTCATACAAAGATTACATACAAAATGTTTACCTAACCACGGTATAAGGCCCGGCACACATCTACAGCAGTTTGACGCAAGCTGTTTTCAGTAGTAAATTGAATTTAATAAACTGTATCGAAGTAAGTCAGTATTGGCTGGCTAATACTGCGCGCCCAGACGATTGTAGGTTTTATTTCAATTCCGATACAACTCATTTTCAATTTGTTACTAAAAGTGTTTTCTTTTTTAATTAAGGATGGGTTTTCTCTTGACTCTAAGTACTTTAAGTAAAAACACTTTATTGCACATTTAAAACACAAATAAAAGACAGGAAAACTTAAACTAAAAATGCGCAAAGGCGGCCTTATCGCTGAAAGCGATCTCTACCAGACAACCTTTGGGTGGAGGAGAAATCAAAGGGAAGAAGAGAGTAGTGCATAAATAAAGGTAAGATCAGACAGTGTAAGTACATTAATAAATATACTAAATCATACCATATTATAATATACTACAATATATAATATTATAAATAAATACAGATTATAATACATAAGTATAAATACATATTTATATATATGTATATATATATATATATAAGTTAGATAGGATTGTAATCTAAGAATGCAATAGGATACAATACTAACTAGCGAACAGACTTTGTCATAAAATGTTGATGTACCTTAATTTTAAAGGTATCCAAAGAAGTACAGTGACGTATTTCTCGTGGCAACGCATTCCAAATGTGAGTGGCTTGTACTGTGAAAGATTCCTTGTAATAACCCGATCGCGTAAATGGAGCCTTCAAAACATTATCGAATTTAGAACGGACTGTTCTGTTCTAGGTCATAGGACAGAGACAGAGTCTAAGATGGAGCGAGCTCACCCAGAAGAAGCTTGTTCACTCTTACTTTGAAGAGATTAGGGTTGTATGCATACAGCAGTTTGTAGTAGTAAATTAATAATAAACTATATCAAAGTGAAGTCAGTATGGGCTGGCTAATACTGCGCGCCCAGTCGATTGTAGGCTTTTCAATTACGATACAGTTCATTAGTGATTCGCGCAAAAACGCAATAGATTTCCACCAGCCATAAAAAGCTATAAAAAGCTTTTCAAAATGCAAGTAATTTTTATTTCTAGTAATTATATCGCGTGTTACCTTGTCGAAGCTCTTCTGTTTCTTCTCAAGCTCCATGACCTTGGCGCGTTGCGCTTCCAGCTCGATATTGGTGTCTTCCAACTCCGCTTGGATCTTCTTCTTGCCTGAAGAACAGAATAATACATTATCTACTCCGCTCGTAGAAGCACACATGTGTGCTTGAAGAACAATACAAATCTATTGTTGCAAAATTCGACCTGAGCGAAGTGGTTATTATCAAATCATACATACATATATCACGACTTTTTCCCTTGTGGGGTAGACAAAGCGTAAACGGCCGTTAAAAACGGACATTTACGCCACGTCTAACAAGCATTTAAGAATCATTTAGAAAATTATGTATCACAATAGTGACTTGTTGTTAGCCTATCGAATCTGCTTGAAAGAGTTTGAACCTTGCAAACGATCAAACTCTTACTAAACACATATTCAACAAACTTTACCCCGTTTTATCTTTCTGTATCCCGCATTGATTTCACTGTTTTTTATATTACTTTCGGTCTCAATTTTACTGTACTCTATTCCGGCCTTTACCTTGTTGCAAACTTACTGTACCCTGTCTCAAACTTACTGTACCCTATCTCAAACGAAATGTACCTTGTCTCACAACTTACTGTACCCCATCTCAAACGAAGAGTACCTTGTTTCTAACTTACTGTACCCTGTCTCAAACTTACTGTACCCTGTCTATTACTGTGCCCTGTATCTTATCATACCCTGCATCTTATTGTACCCTCCCTGTTTCTTAATGTACCTTGTCTCTTAATGTACCTCGTCTCTTAATGTACCTCGTCTCTTATTGTACCCTCCCTGTTTCTTAATGTACCTTGTCTCTTAATGTACCTCGTCTCTTAATGTACCTCGTCTCTTATTGTACCCTCTATATTACTGCAGCCTGTCTCTTATTGTACCCTGTCTCTTACTGTACCCTTTTTCGTGAAACCTGTCTCTTAACTGCACCTACTCAGTATGGAATCCTAGCTTTACCATAGTTTAGTGCTGCCTACTAACTTTTGTCCAGCTTGTCGTTGGCCTGTTGCAGCTCGTGTATCTGCCGGTACAGCGCCTCCATGTCCTTGCCGAGCTTCTTGCGCTGCTCGTCTAGCGCCGCGGCAGCCTCCTCCGCCTCCTCCGCCTTCTTCTTAGCGTCGGCCACTTGCTGAGTCAAACCTGCCATCCTAGCTTCACCATAGTTTAGTGCTGCGTACTAACTTTTGTCGAGCTTGTCGTTGGCCTGTTGCAGCTCGTGTATCTGCCGGTACAGCGCCTCCATGTCCTTGCCGAGCTTCTTGCGCTGCTCGTCTAGCGCCGCGGCAGCCTCCTCCGCCTCCTCCGCCTTCTTCTTAGCATCAGCCACTTGCTGAGTCAAACCTGCCATCCTAGCTTCACCATAGTTTAGTGCTGCCTACTAACTTTTGTCGAGCTTGTCGTTGGCCTGTTGCAGCTCGTGTATCTGCCGGTACAGCGCCTCCATGTCCTTGCCGAGCTTCTTGCGCTGCTCGTCTAGCGCCGCGGCAGCCTCCTCCGCCTCCTCCGCCTTCTTCTTAGCGTCGGCCACTTGCTGAGTCAAACCTGCCACCTGGAGAGATAACAATAGGCTGATTGCAAGCAAGTTTTCAAAAATTGTATACCTAACACGGGAAGTGTTTTAAAATTTGGTATTCAATAGGCTGATGTTACACTAACAAGCCCTTACGTAATGGCTATACTTGTGTACAATAAGTTGCTGGTATACATAAAAAATGAACCGATAGATAATTTATTTAAAGGACTATTTAAAAAAATATTAAATAAATGTAATTTTACAACAACATCTATAAATATAAATCAAATCAATACAGGGTGTAAGGGACGGTGTACCGAAAACTTTGCAGGCATGCTTAGACTATGAAACTGAACAACTTTTACTATGGAGCCTATGTTGGGAAACGAATTTTTTTTTTCGTGTTTCCATAGAAAGTCAGCTGATCGGGAATTTTGTATGGGAGATCGAAATATAGGTATAGGTATAAACCAATAATAACATGAATAAATGAATTAAATACCAAAATAGATTTTAAAAGAAAATTTGACCGTTTGAGAATAATTAATTATACATAAGGGTTAGGTATGAAGATATATACATGATATTATTGTTTTAAGTAAGATATGCATGTAATATAATTTAAGTCTTCCTCTGTCCCACTTTTGTTGTGCACAATAGGGTCCATGTTTTAAGTACCTTGTAATCTGTATTTCAACACCTAAATGTAATGCATGGTATGCAATCACCTTTTGAGTCACAATAAAACAATTTTAAACGGATTTAAGTTGAGTTTATTTTGGATTTTACAATTCCTACGTTTCGAGCTCTTTACAGACCCCGTGGTCACGGATGACTAAGGTGTTAGACGTCATTATTTGGAATAGAAATTATTTTTGTTCTACCGCCATCTATTTCTTAATTGCCTAGCGTAACGTCCGGGTTCCACACAAAAATAAACACAACTTAAATCCGTTTAAAATTGTTTTATTGTGATGAGAAATAGTTGTGCAAACTCAAGAAAATATTAAACCTTTTGAGTATTGAGTTATGATTTACGAGGAATAGCAACAAATAGTCAGTAAGTAAATGAAGGTCTCAAGGAAACCACCTTACCTGCTTGTCAAGGTTTCTCTTGGCTTCTTCTTCATCATCCAGCTGTTCGCGCGCCTGCTCTAATTGTTGCTCCACAGTTCGCAGTCTGGTTTGAAGGGACAATTTTTGCTTTGTTTCCTCTTCCAGTAGAGCCTAGGAATACAACAAAAAGTATTACTAAGGGTTTCCAAAACTAAACACAAACTTCGATCGAACACTTAACTTTTTAAAAGAAACGTAACCGATAAATTCTTTGAGCAAAAAGAATATCAAAACACAAATAAACAAAACTTGACGCAACAAATACGAATTGTAGCTACCTTAAAATAAGAATAACGTAAACAAACTTCAAAATTACTATCAACTATATCGACTTCCATGTTTAAAATAACCTAATATTTGAGATTCCTATTTCCAACCGCGAAACGGGTCATTCGAAATTCATCAACATTAATTCATAACGAGGAAACTAATTTGAATTTCTCGTTATGCAATTCTGACCTTTATCGTATAGCGTAAGAGTCGTAACTCTCTATTTGTATTCATTTATCTTATCTGATATCACAAGGTCATTTGTGCGTATTCTGCAGCAGAAAAATCTTTATCTTTCATCTGAGACTACAATTAGTTTTGTATTCATTACCAAATCTTAGACAAACTTTAATCTGACACAATATTAGCGGAAATGCATTTCTTAGCATGCATATTTTTTACCCAATTTGGGCTGTGTTTGAATAAAGTATTGATTGAGAAATAAGCAAGAGCACAAATTTGGTGTACTTTAGGACGTTTTTGACTTAAAACAATTTTTTATTGCACATGAGAGCGGTACAAAACCTCTATTATAGTTTAAGAGATTTTTGTCCCCGTAGCCATTCAATGAAGCAATACACTGCGCAGCTTGTAAGGATGCCACGCAATGTACATTTAATTGTAAATTGTAATTTACAATGACCCCCAGGTATCAATGTCTTTATTAAGGTATTTATAGGCGTATCGACTAGTCGTTCCTGCGGATCCAGCCAGGAAGGCCGAGAGGGTGGCGCAGGTCCTGGGTAGCCCTGCGTTTTCCATAATTGCGTCCCAGGTAACGCAGTGTTTTTTCAGACACTGATTAAATCGTCTGTCACAGACGTATGAGGCCAATGATGATGATGATGATATAGGCCTATTCAAAGGGTTTTAAAATCGCACATCTACCTCCATTTGGACTGTTAGTAAGCTTATTGAAAATGCACTTAATCGATAAGCGACATATAAAAGCGCTATAGGTGATTATAATCATGACTTTAATTTTACCTGGGGCCACCTCAAAATCGCGACAACACGATCAGCTGTTCCATAGAACAATGAATACCAACTCGACCAAAACGTATGAAGATATGTACCTGATTGATTGGCCTAATGGCGTAACCTGTCTGCTGCGCCAAATGTCGTGGGTTCGATCCCCATAAGACACAAATATTTGTTAAGTCATTTTCAGATATTTGTGTTTATTCTGGGTGTTGTCTGTATAATATGTATTTATTTACAAAAGAAGTATATATTAATATCAGCTATCTAGCTCCCATAATACAAGCTTTGCTTAGTTTTTTTTTTTAATTTATTTTTTATTAAGTATGGGTTTGCTCTTGACTCCAGTCTAGGTCACAGGACAGAGACAGAGTCTAAGATGGAGCGAGCTCACCCAGAAGAAGCCTGTTCACTCTTACTTTGAAGAGATTAGGGTTGTATGCGTTTGGAAACACAGACGCAGGTAGTGAGTTTGGGTCTAGATGGCGCTGTGTGTATTGTCCAACATGTACCTGTGCCTCGGCGTGTTGCGCGGTGACGGTGGCTGCCTGCTTCACGGCGGCGGAAGCTTTCAATTCGGCTTGCTCTAGCTGAGCCAGCGCTTGTTCCGCCTCGCTCTGTAGCCGCACGCATTTCTCTTGGATCTCCGCCCTGTGAATCATCATTCAATTGTAAATAAACATACATACATCAGCCTATTGCAGTCCACTGCTGGACTGCAAGAAATATCACTGGCGAAATGAGCAGTTCGTTTAACAGACGTGTACAGTTTGTTAAACGTGGCGTAATTTCCGTTTTTTACGCTCTGTCTACCCCAAAAAGGATTACATACATACAAATACACACAAATCACGCCTATATCCCTTGCGGGGTAGGCAGAGCATAAACGGCCGTAAAAAACGGTCATTTATGCCACGTCTGATAACCATTTGAGGGTCATTTAAATAATTGTGTAGGACCATAGCGACAGGCTGTCAGCCCATCGAATAAAATTGCAATACACATGTAACCCCCAAGTCCCATAATCGCCTCTTACGATAATTAGGAAAGAAATGGGGTGATGCAATTCTAAGCCGGCATCACACGGCACAGAGGGATTATAGGCGTGATATATGTATGTAGTGGCGTGTGATACCGGCTTAGAACAGCATCACCCCATTTCTTTCCCGTGGGAGTCGTACGAGGCGACTAAGGGACTTGAGGGTGTGTATTGCAATTTCAGGCGATGAGCTGACAACCTGTCACTATGGCGATACACAATTTTGCGAATGATCCTCAAATATAGGCCGCAAAAACGGTTAAATATCCGTTTTTGCGGCCTTTCACGCTCTGCCTACCCTGCAAGGGATAATAGGCATGATATGTGTATGAATCAATCAATTCGTCCATTTTATTGAAAATACGTTAACTCTGTAGTGTGTGGAAACTTGGTTAATAAAAGCACCTGCTTTGGTTTGTTTGGTGTATGTGTGTATATGTAAATCCGCATGTGGATGTGTTTGCAGATTAGTGGCACATTATTATTAAAGAGTGTATGAGTTTTTTGTGAACACATAAATTTGTTAACATTAGAATAAAAGTTGTTCGTCTTGTAAATATTTATTATTTGTTATGTTAACTGGCATTACTGTGCAACAATATTCTATATTTTAGTTTGTAAATAGGTAAGAGTCCAAGATCTCAAATTAATGTTACTTAGTAGAAGCTTTAAGTAATTCGTATGCAATCGCCTTAGGCTTGCCCTGTAATGATTGTGTAAATGTTGTCAATAAATATATGTGTGTATGACTCACTTGGCTCTGTCCACCTCCTGCAGCTTGGCCGCCAGCTCGGCGAGCTGCGCCTCGGCCTGCTTGCGGCGCCGCTCCCCGTCCGCGCGCGCCGCGCTCGCGCTCTTCAGCTCGGTGGCGAGGTCGGCGTTCTCGGCCTCGAGGACTTGTTTGGCTTTCTCCAAGGCTGAGGGGACGAAGGAATCGTATTTAGGAACAATATTTGACATTCTATTCGTTTAAAGACAGTTAAGATAAGATATTTATTTATTATACAAAATGTTAATTTAAATGAGTGCCATGTCTTCAGGGCAGTTTCAGTATCAATAAAGGAACCCAAAAAAGAAATGGAAATGTACTGCAAGAGCAAGATTCATCTCATTCAATCAATAACAAGGGTATTTTGTTGCGTTCGGTCGTACGTAATGAATAAAATATTCTTATTAAAATTAAAATAATTTTAAGAAGTTTAAAATCAGTTTAAATTGAATGAGATCCATTTTACAAAAAGATTTTTAGATATTTTTTGGTTCCTTTATCGTTACTGAAACTGCCCTGAAGCTATGGCACGCATTTAAATTAACACCCTGTATAATTATAAATAAATACACTTATATGGAATAATTATGAAGCATAGCCCTTTCCTAAACTAAGAATTGAAATTCCTGTATCTTAGTTAAACATCCAGCCAACATAATATTTTTCTTATAAAACGACTACACTCCACCCTCATATCGTAGAACACCTCGCAAATTCGCACAAAGCGTTTTGCTTCTACATTTTTAATGCGAACTGCTAAAGAGTGGAACTCCCTGCCTGCGGATCTGTTTCCGGAACGCTACAACCTGGGCCTTTTCAAGGCGAGAGTGAATAGGCATTATCTAGGTGAGCATGTTCCAACATCGTCTGCACCGTCACTTAACATCAAGTGAGATGGCAGACAAATGCTTACCTATGTTTTTATAAAAAAAAAACAATATTTGATATTCAATGCTTTTGAGGAAACTCTAGGATACTAGATGTAACATAAAAACAGTGGTACTTTTAAATCAGAAACTTTAACATCCAACCATTGAAATCAGAGTGTTTTTATGGATCTAATAAACAAAGTTTACTGAGTTAAAATATTTTGATGTCAAGGTACATATAAGAATGAACAACTTTCAGAACATTATGTCGTATAAAAATAGACCTTCCATACATAAAGTCTCGATAACTCGCACAATTAATATGGGAGGACCTCACTTTTTCATAAATTAAAATAAGAAATTGAAAAATGATGGCTCCGGCCGGGACTTGAACCCGTGACTTGTGGAGTCCTGTCCCACCATTTTTATTCTTTTCAATTATGGAAATATTATAGGACTGAAAGTGCAAAGTAAAAATTGATAGACGTTACTCTTTGTTCATATTTCTACCTATGTTTCTTGTATAAGTAGTTATTGCAGTAGTAGAAGTGATTCAATTTCACATGTACACTGACTCTATTTCAGCTTTTCATACTCCTTATATCTGTGTTTTTACCGTGTAACTCTGGCCTCCTATCTTCATTAGTTTTACACGTCATATGTTGCCAATAGTCTCTCGCTGAATGGAAATTGTTCCCGCCATCTTCAGGAGGGAAGTTCGCATCTTCAACCTCATAATTATCATCTTTAGAAATACCAAATTTCACATTTTTTTGCCTCCTCTCTTTGAAACCGGCCATATTATCAAAACAACTTGATACACCCTAAAAATTCCGCGTAAATTGATTAGCAAACGTGTGTAGATTTTAGGAAATATTTTTTATTTATTTTTACCAGTTCTTTTTGAAGAAAGGTTTTGATTGACTGACATTGACATTCGTATTTAAATGATTTTATCATGTCAAGTGTTGTTGTGACATAAACTGTATGAGGTTCGAATCTATTGAGTCTGAGCTTAAACAATTCCTGACTTCCTGATTGCTTCCTGACGTATCAAATCTTCAAACCTTCGTTTCTTTGATATCTTCCCATGCTCAATATACCTAGTACAGTCGGTTGTAGCACATAAGGTACCAGGGGTACTCCAAAAAAACTTAATTATTTTTGTGCCCAGCAAATATTTTTTCTTGACATGGAAATGTATTTGTAGAATAAGTTGAAATTTATTATTTCTTAAGTGGGGATAAAAATAATTCAGTTCTTTTTGAGTACCCCTGGTACCCTATGTGCTATAATCGACTGTACATTGACGTAGTACTCTCTGGATATCTTTTCACACTCTCCTAGTTTGGTTTTTCAGGTAAAATAACTCTTGTACAGTTTTCGTTTGTTTATGTTTTGGGCAAATTTATTAAAATAAATAATATTAAGCTATAACATGTTTTGTCCGTACGTCTGATACTTCAATCAACGCGGCCTTCCGTACCCGTACCGGAACGAGACGGAAAACCGAGTTGCTCGAAGGTCTGCTATATTCATTTCATCAACTTTTATTCTGTCAAATGTTTATTGTCTAGGAAAATACCTCAGGAAATGGAAATTTTTATAATATATTTAATATAATATTTTTTTTTTACCTTGACTCTGGCAGAATTATCGTCCGAAGGCGATGGAATATTTTTTTAATATTTGCTTCCAAAGTTGCCCGACACTAAGTTACTGATCATCAAACTACCAATCGATCTGAAATCCGTCTCGCTGACCTCCCTCTCCCCTTTCAACGATTGATATAAAGCTTTGTGAAAAAAAAAATAGTCACAACACATACTGATTGGAAAGATGATTGGAAAAGTTTTGAATAGTGTCTTACCAGCTTTAGCCTTCTTGAGTTGCTCGTGTTGCTCGTTGAGCGCCTGCAGCTCTTGCGAGTGCTTGTGTCTCTGCTCAGTGAGTACAGCCTCGTGTGAGGCCGCTTCCTCTTCAAGGGAGCGCTTGAGGACCGCCACTTCTTGCTCGCGTTTCGATCTCAGCTCCTGTTGGGCTGGGGAGGGAAATAAATCGTTACAAATTAAAGGAAATAACTTTATTCAATGTAGGATAGTATTATCACTTATTGACGTCATGATCCGTAATGGAAAAAAAAAAGTGCAACACAATTTACTTCTTTTTATACCAATTTTGTATAGTCCTGATGGAAAACCGGCCCGGGCGGGGCAAAAAAAAATGCGAGGCAATGTGTGTGTGTGTATAAAGCATTTGAACAAATTAGTGTTTTTTATTTTTATCACTCCAATTCTACCCGAGGATGTCGTAAAAATCGACAAAGGGATAATTATCCAGGGAATGGGCAGCAGCGTTCCCTGAGAATTAGACATCTTTCTGTCATTTCTTCACCATTGTCATTCATTCACAATTCGCCAAGCGTGGTGATTATGGCAATACCCCCCGATAGGAGGAGGCCCATGTCCAGCAGTGGACTGTAGTGGCTGTTAAGTAAGTAAGTGTTTTTTAATATCTTGGATATTACTACCCAATCTAGCACCAAACTAAGCAAACAATAGCTCGATTAGTATTATACGGCACAATATACTGCTTTGCTAAAATCTTAAATGCAAAAAACAATAAACAAACTAGAGAGTATTAACATAGTTTGTTTCAAAGCAGTACGATGACTATCAGGGAAAGACTCTAGTCCAGCTGTGGACTGTTATGGCTCCTGAAGATGATGATGAGGCCTGGTACTTTATCATTTTCTACGTTTGAGAAGTTTTTTGTTATTTACGTGGAATACATAATATAATTATAATTATGTAAGACCTATTTATTTACGATTGATTGTACACAGTAACAGTAAAGAGACAAACACCACTGCTTATCTCTTATAAGAAATTTCATCATCAGTTGTGGTATAAAAGAAGACGTAGTGACTGGTGTAGAAAAGGGTATGCTTAGATGGTTTGGTCATGTAGAGAGGATGAATGAAAGAAGATTAACGAAACAGGTGTATATGGCAAGTGTGGATGGGAACGTCGGAAGGGGAAGACCTCGACGAACGTACCTCGATCAAATCGGGGACGTGCTAAAGAAAGGTCAGGTCAAGAGTACCCTAAACCGACGAGCATGCATGAAGAGATTGATGAATGTGGAGGAGGCGAAAGAAGTATGCCAGGATCGTAGTAAGTGGAAGGAAGTAGTCTCTGCCTACCCCTCCGGGAAAGAGGCGTGATTTATGTATGTATGTATGTATGTATGAAATTTCATGCAGCAGACCTAGGGAAGAGTAATGGTATTAAATGAAATGCGGATAAGACGTGCACAGAATATATATCTAAATTTTAATCTAAAATATATAACAAAGGAAGGTATAATATTATATACTATATTTATTAAACTTTATTGCAGAGAAAGTACAAAGGGCGGGCCTACTGCCACGCGGCATTATCTACTGGCCAACCAAAAGATAAACAGAAAGAGTCAAAGCGGGTGCCCAAGCCCATACACAATAAAAACGCAATATTGTCGTACTTAAAGTTCGCACTAAAGGTAGTTATACTATATACATAAGAAGGAATAAACAAAAATACTGTAGTTAATAATTTATTTTTAAATATAAATTATTATATATATATATATATATATATATATATATATTAGACGTACCAGCAGTAGTGTCGAGGGAGTCCAGCAGTTCGCTCTTGAGCGCCTCCAGCTCCTCGTTGAGGTCTCGCTTGAGTTTCTCCGCCTTGGTCCTGGCCGCGCGCTCCGCCTCCAGGTCCTCGTGCGCGTCCGCGAGCGCGGACTCCGCCTCCCGGGCCGCCTTCTGCGCGGCGGCCCTTAGCGCGCCCTCCTCGTCCGCGCGGCTGATGGCCGCCGCTAGTTCCTCTTCGCGTTTTGCTGTAACATACACGATAATGTGAGACACTGTTGGTGAGATATGTGAAAGTGCAAACACCCATCTTTGGGCTGCCACAGACCAGACGAGCGAGCTGCAAATTGAACACTTTCTGTAGAAATTCAAACAAGAACAGTACGTAATTGAAGTTAACGTGATATTGGCTAGATAGACAACCAAAATTACTTTTTTTTTTTTTCATTTGAAATAGCACAGTCTGCAGCTCCTCCAGCTGCGCTCTCCGCTCCGCGAGCTGCTCGCGCACTGCACTTACCGAGCACAGTCTGCAGCTCCTCCAGCTGCGCTCTCCGCTCCGCGAGCTGCTCGCGCACTGCACTTACCGAGCACAGTCTGCAGCTCCTCCAGCTGCGCTCTCCGCTCCGCGAGCTGCTCGCGCACTGCACTTACCGAGCACAGTCTGCAGCTCCTCCAGCTGCGCTCTCCGCTCCGCGAGCTGTTCGCGCACTGCACTTACCGAGCACAGTCTGCAGCTCCTCCAGCTGCGCTCTCCGCTCCGCGAGCTGCTCGCGCACTGCACTTACCGAGCACAGTCTGCAGCTCCTCCAGCTGCGCTCTCCGCTCCGCGAGCTGTTCGCGCACTGCACTTACCGAGCACAGTCTGCAGCTCCTGCAGCTGCGCTCTCCGCTCCGCGAGCTGTTCGCGCACTGCACTTACCGAGCACAGTCTGCAGCTCCTCCAGCTGCGCTCTCCGCTCCGCGAGCTGTTCGCGCACTGCACTTACCGAGCACAGTCTGCAGCTCCTCCAGCTGCGCTCTCCGCTCCGCGAGCTGTTCGCGCACTGCACTTACCGAGCACAGTCTGCAGCTCCTCCAGCTGCGCTCTCCGCTCCGCGAGCTGCTCGCGCACTGCACTTACCGAGCACAGTCTGCAGCTCCTCCAGCTGCGCTCTCCGCTCCGCGAGCTGCTCGCGCACTGCACTTACCGAGCACAGTCTGCAGCTCCTCCAGCTGCGCTCTCCGCTCCGCGAGCTGTTCGCGCACTGCACTTACCGAGCACAGTCTGCAGCTCCTCCAGCTGCGCTCTCCGCTCCGCGAGCTGTTCGCGCACTGCACTTACCGAGCACAGTCTGCAGCTCCTCCAGCTGCGCTCTCCGCTCCGCGAGCTGTTCGCGCACTGCACTTACCGAGCACAGTCTGCAGCTCCTCCAGCTGCGCTCTCCGCTCCGCGAGCTGTTCGCGCACTGCACTTACCGAGCACAGTCTGCAGCTCCTCCAGCTGCGCTCTCCGCTCCGCGAGCTGTTCGCGCACTGCACTTACCGAGCACAGTCTGCAGCTCCTCCAGCTGCGCTCTCCGCTCCGCGAGCTGCTCGCGCACTGCACTTACCGAGCACAGTCTGCAGCTCCTCCAGCTGCGCTCTCCGCTCCGCGAGCTGCTCGCGCACTGCACTTACCGAGCACAGTCTGCAGCTCCTCCAGCTGCGCTCTCCGCTCCGCGAGCTGCTCGCGCACATCTTGCAGCTCTGTCTCTATCTTGCGCTTGGCGCGGTCCACTTCTTGACGCATTTGGTGGTCCTGTTCAAAATTTGAAATGATAAGAAAACGAAACTTTTGAAATAAATCCTTAAATTATTATAGAAACAAAAAAGATACGCTTAAAATGACTGTAGTCTGTTCTATCCTTACCAAACGACTTCATCAAATTATTGAAAGATATATTTTCCATGACTTTCAAAAAGTCGTTATTGCTAAGAACAGAATACGCTTAGTTTTTTTATTATTATTTCAAAAGTATTTCTATGAGGAGAGCTGTAGCGACCTCTAGGAGCTACGACAAGAAGCTCACTCAAAGTGGTTCACGAACAAGCAAGCAGAAGTTCCAACATATCTGCAAGATGGCGCCGCGTGACAGAACAAAGAGCCTGAAACGCGGTATCGAAGTGTTTCACCGCGCAACGCATATATACAACTTCCAATTCTATCCAGGTGGTCCAGTCGGTCCCCTGGCCACAACACCCAGCCAGGCGGGTAGCTACCCTTTTCCCGACACCACCTAGAACCTTCCAATCTGCCTATTGGCATAACTCCTGTCACCCGCCATAGAGCAATACGTACCTTGAGTAGTTTTTCTTCTAGCTCGGCGATGGCGGACTCTTGCTTGGCCTTGAGCTTGCTGAGGTGTTTGGCTTTCTCCTCTTCCTCGGCTAGGGCTTGAGAGAGGTCGTTCGCTCGCTCCTCCAGGATCTATGCACAGAAACAGCATAAGTTATTACACAAAAATCTTAATGAAAATTGATTACCTTGCAATAAAAAAAATCACTTTTACAGTTGGTATAAACATGCTTTACATGCAGAAGAAGTGGTCACTATAAAAAATATGCATATTATTTTATAAAAATTGTTTCAGTTGCAGTGAAAACGGTCATTACTAAAACATATGCAAAATATTTTGATAAATATGCTCCTGTTGTAAAAAAATGGGTCACAAACACTATTTGCGTGAAAGATTGTTAATGAAAAAGGTCAAATTTACTTTAACAATTGTACATTATTTTATTGTTCTTCAGTCTGTAGTCAGCTGCTTCTGGTGTTACATTACCTTCTTCTCCTTGAGCAGTTTCTGGTTGGTGTCGTCTGTGAGCGCCAGGTCCTCCTCCATCTTCTTCAGCTTGGCGTCAGCTGCTGGTGATGGTACATTACCTTCTTCTCCTTGAGCAGTTTCTGGTTGGTGTCGTCTGTGAGCGCCAGGTCCTCCTCCATCTTCTTCAGCTTGGCGTCAGCTGCTGGTGATGGTACATTACCTTCTTCTCCTTGAGCAGTTTCTGGTTGGTGTCGTCTGTGAGCGCCAGGTCCTCCTCCATCTTCTTCAGCTTGGCGTCAGCTGCTGGTGATGGTACATTACCTTCTTCTCCTTGAGCAGTTTCTGGTTGGTGTCGTCTGTGAGCGCCAGGTCCTCCTCCATCTTCTTCAGCTTGGCGCCAGCTGCTGGTGATGGTACATTACCTTCTTCTCCTTGAGCAGTTTCTGGTTGGTGTCGTCTGTGAGCGCCAGGTCCTCCTCCATCTTCTTCAGCTTGGCGTCAGCTGCTGGTGATGGTACATTACCTTCTTCTCCTTGAGCAGTTTCTGGTTGGTGTCGTCTGTGAGCGCCAGGTCCTCCTCCATCTTCTTCAGCTTGGCGCCAGCTGCTGGTGATGGTACATTACCTTCTTCTCCTTGAGCAGTTTCTGGTTGGTGTCGTCTGTGAGCGCCAGGTCCTCCTCCATCTTCTTCAGCTTGGCGTCAGCTGCTGGTGATGGTACATTACCTTCTTCTCCTTGAGCAGTTTCTGGTTGGTGTCGTCTGTGAGCGCCAGGTCCTCCTCCATCTTCTTCAGCTTGGCGTCAGCTGCTGGTGATGGTACATTACCTTCTTCTCCTTGAGCAGTTTCTGGTTGGTGTCGTCTGTGAGCGCCAGGTCCTCCTCCATCTTCTTCAGCTTGGCGTCAGCTGCTGGTGATGGTACATTACCTTCTTCTCCTTGAGCAGTTTCTGGTTGGTGTCGTCTGTGAGCGCCAGGTCCTCCTCCATCTTCTTCAGCTTGGCGTCAGCTGCTGGTGATGGTACATTACCTTCTTCTCCTTGAGCAGTTTCTGGTTGGTGTCGTCTGTGAGCGCCAGGTCCTCCTCCATCTTCTTCAGCTTGGCGCCAGCTGCTGGTGATGGTACATTACCTTCTTCTCCTTGAGCAGTTTCTGGTTGGTGTCGTCTGTGAGCGCCAGGTCCTCCTCCATCTTCTTCAGCTTGGCGTCAGCTGCTGGTGATGGTACATTACCTTCTTCTCCTTGAGCAGTTTCTGGTTGGTGTCGTCTGTGAGCGCCAGGTCCTCCTCCATCTTCTTCAGCTTGGCGTCAGCTGCTGGTGATGGTACATTACCTTCTTCTCCTTGAGCAGTTTCTGGTTGGTGTCGTCTGTGAGCGCCAGGTCCTCCTCCATCTTCTTCAGCTTGGCGTCAGCTGCTGGTGATGGTACATTACCTTCTTCTCCTTGAGCAGTTTCTGGTTGGTGTCGTCTGTGAGCGCCAGGTCCTCCTCCATCTTCTTCAGCTTGGCGTCAGCTGCTGGTGATGGTACATTACCTTCTTCTCCTTGAGCAGTTTCTGGTTGGTGTCGTCTGTGAGCGCCAGGTCCTCCTCCATCTTCTTCAGCTTGGCGTCAGCTGCTGGTGATGGTACATTACCTTCTTCTCCTTGAGCAGTTTCTGGTTGGTGTCGTCTGTGAGCGCCAGGTCCTCCTCCATCTTCTTCAGCTTGGCGTCAGCTGCTGGTGATGGTACATTACCTTCTTCTCCTTGAGCAGTTTCTGGTTGGTGTCGTCTGTGAGCGCCAGGTCCTCCTCCATCTTCTTCAGCTTGGCGTCAGCTGCTGGTGATGGTACATTACCTTCTTCTCCTTGAGCAGTTTCTGGTTGGTGTCGTCTGTGAGCGCCAGGTCCTCCTCCATCTTCTTCAGCTTGGCGTCAGCTGCTGGTGATGGTACATTACCTTCTTCTCCTTGAGCAGTTTCTGGTTGGTGTCGTCTGTGAGCGCCAGGTCCTCCTCCATCTTCTTCAGCTTGGCGTCAGCTGCTGGTGATGGTACATTACCTTCTTCTCCTTGAGCAGTTTCTGGTTGGTGTCGTCTGTGAGCGCCAGGTCCTCCTCCATCTTCTTCAGCTTGGCGTCAGCTGCTGCTGGGGATGGTACATTACCTTCTTCTCCTTGAGCAGTTTCTGGTTGGTGTCGTCTGTGAGCGCCAGGTCCTCCTCCATCTTCTTCAGCTTGGCGTCAGCTGCTGGTGATGGTACATTACCTTCTTCTCCTTGAGCAGTTTCTGGTTGGTGTCGTCTGTGAGCGCCAGGTCCTCCTCCATCTTCTTCAGCTTGGCGTCAGCTGCTGCTGGGGATGGTACATTACCTTCTTCTCCTTGAGCAGTTTCTGGTTGGTGTCGTCTGTGAGCGCCAGGTCCTCCTCCATCTTCTTCAGCTTGGCGTCAGCTGCTGGTGATGGTACATTACCTTCTTCTCCTTGAGCAGTTTCTGGTTGGTGTCGTCTGTGAGCGCCAGGTCCTCCTCCATCTTCTTCAGCTTGGCGTCAGCTGCTGGTGATGGTACATTACCTTCTTCTCCTTGAGCAGTTTCTGGTTGGTGTCGTCTGTGAGCGCCAGGTCCTCCTCCATCTTCTTCAGCTTGGCGCCAGCTGCTGGTGATGGTACATTACCTTCTTCTCCTTGAGCAGTTTCTGGTTGGTGTCGTCTGTGAGCGCCAGGTCCTCCTCCATCTTCTTCAGCTTGGCGTCAGCTGCTGGTGATGGTACATTACCTTCTTCTCCTTGAGCAGTTTCTGGTTGGTGTCGTCTGTGAGCGCCAGGTCCTCCTCCATCTTCTTCAGCTTGGCGTCAGCTGCTGGTGATGGTACATTACCTTCTTCTCCTTGAGCAGTTTCTGGTTGGTGTCGTCTGTGAGCGCCAGGTCCTCCTCCATCTTCTTCAGCTTGGCGTCAGCTGCTGGTGATGGTACATTACCTTCTTCTCCTTGAGCAGTTTCTGGTTGGTGTCGTCTGTGAGCGCCAGGTCCTCCTCCATCTTCTTCAGCTTGGCGTCAGCTGCTGGTGATGGTACATTACCTTCTTCTCCTTGAGCAGTTTCTGGTTGGTGTCGTCTGTGAGCGCCAGGTCCTCCTCCATCTTCTTCAGCTTGGCGCCAGCTGCTGGTGATGGTACATTACCTTCTTCTCCTTGAGCAGTTTCTGGTTGGTGTCGTCTGTGAGCGCCAGGTCCTCCTCCATCTTCTTCAGCTTGGCGTCAGCTGCTGGTGATGGTACATTACCTTCTTCTCCTTGAGCAGTTTCTGGTTGGTGTCGTCTGTGAGCGCCAGGTCCTCCTCCATCTTCTTCAGCTTGGCGTCAGCTGCTGGTGATGGTACATTACCTTCTTCTCCTTGAGCAGTTTCTGGTTGGTGTCGTCTGTGAGCGCCAGGTCCTCCTCCATCTTCTTCAGCTTGGCGTCAGCTGCTGGTGATGGTACATTACCTTCTTCTCCTTGAGCAGTTTCTGGTTGGTGTCGTCTGTGAGCGCCAGGTCCTCCTCCATCTTCTTCAGCTTGGCGTCGCACTGCACGCGCTCCAGCTGCAGCTTCTGACGAGCCGCTTCTTCTTCTTCCAATTGTTCTTCCAGGTCCTGGTAGAAAGTAGATTAAGGATATTAAGGAATCCGATCAGACATTTAACAGTTTGAGTTGTAGCAATGAAATCTATAATGAATTAATTGACATTCCACAAATTTTTATTGTATAAACGTGTCGATTTGCAAAATTTTCCATTTTTTGCATTGTAGCTTGAAATAAATAAATAAATCTTGAATCTTCTTTTCATTGTGATTTCAGCCTTGCCTGATATTGCTGGATCGGTTGATTGTGACTGTGTCTATTACCCATATTTTGTACACGTAAAAAATATACACTGAAAGTTGTAACTAGAAACTGTACAAACCTGTATGTTGAGCTGCAACCTCTTCTTCTCCTGCTGCAGCGCATTGCATCTCTCCTCTTCCTCTTCTATTCTTCCCTCCAGGTCGTGTAACAACTCTTCTAACTCTTGTTTCCTTGCGGCTGCGCGTGCGCGGGACTCTTCTGCTTCCGCGCATAGTTCTAGCTCCGCCTGGAATTAGATAAAAAAAATGTTATGTCACTTTAAGAAAGGACGATTGTCACTTTAAAGCTTGGAAATACGTTACGTCAGATTGGTTCAAATGATCGATGTGTGTGTGTATGTATGTATGTATGTATCATTGTAAGTGTACTTAGTACATAAGTGTTGTTATAAAATGTAATAATTTTACTGGTAATTTGCTTATGCAACTACTTGCAAATCTTTTAATTTTTGTCTCTATTTTAATGTAAAGGTTGCCTGGAAGAGATCGCTGCAAGCGATAAGGCCGCCTATGCTTACTTTTAGTCTTAAGTTTTCTGTATTGTTTTGTTTCTGTTGTGTATGTTGTAAGCAATAAAGTGTTAATCTATCTATCGATTATTCAATAAATTACACGCATATCTTCAAACAATAAAGAAACAGCCGCTAGTTGGATCTGATCTCCTAAGCTCGTGTTTATGACTATCGAAGATCAAAGTAGTCAGATAGCTCTGAAACAAAGTTACACGAAACGAAAGAAAATGATGGTTTCACGGCTGGATTCAAGACGTACCTGCAGCTGCTCAGCCAGCTGCGTCTTCTCAGCGCTGGCCTGCTGGAACTTCTGCTCGTACTCCTGGCAGCGCTTCATTTGAGTATCCAGCTTGTCGCGGATCTGCCGGAGCTCGTCTTCCTTCTGCGTGAGCTTCTCTTCCTGCTTCGTCACCTCTAGCAATGGTTTGACCTGGCCAAGGGAAAAGATGGTTAGGTACAATTTCCTAGTCTCAAATTTAACTAAAATTAAATACTGCGGTTGCTTGTTGAAGCTGAAATAGGTAGATGAGTACGATTTGTACATAATGATCTTCTTTTCGCCATTAAAAAAAGGAATCGTCTATTTTTATGCAATTTAATGTTAGTTTGATGATGAATTTTCATGTAAAAGCTATTTATTTGCGCTTTTCGATATCGTAGCACCAATGTCATTCATTTCCAAGGGCTGAAGAAACCCATAGAGGTTGTGCGCTATTGCCCGAACATCTTGTACATACAAAGAATATTTATCTTTGCCCTATCTACCAATATTCACATAAGAAATTACATACCTAGAGATGCGAGCAGATTCTCACAATTTACCGCATGTTATATTAAACTATGAATGTACTGCATATGAGTACATACAAGTTAGTTGAGTACGACTCAAACATAATGATCTCCTTTTCGCTACTATAGAAAGAAATCGTTCATTTTTATGCAAATTAATGTTAGTTTGATGATGAATTTTCATGTAAAAGCTATTTATTTGCGCTTTTCGATATCGTAGCACCAATGTTATTCATTTTCAAGAGCTGAAGAAATCCATAACAGATTGTGCGCTATTGCCCGAACATCTTGTACATACATAGAATATTTATCTTTGCCCTATCTATCAATATTCACATAAGAAATAACATACCTAGAGATGCGAGCAGATTCTCACAATTTACAGCATGTTATATTAAACTATTAATGTACTGCATATGAGTACATACAAGTTAAAACAAAAATTTCATGAATAAGTTGAGCTGATGCACAAGTGGGTCATATTTACATAACTTGTGATATTAATAGTGGTAGCAAGGTTGTTTTCAAAATATGTGGTAAAGGTTATTTTGAAAACTAGATATTGCATTATATACTTTCTTTTAGATGAGAAATTCTAGGTACACAATTAAAATGAAATTATAATAACTGATACTGATGAATAAATGATTATGTATATTAATGTCGAATGTTTTAATAAGCTGTACCGATATTTTTCTCTTGTCTAACTATAAACGATCGTTGTATGCTAGTTGTGTTCAGTCATTGTATGACAATGCTAGCGCAGTTATGGGTTTACGGGTGAGCTGGCTCCATCTTTAGAGCAAACTACCCACGACACAGGATTACCTAGTGTGGGTAGAAAAAAATAAACCATGTGTTTCTAATTTAAGAGTTTGCTATAAGGTGCTTTAAATTCTTGTTATATTGTATTTTGAAATTGATAAATAAATTAATTGATTGATTGATTGAACTCATCAGAAAAAAAAGACTATGACTTACTTTAATGTAGAGTCGCCACCACTGCCAGTTCCTAAGCTTGAGGTAGGCCGCACAGTTCCTCTGGATGATCCTGATCGCGTTCAACTGCTGCAGTCTCTTCTGGTAGTTTCTGCGTGCTAAGAACCCTCGGCAGAAGGCCTGGAAATTCACTATCAAGTCTGTGATCTTGTAGTCACGCTCCTCTTCAAGATGGGCCAGTACTCCAGCTCGGAAGAAGATCTTGGATTGACCGACGCGGTATAAATTATGGTCGAGCTCTAAAGCCTCAATCATCTGTTCGCAAGCTTTCTTCCCGTCCATAAAGCCTTTGGGAATGATGTTTGGTGTGAGGAGTTCGTATCGTTGTCTGAACTCTTGGAAGGGAATCCTGTTGGGGAAACCTTGCCGACATATCCTGATTCCTTCGAGGACTCCGTTGCATCTCAGCTGGTCGAGAACAAGCGGAGCTTCGATCTTTCCAGCCTTCTTTTCGTGGTTCGGAATGATACACCTCACAAAGTTGGGATTTGTGTTTCTGAGAGTAGCCATCAGTTTAGTCAGCTGTTCTTTGTACAGTTGCGAGACGGTTCTGAACATTCCCTTTCTCGTTCTCGCGCCGAACTGCGTGTCGGTCAGCTGTTGCGCCATGCCGACTATTTCAGCGTCCTTCCAGATGTGACACACGAAAGGGTCTTGTGAAGACTGGAGCAGTGACACCACGTTTTCGTTTAGCGGATCCATATTCTTCATGAGCCATTTTTCGGCTGAGTAGTCAACTTTCCCGGCGTAGTGGATGATGGCAAAATCAGCGACGCCTCTGAAGTCTGTCTTCATGAACTTTGGGTGGACGGAATGCGCCGAAACAAGCTTCTCGACGAAAGTTTTGTCTGTAGCTTTTGGGAACCAACACTCTTCATCTAAAAGCGCCATGATACCCATGGGTTTGTCGATTAGGTCGATCGTGGGCTGCAGATCGAGACCGAAGTCGATGAACTTCCATTCGATTCCTTCTCTCTGATATTCTTCCTGTTCTAAGATGAACATGGTGTGGTTGAAGAGTTGCTGAAGCTTTTCGTTCGTGTAGTTGATGCAGAGTTGTTCAAAGGAGTTCAGCTCGAAGATTTCAAAACCAGCCATATCGAGGATTCCTATGAAAGAGGCTCCTTGTCGCTTAGTCCTGTCTAGCGAGCGGTTGATTCTGTTTACGAGCCACCTGAACAGTCGCTCGTAGCAAGCCTTGCCGATGGCTTCCACTGAGAACTCTACTTGTTCCTTGGTCTGCGCTTTCGTCACGAAGTCGCGACCGACCTTGATTCTGGGCTTGAGGAACGCTTTCGTCATTTCTGTTACTGAAAGACCTGGAAACGAAGATAATAAGGGTAAGTCGATTGAATGGAAATTATTTTTTAGGTAGACCTTTACTTATAAATGCTGCAACAGCGCGCGGTTCGTAGCTTTTTAAAACGGCAATGTCAGACTCTTACCGAGCAAATGTGCTATCTTCTGCGCGACAGTGTTGTCAGGCAGAGTCGCTTGATCCGAGTTCCTCTCCTGCTTGAACTGCATGGAGCCGAATAGGAGAACAGCTGACACGATGCGGAAGATCGAGTTGAAGTCCTCCATGTTCATGCCCATTATGTTCATGGACTTGATCGTGGCCTGGAACTCCAGCGCATCGTCGATGCCCGGCACCTGGAATACAGACTGTTTGGGGGGGTTTAGATATGCCCTTTATAACAAGTACATATATTGAGTATAGAATATGTAAAAAAAATACGGTAATACTAATTAAAGTACAAATTTACGAAGAATATTGAGATATGGAATTCTATTATACTGAGTGTAGTGGAAATATAGCAAAACATCTCGTGAGTTTACTCACCCTATGAAACTAAAAAACTTTTACTCTTTGACTAAGAGACCGTATTGGAGAATATCTCTCCAAAAGGTTTTGCGATATTTCTTTAACACATATAATTCCGTCACAAACAGTTGCAGTTGAGCTAAACTGTATAATTATTAAAAAGGTCCTTACGGGATTAGCTCCATTCGTAAGGAAGGGATAACTTTTTGGGTCCTCCAGGATGTACTCCGCCCTCTGTTCAGGAGTGGCCCCGCAGAGGAGCTGGTAGAATATGTGGAACGTCCGCTCATCCTTCGCCTGTCTGATCGCTCTCGATTTCTCGAGCAGGTAGGTTTCGATGTTCGCGCCGGCTATGAAGCCTGATGCGTCGAAGTTTATTCTGATGAATTTACCCTGAAATAAGTAGATAGTTACGTAATTTTATTCACACGTTAAAAACATAGTCGAGAAGCAACCAAAAATTGAAATAACTTACAAATCTGGAGGAGTTGTCGTTTTTGACGGTTTTCGCGTTACCGAAGGCTTCCAATATGGGGTTGGCCTGCAGTAGTTGCTGCTCCAGCTCGCCCTGGAAAGAGAACATGTTAATAACCAACTCTAGGGAGACCATGGACTTGGTCCCATGTGGTCACACCTTAAGCTGTTGGTTGGCAAGCAATCAAATATTTTAGTCTACAAGTTTGCAGAGACTGTGGAAGTTATATATAAAATGCATAACGTGCAATATACTGAAATCTGATTATTATATGTTACAAAATTTGATGAATTTACGTTATTTTCGTGTGTCTTCTCAACTTCAACAATCTGTGCTAAGTTGTGGACAATGTAATGCGTGTGTTTCAATATTTCCACACATAAAATATACTATGGAAATATTAAGATGATGTTATTGGTGAATGAGTTGACTAAAAAATATCCATTACACACACCAAATGGTAGATTAAGTACTAGCTATGTTTACCTCAAAGTTAGGCCCATTGCTCTAGGGGACGCGGCGTGAAATGAAATGTGTCAATGGTTAGTGATTGGTCAGGTTAGTGAGTTAGTAAATGAGATGACTATTTACAAATATACAAGGATAACTAAAACATTACCGATAGTTTGATATTGTTAGCCTTTATAATTCCTATGAATGAAGTTGTTATCAAAATGATTCATGCAAATAGTGATATCAAGTTTTATCATAATCCAAAATTATGATGTTAGTAGTTTGTTTAATGAGGCATGTATGACAAACACATGTGATATTTTTATTCTGAGAAATAAGTATGGTTTAAAAAAAGTCAATAGGGAAAATGAGAATAATAATGAGGCTTATGCAAATTATATTGAGGAAAACTATAGGGAGAATCTAAAGGCTATTTATAATAAAAATCGTGTAACAAAATCATTTTATGCAATAAATAAGGTTAATGAGGCGGCGATATTTTACTACACTGTATACAAATAAATACATAATTGGTAATTATTAGACACGATTTACAAACATATATATAAAAATATAATTTAGAACTAAACATAAGAATACATAGAAATATAATTTCTTCTTATTTAGAGATGAATGTTGTGATGCAGGAAAAATGATTTGATGAATTCCTTAGTGATCAGCTGTTAGCATTTAAAAAACCCATTCTTTTTACTTTTTCTTTTCAACTTACTATAATCAATTGCGGCGTCGGCCCCTGTTTGTCGCCGCAGGTGATGGAGAGGGAAAGAAAAAATATAATTATATTACAAGACTTGTGTGGATCAGAAGAAAGGAGAACAGATTATAACTGGGCTGCGGAGAGATTACTGATTTGACAATGTTTACAATGAAGTTTGTTTTTGTGAAAGATTTGTTTACTGTGAATCGGATAGCGTTTGGACGTGGTTTGGACCAATATTCTCTCAGCGCCTTGCTATATTATGCAAATTATAAACGTGTGTTTTTAGATTTTCAGAATCAGTTTCAAGTAATATAGTGCACGCAACCTCTTTCTCCCAACTTTTGAAATAATAAAAAATATGTTAAATTTCAGTATTTATAATTCAATTGTGAAATTCATTTATTGTGACTTGAAAAGTGAAATCAATTTGTTCACAATATGATATACTATAAAATGTATATTTATAATCCAAGAACACACGTTGTAATCAGTGCTGTACATGTTCCACCTCCAATCATGCGGGTGCGGCGCGTATGTGCGCAGTTTGTACAATTGCTCGTTTTTACAATACGTTTTACTACATTATCATAAATATGTTTAGAATAACTTTATGTCATTACTGGGAGACAATAAATATTTTATATGTTATTAATTTAACAATTTTCAGTGGATGTCACGATGCAGCAACAGACCAAGACGACAAATGACCGCAGATCTCTCGATGCAATGCAATACAATACAATACAGGACGTATCACAACGAAACTTGCGTCTGCTACTGCGTCGAGTCATCCACTGTGGTCTAAGCTTTGTATAGAATCATCCAGTAAAATGTATTGTAAAAACATATCACAAAATAAACTAAGTACTTATAATAACTATCACCTGAATGGAGTCACGTCAAAACATCAATCTTTAAAAAATACTAGCCTAAGAATTGTGCGCTCTAGACAATCACAACAGCGAAACTAGATCTATACCTTGAAACTTAACCACTCCTCTACAGCATGTGTACCACTGATTTTGAACCTTACTACCCTCACTTAAAGTTCAAAACCTATGAAAAAACATAACAATAGTGGGTATTCTAGGGGCTAATACTTGGTGAAGGTGTGAATGAAAATAAGCTAAACATCAAATCTATTTTATGGTAAAAATAAACAAAACCTGAATGACTAATTCGAAACCTGGCAATAATTTCTACTAAACCGAAGCGTAAACATGACGATGACAACAAACAGTTTAGAGAAGGTGTGAAACGATACTTTGTGTGATGTTATGAATGAGTCAGTCATATCGTCGTACTGTTTAGCATAAAAGTTGTGTGCAAAGATCACTCGTACGCGCGAAAAGTCTAGCCATTATCAGAGCTTTTTAAAGCTACAAATTTGATAGATCATTACATACTAACCCTCGCACGCAGGCGATAGTCAAACCAGTAAACGTTAGAACGCTTTAAAACAAAAATGAAAACATACAGGGTGTAAGGTATAGCCCCCCGAATACTGATGGGTGCATTGAGACCATGTAACTGAACAACTTCCCATAAGAAAATATTTCAGGAAACGTCAAAATAATTTGACTTCCCATAGTAAATGCAGTCAGCTGATCGTAAGTTTGTATGGGAGGTCGAATTTTATTTATTCGGTTCCTGACATAATATGTTATTAGGAGAAAGTTGTTCAGTGTCATGGTCTGCATGCACCCTGTAAGTATTCGAAGGGCTGTCCCTTACACCCCGTATATAAGAAACTAAAACGCAAAAACAGTTTAAGTAGGACAAATTTTGTTTTAAAGAAAGTACAATGAATTACCCACTGTACCTACTGTAGAATCAGCTTGCGATCAAAAGATAGATATGTAATATGTTCAGAAAACTATTCCATTATCCGTAAGAGACGTTACGTATCAATAGAAGAAATTGTATGGAGCAAAAACTAAAAACAGTGCTCCTGCATAAAATAGGTTATAAAACAAAGACAAAGAATGTTTTATGTTGTTTTAAGATGAACCTTGCATTCGCGCACTTTCCAGGCGATTGCGCAAGAGCTCAAGTAAATATGCATAATAGTCTCATATCTGTGCCAGTAGAGCGAGTAGCGCCCTTATATGGCGAGATATGCAATTATTTCGCCGACTCGTTATATTCACCCTTTCATAAAGAACGGGTCGCCAGCGACGGATTAATTTATCGTCCAATGCTGAGAAAATACTTGATTTCAAATCTTATATTAATGCAAAAAAAAAACATTGAAATATAACAAATAGGTTTAAATCTTCGTGATAAATTCACGACCTTATAAATTAAGACTATAAGAAGCAACCACTCGCCAAATAAAATCCTATTACAATAGTCGGCTAGACCATTGACGAGCCCTTAATGTATACTCTGGATTTATTGGACACAGCAGTGTACAGAAAATGTCGTCTAGATAAGTCACACCGTACGACCCCTTTACACGGCCGACGTAATGTGCGTTTATTTTAATGGAAAGGTACGCACAGTAATTACAGATAGAGATGTTCACTGAATGATAAATGGGTGATATTACATCGGCAAATATAGGGTTGAAAAGTGCCGACAGATTTGAGAAAGTGGAGAAATGTATGGTCAAGTAGTAAAGCAACCAGGGAAAGCTAAAACGGCTCTTAATGCAGAACAGAATGAAATGAAAAAACATAAGATCCTAAGTCGAAAAGTTACAATGGTACTAACATGAAAAAAATAATCAACGAAATAGATAAAAAAGTGTTACCTAAGATATCGAACAGTTATTTATTGCCGACAGATATAACCGTATCGGAGACATATTACTTTTTTATGGTAATGGATAGAATAGGCCTTTAAAGGAATAGTTTTTCTATAAAAGACAACTTCTAACAAATTAATGATCAAGATATTCGACAAAACAAAATAAATGTAACTAAATGATTGAATATTGAACGAAATCAAGGTAAATGTATTGAAATAAGTAAACAAGGAATTAGATCACGTCCACGTCAAGATAGGAAGAGAATGCAAGGAATGTCACGATGAAACAACACCGAACAATACAATACCTACACTCGACAATTATATAAACACAAGACATGTGCTAAACACCCTAAGTACATACACGCTAGATGCAAACTTACGTCCTCCTATTTGGAATGAAGAAAATACAACATTATTATACAAACATAATGTACGGTCATGTATTGCACTTACTTAAAATTTGATTACTTTGAATATTTCATTGGCACAATGGGTTTCATCAATGGTACTTTTGATTTTAATATATATTTCGATATACGACCATGAAATATTAAATAGGTCATCTAAGTACTAGATTTTTAATTTTCTAGAGTTTATATAAGTCGTATCAATGCAAGAAATTCAAAAGACCTAATAAGTACAGAGAAATTCAGAGAATCACATTTATGGGTCTGATGATCATCTTATGTGACTTATTCTAAATACCCAATTTATTTAACTGAAATTTAAGAAACTGGATAACATTTCTCCGAGATCAAATTTTTGGATATATTATTGTCTGACACAAGGTCGCTGGTTTTCTTTAACCTTGCTTTCTTAGGGAAAGGTATTCAGTTTCACGAACAAGTTGACCTTCTCCTTACAGCCATTATGAGTGATGTTTGCTAGTTCTTACCGCTCCTGATCCTTTGGGTTTGGAAGCGGCGACATAGGCGAGGTACTGGATCACTTTCTTTGTGTTCTCAGTCTTACCAGCGCCTGATTCTCCCGTGCAGAGGATGGACTGGTCTTCCCGATCTGAAAACCGTACGATGAAGAATTGTAATAATTTGGAAGAGCGGTATGTTATTAAAAGCTTACATAATTAGAAGACAAACGGAATTTTATAATTTCACATTTTTGTTATTCATTATGTAACAAGTTGAAAATAGTTGTCTTCCATAAACGGCTAAGTGATAAGATGAATCTTACTTATCTATTTAATAATATTAGCTAACTCTTTCAGAAAATTTGCTATTCACTTTTGCATATCTATGAATCATACCAATACCTATCTGGACTATCCATAACTTTCCACTACTTCAATAACTCTAAACATGAACCGACTGCACCTTCTTAGTCAGTAATATGCATTTTGCGTGCACTTTCGTTTCCAAATGCACTCTCCCCATTAGTGTCCTGTTTACATGTTGTTTATACTGCGGCGCACCTTATCAAACGCTTCGGCCAAAACAAACTTGTCGTGGGCGTTTCCTGCATTAAGACAACAAGCTTGCCTATCATATAGCACTGTGAACATTGCGTGTGATGCTTTGAGTAATTAGTAGTTATGGAAATGATATACAAAAGATAATATGACAGTTAATTTTTAACATATTTCTATAACAGTCTATTTCTCACTAGAATTCCCCAGGGAAGAATTATTGGGCCGCAATCATATGTCAATGACGTCTACTTCTAAATCATCATTACTTTAATAATTCTCTACGACCTGGAGCCTAGGTAACTTTTGTGTTATGAGCTTTTTACCATAAAGAATCACTTAAAAGTATGCTAAGACCAATATTTCAAATAAGAGTTTAGAAATATGTTGGAAGTAAATCAACTGCTCAAGCCCATAGATAAGAGTCAAGTTTCGAAACCATTTGTCTAATTGTCCGTTAATGGCCCAGCGAGGCGATACAAGAATTCCTTCGACCAACATACAACCTGATTTCGTATTCTGACTAAGTATAGTACCTATGTATTTACAATAGTCCAGGCCTTTTATGACCACAAATCTGACTCTACTGTGTAAGTAGGTAGAAATCTTCAAATAAATTTTAAGGTTAAAATTATTGAGACTTTACGAGCTTCGTACGTATAACAGTTAAGTTAAGACTCTGTATACAAGTGCCTTGCTTGTCATTCATTATCACAGGCTTCAAACTACCTACCTACTCAGACCAAATCAGATCATGTGTAGACCAAATCAGTCGGAAGTAACGTTGGTTCATTAGTCTACTGAATGCTTTATGGCCGGGAGACACCTTGCTGCCTAATTGTAAACTATTTAGGCAATACTGGTTTTCACGACGCTTTGTTATTGTCGATGATTATGCAATGCGATGATGCAACTTCCATAAATTATACTATATTCCTGTAGCTGGTGAAGCTATGGAGATTATCCTGACCTATCTATAGCGATAATAATAAATATAAGATGTAAGAAATATATGGAGCTATTCAAGTAGTGAACCTGGCCATTAAACTTGAAAATTTCCTCAGGAACATATAATTAAATTAAAGGTTTTTTATCTTCCACACAAAATTATTCGTAGAGCTAACACAATTCGTATATATAAGTTGAGGATTCAACTTTTTTCATAATTTCCTTAGGAAACAATGTTCAGTTTCAAAGCCTGTTTTTTTTGTGTATATTTTATTTATTATTCGTCGTATATTACACATATAATATACGACGAATAATAAATAAAATATTTAAAATAAAATATGTTTTATTTCAGTAAATCTTTTAGAAACTATTTGCCGGGGCTTCCCAGAAAGTAGTCAGAAGACACTTGTGTTGACATAATATGATAATAATATGAACAACTACTAGTACCAGCTGCATCCCAAGCGAATTGTCGTGTGGGACACCGAGTCGACAAACGATACGATGAACCAACTAACCTTGTAACATAGAGCGGTATGCTGTGTCGGTGATGGCGAAGACATGTGGAGGCACCTCATGCCGCTTGATGCCTTTATACCTCTCCATGATCTTCTCGGTGTAGATGGGCAGCTTCTTGTAGGGGTTCACCACAACGCAGAAGAGCCCCGAGTATGTCTGTGTGCAAGAGAAACAATTTATTAATACAGGTAATGAGCTAAAATATTAAAAACACTTTTTCAATCAGGCTAACTGTACGACTGATGAGAAAGGGTGACCAAGCCTATAGACGCCCTCGTTGCTTGTTTCAAGCCTTGAAGTTACATTAAGGCGAGTGTAGCCGTCAACGACCTCGACAGTAGCGCCATTTCACAAAAAATATGAAATATTCGCTGCAATTAAAGTTATGGCAAAAAGTGCCTAAAAACGGCCACTTTTGTTATTATCGCCATAACTTTAATTACAGCGAATATTTCATTGAGTCTGCAGGTTCTAATTATACTTAAGGATAATACTAAAAACTTGGGCAACGGATATTCTGATAGATTGTTTGTATAAAGAGAAAATCTTTTTTTCGTGAAGTGGCGCCACTGTCGAGGTCGTTCACGGGTACACTCGCCTTAAAAAGTATTTTTTTATGTTTCCTACACATGTTTTTACAATATCAAATCAAGAGACCACCAACTTCAAAGTCTCTTTACCCTACCAAAATAATATTGTCGCATCAATATCAATACTCGTAAAAAATATCGCTAGAGGAAAATAATTCGAATTTACTCGAGTAAATATAGTGGTGACTGTCGATTCATCAAACACAAACAAGCTTGTCAACGAGCAAAGGTTCGTGACACATTTTATTATTTGGACAAGGACTCGTCGACGCAACAGGCGCTTGATGGGCATTCGATACGCCCTTATTGGCTGCAGCACGACCAATATATCTGATCATACACATACATACATACACATATCACGCCTATTGTCACTTGCGGGGTGGGCAGAGCGTAAACGGCCGTAAAAAACTGTCATTTACGCCACGTCTGACAAATATGTGAAGGTTATTCGGAAAATTGTGTATCGCCATAGTGACAGGTTGTCGGCCCATCGCCTAAAATTGCAATACTCCTTCGAGTCCCTTAGTCGCCTCTTACGACTCCCACGGGAAAGAAACGGGGTGATGCTATTCTAAGCCGTCATCACACAGCAGATCTCATATCAGCATATCTGATCAAATGGTAAAATTTGATACTACAACGTGACATATATTTAGTTATAGAGTAGCATTATGCCATTTCTTTCACGCGGGTGTCGTAAAAGGCGACTGGGAACTCGAGGGTTTCATGTGTATTACAATTTTAGGAGACTGGCTGAGAGCTTGTCACTATATTGAACACGATTTTTCGGAAACGGCCCTCATATATTTGTGAGACGTAGCGATAGCGAACGTATTTCACGGCGGTTAGGTTAACGCATAGCCTACCCCGCAAGTGAAAAAAGCCTGATATGTATGTATACAGAACTAATACTTTTAAAGTTCTTTACTGTACCTAAGTATCTAATGAGTAATTATGCAAAAGTAGAACTTAATAATGACTACAATCTACATAAATCAAACCATGAAAACGGAACGTCTAAACACAAGACTCTGGCGCATAAAATCAGACCAAACAATAATTAAAGCTAGAATTATTGATGCCAACTAATTGCTATATCGTTTAGCTCATTACGATACGAGGCGGTATTAATTGTTTATAACATTGGATAGTTATAGTTATGATTGAATGTACAATGTTATTTGAACTTTAGTTTTCAACGTTTGTTAGGATTGGGACACAAAACACCATGTTTCGTACTGAATAATTTTCATTGTGGGATCAATGCTGAAAAATGAGTAAAAATGTTGTCCTCCCATAAAAAAATCACGATCAGCTGACTTTTGTAAGCGAAGTTGAAAAATAAATCTCGTTTTCCAGCATTGGTCTCATAATTAATAATATTGTCCTACACAACTTGTCCAATATAATGCATTTCCTCTGATATTAGGTGCTTTAAATCGAAACTTTACTGTTATTTAACCTTAACTGAAAAGGTTAGGAAAATTATGACTTCTTTCCATTAAAATTTCATTTTTTGTTTTAAGATTCTATTACCTATACCTTCCTGACATTAAAATATATATTTTTCAATAGACAGAACATACGATCAAGGTTTGTGGATCAACAATTATTATCACATGATTAGAATATTCTTAATCCGCGGCTAATCAAAGCTACTTGCCGGTTAGAACAAACAGTATCCGCGTTTGAACGGTACCTACTGATAACGTTATCAGTCCAGCCAGAATGGCCGACAGAGGTCAACTCTTGTAAGGAATCAATTTGCCAGTTGACCTCTGTGGAATATACGGAATGGGCGCGCAAATGTATTCACTGATAAGGATTGTTTATCTGTTGAAAATAACAGGGTGTTATGTAGTACAAGGTATCCTCTAGTCTTAGTAGTTTGTTCCCAGTCTGGTTAGGACCTTGCAGGCTGAACCACCTGACGGACCGCAAAAAAAAATGGTTCCCTGCTTCGGATGGCACGTTGAGCCGTCAGTCCTGGTTGCTGTCTATCATTACTTAGATTGCGGTCGTTACACAACCATGTCAGAGGCCTACTACTAGGTGGTTGAAAAACTCTGACACCATAGTTCATAGGGTCTTTGAATGACTCGGTGTCTCACACGAAAAGAAGTAGCAGTAGTACATTTACGATATTTTTTGCTGTTATTTTCAATCTTTTGACTATTGACGATCATATTATCCTTGGACATCTTTATCTAATTTTTAATAATGGTAATTGTGAAATTGATAGTATGAAATAAATAAATCTAAATCTACTAATCATATCAGGTAGGATGGTGACCCAAGTGGTCCTGATATTGCACACAATCTCGTTAATTTTAGACAAAACTGTGTGAAAATGCATTATAACCCAGTGATATCGGTTTTCTATACGCTACGCTATTAATTTTGATACAACAGGTTTCTTTAAAATATAGGTAAGTAGCATTTTTTTATTATTAGTCGATTGACTGATTGTATACGCTTCTATCGTCTCTACTCGTCTCTTCTGTTTTAAATAATAAACACTCTGTTGCTCTTACTAATAGGTGCACATCTCTAATCTTCCATCGCATGCAATGAAGTAGCATTTGTTTTGACATGTTTGCAAAACAACCAATAGACTAAATTTAAACGCGGCGGCGCCTAGGGTTCTTAGGCAAGTAATTTGTACTTTAGAATTGCAACTACAAGTACACTGCAGCGCTTACAATATGAGTATCGTATAGTGATGCGTTGATAATATGCAATGTAATGCGATATTGATAAATAAGTTTTACGACCATTCCACCTTCACCTAATGTCTTCTTATAAGAGGGATCATCACTAAGATAATAAATTGGCTATAATTTATATGGATCATTAAGAAACTATTAGGTATTAGATTTTACAGTTACATATGTACTCAATCCATTTATTGCGATCCAGTGGGAAGCCTTTGCCTAGCAGTGGGATCGCTCAAACTAATTATGAAAAAAAAAAAAAATACTCAATAATATTTTGTTCATTTACAAAATTATATACCCGTTTTTTCATGGAATAATGCTTTTTCCGCGTTACCTATGTTTCTCCGGGATTATATTATACAGAATTTTCACAACAAAATAATTTCATGAAGCTTTTCAGTATTGGAGATCACGATTACATACAAAGGAACCTTTTGATAGTAATTGTGTTATGTACTGGTTACTGTGTTCCTATTAGAAAATTTATCGGGTATAGTTAGAAAACAAGTAAGTATTGGTATTGGTTTTTTATCTAACGGAAGTCAAATAAGGAATTATTCTATTGGAACAAAGATAACAAAAAATAGCATTCGGTTTGAATTCGTAGAACTGCCAAACTAACATTTCTAGGTATGTGTTCATTTTACTGCCTTGAGATTACTTTATCTTTTTATTACTTTGAAATGTAAAACCTGTCTTTTTCTATGCTCTACCGATGAAATGGTTAAAAATAAAGTATTTTTTCTTTAAAATATACCTACAATGAATTTTTGACTCAGAATATTTTACTTTTCAGATTGTACTAGTTAGATGGTATATCTACCTACAATCTTAGGCTAACAGTCTCTACCTGAAATCAAGAATAACATAAGGAAAACACCATTTGATATTTCTTCAGCACAGTGAGTGCCTTGACCGCCCATCAAAACCGATTAGTACCGTAGCAGTCACGTAACGTAACATACTCGTACTTAGACTTAATACATTCACTCGGACAACCATTCGTTTTTATTTTACTCCATACATTAGGGTACAGCACAGTTAATCAATTGTATAGACTGTATAGAACAAGTATGGAGCAATGTCGCAACCCGGCCGGCTGTGAAAGGCGCGAAGCCCGAGCGACACAGTTTCCACAAGACACCTTCCATATTTGGTCGGGTCGCGCTAGGACCTCAGCTTATATCTACACGATTGAATAGCGTTGATTAAATGTTTTTCACATGTGATTGGGTTGGTAATGGGAATTGACAGATGGCGCAACACAAAGGCGCATGTTGTTGGAAATCTTTCCGAGTGTTTCCAAATGTGGTCTGCAAAGAAATGTCGTGGCTGCAAAAGGTGCGGTTGACGTTCGTCATATTTGGTACGGTTATAGCTGGCATTTTTCCTGGTACAACTGATTCCTTTTAAAGCATGGAAATGGTTTATGGTTCCAGTGTTGCATGTTCCTATTATTGATGCAAATGCGTGAGACCTGTACGTTGTGTCTAAAACGCCATCGGGCATTCGACAACTCGTAGTCCCGCAAGAAAGAAGAAGTGTCAAAAACCAATATTTGACTTTTCTTATGGGCGATTGTGATTACAACAAAGATTTCTGGTGAGTTACGATAAACTATGTAATATGAATTCTTCTTTAAAATTAACATGAAAGGTTCATGCCTGTACTCGGTAGCACAAAATATTTTTTGCCCTTACAAATACTTCGGCCGCCACAAAATTAAATTACAGGTTGAATTTTACGCTTCACAAAATCAATCGAACATAACCTGAATCGTATATAGTTAGTATACCGCCATGACACGGCATACGGCTTACAAAAAACAGCATATACCCAGCATGAGCTCACTCAATGGGCATCATGGAGAGTAGCAGTGGATACTCAAGGCTGAATAGCGAAACTGCTTTTTTTGTGAGCATGATTCGATTACGACGATGTGATGTGTGATTGTGATTGGGCTAGCTGAGGTTTTAATCCGGATATGATTTTTGGGAGCTTTGCTGTGTATTGTGTTACAATAGGGTTTATGAAATTTGGTTTACCCTTATTTTCTAACAGAGACGATTCGGAATAATTTTAGTTATACCTAAGAAAAAAGACGCATTTTTTAATTAATGTTACATTCTGTGAGAGCAAAATAAACCATAGTACATACACATACATATATCACGCCTCTATCCCTTGCGGGGAAGGCAGAGCGCAAACGGATATTTGCGCCACGTCTGACAAACATTTGAGGGTCACTCGGAAAACTGTGTATCGCCATAGTGACAGGTTGTCAGCCCATCGCCTAAAATTGCAATACACACCCTCGAGTCCCTTAGTCGCCTCTTACGACACCCACAGGAAAGAAATGGGGTGATACTATTCTAAGCCGGCATCACACGGGTAAATAAACCATAGTACATTCTTTAAAATGCCGCCTTCACTATTTTACTTTCTTACGACAGAATCGTATTCAAATCCAAAACTAATGCTGACAAATGTGAACAATTTTCCAACAGCGGCGAGTGGCAGGGAATTGGCAACCTCAACGCAGTCTGCAATTTATTTTCAAGTCCCTCTAACATACCGTGGGGATTGAAAACCGTGTGGAGTGGAGTCTACATGTAATGCCGGTACTAAAGGCGATCCTTTGGCTGCAGGCCAAGCTAGAGACTAGATCTGGTAGATTCAGACGACTAAATGAAAAAGGAATATATTTGGTACACTATGGAAGGTGTGATCTGAAAACGACAAACTGTGAAACTATATATTCTGCAAAACTATTAGTCTGTCTTGCCGTGTGAAAACGGCTTAAAAAGCATCACCCCAATTCCTGCTCGTGGTCGTCGTATAAAGCTATTAACTCCATGTCTGTGAGATGTACTAATTAGGACACGTATTGATATTAAACACCAAGAGATAAATACATCCAGGGAATATGCAGCAGCGTTTCCTGTTAAAGCAACATCTTGGACTGTGCTCGCTAATCCGCTTGCCAATCGTGGTGAGTGTGACAATACCTCCAATATATATCCTGTTTTGTATCAAATACTTACCTATTAATTATTAGTGTTAGACGTGTAATAATCAGATAATTTTACTTTTATTTGTGGTGGCTTTTAATTGGCTTATGCTTGCTAAGATGATTTCTACTGTGTAAATAATGCTGTTAGCTCCCCGAACACAATAAAATAAAAAAATAAATAAAATAGGGGGAGGCTAGTGTCCAGCAGTGGACTGTTGTGATAGCTCGAGCACTGTTCATAGAAATGATGCTCCGGACTTTACGTATGTTTCGGAATAAATCTAAATAAAAAATTATTTGAAACCAACAATATTTCACTGTAAGTATATTCATCAGCTGGCAGTGAAGCAAGCGAACATGAAACAAGCCGTGGAGAGTGTTTGTACAGCTTGCTAACGAATTCCAGCGCAGGCGCACCCTGCCAAAACCGCGCCATAAGAGCGCTGCGATGTGTCAAACTGACGTACAAACAAATATAATCATGAGTAGGTGCATCAGCCCCTACTAGTAACAAGAGGTCTTTTGTGTTGTGGGCTCTCTATCGGCGTAATACCACAAACCTTACTGACTTAAGACTTTTACTATACCTGCAAAATTTTATTGTCTTTACTTAAATGGCAAAATACGACTCAAAAGAGTTGTGGCGCCAGTGGCTCTGCCAGCACTAAATAATACATACAAACATACATACATATATCACGCTTATTATCCCTTGCGGGATAGGCAGAGCGTAATCGGCCGCAAAAACGGACATTTAAGCCACGTCTGACATATATTTGAGGGTCATTCGGAAAGTTGTGTATCGCCATAGTGATAGGTTGTCAGCCCATCGCCTAAAATTGCAATACACACCCTCAAGTCCCTCAGTTGCCTCTTACAACTCCCACGGGAAAGAAATGGGGTGATGCTATTTTAAGCCGGCATCACACGACTATATAATAATAATACATCCTTTACAAGAAAGTATAACTCTCAAAAATAAATGTTTGATTCTATCAAACACTTGTTTTAATACGGGCGCATCAAATTATTTGTTGGCTACACTTATTTATCTAAGTAAAAGAAAACAATCACTTAACAGATTCTAATGAGTGCTTGATATATCTCAATAAGATACTTAGTAAGTTCAAACAAATAAGTTGATGAGCTCGTAATGAAATAAGAGCTCAATTGAATCATAAACATACATTTCTGTCAGAGCTAGAACGTAATTAAAATAGTCATACATATCTTCCCTACCTAAAGTACCGCCGTTCCAATAAGTCGTATTTGACAGCTGTCAGATTCGTGATAATACTATGGCAGAGGGTCCATTTTCCTTTGTTGACATCTCTACTTTAGGGCATTGACAAAGTACTAAGTATGCACCTATCTATCTTTTAGACAGGTGCATCTAACGGTATCAATTATCATCAGACTAACCGCATGTCACAATCATCCCACAAAAAGACATGCGTTTTATGCAGGTTTTATCAAATTAACGCCCTTGTTTGAGTTGATAAGTTTTAAGGTGTCGTAATAGGCGACTAAGGGACTCGAGGGTTACATGGGAATTGCAATTTACGGCGACGGGTTGACAACCTGTCATAATGGCGATACACATTTTGCTGAATTACCCTCAAATGTTTGTCAGACGTTGCGTAAATGTTTTTCGGCCGTTTACGCTCTGCTTACCCAGCAAGAGATATAGGCGTGTTATATGCATGTACAAATACTAATGATCATTCGCTTTGCATGGTTGATTTATCATGCTCAAGTCTACAGGCTATATTATTTTCCAGCGTAGTAAAAAATTGCCGTGTGATGCCGGGTTAGAATAGCATCACCTTATTTCTTGCCCGTGGGTGTCGTAAGAAGCGACTAAAGGACTCGGGGTGTTTATTGCAATTTTAGGCGATGTGCTGACAACCTGTCATTATAGTGATACACAGTTATCTGATTGACCCTCAAACTTTTGTCAGACGTGGCGTGAATGACCGTTTATGCTCTGCCTACCTCTCATGGGATTAAAGACGTGATATATGTTTATGTGTGTGTTTATGTAGTAAAAAAAACTGTAATGAGACCTCATTCAAGAGTATCTCAGCATGTACCCTGCTGCATTGTAAGGCTTTTTGGTGACCAATAATTGCAAGTACTTGTGTACAGAACGATTATGTCAAAATCCCGTCTTAAAATCTAAAAAGCCTAATTAGGATTTTGCTTCAGCGTATCTTTATCGCTTAGGATTAACAAGTAACGTAGTATTAGAAGCTTAGTATAGCCACTGTGGACAAAACTACACTATATTCCTAATACTCCAACTGAAGACTACAAAATTAACGTGCTATAAAATTTATCGAAATTATTTGATTATTTTATTACAATCGGTTTAGTAGTTTTCAAGATACAGGCTTTTAGTATTTCTTCATTGTAAGTTTTAGTTTTTAGCTAAGTTACTACTTTAGGATTCAACATCTCTGTTTTACTACTAGCCAAACATCCTTCCTTAGTAGATCTTTTATACTAACAAGTAGTAGGCGGTTGAAAAAACTCTGACACCAGGGTTAATTGGGTCGTTGGACGACTCGGTGTCCCACACGAAAAGAGAGAGACTAACAAGTTTTTTCGTTGATGGCATAGTTTAAAAGAGCTACGAAAGATATATTATTTATGGTCGCTTGAACGTACCCATAGACATCTAGCTCCTGTCTGGACTCTGATGTCAGTCCAGTTTTAAAAGATCATGGATCCAGAGAGTCCAGACCATGAAACATCAGGCGAAGACAACAGCTAAAGTTCATGATGAGTAATGTGAATTTGAGCATGTTCAACCGACTTCCCTAAGTTATCAAGCGGATGCGATACGCGTACGCGAAACAAGACCGTATCCTGCGCACACGCACCGTTCAACGACCCGCGACACTCGTATCTCGCTGCTAATTGTAATTGTTTAAGAATGCCTTTTTATATTGTTATCTGTGGTAATTACTTGGATCGTTACCGCGTGCCTATGTGTGTACAATCGAGTTTTTTTAATGGTGCTTTAGATTATTGACAATTTAATGGTGGAGTTTTTGTGGTGTTATCGAAATGTTTTTTTTTCCAATCATACAAGACGTGTTTGTAGGCTGTTGAAGGTACAGTCGGTTATAGCACATAAGGTACCAGGGGTACTCCAAAAGAACTGAATTAATTTTATCCCTAGTGAATACATGATAAAAATTTAATTTCATTCTCATAAAAAAAGTCATTTTCTACTAATATATATTCATGCAAAAAGATAAATATTGCTGGGGACAAAAATAATTCTGTTCTTTTGGAGTACCCCTGGTACCTCATGTGCTATAACCGACTGTACACTGCAGCTTTGAACACTTAAATTCAAGCTTACCCAATTCAGTATTTATAAAATTTATACTAAAATAATAAAATTAGGCACAGCGATCGAGGCCCTCTATCCTGTCATAAAAAAGATCTTGATAAAAATATTTATATTTTCCAATTTCGGATACTCAGGTACCAACAGCCAGTCTTTTGAAGCTACATCATCAGTGCTGAACAGAACACAATATTTAGTATCAAATGATTTGTAAAGGTTCATTCCAAACCAAGCGGCCGACGGCACATGACTGCAGGCTTTACGATATACAAGTACTATTCTACTATCCAAAATGGTCGAATGCGACTGTTTAGTTTAGATGATCCTAAAGACCCGAACCATGATAACCCGATGAACCTAGCGAACTGATGAACTCTGGCGACTCGATGAACAATAACGACCCGATGAACTCTGGACACATGATGAACCCTAACGACAAGATGAACCCAACGACCTGATGAACCATAATAACCCGATGAACTCTAAGTCTAGTCCCGAAAACTATACTCTGAGATGTGCTGTCGGCCGTCGGCCGCTGCCTTCGTAATGGCATATGCTGCGGCGGCCGACGCCCTACGGCCGATAGCCGCGGCAACAACCGTCAGCCGTCGGCCGCTCGGTTCGGAACAGCACCTTAACATATTTCCAGTAGTAAAAGTCCAGTGCCTCAAGGCCGACGTATGTTTACCGGGCGCAAGCGTAAACCTAAACACGGCGTGTCGTAAATCGCAATCTAAGCAAGATTAGATTAGATCTCGGTGATGTAAGATGTCAGTGCGCAGGCAGCGGGCTGGCTGATGACGTCAGCATAAGGAACTGATGTATAACCCGGTCAATTAAAGAAGGGTCCAGCTCCAATTATTCCTACTCGAAAAAATAATTCAGAAAAGTGCGCATGCTGGCTGAAAATTATATTTGCAAAATGAGTAGGCAACTGTTTCACTTTCAATTTAGCTTTTCAGGTTAAGAAATGTCCTTACGACAGTTGCAATGAAACTCCGACCGTACGTACGGAGATTTTAATTGTGAACGTGTTTCCGGTAGTAAAACATTGTGTTTTCTAATAAAAATTGCATTGTAGTAATTTATAGCATAGGCGATAAGGCGCAGACTTGTAGAGCGAAAACCTATTAATCAATTTACTTTCTCGTGAGTTTTACTGGTGTAGATCGTGTAAGTTTTTTTTGTCAAATCATATCTTGGTAAACAAGAAAAATTTCAAAATGTCTATCGTTAAAATCGCCTAAAATTTTCTGAAGTACTTATAATCCATCCATTTATATATATTCTTTATTGTGAATTAACAATACAATAGTTTTTGTTTTAAAAGTAGTTCACAAAGGTGAGCTTATCTCTATAAAGAGATCTCTTCCAGCCTTGTAAAACTAAGTAAGAAATAAATACGTGCGGGGACAAGTACTCAAGTACCATACTCTAACCACAAAATACAAATCTATTATTGATAGTCCCATTAAACTGTTCCCTAAAACGTTTTAACCTCCCTCAAAACAGGTGTTCATATCCCCCCCTCTCCCAAGGCAGGTGCAACGCCCCCAGCCTGTCTGGCAACTATTGGATTTGTTAAAGAAATACGGGATATATAGATCAGATATGTATGTCCTTAGATATTCATCGTTACAAATCGTGAGGGGGAAAATGCTGTGTTAAACTAGACAAAGGAGTTATGGCCTTCCCAATATTTTAAATAAAAGCAATAACTACTTATTATAACTGTAAAAGGTATATGTTTTTTTAAAGATACACGTTTTCTCGTCTTAGTATTGAATTGTTAATTACATAAATATACAGGAGTAAAATTTGCCGCGTGATTTTGGCTTAGAATGGCATCACCCCATTTCTTGCATGGGGAGTCGTAAGAGGTGAGTAAGGGAGTCGAGGGTGTGAATTGTAATATTAGGCAAAAGGCTGACCACCTGTCACTATGGCGAAACACAATTTTCCGAATGATCCTGAAATGTTTGTCAAACGTGGCGAAAATTACAGTTTTTTGGGGCAGTTTACGCTCTGCCTACCCCACAAGGCATTAAAGGCGTGATATATACTATGTGTGTGTGTGTGTATAAAATTTTTAACCACCATTATTGAAGTCGTTTGATAAACCCATCCCACATCCAATCACAATAAAACCAAGATTGATAGCGTGTCATCTTTTAAAAACTACTGTTGTTACTATACTGTGTAAATGATGTTGACGCATTGCTAAGCCGATTTTGGTGAGCAAGCTTACGCGTGGGCGTATAAACTGTTTGTTGTGTATCCCGATATGAAAACAATTGTTGCGATACATATTTGATACGCCTGTGGTCTGTTTTAATTCTAATCGGTTTCTAAAAGCAAAACGTTGGACGGCTTCCGGCCAAATGTACCGATGACTTAAAAAAGGCGGCTGGTAGCGAATGTATGGCGAAAACGAGGGATCGTGCCCTTTAGCGTAGCCTGGGGGAGGCCTACGTCAAGCTGTGGACTGCAAGAGGCTGATGTATGTATAAAAGATGCAAAGGACTCGCAAGCGTATGACGGATCGGTATAGCGATGTCCGTACCCACATTTTTATAGTGCACGCACAGTTTTCAGTTGTAAATCGAAAATTAACTTCATATCATAATCAAAATAAGGCCAATATTGGTCGGGTCGCGGCTCGCCAGCGGTGCGCGTCAAATGGTGCTAGTTGTGCGCCGATCCTAGTTATTTAAATGATATTTATAGGTTCTTATAAGATTTCAAGTATACTATAAAAATCACTACCTACAGCTACACTCCATCTGTTAAAAATTGAAACAATCGTAAACGTTCCTGAACCCTGTGTTAATGGATGTTTCGAATACCAATTCAATTTAAGTAGCAGTCATTTGTTCTATTATAAGAACAACTAAAACTGTTTACAGCCCGCCATCCCAAGTTCCCTTTAATCTTATGTCAATAATTTATTTAAACCGTATTAGTATATTTCCTTAAACAGCTTGCTACTAAACTAACATACAAACAAGGATAATGTAAACGTATCAAGTCCTTATAAGTCCTTTTCTAACATTGCATGATTCACGATTGTCAGGTCATTCTGGTCAAGGCAAGGGAATGTGAACTTTATGTTACTTTAATTAGGATCTAACTGTGAAGTGTAAATATTTATAAACGTGTGATATGGCCGATAAATAAGATGTTACATCGGTTGGGCTTAATTTCTCAGAAATAAGTGTTCATTGGAAAAGTTCAATAAACGTGATACCCACGAAAAAGGCCCACTTTACTATGAGTAAAATCTTACCCACATAAGTAAAATTTTACCAAGAATACGTACTTTTGTTTAATTAAATTAACTATAATTCAATGTAGAATAGTACTAACACTTATTGACGACAAGATCCGTCATTCAAAAATAAGAAAATAACACAATTTTCCTCTTTTTATAACAATTTTGTATTGTCTTGATAGAAAACCGGCTCTAATTGTAAGTAGACTAAGCAGTACACCAGTACTATTACTGTAGCAATGCAGAAGATCAAAATGATTTTGCAATGCCCTGACGGGGCTCATGTACTTTTACTTGCAAAATGTAACCAACACCAACACCTATACCATATAAACTTTGTAAATGAAAGCAAATAAATGAATTGAATTGAATTAAATGATCACACTATAGGTATGGCGCTCGTCGAAGAAAACGCCGGCGTCTATTTCTAAGTAAGATAGTCGTTTATAAACGCAGCTAGATATGCTACTCTTTTTGCTTCAAGGATGTCGGATACAGCCAATAACGTTTGTACATGATGTTAAAATATTAGCTGCGAACATTTTAAGGGGTGAACCAGTCCACGAAACTGAACAACTTTCCCCAAGGAACTTTGATCAGCGAATAAAGAAAATTGGCCCCGTTATACAAAGTGACCTTCGGCTGAAACATTTTGTATGGGAGGCTCAAGTATGTTTTTTTTTATTTTTCGACCTATGTTCCTTGAGGAAAGTTGTTTAGTTTCATGGGCTGTTTCACCCCTTAAAATATTTACAGCTAATATTTTTTTACATGCTGTAGGTATAGTACTGATCGATCAACGTAATTGTCGATATTATTGAATTGAGTGATGGGCGTACAATGGCGCCTTTGAAGGCTACCGAATGTATCCCTGTTATACACAAGTTAAAATTGCATATAAGTCATACAAACGCGGTAAATATGGCAATCAATACCCCCCTATAGAGGGAGGCCCATGTCCAGCAGAGGACAGTTGTGGCTGTTAACGAAAGAACGAACGAACAGACTCAATGTAAATACTGATATATTATAGTCATTATACGTAATATTGTGAATTGTTTATTAAAATGTCACGTACGTATTCAAAACAGCAGGTTTTTTCTTATTTCCGCACATACCGAGAATTACAATGTACTAAAACAGCGTGTCACGTTTGAACCTATACACTAGCAAGAGGCAACATAACAGAGACCTTCCAGCAACTAGGTGGTTAAACAACTCGACACCAGGGTTCATCAGGTTGTTCGTCGACTCAGTGGGCCAATAGACAGAATAGTTACAAACCTACACGCATATCAGAAAAAAAACCACACTGGTACAAGGCGCTGTTGAGCTTTACTGAATCAAATAAGTCACTACACAGTATAAAGTAAAGTCGCTTCCCGCGTCTGTCCCTATGTCTGTTTGAATGTATGCTTTCTTATCTTTATAACCACCAAACGGATCTAGATGGGTTTTTATGTATGATTTATGTAGGGAGAAGGTCTGTTTCCCGTGGGAAATCGGTTAGCAGTAGGTGAAACCGCTGGGCGGGCCTCTAGTAAGCAATATACCAATCATGTTAACAGTTGTACAGTCCGTATTTAGTCAGCTACTGGTAAGCATAGCACTAAGCAGCGATAAGCACATTCCACGCTGAGTCACCGCTGACATCTGCGTACACGTACGTCCCAACAAGGTCACGGTATAGTTGAAAAAGAGTTTTAATATGACACTTGTCATTTGTCCCTTTTACTACAAAAGTGCGCTTGAGATAGCGCTTTAATAACTCTGTTCGGCAAATAGAGCATAGCGATTTGATTACGCTAGAAAGCTCTTAAGTACTTACGCACAAAAAGTTCGTTTACCATACCAACCTGTATGTTTGCATATTAATAGATTTTTTCATCCGAATGCATATAAATTCTGTAGAAGATTACGTGGGTTAATTTATAAACCGAGAGAGCTTCTCTATGCAATCAGCATTGATTTGAGTACCCTTCGAAGGGAGTTGCATCTTTTTCCTAAAAGAAAACCTCATAGAGAAACGCTCTAGTCTCTCTTAGAAGATCTCTTCGAGCTTTCTTAGTTTTAGGACACATGTAGTATGACGATAAGATAGTTTAATTTCCATTTCAAAAGGTTGGTAATTTTCGTGCATTGAGTCACTTGGGACATCTGTGTACGCCGAGTGCTCGAGTGGCCGAGCCGTCGAGCAAGGCCGCGTGAGGCCAGCTCTAATTGCAACAGTGTAACGTATACGGTGGTGACCGGCGTGGCACCGTTGTAACGTGACCCTGACGCCTGGGATGACATGATGGGAGCTTGTTATCAGATACTATGATAATGTAAGATACAGTTATTTATATGGATTAAACATAAATGTGTCTTTGTTGTTGTGTCTGTGTATGCCGTGTGATGCCGGCTTAGAATAGCATCACCCCATTTCTTTTCCGTAAGAGTCGCAAGAGGCGACTAAGGGACTTGAGGGTGTGTATTACAATTTTAGGCGATGGATATTTTATTGGAGATTTAGGCCTGTAAAATGGTGATACATAATTTTCCGAATGACCCTCGAACGTTTGTCAGACGTGGCGCAAATGACCGTTTTTTGCGGCCGTTTACGCTCTGCCTTCCCCGCAAGGGATTATAGACATGATATGTGTATGTTCGCCATATTTTGGAATATAACGTGCATTTTGGGTCAAATTATAAGACATGACAGGACTTCGATATCTCCTATCCTTTTTAAACCTATATGGCGGAAAATAACAACGCTAATTTAAGGTAAGAGAATTGTTATCCCGAATTGAGGCTATAATCTTACTTTAAGATGTAGAGCAATATCTTCTGGAGGCATATGTATGGCAGTAATTTTGAACCGAATGACACGGTACTTTGAGGTAACATTTTTCCGGCCGCATTTCATAAACCTGACTCACATTTTTTCAAAACCTCTCTAGTGGTTGCGTCAATGAGTCAAGTGTTTCATGACGCATCGGACTTGCTTTTACTAACAGTTTTACAAGAAACTATTTGGTCATGTGCTGGTTTAATTTGCGTATCGATGACGTTGCATTTAACAGTTTTGTAAATGAAAATAAGAAATTGAAAAAATGTTAGCGCCTGCTGGGACTTGAACCCGGGACCGTGGAGTACCGTTCCACTGCTCTAATATGAAAATAATATAGCACTGTGAGTGCATAATAAAAACTTAATACATTAACAGTTTGAGTTCAATGATGACTTCACTAAATAATTTCTTCTATTTCAAATTAGCTCTTCGTAACCGTCAAGCTGTTTTAGCTAGACTGTTAAAAACGAAGTCTATGTCAAAGTCTTTTAGTCTACCTAAAAGTACACTTCCTCCTTCATCAGCTGAGGATGCTAATGAAATTAGTTGTGAAGTGAGGAAGGCAGGGCGGCGGAACCGCGACAGACCGGAAAATTGCGCAGAGAGGCGACGGCGGCGCCGCCCTAGCAAATATCGCATCAAGTTGAAGGAAATTGTAGAATAAACATACATATATCACGCCTTTGTCTTTTGCGTGATAGGCAGAGCGTAAACGGCCGCAAAACGGGTATCAAACGCCATGTCTGACAAATATTTGAGGGCCATTCGGAAAATTGTGTGTCTCCATAGTGACAGGTTGTCAGCCAATCGCCTAAAATTGCAATACACACCCTCGAGTCCCTTGGTCGCCTCTTACGACTCCCGCGGGCATGAAATGGGGTGATGCTATTCTAAGCCGGCAACACACGGCAGAATAGAATAAACCATCGAAGTTTAACGGGACTTACTCTAAATTTCAAACCTTGGTGATGCCTTTGCTGGTGTTTACTTACACATATCACGTCTTTATCCCTTGCGGGATAAGCAGAGCGTAAACGTCTTAAAAATACGGTTGCCATCGTCACGTCTGACAAATATTTGAGGGACGTTTCTAAAAATCGTTTCACTATAGTGACAGGTTGTCATACTGTCGCCTAAAATTGTAATACACTTGAAAACCCTGAGTCGCTAAGTCGCCTTTTACGTCACCCGCGGGTATTTTTTTTACACTATTCTTAATTATGGTTTAGCCGGTCATTTAACTCATCGACGATTTTATATTATTTTTAGTTTCCGCAATATGGCGGATTTTTCGACGCTGTGCCTGTTACAAGCATCATAATCATATCATGTAGCTTGTATAATAATAAAATAAATCTTTTATTCTCTCACAACAGTAACATTGGAAGCTAAATTTACATTTGGATTTGTATATGGATGGTCCCAAAAAACGTCGGTTATAATCATATCTATGAATTTTTTGCTTACTGCAAATGTAATTCGTTACAAAGATCTACTTTACTTTGTCGCCTCGTATGGAAACACGCGACGTCTCGTTACCTCATAACTCATAATAATAATACGTATACGCAGTAAGCACCCTACACCATAGTAATTTCTTAATGAGATAATTATCTAATCAATTATACGAGGTGTAAGGGACAGCTCTCCGAATACTGTTAAGGTGCATGCATACTATGAAACTGAACAACTTTCCCCTAGAAACATATGTCAGGAAACGACAAAAAAAACGACCTCCCATACAAAATCACAATCAGCTGACTAAATTTACTATGGGAAGTCTTATTTTTTAAGTTTCCTGAAATTGTTTTTCATGCAATGTTGTTCAAATTCATGGTCTAAATTCACCCAATTAGTATACGGAGGGCTGTCCCCTACACCCTGTATATTATTACTGGTATAGAATCCACAGTATAAGTAGTTTTTAATGTACAGCGTATATTTCATGTTAAATTGTGTTGTTCAATGAAGCATGTAAGTATACTTTTGAGTTATGATAGCATTGCAAGGCTGGTGTTTGAGAATGCAAATAAAGAGCTTGTTTTATACTTTTATACGTTCAAATTACAAGTTTATAAAATGATCTTTCCTTAGGGACATTGCTATTTTAGTGCGTAGTTGTATTATGTACAAACAAAATAATGACGAACATAACATACATGTATTAAGAAGCTTCTGGTAGCCCTCTGTTCTCAAGTACAATTCGTAGTTCAGTTGATGAGAATAACTTACATACATACATATATCACGCCTATTATATAGCCAGAGCGTTAACAGCCGTAAAAACGGTCATTTACGCCACGTATGATAAACATTTGAGGGACATTCAGAAAATTGTGTATCACCATATGACTGGTTGTCAGCCCATATCGCCTAAAATTGCAATATGCATATAAGCCTCGAGTACCTTAGTCGCCTCTTATCGACATCCGCGGGAAAGAAATGGGGTTATGCTATTCTAAGGCTGCATCACACAGCACGTCAATGAGAATAACATATCAAAATATTTTTTAATTCTGCGAACAATACATTTATACGGGTCGAATCGAATTAAATACATGAAGTTACAATAACATGAATTCCCGAGGAACCGTTATCATCTTTACGATCATCGGACATAAAGTTATTGACTGCATTCTTTAAATATTTTCAATCTGGTGACCACACGCACGGCCAAAGCGGATTGCGACAAAGTCAATTGGCATTTGACCCTTTCTACTTAGTTGTTGAGATTGTTTACACTAAATAATTAGAGCTAGTTTTACGCCCTGTGGCATCATCTACATGGATTACTTATTAATTATGTGCATTAAAATTTCCTCAACTGCGTCTTGTCTTTAATAAAACATTTAAATGATAACTAATATTATAATGGATATAAAGCATGCCGTATGATGCCGGCTTAGAATAGCATCACCCCATTTCTTGCCGTGCGATTCGTAAGAGGCGACCAAGAGACGCGAGGGTGTGTAAATTTTGTTATACATATTTTTAATAATGATTTTGCTAACAGATGGTCATTCTTCCATATTTATAACAGGTATGGATTAAGTAGGAATGCAGATAGTTATATTCAATTATTGTGTTTACGAAGCGTAACGAAATTAATATATTTTATCAGATTGAGTTATTGCGTAGTGGGTAGGCAAAGTTTTATTATTATAGTCATTATAATGGAACCAGTTTAAATATTAATCATAAATATAAAATCAAACATGTTATTAGTACTAGGCATGTAATGTGGTTTTCTATATAAATAGGCATGTGTACCAAAAATAACAAGCATTCGATGAATTATCCTTTTATAAAAGAAATTCAGAAAATAGCGAAAAATTACCCAAACAATCCTTATTATTTAACATGAAAGTACACAGTTTTATACTTTCGCGGTCACACATAATGACTCGAATACAACCGAGTTCTTACCGCTATACTTGTTTTTGATGAATTGTCCAACAACTGATCATGGATGTCACGCTCTATGCATGCATGGGTCATGATCAGTTGTCCCGTGATCATGGCCAATAATAATGCAACTGGATCAAAATATCGGACAATTCATCAAAAACAAGTATCGCGGTTAGAGCACCGTTTTAGTATTTTGAGTCAACGACATATTAACTCCGGGCACGCGTCGCCGGCTGGGGTTCTACCCTTATGTTTTTGATACACCTTTACGTCGTCGCACGAAGCGATTTGCTTTAACCTTTATCATGCGAGCAGCCAAGGAGTGGAATGCCTTGCCGGTGGATCTGTTTTCGGCATTATCTACGTAAGCATGTACCATCATCGCCTGCATCGTCACTTACCATCAGGTGAGATAGCAGACAAATGCGGGCCTATTATATTACTACCTTTAATCTCTGGCTTATAAAAGAAAACATCCTAAACCATCTCCACACAACTTTACTCACGGCGCACTTAATAGCCATTTTTTGCTCAGCAGGTTGCGTATTGTGTAACCCTGGGGTAACCTCGCAAAAACGTGCTTCTCGCTGTCATGAGTCATGTTAAGAAATGCGAGCGTGTCATCTAGGTCACTCAAACTGCCTTATTTCATTTTCCTTTTATATAAGGTCCTATTAAATTTAGTGCAAATATTTTTAGGGTAAGTTCTACTCGTGAAACTGAACAACTTTTACCATAGGTCAAAATGTGAAAAGGAAATTTGGACCTCCCATACAAAGAGTTTAAAAAAAAGTGGTTACTTTGTATAGGAGATACGATTACTTTTTTAATATTTCGACCTATGTTATGTCAAAATTGTTTAGTTTCACGAGTAGAAATCACCCTAGAAACATTTGCACTGAATTTTATAGGAGCATATAAACGGAACTGGACAGTATTTCAGAAAATTATAAATTGACATATATCTAATTTGTACGTCTTACCGTGAACTGAACTGAACCCTAAGGTTACATCATACCCAGGCCGAATACAACGGCGGTGGTGTGCAAAACTAAAACCTGTTAATTACTTTCGATTTCCGTAAGGTGTTTAGAAAACTTGCAAAATATTCTACCGCGGGTAAAATTTGAACGTGCGACTTTCGCCATCACTAGTTGCCATGGGTTGGCATTAAGTAACGCTTGCAAAATTCGCAAGCAAGGGATGAGCCACGGTAGCCCAGATGGAAGAGGCGTCGCCACTAGTGATGGCGAGTCGCAGGTTCAAATCCTGCCCACGGTAGAAAATTTTCTTTAAAATTGCTTACCAAACACGGGAAGTGTTAAAAAAATGAATATCCAATTCCATAAGGTTTCCTGCCCACTTATTAATCATTGGTGAATAATATGAGAGGGGTTGTATAACATGATTCACGGAGATATGCGACGTATCATCATCTGGGTCAACAACACGTTGTGGTGAATCATCGGAGGCTTTCGCGGTCAGAGAATTGCAGTTTTATGAAATGACGTGTCCTATGTGCTGCTCATATTTGTTATTTTTTTTTCGAAATTGTTTTATACATTGAATACCAAATTTTAAAACACTTCCCGTGTTAGGTAAACCGTTTTTAGAAGACTTGCAAAATACGCGGGCAAAATGATGAAACGCGGTAGGCCTGATAGAAGAGGCGTTGCCATTAGTGATGGCGATAGTCGCAGGTTCAAATCCTGCCCGTGGTAGATCATTTTGCAAGTTTTCTAAAAAAAATTTACATTACCCTAAAAATATTTGGAAGGATTCAGATCTCTTTAAGTGTACTAAATAAATATTACTTAAGAATTTGACGTGGTAGGTATGACATAGATTATGGTAGAGTATGGCTAACCTTAGAATTAAAATCTATGTATTTATAATAATTTGTAGTGTATTCAGAGAAAAAAATATGATTCAACTTACTCTTAGAATGATGGTTTGATTTTAACCACAAAATAATGTTTGTTCAAGAAGAGTCATCAATTTATTGAGGTCAAATTGCGTGATCACATAGCTTGGCGAAATAATAATGTAATCTGAGTCAAGTCAGTTAAAAAGGCTGAAAAATATTGAAGCAGAGAACTTTACTTGTGTAAATTGTATCAATTTATTAGCGTCCTCAACTTTGCTCATCGAGATACATACATACATATATCACGCCTATATCCCTTGCGGGGTAGGCAGAGCGTAAACGGCCGAAAAACGGTCACTAACGCCACGTCTGACAAACATTTGAAGGTCATTCAGATAATTATGGTGACAGGTTGTCAGCCCATCGCCTAAAATTGCAAAACACATGTGACCCTAGAGTCCCTTAGTCGCCGCATACGACACCCACGGGATGAATGGGGTGATGCTATTCTAAGCCGGCTTCACACGGTCAGTAAATCAAGAACTACCTTCATGCTGATTTTCAGTTGTCTGGCTAAATGAGCAATAACGGGGCTCTTTGACGCTATCAACCCCGCTATATCTGTACTCTGGTTTTGATTTTAGTATTTTGTCTCTACATTCCGTGTGAATCGGCTTTAAATAGCATCACCCCCATTTCTTTCCTGCGGGTGTCGTAAGAGGCTACTCGAGGGTTACATGTTTATTGCAATTTTAGTCGATGGGCTGTCACTGTGGCGATACACGAATGACCCTCAAATGTTTGTCAAGCGTGGCGTAAATGTCCGTTTTTTACGGCAGTTTACGCTCTGCCTACCCCACAAAGGATCACAGGCGTGTTATCTGTATGCATGTATGTATGTTGTAACAGACAACATAATACTAAGTTGCCTACGTGTCGTCTCTACATTTTGTACCAGACAGCATATAGTACGTTGCCTACTATGTGTTGGTAGACAAATTCAGCGCCTTAAACATAAGCATTACGTTTGCACGTATGGGTATGTTTCTCGATACTGTCTTCAATTAGGCCCTCCGCACGTACGCCGATCGCGAAAAAGGTGTTTTTGGCAGAGGACGACGACCGACGAAAACTCAACGACAAAATGTCCTTAGGGCTGCCAACGCCCATAACTAACACGCTTTATCACTTTCTTAAAAAAACGTACCATTATTCAAGACAATAACCATTTAGTTTGATACGTATGATGATAAGATTTTATTTAACAGCTTCAATTGTTTTTTACGGACATGTTATTGTCCTGTTTTGAATATGTGGTGTCGCATTTAACGGTAATTGGTTTTGGGGTAAAATAAACTAAGTATATTTAGAACGAACACAAGGAAAACATAATGGCAAAACAATGAGTTTTTGAACTGGTTTCAATACCATGAGTTTGTTAACCCCTACTTTACATAATATATAATACTTATTTTTTTTTTTTTTTTTTTATTAGTGATGGGTTTGCTCTTGACTCTAGTCTAGGTCATAGGACAGAGACAGAGTCTAAGATGGAGCGAGTTCACCCAGAAGAAGCCTGTTAAGGCACTGGCACTCCCACACACTGACGGAACGTGTATTATTGTATCTCAAAAATTCACAAGTATTTTTATTATTAACAACAGATTTTACGTGTTTGGCTTTTTCCAGCATAAACTTGCTAGTATTTGCAGCCGGTAGTAAAACTAGGTAAAATCCTATTGCAAATATTAATTTATTATTAATTTTGGGTACAAATTAGAGATGCACCAACTTGACAGGGAAGCCAATTAGTCAACCATTTTTATAGTTAGCAGCTGTAATAATTGCATTGAATTTTAATTAAATAATTTATTTCAACCACTAACAATTATATTCTTAATGAAACCACTATTGTTTTAATTGGTAAAAAGGCTCTAAAAACGTGCACAGACGCGATTTCTTTTTCCAAACGTCGCCAAATTAATAATTGTGTCAGCAGACTAGTCGGACAATTCTGAAGCCGATTAGTCGGTACTCGCCCAACCATAGTCGATGCATCTCTAGTACAAATCATGAATGAATCAAATGAATTGCGATAAGGGTAGGAAGATGATACTTACTATACAGCTATTTATTCCATAATCACGTTTTTTTTTTTTGCATGCCTTATGCAGTAAGTACCTACTAGGCTTGACAGCCCTGGTCCATGGTGCAAAGTGCATTGAGGGCGGGTCATTCACCCCTATCGGTGGAGTTGTTTTCTTTGCTGATGCTAAACAATGCGTAATTCGCAACCATACGCGAATACTGCACTTCTGCTTGAATTAGCAAAAACAAGTACTACTGGTAAAAAACAAGGTTTATTTATTGATAATTTTATGACCTTTCTACAATGACATTTTACTAGTCATTTAGTACAGTAAGCGGTTAAAACCGTGACACCAGGGTTTACCGAGTCGTTCGACGACTTAGTGTCCCACACGAACACGATAGAAAAGTGAATCATTTTCTTTAAAAACTCAGGATTTATCGAGTCGCCGGTATGAATTAAGGGACTCGAGGGTTAGGGGACAACCTGTCACTATGGTGATAAACAATGATCTGAATGTGGCGTGAATATCCATTTTTTCGTCCGTTTTCGCTCTGGCTTCCCCGCAAGGGATATAGTCGTGATATTTGCATGTATGTATATATGTAGAAGAAAAGAGTTTTCTCTAAGAATATCTGCAGGTAATGTCTAACCTCGGACTAAACCAATCTGTATGATTAAGCACGCAAAAATGTGATTTCCTAGTTTACACAAATGTGACTCGTTTTAAAAAAACTGGTTCAACGGATTCAAGCTTAACCTGAATAAAAAGAACATAATACAAGGAAATCCACCATATTACGTCCGCAACAGACGCATGAGTCATAGTAACGGACGTTTAGACTGCTGCGCCTATAACCGCCAGCCAGTATTATAAAAAGTTCCATTCATAGGTACAAATATCTACTTAAAAATTATCGATAGCATTTTTACATAAAACACACACAGAAATAACGGAAATCTGGTAATCAGTGTTGAAGTGGCAGAGACAGCGACACGATGGAATAAAAACAATATGAAATTGTTCTGATAATGTGATTAGAAATAAGTAGGAATTTTATATTATTGATCATAATTTATATTTTTCTGAGATAGATAGATAAAAGATACACCTACACTAATATTATAAAGAGGAAATATTTGATTACATTTTTTTTATCGTTCCGAACTACTGGACCAATTAAAAAAAACTTATACTATTAGGACCCTACAATATCCCTGATGAACATGGATATATTAAAATGTCTTATTCCCGCGGGAGAACAGAACAGAAAAGAGCGAGGGAAACCACTGGGCAGGCCGCTAATCTAGTATAATCTTTAATGTTTGATCTACCTATACTACTTATTTCAATAACTATATTGAGAACCAGAACATGTTGATCTCTTACATAGGTAGCTTAAGGTGTTACTGAGTAGGCACTTGTAAAAAAAACATGATGCGGTCATGTCACCTTGGTGTCCTCTGGTTACCATTACAACAATATTTTTAATAATGGATATTATGGGAGCGTTTTTTATTATATTCTATCTAACTTTATTGATGGTGAATCCATGCTATTGGTGAGATCAAGACTTGATTCTCCTGTCATATTAATTCAGTTGGGTTAATAAGTAGGTATTAATAAAACATTAATATTAATAATACATTAATACATCATTAATTAAAAAAAATAGTAAGATTTATTACCAATTTTTTAAATTACTTTCCTTTAGGTTGAACATTTTGCTAGTTTTCAAAAATTTTTGTAAAGTCTTTGTTCCTATCGTAATTAATTTTACAACATACAAGAAACATTACAAGAGACATAATATACAAAGAATGACGACACAACAGGACAACTTATTTCTACTAAGAAATTTCTTCCAGCTGACCTACAGAAAGTTAGACTTCTACAAGACAGGCGGATTGGGCGTGCACAATTACTTATTTAAATAACTAAATGCCAATAAAAATATATAAATACTTTCATAAATAAACATACATATATATTTTAACTATAAATAAAACCTTTGGTAACTATGTATAATATCCTCTATTTCCATCTCCTCTATTTCATATTAATTACTTCGTAGATAACCGGATCGAATATAGGCTAACAGGTCCCTTCCCTATAAAATTACTTAATAATTAACTACCTCCGTATAAATTATGCATATGATTTTATAACCACTTGGTGATATTAAATGGTCATTTACAACGTAATTATGAGCTATTTGTAAGTAATTTTCGCTTAAGCTTAGAATTCAGGTTCCTTTTGCATAGATACGACATGAGTTTACATAGAAACCTCGGAATATTATTCAACATTCCTTAGTCAGGTATGTTTGGTATTCCATATGATTAAAACCTGATGAAACCTACATCGGTGAAGACGACCAGTTTAACAACTTAGAGGAGGTTAGTTCGGCGACAGTTTAGTTCAGGGATTGGATAACCGATCGAATACCGAAATATTGCGATAACGTTTCGATATCAAAATTTTGTGTTACTGTATTCTGTTCACGGTACCGGTTTTTTAAGATAAACCTCAACCTTGTATTTAAAGTGAAATGTATTTTTCGATATCGAAATTTTTTGGTAGCGGTATTACTATTTTCTTACTTTTTTCTACCGGTACCATAACCACCATACCTAACTTTTTTCGGTCTACCTTTAAAACTTATGCCGATACCAATATTATACCGGTAGCTTAACCATGTAGGTACCTTAACCAAAACGATGCTTGATTATGTTTTGAAGTGGCAAAAATCCTTGTGTTTTAATTAAATTTCGATAAGAAATGTCCTAATTGACATAAAACTTTATATTTTTTTTAAATATGACATTATAATACCTTGCACACATTTTAATACCTTACATCCTGTAAGATAAATGGATGGGTCTGGTGCATTAACCAAACAACGAAGTTACATGACATGATGATGATTAAAGTGCAAGCATGCTTGTATCTATGATTGACCAGCTTAAATTTAACAAAGGGAAACTTAAATATACAAATTAAACCATAAAACAAAACTGCATTGACCTGTACGTCACATTTCTTGCCGTGTTAAGTATAGATGAATCATCACCGCGTAACAGAGTCAGTTACATTTTAAACAATAGGTGAAAAAGATATAAAATCCCGACAACCATAGACTAAATAACCTGCGTACTGTTTACATCACGAACACCCAGTAGACTTAAATTGTTGTAGGGCAGGTTTCTATACTGTGGTTAGTAGGAACGACTGCAAGTTCACACGATGGGTTACATTTAGTTCTGTCACGCGAACTTGGTAATTACTATAATTGGTTTGTGTTATGTTGCCGTGAGTATGGAACTAGATTGACGGGATTCTGGTTTAAAGACGGCCAAGGGATTGAGCGATACGTCATGGTAAAATACGTTAGAAAATACTTTAAGGGGCAACGTCAGCGACACTAGTAGCACCACTCAGTGGAAAAAAAACGCTTCTTAGATACGCCAATGATTGGGAAAACAAAATAAGAATTGACGACAAGCACTAGCCACAAACATTATTTAGAATAAATAAAAACTTATTAAAACTGTGCGCCGAGTGATGTCGGCTTAGAACAGCATCACCCCAATTTTTCCTGTGGGTGTCGTAAGAGACGACTAAGGGACTGAAGGGTTACATGTGTATTGCAATTTTAGGCGATGAGCGCTGCTGACATCCCGTCACTATGGTGATACACAATTTTCTGAATGACCCTTAATTGTTTGTCCGACTTGGCGTAGATGTTCGTTTTTACGGCCGTTTACGCTCTGCCTACCCCGCAAGGGATATAGGCGTGATATATGTATGTATGTAAAACTGTGCGCTTTAGTTATCTATACTGATGTGGCCACGATTTTATTTCTTGTCTGTGTGTACGTCTTCATCATCTTATGTGCATGTCTTGATGCCCTTATGTGTACATGATTTTCTTATGGTAGTTTTCGGGATTTACCAAAACAAAGTAAGTCATGTGGTCAACGTTTCTTTTGGATTGAATTTATGATTCAAACACGCGTTCAACACATGACTTTTTATGTTAAGGCTCTTAATGTTTCAGCATCTTCTTGACCCAGTTTTTCCATACCACGTAAACGTCCTCGACACTTAAATAGGCGAAGAGTTTGTTACAAATATAAATAAACCGCATTTACAAACACGACAATATACCATCGTGACCCCAATAACTGTAATGCCGCGTTCACACATTCGAGCTATGGATAGGGAAACAGTAAAAGAAGTGGGCAGCGCGAGCATGTAAACAGGTTACTCGCGCTGCTACTCCTCATGCCGCTGCCACTTCTCGTGCTCCCTCGAGTGTCAGCTTTTCGTGTGCAAGTCAAAGAAACGGCAGCACGAGTGAGAGTAGAATGTACTGCTTTCTAAGTCACTCATATTGCTGCGAGAAGAGTATGAAGGCAGTGTGTGAACACTCACTTGCGTTGATACTTCTACGGAAGTAATTCGGGAAATATTCGCGGCAGCGGAAGGAGCAGGAGCGCGGTGTGAACATAGCATAAGTAATAGAACAGCCAGTGACTTTGCTGTAGCCCGTGGTCCTAGTATTGTGGTTAGCTGCGAAACCTTGCAGTCGAGACCGGCGAGGCCACGACCAAGAATGCTCGTGCAACTCTTTATTTATCTAGACTGGTTATAGATACACACTTATATATGAATGCCTGAATGAGCCGATTTGGAAAGAACTTTTTTAGGTTTTGGTAAGTAAAGATATACATACATACATACACACACATATCACGCCTATAATCCCTTGCGGGGTAGGCAGAGCGTAAACAGCCGAAAAACGGCCATTTATGCCACGTCTGACAAATGTTTGAGGGTCATTCGGAAAATTGTGTATCGCTATAGTGACAGGTTGTCAGCCCATCGCCTAAAATTGTAATACACACCCTCGAGTCCCTTAGTCGACTCTTACGACTCCCACGGGAAAGAAATGGGGTGATGCTATTCTAAGCCGGCATCACACGGCAATATAAGTAAAGATATAGATAAATAATTTATGTTTTTGTAAATCAAATAAGCTACTAAAATAATTATGTTAATGATTGATTAGACGAATTGAGAAATAGGTAGGCGAGAAGCGTAAGTACTGGCCATAATTGAAAATAAGCAATTGAAAAAATGTTAGCACCCACGGGCGCCTGCAAAACTACGGGCTAAAAGACGATTCTTGAAATATATTTTTTTAAATTTTCCTATGTTTTTTAAAGTGTCTCATGTGAATCTTATAATTATTCCTAACCCAATCAGAACATTCTTCTGGAAAGTATGTGTTTATTGCTGTATTCTCCATATTTTATAATAGACTAGATTTCCGCCCAGCGGTTTCACCCGCTGCCACTCATTTTGCCGTGGTAATAGTTGTTTTCCCGCGGTAAAAAGTGGCCTATGTGTTATTCCGGGTTATGCTCTACCTGTGTTCCAAATTTCATCCAAATCGGTCAAGCCGTTTGAGCGTGAAGAGGTAAAAAACATACATACACACACAAATTCTCAGATTAATAATATTACGAGAAGTACGGATTATTATGATAGGTAGATGAGCTTCGTTAGTCTGAGTTTAGGATGTACAAAGGGAAACGTTATGATGATTATGCTGTGAGTCATCATGACAACACAAAGAGATAGCGTAGCGTAATATGCTGATAAAAACAAATCAAAGGTTACTCACATCGCGTATTTTCCTTTAGATATTAAGACAGTGGAATCAAATAAAAGAAATTGACATACATACATCAATCACGTCTTTATCCCTTACGGGGTAGGCAGAGCGTTAACGGCCGTTCAACGGATATTAACACCACGTCTGACAAAAGTTTGAGGGTCAATCAGATAACTGTGTATCACAATAGTGACAGGTTGTCAGCCCGTCGCCTAAAATTGCAATACACATCCTCGAGTCCCTAAGTCGCCTCTTTCAACCCCCATGGGTAAGAAATGGGGTGATGCTATTCTAAGCCGGCATCACACGGCAAATTGACGATATGGTTTTATGTACCTAGTTTGGTTTAGTTTTTACGCTGAACTGGTAAAAGAATACGAAAGACGAAAAGTATATTTGCAAAATAAGTCGGTAACTATTTCGATATGGTTGTTGGAGAATTGTTTTTATACTTATAATGTTTTTTTTTGCGTTTAGGTCCTGAAATTATATTTTAATTTTATAACATCCAATTAGTAGAATATTTAAGTGTAATTAAATTGATTATTATTATTATGTACTTAAGATTCAATGAAATGATTAATGTTAATATTTGCACGCCTGGCTAAGGTTGAATACTACGACATACCACTGTAAGTAACACATTTTAATGTGTATTCAGGCAAATAAATAATCTTTCTTTCTTTCTTTATGTATTACAACGGAATTTTAGTTTAAAGTAAAAATGTAACAAGATTTTGCTAAGAATATAAGCAAAACGACTGAATGCCCTAAAAGGTCCAAATTTTCATTCGAAGAACCAATCAACTCGCGTAAATACCCGAAAGAATGCCTTATTAAAATTATTCGCAACATGTCACGCATCCGGTAACATAACGGCCATATTGTTCGAAATACAAATTCAAAATACGAACGTGTGCGCGAGCGCCGACCTACACGTGGACTTTGTTAGACAAGGAAAGAGAGAATTTGAGGAACATATCAGTTGTAAAAAATATGTTGGGGACCTGTAAATGGTTCTGTAGAAGAAACTTTAATAGAGAAAATAGCATTTAGAGAAAATAACAAGTCGAAAAAGTGTTCAAGTAAGTTGCGTGTGAGACAACAGGCATTGATTCTATCGAACATCGTCAATGTAAAGTTATTTATGTTGTCTTGTAGTAAAATGTCGCAAGCAAGCAATAAAATTCTTACCATTATCCCAATGAGCCTTATTTGACAGCTGGCAGTTCCATACTTAAAGCCGTCAACAAAGGAAAATGGACTCTCTGCCATAGCATTAGCACGAAACTGACAGCTGTCAAAAATAGCTTATTGCGATGGCCTTTGTATAGCATACACATACACATATCACGCCTATAATCCCTTGCAGGGTAGGCAGAGCGTAAACGGCCGCAAAAACAGACATTTACGCCTCGTCTGAAAAAATATTCGAGGGTCATTCAGAAAATTGTGTATCGCCTTAGTGACAGGTTGTCAGCCCATCGCGTAAAATTGCAAAACACACCCTCAAGTCCCTTAGTCGCCTCTTACGACTCCCACGGGAAAGAAATGGGGTGATGCTATTCTAAGCCGGCATCACACGGCATAGTATAGCATCATTTAAAAAAATATTCCATTAGGATCATATTTCAAATTTGGATAATAACTACTTTGTGATCTGTGCTTCTTAAATGAAGCCAGGTCGATTAATCTGATCCTGCGGTCACGGAACCCTAACGATAAAACAACCGAATGGTTTAAAGTTTTAAACTCGTCCTTGACGCACCTTGGCCAATCAAACCACAATCCAACTATCAATCCTTATTCCTTTACATTTAGGTTCAAATTATCTTGAAAGGTAAATAATTAGGTATAATTTGGTGTGGTCTGTATTAGAATTCCAAACGGGTAGGTTTGGTCGTCACGTTTTTTTTTGTATTGTCAACGACTCAGCTGTGACACTATATCATAGTTATTCTGGCTTTTAAGACCTCTTTAAGTGCTTATAAATGGATTAGAGATTCCAATAGTATAAAGGAATTTTAGAACAGAAACCATCCGGAAAGTGTGAGGGGTAAATAACCTTCTCAAAATCTTTACGCTCTTTGTAATTTTTTCACAATACTGACTTATGTTTTTCAGTGACAGCGGTGTTCTTTGTTAGAACAATGTAGGAAATTGCAAAAACATACATATACATACCTATATATAATACCTATATCCCTTGCGGGGTAGGCAGAGGGCAAACAGCCTAAAAAACAAACTATTGACGTTCATTCAGAAAATTGTGTATCACTATAGTGATTGATTTTCAGCCTGTCGCCTAAAATTATAAAACACATGTAACCCTCGAATCCCTTAGTTGCCTCTTACGACACCCACAGGAAAGAAATGAGGTGGTGCTATTCTAAACCGAAATAACGAATCAAATATTAACATACGCAAAACAGCTTAAAACGGAATGTAAAAAAACGTAAACAAAGAGTGCAAAGGAGCGTAATAAAAAAAGGTATAAAAGGGGCCAGACAACCTCCGACCCGTTGCGTTCCGTTCCGTTTGGAAAGTCCGACGGCGACAATGACCGACCGCGACAGGGAGCGAGGTACGAGAACCGACGGCGAATTCTTTCAGGGATGTTAGTAAGGGACGGGTTAACAACCTAACGTTTTGTTCATAATCTCAATTCAATACTATTTCATACTATGGACGGCGGTGCAACCAGGCCGAGACAAAGAGGTTAGTATCAGTCAATACCACAGTACATATTTAATTAATGTCAATATTGTATTTATGGGCTGACAACCTGTCACTATGGCGATACACAATTTTCAGAATGTCCCTCAAATATTTGTCAGACGTGGCGTAAATGTCCGTTTTTGCGGCCATTTACGCTCTGTCTACCCCGCAAGGGATTATAGGCGTGATATATGTATGTATGTAATATTGTATTTACCAACTGAATAAATATTTAAAATCATCCCGCCCAATAGTAGGAGATCCGATTTTAAACATAATAAATAGTGTATATTATGTGGCATTAATATTTCAGGATTAGGAATTGGTCCCATTTCCTAAGAATTTTGTGTCGGAAACCCGGAATATAACATAATAGTAGACTTCATTCTACCATCTCACAACAAGTATATAAATTCTGTAAAATTCCTAGATTTAGGAATATGGCAAAACGAAGTTCAAAATATACTTTTTCCAATCAAATGTAGTCAAGGCTATTTTTCAGTTCACTTTTACGGTTTTACCTTGTATTTTAACAAATAAACAATATACGAAAAAAATTAAACATTAAGTTAAATTTTCTGAGATATATTCTATTCTGAAAAATCTTTAGGAATTCTGCGGAAATTCCGAATTCGACATTTTACCGCGACTTGTGAAAAGCGCGAAAGTATTAAACCTAACCCGTTGAAGTGTTTAAAAAAGTACTCAATTTTAAAAGTATTTCTTTTTCTCACATAACATACAAGTTGAAGAAACAAACTGTACACTGTAAAGTGGTTTATTATGCACTCACAGTGCTTGCTTATATGTAAGCGCCCGCCGGGGCTTGAACCCGGGACCATAGGGTACCGTCCCATTGCTCTAGAGAAGAACACAACCGTTTTTAAATTTCTTAAACTATACATTTATTTATTTTATACTTTATTGCACATGGTACAAAACGCGGGCCTAATGCCACGCGGCAATCTCTACCGGCCAACAAGAGGAATCTACATGGGGAATGCATAAATATACATATGTATGTGTAATAACAGTATGCCTCCTGGTTACATTGCGCACGATATCATCGACTCATAAAGTCAATCACTTTATAAACTCGTTATCCTATTAGGCGTAAAATAAAACGTGCTAGCGACTGGATTCGAACCTGTGACCTATAATCCGAGTAGCACAGGGCCACAACGGTACATGAGGACCGGTTTCGATTGAAGACGCAGTCAATGTAAGAGTATCGCTCGTAATATAAACTTTCTATACGTAGTGGTTGTTTTGTAACTCCGTATCATTTCGTTTCACTTAAGAAACTAGTGGTCAGGGGCGGTTTTATTCGTTTTACCAATTTTCCCAAAATAATCACAAGCAAATGTTTCTTTTTTCTTAGTTGCCTCTCGTGCTGGTAAATGACAGTTTTGTATCTTAAGAAATACCTATACCAGAAAGACAGATGACTTTATCAAGGCGGCTGGTAGCGACTGTAAAAACGAGAGATCGTGCCCTATGGAGTACCCTGGGAGAGGCCTACGTCCAGCAGTGGACTGCAATAAGCTATGTATGTAGGTATGTATATACCTATACTAAGCCTCTAAAATCCTGCAAATGGGATATTGCTCAAATATGACATTATGCGAAGGTGCATGTAACATTTCGCGAATAAGACATTTCACCACGCCTTTATCTGTAATTTTTACGTATTGCGTCGCTTTTGTTTCCTACAACATGATACTTATTTTGTCATCAAACTTGCCCAAAGGGCCTCCTTAAATGACAAACATTAATATCGCCATTACGTTACCAAGTGGATCTATATGACGCACAGTTGCAGAAACTTACCTGTAAAGACAAAGAGTCGTTAGTATTCATCAGTGGTCATTTTTAGGTGACAAATAAAATAAATATACTTAGAAAGGAGGAAGATATGTTTCACTATCAACATAGTATACTTGAAAGATAGAAAGAAAGAAAGAAAACACATTTATTTCGGTCCACACAACTTAGAAAATAAACAATTTTGAGAAATGTTATTTTCCCCTCAGCTATAGAAAATAATACAAAGTATTGCTTTATGCTCCTAAAACAAAAGAATTAGGGTCAGTTCTCACCGTTACTGTGAGAGCAAACTTCGTTTTTGGTCAATAATTCAGTAGGTACAAACCATTTCTTTGAGATTTAAAATTTTAAAGTACATCTAAGAACTAATATTTTCTAAATTAAAATGTGTTCATTTACAGTTACACCAACTTTAAGCATTTAAAACCATAATCCATAAAATCATGTTACTGGAACCTAACATATTATAGAAAATATTTGTAATTTTCCTCCAGGAAATTGTTTAATTCCCATACAAAATGATAGAGCAGATAAGGATTGCTCTCACAGTACGTGTCAATATTACATTTTCTATACATAGATATAAGTTAATTAATAAGATATGAAGGTGTATAGGAAGTGAGGTATTTTCTTTAACACAATGAACTATGCGAGAATGTTATCTCATAATATCCCACATTCACACACACCTATCACATAACACTATTGTGTGAAGAGGACTGTATCATATGCACTATAATATATGTATTGACTGGAAAAAAAAAACTAACTAGAGAAATCTTGTTCTGTAAGATATTTCAGCAGAAATATTCTGTGTTTCTAAACGCATACAACCCTAATCTCTTCAAAGTAAGAGTGAACAGGCTTCTTCTGGGTGAGCTCGCTCCATCTTAAACTCTGTCTCTGTCCTATGACCTACACTAGAGTCAAGAGCAAACCCATCATTTATAAAAAAAAAAGACAATTACCTGCAATTATCTACCTAGTTACGTAATAAATCTACACTAATATTATAAAGAGAAAAGATTTGATCGTTTGTTTGTTTGAATTGATTAGGCTCCGTAACTACTGGACCGATATAAAAAAAATCTTTTACCATTAGAATCCCACATTATACATTAATCCTGATGAACATAAGCTACAATAAAATGTCTTATTCCCGCGGGAAAACAGTTAGTAGCGGGTAAAACCCCTTGGGCAGGTGGCTAGTAATAAATAAATATATATTCGGGTAACTTTACACAGCGTCATGTAGCCCCAAACTAAGCAAAGCTTGTACTATGGGATCTACATAGCTGACATCAATACCAAAATACTTTTTTTAATAAATACATATTAAACATAGAAAACACCCATATTTGAAAATACAAATATTTGTGTCTAGTGGGGATCGAACCCATGACCATCGGTGAAGCAGGCAAGGGTACTATCCACTACGCCATCGGGCCAGTCATTCATAATAAGTATACATCAGATACCTTGGCCGTCTATTAATTTCGTGCATCTAAACAGCAGCGGTGATTCATTCAAATCGATTCAGTCGATCGATTCATTGCAAATCGGTAATCGTTTCAATTGTTATCGATTGTCGGACCCAAATAGAAATTGATTATTCGAGGAATACAGGTCAAAAAGAAACATGGTACAAAATGCAATGCAAAAAAACACGAGTAACTAATTCCTACTTATTGCAAGTTATGTACAGTCGATGCAGGAAACTCATGACATAATAAAGTTGTAATTTTTAAGTATACTACGTGTTACACAAACACAGTAATTATTCCTTTTTAATGAATATATCTTAACTAAATCACGCAACGAAACATTCAGAGGACTTGTCGCTAACTATTACGAAAAACATACCGAGTTAAATTTTACTAGTGAACGATACGGCAAACAGAGAACGGGCTGGTGATAAAAAACAACTTTTCTCAAGAAACATGCGTCGAAATATTATGACAAAAATATTTTGAGTTTCCATACTTTCCATAGTAAAGTAACTCAAATCAGCTGATCCACAACTTTGTAAAAGAGGTCAACTATTTCAATCTATATAACTTTTTAAGCACTCGCGATCACTTTCACTCATTTTAAGTATTAGACCGGGTCTATCGCGATAGTATTTAGGTAAATATTAGTAATTTACCTGTGTCCCGACGTTTCAATACAGTTTCATGTATTGACACATTTATGATTTACCTAAATATTATCTCGATAGACCCGGTCTAATATTTCAATCTATGTTCCTTAGGGAAAGTTGTGTCTTATCATCAATCCATCTTGAGTTTTTGCTATCTTTCAATATTAAAATTTCATCCTATATGTATACAAAGCAACTATCACCATTCACCACCTTATTTTCCTTAAAACAGATATAGCCGATAATTATTTGAGTAATTACAAAAAGTTCAGGGTTCACGCGCAATATCATTATTCATTGGATAAAATAAAAGATCGATTCATATTTCAAGTCGGCTTGTGACAGAAACATCTTACTCAGTCAGAAATCATCCAATTTGGTGAAAAAAACCCGCTCTCCCGGTGCGCGTGATTTCCACAATGGCGCATGATCGGCTGTTGCGCAAGCGCAGGTGGCCTCACTTGGTCGCGGGCAGGGTTGCAGGTATTTGCGGTCACCAAAAATCGTACATGAAAAGTTTTTAAGTTTTAAGAGGTGTTGCACCAGGTTTTTTCAGAATTTATAAATTATAAAAAAAAGTTGATAAATGTTTAGTGACGGCCGGGGTTGAACCCAAGACCTGTGGAGTACCGTCATACCGCTCTGCCACTGAGCTACCGGCGCCCCGACCGAACACTTCAAATGTTCAACCTCTTGATACTTGTCTTGAAGCGACGTACAACCTAATCGATCATACGACGTACAAAAAGGATATAACAAGCCAAAAGGAGGTCAATGTACTTCTTCTTCTTTTCGTGTGGGACACCGAGTCATCCAACGACCCGATGAACCCTGGTGTCAGAGTTTTTCAACCGCCTACTACTCATGAACCTGAACATCTTTCTCCATGGAACACGGGTCAAACTATTTAAAAAATATTTGAACCTCGCATACAAAATTGTCTATCAGCTGGTTAATTTACAACGGGAGGAAACTTTTCATATTTCGACCAAATTTTTTCATGTTTTATGAGGAAAGTCGTTCAGTTATATGTGTACCTTGACATTATTACGGCTTGTTATGCCCCTTTTGTTACTCCTTGTACCAAACTTTATTTTGTGCAGATATTTTACTTTTCCAACCGGAACCTACGAGTAACAGTCTGGATTAATTAAGTGGCTTTTCCACTCACAGGATATGGCAGCCCTGGTTCTTGCAAGTGGGTCGTTTAATGCCATATGTCTGACGGGACGAGAGAACGTCGTCGCGACGTATGGACGGTGTTTAACCTCAGTTTTATCAGTGGATCTGAGCAAACCATTGGCATTGATAAACTGAAACGGCATCAATGATTTACTACAATAAGAGAGAAAAAGTGATTTATTTTGCTATAATTGTTAATAAATTGTAAAACAGGCGAGATTAATACGCTGTTAAATCAGCTACAGGGTTAATAAATCAACATCAGATAGGAGACTAAGTGTAAAAGGCTGTTACTAGTCCCACATGTTGTGTAGACAAACTAGAATAGAACACGTAAAGACATGAGAAAGATCTAAAGATCGTGAGTCCTTGAAACAATGGAATCTAACCCAGCCTTGGCTACTGATTGGTTAATGAGACGCGTGTACAGATCAACCGATATCCGGCAAAGGAAAAACTTACGCGCATTTCAATGGAACAGGAAGTATGCTTGGATAAACATACAATTTGTTAATCCCAAGCCAACGTAATACGTCTTATTTGACAGTTCTCAAACCTACACTAAAAGGACGTCAGTTAGGGAAAATTAGTCTTCTTACTTTTACTTCTTAATTATCATAGCGGGTTTTGATAATCAGATCAGACACGGTTAACATCGCAAGGATCATGAAACTTCCATAGCTGAAGTGTCCACCAAATATTTTAAGTCAAATGTATCCAAACGTACAATCTTGACAATGTCACCTACCTAATTAGTGGAGGTCGCTTGGCACTGCGCTTTCCAATGCGTGGCCACCACTCTAGAAATCACTACCACTTCTGTCTTAGGACAAGAAACATACATTTGAAAATACTTAGATCTGAGAAAATATTTTGAAAGCTTAAGAATATTCCAAACAAGAATGTTGATTTGTTATACTTTTTGCCGGTGACTTATCTTTATTGCTAATCTTTATGGACCCATTAGAACCCAACAACGACATTCTCTGGTCAGTTATTTATTAGCTTTGAAAGTAATAGGGTGTTCAATACATCACGAGTAGAAGGTCTTAACCCGACGCTACCAAAAACGCCACGAAAGCGAGCATTGATTGCACGCCTTACCATTCCTAGCTAATCAATTCACGTGTAGTATCTGAATGGCCAGTCTAAGCCGCGACCTTATAAGGCCTGGACTGACATATGGACATGACTGAGTTTGTGAGCTGGCGAACATAGGCGTTGCGGCGCCGTTTTGCTGTTCTGCTTGTCGTGCGGGACACAGTGAAACCTGAAAGAACGACCCGATGGACACTGGTCTAAATTTTTTCAAACCGACAACTACTACTAGTGTAAGGTATAGTGTTGGGGAGACAAATTATACCAACAGATGCGTGATTATGGCTGAATACATCGCACTCTTAGTAAAATAACGACTTAAATCAAAATTTGGCCAAAATGAGTTTTTGTGAAAAACTGACTTATTAGAGCAGGGCCCACAACATAGACTTTAAAATACAACCCTATCTCTTACACAATGAGGTTCAAAATAAGATGAGTCTATATCTTTCCCGCCCCGAACTCCTATCTCTTCAGTCAAATAATGACCGATTTAGTCTTGCGTCAGTGGCTGCATGCAACGTTTTTGTGAAAAGACGACTGATTTAGAAATGAGCCGTTGTTTTATCAAAAGTTGAGGCGAGCGTAGTTGAAAAGTTTTTATAAAATAATGACCGATTTAGTGTTTGGTCTTTGTTTTACAAAATACCTGCGATGTTTGCTTGACTCATTTTAAATTAGGTCTACTCATTTTAAATTAGGTCTGTATTTTACGAAAATTTTGGAAAAGCTCACTGACCCATTTGGAGATAAGCCTGTATTGTTTTGAAAAATTTGTTATTTATATGACTTAACTGGTATTAGGTCTTTGTTGTATTTCTAATGATAAAAAAATCTGGTAACATTTTTAGTTGAGTCTTTGTTTTAGCAAAAATAATGAAATGACTTCGGTATTATTTCAAATTTGACCTGTATTCGACTGATATCATAACATAATTTAACGTATTAACTTGGTGTCTCACTTCGCATTTTATCCTTATCTTGAGGTTTTGTACCGAAAGCTATTTACAAATAGGTTTAACGTTTTACTACTCTTGAAATTCAACGAATTTTCTATATTTTTAGTACATTAATTTATTTTATTTTATTAATGATGGGTTTGCTCTTGACTCTAGTCTAGGTCATAGGACAGAAACAGAGTCTAAGATGGAGCGAGCTCACCTAGAAGAAGCCTGTTCACACTTACTTTGAAGAGATTAGGGTTGTATGCGTTTGGAAACACAGACGCAGGTAGTGAGTTCAACTCTTTAGCAGTTCCACTCTTTAATCCTCCGACTGAAAAGTAATCATATTGAACCATAGTTGGAATCATCGGCACCTCGATTGCTGCCGTCAAACTCGACGATGTCAAGGCTAAATGTGTACCAACTCGGTCTCATCTCCAGCCGCATACCGTAGAGTTTGCCTTGAATCACTACATCACACGTCTATCGTTTGAAGTGTTTACTACAGAACGTTCTACATAGGAAAGCACTGAATACCGCCATTTATCTCTTAAACCACTCAAATTTACGTCGTCCATCACATCACAAGCCAAATAAGTGAGTACTAACAGGACCAGCATATGGATTAAAATCTTGTCACATTGCAGACTGGGTAAGGAAAGCTAACTTGAAAAATTAGTACACGACACGCTACCAAGGTGCCACCTTCACTACATTTACACAATAAATCTCCTACTAAGAACACGTTTTCGTCGACTAGACGGCTAAATCAGCACGTCGCTTGTCATGACGCCATTATCATGCGAAGTAACATGGCTGCCATCGTCATCAAAGACATGCCGCAAGCCGTTCTCCGTAAGTCAGATAGTCACACAGTGCTCACCTTGTTAAAAGACGGTGCAAGGTGTTGAGATCCATACGTTTCGCACGGAATATTGGTGATACAATATGTTGGGAATATCACAAAACGACAGATACCAACTAAATTCAAAGTCACCGATGACGCCCGAAACGTTTGCGACAAATTTGACTTACGATATTGGTAGTGCTAGTGTCATTATCCGCTATTCCAACATAGACCACCGAGAAGCCCGCACCTGAAACATCTTGAGCCAAACACGGGCGAGAAAAGACGCAACCTATTTCTCACTCAGCAAAGCACTCCTCAATTCGATCCTGATCGATTTTCCAAGGCCAGAGTTTACCACGTTCTACAGTCAATCGAAAACTTTTTCAAAACCAGTATTGTCATTTGTCTATAATGGTAGGCCCGGCCCATAAGCGAACTAATAAGACACAAAAAGTAGTATTCGTTTCCGTTTATAGAAGCCCGACTCCGTCTACTTGTCATTTAGGATCGACGGGGTCATCAAATTGAAAACGAAACTGAATGATGCATCTACCAAAGAACTAGCTCTAGAAGAATAGGCGACCACAGTCATCGACGGCAATCGTGTGGCACCCCTTTTCAAGCGGGTGTTACACCGTCAGCTTCATCACGTGAACCTCGACACGAACATCAATGATTTAAGCGAACGCTGAGCTTGTTAATTATTATTGTAATCTGTGGCTGTGCATCAGCAGTCATAGGACTGACGACGCGTTTCACGCTGCACCGCTACTTTTCTTGAAAAATAAGTAAGACGTCTCCACCGCGGTTTGCCACAGTATACCACCTCCTCGTCTGGAGCAACGTCATTGCGCACTTTCATATAAGTCTATTTTGAGTCCCTTATCGTCACGCTATTCATCTGGCTCAGCACGCACGCCGTGTATTTTTTGGGATCGCCGCATCGCTCACTAGGCCTGGCGCTCCATTACATGGAAAAAAATTGGTCCAATATCCACCGAACTACAAGAAACCGCCAGAGAACTCCACCGAGCTATCGACAGTATAATACAGAAGACAGCTACGATCAAAATAACAGCTTGTGTTTCACACCCTCTTAATGTCAGGACCTGGAAAAGCCTAGTGAGTGTTAAGACAGTCCTGTTCAACTCACTACCGGGCGATCACTTTCAAAGGAAGTACTCTACACTCTGATCACTGAAATGAAGTTTATGGTCAACAGCAAACCTTTAACGCCCAACTCCATCAACCTAAACAAGCCAAAGTAATTTTTCATGACTTACTCACAATCACTTCGGTACTACTTAGTGTCCTTGTACACGACTCGCTTGTCGTCCCTTTGATAATCATGACCTCATCGAGAAAAACACATAAAGAACGTCGCAGTGCCTCGCCGATGTATATTTCACCCAAATACTCAATATTAATATAGATTGATGGAGCCCCACGTCAAGCCGCAATGAAAGCCAACAACATCGTGTAGATCGTGAACAACACTCTACCATAAAACACCTGACAATTGGCCACGCGGACGAGCCATCGCTATGTATCACGAAGCAGACAGCAGCGTGAGGAAGGTGGACATCAGAATAAAAGAGAGCATCTGAACGCTAGCAACTAATAAGTAACATCGGGTAGAAGCGCTGCCAACCAAACCACACTAGCGAACAAATATTGTTTAGTTTAAGTTTCTCATTTTCACTTAATTTTCCTTGTAGAAACCGTCTCCGTTGCAATGAGAACAGCCACCGCACCATTTATAGCGACCGCGGTGCATTTAAATTACATTTAAATACGTTTATTCAAAGGGTTCATTGGGTCATTTGTCAACTCAGTGTCCCATATGACAGAAAAAAAATATTTAATAGTTTCATTGTAATAGGACTGTGTTCTGTTGATCATTTGCTAGTCGCTATATCGCGATTTCAATTTGAGTCACATGTTTAAGTTATAGACTTATTTTTAAATAAATTGTATTTTCTTGTAGCTTTTTAGTAAAATAGTGACTTAATTCAAAATGAGTCGGAGATCTTAATGTTTGATTTGGTAAAACAAAGACCGATTTTAACTTAGGTCAATATTTCTCTCAAATTTTTCATGAAATAATGACGCAATTCTAAAGGGTAACAAATAATTAACTTTTTTTAATTAATGGATGTGAATATTTGTGAAAATTTTAATGCATTTAAAAGAACATATTCTTAGAATAAGTTAGGTGGTTCAAGTTTCATTCTTTGCCTTTTACTTTTAATTCTACAGCCATTTAAAAATTATTCTGTTTATTCAACAAACGTTTTTCATCGATACCCAAAAATTTGTGTTTTTGGATTAGGTCGTTATTTTATTAAGAGTGCGACATGGTGTAAAAAAATAGCTGAGAATATTTTAAGGGGTGAACCAGTACGTGAAACTGAACAACTTTCCCCAAGGAACTTAGGTCGAAATATGAAAAAAAATAGGCCCTCCCATACAAATTATCCCGGCCGGGTAACATACTAAGTATGGGAGGGTCAAATTATTTTTTCATATTTCGACCTATGTTCCTTGGGGAAAGTTGTTCAGTTTCACGTACTGGTTCACCCCTTAAAATATTCTCAGCAATTTTTTTTACACCTTATATATTGTCAAACCAATCTAAGAATATACATACATTATAGGCATATTAATAGGTTATACCTTATAGCTATCCTTACTACACTACACTAGTAGTAGGCCCCTGACTGACCGTAAGTATTAATGAGAGCAATCGGGAATAATGAAGGCTTAACGTAACTATAGTACATCTTATTACAAACGGTTTAGGTAGCTATGTCCTAACGAATGAATTCCACTTTAAGTTATAAATTTACAGATGATTTAAACTTTGTGTCCCTCTGAGAATAAAACAACTGTACGTAACAGAATAAACCGCCGATGTCAGCGGTGCCGCACCGTCACACTAATGTGTACTAACCTTAAGACTTACTTTGTATAGTGTTGGACTGACAAGGTTTATAAAAGGACAAAACGCGTGTCGAAATTTTGAGAAATGACCGCCTTTTCTGGTTGATGCCGATGGCCCGCAAAGGAGAGAACGTACAGTTTGTTTGTGGCAAAAACGTTTTAGGGTACCGTTAGTCTGAGGACTAACCCCGCAAATACCAGCGGATATAAGGAAACAAAAATATTTTCGTAAGAATAGTATACTCGTAGAGTTATATTATAATTTTAGAAAACTTGCAAACTTTTCACGCCGTGCCACGCGTTACTGGCATTAAATACACTTGATAAATTCGCGGGCAAAGAACGAGCTGAGATAGCCCAGATGGAACAGGCGTCGCCACTAATAATGGCGTAAGTCGCAGGTTTCTAAACCTACCCGCGCTAGAAAATTTTAAAAGTTTTCAAAAATTGTATGACTCACACGGAAAGTGTTTTAAATTTGGTATTCAAGTTATATTATAGAGTAAGGGTGACGTTTTGTGGGAATAATTTGGCAGCTAAATAAAAGTCAATCCCTATCACCGGTATTGCATAACCAAAAACGTAATAAACTCCGTCGCCATCTCACATTTACGCTATGATATTTATCTGGTGATTTTTATTTCATCGAAATGAATGATGATCGTGTCAATTTCAACAATTTCTTTATTTGGATGTTTACGTCTCTCCTTATATGGATCGGAATAAAATTGTTTGCGCAGTATGGCGTAGTCAAATGAAAGATTGCATAAATAATTTTTATTTTTGACGGAGATTGCGTAAACGAACAGTAACATCTAAAATAAATAATTGATACTAGTCTCATAGTAATGAAGATTTAGAGTAGGAAAGATTTCTTGCGTGGGCATGCAAAATTATGTAATAATTTAACTTTAGATTTAAATATTTTTGCAAACAATGGACCGTAAACATAAAGTTAAATGTTTCATTTATTTATAGGTATATTAAAACCTTAAAATGGTCAAAAGTAGTTTTATAAGCTTTGCAAATATCTTGATTAGGTATACCGACAAACAATTTAATACTTTTCGTAAGGTATCTCATCGTATAAATTTTATGAATAATGTGCATGAGAAAATGCGCAAATGAGATCCATATTTCACAAAAGGAGCGCGCGTGACACAAACATATAAATAATATAAATACAGCATCGGACGGCGGCGGCGGCGTCGATGCACAAAAGTGCACTTCGCATTGAGGTCAAGACTCGCATATGGATGCAGCAAGCGCAGCCTCCCGCACGCAGCATGAGTTTTTGCAGACGGACTGCACTTGAAGACCTTTTCAGCCTGAGGCAGCCAAAATTGACGAAAAGACGTCGTGGCTAGTCGCACTGCAGTAATTTTTGAATGCATGCCGTTTTCCTCTTCCTATATATTTTCCTGTATCCCGAGTCGAAGGATAACCTGTGTCCGATATAAGCAAACTAAAGGCTACAATTTTACAGGTGAAATTCGATGTTCATTGCGTAGTCGGTAAGCCAATATGATACCAGGAATATTAACCGGCTAAGCAATGTATAGAATAGAACTACACAGATAAAAGCTGGAGTCAGATATTTTAAACCATCTAATACATTGTGTAACGTGCTATGCAGTAATCATAATATAACATAGTATTCTCTACGCAACACGTTGTATCTCTACATCCTTACACAAATACTAAACTGCAATAAGACTAAGCGGGAACTTAACTATTTTCATTACATGCTAATATAACCGCAGTTTTTTTTACACGGCCGCATAACGACTGCATCTTCAATACAATATCAGCGGTCGTGCTGTATATTGACGACATGACGCCATAATGTAATTGATGCACGGTAATTAATATTATGAAGTTGTTAGTCGCTATGCAAATGTGCTGACATGCGACCGGCATATGGCGCGTTCAAGTGTGAAAATTAACAACGATGCTTTATCGCTTCTAGTATTTATGCTGATTCGTAGTTTTTCGATTAAAATATAACAAAAAAATGTGTACGGTAACGGATAAGAATAGCATACTCTCTCAAAAACTGAAACAGTCCGTTGCTCAGATGGATTTGGTGCGATGACACAGTACTGTTATTATGACGGCCAATGTTCCGGGTTCGATTCTCGATGGGGCACTCACAAAGTTAATATTTATCACAATGTGAATTTAGTCCGCGTCTGCTTAGGACATTGCAGGCTGAACCACTTGATTGTCCGAAAAGAAAGATGTTCCCGTGCTTCGGAGGGCACGTCAAGCCGTTGGTCCCGGTTGCTGTCTATGATAACTTAGACGGCGTTCGTTACACTACCATGTCAGAGGCCTACTAGTAGCAGTAGGCGGTTGAAAGCTATGAAACCAGGGTTAATCGGGTCGTTGGACGACTCGGTGTCCCACACGAATAGAAGAAGTGTTATTATTTATTCTATGGCAATGGTAACTGTCTATGGCGTGCAGGTCTCGGGTTCCCATCCGGGGCAGAATAATAAAACATATTTACCATTATTACATTTATTTTTATTATATTTATATTTATTATTATATTATTACAACTGAATACACGGATTTGTAAAAGGATTGCATTCACCAAATCAATTTCTTACGCGTCTAGACGATCCGTCGACGTTAGCTATTAAAGGGGGTGAAAATGGCCTACTTATGGCTACCAATTCAATAAATTTTCAATACATTTCGCTGCCAAGAATATTTTTAATCTAAAAGTATACTTGTTTTCTTCTGCTTGCGTGGTTTAGTGCTGGGTATAAGTATTAAATTTTTGGGAACTTTCCGATTACAAGCTTGTCATGTGTGTTTCGTCTAATAAAAAGTATTAATATTTTGCTGTGTGATGTTAAAATAGCATCACCCCATTTCTTTCCTGCGGGTGTCGTAAGAGGCGGCTAAGGGACTCAAGGGTAACATGTGTAATAATGTGTATTGCAACTTGTCACTTTATCGATACATGTTCTGAATGTGGCGTAAATGTTCGTTTTCTCAACCGTTTACTTTTTGTTTATTGATATTTTTTCAAGGTTGAGTAGTGCAAGTGATACTCGTATATCGATTAATTGATTCCAAGCAACATACAATGTGTAAAAACTTGTATGCTAGAAGTAGTTTTCTATACTATAGAATACTTCTAGACTATAGAATCTGTAGGCTGATTTGAAAATAAATTGTACGGTTTATATAGAGTAGAATAAAGCCATTCTGGCATTGTGTACAGCTCGAAATAACTATTTTCCCAAAGGTTACATCATTGTAATAGAAAACAGATCACGTAGTCCAACTAAATATAGAATACAATTCATACAAACTATAGTAAGGCGAATGACGTCTTGAAATGTTCCAACCGGACACAGAAACTTCATTCATTCATAATCATATTCATCTGGGACGTTTGTTTATACTTCGAGTATTTTATGAAAGAAAGATCTATAAAGTTTGACCACCATCATACACGAAGTACATAGAACTCATATGGAAACCTAATGAAATACTATGAAATGGTTTTATTGAATAAACTCCTTTCATTTAAGAATTACCTGTAATGTAAAAAATCTTTGTATGAATCTGACAGTCGCGAGCTGTCAGATTCATACAAAGTTTGTTTACATTATAGGTAATTCTTAAATGAACGGAGTTTAGTGTCCGATTGTTTCGAACGGTTTGACAGCACGGCTAGGATCCTATGAATTTGCTAGCGGCCACCAAGGAAGCCATTGTCACAAAAAGCTGAATTGCTTTGTATTAAGCCTACGTTACCTTAGTGCTGTACTAATATATTCTGTACCTACATTCAAGACCATTCGAGTCATCTTCATCAGTCGCTACCAGCCGCCCTTTTTAAGTCACCGGTCCATCTGGCCGGAGGGCATCCAACGCTACGCACGCCAAGCGTGGCCTCCACTCGAGAACACGTTTACTTCTCCGTCCATCGGGTTCTACATCACATGTGCCCACTGCCACTTCAGCTACACTTCCAAACTTCGTACACTTAAATGATTATCGTACAACAGGCGACATTATCACTACATAGTATAAAATAAAGTCGCATCCCGTTTGGTGTCTCCTTATATCTTTAGAATTACCCAACGGATTTTGATGTGGTTTTTTTTATTAGATAGAGTAACTTGAGAGGAAGGTTTATAAGTATAATTTATTCCGGGAAATTGTCACATTCCCATGGGAAAACGGGTAGCCCAACTATTAGTAAACTTTTGACCCCCTTTTGACACCTTTAAGGCTTGAAATTTCAAAAATGCTGGAACACGTGTTTAATTATTTTAAGTTATGAGTCTAATCAGAAATTTGAAACAGATCACATTTAAGATAAAAAACTTTCATACAAACTTTTAACCCCTTTTTCAACCATTTAAGGGTTAAAATTTCAAAAATGCTGAAACACGTGTTTAATTATTTTCAGTTATTAGTGTAATCACAAATTTTAAAACAGATCACATTCATTTAAAAAAACGAACTTTCATACAAACTATTGACTCCCTTTTGACCCTATTAAGGGTTAAAATTTTAAATATGCTGAAACACGTGTTTAATTATTTTAAGTCATAAGTCTAATCACTAATTTTTAAACAGATCACACTTAAGACAACGAACTTTCATACAAACTTTTAACCCCTTTTTCATCCCTTGGGGGATTATAAAAACCGGAATTTTATCTATAATAGTTGCTTTATTACATAAAAAACTTCATGTCCAAGTTTTATATCTCTAGCTTCAGTAGTTTAGCATTTTTACTATCACGAAAACTGAGAAAAAATAATATTTAAGTTCCATAAAACAAACATAGATGTCGCTGTTAGTGTTTCAAACGCACTATCGTTATGTTTTTTTTTAAACTATAAGGTATTTGTTATAGCTCAATGAAAAATCTACTAACGTTCATCGAAATTGAATTTATTGGCATTTGTTTGATCGCTTGGGTCTTTGGTTAAAATTGTTTGTCAAATTGATTTGTTTCTGGGTTTAGAATCGATCCAAGTTGTGAAGTTTTACCATTAAGGCGGCGCTGACCGTCATTGGCGCCCTCACCTGTTTTTTAATAATTTCTTAAAATCTAGAACAAAAATAAAAAATCTAAGACGGACAAATTGTTGTCCTATACGATAAGATGGCAATAATTACGCTTATCCCTACAAATATTTTGCGGAAATGTCCCGACTGCATATGTGTGGCGGTTTATGTGAGTTGGTGGCCACAGTATAAAAAAATAAGAAATGTTTTACTATGAATTTAACGCGTGCGAAGCCGCGGGTAAAAGCTAGTGATTTTATATAATACCATCGAAGTTTTTATTGAGACCACTCTATAATTTCCCAGAACAGACTGTCCATTCATACTCATTAATTACATCCCTTCTACGTGTCCAGACGGCTTCTAGAATCCGATACAACGATGTGTTGGTTTACATAGCTAGCTTACCACGCCATAAAATGTTCTACCTCCTTCGTGCAATCTATAGATATATGAGTGTTTCCTAGGCTTTATTAAGTTAATGCGTTTATCTGTCTCTATTTTAAAGTTATTTTGAATGTGGTTGTAATGCAATTCATTAGCAAATAGGCATATTTACAATAATAAGTTAAGTTTTCAACAATAAGTGATTTATCAACAACCAAGTTAGGCCTAAAAGTTAACTAGCAGGTGGTTAATAACTCTTAAACAAAAGCATATGGTCGCTCGTCGACTCCTTGTCCCACATGATATGAATCAACGAATACATCTAAAATTGACACAGAGCCATGTGGTTTCTAATGCAAAATAACATCCTTCCTATATACATCATTACATCATTTGGCCGCACGCAAGTCGTCGACGTAAACATCAACTAAAAATACATAAAGCGAAACGATTCAAAACGCGTATATCTACTGAACACCACATAAAAGTAAATGAATGGGCCAAAATATAACACGGACGTTATACATATTTTAGTAATTTACATTTACGAAACTAGTAACTTTTAAACATACATACATATATCCCTTTACAACCGAAGCATCGAAAATTCCCGGATTTATTTCAAAGTTGTACCAGTTTTTTTAAACTATATTTGAAGCATAGAAAAAATATGCAAAAAAATCCTGGATGAGCTGGTCTCCAGCAATCAGACCCTCACGATCGTGAGGTTCAGGAATAAAAGTTAAGTCGCACGATAGTGCGGGTAAGTTTTATTAAAACTTTAATCGTTAGTTTTGTAAAACAAGATAAACAATTAATTGAAAGGAAGTTATAATATTTATTTTTGAACTTCTTAAATATATTTTTAGTTAAAAAACCGTAAACGAATAAACGTTATTTGATTAAATGCAAAATTTTTGCGACGTCTTTAGCGCTGGCAAGAGGAAAACCTGTGCTTGAGGAGCTGTAGAGGCTATTTAACGTCGTGGTACCCAATGGTACAACCCTGAAGACGTGGAGCAGAGGTTTTTTGGCACAGATCACCAAGCAAGGAGACAAATGCCCCTCAAAATCTATAGGTTGATCACACCTACATGTGTGACTTACGTCTTCAGGCTTCGACTCTGTCGAAACCTGGCCATTTAAGAGTTATTGCAGTGCTACCAAGTAGCCACAAGATATGTGGAGGTGCTGAGAAATCCTCTACTGAATAGAAACGATGTCCGTTCAAGTCAAAAGCTACAAAACAAGACCCATCCAACTACTCCGAGTTGTGAGACAGGGTGGCGTTATATCTCCGAAACCCTTTACCATCGCACTGGGGGATCTCTTCAAGACTACAGTGGGATAGACTAGGCATCATAATATCAATGGTGAATAATAGATAGATCGCTGCAAGTCCTTCAAAAACTGCTTTCTTGTCAAAATCTCTATTGGGTACCATCGAGGCGTGTTGAACTCAGGATGAAATTGGTCAAGACCAATGTTCAATCAACACATCACCCCTGTGCCAATCTCCACTGCAAGTATAATCCTTAAAGTTGTTCATATTACCTTGGGCAGACATTACTGTAGATTTGACAAAGACAACTAGGGGGGTCCCAGAAGAGCACAGCTTGTCTGGGCACTACAGCGTTAGGGAAGTTTCGTCATATCTTTGAGTGATCCTTGCTACAACGATATCTCAAACCAAGGTATCTGAACACCAAGGTGTAAGGTGATCAGTGCATCTTACCAGTCATGAACTACGGAGCCGAGACGTGGAACCTGACAGAAAAATTTGCCCACCAGCTACATGTCACTCGAAGGGCTCTCGAAAGGTAAGTATGTGCTCGGGATCTCACCAATGGATTTTCATGAACATTCGATGATAGGATCCTATATCTGCCAAGGCCAGAGAGAAGGCCAAAGTAACAGACTGAAAGCATAGCAATATGAAGTAGCAGTGAGCTGCTCATATAAGAGAACTGACGGACGGCAGAGTAAGCAGGTTCTTGAGTGGAGGCCACGCCTCGGCAAGCGTACCGCTAAATAAAACGCTCTTTAGTCAGATTGACCGATAAGTTGAGGAGGGCGACTGTTAATGACGCGAGCTGATCTGCTTCAAGCTGATGATGGAGGTGATGGAGATGACAGTGGTAATGAAACTTCCATATCAATATTTAATGGCTCCGAAATGTAATCAGGACCTTATCAAACTCCTTAGGCTCATATTCCCCATCATCTTCAGACAAACCTTCAATATTTGAATGAGTTCCATCTCTCAGTAGATTTTTTATAACTTGTTCTGGCAAATGTTCACCTTAAATAGGAAACATTGGATATTTTTCAAGTAATTACAAAAAGCTTTATCTCTAACTCCCATAAACTAATAATTGTGGTTACAACCAAAATAACACGATCGTGCGTGTTATAATTGAAGGGGTCAGCGTACTCTAACGTTACAATATTTTTATTAAAAATTATTTATAATGGGTTAATTACACATCATTTTATAATCTTGTATCAAAAAAAGCGATAAAGTATAGCTATATTCCACAAAAACATCGTGCTTACCGGAGCGGATGCACCGTCCCGAAAGCGCAACCCTCTCTCAGCAAGGATTTACACTACTGGTACAAAAACACTCGAGCTAAAACCGTTTTATATATTTTTCTGGCAATGAGAGATACCCGCACGATCGATCGACGCCGGTTGCGTCCAGAAAAAGTGATTTAGAAATCTTCCAGAATTTTTCAAAGTCAAGATGCACTATCGTGTAACCTCGGGTGTAAAGGGATATCACCACTATCGGGGTATGGCCTAAAATTGCAATTTACATGTAACTTTCAAATCCCTTGGTCGCTTTTACGACACCCACGGGAAAGAAATGAGGTGATGCTATTCGAAACCGGCATCACACGGTAAACTTTTAAACATGTTTAAAAATAAAAGTAATGATTCTTATATTGATATTAAATGTTTCGGTCTACAAATAAATAATTAACTAATTAAACTAACTCGTAAGGCGAACCCAGACGTCATACAAAGAAAAATTCGAATAGAATCAAACCTGGGACCTTTAAGCAGATGCAGTACCTATCATTGCGCTTCTTCTGTCATCAAGTCTAAAGGGTTCAAATCTTCTTAATGCTCTGTCTTATGTGTACGTTGGAAAGGAAAACTTGTCGTTCAGTCGCGTAGCCATAAAGGATTAAAGATGCAGGTCCGCAGACGGGTTGCGACTAACTAGCTAGGTACAGGCTATCCCTCGGGTCTGAGGGCTATCCGCACTGCGGATACTAGAGGTAACTGTGTCTCTTTCACACTTCAGCTGTCCTGTGTATACCTGATTGAACATGCAGTTTGAGTACGTATAAATTCGCCGAAAATTCCCCCAGAAACAAGCAAAATATATTAGTTCCTATTCAATTCAGTGCAAATATATTTAGGGTGAGTTGTACTCGAAAAACTAAACAAGTTCTGACTGACAAAGGTCCAAATATAAACAAAAAAAAATTACCTGCCATACAAAGTGACACATTTCTGAACACTTTTGTATGGGAGGTCCAATTTCTTTTTAATAATTCAACATATTGTTAATGGGAAAAGTTGTTCAGCTTTACGAGTAGAACTGGCCCAAAAATATTTGCACTGAATTTAATAGGACCTTATACAAGAAAACCAAGATAAAGACGTTTTGAGATCTAGGCAATGTAAAGATTTTGATTCATATTAAGTCAGCAGATAAGTAAGTAGACATTGTAGCAAGTTAGTATTTTTGAAATTAAGACTATGAAATACCAACACCAAAAATTTTGTTACCTACTAATAGTTTTTAGCTTCAAGCATACTAAAATATCGAGATCGTGCCTTATGGCGTACCCTGTGGGAGCCCTACGTCCAGCAATGGACTGTAATAGGCTGATGTATCCGTACTAATATTATAAATCTGAGAGTTTGTGTGTGTATGTATGTTTGTTACCTCTTCACGCTCAAACGGCTTGACCGACTTTAATGAAATTTTAAACACAGGTAGAGTATATACCCGGAATAACACAGGCCTCTTTTTACCGCGGGAAAACAACTATTACCCACGGGAAAATTAGTGACAGCGGATGAAACCGCTGGGTGGAAATATAGTGTATAATAAAATAAGATACCAGCGGCTTATTGATCTAGACACATCATCAAAGTCCCCGACAGTGCTTACGAAGTTCCAATCCACCGGTCTGACAGTTCTAGTATTATTTGTTTTGGCAACCCATCCACACCAGCTAATGCGTTCAGACTGCTGGTAACCAGATACCCTGTTCAGACTTGTTTTATGTAGGTCGCTTTAAAAACAATTACATGCAGATGATTTTAATTGTGCTACTTTTAAATTTTTATCTGCTTCGTTTGGTTAAATATTCAATTTGTTTTCAATAAATTTTCATACAATTCGAATACCAAATTTTTAAAACACTTTCCGTGTTAGGTATACAATTTTTGAAAACTTGCAAAATTTTCAAGCGCGGGCAGGTATTAGTTGCAAAACTAACCCGGTAGATGAAGCAATGCCATGCGATATTAGCATTAAAATACACTTGTAAAATAAGCGGGCAAGGAATGAGCTGCGGTAGCCCAGATGGAAGAGGCGTCGCCACTAGTAATGCGAAAGTCGCAGGTTTAAATCCTGCCCGCGCTTGAAAATTTTGCATGTTTTCAAAAATTCATACAATTTATTTTATTGCCGTGTGATGCCGGTTTATGATAGTATTACCCCATTTCTTTCCCGTGGGTGTCGTAAGAGGTGACTAACGGGCAACAGAGTTTCATGTGTACATAACATAGTTTTAGGCGACATGCTGAAAATATCACTTATGCGATACACGATTTTTCTGAAACGGCCCTCAAATATCTTGACAGACGTATAGCGATACCGACCGTATTTAACGGCCATCAACGCTCTGCCTACCCCGCAAGAGACTAAAGCTTCAAAGCTTTTAAAGAAACAAAGCTACAGCAAACCTCCCCATTTATCGTTTGTCAGTTCAAAAAACCTCAACAAAGGTTTCTGTGCAATGAAAACATTGACAAATGCAAGCAGACACATTTTCCCAAGCTTTGCAAAACCACACAATAAGTCATACACCCCGCGCGTCCCGCACACCGACCCTGTCTGAAATTTTCATCCCCTGCCACAATAGGGGAAGTATTTTTTGAAACATTTACGGAGAATTTACGGCGTATGACTACGATAACGTTTCTAAAGACTTAAGAAGTAGTGTTCTGTCACGTCGAATTTCTTTATGCTCAAGTTTTGGATTATAAAATTACACAAGATAATGGAAGGTTAGTGAAATTAATATTTTGTACTTATAGCGCGATACTTTTCTGTTGTTAAAAACAAATAGTTTTAGTTCAATCTAGTCCCAAAGACACACATTAACGCAAATAGAAGCCCATAATTTCATTGTCCAAGTAAGAGCTTTGGCACGATATGCCGATGTTTTTTGGTATATTCAGACCAAATATTTTTGTGACTTTTACTCGTAAAACTGAACAACTTTCTCCAAGGAACATAGGTCAAAATATGAAAAAATGTACTTCCCATACAAAGTGGCACATTTTGTATAGGGGGTAATTATTTTTGATGTTCTGTTTCACGAGTAGAACTCGCCCTAAAAATATTTGCACTGAATGTAATAGGACTTTATATATTTCTTTATATTTAAAATGCCCGTTTATGCGGCTGTTTGCGCTCTGCCTACCCGCAAGGGATAGGCGTGATATGTGTATGTATGTGTTATATATTTCTTGTTAGTATAATGAGCTGTTGTATTTGTAAATAGTCCCCTACTAAAAGTTTCATCTCCGTGTGTCTGCCTGCAGGGTCGCCGCTCGTTGTCAGGAGGGTTTTCACTCCGAGGGCTCGTGCGTGCATTTTTTATAGAGACAGGTGATTTGCTAACGTCTACTTTTAACGTATGACGAGGGTGGTTACAGCGGTAAAAGGCTGAGAGCGTTTGAAAGGGATATACTTCGAGCTTTATGTAAAAACTTTACGTACTAAAACAAGAAATTATCTGTAGATCTACATTACTAGACCAACAAGAACAATTTGTCATAAAAATGTAAAAACAAATACATACACTTTGATTATGATTTCACTAATAAATTCGTCATACTATTAATATAAATTTACTCACACCTAATTTATCCTTAATATGAAACTATGAATCATAAAAATTATGAAACATCAAATGATACAATTGGATTATGCGTGGTACTCGCGATAGCAACATATTACATTATAGAAGAATAAATATGTTTACATATACATACACATATCACGCCTTCATCTCTTGCGGGATAGGCTGAGCGTTAGAGGCCGTATGGGGCGGATTATAGTCAGCAACTCGGCTGCTGCGGCGCGAAAGGGGCCAGAGCGTTTGTCGCGAATTTACAAGGATTTTTTTGCAACGAATTATACTGCGTTTGTTTTTTTTTATTAACGATGGGTTTGCTCTTGACGCTAGTCTAGGTCATAGGACAGAGACAGAGTCTAAGATGGAGCGAGCTCACCCAGAAGAAGCCTGTTCACTCTTACTTTGAAGAGATTAGGGTTGTTTGCGTTTGGAAACACAGACGCAGGTACTAGACCAACAAGTATTTCTCACAAAAATGTAATAACAAATACATCTACATCACTTTGAATATGATTTCACTAATAAATTTGTCATACTATATATATAAATTTACTCATACCTAATTTATCCTCAATATGAAATTATGAATCATAAAAATTATGAAACATCAAATGATACAATTGGATTATGCGTGATAGCTTAGCATATTACATAATAGAAGAATAAATATGTTTACACATATCACGCCTTCATCCCTTGCGGGATAGGCTGAGCGTTAGAGGCCGTAAAGGCCGGATTATAGTCAGCCGCTGCGGCGCGGAAGGGGCCAAGACGTTTGTCGCAAATTTACAAGGATTTTTTAGCAACGAATTATACTGCGTATCATACATTTCGGGGTGAAACTGGATGATTGGAGAAGGAAGTCTAATGTCTTCTGAGTCGACATTATCCCCAAGGTTTGTTACCGACATCGTGGAGAAAAACCAGCAAATAATTGGCAATAATAATTTAATCAGCATTAATTAATTAATAATTAATCGCTATAACAATTATAGTAATGATTCAGGCGTGAACCGTATCTCAATTAGGATGTGGTCGGAACGGATGCCTCGCTGAGAATGAGCCCGAGCGCCCGTGCTCCGGCTTATAAAGACCGACCGCTCCGTCCCCACCCGCCTGATTCACGGAGTGGCGCGATGACGTAGCGTTGCAGGTGTGCGGTTGTGCGATGACGTTTCATTGCGCGTCGCTTGTTATTCGTGACGCCGACACGGCCATTCTGCAAACAGGTCGTCCTCGACCTGGAATAGAACAAAAGCCCACAGTATCCTTTGTATACTGGCCTTTACTTGGTACCCAAAAGACCCTTTTACTCACTTTAGTCAATACAGATAATAAGTTAGAAATTCTTCATCTGAAGCAATTTGGAAGAAAAGAGGGCCCTGTGCTTAACTGAAGCAACTCAACAGTAAGTAGAGCCCTGTACTTAACATAAGCAAGTCATAGTAAGGAGGCCCCTGTCCTCAAGCAACTCAGTGGTAGGGAGGCCCCTGTCCTCAACTTAAGCAACTCAGTAGTAAGGAGGCCCCTGTCCTCAACTTAAGCAACTCAGTAGTAAGGAGGCCCCTGTCCTCAACTTAAGCAACTCAGTAGTAAGGAGGCCCCTGTCCTCAACTTAAGCAACACAGTAGTAAGGAGGCCCCTGTCCTCAACTTAAGCAACTCAGTAGTAAGGAGGCCCCTGTCCTCAACTTAAGCAACTCAGTAGTAAGGAGGCCTCTGTCCTCAACTTAAGCAACTCAGTAGTAAGGAGGCCCCTGTCCTCAACTTAAGCAACTCAGTAGTAAGGAGGCCCCTGTCCTCAACTTAAGCAACTCAGTAGTAAGGAGGCCCCTGTCCTCAACTTAAGCAACTCAGTAGTAAGGAGTAACTAATGTCAAATACAGTAGATATTGTAATTTAAAAACAGTACAAAAGAGTACCTAACAGTACCTTTAAAATTCCTCGTTTTCACTAACTGCCAGTGTACCATTCTCTCCTTCGTGTGCATTGGATTCTTGCAAAGCTGTAGGATGGTTTCCATCTACCGCCGACACGGAATCTTGAGTGCCTTCCTGACTGCTAGCTGGGGGCTCACCTTGTCGTGATTCTCTCTGCTTTATGGTAGCTGCAACAGAGATTAGTTCTGGAACAGAACTACACTTGCTGGACAACAAGCGCAAACGAAGAAATTCGTTGTCTATGCAGCCAATCACAGCTTCAACAGCGTCCTTTTCTGTGTCACCACTCACAACTCTCTTCCAGATGTTCCATGCTCTGGTAATAGACTGAACTGGGTTCGAGATATCAAATTTGAATTTTCGATGTTTAACCACATCATTCGAATACCGCGCTTCTGGTTCAAAGGTTTGAATCAGAGCTTTCTTCATGTCGTTCCAAACTGGTGATTTAACTAACCAGGTGTCACCAAGAGTTTTCGCTCGGCCTTGCAGTAAGCTAGCAATTTTCGTACACACCTCGTAATCCGTGAGATCCCAATGAGATTTTGCTTTGTCAACATGCTCGCACCAATCCCGAACTGGTACGTCTCCGTCAGGGTTAAATGGTGCGATATAGACGTCGCTGAGTCGAGGGCGTTTTCTGGGAGCCACAGTTTGGCTAAGTAAACCTGCAAGGAACTCGTGATTGGCCTGCATACTGACTTGCTGCTGACGAGTCATATTTTCCAATATGGTGGTCAACGCGGTCAGTGTTTGGTTCGCAACAGGTTCTTCAGTGCTCCGCCCAGATAGAGCAAATGAAGATGGTTGCGTGCCTTGTACTGCTTCATAGGCATATGGCGCTGGTAATCCAGCTTGTCTACCCACAAAGGCATGTGGGGCTGGTGGTCTATCTTGTCCGGCCCCCAGAACGCCTGGAGCTGACAGTCCATCTCGTCCGGCTCCAAGTGGGGATTGATCAGCTGGTCCACCTCGTCTTGCCTCAAAAGTAGGTAGTGCAACTCTTCGTCCGGCCTCAAGAGTGCATGACCCTGATGATACACCTGGTCCGGTCGCAAAAGCGGATGAACCTGATGGTCCACCTCGTCCGGCCCCACTTCTGATTTCGGGGTGAAACTGGATGATTGGAGAAGGAAGTCTAATGTCTTCTGAGTCGACATTATCCCCAAGGTTTGTTACCGACATCGTGGAGAAAAACCAGCAAATAATTGGCAATAATAATTTAATCAGCATTAATTAATTAATAATTAATCGCTATAACAATTATAGTAATGATTCAGGCGTGAACCGTATCTCAATTAGGATGTGGTCGGAACGGATGCCTCGCTGAGAATGAGCCCGAGCGCCCGTGCTCCGGCTTATAAAGACCGACCGCTCCGTCCCCACCCGCCTGATTCACGGAGTGGCGCGATGACGTAGCGTTGCAGGTGTGCGGTTGTGCGATGACGTTTCATTGCGCGTCGCTTGTTATTCGTGACGCCGACATACATATTTACTCAATTCATTCATATAATTCGTTGCGCACAAGTCTCGCGGGAAATGGCCGAGCCGCTGACTATAATCCGGCTCTTAAGTACTTTTTTTTTCAAGGTTGGGTTTGCTCTTGACTCTAGTCTAGGTCATAGGTCGGCGCTATCACCACGTGTGACAAATGTTTGAGAGCCGTTTCAAAAAAATCGTGTAACACGATAGTCACAGGTTCTCAGCCTATAACGACAAAAAACCTTCAAGAAAGAAATGGGCTAATGCTATTCTAAGCCGCCATCACACTAACACACACACACACACACACATATATCACGCCTATAATCCCTTACGGGGTAGGCAGAGCGTAAACGGCTGTAAAAAACAGACATTTACGCCACGGCTGACAAACATTTGAGGATAATTTGAAATATTGTGTATGACAGTTTGTCAGCCCATCACCTAAAATTGCAATACACACTCTCGAGTCCTTTAGTCGCCTCTTACGACTCCCACGGGAAAGTAATGGGGTGATGTTATTCTAAGCCGGCATCAAACCAATAAAATAGGAATAATTTAATTAAATCCATTATTCTTTAGTTATTAATAATGCAAGATAGTAACTACAAAGGTGTAGTAATTTTACTTACACACTTACGTTAGGTTAAATGCAAAGTTTCTTATAAAGACATCTTATCGGAAGCCGATATCGATAAAAAGCCTTATCACGTAACGCTCGATAAAGAATAGTCGATTTCTTTGCAAGTTGCAACTTCAGCGACACTAGCGCCGTTCAATGAAAAAAACTCACTGCCTGAAAACGCAATTGATTCGGAAACCAAATTATGACGACAATCACTAGCTGCAAAGATTATTTAGAATCGATTTAACCATGTCAAAACTGTGCGCTTTTCTTGCCAATAGACGTTGTATGCGAATGATGCAAAAAAAAAATCATTTTAAACAATTTCTACGATTTTACTGACTCTTAATAATCTTTGTGTAACTGTTTTCGTAATTTCATTATTTGATTTCCGAATAACCAGCGTGTTTAGCCAGTATATTTATCCTGTTTGGGGCTGCCACTAGTCTAATGTTTAACCTTAAGATGATAACGAAGGTCGAATGATATCGATGAAATGCGCGTGGAAAACTGTCGATTATTTTGTTTTTAAAAATAGTAGCACAGAGAGATAGGGCAGGAGTCTAAATAAGACATAGCATAGTATAACCACGTCAGAGGCCTACTGATTATAAAGTCAATGGAAAAATTACTTGACACCAGGGTAAAAAATTCGTTCGTCTACACATACATACTAAACATATCACGCCTATAATCCCTTGCGGGGTAGGCAGAGCGTTTACGGCCGCAAAAAACGGACATTTACGCCACGTCTGACAAATATTTGAGGGTTTCAATCCTTGCCTACCCCGCATGGGATAATAGGCGTGATATGTGTATGTAAATTTTAATAAATTGTAAGAAATAAGAGTACTGTAGTACCTACAAAAAATATGCTATAACTATGTTATAAATTTTTTATATTGCTGTGCGCCCACGGGGTGTCCCAAGATAACTCTTCAGATGTATCTGTGATAATTATTGCAATAAAGTATTGAATTGAATAAGTAAAGATCAATAAAAACATCATCAACAATTCACACACGTGTAAGTACGTATTTGCAGACCACTGGAGCGCAAGCGCCGACCTGACTTCTATTTTATAATTAGAAGGCCCACGCGGCTCGTGAATATATTACACTAAGGCACAATATGTCGTTTAGATAGGTACAAATTATTCGGTAACGAAATAGTGATGTTAAATTTGCATAAGTTAGTAAGAGTACCCTAAACCGACGAGCGTGCATGAAGAGATTGATGAGAATGAGAATGTAGAGGAGGCGGAAGAAGTATGCTAGAATCGTAGTAATTGGAAGGAAGTAGTCTCTGCCTACCCCTCCGGGAAAGAGACGTGATTTATGTATGTATGTACCATAGCTTAAAATAGCATTACTTTTATAAATGCTGCCATACATTGAATCAAATTTTAGCAAACGTAAAAAGTGACACAAAATGTGATATGTGCCTTACAGACCACATAATGCAACCCTACAAAAATAAGCGACATTGAAATTTTTGTAAGCTATGTCCGCAAATAATGCCAGCCGTGCTACGGAGGCCACGTTAAGCGGTCGGTCCCGGTAGCTGTCTATGATTACTGAGACGGCGGTCGTTACACAACCATTTCAAGGCGGTTGAAAGACTCTGACACTAGGGTTCATCGGGTCGTTGAAAGACTCGGTGTCCCACACGAAAAGAGAATGCCAGCCGTACCAGACTACAAGTAGATGCCAATGCGAAGGTTGGTCGCGTCGTTTTGTCAACCGACGACTAATGTCTAGACGAGTTTATTTGGATACAATACATTTGTTTAGGAGAGTAACTTTGTTAGTAATTCTACGACATGCAAATATTGACTAACAAGAGTTCGTGCTACGACGAATATGTACTAAACTAATACACATACACATCACGCCCATAATCCCTTGTGGGGTAGGCAGAGAAACAGCCTCAAAAAACGTAAATTTACGCCACGTCTGACAAATTTCTGAGGGTCATTCAGAAAATTTAATATCGCCATAGTGACAGGTTGTCAGCCTATTGCCTAAAATTGCAATACACATCCTCGAGTCCCTTAGTCGCCCGACTCCCATTGGAAGAAGTGGGGTGATGCTATTCTAAGCCGGCATCACACGGAACAAGTATGGATACTAACGAATTTGTACTAAAATAGTCGCATATAATCAAGGGACGTGTGACGCCAGTTTACAAATGCATGACAGGGTCAATTTGTATGAAAGGTACATTTTCTTTTTCATATTTCGACCTTTGGCCCTTTGGGAAAGTTGTTCAGTTTCATGGTTTCTGATTCACCCCTTGAAATATTTGCAGCTAAAATTTTTAGACCCTGTATAACTATTTTACTGCGTCTACTATTAGACACAGCAAGAGTAGGAATGTAATTCAAAACACAGTAAATGTAAAATTACATTTAACTCGTTTACGAAATACGAGAGTCGTTCAAATATTTATGAAGCTATTAATTATACATGTAGGATTTAATAGAGTTCCCTAATTGAGAACAGAAAATGAAAATGTCAAGATTGTAAATAATAAATGAAGTTATTTTGTAAGTGTAGTGTTGTGTATGTTGCCGTGTGATGCCAGCTTAGAATAACATCACCCCATTTCCTACCCGTGGGAGTCGTAAGAGGCGACTAAGGGACTCGAGGGTGTGTATTGCAATTTTAGGCGATGTGCTGACAATGTGTCACTATGGCGATACACAATTTTCAGAATGTCCCTCAAATATTTGTCAGACGTGGTCTAAATGTCCGTTTTTTCTGCCGTTTAAGCTCTGCCTACCCCGCAAGGGATTATAGACGTGATATGTGTATGTTGTGTATGTTAGTGGTGAACATAAAGCAAGCATGTGTACGGCGTACTTTCAGCAGAACATCAAGTTAGCCATATTCGTATTAATATTACAAATATGAGAGTTTGTGCGTGTACGTATGTTTGTTACCTCTTTACGCTCGAACGGCTTGACCGATTTGAATGAAATTTGGAACACAGGTAGAGTATAACCTGGAATAACACATAGGCCACTTTTTACCGCGGAAAAACAACTATTACCATGGGAAAATGAGTGGCAGCGGGTGAAACCGCTAGGCGGGAAATCTAGTAAGGGATAAACGTATCTATAGATTATCTACTGGTAACTCTTGATAACATACGAAACATACATACATAATTACATACATATATCACGCCTGTATCCCTTGAAAAGTGGGCAGAGCGTAACGGGCCGTAAAACGGACGGCACGATTTGTGTATCACTATAGTGACAGGTTGTTAGCCTATCGCCTCAAATTGCAATACTTACTTAGTCGCCACTTACGACATCTACGGGAGAGAAATGGGTTGATGGTATTCTAAGCCAGCATCACGTGGCATCATTCGATATCATTTTAATATTTTAACCTAACTTCATTGGGGAAAGTTGTTCAGTTTCACGAGTAGAACTCGCCCTAAAAATATTTTTATACTACAAATGAGAGAAGTTAAATCCTGCGACCTTTGCTATCGAAAATAATCTCGAGTATTCTTTCCTCTCAAAATAACCAGTCTTGATCCTCTAAATACGTGTACCAAACTTTTATTTTAAGCCTACTTTTGTCTAATAAATCTCACATGTTAGAGTAATCCAGCGGTAATCTCCTAAACCGATGGGAAATAGATGGGACTTGCTCCCAAACCAGTTTCAACCAGATCCCCTTCGGATTCCACAATCATTCATTGCTTAAGTTATTCACATAAACGATACAAATAATTGTTGTCTTTGGAGATATTTTTAAATTCCATTCGATAACGCAAGCTAAGCTTAAGCAGCATATTAGTTAATGTCTAACGTTGAAAGGTTTTGATGTTATATCACAATGTAACGTACTGTTGTAATAAAAGGATACATATTTTGTTGTAGGTTATCTTTTATTTACGAAAAAACTACTCGACTGATTTTATACTTCGTTCACCGTTCGAAAGGTATTATAATCCCTATGTAACATAGGCTACGGTTTAAGGATACCCACCTGGCTGTTTATGTGTGGACAGCTTATTGCCAGAAAACACCTCATTCTGATTCCTACAGGAAAACTGACAGCGCATGAACCAATCATCATCTCCTTCATCTCTCCCATTTTTATTTAACCGCTAGTGCCAAATAACGAGCTTTGTATATCTGTTAAATGTCAAAAGCGTGTCTTTGAGAAACAACTTGAAAACTAATATGTTTTTGACTACTGTTTTTATGGCTTTATATAAATGAGTCCATAACTACGGGAAGCAGGAAAGGGCTCAGTTACATTACAAACCAGTTCGGTCGAATACCTCGGTCACTCATTTGCCCGGCTATCTGCGTATGCGACGTGACTTATAGCACGATTAAGTTACTAAAAAAACTATCGTGGCTTTTTTGTACCATGCATGCATGCATCCAACTCCCAAAACCAACTAGTATTGGGTTATGTCGTGAATCTAATAAAATACTATACTGCGGCCTGCCCAGCGGTTTCACCCGCTGCTACCCATTTTCCCGTGGGAATAAGACATTTCAATATAGCCTTTGTTCATCAGGGATAATTTAGAATTATAATGGTAAAATATTTTTTTATTCGGGCCACTACTTTCGGAGCCTATTCAATTCAAACAAACAATCAAATTTTTCCTCTTTATAATATTAGTGTAGATGTAGATTTCACAAAATAATATAGTTACATATTATAAAGATGCATTAAAACAGTCAGTCTTCTCAATCACCCGGTTGGTAGAGCTTTTAAACTTTGAACTTTAGCATTAACTCTGTTTTATGTATTTGTTTTGTGAAATAAAGTATAAATCATGATCCTTATATGTAACGTACTTCTTTTTCGATTGTGCTACACAATTGATCAAAGTTATTTCTATTTCAAAGACAAATGAACATTGAATGTAATTATTAGCACAATCGTGACACGAATTGAAACTATGCATTTTGTAATGTAGGCCGCGCGTGTAAGAAAAGATTGACTAGGCATAATCTGTCCTACGAATATTACGCCAAAAATAAGCAGAAATCTTTAAAAAGGTGGCAGTTTTATGTTTCTTATCAAGCAGATTAATTCGTCGTCCATAAATACAGACGTCTAAAAACAAATAAATACATCACCGAAAATTTCAAAAGAGTACCAAGGCGTGATGAATTGAAAGAGCTCTCAGCAGAACAGCTGAGAGTCTCCCAAGCGAGATAAGGAGAGTTCGCCTGTAGTACCAGGATACTAGAATACCAAGAGGTTAGGCGTAGCGTAGATATTCGCGTGGGCCGTCCCCCGCGCGCCCCGCCAGGTCAACGCCCCGGCGGCCGTTTCGGCCGCCGGCGCGCCTCACCTTGACATTCATCTCGACCACGCTTTGGTTTCGACAAACGTTTGAATTAACCCGGACCATTTCAGAACAACACTCCAGTTAAGCCCTGCTGAGGTGTGGGACGCCCACTCGATCCTGTCGGGTTTTAGTCAGATATTAGGGTTATGAGCTTCAGGATATTTGCTTCAAGGAATACTATTGATGGGTGGGATTCTACAACTACAAACAAGGTCCCGAATTAACTAAAATCTTTGACCTTCCTCGAAGGTTGTGCCTAAATACGTGTAGGTACAGTACACTAATTTGCAAAGAATGCAAGTTACGGACTAAGTAATTTATTGTGACGTCACACATGAGCTTAGTCGCCCAAAAACTGCTGGCGGTTTAATGTTTAATCCACTGAGGTTCAACGACCTCGGACCAGTTTGGACATTTTGCATGAGTTGCTTAAGACTGCGGCTTCAAGACATTTCCAATGCGCGTTTCGCTCAAGACTTTGATTCATGATAGGTAGTAAACTCGTCAATGTGAGTTAAACAACACATGTTTGAAGTATGGTTCGTTATGAATAGGTAGAACAAGCGTGAATGTCACGACTTAACAAAGGTAAAGATGGCCGTGCGTTACGGTGTACAGACAATGGTGGATGGACACAATTATATTATTTAAGTCACAAATTACGGCGATCATTCATCAACGATATAAACAATAAAACACCTGATTATGGAACCTTCTACCTGGTTTAAAGAAGTCTCTTAGTTATGGCTCAAAAACCTTTTTTTGCGACGCGTAATATCATTTATAATATAATGCACACTGCTAAAGAGTGGAACTCACTACCTGCGTCTGTGTTTCCAAACGTATTCAACCCTTATCTCTTCAAAGCAAGAGTGAACAGGCTTCTTCTGGGTGAGCTTGCTCCATCTTAGACTCTGTCTCTGTCCTATGACCTAGACTAGAGTCTAAGCAAACCCATCATTAATAAAAATAAAAAAACACAGAAAATTAATCTTTCTAAAATAATAAAAGAGCAGTATCTTGTATATTATGATAAGAGTGTGTAACTTTATTATAATAATATAAGAATATTATCTTCATGAGAAATGCAACAAGTCACAATAGCAAATCTATTGTTATTCAACATTCCATTTATATAAATGTAAAGGTTTCTTCTATGTTTAAAGAAACAGTACCTATTTGTGTAAAAAAGAAACTATTATAAACATAACATGGCAATTGCACAACCCATTGTTATACATATAGAATAATATGATTTATCATAGGAAACTAAAAACTATAGATAGGTAGGTTATAAACAACTGCCTAGTAGTAGAAGGAGGTTGAAAAACTCTGACACCAGGGTTCGATTCATTGTCCCACACAAAAAGAAGCAGAAGAAAGAATGCAAAGTTTAGTCTAGATGACCTAATTATAAATAAATAATTAGTACCAATAATTTAATTAGTACATGGCAAGGCTTTTCCAAATAACTTCATTATGCCTTCATGTAACCTAGTTGTTAATGCTACAAAGTAGTGTAAGAAATAATTAAAGTAATAAACTCTCAAACGACAACTAAACACAGGCCAATAAGCCATATTTGACAGTGTCAAATCTCCATACTAAAAGAGATGTCAACAACGGAAAATGGACCCTCTGCCATAGCATTAGCACGAATGTAACAGCTGTCAATTGTGGTTTATTGGCATGACCATACTGTAGTAGTGCTGAATCAATAAGTATGTAATAAAACGTTGTGTCGCCGTATGCCGCGTCGTGAGCAACTTTAACTTTGAATGGCGATACTTGGGCAAGTAACCTACTTGCAGTCATGAAATCTACCAGCAATAAGCCGCCCTGTGACCATATGGCATCGCCGTATTTGGCACTATTGCTTCTCGCCTGCTGTCCTTTCCAATGAGCAGATTTGTCAGCAACTAGTAATTATGTGTCAAGTTATGATTATACCTAGAAATATTGTATTGAAACAGTCTTTATTAAGTTGTCAAGTGTTCATTATTAATATGGGCATGAGTGGATAAAAAACGTCCTAGAGGTCAGAAAGACCAATTACATTGCATAACTAGCCTAATATGTAGAAATAACTAAGTGGGCCTAGAATTCAAAAGAATAAAATATGTTCATAAGACAAATTACTTTTAAATGAGATAGCAAGCAAGTTCTTGCACAATACTGGACCAGACTGTATTCTACAAAAGGTAGTTTGAAAAGAAGGTCATTAATCAATGTTGGTCAGTAAATGAGCTGCAAAATCTTGCGAATTTGCATAACAATATAGGGATCAGACTAGAATTGTGAGCTAACATAGACTAATACCTACCTTCTTTAAGGCCATATTTATAATTGAATGTTAGGTTAAATTAACCGTAATTTACGGCCGTAAACACTTTGCATACATACATATATCACGCCAATATCCCTTGCAGTGTAGGCAGAGCGAAAAAGGCCGTTTTAAACGAAAATTTACGCCACGTCTGACAAACATTTGAGGGTCATTCAGAAAATTGTGTATCGACATATTGACAGGTTGTTAGTCTATCGCCTAAATTTGCAATACATGTGTAAACCCCAAGTCCCTTAGTCGCCTCTTACGAAAAATAGATGGGGTGATGCCATTCTGAGCCAGCATCATAAAGGCAAATTATTTAATTAGATTTTTTACTATTTTAGGAACAACTGATTAGATATTTTATATCCTGTTAAACTCAAAAGTTGTCGGAACATAATCTCCAAGACAACATAACAAGCAGATTAGCAAACTGATAAGATTAAGATAGCTAAAAATGGTCCAGCCATATGAGTAACATAGCTTTTCTACTTGAGGTAGGTATAGGGTTACCAACCATCTAACTTGAGCCGAATATCTCATGATTTTATGGTGTGCAAATAAATTAAATAATTGAGCAATTCACAGTAAGTTTGAGGTTTCGTTAGTAGTTGTTAAAAATATGTGGCTTGCTTATGCACATTTTTTTGTCAGCCTTCAAGTCTATTGAGTATTAATCAAGTAAAAGGATGTCAGACTTTTAGTTTGGCTTTTAGCTAATATGTGTCAGGTTTTTAAGGCTAAATATCCGACTATTTGCTGATTGTTTTTGTGCTTTTCTTTATTAGGGATTGGCAACTCTATGTAGTTTTAGCTTTTCAACAAAGTTAGGCTTAACTCCTTTTGATAATTTCTTAATTTTGAAACATATTTTTAATTTTGTTTCAGTTTCTGCAAAATAATATTAAAATGAGACTACTTGCAATAAAAAGGTAAAAAAGAAGTAAGTTGTTCAATGACATCATTAAAAGTGATAAATTAGCAAATCAGCATAGTTCAGCAAATGAATATGATTCTTATTCTATTCATAACTTTAAAACAAAATGCATAATAATTAAGTAAAAATATGGTACTTTGAAATTAAGTGCAATTTATTAGGGTGAGTTATGTTCGTGAAACTGAACAACTTTCCCAAGGAATATTGGTTGAAACATGAATAATAAAATTGGTTCTCCCTTACAAAAATGTTCAAAAACTGTGTCACTTAGTGTGGGAGGTCCAATTAATTGGTTCATATTTCAACCTATGTTTATTGTGAAATGTTGTTCAGTTTTATGAGTAAAACTCACCCTAAAAATATGTACCCTGAATTCAAAAGGACCTCCTCATATATACATGTGACACAGTTTTTGAACATTTTTGTAAGGGAGAACCAATTTTATTTTTCATATTTCAACCGATGTATATATTCAAAAATTAAGATAATCCATTCTCAAGATCTCTCAAAATCCCACACACAGACTAACTAAACATCCTAAAACAACATACATTTACCAAAAATGTGTGTTCGTAATGACTTCACCTTATGTTGAGATTATGAGTCACAGTATAACCTCAAACCTTGAAACTCTCCTTGCAATTATGTACCTACTTTATTAATGTGTAAGTTTTTATAGCAAGAGGCTATCAGGTTTGTGATATAAGGGCAATTATTAGTATGTTCACATCAGGAAGAAATAATGTGTAGTATATTTATTTTATTTGTTGGTGAACATTGTACAGGCACCTGTAGTAATTATTTATTTAATTTAGATATTTATCAAATTAAACTATGGAGTCAAAAATATAAAGAAAATAGTACAATCCTCCATGAACTAATAGTGTATTCAATAAATAACTAAATTATTCAGAAATTATGGCAAGAGACTGAATAATACTTTGTTTATCTTAAGCGCTAATGATGTATCTTTGCACAGGTTGTCCCAAAACCTATATTCCACACTTTATTTTGTTAAGTTTAGTAGAAGAAGTTTATAAATGAAATTAAATAATGGCTACTTACATAAATGAGTCCAGAGTAATATCTGTCCTTGATGTTGTGCAGAACGGAGGCTTCATTCAGGCAGGTGAGCTCTGCCATGTCCTCCACTTTATCAAACTTTGGAGGGTTCATTTTCTGGATGTCGTCGATGGGTACCAACATCCGCTTCCCCGACTCCGCGATCTCCACTTCCACCTCATCTCCTCGCTCCCCCTTTATCCCGGCAGCCACGAAACCCTGGGTCTCATGAGGGACCCACACCAAACGCTTCTGCGTCCATTCCGCCTGGGTGGCCGGGTCGTTGAAGCTGTTCCGGTCCACCGAGAGGTACCGGAGCTCCGGGTCATTCCTATCCATGTCCACCATCGCGCCCGATCACGCCGCGCGATCCTCGAGATAACCTAACACCACCGGCACTGGATACCACATTAACGGTCACTGTGACCGACACCGCACCTCACAACACTGTAAAATGCCACCGCCGCGTTGTTCCTTGCAAATGCCGTGACCGCGCACGGCGCTGATACCGACAAAATGACGAGTGAGCCGTGAGGCTGCTGAGCGACGGTTATTCACGGGTAGGAGGGAGGACCGGTCGACGCCCGAATTCACCTACGGTTTGCCTAAAATTCGTCGACGTTTTTCACTGTTTGTCGCGACGGAAACTTTAAGAGTTTAATTAACTATATAAAGTACATATTAAAGATATATTCAAAAAACGAATAGAAGAAGAAAAGTAACTTTTTAACAGAAAAATAGCGAAAATGAATCCACAACTTCTGCCCGACAACTCTTTTTTTGTCGTTAGGACTTTGTTTCCATTTACAAAGATTTTTGAAATGGCCATGCTTTGCTGCTTTCCGATTGGTTCATACTCATGAAGGCTTTTGACGTATACGAAATTGGCCTATCAAATGAATAAATCTGCTGCCTGTCATTTCTAAAAACACAATTGCAATGAAAACAAAAACTCGGATACACTCTGCCCATTGACCAATTCAATAACCGATCAGCGTATCACAATAATGTATGAGCTCAAATTATATCAACACAATAAATAAACAGCGTGTTCCGTGTTGATAGAGTATGACTGACCGTCTGCTGCTGCTGCTCAAGCTGGCTTCAGAAATAACGGAAGTTGTGTCCTGCACTCTTATATCAAGGCTAGTTTCCAGCAGGCTCTAAAAATGTAGGTGGCTTTTGTGGACCAAGTGGTGCTTACTACACAGTTTAGTTCTAAGGTCGTTTACAAAAGGTTGGGTAAATCATACCATGCGGCTAAACTTTGGCTTTTCTCTACAGGGCCCTCGCTACATTCAAGTTATTTTGCAGTGTTTTGGGGGACGACTGTACCAAAAGAACACCGACTCCTCAAAAAGGATGAAGAGAAGATTTGGAAGCGAGCTAATGAGTATCCTATTTTGTATTACATATCTCTACAATAATGAAACAATAGTAATTGTCTAGCTGTATCTTTTATATTATCCTACTATACTAAATAAAATACGCTTTCATATTTGAAACTATTTTCAAAGAAGGTTATTTCGAAGTGTCTTTAATGATGTCTAAGAAAATTAAAATTATTATTAAAATTTGTAAATGATAGTGCACGCCTCACTTTATGAGATCTCACTGTCCAAGGTCTGCTGGAAGAGATTTCTCTTTAGAAATGAGTAAACCTGTTGTGAATTGTTTCATAATATTATGTATGTGTCCTATGTTTTTATTGTGTGCAATAAATGGTTTAATAATGGTTTATTATTATAAATCTGAATACATAACCTTATTGACCCCAATCCGTGCTAATATTATAAATCTGAGAGTTTGTGTGTGTGTGTTACCTCTTCACGCTCAAACGGCTTAACCGATTTGGATGAAATTTGAAACACAGGTAGAGTAAAACCTAAAATAACACATAAGCCACCTTTTTACCGCGGGAAAACAACTACCACGGGAAAATTTGTGGTAGCGGGTGAAACCGGTTGGGAGGAAAACTAGTTATTAATAAGGAGAAGGTAATCAATCAGACTTTGACTGAGAAAAAGTAAAATCAACCTGATGTTTTTCATAAGTGAGAAATGTACGAGCATTATACTTTTAATTGCTATTTATTACACCTACAGTGTACAGCATTGTTATTAAAAGGTATGACCAGATAAATCAAATTAAGTTTTCATTACATGCGAACTCATTGAACAATGGGTATTTCAAGATATTAAAATAAGGGTTTCTAAATGACTGCCAAGTGGACAAAACAGCTAATGGCGAGAGGTGGGACCAATTAAATCATCTATGGTATAACCTAGCTTTAGCATTCCAAGTGAAATCCTTTGAATACGATTTTAGGTAATGGGTAGGTACTCATACACGTATACTGGGTTCCGTAAGGGATAACGAAATAAATTTGGCCGTTTCACTTGACGTCGAAAGAACATTTGATCTTTCTGCTGCTAATCAGACAAAATAAGATTCGTTCTCGGCTGGTTGATTGAACTGTTGTTGGTCGAAAGAACCTTTGGTCTTTTACCATTAGATCCGGCTGGTCGATGAAATATTTTTAGTCTTCATAAGTAAGAGTGGCAGAATATCAAAGTAAATGGGAGTTTTTCTATTGACAGTTCTCTTGAGAGGGCGCTGTGCTAAACTGAAATTTTGACGTTTCAACATGGCTGGCGTCAGCCATAGTTTTGTCACAGGTTCCGTTTCACGTTGTGTTCGTTACAAATAAATTAGGTTAGTTTGATTTACTACAAAATGAACTTATCGACTTGCTATTATAGTAAGTGTCATACGTATAAGTAAACAAATAACCAATAATAAATTTAGAACAATTCAATAAACACAAAATAAAGAATAATTTATAAAATGGTACAGTTTTTGTGTAAAGAAACGTTATTTCAATTAAGCTTAGCGCCCTCTACATGACACTCAAGAATCCCTAGAAAATTTCCCATTCAAAGTGGCAGCATGTCTAAATGCTATAATTTCACAAAATGTATGTGTTAGAAAGTCAAAGTAACAAAAAGTGAACCTAATGGCAAAATGTTAAAGCAGCACAATATTAAACCGTTTAAGTAAGCGACATTATGTGATAGTCACAGAAAGTTAATTTCGCAGTTTGTCTAAGTACCTAATATATTGTCAAATCAATATAAAATAAATATTGTCTATCGTTCAGACAAAGGCTGGAAGGCTGGATGGAACTTGGAGACTCCTGGAAAACGCCGAAGTGGAAGAGCTGTTAGCTGACGCAAACATCATTGGAGAAACCAAAGCTCATAGACTTCGCTGGCTTGGACACCTAGAAAGAATGGGTGAAGATCGGGGAGTCAAAAAAGCGTACAAAGTTTCTACCGACTGGCCGAAGACCACCGGTCAGGCGCCCCAGGTACCGGTGGTATGATGTGGTGGAAGCGGATCTTCGCGAGCTTCTGGCAAGCGATTGGTGAGAAACCACACACGACCAAGACAAGTGGCGAAATCTCATATCGGAGGCCAAGACTCACTTTGTATATCGTTCAGAAAAAACTAATTAGATAAAAATAAGCAGATTCCGCTATATCGCTCATTGTCAAACGATCGTCGGCTACTTGGTGGATGGTAGGAATAAAGGCTAGCTGAATTTTATGAGCAGTTTGGAGTGTGAACTGTAGGTTTTGATGCTGAGTCATGTATTTCCCAGTATTGGCATATAACGTGTGCTGATCGTTACCTGCATTAGCAATGAAAATTATGAGAATGAGTATCCGAACGTGAAACAGAAGTCAAAGTGACAGTTGTTGTCAAATTCCAGATTATAACCGTGCCAAATTGAAAAGCACTGTAGTTTATTAGAAACTGATATATTAAGCAAGTGTTTATAATTTATCTAGTTTATCCAAATTGCTTATCAAGGTCCGAGGTAAACAAGATTGATAAACGCTGTTATAAATCGAATTGTGAGATAAAATTTATTCAACGGACCTTTAGATCTATCTCAAGTGAACGGTTCTCAAATGAATACGGCCTTCAACTGTGCGAAGTCAACCTGAATTGATAAGTGTTGTGTAACGATTATTGAGGTTACTTCGGCAGGCCGGTTGTGTTCCGTGTGGATAATTTTTAACTGAAACTTGTTGCAACAATGGCTCACATCGTTGATATGCGATCGGACACGGTGACGAAGCCCACGAAGGCCATGAAACATGCGATGGTGAACTCTGCAGTAGGGGATGATGTGTATGGCGAGGACCCTACAGTAAATGCTTTGGAGACAAAGATTGCTGCCATGCTGGGCAAGCAGGCTGCTCTGTTTGTGCCTTCTGGAACTATGGCTAACCTTATTGCTGGTAAATTACAGAATAGTATTGCAATAATGTTAGAAACTTTTTTTTACACTTTTAAAACCTACTATCCAATTGAATTTTCCAATTATAGCAAAGTATTCTTTAGTCCATGCAAGGTTGACTGACTTGAATTTAATAACCTATTTCTCTTTTCAGTGATGGTGCACTGCAGCAAAAGAGGTTCAGAAGCCTTGGTTGGAGATTGTACTCATATCTTTAAATATGAACAGGGTTTGTTGCTCCTATATTTACAGCCAACTGCGTTATGTACTATTCTTATGATTCAAATCTCTTTTTTTATTTTTGAGAACTTGCAAAATTGTTCCACAGGCACGGTTTTGAACCTGCAACTCTTGGTATAAGTACTTCAGCAGTAAGCCGCGGTAGCCTAAGAGGTAGACGTGTAAGTAGTACTGATACCAAAAGTCGCATGTTTGAAACTCTACCCACAGGGAAGTTTTGCAAGTTCTCTAAATTTGTATACCTAACATGTTAAAGTGTTTTACTTTTGAACACAATTTCAATATTTGTTACCTAAATCCTTTTAATTTGTTTCCAGGTAGTGCTTCCCATGTAGGTGGAGTATTATTAACAACTCTAAAGAATAAGCCTGATGGGACTTTTGATCTGGCTGAGGTAGAAAACAAGATACGGGGCTCTGATATTCACGAACCAACAACGTCATTAGTCTGTGTGGAAAACACACACAACTATTGTGGTGGTAAGGTAATACAAGGGTCAAATTTTATTGTTATAGAGTTTATTTCTCAGATAAATAAGTAAAGGCTATAAATAAATAAAATGTCTTACTGAACTCAACATTATAGCAGTAAAAATGTCCTTTGCACAGACTGTTTAATTTATTAATAATAATAAATAATAATTAAATTCTTTTTTGTACATAATAAAAACAAAGAACATCTCAAACATAGAATATGTGAAGTTATGGCGGCCTTCTTGCTGTGATAGCAACCAGGCCACCTTTGGGTGATAAATAAGAAATTGCGTAAAAGCTTATTCCATGACAAAATATGGAAATTGGTTAAGAATTTTAAATTGCACACTATACATAAAGAAATGCACCAATATATAGCAACCTTAGGGCACCGGAGATATATATTTATATTTTTTGTTTTATAGGTAACTTTTTTTCACTGCGCAATTTTGCTGTGTATTTCTATGTTGTGTTGTTATATTGTGAAGAATGAGAGTAATAAAGATATTTGTATTTTTATTTGTATTTGAGAGTGATGTGATTTGGAAAGTTTTGTATGTTTGTTTAATAATGAACTTGCTTAAATTTTTTGTTACATCTGATTTCTACCCCTCCAGGTACTACCGCTAAAATGGCTTGACGACCTGTCAGCACTGTGCAAGAAGCATTCCCTACCCATCCACATGGACGGCGCTAGACTGTTCAACGCTTGTGAATATCTGAAGGAGTCACCAGCGCGCTTGGCGCGGGATTGTGACAGTATATCAGTGTGCTTCAGTAAAGGACTGTCAGCGCCGGTCGGCTCGGCTCTAGTGGGCTCCTGTCACTTCATACAGCAGTAAGTAAATAAAAAAAAAATGTATATGTAAGGGCCACCCCACATCTTGCGCCATTTGACGCGCCCCGTTAGTTTTACCGCTGGAAATGTATTGAATCTGTATTAATCTGAATCGCCGTGTGCCGGCTTAGAATAACATCACCCCACCGCATTTATTTCCTATGGGTGTAGTAAGAGGCGACTAATGGACTCGAGAGTTACATGTGTATTGCAATGTAGGCGATGGGCTGACAATCTGTCACTATGGTGATACATGATTTTCTGAATTATCCTCAGACATGTCAAGACATGCGGAAATGTCAAGCGTAAGGAGGTTTTTCTCTTACTCAAATCTCTATTATTTATTTATCTGGCCTGGCTGTTACTTACTTATTTAATAACCAGCAAAGTAAGCCGAATCGTGAACAGTATTTTGTTAAGTTTTGCAATTTATTTATTACTAGCGAGCCGCCCATTGGTTTCACCCGCTGCTAACTGTTTCTCAAGGGAAAAATACCTTTTCCCGGCATAAATACCTTTCTCTTGAATCATTCTATTAAAGAAAACCGCATCAAAATCCGTTGCGTACTTTTAAAGCTCTAACTTTTTAAAATCCTAAGCATAAATAGGGACATGGGAAACGAATTATACTATTTAGTGTTAGGTAAAACTGCCCTGAAATGCCGCCCTTACGTCCAGCAGTGGACTGCAATAGGCTGGTGTATGTATGTAAAACTGGTTGTTTTTTATTGATTCCAGGGCTCGTCGTATCCGCAAGATGCTTGGCGGTGGGATGCGACAAGCCGGGGTAATAGCCGCAGCCGCCATAGTGGCGTTGGATGAGGTCGTCCCACTTCTATCGCTCGACCATAAACGAGCATTCAGATTAGCCAAAGGTACTAAGTATTAAATTATTATTAAAGGCCAAAGGTTAGTCGGGTGTCTATAGGCATATTGTTAGCAAATACTGGAGTACGTTTAAGCGACCATAAATAATATATCTTTCATATCTCTTTTATACTATACCGTTGCTGAACGGTATATTTATGTTGTGGACGGCGAAAGAGCTTTTTAGTATAAAAGAACTATTTTATAACTACGAACGATATATTATTTATGGTCGATTGAACGTACCCCTGCAGACAAATATGTTTGATAATTTTGATTCACCCTTGCTGTACACGTGAAAACAGCTTTATCTAGACTCTAGACCATTAAAATAATAATACATTTCGTGCATTCGATTGTTTTTTTTTTGTTTCACGTACCTATCGACCTAGTTCTTTGAAGGTACCCACATCAAGTATTTTAACCTTATCTGGGAAGGAGGGTTTCTTATTCACAGATCTCTAATATCTATGTACTTATTTACGTTGCCTGATATCCACCCAAAATTTCCTTATTCCAGTGATAGAAGGGCTGTTACTGAAGACTTTCACTGTAGACGTTGACAACCAACACACCAACATAGTTTTGGTGAAGATCTCGGAGAAGAGTAAACTTACAACCAACGACGTCTTGCAGAGGCTCGCACAGGTCTCTCTAGCGGAAACACAAGTAAGGAGTCAATGCTTTTGATTTTCAGTTTTGGTTGCAACCGACCGTCTAAGCTACATAGCCTGGCACATCGCCGCAAGGTTGTCTGCTTGTCGGTTTTTTACATATTGTACTTCGGAGAGTGTGCTCAAGAGCTTCACGACCTTGTTCCACCAGCTTCCTTCTACCATCGGACATCCAGACGCACCGCCGGATACCATCCGTACCTGGTTGCCATTCCACCAATTCGGACTAAGCGCTTCCAGTCATCATTTATAATGCGCTCTGCTAAAGAGTGGAACTCACTACCTGCGTCTGTGTTTCCAAACGCATACAACCCTAATCTCTTCAAAGTAAGAGTGAGCAGGCTTCTTCTGGGTGAGCTCGCTCCATCTTAGACTCTGTCTCTGTCCTATGACCTAGACTAGAGTCAAGAGCATCCTTGATAAAAAAAATACGTTCTTATGCTGAAAATATTTCAAGGGGTAAAGCAGTCTGTGGATCTGAACAACTTTCTCCAATAGGTCTTGGTATGAAAGAAATATTTAGCAGCTAAGCTTTTTCTACATTTTGTAGGGGAGATCCTACTTGCTTCTTGCTAAAGATGAAGTTGTTCAGTTTTAATGGACTGGTGAACCCTTTTAAACATTATCAGCTTTTTTTGCATCTATTTTCATTACTATTCCAAACATTCTGTGTAAACTTGTGACCAGGGCGACTGCAAGACAGAGGATGACCAAGGCGTGATCGTGAAGGGCATCAACTTCAACAGCAAGACCCTGCGCTTCACCCTGCACCGGGAGATCAGCGACGAGGACCTGTGGCTCTCCATCATGAAGATCACGTATGTCTTCAAGGAGTTGGACGCGAAGGCTTAGAGGGATTTTGCAAAACGTGTGTAGAATAGGGGAAAGGAAAACCTATCGTGGGCCGTGAAATGTATAAGTTTTTCGTCTACGTAAAATTTTTACTGTTTACAAATTGGTTTACAATATGATTAGTTGAGTCGGTACGGGCAAATTTTGTATAGGAAACATAATTTTATTTAACAATCTTCTAAAAGTTGAAGAACATAATATGGTCAGATTTTTGTGCTGCGTAAACCCACAAGAAATTTTGTGCTGTTTCCTTACATCCTGTTAGTAACACGAGAAGTTGCGTTTAGTATAAACTAAACGATAAAAAGACTACACCTAAGCTAAATTCTCTCTAGTTAAAAGATGCCATGTCAATAATATGTTAAGTATCTAGTGCAATCTACATATTGATATAATCTTGTTATTTTTATTTACGTGTTATGAAATATAATAAAATACACTTTTCTATTAATGAAGCAATTTTAATTTTTCAATTGATGCTTAAATCAATTAATGTTACAAAACAGTTTTTCCCGTAGTAACTTGAGTGGTCTGGCTATTGCCATTTTTACCCTCCCAACATGCCCAGACTCGGCATACACTTGCTACCTATCTTGCTAGTGTCAAGCATGCTGGATATCTTGACTTTATTGGTAATTGAAGTCTGATGCCCAAATAAATACTTTATAAAAACCAGCAATGTATGCCGAATCGGGTCCTATCGGCAGGGTAGTGTAATAATAGCCGTTTTAGTTACTGACCTCTCTGTTTCACTCGCACAATACGCAAGCAATACAAAAGCAGATAATAAAATAGTAAGTAGTAAATGACCAAACTAATAATAATAAAGCCTTTGTTGAGCATTCAGGTAAATTGTTTTGAATTTACAACAAACTATTTTTATTTGTGACATTTTTTTTATTAGTTAAAATTACATTCTTGTTTCCTAAACTACAAAATAGTTGCCTAGCAAATTCTACCTATACATAATTTAAGTAAGTACATAAAATATTGCGACTTATATATCTATAAAACGTATTTTTGAAATACAATCTAATTTACTAAACATATTTTTTAACATAAAAGATTATAAATAAGTTGGTTTAAAACCGACACAAGCTAAAAGGAACATAATTAACTTAGGTAGCTACAAAACTAATATAACCTATAAAAATATAGGCAAAAAAATATATCAGCTTGTGAATGTTATTGTTACAGATGTAACAAAATTGGGCACAAAGAAATAATGTGCACTTCATTCATACAAAACCATTTATGTATTTGGGGCAGTGTATTTTACATAATGATCACATTATGTTCTTGCTTATAGTTTGGGACACTGAGTCGGCAAACGACCTGATGCGCCCTAGTTTCAGGTTTCAACCCCCTACTAGTTACTCGTTACGGCCTCTGATATTATGATTTGTAGATGATTGTACAAAATCTAATTTTATCCCAAATCCAGATTATTATTATTCATTTCAGTCCATACCCTGATCAACTCATCATGATCGGAATATCCGTGCGAAGCTATTACGTCCCTATAACCCTCTTTACTGTACTTCTTCTTGTAGTAGTATATTCCTGGACAATGAGTAGGCTTCATTCCTACTTTCTTTGCAACAATGGCCAAGTAAATGTCATCGAATCTGAAATGTTTCACGTAAAAACTAGCAATGTACAGTTCTTTCATTGACAAGTTTGAAACTATGTAGGCGCCAGCGGTCACGTAAGGTGGCCAGCGGTCCCATGCGTACTCATCTAAGGACACCCGCCATTTGCTGGTCTTGAATCTCTGCGGAGTAGACTCGAAGAGGTAACCCGCGAGCATTCGTTTGTCTCTCTCTGTCTCGTTGGTCTCGACTACACTGTTGCTTCTAGAATCAGTCTGCTCGTGAACATATTCCAACAGATTCGCAACTGATATGTACATGTCATCGTCAGTGAATAAGTAGAAGTCAGCTGTGGAGCAGTGCTCGAAAACCCAACGAAACGACATCATAGTCTTGATGGTATTATTAAAATAGCTGTCATGAAAATTCATTTGAATTATATCTTTGTACTTCGACATTTCTTCTTCGATTTGTAACTGCGTTTTTGATTTCGGCGACTTATTATCTATTCCAAGGAAGAATAGGATTTTAACTATTGTGCCTGGGATCAAATTCTCTTGTCCGTACGTCTGTCTTATAGCATCGCGATGTCCGAAATGGTTCATAGCAGATTTGACTACAATAAACAGGTCTAACTTTTCAATAGTATTACATTTTCCTGAGTTAGTTAGGAACCTATATGGGTAGAAATTGATAGCTTCTGTAGTAGGTTTTTTGCCTGCTAGTATGTTTTTTATGATAGGCTTTAGATCAATGTTCATTGGGTAGTCAAATTCATCATCAAAGCTTTTCGTATGTAAGTAGTCACCCACTCCAAAGAAGTTGTAGATGCACAGGAGCATTAGAGCTATCACTATATATTTATACCTTCGTTTTGGCATATTGAAGTCTTTGCGTTTCACTTTATCATAACTGATATCACTATTCACTTTTAGTAATGTCTTCATAATATTTTCTTATGTTGGGAAAAATAAGTTTCAAGTTTCTACCTGAAAATAATATGATATTTAATTTTTAGGAAATTTAACAGCATGTCCCTATAACACTTCAAAATAAAAAAGTGAATAAAGGAGCAAATATAGAAGAAAAATAAGAGAACAAAAATATTGAATTATAATATTTAAAAGTTTAGGTAGTGTATTGCTATGAAAAGTGACCTTAATGATTTTTTTATTAATAAATGTGACTACCAGGATAAAGTAAACTGTTACTAAAGATAAATAATTTATTGATAAAAAAATATCAAAGAATATACATATCAAATTAATAAAGATAAATAAAATAATACTTTTTCAGTCATTTCATTATTAGGTGTAATCAAATCATCCATCCCCTTTGAATGTTATTTGAGATGCCAGCAAATACCTAAAACAAAGTAAAAAAATAAAATGTAGATTCCTTTATTTTGTTTCTTTAAAGTATAATCTTTGTTTTAGGTATTAATATGTTGTGTGTGTAAGGTGTCGCAGAAAGCATGTACTCTTGAAACTAAATAACATTGTGAAAGTGATGGTGAGTCAGTTTATTTATCTCATACTGGATGCTTTAAAGGTTTAGTTAGGGAAAGCCTATAAAACTGAACAACTTCTGTTCTATGATTTTTAGGAAATTGCTAAATATGAGTTAAGATAAAAATCCAAAATGAACTCTGCAATGAGACTGTTAGTACAGGATTTTCCACAAGTGGTAAGACACAAGTTTTTCAAAAAAGTAAATTGAAATAACTTATAATAAGTTTAGCATTATTTACCTACAAGTATCACCTCTATTACTCACCGCTTCACAAGGAAGTGTCAACAGTAGAGCTGATGCAGACGGGAGGCAGGTAGTGGCTGCGGATGTGAGCGTGCAGACGGGCCACCTCCGAGTCCAAGCTTTCCATTTCACGGACCACTTGGGTGAACTGAACTACACCTGGAAAATAAAGAATAAAACTGATTAGAAGAAAATATAGGGTGCAATTTTACAAGTCTCTCTCCAACGCAGTTATCCAACGAGATTTTACTAGTGACGGATAGGGAAATTTCAAGACAGGCTGATGATAAGGAACAATTTTCCCCAAGGAACATAGGTAGAAATATGACAAAAATATTTTGAGTTTCCATAGTAATACTAAGCTGATCTAGAATTTTGTAGGAGGTCCAATCTTTTTTTCCTCTTCAAACTATGTTCCAAGGAAAAATTTTATCCTTATCACCAGCCCGTCTTGGATTTTTGCTATCAGTCACTAGTAAAATTTCATCCAATATAGAAAGAATTTCACATGAGCAGGAACAATTCAAACCCACACATTAGCTCAATAAAATAATGATCAGATGAAACAGTAATCTGGTAATATGTAGTATTCAACCATTTCAGAGGCCTACTAGTGGATGGTAGGTGGCGGTTAAAAAACTCTGACACCAGGGTTCATCGGGTTGTTGGACGACTCGTTGTCCCACACGAAAAGAGAGAGAGAGAATATGTAGTAGAATTCAGATTATGTCATTAACTTGAAAAAACATCACGCTCATAGCAGCCCCACTACTATCCCTCTAACAGTGACCAGTAATTTGTACTATATAATATAATATAGAATAATATTTTAAATCTGAGAGTTTGTGTGTGTGTGTATGTATGTTTGTTACCTCTTCACAGTCCAACGGCTTGACCAATTTGGATGAAATTTGGAACACAGTTTGAGTATAACCCGGAATAACACATAGACCACTTTTTCCCACGGTAAAACAATTATTACCACGGGAAAAAGAGTTGCAGCAGGTGAAACCGCTGGGAAATCTAGTTCAATGATAAAAGAAATGTTTACCTTCTCTAGAGTTACTGAATCCATGCCTCTTAATAATCTCCATCTCAATTTGCACCACCATCGGGAAGACAATTTGCATCATCTTGAGCATCTCGTTTCCAGCGGCTTCCTTGGCCTCGTCCAGCTTGGAGGCGTAGTCCCGGGACTCCAGAGCCTCAATGACATCAGTCAGGATCTGGCGGACTTGCTCAACTGATATGTTTGAAGGTGACGACATGGTGCTTACGAGTCATCTAGTAAGTCTGGAAATTAGATAGCAAAATTGGTGCATGCCTTTACAGTGATAATTAACAATTTCCTGTGTTTTTTGGTATGACTCTTAGGTAGAAGTAAAATAGATAAAATTAAATTTCACGTGTGGTTCAATTGAGGGTTCAGCATTCAAAAGAAAATCTATTTTTAGATATCCTGACAAAGTAGGGTTAGATGAGGGATTGAGATTCTTACCTTTTTTGGGATGTTTCCGACAAAAAAACGTGTTTTACCTTTTGCGTTGAATACAGTACGTTGTGTTACTATTTCTTATTAGATCTTAGGTTTTGGAATATTATGTTTTGTTAAAATTTTCGAGTATCAGAGATTTTACAACAAAAAGGGATTTTGAGTTGCCAGATAGTGGAATAAAAACTCAATTTACGCAAAATATAAATGCCTTTAGAACGCATTTCTTACCATCGCTTTTTAAATATATTACTGAAACTGATTACTTCGTTTATTTTATGACGTGTAATGTTTATTATTAAAAATTAAAGAGATTCAGAAAGAATACAAATCCTTTAGAAAAATACGATACGTGATTTTTTGTTGACTCTGGCAATACTCTTTATTTTTACTCATGGTTAGGGTTCCGTAGCTGGTATTTACGTATAAGTGAAAACTATAAAGATTAAAATATAAAGTATAATTGTGTGTGTGCATCTGTATTATCTCTCTTGGCGTTAGAAAGCTCTTTATTAAATAATCAGGATAGAAGCTTAATAGCACGTTCACACCACAAATTAACTATATGTAGACTAGCTATTCACACCATGCACATGCTCCTGTCGCTGTCGCGAATATTGCTCGAAACACCCGCGGAAGCGGAAGTATCATCGCTCGCGAGTGATTGTTCACACACTGCCGTTATACTCTACTCGCACCAATATGAGTGAGCGAGATATCAATACATTCCACACGCGTTTGTGCTGCGTTTCTTTGACTCGCGCAAGAAAATCCGACATTCGAAGGAGCACGGGAAGTGGCAGCGGCATGACGAGTAGCAGCGCGAGTAACCTGTTCACATATTCACGCTGCCCACTTCCTTTACTATTTCCCTGCCCATTATTGACATTGTGTGAACGTGCTCGAAGCGACATCCGGGACCTGTAGAGCTTTTTCAACCTCAGCCAAAATCTGTCTTACTTGCCCGACCGCCATATCCCGTGGCAACATATTGCAGTAACATTTGGTAGCAGGCTTGTATCATAGACTATACTTGTATGGTAACATAGTAATCCTCTGAGTGTAGCGGTCAGATCATGATATAAAAGCAGGTAATTAAATATTTACTATGTAATTTGGAACCTTGCCTAAATATATATTTTTAATAAATTGCCAACTCATATGTATAATATTACAACATAGTAGGTACGTGAAGTACAAATATGACACCGTTACATTTTCCTGTGCCGTATGATGTTGCCTCAGAATAGCATTACCCCATTTCTTTCCTGTGGGTGTCGGAAGATTCGACTAAGGGACTCAAGAGTTACATGTGTGTTGCAATTTTAGGCAATAGGCTGACAACCTTTCATTATAGTGATACACAATTTTCTAAAGACTCTTAAATGTTTGTCAGATGTGGCGTAACCGTTTACCGAAGTTTACGCTCTGCCTACCCCGCAAGGAATATCGATGTGACATAACATATTATGTATATGTACATTTTCCCGTCTGTGTAGCTATATATTTTTGTATAGGTAGTGTATTCGGTAATTCAATTTCGATTTCTTGTTTGTTTGTTTGTTATTGAAGAAATTATAATATACTAGCTGTTACCCGCAGCGTTGCTCGCCGCCGCCGCGCCGTGGGCTGGTGGTGCACCTGGTGGTCTACTTCAGGTACTTCAGACCCCCGAATGGTGATAAAAACTCGCCTAAGTGTTAAGTTAATCCATGTTACCTTCTGTATGTGTACCAAATTTCATTACAATTGGTTCAGTAGTTTTTGCGTGAAGAAGTAACAAACATACAAACTTTCGCATTTATAATATTAGTAGGAAGATATAATTTGATAGCATAATACTAGTATAGTATTCTTTGTACTGAACCCTAATAACTTGATAATTTTTCATATCCTTTGCCGTATAATCATAGAAAGTATAGCTGTCATTCAATTCTACTAACAGTTACATCTTAATGTTTAATTCACTATACATTGCTTTTTACCATGTGGATCAGAACAGAGTGTCTCTTATAATGAGCAATGAAAATTGAAATAATTCCGATATTTTAATGACTAATTACCAGCGTTACCAGACCGTCCGAAAAGGGACGGTTTTCCGTCCCTTTTGACAAGGCACCGTCCCTTTTTCGTCCGTTCGTAAAAATCGTCCCTTTTCGGACAGTTTACACAAAGTAAGTATTGGCGGCTGCGCGCCCAATACAGAGAGCTCACTTCAAGCAAACGTCACGAAACTCTCCACAATTTGACACGCCGACGTTTACAAGGAAATCCAAACCAATCCAAACACACATGTAGTCGAGTGTCAACCGCGTTTGGTGCGGACATGCAAAATGGCTTCACACAAATATAAATAGGTAATAAATAGGTTTATTAAAATACGATGTGATTTGTACAATGTTCCTATAATATTTTGTACCAACTTAAATAAATACTTGCTTTCGTAAAAGAACAAACAAGATTAATAACTCTAACCAGTATATTTTTTTATAATGTGATTTGAGTTTCTACTTAAATAAAGGCAACTTTTCATATTTGATGTATATACATACACATATCACGTCTATTATCGCTTGCGGAGTAGGCAGAGCGTAAATGGCTGCAAAATGGATATTAAGGCCACGTCTGACAAAAATTTGAGAGATATTCAGAAAATTGTGTATCGCCATAATGACAGGTTGCCAGCCCATCGCCTAAAATTGCAATACACACCCTCAAGTACCTTAGTTGCCTTTTACGACTCCCACGGGAAAGAAATGGGGTGATGCTCAGTCTCAACAGCCCCGGAGCAGATATCTACCTACTCGTCATTCCCCATTTCATAATAATTGTGCTATGTAGGTAGTATACGTAAAGTAAATTCAGGGAGTAACAAGAGGTCAAAGTGGGAAAATGGGGAAAGTTGTTCAGTTTCATGAGCACCTTTCGGCTTGATATAGCCTTTCTGTTACTCCCTATAATGTTTAGGTACCTACTCCATTAAATAAAATTAGTAAGAAAACTGTGGCAGCCCTTGCCGAAAGCGGAAATAATCGAAAAAAGGGCCGAGTGATCCTTCTGTACATTCTCTATTTTGTGCAGTTTACTTGAAAATCACAGATATAATTTTTTTAAAAAAACAAGAAAATAAATTACTTATATAATAACTTAAAATCGCAACAGTGTGAATATTCCCAAAATTTTGTTCTGTTGGCAAGATTGGGATTGCAAATATGGAATAGGATTGGGATATGTTAAAAATATATAAAGACTGAGCACCGAAACCGTCTAAAAACGGAGCATATCTCATCGTTCATGGCTACAAGCGCTGGTGTAAATTACGCTGGAGGGGTTTTAAAATTCGAACCTGATAATACGATGATTACTAAAAGCATTAATTATTAAACGAATAAAAAAACATATCTTTGATTTCATAAACAATTATAAAACCGTCCCTTTCAAGCCAAAACCGTCCATTTTGAAAAGGAAACAAAACCGCCCCTTTGAGCCAAAACCGTCCGTTTTGAAATGGTAAACCGTCCGAAATCGATTGAGTGGACTGGCAACACTGCTAATTACTTCACTCCAGAATGGTGCCAGAATGTTTTGAGCTTTGTTTGGTTAAATATTTTTATTGTTACCTATTAATTTTAGCCTTGATTTTAAGCTAGCTAAGCTAAGCTAAGCCTAAAGAACTTAGAAAAATCCTCAAAATGAAATTTTCTATAAATCTGATAAAGTAAACCGATAAGACACTCTGTTGTAAGTTGCAGGTTCACTGAATAAGGTAAGTTGTTACTACAAATTGAAAAAAATCACTTTTGATACAATTTCTTCGATCTGTAATGTAGGCTCAATGTCTAAGGACAATGCTAATTCTAATTTACTGTTTTTCCCTTGCTGCCTGTGTTACAGTACTTACTGTTATATTTGTAGCAAACAGATTCAGTGCTATTACCAGTATGGATGATCAGATTATCACAGATGAAGCATCGGAAGAGGTAGACCGGCCTGCGGTGAGTCCTGGAGTGAGGAGGACATTGACATTGAGGAGTAATGCCGCCCGACAAGTTGCAGTCAACTTCATGCCTTCAAGGCAACTCCCACACAGTAAGTCTTTCTCCCCTTCTTCTTCTTCTTCTTCCTCGGGTTGGGACGTCTGCGGAGCCCGCAGACGGGTGATCAGCTCCACTAGGCGGGAACCATTTCACCCAATTCCCAGGTTTGGGGCACTGGGTTCACTGGTGCTCCGGCAGCGTTCTCCCCTTAGGAAATGTTTAGTAAGAGAACCCTTTGAATAACTAAATGTAGCCATGAAAAACTTGTCATGATCAGATTTAGCGCAAGCAAGTAGATACACAAAAAACACAAGTTATTTCCATAGTATAAAACACCCTTTTTAAATTGTTTAGATTAACAACCTGACAAGTAGTTACTCCTTTCTAACACTCATTATTTTATTAAAATGATGCAAAGAGTAACTTAAAATAACATGGTAAATATTTAAGTAAATGTCCTGTATCACTTGTCTTAGTTGTTAATTTTGAAATACAGTAAAATGTAATCAGCTGTAGCTTGTATTTCTTGTAGCTCAGGATACTAAATTAACAAATTTCCTAATGAAATAAACTGTGCAGAGTTGTGTATGTATTTATTTACAGTAATACTTCTTCTTCTTCTTCTTCCTCGGGTTGGGACGTCTGCGGAGCTCGCAGACGGGTGATCAGCTCCACTAGGCGGGAACCATTTCACCCAATTCCCAGGTTTGGGGCACTGGGTTCACTGGTGCTCCGGCAGCGTCACCTCCTCGAATCTTCTTGTTGCCCTGCAGAAATGCAGGACATCTTTTAGAGATATATTGGTTAAATCCCTTTCTTCAAGTTTGTCATTACCTAGATATTCCCATCTTGGCAGCGAGTAGCTTGGACATTCCGCTAAGTAGTGGAAGCTACTTTCTTCCTGTCCGCACTCGGGGCAAGATGGGTCGTCTTTTAGTTTCATAGTATATAGGTGTTTGTTGAGATCGCAGTGTCCCGTTAATAGACCTATAATCAGTCTTGTATTTTTCCTACTTAGTTGCAGAAAGTTGCGCGTTCTTTTGGGATCCATGCTCTTAATAAAGAGTTTGGATTGACGGCATGTTTGCAACTCTCTCCATCTTTTGTTGCTTTCATTTTTGATTTTGATGCTGATGACACCTTTTGTTGACTGTCCTGGGATAGGTAGGCGGGGTTCAGGGCCAATGAAGGTTTCATCAGCTCCCTGCCTGGCCAGTTCGTCTGCTGCTTCATTGCCTAAGTTGCCTTGGTGTCCTGGGACCCATGCAACTGTATGTTTTTGCTTTGGTTGATAATTTATTGAGTGCCAGCTTACATTCTCTTACTAAAGCTGATGTGGTACTGGTCTTATTTAGAGCTTTTAGAGCTGCTTGGCTGTCACTATAAATTACCGGTCAGGTCAGGAGGTCAGTTCACTAGCGCATTCCAGGATGGCCAGTATTTCAGCCTGGAAAACGCTTGCGAATTTCCCCAGTGGTATGACTTTATGTAGACTCGGTGGGTTTTGGATGTATATGCCCGCCCCCGATAGTTTAGTGCTTTCTTTCTTGGACCCGTCTGTATAGCAGGCCAATATCGGGTTGTCCGTTGTTACTTCCCAGTCGTTTCTAGGTCCAATGTGTATCTTGTATTTCTTGTCAAACATCTCTTGTTTCTGTATCAAATCATTGTTTGCTAGAATCATGGAGATGTTTTCCTCAATTTTTGAGCTTATTTTTGCGTGTCCTTTGTCAAAACGGTTTCCTTTCCATTGACAAAAAGACTTCATTCTAAACCATTGCTCTAGAGAGTCTAGAGCCACCTTCATCACTTGTAGGTCTACTGGGTGCAGGCCTAGGATCATTTGAAGGGCGGCGGTTGGTGTAGTCCTTATAGCGCTTGTTATCATGAGTCCAGCTAGGCGTTGTACTTGATCAAGTGCCTTCTTGTTACAGGTTATGGCGGCTCTGTGCCACCACACTATTGCTCCATATGTTAGTCTTGGTAGGATAATTGATTTGTATATCCAATTTACTATGAATGGTTTGAGTCCCCATGTCTTCCCAATAGCCCGTTTGCATTGCATCAGGGCTATCTTGGCTTTGTTGCTAATGTTCTTTATATGTGTGTTGAAAAGCAGTTTGCTGTCTATATCAACACCCAGGTATCTTATCTCATCTACCACTTCCAGGTCAGTATTATCTTATCTATCTGAACTGGTACTCCTAGTTGATTGTTCCTTTTCTTGGTGAAGATGATTAGTTTGGTTTTGGAGGGATTTAGATTGAGACCTCTGTCCCTGCACCATTTTAGAACGGCCTTCAGGCAGTCGTTCATTATTCTGCTAATCATGTTTAGTTCTCTACCAGTGACTAGTATTACTCCGTCGTCAGAGTATGCTTGCATGTATACTCTTGTTCTGTTGACGGTCTTAATAAGATCGTCTAGCAGAAGGCACCACATTAGTGGTGACAGGCAACCACCTTGTGGGAAGCCTCTCTTAGCTCGAACCGTGTGGGATACGCCGCCCAATTCCGTGGAAATGGCGCGGTGTCCTAGTGCATTCATGATCCACTTTCCCATCATAGGTTCTATTCCTTCTCTTGCAAGGGATCCCGCTATGGCATCAGTGGTGGCCTTATCAAAGGCTCCCTCGATGTCAAAGAAGCACCCCATTGCATATTCTTTGTTGTCTACTGCTCTTTCGGCTTTTACTATAAGGTTATGAAGAGCAGTGTCCGTGGATTTACCCTTCATATAGGCGTGTTGATTTACATGCAGTTTGTCTCCACTGCAGCTTATCTTCATCCTTATGTATCTGTCTATGATTTTCTCCAGTGCCTTCATCATGTATGAGGATAAACTGATGCATCTGAAGGACTTTGCTTCCTGGTAATTCTTTTTCCCCGGTTTGGGTATGAAGGTAGCTTTGACCTTTCTCCATGTTACTGGGATATATCCCGTCCTGAGGCTCTCTCTATATAGATGTATGAGATCTTCTTTAACGTATTTTAGTGCATTTTGTAGCATTTTGGGGAAAATGCCGTGTCGGGCCCTGGCGCCTTGTAGGGTGCGAAGGACATGATGCTCCATGTTACGGATTCTTCGTGTACTATGTTCTCCACTTCATCCCAAATACAGTTCATATTGTAGTCGGTTTCTTCCTCATGGTATTCTGTGCAATCCGGGAAGTGTGTTTTCATCATTATATCCAGGACCATTTTTGGTTCGGTTATAAGATCATCTTCGTTCCGGATGCTTCCTAGTTTACATGTGTTGTCTTTGGCTAGTGTTTTCATTAGTCTAGCGGCTTGTGGCGTTTTATTTATTTCTTCGCAGAAATTTTGCCATCCTTTTTTGCTTTCGTGGCGGCAGGAGTTGCGCATGTCATTTCTTGCCGATCTGTATTTGTTCTAGCCTGCAGGGTCCTCCTTGTTCTTAAGAGCTGTTCTAAGGGCCCTGCGAGCTAGTTTTCTCTTTTTCCTGAGTTCTTTATTCCACCATGTTTGCCCTTTTCCTTTACATATTTCTTTCAGAGGGCATGCTTTGTGGAACGCTTCTGTTAGGGCTGTATTTAGCCTCTGTGTGTCTTTTTCCATCTTCTCTGCCTGTAAGGTTTGATTTATCGTACTCGGGTTCCATTCTTTAATATTTTTATCGAATGTATCCCAGTCCGTCTTCCTGGCATTTCTTATTTGGGTTTTCACCATTTTGCATTCTAATTGGAAGGTTATTCGCCTGTGATCGGAGAAACTTTCTTCGGTGTCAACCTTCCAGTCTTCAACGTATTTACTAAAGCAAGAGGTCGCTAGTGTGATATCCAGGACCTCTTGTCTTGTCTTAGTTACAAAGGTAGCGGTGTTACCAGTGTTTATTATATCTAGGTTGTTGCTAACTATAAAGTCCAGCAATAGATTACCTTTTTTGTTATTGTCGGTGCTGCCCCACGCTTCGTGGTGTGAGTTTGCATCACATCCTACAACGATTGGGATATTCTTACCTCGGTATAGCTGGACTGCTTCCTCGAGCTCTTTTGATGGTGGTTCAAAGTTTGTTTCGCTAGGAATATAAGCAGATATTAGCGCCACCCTCAGTTCTTTGTCGTCGGCCATCTTGATGTTTAGTTCGATGGCGACAAGGTCTCTGTAACATATACTATGTATTAGTCCTAATTGTGTTGTCCTGCTGCTAGCATAAATGCATGTTCTGGGATGCAACTCACCACCGAGGTAGACAAGCTGACCCCCCAGGCTGCTAATGCCGACCACTTTTCCATTGTAGGAGTATGGTTCTTGCAGCAGGGCAATGTCTATGCCCTCAGCAATTACATATTGGCAAAGTTCGGCCATAGCCTCTTTGCAACGATGCAAGTTTAACTGGAGTACTTTTAGGGTATTTGTGTATAGTTTTGGTGTATGTGTGTGAGTGTTGCTGGTGTGTGTGTTTAGTGTGTGTGTGTTTTGGAGTGGGGTGTTCATTGTATTGGTGTGTGCTTGTAGCCAGTGCTGACAGTTGACGTGTGCTCAGGTTCGCTCACTGTTGAGGTCTCCATCTGCTCCAGCGTCGTTGTCTGCTCCTGGTCTACGGGTGCCTGTCGTGTAATTGTGCTTGGTTTGGAAGGTGCTCGCGGGGGGTCTGTCGGTGTCGCCTGTGGTTTAGCCCCGCAGGTACACTTACAGGTGCAAGCCCCACTACTGCTCCCTTCCTGTGTTGTTGACATCTTTCTTATGGCTCGGGCTTGAACTTGTGTGAGTTGGAAGTTCAACCACACATAGTCCACCCCTGTGAACGCTTCCTCAGGGGCTCCTAACACCAGTCGTTCGCCCAAAGGGAGAGACTCTCTGGCGATCAGAGTCCACTCAGGAAGCCTCAAGGCCGTCTTTTTCCTGTTCTGGACGCGAATGGTCTTCATCACGTCTCTGGGTAGATCCTCTGGTATCCCGGGAATCCAGACTGTGACCTTCAGTCTATTCCATTTGAGGATCTCGAGCTTTACGCCTTGGATCTCGCCCAGGTCTCTTGTGAGGAACCACAGTCGCGACATCTGTGTCAGGGGTGTGACCAAGAAGTGGCCCTCGGCCACAAGTCCCGACGCAGCGAAGCTAAGGTAGTCCTCGTCCATTTCTAGGTCTATCGCTTCGTCCATGATCACCTTAATGCGGCGACGGATGATAGCGGCAGCTTCTTCATTCAGGGTAACACCATCCACACGCCTAACAATGACAGCCAGACTGCTCTGCTCTTTAGCTGAGGGTCGTGGGGCCCCCGTGCGGGCTGGCTTGGCGGTTTCGGTGGTGTCCTTAGACTTTGCTTTCTTAAAAGCGTTCTGTTCCGTTCTTTCGTTCGGATCAGTGCTTTTCCTTTTTATTTTGGGTGGTCTCTTCCGAATGTTGGGTTCGACCCCCGCAGCTTTCAGTTTAGCGTATTTCGCTTCCTGACGCTGCTTTCTTTTATCCCCTTTGGACATTCTTACTTCAGGACCGGCTCGGCTCAAGGCCTGCCGCGATCCCTCAGGCTCCCTTATGTCGTCTGCTCGGCTCGAGGCCTGCCGCGACGGGATGTTACTATCTGAAACGCGTTGATTCGCCCCCCCATAGTACGATGGGCGATGACCTGCGGTTCCATCAGCCAGCGCTTGGCTCGCTGTTGGCGTCGCAGAGAGGGATTCCCCAGCGGTGCCGGGACCCTCCTGGGTAGATACTGTTATCTCCGCGTTTTCCATGATAATGGATTGTGTGCAGGGCTGCTGCACGAGAAGGTGTGGGTCACATGACGATGGTTCAGGCCGGTCTGCCTCTATGCACAACTGCGCACAGAGACAGGCAGGCAGGTCCATCGTGACATGCGCCCCGTTGCCCTCCACTTTTATCCGGGCTTGGGACCGGCACGTCAGAGTCCCCCGTACCCCCCTATGTCCTCCGAGAGACTCCGCCGAGGCAGTATTATTTACAGTAATAAGTATTTATGTGTTATATCAGCTATCTATTACCTAAAGTACAACCTTCGTTTAGTTTGGGGCTAATTGGCGCTGTGTGAAATGTCCAAGATATTTTATTTATTACAAAAATATGATTCCAATTTATTAAACTAACAGTGTTATACTGAAGCACCTGTCCTTGCTCAGCCCTTGAAGGTCATCAACCTATCATTAAAAAGATGCAATTAGCTAACAAGGAATATAATTAACAGTTCATACATAACACTAACAGTAATAGATGAATCACATATATCTCAGTGTGTTTCTTACTCTCAATGGCTCAACAGTGTACACTGTTTAAATGTTTTTTTAAAGTGCTTATTCAAATAGTAGTTTAGCAAAACAATGTTTTAAATTGAATCATACTATGTTTTTATACCAATCAATAATACAGTAGTTGTAGTTAATCATAAATTGGATTTAAAAAACAGTTCCTTTGTTCAAGTTTCCTGTTTCTCGGAGTTAGTATGGAAGTATGATTGAATTACGTTTGATAAAGTTATGTGCAGTGAAAAGTAGTCCAATTTTAGGTAGAGAAGAAGTTGGTGGATTACAAGGTAGGTCTAGACTAGTCTATAGAGGATCATATTAATATTCTATTTAGTTAGGTCCAGCACACATCTATAATAAAAAATGCCATTTGGCGCGATACATTTTCAGGAGCATATTTAAAATGTACTGTGTAACATCATTGAAACAAAGTTGATGCTGGTTTCGTCGCAGAAAGGCTTGAAGGATCCGATTTCAATGCCAGCCAAATTTGGCCAATACCACAGATAATATAATACTACTACGTACCACCAATACATACATACACAGCCAATAACGGCGATATATTTTTATCTGCTTCCGATAGCAGGGTGTGCCAAATGGTGATAGATGTGCGACGGCCCTTATAGTTGTCATTATAAGTAAGCAGTTACCTCAATTGCTTCCATGGTCGAATGGTCGAAGGCCATTAGGATGAGTTGCTTGATTTCGGCCGTCGAACTAAGGGTTGGAGTACACTTAGGGAGGCTACTTTATATCTTGAACCAAGTTATTCCTATCTTATCAGATACATTGCGCCTCCGCCGGAACAACTCTGAGCACAATGCTCTACTTGAAGAGATTGAAGCTGAACATGACGCCCCTGACGGCGACGTGCAGGCTGACAGGATCGTGCGCGAGATGGAACAGCACGACCAGCTCATGGAGGATAATCCTGCTGCTGAGGAGCTGCGCAGGTCAGGAGTCTACTACCCTTTACACCTTAAGTGTGCTTTAAGGCTGACACACAGACTACATATAACTACAGACTACATGTTTATTTTGTGTAACACTGTATTTATTTCAATTTATAATCAAATGTAAAAGCTGTCAGATTTCCTGTTATAAATAAATACCTTTTTATTGTTTAGTAGCGGCCCGCCCAGCGGTTTCACCCGCTGCTAACCGATTTCAAACAGACCTTCTTCCGACATAAATCATACATTAAAACCTTCCTCTTGAATCACTCTATCATTTAAAAAACCTCATCCAGATCCGTTTGGTGGTTATGAAGATTTAAGCATACATACCAACAGACATAGGGACAGACGCGGGAAGCGACTTTACTTTATACTATGTAGTGATAGTGATTAGTCAAGCTATCAAATATTTCAATTCTTTTCATTTTCAGATGCAAGACCTTGACTAGACCTAATGTTTATTTATGTATTCTTTCAGGGAGGCCTTGCGAGATCTGCCCCAAGGTCTCACGATGAAGAGGCATGTCCGTGCTAAGTTGTCGGCGTCTGTCAGCCTGAGGTATGAATATAATTTTATGAAGTGACTCAGCTTAACAAATCCTATGAACGAACGTAGTATGAAGATTGTAACGTAATTGCGGTTTATTTATAATTTATTTTAGGTCCAAAAGACGACCCATCTCAATGTGGAGGAGACTCAAGTACAGGACTAGTTTCGCTTGGAAACGAGTAAGTTAGGCTGAATTAAAAAAAAACGGCCAAGTGCGACTCGGACTCGCGCACGAAGTGTTCCGTACCATTATCTATAACAAAAAAACACGTGTTTTGTATGGCAGCCCCCTTAAATATTTACTTTATTCAAATTTTTAGTATTTGTTGTTAAAGCGGCAACAGAAATACATCATCTGTGAATATTTCGACTGTCTAGGTATGGACTGTCTAGGCTGTTCAGGAGATACAGCCTCGTAACTATAGGATGGACGGACGGACGGACGGACGGACAGACAGACAGACGGATAGCCGAGCCTCAGTAATAGGGTTTCCGCTATTACCCTTTGGGTACGGAACCCTAAAAACTATAAAGTTGCGATAGGGTGAAATTTTACTAATGACCGGTGGTGAAATCCCAAAACGGGTTGGTAGAAAGGAACAATTTTCCCCAATAGTTTGGAATATAACAAAAATACTTTGAATTTCCATAGTAACTCAAATCAGCTGGTTGGCAATTTTGTTGGTCCAAATATTTCTTCGTATTTTGACCTTTGTTTCTTGGGGAAAGTTGTAACTTATCACCAGCCCGTCTTGAGATTTAGCTATCGGTCACTAATAAAATTTCACCCGATATAAATTACTTACAATTATTCTATAATTTCAGACGCAAGATCGTTTCCGCGACTTCGTATTTTCAATCGAGCTGTGGTACGAAGCGATACGCAACATTGAAGGCCAGTTCGGTTCAGCCGTTGGATCCTACTTCCACTTCCTGAGATGGCTGTTTACTGCTAACGTGATTCTGTGTGCTTTGGTCCTGGCTTTCATAGTGGTTCCCCAAGTGTTATTTGACCAGAAAAATGCGGGAGAGACGCATAGATGGGGGTTTGTGGAGTTTATTACTGGAACGGTTAGTTGATGAAATTTCCTAGAATGATATTGAGTTAGAGAATGACCTTGTGTACCTTGCTATCAATGTTATTGTAGGAAAAATTAATATATTAAAAAAAAATACCTAATCTGTGATGTAGGCAACATTATCATCTCGAAATTTACAGAAATTAGAGGATTTTCACTTGTAAAATGTAGCTGTTAAAACGGCTTAGGTGTTTTATCGAAAATTCTTGGTACACAAAGGCGCTGAGCTAAGCTTTACCTTTTCCTGTACCATTTTTTGATCATACTATGCTTTATTATTCACAAACAGTGCTGTATTATTTTCATACATGAAAATATGAAATTGAAAAAAATTTAGTGCCCGCTTAGTCTTGAACTCGGGACCGTTGGGTCCCGTCGCCTCAATTGACACTTCCAAATCTTCAATCTCTTGGTATTCGTTGCGAAGAGACGTACAAGCGACATCTAGTATGAGTTAAGATTTGGAAGTGTCAGTCGAGGCACCGGTAGCTCATTTGGTAAAGCAGTGAGACGGTACCCCACGGTCCCGGGTTCAAGCCCCGGCGGGCGCTAACATTTTTTCAATTTCTTATTTTCATTTAATTTTTGTTATATTTTTTTTTCAGGGCGGGTTTGGGCATTCTCTTCTCTTCTACGGCCACTATAATTCTGGAAATATTACAACTATCGCCCCGTTGTCCTACAATATGCCATTTGCCTACTTTTTCACCATGGGCTGTTTGTACTTAGTCATCTTTGCTGTATTGTGCTACAGGTAGGACAGTGGGCATATTTTACATTGCGAATAAATGGCAATCACGATAAATGTACTTAAAACTATTTTAAATAGGCCTGAATATGATACGTTTAAAAAGGGAATCTTTAAATCGATGACTCATGAAATACTTAAAAAAAAAGCTTTGTATTGTGGTTTAAAAAAGCTAAGAATATCGTATCTCTCGTAATTTGAACACTCTGTATTAAGGTGGTTCGAGAGCCCAGTGGCGCTGGCTGCTGGCTACGCTAGTAATCTGGAAACCAAAGTATCAATTCGCGGCAATAAGATTATTAAGAATCAATATAGCCATTCAATTTTGTATTCCAAAAACGCTAAAAGTGCCCACTATTAGAAAAATTACAATCCATAACTTTAGCGCTTAGTTTTTACAAGGTCTTATTGATTCTAAATAACCTTTGCAGGTAATTATTTTGGTTGCCAGATGACTAGGTGTGTCCAGCCAGGGATGTTTGGGGGCCACTGGGCTCTCGAACCACCTTAACTTGTAACATTACTTCACAGAACGGCTTACTCTTACCGGCGCAACTTCATAGAGACGGCTGGCGGGATTAAACACGTGTTCTCTAACAAAGTGTTCTGTGGGTGGGACTTCGGGATCGTGTCGCATCACGCCGCCGCGCTCAACGCCGCCAGTTTATACAATGAATTTAAGGTGAGATATTTCTACTTGCTGTAACTTTAAATGAAGTTCCAATGAAATCAATTATATTATCCTTAACTAGAACTGTCTAAAATCGACAACAAAATATAGCACTTTCCCTTTCTGTTTCTTAAAACTGAAAAAGAACAAGAGATTCAACATTTTGGTAATTTACAGTGTTTTATTCAATAAGAAGAAGCCTGTCCAGCAGCGGGCTGATATAGGATAATAAGATAGATAGATAGTGTTCGTATCCTATTCGGCCGCTATATTTTCACTAGCTTCCAAACTAACCAAGAAAACGTGAAATTTAAGACAAATATATCTTTCGACTGCTGTGAATTGACCATTATTTTTTCTTTTTTAAGGAACTCCTCAATGAACAAAATAAGAACAAAGATAACCCCTCATTTTGGACGTCCTTCGGCCGCAACCTCACAAACATAATAATTAATTTACTAGTATTAAGCATGATAGTGTGTCTGGAGTACGGCGTGTGGAGGTTGCTGGGTGTCAAGCAGAGGGCGCTGGTGTGGGAAGTGTACATCTCACTCATCGTGACTGCTGTAGTTGCCGTCGCTCCGGCCATTTTCAACCTCATTGTCAAGTAAGTAGGATGGTAAAAACTGGGGCATAATTACTCATAAATAATTTTGCTTTAGTGCCAGTGTAACTTCATTTATCAGGTTCGGCAGCCAGCAACGGTGTAATCGGTTGTTCAAAAACGGATATTTACGCCACGTCTGACCAACATTTGAGGGTCATTCAGAAAGTTGTGTGAATATATGTTTGATAGATCCTAATTTTATTTCTTTGGTACAACAAACAGCTTAATATGTAGGTAGGCTGTTATTCACGTTTTACGTCAAACTGTGGTGATACGTTGACTTATCATTTTCAATAGCGGGAATTGTATCACTGCATAATTAAATAAAATAGTCAAAAATACGTATCAAACTATTTATTTTACATTTCCCTTAAAAACATGTTATAGACTTATTAATTAGTAAAAACCTATAGTGACATTATTAATACCCATTCTAATTTAACATTAATTTTATACTTATTTTGACTATACCATTGTTTTAATTTTATAATTTTATTTATTTTTGTCATAAATTGTGATTTGTTTTGACTTTTGTAATTTCATTGTATTTTGACCTTATGTATTTTCGACATCTTATGACAAACATTGCTTTGTATCATATTGTTAGCTTATTTTAATTATTGATTTTGTAATTTTTAAACAAGATACTTAATTAGATTTATTTGATTTTTAAATATTAATGTTTTACGCATGCATGTTTCAATCTTTCGATGCCCTGACGGGTTCATGTACCTAACTGCTATTATAAACTTTGTAACTTTAAGCTTGTATGTGAAAGCATGAATAAATTGAATTGAATTGAATTGAAATGTTGGTTCTGTTATCGTAGGCTAGAGTTCTACAGTCCGCGAACGGCTTTGTACGTGACGCTGGGCCGCACCTGGCTACTCGATGTCGGGACATTGATGGTGCTATTCTACTACTGGACCAGGTCCGGGGACAAGGTAATTCTTGTTTATTTTTGTGAAATGTAGCTAGTAATTTTTTTGAACCGATCGTCGAAGAACCCATTGATTTAATATCATATTTTTTAAACGTGTAGGCTTCCCGTGTAGGTATATATTTTTTTCTTGAAAACTTGCAAGAAATTACTTTATGTATATTAGTTACAAAACTAACCCGGTTGATAAAGCCGTGCCACGCGTTATTGGCATCAAGATACACTTGCCAAATTCGCAGGCAATGGATAGGCCGCGGTAGCCCAGATGGAACAGGCGTCGCTACTAGTGAAAATAGAAAATTGCAAGTACATATCCAGCCCGCGATAGAAAAATTTTGCAAGTTTTCAAAAAAAAATTAACATTTAATTTTTCGCTTTACCTTTGCTTGAAAAACGGTGTACATTGCCACGCCTGACTAATATTCGAAAGTTATTTAAGGAAAATTGTGTGGCACTATAGTGACAGGTTGTCAGCCCATCGCTTGAAAGTATAATACAATTAGAGTCCCTCAGTCACCATTTTCTTTTTTGATTGCATCTTGCTAATTTTTATTTTATTTGCAGTTATATTTGTTATTTTATTTTTATAATAATTTTGTTTTAGTGTTGGGAGGATTCGTTCGGGCAAGAAGCGTATCGCCTGGTGCTATACGATTCACTAGTCTCATTGTTCCTATTACCAGTCATAGAAATAATTAGATATTTAATGTATAAGTAAGTTTAATTTTGTTTTTATTTTTTATGCTTTTGTGTTTATTCTTTAAAGGTAACTAAAGACCAACTGTATTTTCGTATTAATAGTTTGTCCTTTTTGAAGGAAATTGGGTCTTATCGTATCGTGTATCGTCTTGTACTTTCGCGAGGTAAAGTTTAGTTGCAGACTTTTTTTAAACACTGCCATTCGTAATTTTTCCATGTTTGCTAATATCACTATTTCCACTGAAAAAGCTTCGTAATATTTTAAACATTTGATGCCCAGTGGCTCTCCTGAGAGTCGGTGATTTTTAACCTCACTACTCGCAGTTAAAATTCAAAACCTAGTAAGAAGTTCAAAACAGAGTAATAGGATGCTAAAATTGTAAAACAGTACCCGTGTTAGGTATACAATTTTAGAAAACCTGCAAAACGCGCCATACGTACCAAGCGTTTTTGGCATCAAGTAACACTTGCAAAATTCGCGGGCAAGAGATGAGCTGCGGTAGCTCAGATGGAAGGGGCGTCGCCACTAGTGTTGGCAAAAGTCGCAGGTTCAAATCCTGCTCGCATCGCGGTAGAAAATTTTGCAAGTTTTCTTAAAAAAGAACAATTAGACTGTCACTTGTATGTAATAATTATGCAAATTTTCCATTAATTGTTTATCTTTCAGGTTTTACTCATGGCCCGGCCCGCCTCAATTCAGCATAGCGTACAACTCACTAACGCTCATCTACAACCAAGCTCTGGTCTGGTTTTCCCTGTTGTTCTCCCCGCTGCTGGCAGTTGCGGTCACTATTAAGATGCTGCTGCTGTTTTACATAAAGAGGACTTGTGCCAGAGCCGCTTGCACTCCTAAAGGAAAGGTAAACATGAATTTGATTTAAACAATTTAGACATATATCTAATCTTTGATCTACTTGATTTCTTTTTATTTATATTACCAATGTGGCTCCTAATTCATTTCGAACAATAAAAATATAATAAAATTTTGAGCAGTAAACAGTAAGGTGGCACGAAAGAAAGACTGGCCTACGCCCTGCAATGGACCATAAATGAAGGCAAAACAGAGACATGGTATAAAAAGACCAAATGCTAGTTGGGTGCGCCCATCAAAGGTTCCGTAACCTGCTCATAAGCCCTTTTATATGATACTCTACTTGATCTACTAGGCTCAATTTCAAAATTAAGTTCCTATTTGGCTCCTTAAAAAAGTTTTATTAATAAAAATTAGTATGTTTGGATTTTTTCCTAACTTGTACCTCACAATAAAGCTTCTTGCCAAATTTCATAGTTATAGGTCCACGAGAAGTACCCTGTGTCTTTGATTCTCTAGAGAGGGTAAAAAACATGCGTTTATTACAGCATTAACAGCCGTAACTTTTGTTTTTAACCTTATGTTAAGAGCTTAATTTTTTTAGAAGGTCTTTTGGTGGACGCCGAGGAGAGCGGACGTGTCCACCCTGCGCGCACGTGCTCCCGAAATTGTGCATTTTAAGACAATAGTTCACTTTTTTTACGCTGTCCGATGTTGAAAGGACTGGCCTACCGCGCGCGGCTTTGCAGTGCAATATTTACCCAATTTTACTTTTTCCCCGATATAAACGTTGTGTTGTGTGTGTGTGTGTGCAAGTGCAAGAAAGGTGTCAGAGGTGTCACTCATGCAGCAGTGACTATTAACATCTTAGGAATCCGGTGAGGAAATTCTATGTTGGAGAGTTTTTTTTTTCAGGACTTATATTTAGCTAACCTAGGTATCAAGAGCACACGACTGAGCAATTACGTCCTGCCAATAAAACGCCCTAATCGGGTCTATCCGACGATTTGATGACAAGCAAATATAATCCACAAAAAAAGGTAAGGTCTAGCTAGGCCAGCCAAACTACAATACCCGAAAATGCCTCTCATATTTCAGCCCTAGGTCACCATTGCAGGCAACAAAGAAAAGGAATAGGCGTTAACGCCACGCCCTCTGGTCACCCGGCGCCTGCACACCTGGTCAACGGTAAATTTAAAAGAGTACTCTTACCTTCAAACAATCTACAGTATGAACAACGCGACCAAAGACAAGCGGGAGGACCTGCACCGAAATACCCACAACAGGTTTGTAGTCTCTCTCATTATTAGTCTTAATTCATAGTCTTAAATTAATCTAGCTACGCCCCAGAGCTGCCGCCTAAGTAAATAAGAAAATATTGGTATCAGGTCACATACCTCAAACCATACATCACATACCAGGATCTGTGCATCAAACAAACAGGCTAAGAAGGTATAGCTAGTCTGCTCTTACACGGCTATACCTAATTTCAAGCAAACAAAAAGACCAGCAGTCTTACTAATAGAAATTGGCTAACAAGCTACGACTTAGTGCCATCCCAATTAAGCCATTAAGGAAAAAAAAAACCTCCGCATTTCAAAGAAACACACCGTAAAAAAAAGGGATATTAGAGTCGACGGATAAAACAAAGAAACTGTCTTCCCATAACTCTTACCGCCTGCTGTAAACGACCGGCCCATGCAGACCATTCACGCAAGTCGGGACATGTGCAAGCACTTGCGCAACACTTCGGACCCAAATCAAGACAAAAAAAGGCAAAACCCAAACGTTGCTGTAAGAATTCGTCCAAAGGCAATTCATTCTAGAATCTAGACAAACACCAAATAGACAAAGGACTACGCACGTGCATAAGCTTCTTAGAACAAAACGATAGAAAAAGCCTGGAAACATCTCAATGGGCAATAATATCTCACTGCCCATTATCCGCGCCTTACAGAGTATCATGGCGCAACACAATACAAGACTTTCGTTATTGAAGACACATCAAGAGATGGAAACTGCTTACAATGCACCATCGCTTACCAGATTTAACATTTCAACGTCAACTACCTAAAGCATACAGATGGAGACTTCGGAGGAACGATAGACGGACTTATCCTTACATGAGAAAAGCCTTAACCACGATATTGCAAACTACACGGAGAAATCAAATGCATTCTGTGAGACGATCAGGAACGGTTGAGACTGAATCAAAAACGGACACCGCGGACTATAAACACTGAAGAATCACGACTATCGCAGCCCCTTTCCCCTCTTTAGTATATTACTCACCAAGTATAGTATCTATCTTCCTCATGCTGACTTTGATGCTAGTATTCTTGTCGGCTAAAACTTCCCGTCTCTCCCTATCCTGGCTGCCCCGCCCTACACTCCCAATCCTATCTACTTGGCCCACCGGTGTCTTGGACAGGGAGTCAGTGTTTAACTCTGTACGGCTGGCGGTGACTCTATCCTAAGGCTATATTGCTACTCACAACTGAGCGAACAGTCTAGCTTTCACGGTGGTATCACCAAGAGCAACCGGAGGTACTCCTCGCTCCTGCGTCCTTGCAGCAGAACTGCTGGCTGGTGTGGTCACCGGAACGGAACGGAATATGTTAAGAGCTTAATTTTTTTATGACTACAAGCGGCTGTAGACCTGAGTATATGGTTTTAGTTTCAAGTGGTCCTACAAGTGTTCCGTCTTTTTCCTTTTGAAGTACGGGACCTTTAAAATATCAGTAAGTATACTATTTTGTTACAGATATGGCGCGCTGCTCAAACTCAAACTGTGATGTACATGTTGGTAACTTTGTCATTGTTTACAACGTTGTTTGGCTTCGGATCTTTATTCTTTGGGTGAGTATAATCAAATAGTTCAATGTGTTTCATATATTTTTTACAATGACGAAAGATTTGTATTTTTTGGACGTGTGTATGTTTGTAACGAGTTGGCTAAATGACTACCATCTTTTACCATGTGATTGCTATATTAAGACTGAGTAACATTGGCTGCTTTTTACAGCGAAAAATTATTGATTCCCATGGGAAAACGGGCGGCAAAGGGTGTAATCTTGGGCGATCTTTTAGTAAATAATGTAGGTAAATTAAAACTTTTTACACAAGGTTGACTAATACGTATATGCGATCAGTGTCGTTAACAATATCATCAGGCAGTTCTAAGGGACTAGTGTAAAAAGTTTTGAATTTACTCAGAATATAAAAGTAACATTCTTGTAAATAATGTTAATTTTGATATCACTGGGATTTAAACAGTACATTATTCCTACAGGATGTCCTCACAATGCGGTCCGTTCCAAAACTACGACAAAGTGTACGAAGTGTTGACTGAAGGGGTGTTGCGTCTCTCCCACAACCAAACTGTGTATAACTATCTGTCGTTCATCACGAGGCCTGGAGTACTGGCGTTCTCTATTCTCTCGTTATGGTAAGTGACATTAGTGCACTATTTAGTCACTAACTTTTATTAAGGCCCATTGGCCTTTTAAAAGGATAATTAATAAAAATGTAAATTTATTTGTGAACATCATAAACCGATTCGGCTTCATAAACTGTAATTAAAATTGTTTTTATGGATAAAGCACATACACACATCACGCCTATAATCCCTTGCGGGGTAGGCAGAGTGCAAACCGCCGCAAAAAACGGACATTTACGCCACGTCTGACAAACATTTAAAGGTCAATCAGAAAATTGTGTATTGCCATAGTGACAGGTTGTCAGCACATCGCCTAAAATAGCAATACACACTCTCGAGTCCCTTAGTCGCCTCTTACGACTCCCACGGGAAAGAAATGGGGTGATGCTATTCTAAGTCGGCATCACACGGCAAAATATCCATAATATTTATGGATAATTTAGCAATCAAACTGCACGATCTACTTTCTAGCGTGGCGGTGTACTATATGCGAGCCCGAGCGCGCGCGCAGCACTCGATGGTACAGCTGCTGCGGCATATGTTGGTGCTGCAAGCTAAAGATAAGGACTTCCTGCTCAATGCCATCGCTAAAGTCTCTAATGGTGGTAAGGCAATCACATGTCCATGTCGCTGGCTCCCCAAACTATGTATTTTTCAAAGCTGAGAGGCTCAAACGTTTGTGACGAATGGATGGACTCTTATTTTAAGACTGGTTTTCAATGTGACGCTACCTAGACTGAGATCTCAGGTCAAAAAATTTGGGGAGCCAGCGACATGCTTTTAGGTTAGAATTTCAGAGAAATCATCAGATTACTTGTTAACGGCGCAATGTGCCAAAATGATGGCTATGCCAAAGAAATGTGACGGAATATGTGACAGCTACCAGCACATTTAATAGCTATGTGACCTAACTGGAGCTGAGAAATAAGCCATGGAATGTTTCCAACCCATGTCGCTGGCTCCCCAAAAAACCGGCATCCGAAATCTTTGCAAATACCACCTAAAACTACTAACCAAAGAGGAATTCTCGATCGTAATGTAGTAAATACTCGTTCTTCAAACAATCTCCTCTAGAATCAGCTTCGTTATTGAGAAAACACAACATTTGTTTTTGTATGAATATAAGGGTGACTACATCGTTCAACCCTTTTTGGGACAGTTTCAGGAACTTATGGTTTCATGATTTCCGTACAGATTATACTAAATATTATCTTAAATAATGTTAAGAAAAGGCCTCGCTTGAATTGATTCCTATAATTAATAAATAAATATCGTTTAATCTCATAAAACTGTAATAGCGCTGTTACATTTTTACAGTCTGTACAACTTGTATGTAGGTACAGTCGGTTGTAGCACATAAGGTAACAGGGATACTCCAAAAGAACTGAATTATTTTTATCTCCAGTTATTAAATAATCAAAATTTAAACTTATTCTCATAAAAGAAGAAATTTTCTACTAAAACATATTCATGTCAAGAAAAAAATATTGCTAAGGACAAAAATGATTCAGCCCTTTTGGAGTTTCCCTGGTACCTTATGTGCTATAACCGACTGTACATTCACTCTCAACAAATGCATAGTTGATTGAGATGATCATATGATAGGTAAATTAAAACTGATTACAGTAGTTCCACTAAAATATTAATAAAATCAAATTATAATACGACTGGTTGTGTTACCTGATGGGCTCGTGGTAGTACTTTTTGAATACATATTTTTTTGTTTCGTTAATCTGTCTTCAGGTAATAACCAGTTTTTTTTTAAGTTGTTATTTTCTGACGATGGTGCAATAAAACCGGTCGCATCATAATGTAAATTCATAAATATATGTACATTCGGACCTATTCATGAAGATCTCTTTTCGACGCAAATGATGTGCTCCCGATAAGTCGCCGGCCTCGCAGCTGACGATTTCTCCCGAACGACAACAATGAGATCGTGTATACAAGCATATTGGCATACTACAATGATTTTGTACTATTAATGTTATAATAACAAACCGTGGTAAATATTGTTTTTTTTTCATATGTTGTATTTTAATTGCTGATTATACTTAGTAGTTGTATGAAATACCGTCAAAATCTAAGTACCTTAAATAGGTAAGTTGATGTGCTGCTAATAGTACCAGCACAATATAAACACTAAGAGCCCTTTGTGGACATTGTTCAAGGTAATATTTAGTATAATCTGTACCGAAATCATGAAACCATGAGTTTCTGAAACTGTCCCAAAAAGGGTTGAACGATATAGTCACCTATATTCATACAAAAACAAATGTAGTGTTTTCTCAAAAACGAAGCTGATTCTAGAGGAGATTGTTTGAAGAACGAGTATTTACTACATTACGATCGAGAATTCCTCTTTGGTTAGTAGTTTTAGGTGGTATTTGCAGAGATTTCGGATGCCGGTTTTTTGGGGAGCCAGCGACATGGGTTGGAAACATTCCATGGCTTATTTCTCAGCTCCAGTTGAGTCACATAGCTATTGAATGTGCTTGTAGCTGTCACATATTCCGTCACATTTCTTTGGCATAGCCATCATTTTGGCACATTGCGCCGTTAACAAGTAATCTGATGATTTCTCTGAAATTCTAACCTAAAAGCATGTCGCTGGCTCCCCAAATTTTTTGACCTGAGATCTTAGTCTAGGAAGCGTCACATTGAAAACCAGTCTTAAAATAAGAGTCCATCCATTCGTCACAAACGTTTGAGCCTCTCAGCTTTGAAAAATATATACTTTGGGGAGCCAGCGACATGGACATGGCAATCACTACATTGTATAAAATAAAGTCGCAGTCATTGTGTCTCGTTGTATGCTTCGATCTTAATAACTACGGAACGGATCTTCATATTTTTTATTTTAATATTAGATAGATTCAAGAGGCAGGTTTTGAAGAGGCCATTACCTCGGGTATAAGCTTGATTCCTACAGGAAAACGGGTGCCTGCGAGTGAAGTCGATGGGCGGGTCGCTAGTTATATTATTTTTACAATATAATGGCATCATGTTTTGTTTTGTTTCTTTATGCGTGCGCTTCTTGAATGTGTAATAATTTGCGTGTTTCTTGTTTTTTATCATTGCATTAAATATAAGTTACGACACTGGATTTTAGCGCTGGCTTATCGTCTCAGAATTACTGAATATCAACCTCCGAACTGTTTGTTTTTATTCTTTTTTTTTCACACTACCATACGTTGAAAGTAAGTGCACATTCTAACAATCATTTTAACTGCTTGTAACGCATATCACATAAAACTTGCATGAGACGCATGAGTGTATGAACGCCATACAAAACTAACATTCTTGCTTAATTCTAATTAATTCATCCTTGCAAAAACCCTGCAATACCTGTCCCATCCACACATCTTTCCTATTTGCTTGCGTATTAAGTTTAAAAATACTTATAACCGGTGCATGTAAAAACGCCTTACTACTACTTACAACGGTTTAATCTAACCCTCGTCGAAACTCAGTGATAAAAACATTTGATAAAACTTAATTTCCAGAATGGCTGTACAGCCCAAAGCCTGATGAAGATGAAGGGCCAAACAGCCACACGTGGAAATATCTCAACGAGGTCCGGAAGCCTTCCAATGCAGGGTTCCACTTCGACGCAAGCCGTATCAGCAACCAGAGGCCGAGGTTTGTTTGCCAATAACTCTATCTGTGGAAACCTATAATTGGCTGTTTGTTTCAATAGTTTCGAAGTACTTTGTTATGCTCGCTGTTGGTTTTCCTATCAAAATAAAATTAATATAACAAAGTAATGGGCGCCTCTGCCACAAAACAATCTACATGGGCAATGTAGATTGATTTGTGTACCTTCATTTCGCTTTAAAAACATTTATATCTAGAGAAAAAAAAGTAGCATTCTACCTAAATAAACCACTCCTACCTAAAATTAAACGTCTCTCCCCTTAATTTTCTGTGTAAACATCTCTTTCTTGAGGAATTTTGAAAATTTGCCATTCTAACTTCAGAGTTTAATATTTCTTATCTTATTTTATTTAAAAAACCAGAAAGCCAATTACTGGTTTTCACCAATAGAAACACACAATTGCTGTGTGATGCCGGCTTATAATAGCATCACCCCATTGCTTTCCCGTGGGAGTCATGAGAGGCGACTGAGGAACTCGAGGGTGTGTCAATTTTAGGCGATGGGTTTACAACCTGTCACTTTCGCATTACTAGTGGCGACGCCTCTTCCATCTGGGCTACCGCAGCTCGTTCCTCGCCCGCCAATTTTGCAAGTGTAATGCCAATAACGCGTGGCACAGCTCCATCTACCGGGTTAGTTTTTCAACTAATACCCGGCGACTAATTCTATCTTTATAGATTGAATGTAGTTAGTCTAAGCGATGAAAACCCGCGATAAATGGAATAACAAATTTTAAAACACTTCCCGTGTTAGGTATACAATTTTTTTAAACTTTACGCTCTGCCTACCCCGCACGGGGTCATAGGCGTGATATGTGTATGTATGTAAGCACGGAAATAAATATTTGAAATTTATGTCTCAGCTATCTGTAAACTCTGTGGCTGTAACTAAACTTGTTCTACATACAGGTCATACGCAGACCGGCCGGGGTCCTACGCGAAGGACGACCGCCGCAGCGACGGAGAGACTGACAGCTCGTTCAGCTGGAAGGGCTCCACCAGTTGCCTGGACAGGAACGTTGAAGATGGTGCTAAATACAATTAGGCAAACATGTGTATTTCGTAAAAATATACTATCATACTACAATTATGTATTTTATAGGATAAAAGGATACCTATATTTATACAAACTTACGTATTAAACAATCGCACTCTTCCTGTAATTAAGCCTATTATGATCTCGGTACTATTTTCTGAACTGCCCAAGGTGCTATATTTAGGACGTTACAGTGACTGTTAGGAAATATGTGATCGTAAATATTATTGCGGTCGTAACAAAAGGTCGTAATATGATATTGTTATTTATGGCAATTTTTATATTTGTCTTTTTTAAAGTACACTGGGTTTTTGAAATATTTTGTAACAATTTCAATACCTGGATCAATACCTAAGCATAATAAATAAATATTAAACAAAATATACTTATTTCAAATGTTAGTAAATAATTATTTTAATGCATTTCAATATTTTTAAACGTAATATTTCTAAATGTAAGAGCAATTATGGTTGTTTGCATATAATTTACTATATACAAGACTTTTTGAATCCCTAGATGCCAAATATTTTACTATTGTCTTCCTTCTTGAGGCTTTTATTTTGTAGTATTTGTATTTTTGTATAATAAATAAGTATTTTATTATGAGATTATTTACAAAATAAATCATAATAATATAATAAAATAACTTTTTACGTATTTGATGTTTTATTTTAAAGTTTTTACTAAACTTTATGCGTAACAAAAGTTGGGACATGGTTTAAGTATACGCTGATGTGTTGGCGCTGGTTGCTGATAAACACCTGATAGATAACCTTTCAAATTCACTCATCATAACCTTGGCGAGGCGAGGGAACTTGTAGCTGTCTACTATGGGAGCAGCTGAACTCGGACGTATCACGTGCAACTTAACATGTAGCTCTGAGAAGGGCTGTTCTGGAGCACCAGAGCATAGCATCTTGTGATGCTTACTTGTACGCCTGGCTGTGGTTGCTTGATAGATGTGACGTCACACGCGTAGGTTCCCAATTGCATGTAGAACGCACGACGATAAGCTTGTAGGTAGCTGTGGCGGCGCGCATGCGCTCCACATAAGTCCTGAAACGCTGTATAGAAGTTATTTCGCCGATCGCTATATATACAAATTCCAAAACATGTCCGGTTGGAACAGTCGTTCCCCTGGTCACAACTCTCGACCAGGCGGGTAGCTACCCTTTTCCTCGCAGTCGTTACTCGGCCTACTGGCCTCATCATCACTCCTCCTACATAGCGTTAAATCGCCTTGCATTTGCGCTCGATCATGTAGATACTCGTGTACGCAGTCGATGTATGTTGTAGGTGACGTAGGTAGCTACACCGGCATTCAATCTCCATGGTGAATTTAATATTTCGTGTACTGGCAGATAACAATAAAGTTTTTTCAATGTCAGACACGTTGCCATGGAGACGCGTCATTTGGGATGCCAAATCCCAAAAACTTGTGCGTAACTTATCGAAATAGTTATTTTTTATTTAATTAATTTAAATAAGACCAGAAAAAATAGATTTAGGATTTGCGTTCGAGGTAAGGAAAGTTTAATCTATTATGTGGGCTGAATGATAAGAATAACGAAGTTATATTGGTACTAATACGTTGAATAGTTTGCGTTGGTTTACTTGTTTATAAAGGCAACAACAAAACAGCTACAGTAGTGTCAGTAGTACTGCTAATACTCGCCACGCTTGGCAGGCGGATTGGCGAGCGTAGCGCAAGGTGTTGTATTCACAGGGAACGCTGCTGCCCATTCCCTGGATGAATGAATATATCTCTTAGTCGCTTTTTACGACACCCGCGAGTGGAATTTGGGTGATGCTATTTTAAGCCAGCATCACACGTCTATAATTATGGTTACTAAATATATTCTTTCAATCATCCTGTATTTTAGTAAAGATGGCGAGTGGAGACAGAAAAAAACAGTTCCCAATCCCATTGACTTTCAAAGGGGCCGGTATCCTAGCTAAAATGGGAGGCATCGAAAAAACCCAGCAACCTTCCACATCAAAGGTAAATGCAATCTAGATCTTTGAGTTTTCGTCCTCCATTTTCTTTAAACTATGTATGCATGTATGTATTAACTTTATTGTACCACAAAACAAATTTACATTATCAGTAAAGGATGGAATAAAACAAGAGGCACAAAGGCGGACTTATCCCACAAAGGGATCTCTTCCAGTCAACCTTTGAGAGACTCATAGGATATGTAATTTGCAGTTAAACTACGGTACTCTAGAATGGTAATAAAATAAATAAACTATTTATAGCACGAGCTAGCATCTCAACTCAAGTGACTCAAATAGGAGGTATATCCATACTTCTTTTTATACGGTTATTAGGTCTCCCTCTCTCTCTTCGTGTGGGACTCCAAGTCATCCAACGACCCGATTAACCCTGGTGTCAGAGTTTTTCAACCACCTACTACTAGTAGTAGGCCTCTGACATGGTCGTGTAACGACTGCCGTCTTAGCTATGGTGGTTCGAGAGCCCAGTGGCGCCCCCAAACAGGAAAAACATCCCTGGCTGGAAATGCTAGTCATCCGGAAACCAAAGTATCAATTCCTGGCTATAACTTATTACAAAGATGATTTAGAATCAATAAAACCTTGTTAAAACTGTGCGATTTAGTTATGTATTCCAAAAATACTAAAAGTGGCAATTTTTTGCAAAATTACAGTACATAACTAAAGCGCTCAGTTTTTAAGAGGTTTTATCGATTCTAAATAATCTTTGTAGTAAGTTATAGCCAGGAATAGATACTATGGTTTCCCGATGACTAGCGTGTCCAGCCAGGGATTTTTTTCCTGTTTAGGGGCGCGTTCAATGCACCATCTTTCGTAGTTCTTTCGTCGCTCTTTTATACTAAAAAAGTCTTTCGTCGTCCATAAACATACCGTTCAGCGACGACGAAAGACTTTTTTAGTATAAAAGAGCTACGAAAGATGGTGCATTGAACGCGCCCTAGGGGGCGGCACTAGTTCTCGAACCGCCTTAATATCAAATTACGCTCACTAAATAATATTTTTATGTTAAAAAGGGGGCAAAACGGAAGAAACTAACCCCCACGGAACAGAGGGACCTGGCCAAAGCGGAGCCCTGCCCGCCTCGCTTCGTGACGCCCGCGCGGAAGCCCCCCACTCGGCCTGGGCTGACTCGCGCGGGGTATGATGATGAGCTGGGTAGGGACAGTATGATGCTGAGGGCTGCGAGAAACTTCTATCCAGAAGGCAAGTTTCTACATACATACATACATACATCACGCCTATATCCCTTACGGCGTAGGCAGAGCGTTAATGTCCGTAAAACTGATTAACACCACGTCTGACAAAAGTTTTAGGGTCAATCAGATAGGTAACTGTGTATCACTTTAATGACAGGTTGACAGCCCTCGCCCATGGGCAAGAAATGGGGTGATGCTATTCTAAGCCGGCATCACACGGCAAGTTAAGTTTCTTCTATGTTTAATAAAGAGTTTTCTTTCTCGAGCATTAAAATAAGAGTTTAGTTTTCGAGCACTCTGTAGATGGCGTTGAACTGACTATGTTACTAGATATAACTTTTCAAGCACTCGCGATCACTTTCACTCATTTTAAGTATTAGACCGGGTCTATCGCGATAGTATTTAGGTAAATATTAGTAATTTACCTGTGTCCCGACGTTTCAATACAGTTTCATGTATTGTGGTCGCGGTTTGACGGGTTGAAACTGTATTGAAACGTCGGGACACAGGTAAATTACTAATATTTACCTAAATACTATCGCGATAGACCCGGTCTAATACTTAAAATGAATGTTACTAGATGCAAAAAAAGTCAAAAGGCATGAAAAATGTAATTGATCTTTCCGAATCTATCCTCGTTTATCGCGCTTTGTTATTAATACTCTGTTTTGTTTGTACGTTGTTTTCGTTACTATGCAGGGAAACCCATGAAATTAAATATTTTTATGATGCGAGTGATGTTACAATGATTAGTTGCATTTCGTTTTACACATCCGAGTGAAAAAACCAAAATTTTTGTGCCAAGCATAGCGCCAACTAGCGAGCGAGTAGGGAAGAGTTAAAAAAAGATAAAAAGAAAACTCCCTAATATTCATAATCAAGTAATCGTCCGTCTGAAAATAAAAATAAAAAACACTTCATCACTATCACTATAGTATAAAATAAGCCGTTGTCACGGTGGGTGGAGTCCCGTTGTAAGATTAGATCTTTAAAAGTAAGGATTTTGATACGGGTTTTTAAAAAGGCAGGTTTTTAAGGTACCTTTTACTGCGGGAAAAAGCTTGATTCTTACAGGAAAACAGATAGCAGCGAGTGAAATCTCTGGGCGGGTGGGTTATCATGCCTTAAACTACAAAGTAAGGTAAAATCAAAATAAAGGCACAGACGTGAAGCTAGCTAGGTTACCTCACGGTTATCTAACTTTGTAGCAACCTCTGAGAGCTACAGCAAGAAGCTCACTCAAAGTGGTTCACGAGCAAGCAAGACGCAACAGAAGTTCCAACATATCTGCATGATGGCGCCACGTGACAGAACAAAGAGCCTGAAACGCGGTATAGAAGTGTTTCACCGCACAACGCATATATACAACTTCCAATTCTATCCAGGTGGACCAGTCGGTCCCCTGGCCACAACACCCGGCCAGGCGGGTAGCTACCCTTTTCCCGACATCACCTGGACCACTCCATTCTGCCTGTTGGCATCACTCCTGTCACCCGCCATATTGTTCTGTCACGTGGCTGGCGCCATCATGCAGATATGTTGGAACTTCTGTTGCGTCTTGCTTGCTCGTGAACCACTTTGAGTGAGCTTCTTGCTGTAGCTCCCAGAGGTTGCTACAACTTACTTAATTTCGACGCCTATATAATGTCGTTTATAACTACTTTATATTCATAATATAACAATACTAAAAGCGATGAATTACGTTAAACTTGCCGAAAAACCGCCCATAAACTGTCCAGAATGTTCCAAATCGTTATTTTAACAGGCGAGAGTGAGGGTCAGTGCAGTCAGTTCCCGCCACTGCTGATGCCCAAGTCCTGGACCAAAGGAGTGCCCTACAGGGACAGCTACGACCACGCTAAACCCATGGACAGGACAGGTATACATTTCAGTTTCCTATTTACTATAATAACGAGACTACACAGAAAATGACCCATTATAATAGCAATTGTACTTTTACTGCGGCAATATTGCGGTTGCGGCAAGCCTGGAGCTTGATAGCGTCGCAAATAACATTCGGTCGCTATCAAGTCTCAAACTCAAACTCTCTACTCAAACTCTATTTAAAGAAAGAGCCTCTATAAATTACATAAAAAATTTCGGTCTCCTCCAGAGTTACTCGTAGTCACGACACGAGCCAGTTCCTCAGAGAAATATCATTTTTTCTGGCCTTATTTATAGTGTCTATTTGTTATTATCTTGAACCTCTTCACAAACAGGAAACTGCTACACTCCAACCGCGAAGACAGTCCGCGCGATCAACATGCCCCCAAAACGCCGGAAACCTCCCGAGCTGTACGGCCCTTTAGGTCCTAACGGGGAGATGAACTACCCCCCACTGAGACATTGGAGGGAGAGAGAGATGGAGCGACAGGAGGCGTTGAAACGGGAAAGGAAAAGGGTGGAGATGGGGCATAATCAGGAAGGTGAGGGCCGTTGCTGATATCCTTCTTGTTCTTTTTTAAATGGCTTTACATATCTTCGTTTGAGACGTATTTCGCCAATGATTAAATGCTGTAAACTTTTGACATTTGAGGTCCGGAAATAATGACTTAGAAAGGTTAATGAAATGTGGACCAAAATGATATTTTTCTATCACGTATTTTATAGCTGAATTGTGTTTCAAATAATTCGATGTTCTCTTTCAACGATGACCATTGGACACTTCACCCTTCAGATAGCCCCAAATAAGAAATTGAAGTCACACTGTACTTACAGGTCTAGTCAGGTTAGAAGACTTAGTATCAGGCGCATACGAGAAGAGGAAAGCAGCAGAGGCAGAAGCCAAGAAGCAGCGGATACTCAAGAAGAAGCAAGAAAAGGCCGCCGCGGAGAAAGCCGCCGCTGAAGAAATTAGGAGGTGTGATTTGTCATCAATTGATGTTAATGTAGCTTCATTTTCTCTACCCTCTGGTTGGCCGGTAGTGAATGCCGCGTGGCATTAGGCCCGCCTTTTGTACGATGTGGAGTAAAGTATAAGATAATAATAAATAATAATAATAATGTTATAGGTACTCAGATAGAACATGGTGGTTCTCTAAACACAAAAGTTCTTGTTGATATGAAATTTGACGGCCAATGTGACGCTAAGATTTTCGATGGGACACTCACAAAGTTGATATTTATCACTTTGTGATTTTTTTCCAAGTTTGGTTAGGACATTGCAGGCTGAACCACCTGATTGTCCGAAAAGAAAGATGGTTCCGTGCTTCGGAGGGCAGGTTAAGCAGTCGGTCCCGGTTACTGTCTATGATTACTTAGACGGCGGTCGTTGCAAGACCATGTCAGAGGCGTATTACTAGATCTCGTAGTAGGCGGTTGAAAAACTCTGTCACCAGGGTTTATTGGGTCGTTGGACTCGGTATCCCACACGAAAAGAAATAAAAATTGTGTAATTTGGGCACTTACACTATTATTTTTACTTACTTCTTCTTTATTTTCAAGTACAGAAAGGTTCTTAAACAAAGCCAGGATAACTGGGTAAAGGAGGGCTTTAACCAATTTCGACCAAACTTTTAACACATTTTTAAAATAGCATCAAAATAAAATTTATGAAACTGCGTCCATATGGACTACTAGTGCGAATCTGCGAGGCTTCGGTCTCATGAGTGTCTTACGACAACTCGTGTATTAGTCCTCTACGATAAGCTTCTTGTACCCGAGCGGGGCAATCACTAAACTTTACCAGTTCAGCGTAAAACTAAACTACATAAATAGAGCTGAGGAAGTTGTAATAATTTAAAAAACGGGTATCTATTTTAATTTTCTCCCTTGAACAGGCGTTGTCAGCGGCGACAGTTCGAAGAGCCGCGCACTATTGAAGACCAGTTGCTGGAGATGTGGAAGACCACGGAAAAGGAGCACTACCGCCCCATTCACCCTGACGACCTTAAGAGGATCGAGTATTATTTGACCACGGTACAGCCCTTCTATCACAAGATCTTCTTATAGGTGTTTCAAGGTACTAGGCTATGTTGAAAACCAGATTCTGGAGACGTGCAAGACCACGGAAAAGGAGAACTACAGCCCCATTCACCCTGACGACCTCAAGAGGGCGGAATATTATTTGATCACGGTACTTCATTATATATCTACCTGAGGATGTTGTAAAGGATGGTTGAATGAATCCAGAAAATGTACTGAAGCATTTCCTTTGAAAACAATACCTTGTACTGCGCTGGCCAACCTGGAAAGGCTGTCACAATAGAAGGAAGGTTGAGTCCAGCAGTGGACTGTCGTGACTGTCTGTCGATTATACATATAGGCCGACTGTTTTAATGTATTCCTAAAAATAACTGACTACGGTACCCTAGATTTAGAAATTTTGTGCGTCTCCATCATGCTACAATCAAGGGGCAGTAGATATTCTTATCCTAAATCTTCGCAAGGTTGACCGAAGTGGAAGGTGCAGACACCGCTGGTCTCCACTAATCAGCAACTATTGAAATAGAAAATGTTCATTTGTTATCCAACTATTAACTTATCATTAGGTACAGTCACAAATTTTAATACTTAGATGGTAAGAAAAAGATTCTCACTCAGCATTTGCTATGGAGGAGCTTACATTTGTATGTAGAGCGCCACCATAACGCTGGTCTACCGTGAGACCTAAGCCGCGCACTATTGAATATAACTTTTGTTTAACCTATGCAGGCAATACAAGGCAAGCATATGCCAGACTTCCCCGAGCACTTCTACCAGCGCGCCAGATTAGTGGTAGACGCTCAGACCCTCGACATCAAGCGGAAGATGATGTCGTACACCTGGGACGCTGTCCAGAAGACCAGCTATGAAGATATTGTGGAGTGGTTCCAGTGGGCTATGCAGAGGTAAGTATTTTTGGGCTATTTGGAAAATATGGTGCCGCATTAGAGTAGCGCCACCATATTGCTAGGAGTCGGTTTCGTAAAAAGAGATTGGGCAGGAAAGTTGCCAGTGAATGCACGGTCCTCGCTATTCTATCTCCCAAGCTTGATGAGTAGGTATTGTAAACTTTAAAACGGAGAAGCTGTGTCAACCTGGGAGCTTTTTGAAAAATCAATAAAAGGAACTAATAGTTGACGGACCCGAACAAAAAGCCCCCTGAATTCGATGCTGCGCTTCCAATGTGGGTGAAGCTGAATATGTTTAGAACCGGGTACGGGCGATCAAACCACCATTTCCACAAACGGGGACTTCGTCATTGTCCTGTAAGGGCGGTGAGCCTGACCAAACCCTAGCCCACATTATGTATGGTTTTATGCCCGATTTACACCGCCTCACTACAGCGGCCGCAAAGGGGCTGAATATAAGGCCATTCGTGATGATGAGGATAGTGAATTCCATGTCCAGCAGTGGACTGTCATGACTATTGATATAATGGCTTCAAAACGAACCTGGCTTCGATTTACGGATACACCTGATTCGAAAATATACTCCAAGTATTTCCGATATCATTATCTTTCTGACCAGTTGTTTTTCCCCAGATGCATTCTCTCCTACATCCTAGAAGACCCGGACGAGCGTATACGTTTGAAGATCGAATTCCTTCCGCCGTTGTGGCCGTCGCACACGTGCAAAGCGCCGGTGCCTTGGCATCAGAGCTACACAAGAGCCAAAGAGGCGATGTTCTATAGATACTACGAGGGAAACCCGATCATTCTCGAGCTCAAGAAAATATGGTTTGCCAGGTAGGAGTCAGTCAACAAAAATAAACATTTGTTGCCGTGGCCGAGAAAATAAGGCTGCGATGGACGAGTAGAGTTTGCCTACAGCTCGGACTTTAATTATACGAGTCAAGCTAAGTCTTTTCCCCAGAGGCTTACATAATGCTTTTGTCAAAAGAATGCTAGGAGATAACATTTCTGAACGAAACGTTTTTACACAGCAAGGTTTTAATAACGGTCCGTTCCTAGACCTAGATAGATTTGTGAAATAATTAATTTTGAAATTAATTATATGGGTGCGTGTAACGAATTTTCTTTGCCGGCGAGCAAGCAAAAGAACTCCATACATCTTTTCTGGTGTGATCGGAGATGTGACACACAATGTGAAACTTCGAAAGAAATTAACATATTTCCTAGCATGTTTCGGAAAATGATTTTAATTCTTTTTATGCCTTGAGTTAATTATGTAGTATCAAACTATTCTCTTGTCTTCAGATCATATTATCAACAGACTGGTCTCTTTTGTAAATTAAATAAGTCGTTGGACGACTCGGTGTCCCACACAAAAAAGAAGATGTTTATAATCAGCTCACTTTATTTCCTACATACATACAAACATAAAATATCACGCCTTTTATTCCTTGCGGCTAGGCAGAGCGTAAACAAACGGCCGCAAAAACGGACATTTACGCGACGTCTTACATATAATTTGAGGGTCGTTTGGAAAATTGTGTATCGTTATAGTGACAGGTTGACAGCCCATCGCCTTAAATTGCAATACACACCCTCAAGTCCCTTAGTCCCCTCTTACGACTCCCACGGGAAAGAAAAGGGGTGATGCTATTCTAAGCCGGCATCACACGGTAAAGTGAAAGTGAACAATCAAAACATTGGAAATTCTTATACGTTTGGAACGAATCCAGAGTAAAAAACCTTATACATGTAACTTTATAGAACTTGTAATATAACGTTACAGATGGTGGACAAGGTACATCTGTGACATGAACAAGATGCAAGAGGGGTTGCCCTTCCCGCAGTACCCGGCGGAGTTCACGGAACGCCTCAACAGACTTTGTGCCGAGTTTCGAGCCGATTTGGTTGATAACTGGCTGATAGAAGTGGCTGACACCCTGATTAAAATGAGGCGATTCTGGCAACCCTTCGTCGCTAAGAACAGGAAGGAGTCGCTGTTCCAAGTTGAAGAGTTCTTTCAGTGAGTATGAAGCGAAAAAGTATCAATGTGAAGAAGGATTTTTCGGTCCGAATTAAATTTAAATGAAAATGAGAAATTGAAAAAATGTTAGCGCCTGCCGAGGCTCGAATCGGGGACCACGGGATACCGTCCCACTGCTCTACCATCTGAGCTACTGGCGCCTCGACAGATACTTCCAAATCTTCAATCACTTGGTACTCGTCTCGAAGCGACATCTAGCATGATTTATTGTAACTAATACTGTGAAAATAATATAGCACTGTGAGTGCATAATAATAAACCGTAGAACCAAATGTGCTTCTTCTGAGAGTAAGCGGGTTCTCGAGTGTAGTCGAGGCCACGCCTCAGCAAGTGTAGCGTTGGACGCCCTTCCGCCAGATGGACCGATGTCTTGAAGAGGACTGGATGGCGGTATCGTGGCTTATGGCGTACCCTGGAGGTCATATCCAGCAGTGGACTGCCCAAGGCAGATGTGATGTGATGTTTTGGGAGAATTTGCCAAATTTCAGACATCGTGACAATATTGACTTTGTAAGACTTTTGCAGTGAATATTGATGAAAGAAACAAGAAAAATCCCCGAATGTCTTGACCACTCGCTGATGTCATAAGAATAGATAATAATACTGCGTAGTATTCGTGAAAACATTTCTGGTCTCCTTATTTTTTAAGTAAACGTTTGAGATTTGTTACAGATGCATTCACGGTCTTATGTCAAAGCAAATTCGTGATTTGGTGGAGAGAAGCGTTCAACATTTTGCAGATTACTTTGCGTATTATTTCGTAAGTACCTGTTCTATGCTTTACAGCACTTTTTATAATTTTAATAAAATAATTAAGAATTGGGTGTGAGGAAAACTGAAAGACTTTCCCCAAGAAACATAGGTCGAAATATAAAAAAAAATTTAGACCTCCCATACAAAATGTAGCAGCCGACCAAGTTTGGTTTTATGTGAGGTCTATTTTTTTTCATATACAGGCTTATTTTTTATTCACCTCGGAAATTTTACAAATGAAATAAATAAAAAATAACCCTGTATTGGTTTATTTTCCTTGAGGAAAGTTTTTCAGTTTCATGGGCTGGTTCATTCCTTGAAAGGAACGTAGTACTTTTCCTTACACCCTGATATATTCTTTATGGCATAAATTCACAGTTTAAACTTCATATTAATACAAAGGCGACACATGCAACCAAATTAGTACATGTCGTCGTTATACGCATCTGTGACGTTCACTTATGGATATAGGCCACACCTAGGTGGAGATCACGCCTCAGCAAGCGTAGTGTTGGACGCCCTCCGGTCAGATAGGCCGATGACTTATAGAGGGCGGCTGGTAGTGACTGGATGGCGAAAACGCGAGATTAAGTCTTATGGCGTACCCTGGGGGAGGCTACTGACCAGCAGTGGGCTATAGGCTTAGCTAAGTGCCTTCTTAGACCGTGGTTTTAACCTGACTGCATCAAATGACGCAGTTTTCCGAATGCCCCTTAAATTTTTGTCAGACGTGGCATAAATGTCCGTTTTTAACGGCCGTTTACGCCCTGCCTACCCCGCAAGGGATTATAGGCGTGATATGTGTATGTATGTATGTGTATGCATCGAATGGCTGCCCCACCCCTACAGAATCGACTGGCCATTACTTTCCGATGCGACACATCGTCATCATCATCACATCACCTTATTGTAGTCCACTGCTGGACTGTTACCTCCCCCCGCGTACGCCATAAGGCACGATTCGCCTTTTTCGCCATTCAGTCGCTACCAGCAGCCCTCTTTGAGCCATCGGTCTAGTTGACTGGAGGGCGTCCATCGCTACGCTTGCCGAGCCGTGGTCTCCACTCGAGAACCCGCTTACTCCATCGTCCATCAGTTCTACGACAAACGCGACACAATTGCATTTCAAATATATTTCAGGAAGGCAATGATTACGAAGGTAATCAAGAGAAGAAGAAGAAATACAAAGACTACACGTATATAAAACGCCCTCTTCTCCGTATCAAAGTTCTGGGTCATCCGGGGACCAACAATCTCACCTTCGATCCGCCGTTGGAGCAAGTTCGAGTGATGATCGTCAAGTGGTTCCATACTATTATTAATGTAAACTACCAACTGCCCAGTGTTGATAGGATGTTGTATCCAGGTTAGTTTAAAAACTATTATTTTCTAGTACTCGCCATTCGATGCGCGCTTTAGAAAATGAAAATATGCGCTGAGCTCGTTAGCTGGGCTTAAAGTCGCCTTTTTTTTGGTTTAGTTTAGGTTTTGCTATCATAAGCAAGTTTTCATACTTGTAGCGATCTCTGGGAGCTACGGCTAGAAGCTCACTCAAAGTGGTTCACAAGCAAGCAAAACGCAACAGAAGTTCCAAACATATCTGCAAGATGGCGCCACGTGACAGAACAAAGAGCCTGAAACGCGGTATCGAAGTGTTTCACCGCGCAACGCATATATACAACTTCCAATTCTATCCAGGCGGACCAGTCGGTCCCCTGGCCACAACACCCGGTCAGGCAGGATGGCTACTCTTTTCCCTACACCACCTGGAACCCTCCATTCTGCCTATTGGTATCACTAATACCACCTTACCGCCTTATACTTAATTCGCATTAGCGAAGCATATAAAATTACGATTCTTTCTATTCTTAACTTATCCCAAGTTTATTTTAATGAGATAAGTACTTCTTCAATTGGAGTTTAATACTAGCAACTATAGGCAAGCCAGATAACTCGCGGGACGCCCACGGGGCAAGAAGTAGGTGGGGGCGGACGAATTGACTGTCTACACTCCCTGAAGGTATTTTATTTTGCGTTGGAGTAATTATTGAAAGAGCAATAAGTCAAAAATATATCTCAAGATGAATTTTGGAACAACTAATTACGTGTGTATATCGATACCTCCTACCCCACCTACATCTTGCCCCGCGGGCGTCCCGCGAGTTATCTGGTTTGCCTATAGGCAAATTATGGTTTGCATAAAAAAAATGCAGTGACTTCATCTTCCAGAAACCCCACGGCCACAACCAAACATTCTCTGCGTGTACCCCGACGAGCCCTACATGACGGACACCATCAATAAATCCGTGAACTACTTCAGGCTGAACCGTCCCGGGCCCACGGCCTTTCTGAATAGATACGACAAATACCATTACATACAGAACGGGGAGGCCTATGACTCGCTCATGACATTCTTCGCCCAGGAACCGCCGCCTTATCTCAAGGTATCGTAAACAATTACGTTTCAGTATCTACTTCAAAACCATCAGTCAATAGCACAGAACTATGACTAAAGCTGTAGAACCAAAACAATATTTAACTATTAGACGAACGAAAATAACGATATCTTATTCAATTATGCTTCAGTAGCCTATGCAAGTATAAGCAAGATGCTTTGTGCATGTCACCAGTTTCAACCGGACAAAATGGGGTCCTATAAACCAAACAATTGTAGAAGTAAAGTAAAAAACTCTGTAACCACCTCAGTCCGCGTTAGGTTTTATACTTGTATTAGCGTAGCGCAATGGATAGGAACTTTTTCTCGTAAACGTGAAACTACGAGCTCGCTTCACTCGCAAAACGTGTTTTTTGCTTCTGCAATTGCTTACACGCGAAACGATGAGCTTGTTTCGCTCGCAATACGTAGGTGTTATATTGGTGTAGCGCAGGGTGCACCCCTCACTTATTTTAACGTGAAATGAAGTTATTATATAAACAAGAGCACAGACACGGGGCGGTAAATCTCATTTGCCCTACCGAGAGGGCACTTTCAAACTACGCCGCTGTCCCCAGAACTTTATTTACATACATATATCACGCCCATATCCGTTGCGGGGTAGACAGAGCGTATACAATTGTAAAAAACGGTAATTTTCGCCACGTCTAACAAACTTTTGAGGGTCATTCAGACAATTGTGTATCACCATAGTGACAGTTTGTCCGCCCATCGCCTAAATTTACAATACACATGTGACTCTCGGTCTCCCTTAATCGCCAGGACTATAGTGCCCGGATATACCAGTACGAGCGTCTCCGTGACGAGATCACGTTCCTCCGCCGAGACATTCCCCTGAACATGGTATTGCTGGACTGCGCGCCGGTCAACGACCTCTTGTGGGACATCGTCAATGGGCTGCGCACCTACATCGTCGAGCACTTCGTACTCGTCAACCGCAAATGGAACCGGGCGTGAGTATAAGTCCATTGGTGGAAAAAGAGTTCCACTACTCGCTACTCCGCAGTTGGCAGAGGGATGAGATTTGAATGCACTTTGCGGTGCAGCGAGTGCTAAACCTATTACATGGCGCTAACAAATTTTTACCTACGGTAAAGATTTGATACTTTTCTACGACATTCACTTTATCTTTAGGGCGAGAGTACTCGTAAACGACCTCGACAGTGGCGCCACTTTACAAAAAAATATTTTTACCAAAAGTGGCAATTAATACCAAAAGTGACCTCTTTTAGGCACTTTTTGCCATAATTTTAATTGCAGCGAATATTTCATGGACTTTGCAGGTTCTAATTTTACCTGAGGATAATACTAAAAACTTGGACAACGGACATTCTGATAGATTGTTTGTATAAAGAGAAAACTTTTGTTGTTAAGTCGCCACTGTCGAGGTCGTTTGCGGCTACAACCGCCTTAGTTTGGTCGAAATAGATTTGCTTCGGTATTTCTCTTGTTGTTAATAGACAAAGTTCTCTTTTGGCAATACCTATATGGCGGGTGACAGGAAGATATGCTGGTAGGCTGAATGGAGGGATGCAAGCGGTGTCTGGAAAAGGGTAGCTACCCTGCCTGACCGGCTGTTGTGGCTGGGGGACCGACTGGTCCGCCTGGATAGAATTAGAATTTAACAACGGTGAATACTTCGTTACCGCGTTTTAGGCCCACTGTTCTATGCCAATCTGTCACGTGGCGCCATCTTGCGGATATATTGGAACTACTGTTGCGTCTTGCTTGCTTGTGAAACACTAAGTGAGCTCCCAGAGCAGAGGTCGCTACACATATATCTTTTTCTCAAACACATGTTAAAAAATACTTGCATAAGCGTGATAAATCACGCACACACACACACACACACACACACACACACACACATATATATATATATATATATCACGCCTATAATCCGTTGCGGGGTAGTCAGAGCGCAAACGGCCGCAAAAAGTGGACATTTACGCCACGTCTGACAAATATTTGAGGGTCATTCGGAAAATTGTGTATCGCTATAGTGACAGGTTGTCAGCCCATAGCCTAAAATTGCAATACACACCCTCGAGTCCCTTAGTCGCCTCTTACGACACCCATGGGTAAAAAATCGGGTGATGCTATTCTAAGCCGGCATCACACGGCATATTCTAAGCCGGCATCACACGGCACGTCGCTACACCTATATCTTTTTCTCAAACACATGTTCAAAAACTACTTGCATAAGCGTGATAAATCGATATATTATTGTCTTCTTCTCTAATTTCTGTCAGCATCTGCAACGTATATGAAGAGATGGCTCAACGCGCCTCCGAAAGCCCCGAGACCACGGCGCAGCTCGTGGAACTCCTGTCATACGTCCAAGATTGTCGAGACTCCACCATGTTTGATCTGAAGGAGAAGTCGAGAACGACTGCGGAATATGTGTTGTTCTTGATGGATCATGCTCATTTAGGCTGTAAGTATTGTGTGTAATCAGCTCTAATTACTAAATAACTACATCACAGCTGGTGAACTCCTGTCATACGTCCAGGATTGTCGCGACTCCACCATGTTTGATCTGAAGGAGAAGTCGAGGAATACCGCGGAATATGTGTTGTTCTTGATGGATCATGCTCATTTAGGCTGTAAGTATTGTGTGTAATCAGCTCTAATTACTAAATAACTACATCACAGCTGGTGAACTCCTGTCATACGTCCAGGATTGTCGCGACTCCACCATGTTTGATCTGAAGGAGAAGTCGAGGAATACCGCGGAATATGTGTTGTTCTTGATGGATCATGCTCATTTAGGCTGTAAGTTTTGTGTGTAATCAGCTCTAATTACTAAATAACTACATCACAGCTGGTGAACTCCTGTCATACGTCCAGGATTGTCGCAACTCCACCATGTTTGATCTGAAGGAGAAGTCGAGGACTACCGCGGAATATGTGTTGTTCTTGATGGATCATGCTCATTTAGGCTGTAAGTATTGTCTGTTAGATTGGACCTGGTCTGTACATATAGCATTTAAGCTCGTGAATAAATGTAGAAGAATCGCTAAGATCATGACCTAGGAGCCGTTTGGCTTGCGACTTCTTTCCAATGGCATCAAATTGCTCGCTTGCTTTGTTTAGTTGGTTATGTGGGATTGCCATGCCTATATTTCCATCAAGGATCTCGTCTATCTCTTCTCTTACACTATCAGTCACTAGTAACCATGTGACGGCCGATGTGGCGCAGTGGTAGTGCGACTGCCTGAGACGCAAAGGTTCCGGGTTCGATTCTCGGTGAGACACTCATAAAGTTAATATTTATCACTTTGTGAAGTTGTTTCCAATCTGGTTGCTAGGTAAGCCAACTGATTGTCTAAAAAAAATGGTTCCGTGTTTCAGAGGGCACGTTAAGCCGTCGGTCCTGGTTGCTGTCTATGATTACTTAGGCGGCGGTCGTAACACAACCATGTCAGAGGCCTACTAGTGGTAGTAGGCGGTTGAAAAACTCTGACACCAGGGTTAATCGGGTCGTTGGATAACCGTTGCAAACTTTCACTTCCAGTCGAAGACATAAACCTCAACAGTCGCGTGTTCCTATGGCCTCTCGACATGGAAGAGACCATAGACCTGACCGTTAAGACCCTCAACACCAAGAAGCAGATGGCTGAAGAGAAGCTCAAGTCCCGCAAGGCCATATTCGAGCAGGCTCTCAAGAAACATGAGAAAGAGTTGGAGGTATTCAGAAGATTCGATCCGCCGCTGTTGAACGTGGATCTGCTGAAGGAATGCGTCGCGAAGGTTGACGAGATACAAAAGCTGTTGACTGTGAGTTGGTTCTTCTGATTTTTTGTATCTATTGGTTTTTTGTATCTAGGGTTTTTAGAGCTACCAGACCGGCTAGCATCAACTGTGTCAACTTGTTAGAATTTAAACGAAAACAAGGCTTTTGATATAAGGTAAAGAGAAACCCGATGTGCACATGCTAGCCGAGCAGGTCTCACCGCGAAAAGTCAACTCGCCCACGGCTCAGATATTTTGCGGGCGACATGCCTTCTAAGGGGTTATTCGCCGACAGTTTAGACGACGACGTTGCGTCGTGCGTATTTGTCAGAATACAATAGCAGCGATGCGTGACGCGCCACAGCAAATACGTAGCGCGATACAACCAGTACGATCACGACCACACCTTGCACTATTATACTTACCTAGGCACGATGCGCCTTCTATTTCGGACGGGTTATCATGGCAGTGGTGCTGACAATGTGATTTAGGTGTGATACAGCGTTGGGCCTTATCAGTGAAGACAGTTGAAATTTACACTGTTCTGTTATTTCGGCCTGACGCGGTCCTTATGACCGAAAGGTCTATAGGAGGGTGGTGAGACTGCTAACAATAATAATACACATTTTAAACGATCTATAAAATTATTGTATTTTCTTGCAGGAGGACAAACACGAAGCGGAGTATATTCGCAACGAAGAGACGCTTTTGGATCAGGAAGTGTCGATATATTTCAGCCTGCAGACCATGCTGTCCGGCATCGAACCGTTCCTCAAGCTGTGGCACACTGCGCATGACTTCTATGAAGGCTACGAATTATGGTCAGTATACAACTCTTGAAACTATTTGACATTCGTAAGCTTCTCAATCATCCAGTCGCATGCATCCTGACAGGTGGGCTATAATAGCTACACAGTGGGTGCCAGAGAGTGGTCGCCGACGACGAGGCCGGACTCCAAGAAGATGGCGAGACGATTTAGTCGCATTTAGTAGTGACTGGCAATCAGAACCGGAGACCGAGCAGAGTGGCGTAAAAGAGGGGAGGCCTTTGCCCAGCAGTGGGAAACAGAACGGGCTACATAAAAAAAGAAAAAAAAAAGCTTCTCAATCTCAACATAATGATAAAAATATGGAGAAATAAGTAGTTTACATACATACAACAGCCTATTCCAGTCAAATGCTTGGCGTAGGCTTCCCCCAGGGCACTCCATAATCATCATCATCATAACCATCATAATACTTTATTGCTTTCACATGGTTTTTACAGGTGGTAAATAAGGAAAAAAAAATCATATATGAAACCCTGTAAGGGCACTGCAAAGACAAAATAATTAATACTAAATAAGGTACGATCTCTCGTTTTTGCAATCCAGTCACTACCAGCCGCCTTTTTTAAGTCATCGGTCGATCTGGCCCAAAGGCATCCGACGTTATGCTTGCCGGGTCGCAGCCACAGTTAATTAGTAAAAAATTATCAAAAATAAATTATATAACCTGATATGAAAAGCAGCATTATTACAAAAGTAGTGCCTTTTGCACATTATTAAAGAATGTGCAGTGTTTCTTAAAACGTAAGCATAACCCTTCATTGTACATATCGATTTCTATTTCTTACTTATTTTTATACTTTATTGCACATGGTACAAAAGGCGGGCTAATGCCATGCGGCATTCTCTACCGGCCAACTAGGGTAAACAGAGACAAAAAAAGACACAGATGCACTTGGGTGTAAAATCATAATCATGGAAGATAACAAATGAAACTATTACGAAAGAAATATTATTATTATTATTATAATTAGCCTATCAGATCCTACTGCTGGGCAAAGGCCTCCCCCGCGGTTTTCCACTGGTTGCGGTCTTGTGCAACCTCGCTCCAATCCTTTAAATGGGAAAGAAATATATAACATACATATCACTCCTAAAATATACCTACACAAATACTTACTAAAATAAACTTACATTATATTAATTAACCCTGTGTGATGCCGGTTTAGAATAGCATCACACCATTTCTTGCCCGTGGGTGTCGTAAGAAGCGACTAAGGGACTCGAGGGTGTGTATTGCAATATTAGGCGATGAGTTGAAAATCTGTCACTATAGTGATACACAGTTATCTGATTGACCCTCGAACTTTTGTCAGACGTGGCGTAAATTACCGTTTTTCACGGCTATTTATGCTCTGCCTACCCCGCAAGGGACTACAGGTGTGATATATGTATGTATATTAATTACGTTCGCAGGTACCACGGTCCGTTCCATGGCCTCGACGCTGAGAAGATAGTGGAGGACGTGGAAGCCTGGTGGAAGCTGCTGTACAAGCTCGGGAAGCAGCTCTACGAGTTTCCCGGCGCCAAGAGAATCGCTGACATGGTGCGCGGGAAGGTCGAGAAGTTCAAGGTGCTGTTGCCGGTGCTATGTGCCATTTGCAACCAGGTATGCTCTTTATCACTTTCAGCGCTAAAGCTGCGCTGAGCGGCCTGCAAGCGCGGACCGCCCGCGCGCTTTGTAGTTTTGGCAAAATACAGCACTTTATTTACTAGACTTTATTTTATATGTCAGCGCTATGGGCAGCGCTGCGTGATGCGGGTTGACCAGCCCGCGCTGCCTATAGTATAAAATAAAGTCGCTTCCCGTATCTGGGTGGTTACCCGGGTGGGTGTTGTATGCTTAGATCTTTAAAACTATGCAACGGGTTTTGATGCGTTTTTCTTTAAGAGGACGGTTTATGTATTTATTTTATGCTGGGAATAGGTCACATTTCCACGCTAGCGGGTGAAACCATTGGGCAGGCCACTCTACTCTAGACACGATGCGATTAGGACAAATAGTGCTAAACGCGCCATACCAGTGCTGTGTCCTATTTGCAAACAACCCAGCCTTATCTTGACTGTATCTGTTTGCACTACTCACTCACTACTACATTACATATATACATATACACTCAAACTTCCAATGTACCTAAGTCTTATGCGCGCGGCATAAGAACGGCCCAAAGTCCAAACTGTCTAACCCAGCCTGATCTTGACTGTACTATGTTCGATTAAATACATGGTGAAAAGAGGAAATTTGAATCAGTATTGCTCGGAATTTCAACTCAATAAACGGATTATTTTTCATCCCATTTTGTCTATTAGATGCTCTTGTTCCTTCTTGTTCAAGTGCGCTTTGACTATATCTGACAGAAACAAAATATCGTCCATGTAATCTTCATACCATTATTCTATCTACCCTGCGTTGCTGCATACCAAGTCCCTGTCACTTCTTCCCCAGGGTATGCGCGACCGGCACTGGGCCAAGATCAGCGACCTGATAGGCCAGGAGGTGGTCCACGAGCCAGAAACCACTTTAGCCGACATGGTGGAGCAAGGTAAACTGGTAGATTAAACGAGTTAAAGTTGTAACGTGTATCCCCCAACTTAGACATTGGCAGAATTGTCCTATGCTGACAGAGGCCATTTATAAAAAAGAATTAAATTGAATTGAATTGATTAAACGAGGTAGACTAGACCGATGGCATAGTGGCTAGTGCACCTGCCTGGCACGCCGAGGTTCATGGGTTGGATCCCTGCAAGACAAAAATATTTTTTAAAGTATCTTTTCGAATTAATGTGTATTGTTCAATGTAATAATATGTACTTATTTAAAAAAAAAAGTTTACGTGGTGTAAGGGATAGCCCTCTGAATTTTGATAGGGTGTATGCAGACCATGAAACTGAACAACTTTCCCCTAGGAACATATATCAGGAAACGACAAAATAAAATTACCTCCTATACAAAATCACGATCAGTCGACTGTCTTTACTATGGGAAGTCAATTTTTTTTGTGGTTTACTGAAATATTTCCTAATGGGATGATGTTTAGTTTCACAGTCTGAGTGCACCCTAAACATATTCGAAGGGCTTTACACCCTGTATGTATTTCTTTACAAAAAAGGAACAATCAAAATTATATCAGCTGTTTAGTTTCCATAGCTCAAGCTTTGCTTAGTTTGAGGCTAAATGGCGCTGCCGTGTGATGCCGGCATAGAGTATCATCACCCCATTTCTTTCCTGTGGGAGTCGTAAAAGCCGACTAAGGGACTCGAGAGTGTGTATTGCTATTTTAGGCGATGGGCTGACAACCTTTCACTATGGCGATACACAATTTTCTGAATGACCCTCAAATATTTGTCAGACGTGGCGTAAATGTCCATTTTTGCGGCCGTTTACGCTCTGCCTACCCCGCAAAGGATTATAGGCGTGATGTGTGTGTACATGCATACATACATACATCACGCCTTTATCCCTTGCGGGGTAGGCAGAGCTTCAGTGGCCGTAAAAACGTTCATTTACGCCACTTCTGACAAATATTTGAGGGTCATTCATATAATTGTGTATCACCATAGTGACAGGTTGTCAGCCCATCGCCTAAATTGCAATACTCATGTTACCCTCGAGTCCCTAAATCGCCTCTTACGATACCCACGGGAAAGAAATTGGGTGATGCTATTCTAAGCCGGCATCACACAGCATATGTGTGTATGTATCTAGATGGCGCTATGTGTCTCGCCCAGGGATATCTTATCTTATCTAGCCGTCAGAATCCCACTGCTGGGCAAAGGCCCTCCCTCCCCTTCTACCGTTATGATTTCGGTATTTATTTTATTTATTTATAATTAGCCTGCTTGACCCCACTGCTGGGCAAAGGCCTCCCCCGCTATCTTCCATTCTTTGCGGTCTAATGCCACCGTCATCCACTCTTGTAAATGGGCGTCAAGATCGTCCCGCCAACGTTAACGGTATTTATATTATGTATTGTTATTGTAGGTCTGCATGTGTTTGCGCCCCAGTTGGAAGAGATAGAACAGTACGCGAGCAAGGAGTATGCGCTAGAAAAGGCGTTGATGAAGATGAAAGAAGAGTGGCAGGGAGTCAAGTTTGAAGTCGTTTTGTACAGGTCAGTGGTATAAATAAGTTCACTTTGTAATGTTTCCGCCTGTTTCTAGTTTAAAAGGTTGTGGATTTTTGACGGAAGTACGAAACCAACCAATACTAGTTTATTTTTATCTCGATTCTAGTGATTTAAATTGTTTACTTGGATGAGATAGTGTCTCTCCTCTCACGATCCTAACTTTTAAGGGCCTACGCCAAAATCCATGAAGGCCACCACACATGATACCACAGCATACATACTTATCACGCATATATCCCTTTCGGAGTAGGCAGAGTGTAAAAGACCGTCATTTACACACACCACGTCTGACAAACATTGCAATACACATGTAACCCACGAGTCCCTTAGTCGCCTCAAACGACACCCACAGGAAAGAAACGAGGTGTTGCTATACTAAGCCGGCATCACACGGCGTAGGCGTAACTATAGACTCCGTCAAAAACTTCTTATTTGTTCAGGGACACGGGCGTGGGCATCCTCACCGGCCTAGATGACATCCAACAGCAGTTGGACGACCACATCCTCAAGTCGCAGACGATGCGCGGCTCCCCGTACGTGAAGGCGTTCGAGGCGGAGATGGTGGCCTGGGAGGAGAAGCTCATCTCCATGCAGGACATCCTGGACCAGTGGCTGCAGGTAAATTGTATTGGAATATGACCTTGGAATCGATTTGCGTTTAGCTGTGAGAACGCTGAAAAAATTGATTGTTTGCGTATTTTTGACAGTTTTAGCCGGTTTATATACACACATACACATATCACTCCTATAATCCCTTGCGGGGTAAGCAAAGCGCAACCAGCCACGGAAAACGGACATTTACGACACGGCTGAGAAATATTTGAGGGTCATCCGGAAAATTGTGTACCGCCATAGTGACAGGTTGTCAGCCAAATAGTATTGTAATATGACCTTGGAACCGATTTGCGTTTAGCTGTGAGTACGCTGAAAAAAATGATTGTTTGCGTATTTTTGTCAGTATTAGCCGGTTTATATACACACATACACATATCACTCCTATAATCCCTTGCGGGGTAAGAGAGCCACGGAAAACGGAAATTTACGACACGGCTGAGAAAAATTTGAGGGTCATCCGGAAAATTGTGTACCGCCATAGTGACAGGTTGTCAGCCAAATAGTATTGTAATATGACCTTGGAACCTATTTGCGTTTAGCTGTGAGAACGCTGAAAAAATTGATTGTTTGCGTATTTTTGACAGTATTAGCCAATTTATATACACACGTACACATATCACGCCTATAATCCTTTGCGGGGTAAGCAGAACGCAAACAGCCACGGAAAACTGACATTTACGACACGGCTGAGAAATATTTGAGGGTCATCCGGAAAATTGTGTACCGCCATAGTGACAGGTTGTCAGCCAAATAGTATTGTAATTTTTTTTATTTTTTATTAATGATGGGTTTGCTCTTGACTCTAGTCTAGGTCATAGGACAGAGACAGAGTCTAAGATGGAGCGAGCTCACCCAGAAGAAGCCTGTTCACTCTTACTTTGAAGAGATTAGGGTTGTATGCTTTTGGAAATACAGACGCAGGAAGTGAGTTCCACTCTTTAGCAGTGCGCATTATAAATGATGACTGGAAGCGCTTAGTCCGAATTGGTGGAATGGCTACCAGGTACGGATGGTATCCGGCGGTGCGTCTGGATGTCCGATGGTAGAAGGGAGCTGGTGGAACAAGGTCGTGAAGCTCTTGAGCACACTCTCCGAAGTACAATCTATAAAATACCGACAAGCAGGCAACCTTGCGGCGATGTGCCAGGCTATGTAGCTTGGTGTCCACCAGTAATATGACCTTGGAACCGATTTGCGTTTAGCTGTGAGTACGCTGAAAAAAATGATTGTTTGCGTATTTTTTACAGTTTTAGCCGGTTTATATACACACATACACATATCACTCCTATAATCCCTTGCGGGGTAAGCAGAGCGCAACCAGCCACGGAAAACGGACATTTACGACACGTCTGAGAAATATTTGAGGGTCATCCGGAAAATTGTGTATCGCCTTAGTGACAGGTTGTCAGCCCATCGCCTAAAATTGTAATACACACACTCGAGTCCCTTTGTCGCCTTTTACGACTCCCAAGGGATAAATGGGGTGGGTGAGATGCTATTCTAAGCCGGAATCACACGGCCGGCTTATCTTTATTATGAAAGGTTTTTACAGTGTAGAAGTTCTCTTAGTTTTGATGACGATGAATTGCGAATACAAAGTTTTTTATACATTAAAGCAGCCAAAGTAGATGGAGAACCAAATCAAATATAATTTTAAGAGACCACACAATATCAATAAATAAACTATCATCACCTTTTGGCCACGGCACAACTTTTCTCAAGTCTTAGAGCATCAAATTCATTTTTATCTGAAAAACATTTGGCCTTATTACAAAAAGTTACACGCGCGTTGAAAGCGCATGAAAAAAAAGATAGTTCTTATATATATCCCTTCAACGTGCATCAAACTTTCTGTGGTAAAGGTCATTACATCTGAAATCAACTTAACTATTCAATACCATTCGCAGTGCCAAGCCACCTGGATGTACCTGGAGCCCATATTCTCATCTGAAGACATCATGCGTCAGATGCCGACCGAAGCGCGTAATTTCCGCGACGTAGACAAGGACTGGCGAACTGTCATGGCCGCCACCATCAAGGACCCCGGGGTTTTGGAAGCTACGGATTACCCGAATCTGTTGAAGAGGTTGAAGAATAATAACGCGCTGTTGGAAGATATACAGCGGGGATTGAACGATTATTTGGAGAAGAAGAGATTGTTCTTCCCAAGGTAAGTTATATTGTAGTAATTGGCACCTATTAAAGTGGTCATCTTATATTAGGTTTCCATACAATTTCTAGGTATAACCCTTACAAAAAGACCCAGTAAATAGCTTGACTGCTAATAAAACTTAAACTGGCGAACTGTCATGGCCGCCGCCGTCAAAGACCCAAGGGTTTTGAAAGCTACGGATTATTCGAATCCATTGAAGTGGTGGGAAAATAAGTTTGTTGGAAGATATACTGAGGGGATTGAACGATTATTTGGAGAAGAAGAGATTGTTCTTCCCCAGGTAAATTATAATCGGCAGTAATATATGTAATGAGGACTTACCATCGTATTAGTTTTAATAACTTACACTAGATGTCGCTTGTACGTCGCTTCAAGACGGGTATCAAGAGGTAAAAAATTTGAAGTGTTCGGTCAGGGCGCCGGTAGCTCAGTGGCAGAACGGTGGGACGGTACTTCACAGGTCCCGGGTTCAATCCCCGGCCGTCGTCGCTAACATTTTCTCAAGTTCTTATTTTCATTTGTGAAAATAATATAGCACCGTGAGTGCAAAATAAACCATAGTACATTATTTCCAGATTCTTCTTCCTATCAAACGACGAGCTGCTTGAGATCCTCTCGGAGACCAAGGACCCGATGAAGGTCCAGCCCCATCTCAAGAAGTGCTTCGAGGGCATCTACACCTTAGAGTTCAACGCTGCCAAGGAGATCACCGGCATGGCGTCGCAGGAGGGAGAGGTCGTGGCATTGTCGTCGCCCATACAACCTGCTGATGCTAAGGTATACCGTATACAGAAGCTAGGGTATTCATACACGAGCTAGGAAGTCAATACACGAGTGAGGGAATCAATACACGAGCTAGGGAATCAATACACGAGCTAGGGAGTCAATACACGAGCTAGGGAATCAATACACGAGCTAGGGAGTCAATACACGAGCTAGGGAATCAATACACGAGCTAGGGAGTCAATACACGAGCTAGGGAATCAATACACGAGCTAGGGAATCAATACACGAGCTAGGGAAATAATACAGGAGTTAGGGCATCTATACAGGAGACAACGCATCTACACCTTAGAGTTCAACGCTGCCAAGGAGATCACCGGCATGGCGTCGCAGGAGGGAGAGGTCGTGGCATTGTCGTCGCCTATACAACCTGCTGATGCTAAGGTATACCATACAGACGTAATACGGGGTGAAAGGGACGGTGTATCTACCGAAAACTTTGCATTTTAACTTTGCTTGCTAAAGTATAGGCATGATCAGAAAATGAAACTGAACAACTTTTTCTATGGAGGCTATGTTGGTAAACGAGAAGTTGAGATCTTCGCTCTTACAACCTGCTGATGCTAAGGTATCTTGTCATCATCAACAGTCCACTACTGGATATGAATTTATTTATTTATTTATTTATAAAATTACAATATAAGCTTACAGACTAAAAATCCAAAGCGCCTACATGCTAAACAAAACACTTAATTTAGTGGGTACTTATTAAAATGTATGTACAATTTTTTACTTAATGCACTAAAGCTGTCATTAAATAAATCTAATGCCGTACTTACCACCTTTGGCAGGTGGAATAGCGAGCGTAGTGCAAGATATTACATTCACAAAGAACGCTGTCCATTCCCTGATATCGAAAAGAAGCTTTATGACACTCTTGGGTAGAAATTGGGAGATGATATTCTAATCCGGGCATCTCATCATTTCCTATAAAATGTGCTGTGGTTTATTTCGCACTTACAGTTCTAAACATATTTTTGTCGGCCCCGGGGCGGGACAGTACTCCACAGGTCCCTGGTTCAATCCCCGGACGCCGCCAAAAGAAAATTCAACCTCTTATTTTCATTTATCTTATGAGAAACCCTAGCACACTGCATAATCCACAACATTTCTAACTCTTCGACAATCAAATTACATACATAGAGGACCTTATTTTGCCAGTAACGGCGCCTACACATTACGTCAGAGGGCAGATGGCGTCGCTAAAATAAAGATGGCCGTAAAAGTAGTCGCTTTCATTCATTTTTGCAATTCCCAGGGCATGGTAGAGCGCTGGCTGCAACAGCTGGAGAGCCAAATGATTATATCATTGAAAGACGTCGCGGCTGAAGCGGTGGGAGCTTACCCGGACACCAAGAGGGAGGATTGGGTGCTCGTGTGGCCCGGACAGATCGTGCAGTCGGGCTCCTGCGTCATGTATACCACTGAGGTAAGCATTTTTTGCTTTCTTTATTTTACATTACCGCATTACACTTCACTTCACGTCAATTCAAGTCCTCTATTCTCAGTAGTTCAATTTATTTATATTAGCCACGTCACGTCACGTCACTTCCTCAAATCAATTGATTGTTCTCATGTCTGATTGTACACTTCTGTTTACGTTACACTTGATACTTACATCAGACTATTTCAGTTCACTGCTGGACGTAGGCCTCCCCCAGGGAACGCAATAGGGCACGACCTCTCGTTTTCGCCATCCAGTCACTACCAACCGCCTTATTTTAAATCATTGGTCCATCTGGCCGGAGGGTGTCAAACGCTACGCTTTCCGAGACGCTTACTTCACCGTCCATCAGATCTTCAGCAGATATGCCCAGCCCACTGCCACTTCAATTTGCTACACTTCCAGACTATATCCGCTACTTTGGTCTTTTGGCGGATAGTCTCTTTCCGGACTTTATCCATCATCCACTTCACGACACTTAAACCGTTCATAATCCGTTGCGTAGTTTAAAATATCTAAGCATACAATGAACGAGACACCACACTACCGGGACACTGGAAGCGACTTTATTTTATACTATAATAGTGATAGTTTATTAAACTATTTGACATGCATGAGGCTTTTCATCAGGGGTTTACAGCAGCGTCAAAAATATACAATTGTTGCACTTTTTAATTTCACTTCACGTCAGTTCACTTCACGTCACGTCACTTTGCTTCACGTCACTTTGCTTCACTTCACTTCATAGCCATTTCTTAACTCGAACACATCTGACATCACGATTCAACAACATTGCAGACATACTTTTTTTATTTTATTAATGATGGGTTTGCTCTTGACTCTAGTCTAGGTCATAGGACAGAGACAGAGTCTAAGATGTAGCGAGCTCACCCAGAAGAAGCCTGTTCACTCTTAGGGTTCACTCACTTTCTCAAATTTCAGGCTATTGAAGCGATCGAGACCAGCACTCTACCGGACATGGTGAAACGATGCACGGAGCAGATCACCGGATTGGTGTATCTGGTGCAAGGAGATCTTGATCCGGGCAACAGGGTGACCGTTGAGGCTCTTATAGTCATAGACGTGCATGGTGAGTAGACTGGGATTAGTATATACACACACACATCACGCCTATAATTGCTTGCGGAATAGGCAGAGCGTAAAAGGTCGCCACGTCTGACAAATATTTGAGGGTCATTCAGAAAATTGTGTATTGCCATAGTGACAGGTTGTCAGCCCATCGCCTAAAATAGCAATACACACCCTCGAGTCCCTTAGTTGCCTCTTACGACTCCCAAGGTAAAAAAATGGTGTGATGCTATTTTAAGCCGGCATCACACGGCAATAGTATATGGTCTTATATTTAAAAATATTATATTTTGTTTTAACTTGCTGCTACTCATATTCTTGTGGAATTGTGGCCTTTTCCCGGCATAATTTTACATAAAAACCTTCGTCATGAATCACTCTATCTGGAGTATCTAGTAAAGTAAAAACCGTATCAAAATCCGTGGCGTAATTTTAAAGATCTAAGCATACGTACAACGAACGGGACACCACCGAGACACGGGAAGCGACTTTTTTTATACTGCTCTACGGCCATCCCAATAAGCCATATTTGACAGCAGTCAGATTCGTAATAATGGTATGGAAGAGGGTACATTTTTCTTGAAAATTATCTGAATTTATTTGTTGACATCTCTTTTAGTATGGAACTGTCAGCTGTCAAATGTAGGTTATGGGTATGGCCTTTATGAAGTGATATTCCATTAAGCTATTTGACACGCATGAGGCTTTTCATAAGGTATTTACAGCAGCGTCAAAAATATGCAGCTGTCAGATTCGTGCTAATGCTATGGTAGAAGGTCCATTTTTCTGTTGACATCTCTTTTAGTATGGAAATGTCAGCTGTCAAATATGGGTTATGGGGATCCAATCCAAATCCAATCACACGTTGGAAATGAGAAATAAAAGTCAAAAGAAGAATCAGATTCAGTTTTGATCTTGAGCCATTGTCGCAAGTAAATACACTTACATATTAAATTTGCAAAGAACACGAAAGTGGAACAATTGCATGTTTTTGTCGCTGCTGTAAATACCTTATGAAAAGCCTCATGCATGTCAAATAGCTTAACTGAATATCACTAAATAGCATAAAAAATGTGGCCGTGTGATGCCGGCTTCGAATAGCATCACTCCATTACTTTCCCTTGGGTGTCGCAAGAAGCGACTAAGGGAACCAAGGGTGTGTATTGCAGATGGGCTGACAACCTGTCACTATGGTGATACACAATATTCCAAATAACCCTCATATGTTTGTCAGACGTGGCGTAAATATCTGTTTTTTACAGCCGTTTACGCTCTGCGCGATTATAGGCGTGATATATGTATGAGTATAAAATACTTCCATTATAGTCGCTTTCCGTTATAATAAACAGTTGTTCAATTTGACAGGTCGCTCTATAATAGAAGAGATGGTAAAACAGTCGGTGACCGACACTGCAGACTTCAACTGGATATCTCAACTACGATACTACTTGAAGGGTGACAATATGTTATGCTCCATGATAACTACCACTGTGGAGTATGGATTCGAATACCTCGGTAATACGGGCCGGCTGGTCGCCACGCCGCTTACGGACCGCTGTTTTAGGTAAGACCAAAATAATGGTGAGGGAAATTATAAGCTCACAGCAGATGGCAGTAGTAAGACTGTGCCTAAACGCAATAATAGGATGTAACTAAACTTTGACATTGACACTTTTTTGACCAATCACAGAAATTAGTTTCGGTGTTCCACACCAATGAACATGGAGACAGAGTAACCGGTCAAGTGCTTGTCGGACGCGCTTACTGGGGGTTCCGTAAAATGAACATTAAGCCCCTTCATATGATGCCCCACTTAAACTACTAGCCTTAACCTTCAAAAATTCTTACGAAGCTACATTCTAAATTTGATTAAAAAAAAACATAGTTCTAGATCCACGGGAAGAACCCCGTGAATTTTGATATCCCTAAAACGCAAAAAACGCGTTTTTTACTGCATAAAAGGCCGTAACTTTTTTAACGTTAACGGGCCTACTTCCATGAAGTGAGGTGAAATCGAGCTACGAGAATGCATTTTATACATATTCTAAGGAACATCACTGTCAACAAAATTTTGTTTTTTATTCTTCAAGATATGAGGAATAAGCCAGGGCAGCGCAAAATCTCATTTTATATTTAATAACGGAGAAATTAAAATTTGAAGTTACCTCTATTTTTCAGTGATGAAGCGTAGCGTAAGAGATTTCTTCCGCCAGTGCTAATCGAACTGTATTGATCTTAGTATGATTATTAATGGCAATTTCACGTTGAACCCGCCCGGGCGGCTATTTTTTGACAAAACAACTTAGTTATTAAGAAATTTAGCAAAACACTTACTGTTTCCGGCTGCTTTCCTTGGGAGTAAAAGGTTTTTGTTTTGATGTGTTTCCTCTGCTGTCAAAACTGACGTGGAATTGATCATAGATAAACGAAATATGATGCAGACGCGACACACTGTACATTTGTTCGATATTTTGACCGTGAAAAATTATTGTAGCTAGAATTTTGCCGTAAAATATATTAACTATCTACAACAACGGCATTCTATCCGCTATGGATAATTTTGCCAATGTCAATACTACGTTGATTGGTACATCGAACGAAACGCAAAATATGAACCGATTAGACGTAGGTATTAAAAATATTTTTACGATCAAATAATAGGATGACGTGGTTGTTAGTGCAGATTAGTATGAAGTAGTAAGGTTCGATTTATATGCAACACTAGACGGCGACACGGCGGCACAAAAGCAGTTTTTTAACCGCGGCGGAAATTTTTAAATGTATATATGGAGCGCTGCGCATACGGTCACCACCAACCACAGTTTTAGGACAAATTATAAGAAAGCAAGTATTAGTACATTGTTGTCAAGGTATGGAAAATAAGACTTTGCTGGACGAGTATAGTTTGAAGTCCGAGCCGCAGGCGAGGACTTCAATTGTACAAGTCAAGCAAAGTAATTTTCCCTGAGGCTTACATAGTGCTTTTCTCAAAAAAAGGCTAGGAAATGAAAGATTGTACTTCTTATAAAAGTTAGCTAGCGACCACAACACAACGAATCAAATAAAAATTTACAATTTTCCCACCAATTGTAATTTTTTAAAATAAATTCGCCTGTAAGGCACAGTATTACGTAATATTCTGCCATACTAATATTTAGTTCATTCTTTTCTTTTTTAATTCTGGACAGGCAAGGGTCTTCACATCATACAGCCTCGTCTTTAGTTACCTGTTTCATACCAAATTACGTTCCGTTTCTATGAGAGTCATCGAGATAATTTTGAAATCAAATTATGTGGGTTTAGCGTATAACGAATTTATCTTCATGGACACCAGCAAAGGATTTCCATACAACTTTGCTGGCGTGATCTGAGACGTGACAAACAGTGTGTAACTTCGCGGTTTCTTTTTTTGAAAGAAATGAACACATTTCCTAGCATGTTTGAGAAAAATAATTATGTACATGTACTTACGTACATACATACATACACATATCACGCCCATATCTCTTGAAACTTGCGTACCTAGTATACAAAAGTATTATTTATGTAGTAAAAGATTTTTGTCAGATTTAGTTCAAGAGTGGGATCAATTGATTCGGAAGGTTTTTAGTGTTATGGGGTAGAAAGGTTCTAGAGTGGCACTGGGTCAAGATCTTCATGCTAGGGTAACACTGGGTTGAAAGGTTCTAGACTTATACCTAGCTGGAAAGTCCTAGAGTGTCACCGAACAAAATGCCAATACTAATGTAAAAATAAATTTCCAGGTAGGTACTTATCATTTCGGGAAGGTCGAGGGTATCATTATATTAAAGGTTGTGGTCACCCTGGTTCGTTGGTAACACCGAAATATACCAAACATTGTATAGGGCTATAAATCCCTTTTCTAAAAATACCAATTTCAAGACCAAAAATTATAGGATTATCCAGATAGGAATGGATTAAAAACCTTAGTCAAACAAACAATTAGAAGCACCTTCGATTTTAATTTTTCTTAGTTACTTTAATAGATACCACCAAAATGTATGATAATTTAAACTATGAAGCAATTCAACTGGTGTCGGTGATTAAAGGAAAAAGATTGTAAAAGGTGTTCGAAGGTATGAAATTTTTAAGGCATGCGGCTCTGTGTTTGTCTGATGGTCAACAAATATTGTTCAAAAACTAATGAACGGTGCGAGAATGCGACCGCTATTTTATATATTATCATATCATAATATCACACTCGAATATATAATGGCCGTCACTAATTGGTTTTTGCTATTTATATTTTGAACTTACATTTATGTATACTGATTTATGCAATAAACGTTTAAAATTGAAATTGAAATTTAACAGTATTAGTTGCGCTTAAGGTGCACGCAATGACGAAAATGACAAAGAAATATCCAAAAAAAGTTTCTTAATGTCGAAGTTCGCAAAAAAATGTACAATACCAGGATGGACAAAAACGAAACAAAAATATGTTCGCGCAAAGTGCGTAACATGATACTGGCCACTTGCATTTTTAAACCTGAACTAATAAGTTGGCTTTATTTAGTTTAATGACTTTGCTTCTTCTGAAATAACGTAAAACTAAAAAGTTGTAAATATGATTTGAGATGTTAAGAAGATAAGTGTTTTGTGAACTGATTAAGCCCTTATTTTTAGACCAATTCTTTTCATGTACTGAAAGTGGAAGAATAACAAACAAACATACAGTACAGTTTATACAGTTCATAATTAATATGGATACTATGCGTTCAGCTAAGTCTTGGCGAATGGTTCAGCTTATTCCAAAATATGGTCCTTATGATATAATGTAGGTTAATATTCCTTCCAAGTTATAATATCAACTTTGTGAGTAGTCCACCGAGAATCGAACCCGGAACCTTAGCGCCGCAGGCAGTCGCACTACCATTAGTCGTCAAGTATTGTATCAGTACCAGTTAGACTAACATTATATGAAATGGTGACACGTCTAAAATATACTCTTTGACATGACTTCCGAATTTCATTTGAATTTCGTTCCTTCCGGCGAAGTAGGACTCTTAAGTTAGAAGCCTTTCTATACAAGTACAAGCGGCCGTAGACCTTAGTATATGGTTTTCATTTCAACAAAGCAGTTATTGTTACACATACACATACACATATCACGCCTATAATCCCTAGAGCGTAAACAGCCGCAAAAAAAAGCCATTTACACCACGTCTGACAAATGTTTGAGGGTTATTTGGAATATTGTGTATCGCTATAGGGACAGGTTGTCGGCCCATCGCCTAAAATTGCTATACACACCCTCGAGTACCTTAGTCGCCTCTTACGACTCCCACGGGAAAGATATGGGGTGTAGCTATTCTAAGCCGGCATCACACGGTTATTGTTCCACTGAAGAAAAGCTGCCACCAGGTCACAACCTTCCCTGGTTCACCTGGACGGCGCTCAATAAAATACGGTCAGGTGTAGGTAGGTGTAAGAAGCTCAGAAAGGAGTGGGATGACATAATATGCGAGTGTGGCACCATGTCATCTATGCCTTGCGTCATGCCCTACCTGTCCTGCTGCTTGCACACAGGAGGACCTATACAAGACATATACGCAAATATTACGCCTTAATCCCTTGCGGGGTAGGCAGAGCGTTACCGGCCGTAAAATACGCCACGTCTGACAAATATTTGTGGGCCGTTCGAGAAAAATCATGTATCAGGGACCCGGTTCTTTGATACATACATATAATCACGCCTCTTTCCCATAGGGGTAGGCATAGACTACATCTTTCCACTTGCTACGATCCTGACATACCTCTTTCGCCTCTTCAACATTCATCAATCTGTTCATACATGCTCGTCGGTTTAGGGTACTCTTGACCTGACCTTTCTTTAAGACGTCCCCGATCTGATCCAAGTACGTGCGTCTTGGTCTTCCCCTTCCAATGTTCCCATCCACATTCGCCATATACACCTGTTTCGTTAATCTTTTCTTTATTTTTGATTTGATTATTTTTATTATTAATATCGACTATGCGTGGTAAGGCCTCACATGTTTTTTGTTGTTTAGGACGCTAATGAGCGCGTTGAAGCTTAACCTGGGCGGCGCGCCGGAGGGGCCGGCCGGCACCGGCAAGACTGAGACCACCAAGGATCTCGCCAAGGCGGTCGCCAAGAAGTGCGTCGTGTTCAACTGCTCCGACGGGCTCGACTACAAGGCGCTTGGCAAGTTCTTCAAGGTGAGTGGTCCTGTAGCCTCAGATTGGATCTAGATTGGATCTTAAGGCGAGTGTACTCGTGAACGACCTCGACAGTGGCACCACTTCACAAAAAATATATGTTGACGGCCGATGTGGCGCAGTGCTAGTGCAACTGCCTGCGACGCAAAGGTTCCGGGTTCGATTGCCGGTGGGGCACTCACAAAGTTGATATTTATCACTTTTTTTTGGGGTGGTATGGGATCTACCTCCTAGCGGTGGAGCCCGGGCAACGGCAACACAGGCTTGCCTGTGGATAAGTCCGGCTGAACGATCCCACCAAGCGGTGGAAGGCTCCGTAAGGAGCCGCCTGGCTCGCGACCACCATCCCACCGAAGTCTGGCGCCAAGTAGCTTGCTGCGTTCCGTCAGTGTGTGGGAGTGCCAGTGCCTTAACAGGCTTCTTCTGGGTGAGCTCGCTCCATCTTAGATTCTGTCTCTGTCCTATGACCTAGACTAGAGTCAAGAGCAAACCCATCATTAATAAAAAAAAAAAAACTTTGTGAATTCGTACCCAGTCTGGTTAGGACATTACAGGGTGAACCACCTAATTGTCAGAAGAGAAATAGTTCCGTGCTGCGGACGACACGTTAAGCCGTCGGTCCCGGTTGCTGTGTATGATTAATTAGACGGCGGTCGTTACACAACCATTTCAGAGGCTACCTACTATTTTACTAATAGTAGGTAGGTCGGTAGTAGTCATAACCAGACTAGGAACAAATTCACAAAGTGATAATAGCAACTTTGTAAGTGTTTGAAAACCTAAATTTTGAATGTTTTCATAAATTTTATACCTAACTTTGTGAGTGCTCAAAGGGAGTTGAACCCGGAAACTTTTCCCCGCAGGCAGTCGCCCTACCACTGCGCCACATCAGCCGTTGAAGTTAATCTTTAGAAACTTATTTAAATCATTATTGTGTACAGGGTCTAGCGCAGTCCGGAGCGTGGGCTTGCTTCGACGAGTTCAACCGTATCGAGCTGGAGGTGCTGTCGGTGGTGGCCCAGCAGATCCTGTCCATCCAGCTGGCCATCCTGCGCCACGAGAAGCGCTTCGTCTTCGAAGGCACCGAGATCTCCCTCAACCCGACCTGTTCCGTCTTCATAACCATGAACCCTGGGTAACTGGCATTTGCCAATTTACAACTATGCATGTCCTTCTACTCTTTCCAGAATAAACCTGTATCCGAAGTGAGTACCCTGGCACAGTGTGTGTAATGAGTAGGTAAGAGGCTTTAGAAGAACTTCATTGGAACCTGGGAATCATCATCATCTGCCTGCCCTTATATATATATATCCTTTATTGTAACGAAACAAGTAAACATACAGTTGAAACTTAAAATTAAAACAACAGGCGAGCTTATCTCTTTCAGAGATCTCTTCCAGCCAACCTAGCGGGGGTGAAAGATGGGAATACATTATCCTATTTTTTTGGGGTCGGCGCACCACGCAAGTGCTCTGCGACTGTGGGTGGAGCCCCATCGCAATCTATGGCGCACTTAACATCGTGCCTTCTATTGCCAGTCTCTTGCAGCAAAGACGATCTAAACTTGGCGACTGAGAATGCCATTGCGGTCACCAAGTACTGGCAGTCAAAAATATGACAGAAGAACATGCTTTTCCTCCAGTCATCTCTATCATACGTCACATCTTCGTTTACAGCCGTTTGCTTCATATCATATTTTGTACAATCCATTAAAACTTTTATAGGTCTTATTTTGTCTTTCTTTAATTGTGAACCTTGGAATAAGGGTCCAGATAAAAAACTGATCCAAGTATCAACTTTTCGATGTGATAATGTGCAGATCAAAATCTTAGCAATGCTTCACACGAAATACAATAATAAAAACTAACTTCTGATCAATTTTATAGAGATTTGTTTAAAAATTTACTTTGTTCGTAGTTATGCTGGCCGTACCGAGTTACCGGACAATCTGAAGGTGTTGTTCCGTACGGTGGCCATGATGGTGCCTGACTACGCAATGATCGGCGAGATCACGTTGTACTCCAACGGCTTCGTCGTCGCCGGCCCGTGAGTATAACAGCCTTTTGTCAATAGTCTCAATAAGGAGGTTTCTTTTTATTTATTTTAAACTATTCCCTAGTCGATCGATAGATGGCGCTGTATTGGCTGCGTTAACGTAAGAAACGGAACGTAAAAAATATTTTTTTCACTTGGATTTATGAGATCGTAAAACGAAACGTAACTAATAATTTGTTACATGGCTCGCATTTCGCATACAAATTTGAAATTTATGGATTTCAATGCATATTAACGAAAATCACAACTAAAACAACGTAAAAACCAAATAGAGTATTAAATTAATAGCAAAGCGCAAAAAACGAGTATAGATTAGGAAAAAAAAAAGGTTTTGGCTTTGGCATCTAGTAACGTAGTCAGTTCAACGCCATCTACAGAGTGATTCAAAGCAAAACTGTTTTACTTGAATACCAAATTTTAAAACACTTCCCGTGTTAGGTATACAATTTTTGAAAACTTGCAAAATTTTCAAGCGCGGGCAGGATTTGAACCTGTGACTTTCGCATTACAAATTTTTTAAACGACTATCATTTCTAATTGAAAATAGCACTGCCATTTTATCTTAAATAGGCTTAGACATGTATAAAAGATGATCGCCTCTTAAATTGGCTTTGATTTTACGCATTTTATGCGATGTATGTCAAAATTAAGCGGCGATTTAAAATATGGCGGTTAAACTAAACATACAAGGAAATCTGCGATATGTCGCGAAAATCATAGTCTATGACAACTACTGTCATTTCTTATCTTATTTAACGAAAAGTGACAGTGATATTTTAATTAGACGATTTAGTCAGTGGAATCGATACAAATATCACGCAACATTTAGGCCATTAGCACAAAAAAGTGGTTGTGCTCGTCCAGGATTTAAATCCTGGACTTTCCGCACCCTAAACGAAAATTACACCCCTAAACCAACCAATCCAAACAAGGTGATAATGTTAAAGCGAGTGTAGCCGTCAACGACCTCAACGGTGGCGCCACTTCACTAAAAAAGTTTTCTCTTTATACAAACAATCAATCAGAATGTCCGATGCCCAAGCTTAAGTATTATCCTATAGTAAAATTTGAAACTGCAAACGCAATGAAATACTCGCTGCAATTAAAGTTATGGAAAAAAGTGCCTAAAAGCGGCCACTTTTTGTATTAATTGCCATAACTTTAATTGCAGCAATTATTTCATTAAGTTTGCAGGTTCTAATTTTACAAAGGGATAATACTAAAAACTTGGGCATTGGACATTCTGATAGATTGTTTGTATAAAGAGAAAACTTTTTTTTGTGAAGTGCCGCCAACGTCGAGGTCGTTGACGGCTACACTCGCCTTAAAACAAAGTCACACTGTAGTCTCAGGAGATTGTAGTCAAGTTATCCAAAAAAGTTGTTGGGCTCGTCCGGGATTTGAACCCGGGACCTCTTGCACCCTAAGCGAAAATCATACCCCTAGACCAACGAGCCGGTGTCTATCACATTAAAACTATCACATACGTTATTAACAATTTATATTGTTATCAAGTTCGCTAAGGACAAAAAAGTGATTGGGCTCGTCCGGGATTTGAACCCGGGACCTCTCGCACCCTAAGCATAACCCATAAAATCATACCCCTAGACCAACGAGCCGGTGCCTATCACATTAAAACTATCACATACGTTATTAACAATTTATATTGTTATCAAGTTCGCTAAGGACAAAAAAGTGATTGGGCTCGTCCGGGATTTGAACCCGGGACCTCTCGCACCCTAAGCGAAAATCATACCCCTAGACCAACGAGCCGATGTCTATCACATTAAAACAATCACACACATTAGTAACAATTTATATTGTTATCAAGCTTGGTAAGGACAAAAATTTAATTGGGCTCGTCCGGGATTTGAACCCGGGACCTCTCGCACCCTAAGCGAAAATCATACCCCTAGACCAACGAGCCGATGTCTATCACATTAAAACAATCACACACATTAGTAACAATTTATATTGTTATCAAGCTTGGTAAGGACAAAAAATTAATTGGGCTCGTCCGGGATTTGAACCCGGGACCTCTCGCACCCTAAGCGAAAATCATACCCCTAGACCAACGAGCCGGTGATAATCACTTTAAAACAACGGTACACTTAGGTATGAATTTTAATATAATAAACAAGTTTAGCCGTCGGCGGTCGCCTTTCACTTATCTTACGCAATAAAAAGATCAATAGTAGCGAAGCAATAATATTCATTGTAATACGATAAGTAGGTACTTACCTGCTTGAACTATTGTTATAAATCATTCGTAATTCAACAATAAGTTTATTACGTGATATTGACACAATTCATATCTGTATTCTTGGCCACTTCTTAGCCGCGATTGTAACATCCCTTTTTTGCACTTGTGTTAAGGAAATTAAAAAGAAAATTTGATGAAATGCACAAACATTCTGCTGAGCTGTAATTTAGATTTTTCTTATGTTACATTTTTATTAGGCCTATAGATAATAATAGTCTCTCTTATTGGCCTTATTTATGAAATCATTCACGATAGTTATATTGTTCAGAAGCCTTTATAACGACAACGTATTTTCTGTCTCGTCCTTTATTTTTTGGAACATCTTAAAAATAATTTATGTACCTACGCTGTTTAAAATTCTTTAGATTGAGTCGTATAGATGTAAAGATAAAGATGATTAATATAAAAATAAAATTGGGCATACACACACACACATCACGCCTATATCCCATGTGGGGTAGGCAGAGCGCAAACGGCCGCAAAACGGACATTTACGCCACGGCTGACAAATATTTGAGGGCCAATCGGAAACATGTGCATCGCCATAGTGATAGGTTGTCAGCCCATCGCCTAAAATTGCAATACACACCCTCGAGTCCCTTATTCGCCTCTTACGACTCCCAAGGGTAAGAAATGGGGTGATGCTATTCTTAGCCGGCATCACACGGCATACAAATGGCAAATAATATGTAAAACTAAAGTAGTGCTTACATTTATTAACTATGTGAACGAAGATGATGCAAGGACCGCAGCGCACATCTAGTGACTTCTGGCGCGAGCCATTTTTAGTAGCAAATTGGAAATTACCACTATTGTAACGTAATTGAAACGAACAATCTTATTTGACTTTTTGAGCAAAATCCTTTGACGTCTACGTGAGCAGTTGCGAAACCAAAAACTTTATTTCTATTTAAATTTGCTAGTGTAAAACGGCTTTGCCGTGTGATGCCGGCTTAGTATAGCATCATTCCATTTCTTTGCCACGTGACTAAGAGACTCGAGGGTTTCATGTGCATTACAATTTTAGGCGAGAGGCGACAACCTGTCATTTTAGTTTTTCTGAAACTTAAATATTTGTCAGACGTGGCGATAGCGACCTAATAAGTGATATGTGTGTGTGTGTGTGTGTGTAATATGGCTTTAGACATATAGCGCTAGATTTCTACTGGCTTTTATATATTTTGTTGAATATACATTAACGTCTGAATTATCTTAAGACTATTTTGTTAATTTTCCTAAAGGTTGGCGGCGAAGATCGTACAAGCCTACAAGCTATGTTCAGAACAGCTGTCTTCACAAAACCACTACGACTATGGCATGCGAGCTGTCAAATCAGTGCTTCTAGCTTCTGGCGCGTTGAAGAAAGCTTATCCGGAGAAGGATGAGTCACAGCTCGTGTTGAGAGCTATCATTGATGTTAATATGCCCAAATTCCTGTCCCAAGTGGGTATTACAAGTTGTTTCATAAAACTATCTTCACAGAAATGGTTCAACTACGGAAAGTGCGCATTAGTTTTGAGATTTTTTTAGGGTGGCCACCAGAATCGTAAGAAATATTTGTATTCTATATGGTGAAATTTTGCTAGTGACCGATACCGAAATCTCAATACGGACTGGTGATAAGGAACAACTTTCCCCAATAAGGTTGAAATACGACAATAATATTTCGATTTTCCATAGATATTCAAATCAGCTGACCGGTAATTTTTTATAGAAGGTTCAAATTTGTTGTCGTAGTTCGACTTATGCCCGTCTTGAGTTTTCGCTATCGGTCATTAGTAAAATTTCACTGTATATAATTCCCATTAAAAATCTATTTCAATGAAACAAAGCAGATCATCAATTTACATTCCTATGTTATGTATCCTACATTCACGCATTACATTCCTATGGTTTTTATCCCGCCCGAGCCGGTTTTCTGTTAGGACAATACAAAATAGTTATAAAAAAAAATATTTTATACAAATATTTTTTTTTACAATGACGGATCATGACGTCAATAAGTGGTAATACTATCCTACTTTGAATAAAGTAATTTCATTATCATTTTCATCCCAGGACGTGCCCCTATTCATGGGTATATACGGCGACCTGTTCCCGGGCGTAGAGATCCCGATCCCGGACCGCATCGAGCTCACCAAGTGCATCATGAAGGATCTCGACAAGCGCAACCTGCAAAAGACCGATTGGTACGTCGAGAAGATCATCCAGGTCAGTATAGCATACAGGTCACAGGTCTAATAGAGTGTAAATGTACCTATATTGCTAATCTAATCCACAAGACAAAAAACTGGCCTAATCAGATTGACAGATATCTATCTACGCTAGATAATCCAGTAAAGTCGATATGTTTTCAACATGGCAAAAGCCATGACAGTGCAACCAATGGTATGAGATCCGTTTTTCTTGCTCCAAAAGCATGTTTCAAGTCCGATCCGTTCTTCCCAAAATAACTCTTTAGCCGAATCGTGCCCCCTCGTTTGATCCCAGCGTTTGGTTGTTTGAACAACCACAAACACCTCTCTTTGTGGTTGTTCAAACAGTCAGCCCAATCGCGCCCTTACTCCCCACTAATCAGTCAGGTGTAGGTTTCAATGCTCCGGAGCTAACATTGAAGAGACCAGTCTCAAAAAATATAAAGTCAGTACCATGAAACTCACGTTAAAATAGCGTGTCCCTATGTCTTTTTGCGGGATAGGCGTATGAGTTAACGCTCTAATCTACCTGCCAAGTGCAGCAAGATACTTTCTACAGTGGTTTTAAAGATGTTGACGACGGTTTAGTTGATAGTTTTGACATGACAAGTAACACAGTCACCAATACATTTATTTTTAACTCAAGATATACGAGATGATGCTGGTGCGTCACGGCTTCATGATTGTCGGCCCTCCTATGGGCGGAAAGACGCAAGCATACCAGTGCCTCGCAGACTCGCTTCAAGCGTTACAGATGATGAAGCCGCCGCCGAGGCACAAGGAGAACAGGGCGATATATCGCATCATCAACCCCAAGGCTATAACCATGGGACAATTGTATGGATGCTTCGATCCAGCGTCGCATGAATGGTAAGCAAAGACATGTTTAATAGCACATTCACACATGCCAATATGGGCAGGGAAATAGCAAGGGTAGTTGGCAGCGAGAATATGTGAACAGGTTACTTGCACTGCTACTCGTCATGCCGCTATCACTTCCCGTGCTCCCTCGAATGTCGGCTTTTCGTGCGCGGGTCAAAGGAACGGCAGCACAAACGCTTATGGAATGTATTGCTGCGAGAAGAGTATGACGGCAATATGTGAACACTCACTCGCGATGATACTTCCGTGGAAGCAATATTCGCGACAGCGGCAGGAGCAGGAGCAGGTGCATGGTGTGAACGTGCTATAACATCTGCAGGTAAATCGATTTGGATCAATCATGATAGAATTTACTAAGTAAAAGACAGTGCTTTTTATAATCGCTTGAAAAAAAACATGATGATGGAAATATTCTGCAAGTTGTAGGTACAACGACATATTAATAGTAACGAAATCATCCAGGTATACGCAGTTGTTTTATCGTGATTTACAACAGTTGATAGTATTTGATGCGTGTAGTTTTACAACTATTGATTCTTTTTTATTGCCTAAGATAAGTGAAAGTATAGCACAAATCATGATAGATAAATGCTCAGGTATGAGTAGTGCTGTTATATTATGATCATCATCGGCTCGTTGGTCTAGGGGTATGATTTTCGCTTAGGGTGCGAGAGGTCCCGGGTTCAAATCCCGGACGAGCCCATAAACTTTTTTTGTCTTTACCAAACTTGATTACAATATCAATTGTTACTAATGAGTGTGATTGTTTTAATGTGATAGTCATCGGCTCGTTGGTCTAGGGGTATGATTTTCGCTTAGGGTGCGAGAGGTCCCGGGTTCAAATCCCGGACGAGCCCAAAACTTTTTTGTCCTTACCAAAGTTGATAATACTATAAATTGTTACTAATGTGTGTGATTGTTTTAAAGTGTTTAGCACCGGCTCGTTGGTCTAGGGGTATGATTTTCGCTTAGGGTGCGAGAGGTCCCGGGTTCAAATCCCGGACGAGCCCAATGACTTTTTTATGAAGAGAAAACACTTAATTTTTCCGCAAATTGTACTTTGAAGAATCATTTTAAAATACATCTTGTATACAATACAGGTAACAAGACAATTCAAGGCGACACCTTACCCACACGTCAAAACACATACACTATACACTTGCAGGGTAGGCACAGCGCTAACGACCGTAAAATACTTTACGCCTGGACAGCTTTTAACTCTTTACTAAGCACAAGTCCGATCCTGCATGGAGTATTGCAGTCACCTTTGGGATGGCTCAGCCAAATACCAACTTGCCGCTCTTGACTCGTAGGAACGCAGGGCCAAGAGGCTCATAGGCGACATAAAACTGGTGGACACCAAGCTACATAGCCTGGCACATCGCCGCAAGGTTGCCTGCTTGTCGGTATTTTATAGATTGTACTTCGGAGAGTGTGCTCAAGAGCTTCACGACCTTGTTCCACCAGCTCCCTTCTACCATCGGACATCCAGACGCACCGCCGGATACCATCCGTACCTGGTTGCCATTCCGCCAATTCGGACTAAGCGCTTCCAGTCATCATTTATAATGCGCACTGCTAAAGAGTGGAACTCACTTCCTGCGTCTGTGTTTCCAAACGCATACAACCCTAATGTCTTCAAAGTAAGAGTGAACAGGCTTCTTCTGGGTGAGTTCGCTCCATCTTAGACTCTGTCTCTGTCCTATGACCTAGACTAGAGTCAAGAGCAAACCCATCATTAATAAAAAAAATAAAAATAAAAAAAATACAGTCGCTATCGCCAAATCAAACAAATATTTGAGGGCCGTGTCAGAAAAATCGAGTATCACACACGTCAAAATGGGTAATTACAATGTAATATTCCAGGTCTGATGGGATCCTGGCCATAGCTTTCCGCGAGTATGCAATGTCCATGACGCGGGACAGAAAGTGGATCTTATTCGACGGCCCAGTGGACGCTGTGTGGATTGAAAACATGAACACAGTACTCGATGATAACAAGAAGCTGTGTTTGATGAGTGGAGAGATCATTCAGGTTGGTAGTGAGATGTTGCTGTCTCTGTCTGACCTGTGGCGGAAGTTGCTGTCTCTTTCTAACTAGGGGCAGAAAGTATTCGACGGCCCAGTGGACGCTGAACACAGTGCTCGATGATAACAAGAAGCTGTGTTTGATGAGTGGAGAAATCATCCAGGTGGGTAGTGAGATCTTGCTGTCTCTGTCTGACTTGTGGCGGAAGTGGCAGTCTCTTTCTAACTAAGGGCAGAAAGTATTCGACGGATAAGTGGATGCGGTATGGATTGAAAACATGAACACAGTACTTGATGATAACAAGAAGCTGTGTTTGATGAGCGGAGAGATCATTCAGGTAGGTGGTAAACTTGCTGTCTCTGTCTGACTTGTGGCGGAAATGGCAGTCTCTTTCTAACTAGGGGTTAGAAAGTATTCGACGAACAGGTGGACGCAGTATGAATTGAGAACATGAACACAGTACTAGATGATAACAATAAGCTGTGTTTGATGAGTCGAGAGATCATTTCAGGTTGGTGGTGAGATCTTGCTGACTCTTTCTAACTTGAGGTGGAAGTGGCAGTCTCTTTCTAACTAGGGGCAGAAAGTATTCGACGGATAAGTGGATGCGGTATGGATTGAGAACATGAACACAGTACTCGATGATAACAAGAAGCTGTGTTTGATGAGTGGAGAAATCATTCAGGTGGGTAGTGAGATCATGCTATCTCTGTCTGAATTGTGGCGGAAGTGGCAGTCTCTTTCTAACTAGGGGCAGAAAGTATTCGACGGACAAGTGGATGCGGTATGGATTGAAAACATGAACACAGTGCTTAATTATAACAAGAAGCTGTGTTTGATAGAGAGAGCTTAGAGATCTTCCAGGTATAACGCGCGTTTCAATCAGTTGCAATGAACTTGCGTCTGGTTTTAAGCTTGCAAAATGCTATACCACATGTAAGGTGGGCCTCATGCAAAGTTTACCTCTTTGTATGGGTACTCTTAACACTGAAATAGTTGTACTTTTACACGTAGTTTGATAGTTTCAGCCGTGGCGTTTATGTCCGTTTTTTGCGACCGTTTTCGCTCTGCCTACCCCGCAAGGGATTATAGGCGTGATATGTGTATGTGCGTTTATTTAGATTTATTTCACATACCTACAAACAATATAGATATTGTACTAACTTATACGATTGTATTGTTAATAGCACTATGGCGTACCCTGGGGGAGGCCTACGTCCAGCAGTGGAATGCAATAGGCTGATGTAGATGTAGGTTGTTAATTGTTTGTGTGTGTAATTATTTATAGGTCATGTTCCTAAAATAAAACATTTATTGATTTAATTTTATTCAATTCATATTAATGAGTAATATGGTTTCAGATGACCAACAGCATGAACCTGATATTCGAGCCGGCGGATTTGGAGTTCGCATCTCCTGCCACGGTGTCACGCTGCGGCATGATATACATGGAGCCGGAACAACTTGGTAACTTGCTATTCGAGCTAATAAAGTCACGTAAAAAGCAATGGTCATATTCGTACATCAGCCTATTGCATTCTACTGCTGGACGTAGGCCTCCCCCATGGTCATGTAGCGAACTCTGGAAGCTACGAAAATAAGCTCACACAAAGTGGTTCACGAGCAAGCAAGACGCAATAGAAGTTCCAACATATCTGTAAGATGGCGCCACGTGACAGATTGGCAGAGAAACAAAGAGCCTGAAACCCGGTATCGAAGTGTTTCACCGCGCAACGCATATATACAACTTGCAATTCTATCCAGGTGGACCAGTCGGTCCCCCTGGCCACAACACCCGGCCAGGCAGGGTTAGCTACCCTTTTCCTGACTCCACCTAGAACCCTCCATTCTGCCTATTGGCATCACTTCCTGTCACCCGCCATAGTCATAAATGTTTTGAAAAATGCCCCACTACCTACTATTTCACAATTTCCCGTTTTCGGCATCCAGCCAATACCAGTCGCCCTCTTTGAGTCATCGGTCGAAGTACGTATGCGGAGGCGTGGCTAGCACTCGTTTGTGCCATATGGCATACCCTGGGTGAGGCATACGTAGCAGTAGGCAATAGGCTAAAGTGAGGCCATCCCAAAAGCCATATTTGACAGCTGTCAGTTTCATACTCAAAGAGACGTCAACAAAGAAAAATGGACCCTCTGCCATAGTATTAGCGTGAATCTTGCTCGTTGGTATGGCCGTACTGTATGTAATGTGATGTGATGTCATGTCACTGGCCCGATGTCGTAGCGGATAGAACTCCAGCCTGCTTCGTCGAGGTCCATGGGTTCGACTTTTTTGTTCCCACTGTGTGGTTCCCACAAGACACAAATATATTTAAGTCAATTTTCAGATATTTGTGTTCAGTGTGGGTGTTTTCTATGTATAATATGTTTTTATTTACAACAAATATATAAGTAATAATATCAGCTATTTAGTTTCCATAGTACAAGCTTCGTTTGGGGTATGTGGCGCTGTGTGGAATGTTTAGGGTATTTATTTATTTATCAATTAATGTGTTGCCGTGTGATGCCGGCTTAGAATAGCATTACCTCATTTCTTTCCCGTGGGAGTTGTAAGAGGCGACTAAGGGACTTGGGGGTGTGTGTGTATTGCAATTTGAGGCGTTAGGCTGACAGCCTGTCACTGTGGCGATACACAATTTTTTCGAATGACCCTCAAATATTTATCAGACGTGGTGTAAATGTCTGTTTTTGGCAGACGTTTAGATAGATAGATAGATAGATTAAACGTTTATTGCATAATTAACAACACACACATACATTCAACAGTAAAAGAAAAATAAAGTGTTAATACATTTCAAAATAAAATAAAGGGTAAATAAATAAAGGGTAAATACTTACACAGTTAAATGCACATGTGTGCTGCAGCGATGCAAAGGGCCAAGGCTCAGTGCAAGGAATGCCCAAAAGAGGGTTTACGCTCTGCCTACCCCATAAGGAATTACAAGCGTGATATGTGTGTGTGTATGATTATTATAGTATTCTGTGGTTGTCCTCGTAGGTTGGCGTGCGTTCCTGGCGTCGTACAACGTGTACCTGTCGAAGAAGCTGATCCCCGAGCAGTTCACGCTGATCCAGGAGCTGATTGACTGGCTGATCCCACCGATCTTCGAGTTCCACATGCTCAGGTGCAAACATTTCGTCTCCGTCGGGGAGATACACCAGTTCTTTGTGAGTATTTTTATGTTAGAGTCAACGTATCAATCCGTAACACATAGGTTCATACATAAATCACGCCTTTATCATTTGCGGGGTAGGCAGCGCGTTAACGGCCGTTAAATAGGGTCGCCACGTCTGGCAAATATTTAAGGGCCGTTTCACAAAAATAGTTTACAGTGTACAGTGACAGGTTGTCAGCCATAATGTCAGTTGATAAACTCAATATACATACACATATCATGCCTTTATTCTTTGCGGGGTAGGCAGAGCGTGAACGGCCGCAAAATACGGCCATTTACGCCACATCTGACAAATATTTGAGGGTCATTCGGAAAATTATGTATCGCCATAGTGACAGGTTGTCAGCCCATCGCTTAAAATTGCAATACACACCCTCGAGTCCCTTTGCGCCTCTTACGACTCCCACGGGAAAGAATTTGGGCGATGCTATTCTAAGCCGGCATCACACGGCACAATATTCATCATTTCCAATTTTTTATGTAATTGTATGTTTTTCTGTTTGCAGTCGTTCACGCGTCTGTTCACGTGTCTGCTGGAGGAGGAGGTGCAGTTCAGCACCATCTGGCTGCAGTGCACCTTCCTCTTCGCTCTGCTTTGGGGACTCTGCTCCACTGTCGACGGTAAAGTTGTCCATATTTCCGGCTCCGTAAGGGGCCGCCTGGCTCGCGACCACCATCCCACCGAAGTCTGGCGCCAAGTAGCTTGCTGCGTTCCGTCAGTGTGTGGGAGTGCCAGTGTCTTAACAGGCTTCTTCTGGGTGAGCTCGCTCCATCTTAGACTCTGTCTCTGTCCTATGACCTAGACTAGAGTCAAGAGCAAACCCATCATTAATAAAAAAAAATATATTTTTATAAATCATAAGAGGCCAGTCCAGCGCTTTTACCTGTTGCTAACCGTTTCCCCGTGGGGAAAGACGTTTTTTCGGCATGAATTATGCATAAAATTAAACCTCATCAAAGTTCGTTGCGTACTTTTAAAGATTTAAGCATACATAGGGACATACTAATTACACGCATGTTAACAACACGCTTTGAAAATGCCGTGTGATTACTCTGGCCAGCCCCGGGACAGTGACTTTATTTTTATTTATTTTTATCCCACCACAATACAAATTTGTTATAAAAAAGAAAAATGTGTTGTACAAGTTTCCTATTTTTTAAAATGACGGATCATGGCGTCAATAAGTGATAATAATATCCTACATTGAAAAAAGTTTTCAATTTTTTATTTCATAGGGACACGGGAAGCGACTTAATTTTGTACTATTTAGTGATTAGAGGCCAGTCCAAAATCCACTGAATACCAAATGTTTAAAACACTTACCGTGTTAGGTGTGCAAATAAAAATAATGGTTTTCAATTAATCGCGGGTTTTCGTCTCTTAGATTATATTTAATCTGTAAAAAATGAATTAGTCTCTGTGTGTTAGCTGCAAAACTAACCCGGTAGATGGAGCCGCACCATGCGTTATTGGCATCAAGTCAAAATACACTTGCAATTTTCGCGGGCAGGGGTACGCGGTAGCCCAGATGAAAAAGGCGTCGCCACTAGTGAAGCCGCAGGTTCAACTTCTACCCGCGCTTAAACATTTTTTAAAAGAAAAATAAACGGCCAAGTGCGAGTCGGACTCGCACACAAAGGGTTCCGTACCGTTATTTACTTGCAAAAATACACGTGTTTTGTATGGCAGCCCCCTTAAATATTTATTATATTCAAATTTTTAGTATTTGTTGTATTAGCGGCAACAGAAATACATCATCTGTGAAAATTTCAACTTTCTAGGTATAACGGTTCAGGAGATACAGCCTCGTAACTGTAGGACGGATGGACAGACAGACAGACGGACAGCCGAGCCTCAGTAATAAGGTTTCCGTTATTACCCTTTGGGTACGGAACCCTAAAAAATACCTGAAATTCGTTACAGGCGAAAGCCGCAAGCTATTCGACACGTGGTTCCGCAGGCTTCTCGACGGCAGCAACAACACCTACCCCAAGCCCAAGTGCTTCAAGCTCGCCAAGAACCAGCTGTTTCCGGACACTTCCCTTGTGTTCGACTTCTTATATGACAAGAGGAACAACGGCGTCTGGATACCCTGGTCCGACTTGGAGAAGGAGCTGCCAGTGCCCGCCAATGCCAAGGTATACACAAATATACACACACACAAAAACACGCTTACACAAATACGCAAACACACAAAATACACTCAAACACAATCATACAAATACACACACAAAAACACAAATTCACAAATATACACAAAAACAGTTACTACAAGAACTATCTGTTTGCGAACACTTGTGTTTGATTCTCTCTCCGACAAGATAAACAACGGCCTCTGGATGTCCTGGTCTGACTTGGAGCAGGAGCTGCCCGTGCCCGCCAATGCCAAGGTATACAGAAATATACACACACACAAAAACACGCTTACACAAATACGCAAACGCACAAAATACACAGACACACACACTCAAACACAATCACACAAATATACACACAAACAGTTACTACAAGAACTAGCTGTTCTATGACAAGAGGAACAACGGCATCTGGATACCCTGGTCCGACTTGGAGAAGGAGCTGCCAGTGCCCGCCAATGCCAAGGTTATTTTAGTAATCCCTCCCGTGTGAGAGACTGAATCGACGGACGAGTAGTTTGAGTTATGTCAGAGTTTTTAAGTCAAACTGCTAGACAACGGATCATTGAGCTAATTGAAAGTGGTGCATTGGGAAATTTGACACCGTAGGATTAAGATTACCGCCCTGTGTTTGTGCTAAACGTTTCACGTTTAAATAAATGAGACTGCTTCTTTACAAACCAACATGTTAATACTAAACACCTTGCGAGCTCGTAGTATTTCCTGAAAATAATTGGGGGCGCTACAGTAACATAATACATTTTGCTAATGTAGCGAGCTTATCTTTTCAAGCTAGTTATTGTGTAAGTGGAATATATTGCGATACATCAAAAAAGTTATCGTCAGCGAATCGAGCTCCAAATTTCACAGTATTATAGTTGAGGTTCCAAAGCACTATTTCAGATTATTTTTTATTTGCTATTGAAATCGGTTCGAGCTAAATCGCTCATTGTTGTGCATACCCTAACGCATCTGAAGGTTCAAACAAATTTATATGGACAGGTGAACGACATAATAATCCTGACGAACGAAAACGCCTGCCTGCGTTACTTCGTCACCAAGATGGTGAAGCACAAGCGGCCGATTCTGTTCGTGGGACCCACGGGTACCGGCAAGTCTTCTTTGGTGCTCAACTTCCTGTTAGGGCTGCCTAAGGAGAGATACATCACAAATAATATCAATTTCTCCGCCAGGACTACGGCGAACCAGGTCAGTACTCTCAGCAAAATCGAGAAAGTGACGTTTTTATTGTTCAAGACAATTATTTCCCATCGTGATATTTTCATGAGACTATGGCAACTGACAGGAATAATGCCAATGGAATAGCCGGGTGTTGTGGCCAGGTCACCGACTGGTCCGCCTGGATAGAATCGGAAACACTTTAAAACCGCGTTTCAGGCACAATGTTCTCTGCCAATCTGTCACGTGGCGCCATCTAGCGGATATGTTGGAACTTCAGTTGCGTCTTGATTGCTTGTGAACCACTTGAATAATTTTCTTGTAGTAGCTTCCTGAGTTCGCTACATGTAGTATGTTTGTTGACTGGTTTATTCATAGTTATTTTCTAACGGATTCTTACTGATGTGTTAATTGATGACCGCTCATTTCGTAAACCTACCGATATTATTAGCTTAAATTAAACTTTAGTGAACAAGTGGGGCCCCCGAGTAACATTTTAGAAAAAACAACACTTCTATCCCTTTTTATTTAAATAATTTAAAACTGCTCATTCTAAAAGGTCGTAAGTGCATGATGACGTCAGAATACGATTATTAAAATGGTATCCCTACAATTCTTGAAAATAATAAAATATAATGGCAATACTGATGATTGAAAGATGATTGACAGCGACATTACAATACATTTCCAGGGTTGCCAACCGTACAATACAAGGTTCTTCGTACGAATACGAAACTATGGTCTCCCGTACGATACGCGAGGACAAGTATTCACTTCTGTACGAGGTTTCGGAATTTTTCATAATTTTGCTTGCAAATGCTGATTGCAAACGATTTTACGTATTGAAATGTTTTGATTAAATTGGATGTTAAAGAAGTCTAAAGGCGGAAACATACTATCTGACGCATCCATCAGCCGCGGCTTAAGACAGTGTGCACGGAGTGTCCGCGGACGAAATTCGTCTATGGTCGCGGTCGCGATGATGACGTCGAGCGACGAGTAGGACGAAATTTTTTATTTAACTGTGGCCACATTGTATTGTCTACCAAGAAATTAGATAAAAAGAAGCGTTTACGTGTTTACGTCCACGAAATAAATTAAAAGCGACTCCAGAATCTAAAGGCCAGTGCACATTGTCTATGGTATCCGACCGGCTAGATATCTCTCTCAGACTGTGCGCGACTTAGATAGTTTGCAGTTTCACATAAATTACTACACAGATTCAAATAAGTCGCGGATGACGGACGCGGCTGATGGACGCGTCAGATAGTATAGTTTCGCCTTAATTAGGAAGTAAAAAAACGTTGCAGAATGGGAGGGTGGAAGGGAAAAGAGAAAGACGAAGACGCACAAACTTTACTCAAATTAAGAAACGGAGAGTCTACGAGTCGTGACTAACGTAACTTTAGTAGAGTCGTGTAGTACTAAGAGGTCAAAACCCCAGCAGGAAAGACACAAGTGTGGAAATACCACATTGCTGGACATGGGCCTCCCCCTATAAGGGGTTATTTGCCATACTCACTACGCTTAGCAGGTGGAATGGCGAGCGCAGTGTAAGGTGTTGTATTCACTGACAACGCTGCTGCCCATTTCCTGGAGTCATCCCTTAGTCGGCTTTTACGACACCCGGGTAGATATTGATATTGATAAGCATTTTGTTTGCCTTTGGCATCTTATCTAATAACTTAATCAGTTGGTACTCTTCGGTAGTTACCTACTTGTTGGCGTGTGACATGTCAACACGGCCCGCATCTAGTGTGGCATGTTCATGGCATGTTTCTTAAGCTTCCAGTTCCATATTGGTTCCATAGATTACAACCGGTGCGTCGACGCGCGTGCTTCATTTGCGTAGACGTACAAGCCACAGTCTGCGCTAGCCTTGAGTGCTTCAGTACGAAAAAAAAAAACCCAGTTGGCAACCCAGCCAACTATGTACTTTGACGTTATTGACAGTTTTGGCGCTCATGATGCGCTTTTTTTTGTAAATTTACGTCTACAAACCGATGTGTTTTTTTTTGCAGGATAATCATCGTATTGTGACGTCACAAGCACGATTTCAGAAAATTGATTATTTTTTCCTAGATTTTCAACAGAAAAATTTGAAACTTTTTCACTATGAATCTGCAATCAGAAATCTCCGAAATGGTCATAGAAAAAGTGGATATTATGAAATTTGAGCGCTTGTCAATTCTTCTTCTATGTGTAAAACATCAGCAAAAGTATAAAAAAGATGTGACAGCTTTGTTTTATAAGAAGGAAGTTTTTACTCTGCAGTGTTTTGGCCAGAACACTCGACGCTATTCCCATCGATTTGTCCATGATTAACGTTGTTTCAATAGCATTTCATTTTATTGAATACTAAATAAGAAATCTTGCAAACAAATTCTACTGCGGGTAGCATTTGAACCGAAGACTTTAGCCATAGCGCGGGGCACGGAGCCGTGCCACGCGTCATTGGCATCAAAATACACTTGCAGAATTCGCGGTCAATGGACGAGACCATATGGAAGAGGCGATGGCGAAAATCGCAGGTTCAAATAATGCCCGCGGGAGAATTTTCCAAGTTTTCTAAAACTAAGACAACTCTGCGAATGCTTTAGGTGGATGATTCTTTTTGAGATGGATGTAAACGTAAAGTACACAATTTTTTTTCAGACGCAAGACATTATAATGTCGAAAGTGGATAGGAGACGAAAAGGTGTGTTCGGACCGTCTATGGGGAAAAAGGTAAATATTCTGTGGTTTATCTCACTTCGTACAATAAATCTAAAACTTGAAGAAATTTGAGCGTAGTAAAATGTTGCAAGAACACTTATTTCTCAGTCGAACGTGGTCTTCTCCACCGCACATGTTTGCATCTTTTTTAACAGCGGAAAACAGCCATATGATGCCGGCTTAAAATAGCATAAACCCATTTCTTTCCCGCGGGTGTTGTAAGAGGCGACTAAGGGACTCGAGGGTTTCATGTGTATTACAATGTTACACTATAGTGATACACGATTTTTCTGTACCGCCCATTAAGTATTTGTCAGAGGTGACGATAGCGACCGTATTTTTACGGCCTCTAACGCTTTGCCTACCCCGCAAGGGATGACGGCGTGATGTGAGTGTGTGTGGAAAATTTCAATTTGAAACAAATGTCGTTTTCAGATGGCGGTGGCGTAAAGTTACATGCCGTGCGATTAACCTGGCCAGCCCCGAGGCAGTGCCTTTATTTTTATTTTTTTTACCCGCCCGAGCCGGTTTCTATTAGGACATTACAAAATTTGTAATAAAAAAATTTGTTCAATAAATTTATTTTTTTACAATGACGGATCATGACGTCAATAAGTGGTAATACTATTCTACATTGAATAATGTAATTTCATCTTCATTTTTGATATACGGGGTGTAAGGGACGGTGTACCGAAAACTTTGCAGGCGTGATCAGACCACGTAACTGAACAACTTTTTCTATGGAAGATATGTTGGTAAACGAGAATTTTTTTTCGACCTCCCATACAAAATTCCCGATCAATTAACTGACTGACTTTCTATGGAAACTCGAATAAAAAAATTTCGTTTCCCAACATAGGCTCCATAATAAATGTTGTTCAGTTCCATGGTCTGATCGTGCCTGCAAAGTTTTCGGTACACCGTCCCTTACACCCTATATATGTATGTGCGTGTGAAAAAAATGTAATGCATGTTGTTTACACTCAGTGCGTTCTGTTCGTGGATGACTTGAGTATGCCTCAAAAGGAAACGTACGGCGCGCAACCACCACTCGAGCTGCTCAGACAGTGGATCGACCATGGACACTGGTACGACCTTAAGGATATGGTGCGCCAGGATGTTGTCGACGTGGTAAGCATGCAGACAAACTAACATAATTATGTACCTATAGCAACAGGCTATCAAACTAATGTATTGCTAGCTAAGCGAGCATGTCAGTTTACATCAAAACAATGGCATAATACGTACTACAATTAAACAATTTTAAATGGATTTAAGTTGTATTTATTCTGGATTTTACAATTCCTACGTTTCGAGCTATTTACAGAGCCTGTGGTCGCGGATGACTTAGGTTCAAACTTAAGACAATATTATAATACGTATTGCGAGTGAAGCGAGCTCGTGGTTTTACCATAAAACCGACGTGGTTTCATGTTAAAACCGTAAGCATTACATTGTTTACCGAAAAAATAGTAACAATACGTTTTGTGAGCGAAGCGAGTTCACCTTTTCACCTTATAACAATAGCACTACAAGTATTGCGATTGCGAGCGAAGCTAGCCTCAGCTGAAGTATACATTTTCTATTGTAGATAATCCTAAACTCACAAACCATAAAATGCACATGCATTCTATGCAAAATATAAACCCACTAATCCTAAAAACTTAACAAACGTTAGCGCAACACATAATTGTCTTTCCCACATTTTCTAGCTGTTCGTATCAGCGATGCGATGCAACACATAATTCTCTCTCCCACATTTTCTAGCTGTTCGTATCAGCGATGCGATGCAACACATAATTCTCTTTCCCACATTTTCTAGCTTTTCGTATCAGCGATGCGATGCAACACATAATTCTCTTTCCCACATTTTCTAGCTGTTCGTATCAGCGATGCTGCCCCCTGGCGGCGGCTCCAACCTGATCTCAGGTCGACTGACGAGACACATGTTCCTCGTCGCATTAGATTCCTTTGAAGACAATACCCTGAACAAAATCTTCGGCACCATCGTCGATTGGCACTTTGCTAAGGGATTCACTGAGACCCTACAGAGAATGGGCAAGGTATTTAGTTGTTTATTTTTACACAAATATCCTGGATGCTTTCCTAGTTTATTTAATAATTTTCAACAGTCATAAAACACTGTGCGGATTAGGGCCTTACGCAAGAGAATCGACTACCGAGCTCTCGTCCATACAAAAAGAGAAAACGTTTTCCTACCCCTAAATGTAATCTGATCTCAATGATTTTTTAGAATGTTGTTGACACAGTAAAAAACTAGGTTTGTAGTTTTTCTTTTTTTCGAATTTTGCAATTGATTGAAAATTATAGGCGTCTAAAAGTCACTTTTTTTATGACAAAATCTTCCTTGAAGTAAAACGTTTGTATTTTGAAAACAAAGTAGTTTCAAGAAAAAATAAAAAGCTATAAACCTAGAATATAATATGCTGAAACGATGGACACCAAAATCAAAAATATTGGTTGTGATTTAGTATGTGGGAAACGTTTTCTCCCGAGACGCAAATTTTACTTTAAAAATACCTACAGTCAGTCGCTAGCGGCAACGCTCTCTATCGCACTATCGGGGGTCGGGGGGTGAAGTAATGTTTCACGTATGATAGAGATGTTAACGAAAAAGTCGAAAGTAGAGATGAGAAAGGAATCGATATCCCTTGTTACCAATTTCTGTTTCAAAATGTAAGGAGAAGATAAATTTCGCTCCTAATATTACATTAGGTTATCGGACTGCTCCAGAAGGATGGTATAGTACTTTACGATGCAAGTTTGGTAAATTGAAAATTACGATCGAGGCAAATGTAATTAATAACAACCAATTTTAATGTACTAATTATTAATTTATTTTTCAATCGAGCTTGTAAAAGTTATTAGGTAATAGTAAACGAGTGTTTAACGTGATGACCCCTTTCTGCTGGCAGAATTCGAGGTTCTAAAATTACATAATTCTTAAAATTAAATAAATAGTTTAAAAAAATGCTTCCTGACTACCGAAAAATTCGAAACAAGGAAAACATTTATAAGTTTTCTAGAAATTTCATGTTAATAATGGTATTAAAATTATTTCATATAATAAACGTGGTCGTGCATTTTTTATAACCCTCTGAAACTTAACGACGCAACGACTACGGTATTTATATTAAGTCAATATGATACCATTTTTTTCTTGTTTAAAATTTTTCCGTAGTCGGGAATCAGTTGTCTAAACTTTTTATTTTATTTAAATTTCTTTATGGGGATCCCAAACGAAACTACCATCCACCATCACTTAAAAAGATAAGCATATGAATAAGCTACTATGAACAAGGGTTCTGTAAACGAATTAAAATATTTTTATCTACACTCGTCTCATAATGTTCGAATTATGAACTTGAAAACAGTTGCATAACGACCTGCTTTATGCATTCTGCCTATAGAAATAACAGTTTCATAGAAATTACAGAAGCGTTATGACTTAATGAGAAGGCTCTTACTTCGATAAAGTTGAGAAATGAAACGAAGTGTTTTTTGCCAATACTCAAATTGCCATCTTCTGCCACACCTGTCAGTTGTCGTTGAACGGTAATTGTTCGGTTGTTGTTTAGTTGTTTTATAAAATTGTTGTACTGTTGTTGTTGATATGTTGATCAGTTGTTGTTCAGATGTTGCTCAGCCTGTTGTTCAGATATTGTTGTTCAGTTGTTGTTTCGATGTTGTTCAGTTGTTAAGTAAAGTTGTTGTTCAGTTGTAGAGCGTGCGGAAAACTATGCCGCTCTCGTATCGGCTTATACAGCCATGAAAAGTCTTGCCTCAGACACTGATTAAATCGTCTGTCACAGACGTGTGAGGCCAATGATGATGATGATGTTCAGTTGCTGACTCGACATCTGAACAACTGCTGAAGTATAGAATTTTCGAAAATTAATATCAAGCCATATTACGTTCCCGTATTGAATTTGACCTTGTACCGGGCCTTGCGATCGCCGGTGCGGGCGTTTGGAAAATTGTATAACTGAATTTTTTTTGGAGAGTGTAGATAAAATAGTATATGCAACTGCATATAATTATTCATTAGAATGCTCATGTCAAACAATTATCACATTCGGCTGCACCTCGTGACACTCGCATTCAAATGAGCCCCATTTTACGTCAGTTGCATAAACTACGAGTACTATATATTTCCAGTAATAATATTAAAATTCTTAAAATTAATACATACATACATACATATATCACGCCTATTATCCCTTGCGGGGTAGGCAGAGCGTAAATGGCCGCAAAAACGGACATTGACGCCACGTTTGACAAATATTTGAGGGACATTCTGAAAATTGTCTATCGCTATAGTGACAGGTTGTCAGCCCATCGCCTAAAATTGCAATACACACCCTCCAAGTCCCTTAGTCGCCTCTTACGACTCCCACGGGTAAGAAATGGGGTGAAACTATTCTTACGGCAAAATTAACGTTGATACAAAAGGTTGATACTAAGGTGTATTTATTTATTATTTAATATTATTTATGTATATTAGTTAAAGAGTAAGCATTCTTATTATCATTTATTTTATCACATTTCTAAAGTACCGTAGTTTACCTGCAAATTACATATCCTCTGAGTCTCTCAAAGGTTGACTGGAAGAGATCCCTTTTTGGGATAAGTCCGCCTTTGTGCCTCTTGTTTTATTCCATCCTTTACTGATCATGTAAATTTGTTTTGTGGTACAATAAAGTTAATACATACATACAAAATTACTTTCTCTACGAGAATCCATTTCCACAATTCTTATATTTTCATTGGGGATGAAAATATTTATACACATTACATAACATAGGTAGTAAAAAACTTACTTGGATTAATCAATTTATAATGCTCAATTTAGTTTCGGGTACGGTACGCCCCGTACGCCACAATAATCTAAGAAAACAAAATATCACCCCGCGTTGCGCAGTCGTCGCTGCGCTCGCAGGGCTGGCGGCAGCGTTTGTCTGTGTGCGTGAGGTTGTGTGTATGTGTTGTGCGCACTACGCGGGGGCTTGAGCGCGCGAGCGACAGTATGAGTTTGCTTAAATACCTAATTTTCTGAAATGGCGAAGGTATTCTTCCCTCTTAAGACGCTTCTTCTTCTTCTTATCGTATCAATGGGATACGCCCAATGCAGATTGTACAATCGTTTTAAGACGCTGGTAGCAGGCGTAATTGCGACCGCAGTGCCAGATGTTTCGTTTCAACAAATGCTGCTGCTTATTATTCTGAAGTTATACCTTAGTCGCCTTCAGAATGTACATAGAATATGAAAAATTCTTAGCTGACGGAAAAATTAATTACGAGCGGCCCGCCCAGCAGTTTCAACCACTGCCAACCGTACCATGGGAATAAAATGTTAACCCGGCATTAATTGTACTTAAACCTTCCTCTTGAAATTGTTTATCTATTAAAAAACACGCATATTTTCGTATTTTAAAGATCTATTAAATATCCGTAGCGATTGGATGCTGAAATCAAAGTTCAAAGCATTTATACAATTGAAAAAAAAAACAAATACTGCATATTACAATAAACCGCCAAACTGCAGTGCAGTTTGTTGGCGGTGTAAAGGCATAATCGGGAGATCATGCCTAATGGCGCACCCTGGGGGAGGCCTACGTTCAGCAGTGGACTGCTATAGTCTGATGTGATGATGAATTACGTGTTTCAGGCTGTAGTCAGTGCGACATTGGAGGTATACAGAGCGGTTACGACGCAGTTCCTCCCGACGCCCTCCAAATGCCACTATTTGTTCAACCTGCGCGATTTCGGGCGCGTCATCAAAGGGGTTCTGTTGGTGCCAGCGACGCGAATGAAGGAGCTGAGCAAGCTGGTCATATTGTGGATACACGAGACGTATCGAGTGTTTTACGACAGGCTTATTGATGAGCCAGACAGGTCAGTACACTAAAGCAGGGATGTTATGGAGTAATTGAGCTCTGTAAACCTTCTTCTTTTCGTGTGGGACACCGAGTCGACCAACGACACGATGAACCTAGGTTTTGAGAGTTTTCAACCTCAAATTCATATCTCTTTCTAATAGTTTATAAGGTTGACGTTGACCATGTAGTTTAATTCATGTTGGAAGTAACCGGGACCATTTTCTTCCAAACAAACAAGATTACCTATAAAGGAAACATTGCCTCAATTCGGGATGCAAACTCTCTTAACTTACCTTGAATTAGTGCTGTCATTTTCCGTCCAATAGATTAAGACAAGGATAGATATCTAAGTCCTGTCATGTTTAAAAATATCAATGGATTTTTGTCTCCCGTGACTTTGACTGCCGTGTGATGCCGGCTTAGAATAGCATCACCCCATATCTTTCCCGTGGGAGTCGTAAGAGGCGACTAAGGGACTCGAGGGTGTGTATTGCAATTTTAGGCGATAGGCTGACAACTTGTTACTATAGCGATACACAATATTCCAAATAACCCTCAAAAATTTGTCAGACGCGGTGTAAATGGCCGTTTTTTGCGGTTGTTTGCGCTCTGCCTACCCCGCAAGGGATTATAGGCGTGATATGTGTATGTATGTATGTGTATTTTTCGCAGTTTCTATTCAATTTAGTGGCCATTGTTATATTCGTCGCCTTATTTTAACAGATAACACTTATTTTGCGTCACATTATAAGACATGACATGACTAAAATATCTCCTATCCTATTCTCTTCTAAACCTGTTTGCTGGAAAGTGACACAATTTAAGGTAAGGCAGCAAGGATCCGAGCAATGAAATTAATAAATATATTTTCAATACAGTACAGTAGTAAAACTTTTTGTTAGCGCCGGCCGGGGCTTGAACCCGGGACCTGTGTTAAACCGTCTCACCACTCTGCAAACTGAAATACTAGCACCTCGACCGAGCACTTTTAAATTCTCATCCTTTTGATACTCGTCTCGTAGCGAAATACAATCGATATCTAGTGAAACATGGTTAATTAGTACAGTAATGTACCGCCGTTCCACTAAGTCGTATTTGACAGCTGTCAGATTCGTGATAATACTATGACAGAGGGTCCATTTATCTTTGTTGACATTTCTTTTAGTATGGAGATGACAGCCGTCAAAAAAGACTTATTGGAACGGCGGTACTTTACTACTAATAATTACAATAGAAATTCAAATCAAACATTTGTTGAATTATTGATTTGAAGCTGATACCAAAAGGTTCATACATTTCAATACGATTCCAGGAACAAGTTATTCGAGATAGTGTTCAAAGCGGTATACGCTAACTTCCGCGTGCACTGCGACCAAGTGCTCAAGGAGATGAAATACGTGCCGGATGATGAGAAGGTGAAGAACAAACACTGCGCAGACATATTCTTCGGCAACTACATGGAGCCTGACGCCGACCCCAAGATATATGACCAGGTGCTTAATATAAGATGTGGTTACGCATTTATCGGGAAGAAGATTTTTCTATCTTAGTGTTCGAAGAGCCACGCAACTTAATTAATTAATTAAAGTAGTAACTAAGACTTTGCTATTTTAATGGGCTGCCACAATCGAGAGCTTCCTTGTATTGTTAAAGTAAAGAACCTGATTCACTTTGGCTTTTTCTTTGGCAAAACGCGATTATCGTAAAATTAAACCAAGTGTTCGATTTATCGCCCCCGAAACTCCCTACATACAAGATCTCTGGAGCCGTGTCCAAAGTCCCAATTTTAGATAAGTTACATTTATACAGGGTTATTTTTTATTCACCCCGGAAATTTTATAGGCTGATTTTTCTCATGATTCTGAACAACTTTTATTATAGGGTCACCTCGCAAAAAAAAAGCACCTGCTTCATAGAAAAATTCATACCTACTCAAACAAAATATATGGAACAGCTAGATTATTTTTTCGCGATTTCGCAGGGGACCCCATAATAAAAGTCCCTGTACATATAAGTTAAATACAATATTTGCTCGTATAAAGGTATAATAGATATATGACGCTTGGGATTAACGCTAAAAGAATAGTTAAATTTTACCGATAGTGTCTGTGCGGAAAGAGAATTGGCGTGGGCAAAAAGTGAACTAATCATTTTCTCATAGGTTGCTATTACATTCTCATACTGAGGCACAGAGGCGCCCTCTATTTCTACGCCTTTTCTCTTTCCGCGTTAGTGTTAAAATGGCACAAGTTGAAATCTACAGTTTGCTAACAGACTCTAGTGTTAAAATAGCTCTAGTTGAAATCTACAGTTTGCTAAGAGACACTACTGTTAAAATCGCACTAGTTGAAATCTACAGTTTGCTACCAGACTCTAGTGTTAAAATAGCTCTAGTTGAAACCTGCAGTTTGCTAACAGACTCTAGTGTTAAAATGGCACTAGTTGAAACCTACAGTTTGCTAACAGACTCTAGTGTTAAAATGGCACAAGTTGAAACCTACAGTTTGCTAACAGACTCTAGTGTTAAAATGGCACTTGTTGAAACCTACAGTTTGCTAACAGACTTTAATGTTAAAATCGCACTAGTTGAAATCTACAGTTTGCTAACACACTCTAGTGTTAAAATGGCACTACTTGAAACCTACAGTTTGCTAACAGACTCTAGTATTAAAATGGCACTAGATGAAACCTACAGTTTGCTAACAGACTCTAGTGTTAAAATAGCACTAGTTGAAACCTACAGTTTGCTAACAGACTCTAGTATTAAAATGGCACTATTTGAAACCTACAGTTTGCTAACAGACTCTAGTGTTAAAATGGCACTAGTTGAAACCTACAGTTTGCTAACAGAGTCTAGTATTAAAATTGCACTATTTGAAACCTACAGTTTGCTAACAGACTCTAGTGTTAAAATGGCACTAGTTGAAACCTACAGTTTGCTAACAGAGTCTAGTGTTAAAATCGCACTATTTGATACCTGCAGTTTGCTACCGGACTCTAGTGTTAAAATAGCTCTAGTCGAAATTACTTTGCTACGTGAATGTAACCCAGGTGATGGATATGGAGGACATGTCTGAGAAGATGCGGTACTACCTGGACGAGTACAACGTGGTGTCGTCGTCGCCGATGGCGCTCGTCATGTTCCGTTACGCGCTCGACCACATCTCCCGGAGTACGAGGGTCTTGCTGCAGGATAATGGTTCTTACATTCATATTAAAAACCAAATATTGGCCTGAATTAGGAAAATAAATTTTAGCACTGTCTCTTTCCATCAAATAGGTTTAGAAAAGGATAGGGAGACATTTATTTCACGTCATGACGAAAAATACGCGTTATCTGTCAAAATAAGGCGAGGATAAAACAATTGCGACTAAATTGACTTTAAATGGCGAAGAAACCATTGACAGTTTTAAACATGACAGGACTTGGATATCTTCTATCCTTTTCTAAACCTATTAGACAGAAAGTGACATGACGTTGAGCAAAACCAGTGGCGCACGTAGACATTTAGGAGTTTGGGCACAAAAATTTACCGCTCCATATTTGTGCTACTCCTCGCTCGTTCAAATAAGTGAGACCGGCTGCTACAGCATATACCAACACAAGATACAAGAAACGAGCTCGGTGTTACGTAAAACGAATTTAGAAGGGTTTTATCACTACACCACACCAACACAATACGTATAAACTAAGCGCCTTGTATTTTGCCGAATCTAGCCCGCGCGTGCAGCCCGCTCTACGGAGCGTTGGCACTAACGACAAAACCTTTGATGTATAAGATAATTTTCAGGTAACCTCTTATGCGTGGGAGTGGGCGGCAGCGGGCGATCTAGCGCTGTCAAACTAGCTTCCAGCATTCTGGAGATGAATGTCGTACAGGTGAGTTCAGTAGCCGGAAGATTTAGATTCTACTTCTTACCACGGTGATCTATACTGTTTATTTTATTTCACTATGTAAATGCAATAGCCAATTTTGACAGCTTTTTAAAAAAATATGTTCTAGAATTCATGTCATTATGTAAATACACATTTACATAATGACATGACACTTACAAGCCAATTTTGACAGCTATAAAATATATTCTAGAATTCATTTATTGAAAGACGACCTTATGTCATTTTCAGCATCATTTAGGCAGCCGTCAAAATTGGCTTTTAAAAGTTATTTGTTTCTGGCAAAATACAATATAGATTTACAAAAGTGACAAACAAACCCAGAGTTTTCATCCATTTTCTGTTTTAGATCGAAATATCTCGAGTGTACGGGCAAAATGAATGGAGAGATGATATTCGTAGATTGTTGATGAAAGCTGGCATCATTGGGAAGCCTATCGTATTCCTGTTTGCTGATAATCAGGTAAAAAACACCATATTTTAACTAATACCACGAATACTTCTTTTGCCTTAAACGATTCTGACTAACTCAGTCGTAATATGGTATCTATTAACATGCAAGAAGTTTATCGCCGACCAAGAGCAGTAATGAACGAACATACATGCACAAGGATTTTTAATAATTTGGGGTGGTATGGGATCTACCTCCTAGCGGTGGAGCCCGGGCAACGGCAACACAGGCTTGCCTGTGGATAAGTCCGGCTGAACGATCCCACGTGCGCGGTGGAAGGCTCCGTAAGGGGCCGCCTGGCTCGCGACCACCATCCCACCGAAGTCTGGCGCCAAGTAGCCACCTGCGTTCCGTCAGTGTCTGGGAGCGCCAGTGCCTTAACAGGCTTCTTCTGGGTGAGCTCGCTCCATCTTAGTTTCTGTCTCTGTCCTATGACCTAGACTAGAGTCAAGAGCAATCCCAACAATAATAAAAAAAAAAAGGGCTTTGCCGCCAGCTAAGAGCAGTTAAAAGACTATAAAGCAGTGTACAAATGAATATACATGCACAAGGCTTTTCAATAACTTGTTGAAGATTTATTGCCAGCCAAGGGTACTTAAAAGGCTTAATAGCAGTGTATGAACAAACGTACATGCACAAGACTTTTCAATAACTCTAAGAGAATTTTTGCCAAACAGAGCCGGCAGTGTATGAATAAAACATACATGCACAAGGCTTTTCAATAAATCGAAAGAGATTTATTGCCAGCCAAGAGCACAGTGTATGAACAAACATACAAGTACAAAGCTTTTTCCTCCACACGTCTTAAGAGCATCTGTTGTCCACAGATAATGTACGAGGGTATGGTGGAAGATATCAATATGTTGCTCAATACGGGTGATATTCCTAATCTATACGGAATGGATGAGAAGGTTGAGATCCTGGATAAGATGCAAGCCGCTGTCAGGGACTCGGTAAGCAATCCATTAATCATTCAAATCCTCTCAAATAACAGAATATATTTAGTATCGTAAATGATTTGGCATATGGCCATAGTTTTAGGTATTCGTTGTTGTTTACAAAAGATTCCGAAAGAATTCCCGAAAAACACGCTCAACCAAAAAAAAAAATATCTTGACAACATCTGCTAACTTATAGAGCCCATAATCAGAAGTTGTGTTTTTTGACTCTAAAGTTTAAATACATACATACACAACATACATATATCACGGCTATGTCTCTTGCGGGGCAGGTAGAGCGTAAACGGCCGTAAAAAACTGTCATTTACGCCACGTCTGACAAACATATGAGGGTCATACGGAAAATTGTGTATCGCCATAGTGACAGATTGTCAGCCCATCGCCTCAAAGTTACACATGTAACGCTCGAGTCCCTTAGGAATGAAACGGGGTGATGCTAATTTAAGCAGGCATCACACGGCGTACAGTTTTAATGTGATCTAATAATGATCGACATCGTAACTATTTTTGTGCATTTGACTGTGCAGGGTAGAAAAATGGAGACGACACCGTTGGCCATGTTTGGATTCTACGTAGAGCGAGTCAAAGCAAGTCTCCGTACAGTACTTACCATGTCGCCTATTGGGGACTCCTTCCGGAACAGACTGCGAATGTTCCCGTCCCTTATCAACTGCTGCACTATTGATTGGTAAGAATGGAATAGTTTGCTTTATGTAGTCCGTTGGCTAGTCAAAATTGCAATACTCGATATAGTATCAGCTGCAAAAGGTCTATTGCATACGAACGTTGGAAATTGACCAATGGAAATCTAGGGAAATCTGCTGCAGAATACATAAGAATTAGTTCTCTTAAGTTTTGTCAAACATATCATAAAATTGTGAGAAAGTTAAATGTTATTTTTTTATGTGACGAAAGACAATCCGATAAAACAAATCACACTTAACAATAAACTTTACAGCTAATTTATAGTTGTTCCAAGTAGATATTTAAAATATTGTTAAAAACTAGACAAAGAGGAACAATATTATTTCCTGCGACAGATAAGGACAGATCATAGAAGCTGTCACTAAGCGATAGTAAGATTGTATAATTTTTTTTACGTTTGATGTGGCGCTGTGGTAGTGCGACTGCCTGCGACACAAAGGCTTCGATTCTCGGTGGGACACACACTCACAAAGATGATATTTATCACTTGGTTAGGACATTGCAGCGTGAACCACCTGATTGTCCGAAAAGAAATGGTTCCGTGCTTCGGAGGGCACGGCAAGCCGTCGGCCCCGGTTGCTGTCTATGATTGCTTAGACGGTGGTCGTTAAGGTGCTATTCCGAACCGAGCGGCCGACAGCATATGCCGCGGACGTCGGCCGCTCGGTTCGGATAGTATCCCATACAAATCCATACGAACCAGTAGTGCCGCGGCGACCAAGGTCGGCCGCCCGGTTCGGATAGTATCCCATACAAATCCATACGAACCAGTAGTGCCGCGGCGACCAAGGTCGGCCGCCCGGTTCGGATAGTATCCCATACAAATCCATACGAACCAGTAGTGCCGCGGCGACCAAGGTCGGCCGCCCGGTTCGGATAGTATCCCATACAAATCCATACGAACCAGTAGTGAACCATATGCTGTCGGCCGCTCGATTCGGAATAGCACCTTTACACAACCATGTCAGAGGCCTACTACTAGTAGGCGGTTGAAAATCTCTGACACCAGGATCCAGGGTTAATCGTGTCGTTGGACGACTGGGTGCCGGTGCCCCAAACGAAAAGAGAGTTATTTTTTTTATTTGGTAAACTATGGAACTAAATCTGTGTGGTTTTAGGTTCACGGCGTGGCCGGCAGAGGCGTTGGAAAAGGTGGCGTTCATGTTCATTCGGGAAATGGCAAATGTGGACGAGGAGCTTTGCACGTCGTGTGTGTTCGTGTGCCAGCTGTTCCACACGAGCATCGTCGACCTCAGTGCAAGGTTCACATATCATCATATCACATATCACGCCTATTATCCCATTTTGGGCCCAGCTGTCTTTAATAGGCTGCCTAAAGATCTAACATAACTACCAACAGTTCAAAGATTTAAAACCAAACTTAAAGTATGGCTTCTCGAGCATACGTTTTACAGCTTGACAGAGTTCTTGGATTTAAAACTTAATTAATCAAATTTATAGACAATGAATGAATTTACATAATGTATTTTAACAATTAGTTAGTAACTATAGTGTAGTGTTACCTAGAATAATACCTACATAGTGTACCTATGTTTATTTTCCATTTGACATGTCATAATTTATTATTTACCGAATATGAATATCCCTTGCACCCCGCAAGGGCAGAGCGTAAAAGGCCGCAAAAACGGAGATTTACGCCGCGTCTGACACTTGATACTTGAGGGTCATTCGGAAAACTGTGTATCGCCATAGTGACAGGTTGGCAGCCCACCGCCTGAAATTGCAATACACACCCTCAAGTCCCTTAGTCGCCTATTACGACTCCCACGAGGAAGAAATGGGGCGATGCTATTCTAAGCCGGCATCACACGGCACCAAGGTTCGATCCAAAAATTTTGATAGATATGATAACCATTGCCCTTAAAAGGGAAGTTTTCTAGCAAATCTTCAAGTGTACTTAAATGGCGCTCTGGCCTGAACTGAAAAAGTTTCCTTCCATAGAAACGTATGTAAATAGATGAAATGTAAGTATTTATGACTCAAATGTCAACATTTCAACTTCGCTCAACGCCATCTAGTATGACATTTTTTTTTTAATTAGGGATGGGTTTGCTCTTGAATCTAGTCTAGGTCATAGGACAGAGACAGAGTCTAAGATGGAGCGAGCTCACCCAGAAGAAGCCTGTTCACTCGTACTTTGAAGAGATTAGGCTTGTATGCGTTTGGAAACACAGACGCAGGTAGTGACATTATAAAAAAGCCTTAGAACTGTCATTAGAAAAGACCCCATTCGAGATATAAATTCTCTTCGCTTACCTTAAATTAGTGCTGTCACTTTCCGTCAAATAGGTTTCGAAAAGGATAGGAGATATCTAAGTCCTGTCATGTTTCAAATGTCAATAGTTTCTTCGCAATCTCTAGTCAATTTAGTCGCCATTGTTTTCATCGTCGCTTTATTTTGACAGATAACACGTATTTTGAGCCAAATTATAAACCATGACATGACTAAGTTATCTCTCATCCTATTCTTAACCTATTTGACGGAAAGTGACAGCACTAATTTAAGGTAAGTTAAAAGAATTTATATTCCGAATTGAGGCCATTACATTTCTTACGATGCGAATAAAAACATAAAAACTCTAAACCAACTACAGCTAGTTTAGAGTTTTAACTTTTTTTTTTCAAGCCTATAAACTGGAAGACTCAGAGCAAAACGGAGAAAAGATAATGTTTCATTGCGACTTAACTTGGGTGCTTATGAAATTGAACAAACTTTTCGCAGGAAGAGAGAGCAAATAACTTACTTACCTTGATCTCTATTCCGTGCACCATTTTTGAAAAACCTTATGTAAACGTGCGTGCCCAATAAGTCTCTAAACTCCTGGAACTGGGCGAAAAATACATTTATTTTTCAAACAGGTTTTGGAGGGAACAATCTCGAATGGTGTACGTGACACCCACGAGCTACTTGGAGCTGATTAAAGCCTTCCAATCCCTCTACACGATGAAAGTGGAACAGATCACCAAGGCGATGGTTCGGTAAGCGTATTTAACTAAATCCTATTCAAGCTGTAACATGGGTGTTAGACTGGCGAGATTGTATTGGTTTCCGGGTTCATCATTACCCAGTGGAACAGATCCATTCTATTCAAGACCCTTATGGCGGGTGACAGGAGTAATGCCAATAGGCAGAATGGAGGGTTCCAGGTGGTGTCGGGAAAAGGGTAGCTACCCGCCTGGCCGGGTGTTGTGTCGTTTCAGGCTCTTTGTTCTGTCACGCGGCGCCATCTTGCAGCTATGTTAGAACTTCTGTTGCGTCTTGCTTGCTCGTGAACCACTTTGAGTGAGCTTCTTGTCTTAGCTCCCAGAGGTCGCTACACCCTTATCAACTGCCCCCGTGGTGTAGCGATCTGAGTACGGAATCAGAGGATCCTGGTTCTTTTCCCGCTGGAGGTGACGCACAAAGCCAAATACACACTTTGCGAGATTGTTCGCAGTTTGTTTACATGATGAAATTCCTGCAAATAAATTAAACTTTCCATGACGTTTGATACATCCGCACGTTATCGCAGATGTCGCACAATTTTGTATCGCCATAGTTCTTCTACTTCTTCAAAGAGCCGAATGGTAATTTTGTAGATAGCCTTGGACCAATATCGCCATAGTTACGGGTTGTCAGCCCATCATCTAAAATTGCAATACACATCGAGTCCTTTAGTCGCCTCTTACGATATCCTCGGGAGAGAAATGGGGTGATGCTATTCTCCACCGACATCACACGGCAATCTTTTTCCTCCAGATACGAAACAGGTCTGGAGCAGCTGGACTTCGCTGCAGGCCAGGTGGCCGTGATGCAGAAGCAGCTGATTGACCTTCAGCCGCTGCTGGTGGACACCAGCGACAAGACGGAGAAGCTTATGATCAAGATCGAGCAGGACACCGTCGTTGTGGAGCGCCAGAAGGAGGTATGACACCTGTCACAGCTAGAGCAGCGGCATGCAGGCCTTACCTTCTAGTCTAAAGAATAGATAGCGCCGCAGCGGCCGAGCAGCTCACTATAATCCGACCATAAATGTAACGAGCTCGCTTTGCTTGCACACGACCTGCGACCACAAAGCACACATAGGTGCTTTCTATTTCTTTAATGTCTCCAATCAAGAAATTCTGTCATCAACAACGATATACTTTGACACATCGCCATTAGTTTTTAACAAAGCCCTCTAGAACTATAAAGAGTTTTTTACTTTACTTCTAAAATTGTTTGGTTTATAAGACTCCAATGGCAGGGACTCCATTTTGGCCGGTTGAAACTGGTGACATGCACGAAAATAATAAAAACAGTCAGTCTTTTGCATCTTGCTTATACTTGCATATGCTAATGAAGCAAAATCGAATAAGATATAGTTACTTTCATTCGTCTAAAAGTAAAATGTTGTGTTGGTTCTATAGCTTTAGTGATAGTTCTGTGGTTCTTAGGAATTCAACCCTTTGGTCGCAAAGATAACTAACCAATGCGCGTAACTTTACAGTAGGAATATACGACTGATGTGATGCCTAAAAGTATTCAGCCTTCGTGTCAGAGCTCTGGAGTCGTTGCACGGACCTCATGTCATATAGAAGATCCAGAACGGATGTCATGGTCCTCAACTACCACATAGCCCAATTAACTTCCTTTAGTATATCCATTCGCAATCACCCTACCTTTAATCCGAGTTAGTTATTCTCTCGGTCTCTGCCATCATTATCAAAACGTATGGCAATCCCTGCTTGGGTTGCATGTACATCTCTTACAGATCTTCGTGAATCTCCCGGTGCTATCCCTGGCGTTTCCATTATGGGTCGGCCTTTTCCGACAATGTTGATCTCATTAAGTACCTGTTCCCCAGATCGTAGGCGCCGACGAAGCCCTAGCCAACGAAGCCGCCGCCGCGGCTCAAGCAATCAAGGACGACTGCGAATCCGACTTAGCTGAAGCCGTACCAGCTTTAGAGGCTGCATTAGACGCCTTAAACACGCTTAAACCAGCTGATATAACACTTGTCAAGTCTATGAAGAACCCGCCGGCTGCTGTCAAACTGGTCATGGAAGCCGTGTGTGTCATGAAGGGCATCAAAGGGGACAGGAAGGTAGATGCCAATGGTAAGTTGCTATAAGCTGCTTTAAACTCTCTTAACCAGCTGATATAACGCTTGTCAAGCCTATGAAGAACCGGCCGGCTGCTGTCAAGCTGGTCATGGAAGCTGTGTGTCATGAAGGGCATCAAAGGGGACAGGAAGGTGGACGCCAATGGTAAGTTCCTATAAGCTGCTTTAGACGCTCTTAACTAGCTGATATAACGCTAGTCAAGTCTATGAAGAATCCGCCGGCTGCTGTCAAGCTGGTCATGGAAGCCGTGTGTGTCATGAAGGGCATCAAAGGGGACAGGAAGGTGGACGCCAATGGTATGTTGCTATAAGCTGGTTTCGACGCTCTTAACCAGCCGATATAACGCTCATCAAGTCTATGAAGAACCCGCCGGCTGCTGTCAAGCTGGTCATGGAAGCTGTGTGTGTCGTTAAGGGCATCAAAGGCGACAGGAAGGTGGACGTCAATGGTAAGTTGCTATAAGCTGCTTTAGACGCTCTTAACCAGCTGATATAACACTAGTCAAGTCTATGAAGAACCCGCCGGCTGCTGTCAAACTGGTCATGGAAGCCGTGTGTGTCATGAAGGGCATCAAAGGGGACAGGAAGGTGGACGCCAATGGTAAGTTGCTATAAGCTGGTTTAGACGCTCTTAATCAGCTGATATAACGCTTGTCAAGTCTATGATGAACCCGCCGGCAGCTGTCAAACTAGTCTTGGAAGCCGTGTGTGTCATGAAAGGCATCAAAGGGGACAGGAAGGTGGACGCCAATGGTAAGTTGCTATAAGCTGCTTTCGACGCGCATAACCAGCTTTAACACTGGTGCAGTTGAACAACTTACCTACTGTCGGCAATGATAAAAAATTAAATTATTCTAGCAGATCCGTTCCACTTATCATGCTGGTTTTTCTAGCTGTTATTTTATTGCGACGTACTAAGTAGAAGGTCTCTGAACTATTTTTTATACCTTCCATACAGTGAGGTAGCAAACTGGGGAACTAATGGTGCCACTCTCGAGTGTGCCTTTATTCTGTGATTGGTCAAAAGTGTGTCAATGTCATAGTTCAGTTCTTATTGATGCGTTTTGGGCACATTATGCGCGCCTGCTGCTATCTGCAATTAAAGTACCGCCGTTCCAATAAGTCGTATTTGAAAGCTGTCAGATCCGTGATAATACTATGGCAGAGGGTCCATTTTCCTTTGATGACATCTCTTTTAGTATGGAGATGACAGCTGTCGAATACGATGAAAGGAACGGCGGCACTTAGACTTGCTATGATTTTGTGTAAGCCATTCTATTTGTGTAATTTACTATTGAAAGTTTGAAATGTGACTTTACTAAAATTGTTCAGTTGTATGGGCTTGTTTAAACCTCGGAAGGAACGCAATACGTTTTTTTTACATCCTGTGTAACGTAGGTAAATTTTTGCTCACCAGGCCGACCTTTTGACGATTACTGGGGACCGTCGCAGAAAATGTTGGGTGACATGAAGTTCCTTGAGAGTTTGAAGACATATGACAAGGACAACATCGCCCCGGCTATAATGAAGAAAATTCGTGACAAGTAAGGCTAGCTTTAGGCGGCCGTCCAGTAGCGCCCTCACTTGAGTTTTCAATAATTTCTTAAATTCTAGAACAACATGAAAAATCTAAGACGAACAAATTGTTGTCCTATACGATAAATACATTTTAAGGTACAACCATATGCTTACATTGTCCGTTTCTGTCATTTCAATCAGTTCAGTTGTATTTATGAAAAAACTTATCAAATAGCACAACAAATTGTCCGTTTTAGATTTTTTGTATATGTTTCAGATTTAAAGAAATAGGTAAGTTACAAACAAGGGAGGGCTCCATTAGACGCAGGCTTAATGTTTCTATTAGAGATGCAAAGACTGTTTGCCCAATTTTGTAGTCTGTGACCAGCCTGCTGAAATTCCAACATTAAATTTAAATGTAATAAGAATATGTTTGAAATAACAGCACAACTGGTTTATGGTAGACTAAGTTTAAAACTCACGCAATGATAACTCGCAAACTTTGCTGAAGATGACCTTAGCAATTATTGGCTCAGCTAACTAGTTGGTAAAGATGTTTACGATCAGTTTTGTAGTCGACGATTAGTCGGTTTAAGTCGGCTTATTCAAAACCTTAGTAAGTTTGCTAGTTAGCCGAAACCATAGTCCCATTCTTTCTTTCTAGTACATCTCTAATTCAATGTGCAGCGAAGATTGCAAGAAAAAAATCGCACGGATAAAATTGGCTGTGCGGATAAGGGCCATGCTACGTTATAGGCATAGTGTGAACGTGCTATTAGGCATGAGAGCTTTGTACGTTTTCTAACTTATTAAATGACTATAGGTATATCCCGGACCGAGATTTCGACCCGGCAGTGATATCGAAGGTGTCGTCCGCTTGTGAGGGGCTGTGTCGCTGGGTGCGAGCCATGGACGTGTACGACAGGGTCATCAAGGTACGTTCATCATTGTCATCATCTTCACAGCCACTGTAAGCAAAGCGTCAAAGAACTAATTAACTTACTGGCGGAAACTTGTAAATGGCGTTGTTTTTATTCACCGTTTCTTTGTCAAAACTATTATTATTTTTTGCTGTAAGTTTTCCTAATAAAGTAAAATAAAATAAAGGAAGTGGGTGAAATTTTACTAGTGACCGATAGCGAACCTCAAGACGGGCTGGTTATAAGGAACAACTTTACCCAAGGAACATAGGTCGAAATACGAGAAAAAACTTGACCCTCCCATGCAATATTCCCGATAAACTGATTATCGGGATCGATATTTTGAAAACTTAATTAACTTTGTCATATTTCAACCTTACCTAAGGAAAAGTTGTTTCTTAACACGAGCCCGTCTTGAGATTTCGCTCCAAGGTCCAATTTGAGGTCCAAAAACAATCATATTCTACCAAAATTTTGTAAGATTTTGTAGGATTTTGTAAATTTTGTAGGCCTGATAATTCGTGTGGGCATTTTTCATAGGTACAAACAAAAGAATGGCGCTACCATGCCATAGATGCATACGGAAAAGCTGACTAAGTACTTATATGGCGTACAACGCCACCTAATGGAATTTCATTGAAAAAAGCTCCTGTTTCACATCCTCACTAAATAGTATAAAATGAAGTCGCTTCCCGTGTCCCTAACTCCCTATGTATGCTTCGATCTTTAAAATTATTATATTATTATATAGATTTTGAAGCGGTTTACTTTAATAGATAGAGTAATGCAAGATAAAGGTGTTAATGTATAATTTACGCCGTAAAAGGTTTTCCGCGGGAAATCGGTTAGCAGTGGGTGAAACTGCTGGGCAGCCGCTACAGTCTAATGTCTACCTGAATAACTCGTTACTTGTATAATACGTTTGTCCGTTCAGCTGGTTATTTACCGCTATGTTTGCTCGTAGGTGGTGGCCCCGAAGAAAGCTCGCCTCGCAGAAGCGGAGGGCGAGCTACAGGCGCAGATGACCACGCTCAACGCCAAGCGAGCTGAGTTACAAGGAGTGCTGGATAAACTGCAGGTTTGTATTCTTTTCTACTTATGTTTGACCATGTTTCTTTGGATAGTAGCCTTTTCCTACGGTATAAGGCAAGACCAAAAGCGAGCTCCCGAAATTCGAAAGTTTAGGATCCGAAAGTTCTGCCTGATTTTGCTATTAGGAAGAATAACCCGGCAAAACTGATATGGGTAAACGAAAAATCAAGACATTGTACCTACAACCTACATAAAAAATTAAATGACGGCTGCAGATATTTTTCTTTCTGAGAATCGATGGCATTCTGTTTACTACGATTATGATTCCTAAAACTCCTATTTTTAATATTCTAGACGCTAAATGACGAGTTTGCGGAAATGACCCGCAAAAAGAAAGGTCTAGAAGACGAGATAGACTTGTGTTCAACCAAGCTGAATCGCGCCGAACAGCTGATTGGCGGGTTGGGTGGCGAGAAGTCCAGGTGGACGCAGCTCGCCAAGGATCTTAAGGCATCATTGGGCATGATTATTGGCAAGTACCTTCAGTTTTTAAGTGTAATAGCAAGTTCACACAATGCCAATATGGGCAGGGAAATAGTAAGGGTAGTGGGCAGCGCGAATGTGTGAACAGTTTACTCGCGCTGCTACTCGTCATGCCGCTGCTACTTCCCGTGCTCCCGCGAATGTGGGCGCCTCGTGCGCGAGTCAAAGGAATGGCAGCACCAGCGCTAGTGAAATGCATTGCTATCTCGCTCACTCATATGGGTGCGAGGGAGTATAACGGCAGAGTGTGAACACTCACCTTACCCCATTTCTTACCCATGGGTGTCGTAAGAGCCGACTAAGGGACTCGAGGGATGTGTATTGCAATTTTAGGCGATGGGCTGACAACCTGTCACTATAGTGATACACAGTTGTCTGATTGACCCTCAAGCTTTTGTCAGGCGTGGTGTTAATATCCGTTTTACGGCCGTTAGCGCTCTGCCTACCCCGTAAGGGATATAGGCGTGATTTATGTATGTATGTATGTATGTGTGAACACTCACTCGCTTTGATACTTCCGCGGTATTTCGAGCAATATTCGCGGCAGCAGCAGGAGCAGGAGCAGGTGCATGGCGTGAACGTGCTATAAGAGTTTAAATATCGTTCCAATTATTAAGCCACAGCTAGTTTTTTAATAGGCTTGTGTCCAAATAGTCAAACGAACTACTTTTGAATACTATATTTCGTATGAAAATCTGATGTTGTGGCGTCACTATACACCATTTAAAATGTCGTCAAAATATTATTATTTTTTCATTTAATTTAATTGCCTGTAGGATGATTAAAGACAATATTTACGCAAAAAAATAACTCGTGATCATTTGTTCTGTTTGACAAACACTCTTCCTCATACGCATCCTCTTCCTCAGCTTGTTGCATCCTCTTCCTCAGCAACGATGTTTTCTCGTAACAGGTGATGTGCTATTGTCAGCCGGCTGCATCGCATACCTCGGTCCTTACACGGTCGACTATCGCAAGGAAGTGCTTCAGCTGTGGAACAAACGAACCACTGCCCTTAGTGAGTCTAAACTAAACACCATCATTTATTTAGCAGGTTTAGCAGCTTGAGCAAGTAAATCGTTTATATTTACCTCCAAACTATCGCAATAGACCCGGTTTATCAACTAATATAAGTCTAAGTACGAGTATTTAAACGACTTACTTGTAATTTAGGCTCTAAGCCGTCGGTCCCTGCTGTCTGTGATTTATTGGTTAATTTTATGGCACTAGACTGGCGCTAGACTGTAAAAATTACCGCGGTATCAGCCTTCTCAGCGTCGTCGGTAAACTGTATGCAAGGGTACTGATTGAGAGAGTTGTGAAAGAAACTGATGAGAAAGTCTGGGATGCTCAAGCGGGATTTCGAAAGGGGATGGGATGTACGGATCAGGTCTTTTCCTTGCGGTGCATAGCGGAAAAGTTTTTGGCTAAGAACCAAAAAGTCTTTTGCACATTCGTGGATCTGGAAAAGGCCTATGATAGAGTTCTGAGGAATGAATTGTGGTCGGCACTATCCGTGCATGGGGTGAGCAGTATCTTGGTACGAGCACTAAAATCCTTATATAAGGATTCCAGTGCTTGTGTCAGGATAAACGGGGCGTACACTGAACTTTTTAACATCGAGAAAGGTGTTAGACAGGGATGTGTTGCGTCACCATGGCTGTTCAACCTATTCATGGATAGTTGTTTGACAGATTTGAAAGAGTGTGAAAATGGACTGAGAATGAATGGGTTATTCGTCAAATGTCTTCTCTATGCTGATGACCAAGTTATCCTTGCGTCGTCGGCTGAAGAGTTGCAGGAGATGGTAAACATTATGAATGAGGCTTTGAAAAAGAAAGGAATGAAAGTAAATGTAAGTAAGACGAAAGCAATGGTTTTAGAAAAAGAGGAAGGTATGACGGAGTGTAACATTATGATAGAAGAAGAGAGGGTGGAACAAGTAAAAGAGTTAGTATATTTGGAATCGAAGTTTACATCAGATGGAAAGTGTGAAAGTGATATTGCCGGCAACATGGTGAATGGAGCGTTGCATACATTTCTGAACAGCCAGACAGTGTCTAATAAGGCACGTCTGGCTGTGCATAGAGGAGTGTTAGTTCCAACACTTATGTATGGGAGTGAAAGTTGGGTATGGCAGAAAAAGCATGAAAGTAGAATAAATGCGGTAGAAATGAGAGCGTTAAGAAGTATGATTGGAGTTAAATTAAGCGACAGGATTAGGAATAGCGTGATAAGAGAACGTTGCGGCATAAAAGAAGACGTAGTGACTGGTATAGAAAAAGGAATGCTGAGATGGTTTGGTCACATTGAGAGAATGAATGAAAGAATATTAACGAAACAGGTGTATATGGCGAGTGTGGATGGGAACGTTGGAAGGGGAAGACCAAGACGCACGTACTTGGGTCAGATCGGGGACGTTCTAAAGAAAGGTCAGGTCTAGAGTACCCTAAACCGACGAGCATGTATGAAAAGGTTGATGCATGTTGAAGAAGCGAAAGAGGTGTGTCAGGATCGTAGCAAGTGGAAAGATGTAGTATCTGCCTACCCCAAGCAAGTGGAAAGATGTAGTCTCTGTCAGGATCGTAGCAAGTGGAAAGATGTATTTTATGGCACTCGTTACGCGACATGGTTGCCGAGGCAGTTTGTAAACACTGACACCAGGGTTCTTTGAGTCGTTGGACGACTCGGTGTCCCACACGAAAAGAAGACGAAGAAGAAGAACCACTAGTGATAGGCAGGTTCTTTTTTTGTACATTTGGTCGATTGCATTGGGAATCTTCCATTGTCGTAAAACTGCGTTACCGTGTCTAGCTGTTTCCAGGGTACGCCACTGGGAGGCTTCTAAACACTGACACCAGGGGTCATCAGGCATTTGGACTAGTAGAGTAAGTTGGTGTCACACTCCAAAAAGTTGTAAACAACAAAACGTGTTGCAGAGATCCCGTGTTCTTCGAGCTTCTCCCTGATCACGACCCTGGGGGAGCCGGTGGTGATCAGGGCGTGGAACATCGCCGGGCTGCCCGTGGACGCGTTCAGCATCGAGAACGGCATCATTGTGGAGCGCGCCAGGAGGTGGCCGCTCATGATCGACCCACAAGGTGAAAATAAAGAAAAGTACTTTATTAATATCCGATATAAAACTAAGACTAGGGTAAACATTGAGGTCAATTCGGGATTTAAATTTTCCTTACTTGCCTTAAATTAGCGCTGTCACTTTCCGTCAAATAGGTTTAGAAAAGGATAGAAGATATCGAAGTCCTGTCATTTTTAAAAACGTCAAGGATTTTTTCGCCTTTCCTAGTCAATTTAGTCGCCATTGTTTTGATTGTGGCCTTATTTTGACAGATAACACGTATTTTGCATGAAATTATAAGACATGACACGACTAAAATATCTCCTATCCTTTTCTAAACCTATTTGACGGAAAATTACAACACTAATTTAAGGCAAGTAAAGATAATTTATATCCCGAATTGTGGCCATTAGTTTTACATGAATCATTTATAAAACTTATATCTGGACAGTGAAATCCTTCTTGCGGTGCTTCGCAGACTTAATCTTGCTCCTGAGGCTGCTGCATGGTTTCGGTCCTATTTAACGGACCGGTATCAGCTAGTCAAAGCAAATGACAGACGTTCGAACTGGTGTAGGATCGAGGCTGGGGTGCCACAGGGAGGAGTACTCTCGCCGTTGCTATTTTCTGCCTTCATTGACGGCATTACGTCTTCACTGACTTCTTCTTTCCATCTCTACGCTGATGACTTGCAGATATACACAGCTGAAACCCCCGATAGGCTGCACCATGCAATTGACAGAATTAATTCTGACCTGTCCTCGATAGCTGGTTGGGCAGAGAGGCATGGGCTTCTGTTAAATGCTGCTAAGTCTCAGGCTATTATCATCGGTAGTCATCAGCGTATAGCAAAACTGAATCTGGTCGATACTCCTAAGGTAATTCTCAATGATTCTCCTATCCCTTATTCTTCTAAAGTAAAGAACCTGGGAATTTTAATCGACCAGACAATGTCATGGACACATCAGTTGAACGAGGTTAGCCGAAGACTGTATGCGTCACTCCACTCCTTGAAGCGGTTGCAGAATTTCCTTCCTCTAAAAACGAAGACGATGCTGGCTCAAGCTCTTCTGCTGCCTCTGCTGGACTATTGTGATGTGGCTTACCTTGACCTCACTGAAGAACTCCTAAATAAGATGGAGCGTCTCCAAAACCAGTGCATCCGGTTCATTTTTGGGTTAAGGAAGTTTGACCATGTTTCGGATTTCAGAGAGCGGTTGAGATGGTTGCCTATTCGTCAACGCAGAGACCTGCATACTCTGTCACTCCTCTTTAATGTGCTATTTAATCCCGCTGCTCCTCAGTATCTACGAGAGAGGTTTGATTTTCATAATGTAGATAACGCACGTTTGCGATCCTGTGGTGACCTTTCACTTCAGGCACCAGCTTGCAAGACTAAAACATTCGCTCAGTCCTTTACTATCCACGCCGCACGATTATGGAACAAGGTTCCGACGGACGTTCGGAAAAGCAAAAATATCGGAACATTCAAGACGAACATGAGAAAACTTTGGGGTTTTAACTTAAATAACTCTGACGATTTATAGGGCTTGTATTTATATTTAATATATTATTTATTAAACTATGTATGTTTATATATTGATAGGTATTTAAATATTTAGGTAGGATTATATGTACATATACTTATTATTCTTTGACAGCTATATTTAGTGTCGATTTGACTTTTTTTTTTTTTTGCATCTACCTCGTACCATAGTTTACCTGCGCACACCATGTCCTCTGGATTTCTCAAAGGTTGACTGGGAGAGATCCCTTAATGGGATAAGTCCGCCTTTGTGCCTTACCTTTTCTGTAATTTGTGTTTTTCTATGTTTTATTTTTATTTGGTGCAATAAAGTTATTACATACATACATACATACATACATATCTAAGTAGTAAAATAACACATTTAACAGAGGTCCCCAAACTAGGCATTGCCTGTATCTTGGGAAACCAATTTACATGACATATCCGAATTGTAAACTTATATCTATCTTATTTTAATACAAAACCTAATTTAGGAGGTGTGTGCGTTATTGTGTTAGTATCTGAATGTGCGTGAAGATTTTGAGTGTGTAAGATAGGTGAGAATTAATATGTTGTTTTGCATAAAAAAGAAAGTGTATCAGAAAAAAATTAAAGATGATTCACTTATTATTATAAACCATTTATTGCACACAAGAAACATTACAATAGACAATATACAAATAATAACGACACAACAGAATAACTTATTTCTACTAAGAAATTTCTTCCAGCTGACCTACAGAAAATGAGATTTTTAAAAGACTGGCGAATTGTGCACAACATAGATACATATAAACACGCCTCTTTCCCATATGGGTAGGCAGAGACTACATCTTTCTACTTGCTACGATACTGACACACCTATTACGTTTAAAACTTCTCAAATGCCTCATTCACTCATAAATTTGCAGAGCAAGCAAACAAATGGGTGAAGAATATGGAACGCGAGAACAACCTCAAAGCGATCAAGCTTACAGACTCCAACTACGTGCGAGTGTTAGAAGGCGCCATTCAGTTCGGACATCCTGTCATTCTGGAAAACATACGCGAACAAATAGACGCGGTACTGGAGCCGGTGCTGCTTAGGAACATCTACAGGTTAGTATAGACACAAAAGCGGTTTCATCCGCTGCTAACTGTTTTCCCGCGGGAATAAGACCTTTTCCCGGCATGAATTATACATCTTTCTCTTGAAACACTGTATCTACTAAAGAAAACTGCATCAAAATCCATTGCGTACTTTTAAAGATGTTAGCATACATATAGACATAGGGACACGGGAAGCGATATCATTTTATAGGTAGGTATGTTGTAAAGTGCGAGTCAGTGAAATTACTGGCACACTAACAACTCTATCGAAATATTGAACACGAAATACATTTTCCAAGAGTTAATTTTATTTTCATAATTATAACTATTTTATTAATCAACTAGCAAGGAAATCCAGGTGTAAACACTTCTGTTGAATCGGTGGTTCCATTTCGTCTATCTATCAAGAACGGATTCTTTAAGTCATTTTGAAACCCCATCGAGTATTGACGCCTCTTGCTTTTCTCAGAAAAATATTGCCCCTAGCCTTCATGTTGATGTGGCGCATTGGTACTGTGACTGGCTGCGACACAAAGGTTTCGGGTCCGATTCTCCGTGGGGCACTCACAAAGTTGACATTTCTCACTTCGTGAATATGTTCCCAGTGTGGTTAGCACAGGCTGAACCACCTGATAGTCCGAAAAGAAAGATAGTTCCATGCTTCGGAGGGCTCGATCCCGCTTGCTGTCTATGATAACTTAGACGGCAGTCGTTACACAACAATGACAGAGGCCTACTACTAGTACCCTCCAAAGCACGTGAACTGGCTATGTAGTTTTCCAGCAGAATATGGCCTTCACTTCTGTCACACCTCGGACACTGGCGCTCAAATGTATGAAACAAACACGTTGCTACGCATACAGTCTAAGCTCGCGTAGGTGAACGCGGACCATGCTTGTGTGTGTGAGACAACATGTCAGGGTTGCCGCCATTTTGCGTTCGCGAATCGGGAATGCAATGTGCGGCAGTATGAAATGACCTTCGTTCACACATCCTTGCTAGTCGGTGTCTGAGCGTCCTCCGAGCGCGGGTGGGCGGCGCTTGCAGGGGGAGGCAGGGAGTGACCATACTGTACGCTAGTACTATTAATTATACTGTGCTTCTGTATATAACGTTTATATATTCTTGTGTTCCCCAGGTCTGGCGGTGTCGACTGCTTGAAGCTAGGTGATAATATATTGGAGTACAACTACAACTTCAGGTTATACATTACGACGAGGATTAGCAATCCCCATTACCTGCCTGAAGTTGCCGTTAAGGTACGTCTGAACGTAAAACGCGCTGCTATCCGTTTTCCCACGGGAATAAGACATTTTAATATAGTCCATCTTCATCTGGGATAAAGTAGGATTCTGCTGGTAAAACATTTTTTGATCGTTGCAGTAGTTTCGTAGCCTATTCAAACAAGCAAACAATCAAATCTTTCCTCTTTATAATATTAGCATAATTAGAGTAGAATTTAGGCCAGGGGCCGTATTCCGCTATTTGAATAGCGTCTGGGTTGTGTTTCAATAGGGTGTCAGTAGGATGGTTTTGGCCGTTTCGTATTTCGCTAACAGTTGTATAGAAAATCACAATGACAATTTGAGTTTCGATGGCCTTAAATGTCGAAAATATTAGATAATCGGGATCCTGACATGTCACTGGTTCATACCAAGGCAATCTCTACACAGTCTTTACGACCTTAGATAATTCATCTACTTTTTCAAGCATTCATCATTCTCATTCATTTCAAAGAAAATCCCCTCATTATATCCTATTCGAGTGTGATTAATAGGTACAATGCATTTTTTCTATTGCATCCGCATAAAAATGCATTTGTTAGTACGTTGCTGCGTATTGCGGTAAGGGTGCAAGGGAGCTAAGGGCCTACTGGTAGCTGTTAGATCGCAGGGTTGATTTCTTTTTTTTTATATTAAGGATGGGTTTGCTCTTGACTCTAGTCTAGGTCATAGGACAGAGACAGAGTCTAAGATGGAGCGAGCTCACCCAGAAGAAGCCTGTTCACTATTACTTTTAAGATATTAGGGTTGTATGCGTTTGGAAACACAGACGCAGGTCTGCCGACTTTGTAATGTTTACAAGTTTACCAAGTTCTAATAATTTAAATCTGTTTTTTTCTTACAAGGTCACATTACTGAACTTCATGATCACGCCTCAAGGGTTGGGAGACCAGCTACTGGGGATAGTGGTGGCCCAGGATAGACCTGAGCTGGAGCTGAAGAAGAACCAGCTGATCGTGGAGGGTGCCAACAACAAGCGGACCCTCAAGGAGATCGAAGATCAGATCCTGGAGGTAGGTTCTTATGGTTCAAGTAGACCAGTAGCTGGGGATAGTGGTGACTCAGGGCTATTTCAATTTCTCCTCGCGGATTTGTGATAAATTTCGTTAGTATCGAGTTATGATTTTTGAAGTGATGAGACCTGCACCTAGCTTAGGGAGGCGTCTGAAGAGTTTCTCAATAAGAATTGATTATATCTAACCCGTCTAGGAATCGTGTGATAACTTAAACTACAGCAAATATGTCCTTAAGTTTGCAGGTTCTTATTTTACTTTAAGAAAATACTAAAAACTTGGGCAACGGATATTCTGATAGATGGTTTATATAAAGAGAAAATATTTTGAAGTGGCGCCACTGTCAAGGTCGTTCACGACACATGCCTTAATTATTTTTTTATTGCTTTTAAGGTCCTATCTTCAGCCGGCAACATTCTTGAAGACGAACACGCTACGAAAATCCTCGCTTCCTCCAAAGTGCTCTCGATAGAGATCAACGCGAAGCAAGCCGCGGCCGCCATTACAGAGAAAGAGATAGACGATGCTAGACTGCTCTACGTGCCTGTTGCTGAACACGGATCTGTGCTGTTCTTCTGTATTTCGGATCTGTCTAACATCGATCCTATGTACCAGTATTCTTTGAATTGGTAAGTAATCTCCACGATTCTCGCTCTAACTGAAAGAGCGATAGTTTCTACAATAAGTATGAAAGAGATGGACGATGCTAGACTGCTCTACGTGCCTGTTGCTGAACATGGATCTGTGCTATTCTTCTGTATTTCTGATCTGTCTAACATCGATCCTATGTACCAGTATTCTTTGAATTGGTAAGTAATCTCCACTATTCTCACAAGGGCGATAGTTTCTACAATAAGTATGAAAGAGATAGACGATGCTGGACTGCTCTACGTGCCTGTTGCTGAACATGGATCTGTGCTGTTCTTCTGTATTTCTGATCTGTCTAACATCGATTCTATGTACCAGTATTCTTTGAATTGGTAAGTAATATTTATTATCGTAACTCTAACTGAGTAAGATATAGTCTCTACAATAAGTATGAAAGAGATAGACGATGCTGGACTGCTCTACGTGCCTGTTGCTGAACATGGATCTGTGCTGTTCTTCTGTATTTCTGATCTGTCTAACATCGATCCTATGTACCAGTATTCTTTGAATTGGTAAGTAATCTCCACTATTCTCACAAGGGCGATAGTTTCTACAATAAGTATGAAAGAGATAGACGATGCTGGACTGCTCTACGTGAATGTTGCTGAACATGGATCTGTGCTGTTCTTCTGTATTTCTGATCTGTCTAACATCGATCCTATGTACCAGTATTCTTTGAATTGGTAAGTAATCTCCACTATTCTTACTCTAACTGAAAGAGCGATAGTTTCTACAATAAGTGCGAATGAGATAGACGATGCTAGACTGCTCTACGTGCCTGTTGCTGAACACGGATCTCTGCTAGTTCTTCAATCATATCTAGTTCCATGACAGAATTCGCTACTTGCATTCTAGTCAAATGATCAACTTTTTAAATCAATTTTGTATGAATATACCATTATGAAGACGTCACAATTATTGTAAACACTGGCATCTACATAAAAGCTCCTAAAATGCTTTTATTCGTAATAATTTAAATTTTGTATGTATTGTATGAGAATAATACGGGGTGTAAGTGACAGCCCTCAGAATATTGATAGAATTCATACAGACCATGAAACTGAACAACCCTAGGAACATATGTCAGGAAATGAAAAAAATATTTGACCTCCCATACAAAAGTCACGATCAGCTGACTGCAATATCTATGCGAAGTTTTTTTTTTGACGTTTCCTGAAATATTTTTTCTCATGGGAAGCTGTTCAGTTCCATGATCTGGCTGAATGCATCCTATAAGTATTCGTAGGGCTGTCCCTTACACCCTGTATACATATTTGGACAATAATTTAAAGAAACATGTATTTTATTAACTACCCACGCAAGTACCGAATTGTTTACTTGTGTCATAGTTGAAAGCTTCTTCTTTTTATGATATGATAAATGAATGAATGATCCATTTGCTTTGTTCACAGGTTCATAAACCTGTATAACCAGGCGATCCTCAACTCTGAGAAGAGCACCATCCTAGACGAAAGACTGGAACACCTGAACGCTTACTTCACCAAGAGCATTTACGGGAATGTCTGCCGTTCTCTGTTTGAGAAGGATAAACTGATCTTCTCTCTCGTTCTCACATTGGGCATACTACGGTCCAAGGTAAGACACTTTTAAGACGGAGTCGTACAAATGTATGTGCTAAAAAAGCAGACTCGAGAACTGCTTTTTTATTATTAATTATGGGTTTGCTCTTGACTCTAGTATAGGTCATAGGACAGAGACAGAGTCTAAGATGGAGCGAGCTCACCCAGAAGAAGCATGTTCACTCTTACTTTGAAGAGATTAGGGTTGTATGCGTTTGGAAACACAGACGCAGGTACTGAGTTCCACTCTTTAGCAGTGCGCATTATAAATGCTGACTAATGACTGATAATAAATTCATAATACGAATATCGAACCCAGAACCGTAGCGCAGCAGGTCACGCGCTTTCACTGCGCCGTATCATCAGTCGTGTCATCGAGCTTGTTTGTGACAGCAATGGAATACGTTAAGCCATAATCAATCTTAATCAAATCCTACTGCAGTATAGCTTTATAGCATTAGTTATCTAAGAATTGGCTTTTAATTCTATTCATATTTACCTGCTGTGTATTTTTCAAGTTACTACATACGTTACGGGATAAATCGAAAGCCCTCCAAAATGTCATGCACATTTTTACGTGCCCATTAACACTATAAGACAAGGTCTTTGCGCAAAATATTAACTTTCTAGCTCCAGCTACTTCGGCTGTGCGTTGATGATATGGTCTGTCTATCAGTCGCTTTTTCTGTTTACTAATATACTTACGTAGATGATATTCTACAGGGCAAGCTAGACGAGGAGCAACTGCAGTTCCTGCTGACTGGAGGTATAGCGCTGGAGAACCCGATTCCGAATCCAGCACCCGCCTGGCTGTCAGAAAAATCCTGGTCAGAAGTTGTGCGGTCGAGTAACCTTAAAGAGTAAGAGCCTTATTTATTTTCCGTAAAGAGATAAGACTAAACGAAGGCCTATTTGGGGTAAGCGCAGCTTCGTCATAGCTTATATCTTATTTCATGAGCTTTGCTCCGGTACGGCTGGCATTATTTGAGGGTATAACTTACAAAAAATCTAAAGTCGCTTATTTTTGTTGGATTGCGTTGCGTGTCTGCAAAGAACAAAATTTTTTTCTTGTGGCACCGAGTTGTTAAACGTGTGGCCCGATAAGCCCTAGTGTAAGAGTTTTTCAACCGCTAAAAGAGCCTCTGACATGGTTGTATAACGACCGCCGTCTTAAGTAATCATAGACAGCAACCTGGACAGGTAGTTCAGCCTGCAATGTCCTAACCAAACTGAGAACAAATTTACAAAGTGATAAATATCAACTTTCGAGTGCCTCACCGAGAATCTAATTCAGAACCTTAGCGTCGCAGGCAGTCTAAAGCACATAATAATATTACATTTTGTGTGTGTTTTTAAATACATACATGCGGGATAGGCAGAGAGTAACGGGCGTAAAAAGCGGTCTTTTACGCCACGTCTGACAAACATTTGAGGGTCATTCAGACTAGCGGAAGAAGGTAAAAAAAATATCAGGATATGTTCTAGACGTGAAATTGAAGAACTTTTATTGGTATAATATTTTCGAAATATGATATAGTATTTGGTCTTTCAATACAAATTTTGTTGCTGCTCAATTTTGTAAAGTAGTATTTTTTGTTTTTGTGTTGTGTGGACCGAAATAAATGTGATTTCTTTCTATAGGAGATCCAAATTCTTTTGTTTACTGGAAAAATAACAATGAAAAGCTGTTCAGCTTCACGTTTAGATCACGTCCTGAAAGTATTTACCCTCCATTGAATCCATCCCTCCGCCAAAGACCGTGCGATTACGCGCGAGTAAAAGAACGCTTTTAAAAACTTGCAAAATGAGAATAGAATATATTGTAGTACGCTTTTCTTTTGCAGACTAGGCGGTTTCAAGGAATCGGTGGAGAGCCACATCGATGCGTGGAAGAAATTCTACGATTTAACATCACCCCATGAGCACAGCTTTCCAGCGCCCTTCCACCATATTCAGGGTATCGCCAAACTCATTATTCTCAGGTGAGTTTGCTTCTTTACGTGTGGCACACCGAGAACCCTGGTGTCAGAGTTTTTCAACCGCCTACTACTAATAGTAGGTCTAAGTAATCACACAGCAACCGGGACTGACGACTGAACGTCACCTCCGAAGCACGGAACCAACTCTTTTTTCGGAGAATCAGGTGGACGAACGACCCAAAAAAACCTGTTTTCAGATTAAGTCGACATACAACAAACAAAGATGGATGGACGTCCTAGGAAATTTCTGGTAGGGGAATCATAACGGCGTATAATACAGATGTTTTTTTTTTTCATGATTATTGAAAGGACTAGAATCAAGCAGTTACGACTTGTTTGTCTAGTGTTGGAGAAAAAGCCTAGTGCCGCATAGGTGCCTGTACCCGTGAACGTGCGCCTTTAAACTAAACCCCGACTTAACAACATTGATCAAAAGCCGCGTTGACACTATCAAAGTATACTTGGACGCGGTCCTAGTTCAGTTTGATTGGACAGTCATCCAAGAGCGCTTCAATCATTGTAGCCATGATCAAAGTAGCGCGTCAAATTGACTTTGTCCAAGCATACTTTGATAGTGTCAACCCGGCTTCAATTATAGCAAAATATTATACAGATGCATCCGGCCCGACAAGCTAATTCCGGTCGTCCAACAATACGTGATCAAAGAGATGGGCAGACCCTTCATAGAGCCGCCGCCCTTCGACCTTGAGAAGTCTTACAACGACAGCAACTGCTGCTCGCCGCTCATCTTCATCCTGTCGCCAGGCTCCGACCCCATGTCGGGGCTGGTCAAGTTCTCCTCGGAGAAGAAGGTCGTCAGCTTTGAGACCATCTCCCTTGGACAGGGGCAGGTAAGTCATCTTTGAAAAACCAGTGGCGTATTTAAAAATTTGGCACCCTAGAGAAAACAAGATTCATGCATCGCACTATGTTTGGTTCTTGACTAGTGGCGTATTTAAAATTCGACACCCTTGGAAAGAAATGACCGCCTCATGTTTGTATTAGTTGTTTTACATTCAAATAAATGGAACGGCCGATATACTACACAGCAACACATAATAATATGTTGCGAGCGATAAGACGTTAAAATAAGTGAGACACTGCTACACTTGAGGCTGCGTTACACAAACAATACATACAACATACATTTATCACGTATATATCCCTTGCGTGGTAAGCAGAACGAAAACAAACATTTACTCCACGTCTGACAAACATTTGAGAGAGGAAGAAACATAGATACAAGAATACATAAAAGAAAGAAAATATACAAGCAAGGTTTTCATTAAACTGAACAACTTCCAGCTTCCACAAACCTTGTATAGCGAGCGAAATGAGCTCATACATTTTCGTTAAAATGATTAAGTGTGCTGTTGTACTGCGCTAAACCAATGCTGTACGTATTTAGAGCAAAGTCAAATCAATCAAAGTTCGTCGTGCAGGGCGCTACAAAAGAAAAACTCATTGCGAGCGAAGCTAATTCGACATCTTACAATATGAGGTATAAGTACAATTTAGTGAGAAGGGAGCCCTTGCCGCAAAAGCATACATACATACATACATAAATCACGCCTCTTTCCCGGAGGGGTAGGCAGAGACTACTTCCTTCCACTTACTACGATCCTGGCATACTTCTTTCGCCTCCTCCACATTCATCAATCTCTTCATGCATGCTCGTCGGTTTAGGGTACTCTTGACCTGACCTTTCTTTAGCACGTCCCCGATTTGATCGAGGTACGTTCGTCGAGGTCTTCCCCTTCCGACGTTCCCATCCACACTTGCCATATACACCTGTTTCGTTAATCTTCTTTCGTTCATCCTCTCTACATGACCAAACCATTTAAGCATACCCTTTTCTACACCAGTCACTACGTCTTCTTTTATACCACAACGTTCCCTTATCACGCTATTCCTTATCCTGTCACTCAATTTTACGTCAACCATACTTCTTAACGCTCTCATTTGTACTGCATTTATTCTACTTTCATGCTTTTTCTGCCATACCCAACTTTCACTCCCATACATAAGTGTCGGAACTAACACCCCTCTATGCACAGCCAGACGAGCCTTATTTATTTATTTATTTATAAAAACTTTATTGCACAAAACGTACAAATGGCGGGCCTAATGCCTCGCAGCATTCTCTACCGGCCAACCATAGGGTAAACAGAGAGCTCGAAACGGGTGCACTAAAAAGTGAAAACGGTAAAATAAGAAGTTACTTTCTAAAACATTGAAATTATATATAAACAACTATATTTATTATATGAAATAATAAATATCAATATACATAGATACACATTATATTAAATGAGTAATACTTAAATATATACATATACATATTACACATACATTTATCAAAAACTTTCTGGCTGTTCATAAAAGCGTGCAACGCTCCATTCACCATGTTGCCGGCATTCACCCTTCTTTCGATGTCACTTTCACACTTTCCATCTGATGTGAACATGGAGCCCAAATACACAAACTCTTTCACTTGTTCCACCCTCTCTTCTTCTATCATAATTTTACACTCTGTCATATTTTCCTCTTTCTCAAAAACCATTGCTTTCGTCTTACTTACATTCACTTTCATTCCTTTCTTTTTCAAAGCCTCATTCATAATATTTACCATCTCCTGCAACCCTTCAGCCGACGACGCAAGGATAACTTGGTCGTCAGCATAGAGAAGACATTTGACGAGTAAACCATTCATTCTCAGACCACATTCACTCTCTTTCAAATCTTCCAAACAACTATCCATGAACAGATTGAACAGCCACGGTGACGCAACACATCCCTGTCTAACACCTTTCTCGATGTTAAAAAGTTCAGTGTACGCCCCGTTTATCCTGACACAAGCCCTGGAATCCTTGTATAAGGATTTCAGTGCTCGTATCAAGATACTGCTCACCCCATGCATGGATAGTGCCGACCACAATTCATTCCTCACCACTCTGTCATAGGCCTTTTCCAAATCTACGAACGCGCAATAGACTTTCTGGTTTTTGGCCAGGAATTTTTCAGCTATGCAGCGCAAGGAAAAGACCTGATCCGTACATCCCATCCCCTTACGAAATCCTGCCTGAGCATCCCATACTTTCTCATCCGTTTCGTTCATCACTCTTTCAATCAACACCTTTGCATACAGTTTGCCGACGACACTGAGGAGGCTTATACCGCGGTAATTTTTGCAGTCCAGCTGTGACCCTTTTCCTTTGTATAATGGCACTATTACAGCTTTGCACCAATCACTTGGCACTCGACCGCTTCTCCAACAAAGGTTAAAAAGGAGGTACAGCTGACTAGCCACAACGCCTTCGCCAGCCTTCAGCATTTCGACCGACACCCTATCATACCCTGCAGCTTTACCAGATTTCATACTTTTTAACGCTTTCACAATCTCATCCATTTCAATCTCACTTTCGTTCTCAATTTCATCCACTTCTGCAGTAGTTATTTCTTGCGCTAGATCTTCTTTCTCAAATAAGCTTTCAAAATATTCCTTCCATCTTTTCAACACGTATTCCTCACCTTTTATTACACTACCATCCTGGCTTCGAATCCTACTCAACTCGGACGACGTGGTTTTATTTCGAGCTGTCCTTATGGATTTCCAGAAAACTTTCAAGTTGGAACGAAAGTTTTCCGATAGCCTCCTGTCAAATTCATCCTTATTTTTATCCTTCATTCTATCAACCGTCTTTTTAACTACATCCTTCACACTTTTATACTCCTTTCGTGCTTTCTCTACATCTTCATCCGTCGCTTTTAACATTCTTCGGTTAGCTTTAGTAGCTAACCAATCCAACCATGCTTTCTTCTTCTTCTGCACAACTTCTTGTACCTCTTTGGTCATCCACGCACTCCGTTGTGTTTTCCCTTTCATCCTTTTGGAAACTCCACACACTTCTATCGCGACATCCACAACACCTTTTTTAAATCCTTTCCATCCTTCTTCAATGTCAGACATCTCCTCTAGGTCATTAAATTTCTCTTTCAATCTTTTAATATACTCCTTTTTTACCTCTTTATCTTGCAAATTTTCTACTTTCACTCTTTCTAACGCACTACTCCGCTCAGTTACCCTGTGCCGCCACCGTTTGAAGAGACCACTTATTCGTGATAGCACCAGGAAGTGGTCTGTGTCAATACCGCAAAAGCATAAGTATGAATATTAGTTTTTGATCGACGCAGGGTCCGATAGCAGCCAACATGATATCGCAAGCCATCCAGACTGGCGGCTGGGTGGTGCTGCAGAACTGCCACGTGATGGACTCCTGGATGGGCGAGCTGGAGCGCATCTGCGCTGAGGTATGGAGTATAGCAGCCAACATGATATTGCAAGCCATCCAGACTGGCGGCTGGGTGGTGCTGCAGAACTGCCACGTGATGGACTCCTGGATGGGCGAGCTGGAGCGCATCTGCGCTGAGGTATGGAATTTCAGCGAATACGAGAACAAAATAAAGAAGCTAAACATTTTGACTAGCGCTGGAATGGAACCAAAGACCGTACCGAAGCTCTAACTATTGATCTATCGTGTCGTATACTCTTACTCGATCGATTAAATAAAGGTTTAATTGCAGTATGCTGACTTTCTGCACTTTGACTACTTTAAATATCTTTTATACGTCTAATCGCACAAAGCCAACTTTTCAAATAAAAAATTAGTTATGTGTGACGTTTATTTTTTTTTATTGATGATGGGTTTGCTCTTGACTCTAGTCTAGGTCATAGGACAGAGACAGAGTCTAAGATGGAGCGAGCTCACCCAGAAGAAGCCTGTTAAGGCACTGGCACTCCCACACACTGACGGAACGCAGCAAGCTACTTGGCGCCAGACGTCGGTGGGATGGTGGTCGCGAGCCAGGCGGCTCCTTACGGAGCGGCAAGCCTGTGTTGCCGTTGCCCGGGGTGGACCGCTAGGAGGTAGACCCCATACCACCCCAAACGTAAGACGTAAGCGTATTCTACTAAAACTTGGTTTTTAATTCAAGCAAGAAACCAAGAAACATTACAATTAATAATGAGCTCCTTTATTGTAGGTGATCATCCCGCAGACCACGCATCACAACTTCCGATGCTGGTTGACGTCATACCCCAGCAAAATGTTCCCAGTCACTGTGCTACAGAATGGTAAAAAGACTAACTTATATTTCTCTCTAAGAGTGGTATACCTGCTCGGCGAATGACCCGACCGACGGAAGTATAGAGAATACATCGGACAATTTTGATAGGTTTCTACTTCTAGTTGGCTTTGTCACATTACATCAGCCGATTGCAGTCTACTGCTGGAATGCTGCCTCCCTCAGGGTACGCCACAAGGCATGATCTACCGTTTCGCTATCCAGTCGCTACCAGCCGCTCTCTATAAGTCATCGGTCTATCTGACCGAAACCGCTACGCTTGCCGAGAAGTGGCATCCACTTCAGTCTAATAAGTATGTATGTAGTACAATTTCATTAGTAATCTACACTAATATTATGTAGAGGCAAGGTAGAGGAAAGATTTGATTGTTTGTTTGAATTGGCTCCGAAACTACTGGACTGATTTAAAAAAATCTTTTACCATTAGAGTCCTACATTATCCTAGATGAATATAGGCTATATTAAAATGTCTTATTCGGTTACCGGTTAGCAGCAGGTGAAACCGCTGGGCAAGCCGATAGTTAACAAAAAATATTACCTTCCCAGGAGTAAAGATGACCAACGAGGCTCCCAAGGGTCTGAAGAACAACATCTACCGCTCGTACATATCGGACCCTATCTGTGACCCAGAGTTCTACATCTCTTGTCCACGGACAGAAGAATGGCGTCGACTGCTCTTCGCTTTATGCTTCTTCCATGCTATCGTGCAGGTATGTATTGAACTACATACATACATATATCACGCCTATATGCCTTGCGGGGTATGCAGAGCGTAAACAGCCGCAAAAAACGGAAATTTTCGCCACTTCTGACAAACATTTGAGGGTCATTCGGAAAATTGTGTATTGCGATGGTGACAGGTTGTCAGCCCATCGCCTAAATTGCAATATACATCCTCGAGTCCCTTAGTCACCCCTTACGACACCCACGGGAAAGAAATTGAGTTATTCTAAGCCCGCATAACACGGCAACTAAGGGACTGTATTGAACTAAATGGTTTTGTGCTTCTAAGGGCAAGTTAAGCCAATTCGATTTCTGTCTATGATTATATGGACAGCGGTCGTTACAAATGTTCGTGTCAGAGGCCTACTAGTTGTATTAGGTGGTTTTAAAACTCTGACACCCGCGTTCATTGGGTCTTTACATTATTAAATCCAAATACTAAAAATTCTAACGCATTCTATTTTATCTCATAAAATATATATGCAGTGATGTTGTTTGCCAACTACTGGTGAAATTCATAGTACATTGCGTAGCCGGTTAATGTTCCTGGTATCATAATGGCTAACCGACTACGCAATGAACATCGAATTTCACCTGTAGTTTGATAATATCGAACAGTGGTATCGCTGGGCCGATGAAGCAGAAATCACTAAGTAACAAATGTGACAAATTTACAATACCATGTTAGTACTTATAACTTTTTTGGTTACCCAGGAGCGGCGTGCATTCGGTCCTCTCGGCTGGAACATACAATACGAGTTCAATGAGAGTGATCTACGTATCTGCATTCTACAACTACAGGTAGGATAACCAACTATTATTCAATTAGTTTCTCGTAAGTAGGCCTAAGGCAAAGAAGAGGCCTATGTCCAGCAATAGGCTGATATAGGCTAATTAGATAGATATGTAGAAGTAATAGGTATATTTGCTAGATAGATAAATAGAAGTAATGGGTACTTTTGATAGAAGGCTGGAATTATGTTCGCCAGGTCGCTTATCGGATGTTCGCAATAAAATAGCCAGCGGACGTATATGATTTACACATACAAAAAAATGGTTGCCTGTAAAGTCGGTATACGGGCGAAGTTTGAACGTGACAACCGCACCGATTATGCTTGAGTGGGAGAGAGACGGCATTCAGCGTGCCTCTCTTTCGGTCATGACTGACTGTAACAGGCGTGAGCGGGCGTTCTATTTTTCCGTGCATGCCACCTAATTTAATACGTTGTCACGTCAAAAATTCAAGTCGTATAGAAAAAAAACCAAGATCTTCACGGTGCCAAGAGTTTTGGTATAAACTTCAATCTTACAGAAGTAGATTTTCGATAAATTTCGATTTCATCCATATGATTATTCAAGTAATGAATGAGGGCGCTAGTGGCGCTCCGGAATCCCATTAAACAAGTACCTACACAAAGCGAATAAATATCCTTCATTTACGTAATGACTTTTCCTACTGTGATTTAGAAGCTAAAAGTCGACTTGGTTTCTATGGAATCCTCATTTCTCTAATAGATGTTCCTGAGTGAATACGCTGAGACGCCATTCGACGCGTTAAATTATCTGGCAGGGGAATGCAACTATGGAGGGCGAGTTACAGATGACAAGGACAGACGACTGCTGATGTCCCTTTTATCCATTTACTACAATGAAGAGGTCACCAATAATCCTGAGTAAGATTTGTTTCTGTACGGGGTATAAGGGAGGGATGTATCGAAAACTTTGCAGGCATTATCAGACGATGAAACTGAACAACTGTGCCTATGGAGGATATGTTGGTTATGGTGGGACGTTTTTCATACAAATGTTGAATGGACTAATATATTTAAAGGAGACAAAATTCAAATTAAAAATCTGGATGGGAAGTTGATATAACATTTTCGCAAAATAATAAAAATAAATTGTAAACCATAACAATCCTTTGTTAAAACCAATTCGCCACTTCACGCCAATAGATGGAGCTACTGCTGCAAAAATATGTTTGATTTTATTGTGGATGAAATACCCTTTATCTTTTAATCCTACGTAGTTTTGCGCCAAATTAACGTGTGCCTTAATTATTTCGGAAAATCATTTGTTAAACAAATGCTCTTCATTGCATGTATAAATCCATTGAATTTTAATTTTTCGTTTGACGAGAACGAGAAAGATTTATCAACCTCCCACACAAAATTCCCGATAAGCTGACTGACTTTCTATGGAAACGAAAATAATACGTTCCTCGACATAGACACCATAGTAAAAGTTGTTCTGTTTAATAGTCTACACCGTTTCTTACACCCTGCATTTATGAGGCTTATTTATCACAAGAAAGGGGCAAATATTCGTCAGACGTGGCGGAACAGACTGTTCGCTCAGCATACACCGCAAGGGATAAAGGCGTGGTATAACTATGGTTTACAATGCACTCACAGTTTTATATTTCAAGTACTTATCTTATAGTACCAAGAGATTGAAAATTTGGAAGTGTCAGTCGATGCGCCGCCGGTAGCTCAGTTTGCAGAGAAGTGGGACGGTACTGCGCTACACATTTTTTCAATTTCTTATTCTCATTTATGTATTAACTAGTGGCCCTCCCAGCGGTTTCACCCGCTGCTAACCGATTTCCCACGGGAAACAGACCTTCTCCCGACATAAATCATACATAAAAACCTTCCTATTGAATCACTCTATTATTTAAAAAACTCATCCAGATCCGTTAGATGATTATGAAGATTAAAGCATACATATAATCAGACATAGGGACAGACGCGGGAAGCGACTTTACTTTATACTATGTAGTGGATACCAAATTTTTAAAACACTTCCCGTTTTAGGCAAACAATTAAGATTAAAACTTGTATTTTTTTTTATTAATACGAAAGTCGCAGGTTCAAATCCTACCCGCGCTTTAAAATTTTGCAACTTTTCATAAATATACTATGTAAAATCTTTTCTGTCACTTTGTTCTACACTCGCTCAATTCGTTCTCGTTCAGTTACTCGTTCTCCCCCTCCGGCAAGTACTGCATGCCGCCGAAGATGGACTACAACTCGGTGGTGGATCACATCCAGGGGTTCCCGCTCATCGACAGACAGACATAGGGACAGACGACTTTACTTTATACTATGTATTCATTCTGTGCCTTTCTGTCACATACATACATACATAAATCACGCCTTTATCCCTTACGGGGAAAGCAGAGCGTTGACGGCCGTAATACGGATATTAACACCACGACTGACAAATGTTTGAGGGTCAATCAGATAACTTTGTATCACTATAGTGACAGGTTTCTGTCACTTTGTTCTATACTTGTTCCATTCGTTCTCGTTCAGTTACTCGTTCTCCCCCTCCGGCAAGTACTGCATGCCGCCGAAGATGGACTACAACTCGGTGGTGGATCACATCCAGGGGTTCCCGCTCATCGACAAACAGACATAGGGACAGACGACTTTACTTTATACTATGTATTCATTCTGTGCCTTTCTGTCACATACATACATACATACATAAATCACGCCTTTATCCCTTACGGGGAAAGCAGAGCGTTGACGGCCGTAATACGGATATTAACACCACGACTGACAAATGTTTGAGGGTCAATCAGATAACTTTGTATCACTATAGTGACAGGTTTCTGTCACTTTGTTCTATACTTGTTCCATTCGTTCTCGTTCAGTTACTCGTTCTCCCCCTCCGGCAAGTACTGCATGCCGCCGAAGATGGACTACAACTCGGTGGTGGATCACATCCAGGGGTTCCCGCTCATCGACAAACAGACATAGGGACAGACGACTTTACTTTATACTATGTATTCATTCTGTGCCTTTCTGTCACATACATACATACATAAATCACGCCTTTATCCCTTACGGGGAAAGCAGAGCGTTGACGGCCGTAATACGGATATTAACACCACGACTGACAAATGTTTGAGGGTCAATCAGATAACTTTGTATCACTATAGTGACAGGTTTCTGTCACTTTGTTCTACACTTGTTCCATTCGTTCTCGTTCAGTTACTCGTTCTCCCCCTCCGGCAAGTACTGCATGCCGCCGAAGATGGACTACAACTCGGTGGTGGATCACATCCAGGGGTTCCCGCTCATCGCCAAGCCGGAGGTGTTCGGCTTGCACGACAACGCTGACATCACCAAGGATAACAAAGAAGCTAATGCGGTTAGTAAAAGCCCTTCAAATATGATGTGCCCACTTTTTAATGATAAGAAAAAGTTGAGTTTATTTAAACTAACAGTTGAATTTGTAAAACCTCTATCGGGATATTTGTGCCAACGCTGTGTCGAGCGTGCTAGATTTGGCAATTTACAAGAGCAGCGCTGTGTGACTCGCGTCGCCCAGCGTGTCTGCCAACACGCGGCGTGGGCACGAATCGTTCAACCCGTACGAATAATTACGACATCTTGCCGTATACAGCTACAAACTTAAGAAGGCACGATGCGCCTTCTCAATTCGGTCGGTTAAAATGTCAAGACGCGCGGGCGACACGCTCACGGCAGCGTTGGGCCTTAAAATTAGGTCTCGCCCTGCTCTATTCCGCGTTGACATTATCAAAGTAATCCTGGACAATATAGATTTGACGACTTGTTTTGGGTGCTACTTTGATCATGGCAACACCAATCAAAACGCACTTGGATGACCGCCCAATCAAAGTGGACTAAGACATCATTCAACTTAAAAAAAAAAAAAAACTATTCTTTGTCTAAGCTTACTTTGATTGTATCTACGCAGCTTAAACTGGAATAAATAAAGGTACTTTTTCAGCTTCAACAATTACAATTTTTTCTTTTGAAACAATGTACATAATCGATTTTATTTATTGAACCGTATTGATGAGTATAACCACCCAGCACCCTGCAAAGTTTACAAACTGACAAAAAAAAAACCTTATAGCACGTTCACACAATGTCAACATGGGTAGGGATATAGTAAGGGAAGTGGGCAGCGCGAATGTGTGAACAGGTTACTCGCGCTGCTACTCGTCATGCCGCTGCCACTTCCCGTGCTCCCTTAAATGTCGCCTTTTCGAGCGCGAGTCGAAGGAACGGCAGCACGAGCGCTAGTGGAATGTATTGCTATCTCGCTCACTCATATTTGTGCGAGAAGAGTATAACGGCAGTATTTCGAGCAATATTCACAACGGCGCAGGAGCAGGAGCAGGTGCATGGTGTGAACGTGCTATTATATGTTTCACCAGCTACTATTCGGCACTCTGCTGACACAAACGTCGCTGATGATGAAGGGCGGCGGCGGCGGCGAGGAGGCGGGCGGGGGCATCGTGGAGCTGACGAGGGATTTGATGTCGCGCATGCCGAATCTGTACGACATCTACGAGATCTCCCACCAGTACCCTGTCGACTACTTCAACAGTATGAACACTGTGCTCAAACAGGTCAGTGAATCTTAATTAATTTATTCACACACACAAACTTGCGGGGTAGGCAGCGTGGTAAGAGCGTAATATAGTGTAATACTATTTATGACAATTAAAATATGTAAAAATACCTATGCCGTGTGATGCCGGCTTAGAATGCCGTGTGATGCCGGCTTAGAATAGCATCACCCCATTGCTATCCCGTGGGAGTCGTAAGAGGCGACAAAGGGACTCGAGGGTGTGTATTGCAATTTTATTGCATATCACGCCTTTATCCCTTGCGGGGTAGGTAGAGCGTAAAAGGCCGCAAAAAAGCGGACATTTACGCCACGTCTGACAAACATTTAAAGGTTATTCGGAAAAATTGTGTATCGCTATAGTGACAGGTTGTCAGAATATCGCCTAAAATTGCAATACACACCCTCGAGTCCCTTAGTCGCCTCTTACGACTCCCACGGGAAAGAAATTGGGGTGATGCTATTCTAAGCCGCCATCACTTGGCGTAAAATTAATTTATTCTATTGTATTACTTAATTTATTCCGGCTTTTGTAGTATGTGCAATAAAGTATAAAAAAAATAAAAATCTTACACCGAGACGTCTAACGACCCGACCAACCCTACCACTAGTAGACCTCTGTCATGGTTGTGTAACGACCCCCGTTTAAGTTAATTGTGGACAGCAACCGGGACCGATGGCTTAACGTGCCCTCCGAAGCACGAAACCATCTTTCATTTCGGACAATCAGGTGGTTCAGCTTGCAATGTTTTAACCAGACAAGGAACAAATTCACAAATTGATAACTTTCAACTTTGTGAGTGCCCCACAGAGAATCGAAACCGGAACCTTCGTCGGCAGTCGCACTACCACTGCACCAAATCGGCTGACGGAATTAATTAATGAAGGATTTTTTTTTATAGTTATTAAATATTACAAATGTATGTTTTTCTGATATAGTTACTTACAAGGTGTGCTTCGATTTTAGTGGTCTCAAGATTCTGATGATTTCTTCATACAAAATAGTAACTAATGGTTTCAATTTTATTTTTCATATATTGTCGATGTTCTTTTTGCTTGATTTTGTAGCTAGATCTCTCTAGTCTTCTATAGCGTCTTAGAATAGCATCACCCCATTTCTTTCCCGTGGGAGTCGTAAGAGGCGACTAAGGGACACGAGGGCGTGTATTGCAATTTTAGGCGATGGATTGACAACCTGTCACTATGGCGATACACAATTTTCCGAATGACCCTCAAATTTTTGTCAGACGTGGTGTAAATGGCCGTTTTTGCGGCCGTTTCCGCTCTGCCTACCCCGCAAGGGATAATAGATGTGATATGTGTATGTGTATAATACTGAAAAATATTTTGTAGTAAGTTGGATCCCCCATTAAAAAAAAAAAACTAATGGGTTCAATTTTATTCTTCATAGAGGTATATTGTCGATTTTCTTTGAGCTTGATTTTGTAGAGAGACCTTCTCTAGAATCTAGATTTTATCTTCGGAAAACTAAAAAAAGGTACTAATACTGGTAAGATAAGTGTTTAAAGTAAGAAGCAAACACAACCAAGCTTAATACTTGAATGGTTTCTTCAGGAAGCGATCCGCTACAACCGTCTGATAGCCGTCGTAAAGCGGACCCTTTACGGCGTCCACATGGCGTCCCAGGGTCTGGCCATCATGAGCTCCGAGCTGGAAGTCTGCAACAACGCCTTCGTGAAGGGCATTGTACCTTCCGTGTGGATGTCCAAGTCATACCCTTCGATGAAACCGCTGGGATCCTATATGGCTGATTTGCTGTCAAGGTAGAATTCTTTTCATTCTAGTCTATTTCTTCAGTAGATGAAGTGATTCAAGAGGAAGATTTTAATGTATTGTTTATGCCGGGAAAAGGTTTTTTGGAAAATCTTTTTAGCAGCGGATGAAACCCGTTTTTTTGTAATATAATTAACATATAGGTCCAGCAGGCTGATAATCGAAGACCATTGAAATAGTTTCGGTCAATTACATTAACAGTCACAACAGTCTACTGCCATACTCACCACGCTTGGCCACGGTGTGCCTTTGTTCCCAGTTGTCCTACTAATCAGTTCTACGATAGAACATGTATTTCTTCACTTTTGCCCACTAGTTCTACGGTAAAACAAATGAGCACATTATAGGTCTCTCTTGTTCTACGATACCGCACTGCAAGATATTGCTTTCACAGGGAACGCTGCTGATTCCCTGGATGAATTCATACCTCAGTCGCTTTTCACGACACCCACGGGTAGTGTAGGGGTGATGCTATTCTAAGCCTGCATCACACAATTGATCAAAGTTGCACATATTGTTTTGGGGAACAATACTTGGTCAATCGTCAATGAACCGTTTGATGGTATCGCTACAAAGGAAGGGTACATTTGCGATATAGACGTTTTGAGAATTGGACACTATGCGCCTTAATGTCATGCGTCGTGACCAATGAGCTGCGAGAATATTGCTCCCCAGGAGTTCCGACTTTTGGTATGGAGTATAGTAGGCCGGCCAAACTTGACTGCTACTTAGCGCCAACGCTGTGTCGAGCGGTCTCCACGCGCGGGCTTGATTCGGCAAAATACAAGAGCAGAGCTGTGTAACGCCAGTCGCCCAGCCCGCGCCGCACAACCCGTCCGAACACGAAGACACCTTGCATTATTACAGCTACTTAGGCACTATGCGCCTTCTTATTTCGGACATATAGGTAATTATGTTAAGACGTGCGGTCTCACCGCGCGGCGCTTACACCCCGCTTGACACAGCATTAACACTTAAAGTGTAGAAGGCGTTAAGATCTTCGTCTGGGATACTTTTGGGATATTTTAAACTAAGTTAATAAGATTGAAATAAAACAAGCAAAATTAATTATGTACATAATTTACTAGTCATCTTATCACGACACAACTAACTAACATTATTTTATATCTAAAGCCCATACAGATTTGTACTCAGTCTGACAATCAATGTTCCTACTGATAGTATGTTTCATATAATTACAAAGGTACTAGACTCAATTCTGACAGAAGAACATCTTAGCTAATTTTTAACTATTCCTGTCATTCTCAATAAAAGAAAGACAGAAGACAGGATCCCATAATAGGCCAAAATTATTGCGACTGGAGCCGTGAGCTGTACCTAATAAATGTCAAATAAAAAACCGTGGGTTACTATAGGCAACTTTAGGACGCAAACAAAACCATGACTTTTCATGGTCCCAAAATGCAAATGTAGCGTCACATATGAAATAAAAGCAATATATAATAATTATCGTCAATTTTAACGTAGAATAGCCACGGCAATTGTTGTACAAAACAGGGAAACTAATTTAATAAAAATAATAAAACTGTTTCATCGAAAATTTTACTGAGATGTGAACCTTTTTTACACTTTTTACCAAAGAGAACGAATAACACGAATTCGACTCAAAAATCTGCATTTCTGTCTCTTTCAATGCCCAACTTTAACATTCAATAAGTCCAGAATGTATGTCCTTATGAAATAAGCATCTGTTCAAAAAGTTAGACAATATTCGGAATATAATTATTTAACTTTGGCTTTAATGTGTTTGTGAAAATCTATAATTTTGTTGATATTTTTATTTTGGTTTAGTCAAACTAAATAATATTTTAGAATAAAAATGTTGTTTGTTTTGTAAGATGTTTTATAATCTGATATCATTACTTTTTAGCAAGATCTTATTAACCCTATATAGTAATAATTAGGTTCATCAAGTTAAACTTTATTATTGTACTTGATTAAATAAATAAAAATGCGATGCCTGCAATTGGTGTTACAGGATTGATGTAAAATAGTACGATCATTCATACTTTCGTGGGCATGATCTTTTACTGTCTTCTTACTTTGACTTCAAGTAACAGGAATAGCTAAGAATGACCTGTCATAATTTACAGAAAAATTTACAAAACTTTGAGGCGTTCAAATAGAAACTTTTGTTCATTTACCTTTTCCAATAAAGGCCGTGCGATCTCAGCTTAACACGTGAATATAGTGAAAACAAGAATGCAATAACATATACATTGGCCTCAATTCGGAATATAAATTCATTTAACTAACCATAAATTAGTGAAAAGGATAGGAGATATTTAGGTCCTGTCATGTTTAAAAATGACAATGGGTTCTTCGCAATTCCTAGTCAATTGAGTCGCCATTGTTTTCATCGTATCCTTATTTTGGACAGATATCACGTATTTTGCGTCAAATTATATGACATGACTAAAATATCTCCTATCCTCTTCTTAACCTATTTGACGGATAGTGACAGCACTAATTTAAGGTAAGTTAAGAGAATTTATATCCAGAATTGAGGCCATTATTTGACACATTTTTCTACAGTCCAAGAATAGTTAATAGTATTATTCACATAAAGCTAAGCTCTTTTGTGTACATTTACAACCTATGTACAGTCGAGATCAGGCTAGGTAAGACATTTAGTACTTTGAACCGTTCTTGTACCGCGTGCATAAGACTTAAATTGATGATTCGAGTGTCCAACCGGTCGTGAACTTGACCGTACGTATACAACCATAAAAACAGCAGTAACAATATATATATTTTTTTTATTAATGATGGGTTTGCTCTTGACTCTAGTCTATATTTTGGCTAAGCTTGATTCGAAACAAATCTACCACTTGCCACATTATAAAACATCGTTCAAATACAGGTTGTAAGGGACAGCCCTCCGAGTGACTGACAGACCATGAAGTTAATAAACTTTCCCTAGGACTATATTTCAGGAAAATTTAAAATATACCATTTCCCATGGTAAAGCTTCGTGATTTTGCTTGGAAGGTCGATTATTTTTGTGATTTACTGACAGATGTTCCTAGGTATGGGGAAGGGGAATGTTGTTCAGTATCATGTTATGCATGCGTCAGTATCCGGAGAGCTGAAATAAAATTTTACCTGCCTTACAAATTGACGCGGTTAGCTAGTGTACATTTTGTATTGTTTTTTTTTTTCGACACATTTTCCTTTGAGAAACTAGTTCCTTATCACCAGCCCGTCATATGTTTTCGCTATCGGTCACTAGTAAAATTTCACCCTATATATGGAGTCAAATATTTTTAAGTGGTGAAACAGCCCATTAAACTGAACAACAAACAAGTGAATCGTTTTACGATAATATTCAATACTTTCATAGATTAAACTGTGAAATATAATGATTGATATGTCTCTGTGTTAGTTTCGTTAAATATAGCCTATAATACAGGTTTCCTTGACTTCAATCTAGTCTATGCGATGGCATTAACCGTTAAAAATGCAGACGCAAGTAGGGTTCTAAGGTTTGTTGGCTCCAAGCCAGCAAAATTCTAGAACCTAGACTTAGGTAAAACTAATAAGAAGAGCTGTGGGCCAAAATAACTACTTTGTGGAAGCCACCCAACACAAATAGACGCCGCGGTAGACCCCGTCGTAGATGGCGCGACGAACTGGGTAAATTCTCGAAGGACTAGCACATGGAGGCCCAGGACAAAACTACATGGAATGAGAAGAGGGAGACCTTTGCCCAGCAGTGGGATGATGCAGGCTAGATAAGATAAGAACCGTGTACTTGGAACAATAGCTAATTAGGCTCTTTATATTTACGTCTGATTTACACGACTAAAAACAAGTGTTCAGCTCATAAAGTGGTGTGAAGTTTTTTTTTAAACTTGCAAAATTATCAATCGCGAGCCGGATTTGAACCTGCGACTTTCGCCATTGCTAGTGTTTCGACATTACGTTACTTCCATCTGGGCTACCGCAGCTCGTTCCTTGCCCGCGTATTGTGCAGGTGTAACTTAATGACAGTAACGCGTGGCACGATGTAAGTATTCAAAAAATGTATACCTAAAGCAAAGTCATCCATATTTGACAGCTATCATCTCCATACTAAAAGATGGTTGTGCCGGCGGATTATTTTGCGCTTAGAGGATTCCTCGGTGCCGCTTGTTTTATACAAATATATTCCCCTTAATGCCTCATGCCTCACCAATTACTTATGATATCATTTCACAATTTTGTGCTTCGTGATTGTACTTGGAACATTCTAGCTAAAATAATTTATATCTAAACGTAATAAAGCTTATATAATTTCATATTTTATTGCAACCTTCTACTGAAGTATTTGGAAAATATACGCTGGATTGTATCAAAAGAAAACATATTCTTAAAATATTTATCGTAACACTATTGGAGTTAAAATATGACAGTCACAAAATAACGGATTATCTTGTTCTTAAGGTAGTTGTTCAACATTCATATGAAGTTGGTAGTATACAAGGCTTATTAATTATGAAATAATTCGACACAGCATTTAGGCTTTTTAAAACACTTAGAGAGCAGCCTATCAAATAATACAACAAAATGTTGCCTTAAAATACAACTAAATAATACCTAAAGGTACACAAGTATTGCGGGCAAAACAAGCAGGCGAATCAATCAAACAATAATAATACTCTTCTCAATCAGCCTTCTTCTTTTTTTGCGAGTTCCATTAGCTTACTCATAAGTTCCCCACCAAAAGACTCTTTATACTTTTGACTGATGACGTTTAACAACGCGTACGGAGTCTCGAAAGTAGTGCCGTCTTTTTCACTCAAAGAGGTATCGTCGTGTCGCTTACCAACTATCCTGAACCCGCTTGCTGACATTTCTACGCAGTACGGGGCACCTTCTAGAGTTGTGAGGTTGATGTATATTCGCTGGTTGCTGCTACTCACCGATTCTGAGACCTAGAAAATAAATGTGTAAAAAGTTAGGCTTGGTCATTTTGGTCGCAATTAGTCCACTATATAGAAATGACCACTGTACTAGAATGTCCACTTTAATGCAATTTACAAAATATTGAATTTAAAAACACAAAATTTCAAAAAATTGCATCTTCTTCTGTCGTGTGGGACAACGAGTGGACGACGGATCCGATGAACCTTGGTATCAGTTTTTAAACACTACTAAGTCTCTGTCATGATTGTGCAACGACCGCCGTCTTATCATATACATCAACCGGCACCGACAGCTAGACGTGCCCCTTCGAAGCACGGAGCCATCTTTGTGGTTGTTCGTAGAGTTCTCTCTCCAAGCTTGAAGTTCTATTGTAATGGGAGCATACCCTTTTACAAAACTTGGTTCTACCTTATATTTTGCTCTGCGTGTCCAACCACCTGCGCATATTATCGAACTACAGGCTACAATTTTACAGGTGAAATTTTATATTCATTGCGTAGTCGGTTAGCAATTATGATACTATGAATATTGACCGGCTACACAATAAACTAAGAAAATCACCTGTAGACTTATAGCCTGTTGTTTCATAACATTTCATGACATTGCTATTAGGATGGCGAAGTACTGGGCTTGCCAACGACACGATAAAAGATGAAGGGCATTCATTACCTTTGCTCCTTTGACGTGTTTCTTTATATCGTTGATGGCTGCCTCGGCTTCCGCAGGCCACGTCGTCTCATCCAGCACATGCTCTTGGCTCTCTGACATTGTGGATCTGAAAAAGGGAGAAAGTATTTTTATGAGTATAGTGTTTTAACAGCAACTAGGATTAATTTAGATGACCCTCAAATGTTTGTCAGACGTGGCGCAAACGTCCGTTTTATGCGGCCGTTTATGCTCTGCCTACCCCGCAAGGGATTAAGGCGTGATATGTGTATGTATGTATGTAGGATTAATTTATAATCGTTGCGTTGCGTTGGTAGCGGAGGATAACGGGGGCGCTTGTCTTGATAGCGGCGGTCGCATGTTCAAATGCTCCCTGCGGCATACACCAGAATTTACAATCGGTTGCGCGCGAGTTTTTGACAAAAAAGGCTGTATTAGTTCAATGTTCTTTTTTTTTGTTTATAAAAAGAAGTGCTTGATATTTGCGGAAGGGTTTTAATCACATTTAAGAGCCAAGTTAAGTATGTTTTCGTTAACAGGTTGAAGTTCCTACAAGACTGGATCAACGACGGCCCGCCCATCGTGTTCTGGATCTCGGGCTTCTACTTCACGCAGTCCTTCCTCACTGGGGTGCTGCAGAACTTCTCAAGAACCAAGCATATCCCTATCGACCAGGTACTTTCTTTTTCTAACATTTTGGTATACAAGCTCTTACAAAAGAACAACAAATAATAATATTCATTCAAGAAAACATTTTTAAACGGATTTTTGGATATTACTTACAACTTTTCGAACTCTTTATTGAGCTTTGATCTTTATTGGGACGTTACGCTAGGCAGTTAAGGAATAGATGGCGGTAGAACAAAAATATTTTAAATTCTAAATAATGACGACTAACACCTTTGTCATCCGTGAGCTCTGTTAAGCGGTCAAAACGCAGATATGCGCTACGCAAATATGGCTTTTCTTTAGTCTCCACAAATCTAGCTAAGCACCTTTAGCTGTTATACCAACCTGAATGCACAAATTGATTGTGCGATGTGCGTTGCAACGGCTATGATAGTTAACATCACTTTGGAAACAATAACAATTTATCAATTATTTATGTTAGGTTTTTATTTTCAATATTTTTGTATCAAACTAAACTGCAGCTCTGAAAGAATTGGCTATCTTCCATTTGGCTGACATATAGTATTTTGGTATGCTTTGGCATGCTATTGGTGTGTAATATCTAGTGTCCACAAAGGGCGCCAATCATTCATTACTTCTCTTAATCTCTAGTGCCTTAACACAAAAAGTAAGACAAGTATTTACGCGTATTTAAAATAAAACTCCATACAAATGAGCGTTAAATACACGTTCAACGATTTTGTGGAGCGGCTCCTAATATCTATTTATCTATATGACCCAAGTCCCCAATCATTTGCAAGCAAGCAAAATCATTAGGCAAGGGTACAGAATCATGAACCTGCGCGCGCCGCTAAGCGCATGACGTTTCGGTGTTCTGTGGGCAAGGGCCTATAATGTAATTTTTTCATACTCGCTAAAATTCGATATAACGAAGTATAGTAGTTTCTCTTAATCGAGAAAATCGCCTTGTTTGTATTTTTACTCCAAAATATATAATATCGTTCAAAGACTAGCCAGTACCTCGGTATCTACATGTTTTTCTATAATATGATTTAGTTCACACTTTTCAATGCAGCATCTACTGAGCTCGGTCGCCCACCTTATTTATGAAGACATGAATCTTTTTTCTTCTTTTCGTGTGGGTTACCGAGTCGACGGAAGATCCGATGAACCCATTTCAACCGCCCACTACTACTATAACAATAATAATAATAAGGTCTTTATTACAGAAAACAAAGTTCCATATCAAATAGTAGGTACATCAAATCTATAACAATTTCAAGGCAAATGATTATTAGGTAATTACCTAATCTTAAATGATAGTTTTAATGAGTTTAGTCCAATGCGCAACCAAACCTGTACAGTGCTCAGTTACTGTAGCTAACAATTTATTCCGTGAGCCAAACATCGCTTTCCTAAAACGAGCCACTCGGTTGCGTATACTACTGGTATAAATTTGGTATTCATGTATTTATCAAATTTACAGGTCCACTTTGAGTTTTCAATCACCAGCTTCGAAGCAGAAGTGGAAGATAGACCAGAGTATGGAGTGTACTGCAGGGTGAGAAATTAAATCTGTTAAATTTTATAAACACTTCCCGTGTTAGGTATACAATTTTAGAAAACTTGCAAAATTTGCGACGCGTTATTGAAATCAAGATACACTTGCAAAATCTCTCGGGCAACGGATGAGCCGCGGTAGCCCAGATGGACGAGGCTAGTGATGGCGAAAGTGGCAGGTTCAAATCCTACCCGCGATAAAAAATGTCAGTTTTAGAAAACTGACAACTTAGCACAGAATGCCCAAGACTTGACAAGTTCCTGTTTGGGGCTTCTTTCCACTGTACCCTAGCTCTAAAGACACGATAAATTTAAGGTGAAATTTTACAAATTACCGATACTGAAAACTCAGGATAGGCTAAGGAACAACTTTCCCCAAAGAACGTAGGTCCAAACATGAAAAAATGGACATTCCATACAAAATATTTTTTTTCATATTCCGACGTAGGTATGTTACTTGGGGTAAGTGGTTCCTTATCTTCATTATTGAAAATAAGAAATTGAAAAAAATGTTAGCGCCCGCCGGAACTTGAACCCGTTCCTTATCACCAGCCAATCCTGAGTTTTCGGTTTCGGTCACAAGTAAAATTTTTTCTTTATCAGTGGCCAAATTTATTAGTAAAAACAATATCGGGTGGAATTTCACTAGTGACTGATACTGAAAACAGAGGATGGCCTGGTGGTGATAAGGAACAACTTTCCACACGGAACATGGGTCGAAATTATGAAAAAAAAAACTTTGTAACTCAAATCAGCTGATCGGCAATTTTGTATGAGAAATCCAATATTTTTTCATATTTCGATCTTGTTCCTTATCACCAACCAGCCCGTGAGTTTTTGCTACCATATTTCGGTCACAAGTAAAATTTCACCCTATATAAAATGTATTTGTAAAGATGTATGTGTGTATGCGCAAGCAGCAAACTGCAACATTGGATAAGAAGGATCAGGAACACAGTGTCTTCGTGTGGGTATGTACGCGTGAGGGTGCCGCTTGAGAGTGTTTGTAACATTTAACTACTGCAACGGTCCACTGCTGGACGTGGGTCTTCCCTTCCTCTATTGGAGAGTATTCCCATACTCACCACGCTTGGAGAGCGCAGTACAAGATATGGCTTTTACAGGAAACGCTGCTGTCCACTCCCTGGATGATTTTATTCCTCAGTCGGTTTTTACGACACCCACGGGATGTATCGGAGTGATGCTCAGCCAGAATTACACGGCATATGAGTGTGTTTTAATGAAATTATCCCAAAAAGGAAAAGTCTTAGGGTCACATAATACAACTGGCTAAATCATTTTTTTTTCTTGTTTCGACATATTATTTTAACATACATTTTGTTTGTAGTTTTATGTAAGTGAAAATGTGTTTATTTCACTTACATAAAACTAAAAAATATGTCTTAAATATTTAATTGCTTATATAAAGTCGATTACCTAGGAGAAAATACCATAATATTTTCATACAAATCTGGGGTAAACATTTGTCACCTGGGTGGCAAACTTCTGTAAAATTGGTAAAAACAGAAAAAGATCGCCTTGCGCAAACGTAAGTTTAGATAATGAATAAATTTATCGGTGTCCCACACGAAAAGAGAGAATAAATTTATTACACGACTGCCCAACCAAAAAAGAAGTGTAATGTTTTTAGAGTTCATGTATGCATATATGTGCGATTCTTTAAAGGACTGAAACTCGTTAATTACTGAACAGATTCGAAAGAATCCTTACATAACCCGAGTATCATAGACTAGGCTTTATCTCAGAAAGCAGTCGTGTTTTTTAATTGTTTAATGTATTATGCTTGTGTTTAAGTGTAATAGTATGTAGTGGAAAAAATAAATCTTTGGTAAAATGTCAAGTATCGCGTGACAAGAGTTGAAATTGATTCACCCAACTGCTTCAATAAGACCTCGAACTTCGAACGTGTGCTAAGCACGTGCGGGTCTTGGTTAGCTGGTCTACATACAAAATGTATAGAACACAAAACCGCAAGGCCGTCCCAGCTGTCATAACATAGACATACATACATACACAAATCACGGCTTTATCCCTTGCGTGGTAGGCAGAGCGTAAACGCCCGTAAAAACAAAAATTTACGCAACCTCTGATTAACATTTGTGGGTCATTCAGAAAATTGTGAATTGTGAAAGGTTGTCAGCTTATCGCCTGAAATTGCAATACAGGTGCACCCCTCGAGTCCACCCCATTTCTTTCCCTTGGGTTTCGTAATCGCGATAAAGGGAATTGAGGGTCACATGTGTATTTCACCGTGTGTTGCCGGCTGAGAATAGCATCACCCCATTTCTTGCCAGTGGGAGTCGTAAGAGGCGACTTAGGGACTTGAGGGTGTGTATTGCAATTTTAGGCGATGGGCTGACAACCTGTCACTATAGCGATACACAATTTTCTAAATAACCCTCAAATATTTGTCAGACGTGGCGTAAATGTCCGTTTTATGCGGCTGTTTATGCTCTGCCTACCCCGCAAGGGATTATAGGCGTGATATATGTATGTGTATGTATGTATGTGTATTACAATTTTAGGCGATGGGCTGACAACCTGTCCCTATGGCGATACACATCCTCCTCAGCCTCAAATTTTTGTCAGACGTGGCGTAAATGTTCTTTTTTACAGCTGTTTACGCTCTGCCTACCCATCAAGGGATATACTGATATATTTAAGTTTGTATTTTTAAACTTGCACCGCCTATACACATGTACGCAAAATTCATATACGTATGCTTTAAACTTGCGCTATTAAAATTGAAGTCATAAAAAATCGCGACCCATACTATGACGAGGTTGTATGCAAGTATGTAATAAAATAATGTTGCGCAGTTTTACGAGCATGACCTTCTACTATGTACTCTTCCTACTCAATGACTGAACTTTACACATGACTATGTTGCAGCACTTATATAAGTAACTTCTATAAGTATGGTCTATACCAGCAGCATAATAAATGCACATTATTGTTAGACTAGCAGCCTGCCCAGCGGTTCAAGGCATTTTAATATAGCTTATGCTCATCAGGAATAATGTAGGATTGTAATGGTAAAAGAATTTTTAAAATCAAACTAGTTGTTCGGAGCCTATTCAATTCAAACAAACAATCAAATCTTTCCTCTTTATAATTTTAGTGTAGATATACTTGATCGGGACGGGAACGAAGATTGAGCTAGCCAATCACCTGTCAGTCAGCTTAATTGCAGCATAAATACGCGCAAAATAATCAAATAAATAAATATCGTGGATAATTCACACAGCATTCTTCTGGGTGAGCTCGCTCCATCTTAGACTCTGTCTCTGTCCTATGACCTAGACTAGAGTCAAGAGCAAACCCATAATTAATAAAAAAAAAAAAAAAAAAAAGCACCATCTAGCCCCAAACTAAGCAAATCTTGTACTATGGAACCACCCTCACACAAACTTTTCCATTTCACAGGGTCTGTTCTTGGAAGGTGCAAGATGGAACCGAGACACCATGATGCTGGATGAATCATTCCCCAAGATCCTGTTCGACACAATACCCATAATCTGGTTCAAACCAGCTTTCATAGCAGATTTTAATCCCCCACCCTGCTATTTCTGCCCTACCTACAAGACAAGCGAAAGGAAAGGAGTTTTGGCCACGACGGGACATTCAAGTAATTTTGTCATGTACATCACATTGGAGAGTGACATACCACAGAAGCATTGGATCAATAGAGGTGTCGCTAGTTTGACACAACTTGATGATTAATGAAGAGATATAGGGTTATTTTATCACAGATTTTTGTCTATTTGTTTGGTTCAGACACATAATCTCCATTCGCAAACTGTCTACAAACCGCAAAACGTCTCTTTTGCACAATGTGTAAAATTTTGTATGATATTATGCGTCTGAAGGCTTTGTTTTATATAGAGTGCCGTTCGAAAATGCTTTACATAAGATTATCCTACAATATCATATTCCAACTAAGTGTAGCTAAGACCTGTATGCAGACATAGAATTCATCTGAATTATTTTTATATCTACAGTAAGCACACTAATTTTTAGTTTTTTTTTTTTGCAGCTAAGTGCCTACCTGTTAACTAATCTTCTCTTCTTTTTTCATGAAAAAAAAGACAAGCAAACTTGTGCCTCCATTACCACTTCTGTGTATAGGTCATTGGCTCAAGTAGTGTCGCGAGAAAGTCTAATTAGGCTTCAGAATGAATTTTGATGAAATATACAAGTATTTTATCAAATAAAATAAATTAGCTTTAAAGGTTAATTTTAGGAATCTTATTATTTTATAACATTTCCATATGTGGTAGATAGTTTTTATCACATTGATAAGATCTCTGTTATTTTAAATACATCTTGTCTGTTTTATCAATAATCACTATTATTGGTATGTATTAATCCAATATTTATTTTATCTTATTGTATCATACTGTGATATTTTGTCTAGTTCCAATAAACTATTCTTTCGATAGAAAGTTGTTTTATTTGGTCGCAAACATTTAACAAATTTATTTCTTGACATGAATCATCCATCAAACATGATTTATGAAATTTCTTCATATGTTCTTCACTATATAACTGTTTTCCATTTATTACTAGTCTATTATCCTATTTGAATCATTAATATTTAAATCACAAATTAAAATTTCTGTGGCATCTATCCCCAAATACAACCAGTACCCAATATTATCAAACTACAAACTATCAAACTACAGGCTACTAGGCTACAGGGTGAAATTCGATGTTCATTGCATAGTCGGTTAGCCATTGTGATACCAGGAATATGAACCGGCTACGCAACATACTGAGAATTTCACCCGTAGACTTATAGCCTGTAGTTTCATAACATAGGCACCTGCCTTGGATTAATGCTAAGGATTTGTTTCGCACAGAATCATGTTAACCAAAACATTTGTTTAACAGAATAACTAAAAAACCGATATCAAAATATGTTTAATTTTATTTTCTATATAAAATAGCAATCCAGAGTTTAAAGAGTAGCATTTTTGCTTACACTCTTATATTAGTAATAAGCAACAGCCTTATTTGGACCCTGCCTGGATTTGCAATGAGATCAAGCCCATGCAGTGATCCAATTTTACAAGTTTATTTTTCCTTTTAATGGTAACAAGCAGCATCTATTTTATAGTTTCTTGCGCTAAGTGGGGCAAAATAGCCCAAATAATTTTAATTAACTAAACGTTATGAAATTTCAAGTTTGGTACAGCTGGGGAATACTGTAGACAGTAACTGCATATTTTAAAATTTTGTGTAGCATAACCATTCCACAGACTACCCATTAGAATTAACTCTGCACTTCACAGATGTCTATCAAAATGTGTTGGTTGTTTGGGACTATTCCATCATGCTAAATAACCGGCCAAATGCACCAATGGTCTGCGAGGCGTAGAGCTAGCTCGTTTTTGCCGTGCAAACAATAAACAGACATCACACACGTTTTTTTTATAATATACCCTGAGAAAATGCATGACTTCCAAGCAAAAGTTAGTAAGGCGCATGAATAAGCTTAGGAAACGAAATAACCATCCCATTCAGTCCGCACAAATGTGTTGATTTATGAAGAAACTCTGGGTATTCTTAGAAAGCGTATGATATGCCGGGCTTTTATTTAAATCACATAAAAAAGCTGAAAAGAAACATTAAAATTAGGCGCAGCCAAATACAATAATGCTCACCTGTTTAACTTTGATTAACGGCGGAAATTACCCAGTAATAACTATCAACTTGAAACAGTTCTTATTTAGGCTTTTATATTATTATAAATCGATTAATTTTCGCGAAAAATCACAATAAACATCTCCCACATAGAAAAGTGAAATGACCAAAGAGAATATAATAGAACTAGCGTTTTAAGAGTTGGGACTCCGAAGAAAAAAAATGAACGACGCAAAATGTCAAAACGCAGTTCCCAAATCATTGCCAACATGTCAAAACAAGTCAATTCTAGTATAGCCAACATAAAGAACACACGTAGTGATGTACCTACGCGACAGCCTGCAATTTATCGATATCGACAACGTAGCTGCCGAAACGGTGCGGCAGCTCAAAATAATATTTTTATTTTTATAATAATTATGTTTCAGCAATTTAGCAGGTAAGTTCCGAACAACCGACTTTTCCGAAGACCCTCAGCTAAACCCGTTAAACTTAGCAACTTTCCCCGAGGATCAAAAGTGATAGACAACATTAAAACAAATTACCTCCCATACAAAAATTAAGCTGACCGAATAATACTCTATGGGAGGTAATTTTTTTAAAGTTTTGACCTATGCTTCTTGGGGAAAGTTGTTCAGTTTAGCCGATGGAGCTTAGCGTTTTCGGGAAAGACGGTCGTTCGGAACCTCCCCGTATTTGAATATTATCGAAACAATTTTAACTCAATATTTCAATAACAATAAGTTGCCGAAACATAATTAATGGACTTTTTTTCTAAGTAAAACAAGCTAAAGGATTTCAATAATTATTACTTTTGTAAAATTCTAAATAAATATAATAAAACAGTAAGTCAACCAAGTGTGTACATTTGAATACTTAAAATTCCGCTCAATTCAAGTTATAGGTCTCAAAACAATAGTAAAAAAAAATACTGTATCTATCTGTCTGTTTTTCCACGTTTCAAGCAAAAACTACTAGACGAATTTTTACCAAATTTTGTATAACTGGTCATTAGAGGATACTTTTTACTTCAAAAAAGTCCCACACACCCCATTCCCAAAGGAAAACAGAGCAACTGGTTTGGCGGAGTTCATACAAGCATGTCCATGCATTTAATCGTCTACTATTATAAGTGAGGTCCTTTTTATTCATCAAAAACTTTGACCATATTTTCAATCATTGCACATAGTTTGATTGTAGGGTAGATCGAAGATTTTTTCTTGTACCATTCGTTTAGGACTATATATCGGTACATTTATTCTTCACCTGAAACATATAATAATATCTTATCAAATAATAAATACATTTAATTTAATACCAAATTGTTAAAACACTTCCCGTGTTATGTATACAATTCCCGCTTTTTTTTCAACCGTGGCCATGATTTGAACCTGCGACTTTTTCCTTTACTAGTGGCGACGCCTCATCTATGTGGGCTACCGCGGATCGTCCCCTGCCCGTGAACTTTGCAAGTGTATCTTATCTTACGCGGGCAGGGTACGAGCCGCGGTAGCGCAGATGGAAAAGGCTTTGCAAATGGTAAATCTGGACGTTTCATAGGGCCCAGAAGCGTTTACTCCAATATCCCCCCGCCCCGAAAAAAATAGGTACTCTAACCCAGAACTCGATTGTAAGGAAATCTTAGAAACATTCTCCATTAAAAAGAAATTTGTGACAAATGACAACGCATTGTATCGATATCGATTATACATTATTTTTGGTCGCACTATATAACAGCAACTTCTTCAACTAAATAATAATATCAACTCAAATCAATGTTTATTGCTATAATTACGATGTTTATGAGTCATATTCCAAGCATTATAATGATTATCTTTACTAACCTTTCTTCATCCAGAGGAAACTGAGCCATGAAATGCCGTTTTTGTCCATTCTTTCGTGCGGCTTTTAATCCACAAATTTCACATTTCCTACACTTCATTATTCCTTGGTTTAGCCAAATACTAAAGGTTTGTCACTTTTGAAAATGAAACAAAGCAAAATAAACTAGGAACTTGAAAATAATTTCACAAACAACAATTACTTCGTTTTAACAAACTTGAACTGCCAAAGTATGTCCACAGATCAACAGATCAAATGATGTTGACATTATTGACAAACAAAAGAGAAAGAAAACGGAAATGAGTGAAACAGATATAGCCGCCATGAAAATGCTATTGCGTTTCATACATAAATTTTTTTGTTTGAAGTTTCGATAGACTGGAAATGACATTTAGTGATGTGACATATTTATCGTATTATCGCGCCGGCAAGCAACTTTTATCGATCTTTTTAAGTAGGCTTGAGTTTTTTTCTGTTTGTTTGGTCTATAATTCGTTGTAAGAACTCCAGTCATTAACGTTATGTAAATTATATACGTAAAATTTTACAAAGCTTACCAAGAAAATTAGTTTTCATTAAATACTAAATGGTTATTTGGAGGCGTTTTTTGAAGAAACCAATATACAAGATGTTATTTTTTGCCGCCAAGCGACTTGAATACCAAATTTTAAAACACTTCCCGAGTTAGGTTTTCAATTTTTGAAAACTTGCAAAATTTTCAAGCGCGGGCAGGATTTGAACCTGCGACTTTCGTCATTACTAGTGACGACGCCTCTTCCATCCAAAGAGTATATAATAGAACTAGCGTTTTACTTCCATCTGGGCTACCGCAGCTCGGTCCTTCGGTTCGGTTCGATCAGTTCCGAATATAAAAAGTGTAACATTCACTTGCAAGTAGCTTGTAGGTTGAACTATAGTTATGGAACTAACTATAGTTCAAACTCGCTTGTCTTTTATTTCGTCGTCCTACATGCAAATTTTTATCTCTTAGCCTATGGGCTGCCGCAGACCAAACCGCCGTTTTTGCGAGCGGCAGCTCGAGCACTTTTCATAGAAATCCGAAAATCACCCCTACGTAATTGATATATGGGCGATATTGGCTGGTGACAGCTAAAGTGCTCTGGCAGGTACGCGCGCCAGTGTTCGCGGTGGCGCGCGACTGGCGCATCTTGAGTGAGTTTGTGTCCGTCTGGCGATGACAGGGTCTTCTTCTTCTTCTTTTAATTTATGGCTTTTGCAGACAAGCAATTCAGCCAGTGTCACGTGGAATGAGCTAATCACGTCATAGAGAAAATTTTAAAGCCAAAGGGGAAAAAACATACGTAGGTCCTGAAACAAATACAGACATCACATGAACAACACAAAACAAACACAATATAATTCGACAATTAGTTATAATAAGTAAGTAAATTACTAAATACATTAGTAATACTACAACTTTATATTATTACAGTTAATAAATTTGGCCAATATTATAAATAAACTTTTTGAGGGTATAGTAAGAAGATAATTCAAATTTATCGGAAGTGCAACATCTTTGCATTTGGACAGCAACGTATATAGCGGTGGACATTTGTTGTTAAGGGGACAGTTAAAAATAATATGATCTGCCGTACCTTCATCTTCTCCACAATCACAAATGGGACTATCTCTTAAGCGAAATTTATAAAGTCTAGCTGGTGAGCAGACATGACCCAGTCTCAATCTAATCAGAACGCTCGTAACTCTTTTACAAAATCTTCGAAATTCAGCACCGAAGAACCAAGGCCGATTTGTCAAAGAAGGTTGAATTGCAGAATAGAAGTATGTGGATGATGACCACTTACTTTTCCAATCAGAATCAAGGTATTTAATAGGGAGTGCAATCAGGTCGTGAGAGAAGTTTTGATAGAATTTAGAGTCACCATTTTCAACTGCCTCCTTAGCTAGTCTATCGGCTCTCTCGTTACCTGAAATACCAACATGACTTGGGATCCATATAAGTTTGACATTTATGTTTGTTTTGTAACACAGATGAAGCAACTCTTTTATTTTACAGATTAAAATATTGCGAGAACAGTTTTTAAAAGGATTTTGGGAAACAGAAACAAGGACACTTAAAGCGTCTGAAAAGATTATTGAATTCTGTATAAAATGGTTAGCAACAAACATCAAAGCACTGATTAAGGCGACACACTCTCCGGAAAAAACGGAACATTCAGAAGGTAATTTATGTTGACTAACATGATCCAAAGAAGGACAAACAAAGGCACAGCCAACACAACTATCCTCATTTAGCTTAGAGGCATCGGTAAACAAATGCACACCATTAGGCCACCTAGAGTAAGTAATATCTAAGAATTTTTCATTAGCATGAATAGTGTTTTTATCAATACCAATAGATAACAATACATCTGGTTTAAAAATAATAGCATCGTAACTTGTATTATAAATTGGTAGCTTGTCAGATTGGAAAAGGGGAGCCCTAAGGTCCTTGAGTCGATTTACACTAATAACAACTGGAGGCGGAGACTTATGACGCCAATAGGGACTTGTAGCTACTAGATCACTCAGAAGATTCAATTTAGTCATTAGAGGGTGATTATTAAGATGTGCTGTACGGAAAATATAACGATCAGCAAGGAATTGTCTTCGCAGAAACAAAGGTGGCTCCGAACATTCCACTTGCATACCGGCAATAGGTGAAGATTTCATAGCTCCAGTTACAATTCGTAATGCTTTACTTTGGATTTTATCTAGCTTACTAAGAGAAGTTTTATTGCAGGGGTCCAAAATAAATGTAGCAAAATCAAGATTGCTTCTTACCAAGGCGTTGTACAGCAATTTTTGTGAATAAGGGTGAGCGCCCCACCAGGACCCAGAGAGTGCCCGTAATATATTTAACATTTTTTCACATTTATTAACAATATGCTCCAAGTGAAATATTCCGGTAAGACGAGAATCTAAAACCAGACCTAAAAATTTTGTTTTCTCTTTAATAGGAATAGGTTGACCTTCAAATTGGACTGTGATCTGAGGAATAGCACGAGATCTACTGAATACTACTACTGAGCTTTTAGATGGCGACAAGATTAGACCATGATTGTTTAACCACGTGCCTAGGTTGGCTAGCCCTTCGTTTAAATTTGAGGTAGCTTCAAGTATGTCTTTGTGATCCGCATAGATACAAATGTCATCTGCATATTGAAGTAGGTTGCAACTGTCATTGATAACAGACGCCATATCATGGGTATAGATGTTAAATAATAAAGGGCTGAGGACTGACCCTTGCGGCAGACCCTTCCAAACGAGACGAGAAGAAACTACTTGACCATCTAACCGAAGATTGATTTTGCGAGAAACCAACAGGTTACAGATGAAATGAACTAAGTTCTTCGGAATGCCCATAAGAAATAGTTTGTTCCTGAGGACAGGTAGAAGAACACTATCATAAGCAGAAGAGACATCAACAAATGCAGCAACAACAGAATGTTTTCTAGAAAAAGCTAAATGAAGGTCAGTATATAAAACACAGTGGCTGTCAGTAGTACCCCTACCCTTTCTAAAGCCCATTTGGCTTTGAGGCAATAATTTATTATGTTCCACGAACCAATCCAACCTGTTCTTAATCAAATGTTCCATTATTTTACACAGAGCAGAGGACAACGCAATGGGCCTATAGGAGGTAGCTAAAGATGGATCTTTACCAGGTTTCAAAAGAGGAATAACTAAATGTTCTTTCCAAGACTCAGGACACTGACAAGAAGAAAAGATGGCATTTAATATTGATAAAAAGTACTGTTTGGTACTATTACTAGCATGACGGATAAAGGAATAAGAGACCCCGTCTGAACCCGGAGCTGTGTCAGGTAAATTTTGTATAACAGTGTTAATTTCTGGAAATGTAAAGGGGCGCGACAAAGGATTAAGTGAATCAGTTTCTAAAAACACCATGGGAAACTCATTAGGTAGAGGAGCATATGGAGGGGCCAATTTATTAAGAAATTCATTACACCATTCTGTGTCATTAGAAGTGGGAGCAGGCGTATACCCGTTCTATACCTCCTTATGTTACGCCAAACCACAGTAGGATGAGTAGTAGGAGAGACGGACTTACAGAAACTAAGCCACCCATCAAGTTTTTTTTGGGATAATAATCTTTTACTTTTAGCTTGAACTCTACGGAAATACATAAAATTAACCTCTGATGATAGATCGCTAAGGTATAATAATTCAGAATTATTTCTTTCCTTTACAGCTCGAGTACATTCGACATCCCACCATGGTGGTGAAGGGATCCTAGGAGATATTTTTTTTAAAGGAATTGATTCTGAAGCCGCAAGTAACATATTGTTAACAAACTGATCATAACACTGTAAACAGTTATCTACAGAAACAGATGGCAAATAGATAATTTTTCTCTCTAATATACTAGAATATTCATCCCAATCTGCTTTATTCAGACAATATTTTTGAAGAGGATTGAAAGAAGTAGAAACTGTACAAGGAGTATTGTGAAATTTTAAAGTGATAGGAGCATGATCACTGCCATAAGTAATTGGTGAAACATCCCAACAAATGGAAGAGGCTAGAGGAGAAGAACAAATAGAAAGGTCAACTGCAGAAGAGTTCTGGCCAGGAGCCGTCCTATAAGTAGGGCGGCCGTCATTTAGAATGCAAAGATTTAACTCGTCTAAAATGTCAGCAAGGTGCATACCATAGGAGGTAGTGTGACTATCCCAAATCCTATGGTGACAATTGAGATCACCAACAATCACCACAGGAGAAGGGAGATGACTTAAAAGAAGAGAAAAATTATCAAGTATTGAAATAGAAGGATGAGGTATATAAACACTTAAAATAGAAAAGGAAGAAGTTTTTGCTGCTACAGCGTATATACCTTCATATGAAGGTAAACTGAGTGAAGAATATTTAGTATTTTTGTTAATCAACAAGGCAGCACCGTCCCATCCGTCGTCACGGTCATGACGGAGACACACAAAGCCGGGGACTGTAAAACGAGTTCCCGGCTTCAGCCATGTCTCCGCCACAGCCACTAAAGACGGTTTATGCTTGTTAATCAAGTATATTAAATCACCCTTCTTACGACGAATGCTTCTGGCGTTCCATTGAAGGATTACAGCCATTATTAGGAATCACAAAATAGGAAATTAAATCAGTTAAATTGGCAGCGTCAACCGGTGAGAGAGAGTTTGGATTGTTAGATAAGATTTTAGATAAAAACGTAATAAGTAAAGTAATAACAGATGAAATAGAAGACTGTTCCAAAGAATCAGATTGGGGAGGATAGCCACAACCATTTCGAAGTGGAGGGGCTGTGAAGTCATTGATAATATCTTGATGTGCTCTTTGATCATATCCAGGTTGAAGTGGAGATCTAGTTTTTCTTGGTGTAACAACAGTTTTTCTGTAGGACATATTATTATGTGGGGTTTGAGAGTTTAATTGGTTATTATCAAATTGAATATTTGTTTCCTGTGAAAATAAAGGAGCAGACTGTTGAAGAGGTTGGACAATAGATTTAACAGCAGAACTATACATCTTTCTAGCCGGAGCAAACATTTTGGCAGCTTCTTGAAATGAAATACCTTCCTTTCCCATAGTCGATTTGATATTTACTTGTCTAATATACTCTGGACATTCTTTATGAGTAGCAAAGTGGGCTGCTGAACAAAACACACACTTGGACTTATCAAATTGAATTACGCAAGTGTCTCCTATGTGTTCCTCCGCGCATTTGAAACAACGTGCCCTGGAGCGGCATTGAGCCATAGTATGTCCATATCTGCAGCATTTATAACACTGGATTACAGGGAATTTGTACTGATCGACTGGTAGCGAATTATGCATAAAGTATACCCGCTCTGGAGTTTTTTGTCCATCAAAGGTCAACACAACTGTTTCCGAGTCTAGTCGGGAAACAGTCCTGGTGGCCTCATCCATCTTCCGGTACTTAAGTCTCCTAGCTCTAATTATTTTGCCACTATAACCATAAGGCAAAGTGATATTTTCGATGATGTCCTCTTCTGTAAATTCAATAGGGAGACCCTTGACAACACCTAAGCGTGTCACATTATATGATGGGATAAAGCATCTGTATTTGCTTTTGCCCAAAGTATCGTTTTTCAAAAATTCATTCGCTCCAAATGGATTTTCAAATTCAATTGAGAGACGATTACGCCCTATTTTTTTAATTCCACCCATTTTGATGTTTTTAATTTTCAGTGAAAATATCAATTTTCCAAACATAATAGGGTGCACTTGTTGATCTGATTCACCTTCTTTGACAACATGGACAATAAAGGGACCGGTGTCACTTTCCTTGTAAAACTGACGCGTGGAATTTTGATGGTTCTGGTTAGACTGACTTTGGGTATTATTACTTTGAGGTGATTGTGAACTATCAGAAACCTGGGTAGGTTGAGATACACGGGGGTTTTGTATATTTTGAGAGGACTGCTCCTGAATTGCAATAACTGCTACTTTCTTATTTGAACTGACTAAACCAGCATCTATTTCTTTATTCGATCTTTTCCTATTATTCTCAACTGTATAATCCATGGGTTCCTGGTGTATGAGCGCTTGGAATTGCAAATTGGAAGATTCTTGACTTTGAGTTCCTAAGTAATACAGATTGTTGAAAGTATTATCTGATGGAGGAGATCCGGGTCGGATTTCGTCATTAATTGGGGATAATGGACTCACAAAAACCTCCGGATCAGGGGGATCCGGAGGTTTCGGAGGCGTGGGGTCCATTTTAGGTTATGTTATTGTTTTGTTAATGAAATATACAAATAGCAGACAATTTATAACAAAAACTTACCACCACCACCTAAACAATTACAATATACGTATATTTTAATATCACAAATGTTTTATTTTCGACAAAAAACCTGAAATATTTACAAATGAAAACAACAACGTGATTCACTCATAAACACAGACGATGACAGGGTCGACAGCGATCATTTTTTGGTGTTGCCATCAAAGTTGAAATAAAAAGATACTGTTTTTTTTTAAATAAAATATATTAATTACTAAAATGAGCTCACCTTAAGATCAACCTCATTAAAATCAAAACTTTCAGGACCTTTTTTTTCAATCGTTTTAATCTTTCTAGCAGGGAAGAGTCTTTTACATCAACTATTTAAATAAGTGTGTTCAATATGACTCTGCTGAAATTGGAATATTTGTCATGATACAAATAATTGTGGTGAGTAGGTATTCGTAGTTGGTATTATTTTCTGTCACTGGATGCATCCTAACCACCAAATTCAATTTTAATATGATGTAGTTGGCAACACTGGCTAGCGCGACAGCGGACGCGCGCGCTGTTCTGCCGTCGGCTCGCGGATGCTCGCGGCAGCTCGAGCTGTCGCGCGTGTCCGCTTCTGCCGCAGATGACAAATGTCACGAGATGTCAAGAGCCATATCGCGAGCAAATGTCGCGCGGCAGCTGTTAGGTCTGCGGCGACCCTATCTCAGCAGCCTTTTTTTTCGCCAGGCGTTAAGGCGTAGAGAAGTACCTGGTCTCTGTACAAAAAATACAAAAAATTTTCAGTTAATTGTTTTGAACTAAATACATAGAAAGCATTGTAATAACCGAAGAAGATTACGTATCTGATTTAAAACCGATCACACATGGAGTGGCAAAATCGATCGTTTTCTTTTTAGGTTGCAGCGCAACACTACTACAATATTTTTCGCTATACGCAGCAACCAATTCATGAAAGAAGTTTCAGATTGTTAATATTAAGATTTCCTAATGATAATACAGGACAAAAATCATAAAAGTTTATTTATTTGATCAAATTTTAATTTTCAATTGATAGTTTCCTGTGGTGTCTACTTAGTTTCCACATCCATAATCTTTTTGTTTGAGTTTTTATCCTTGCGTAAATCGGAACGGGATAGTTTAGTACATTTTTTTGCTGTGTTGTGTAGATGGCGCAGCGAACTTGTAAACTGCGTTGCCGAACTGACGTTTTTGGTTATTTTTGTTCTCGCCTCGTGTTTACTTTAGTGTCTAATTTCGTTCCAATTGCGAAAATTCAGTTGTGCAACACCCGCAAGTTCAATATTTCGGTCAAATATTGAATCTCCGCGAGGAATAGTATCGATCCGCAGTTCCGGAGTAGGTATATGTATACAGTTCTATCACGTGGTGGTGTGGTGGTTTATATAATTCTTGTTTACCGCACAAGCAGAAAGTTTGCGCATGTGCGTCCCGTCAGTAACCTCAAACTGTAGAGCGGACACGGATTCGGCAGGTTCCGGATATCCGGGTCGGTGTGCGGAGGCCCGCTTGCGTTTGTGATGCGCCCTCGTGCGCGGCCCGCGTGTGCCCCGTGTTGGTGTTGGTGATAGCACGCGAGTGACATGGCCCAGACTCAGTTCTCGCGGAGTTCGGAGAGCGACGCGTGGGCGCTGCTCTCGTTGAAGTCGGCGCCCTCGTCGCCCTCCAAGGTGCAGTGGGCGCAGGAGCCGCCGCCGGTGGCCATAGCGCGGCTGGACGGCCGCGACTTCGAGTACCTCATCCGGCAGAAGCGCGTCATTATCGGGCGCAACTCTTCGCGCGGGCAGGTGGATGTGAACATGGGTCACTCGAGCTTCATCTCGCGGAGACACCTGGAGCTGTTCTACGACCACCCGGAGTTCTACCTGACGTGCAACAGCAAGAATGGCGTGCTGGTGGACGGCGTGTTCCAGCGCAAGGGCTCCGCCGCCATGCTGCTGCCTCGCAGGTGAGTCCTCGTCATCATCATCTATTTATTTACAAATCATCATTAGCTTTTTGTTTGTAAACAAATAAACAAACATCATTTGTTTATGTCTACCCACCTGTTATTGAACTTGTCAAAGAATTATTGTTATTATGTTGACACATATGGTTTTACAAAAACCATATTTTTGGGATTATTATTGCAGTATTTTAATTACTTTTGTGCTTACAAATGGTTTGCTGTAGCGAGTAAGAGCATAGTTACTGGTGCCTAGCTGGGCATGTAGTTTTTTAAGCTGTGCTGTTAGTATTTGCTTATGGTCTAGGATCAAAGTCCATTTCAGGTCATTGTCCAGCTATAGTACACAAAAGCATTATAAAATAATAGCTAGAAACTCAGAAACAGAAACATAAGTTTGCTCAGATTGCCATATCTGCATAAATAACCTTTAAATCTTTGTAAATAAACAAGATGTTAGAGGTTATAATTACAATTATGTTTGTACTATGAATTTCAAGCCATTATCAGCAATGGCAAAATGGTAAATGAACAACTAATCTTTTATTTATAAACTTAAGTGATAAGACACAAAACAGTATAAATTGGGTGATGCAATACCAAGAAACAACTATACTACTGGTAGATTCTTTAACATTTATTAGTGAATGAATGGCAATAGTGTAAATATTTTCATTCTTGATAGGCTGATAGCAAATTTATATCTTTTTAATATATGAACTGCAAAATAAACAACAGTAAAGTAAACTGAAAAATAGGCATCTAGGACATTGAGTCAATGTAATATGTGACTACCTGATGCATTCTTGTGTTTAAATTTGTGAACCACCTACAGAACCTCTGGCTTTGTTGGGTTAATGTCCAATGAGCTCATCTAACGTTGGAATTACATCACAGCTGCAATTTGCTCATCTTCATAATTTTTCTGCCCCCCTATCCTAATGAATTTGGGGTTGGCAAAAACATTTTGTACCTACACAATCATATTACTATAGGATTTGGCTTGGTTTTACAACCAGTGCCAGATATTATCAAACTACAGGCTACAATTTAAAAGGTAAAATTCAATGTTCATTGCATAGTTGCTTAGCCATTATGATACCAGGAATATTTACTGGCTATGTAAAATGCACTTAGAAATTTCACCTGTAGACTTGTAGCCTGTACTTTCATAAAATAGGGCACAGTTGCATGCCTGATGGTCCAGCTTCTATTACATTAGATTTCTCCGTAGCTCCATAATATTATAATTAGCATTATTTAATTCCTTTCACTTTATACATGTTATCTGCAATTTTCTTACTATTCATAAACTGTAACATTTAGGTACTGTGATATGATTTCACTAGCCGAAGGCAGTTTAAAAACTCTGACAACAGGGTTCATCTGGTTGTTGGTCGACTTGGTATCCCACATGAAAAAGAAGAAGATTTCTATACTATACTATCTTCCTTATTTGTTGTTTTACAAAAACTGCAAAACAACTTGTGATTCATAATTGCATTGCATGATACATATTATTATAAATATTTTCGACATGCAATGAGACATATTTCCTAGCAAAATTGCTTTTTATTTTTTGCCTAAGCATGAAAACTACATACACATACACATTTCTCGCCTTTATTGTGAAATACTAACTATTCATGGTGAAATTACTTCACATCAGCTAATAGAAGTCCAGTGTTAGACTTAGGTCTTCCCCAGGGCACAGCGAAAGGCACAATCAACTGTTTTCAACATACAGTTACAATACAATATGCTTTTATTGTACACCAAAAGAACAGAATAACATTAATAGCTTAAAACTAAATACATTAGTGCACAGTTAGGCGGCCTTATTGCCATTAGGCAATCTCTTCCAGGCAACCTAGGAAAAGGAAAATATTTTAGCAGCAGTACAGTTGCTACTGGCCAAACCTCTTTGTCTATCTGGCTGGAGGGCATCCAACGCAACACTTCCCTGGTAAAATTACCTATTTAATTGCTATTTGGTGGCACCATAGAAAAAGCCTGGTCCATAAAAATCAAATTGAATTGGCCAATTACTTTATGTGTTGGTTCTCTCATTTAAAATAGTTAACATCCTATGCAGGCAATTTGATCACTAACAGGTTTTCAGGAAATATCCTTTCATATTTGAAACTAGTAAAATAAAACAAATTGTTTTTCTAATATAAAAAATACTAGTAACTAGCGGCGACCCGTTCTACCGTGGGAATAAGACCTTTTTCGGGCATATATTATACATGTAAACCTTTCTCTTGAAACACTATCTATTTACCGCATCAAACATAGGGACATGGGAAGGAAGTTTATTTTATACAATTAGGTGATTATTAATCACAATTACAAGTAGCATTATAGTAGCAATAATTCTCAGTCATACATATTCAATTTAGACAACTGGTCTTGCCTTGCACAGGCCTATTTGTGTCACATGTGTGTTGTTAGAAAAGAAGTTAGAAGGCCTAACCTTGTGCTACTTGTCCTAGGCATTATAGGTTCAGTACTAGGTCTTGTTTACAATGTAATGAATCTACTAGATATGTGTATGAAAATGTTTACTCACATCAGAATATACTTATACACACACACACACACACACACATGACACTATTATCCCTTGTGGGGTAAGCAAAGCGAACCGACATGTTGTCAGCCCATCAACTTCACTAAATAGTGTATTATAAAATGAAATTGCTTACCATATTTAAATATATACTTAGATCTTTAAAAGTACACAACGGATTGTGATGCGGTTTTCTTTAGTGGATTGAGTGATTCAAGAAGAAGGTTTAATGTATAATTTATGCCCAGGTCTTTTTCGGTGATACTGCTTTTCTTTCAGAAATTAATATCTTTGAACCAAAAAGCTGACAACCACAGCAGATAATGTCAACTAAAAAGCTGACATCCACAGCAAAGAATGTCATTATACTCTAATTAATACCAAAATCACCTATGAATTCATTTTTATAGCTTGCATTCCACACATTACATCAAGAAAAACAAACATTTTAAAGTTTTTATGAGCTCTTTATCATAATTTTATTTCTAAATTGTAGTCATTTAGCTAACAGGAAAACAACAGAGATTATTCATTCAATAGTGCTGCTATGAATCGAGACACACACAGGTTGCATTTGTTGTGATTTAAAAAGTGAAATGTCTTGTCTGTCTCATTCTTGCAAAATGACTCATACAGGGTTTTTAGGACACATTTTCCTTATTGCTCTTGTCAACAGAGTATTATCTGATTGGGTCGCTCATTTCTTTCACACACACACCTACACGCCTTTATCCATTGCGGGGTAGGCACTCAAAATGACCCGTTTAGAGTTAGAAGCCCAGGTTAGAGGCAGTTTGAGAAAACTTGTGTATCACTATAGCGACAGGTTAGTAGTCGCCTAAATTTGTAATACACATGAAACCCTCGTGTCTCTTAGTCGCCTATTACGACACCCGCGGGAAATGAATGAGGTGATGCTATTCTAAGCCGGCATCACACGGCATTCCTTATATGACTAAATAACAAATAAAAATGAAGCTATTACCTACATATTTATTTACAAATTACAGCTAGATAAGCTTAACAATAAGCAATTTAATTTCATTTGATTTTATAAACAACATCGAAATAGTGTCGTAATCTAGAATGCAATTTCAACTTGTCATAGGTTAAATCTCAGTTTATTTATAGGTACCTGTTAGCTCATATCTGGTCAATGTGCAGTGAGTAGGGCAAACATAACAAATGTTTACTCTACTTTAAGTTGTTTGTATGACATTGAATTTCATTGATATGTTTCTTCGCGAGAAAAAATAGAAACTATAAAAAAACATAAAGATGATGATTTAGTTTTTTTAACGCTATGTGAATTTGTTCCCGGTCTGGTTAAGACATTGCAGGGTGAACCAACTGATTGTCCGAAAAGAAATGGTTCCGTGCTTCGGAGGGCACGTTAAGCCGTCGGTCCCGATTGCTGTCTATGATTACTTAGACGGCGGTCGTAACACAACCATGTCAGAGGCCTACTGGTGGTAGTAGGCGGTTGAAAAAACTCTGACACCAGGGTTCATCGGGTCGTTGGACGACTCGGTGTCCCACACGAAAAGAGAGAGAGAGAGAGGGAGTTTTTTTGAGTTCTCTTTTTGATCTTACATTACAACAGTACTCACCACTCTTGGCGAGTGCATTGCAAGATATTTCTTTCACAGGGAACGCTCCTGCCCATTCCCTGGATGAATTTATCCCTCAGCCGCTTTTTACGACAGCCACAGGTTGAAATGGGGTGATGCTCTTTTACGCCAAAATCACACGGTATTTTTTTTCTTCTTTAACATTTGAATACCACCGAAAATCGAAAATGGTCCTACATTCTTAAAATAACATCCAAAACACTATAATATCAATCTATGTAAGTGTAGTACAATTTACATGTACGAAAAGTAGGCCATGTCACAGTGTGAAGACACCCAGACAGTAGAAAGATCTAGAAACATCTAGATATATGGCGCCATTGCCACTTAACATACTTGCGGTAGAACTGTAAACAAAAGGCGTAATATATGCTATAACTGTATGTTACTATAGTAGCTAGTACTTATAAGTATAAAAAACTTTCATGCATGAATGACTTGCAAAGCTTCAGGTTCTATACTTGCCAAGTCTAAAAACGTACTTAACTGAGAAATGATATTATACTCCGTTTTTAGCGTAATTTCCTCGTTATTAAAATATATTTTTTTTGAAAATGGGAATACATCTTTTTCCTACTGTAAAATGTGGATTGGTCAACAACAAAACTAGCAACATCTTGGTCACTTTCTGACCAATAATATTAAAGCAAGCCAGAAAGAAGCATTACACTTAGATAGACTTATCATACGGTAAATCACAGAAGTAAACAAATAAAACAAAAATAGCCATATTCATTTTACTATTGCTTTGTTTAAAGATTCTATTCATATAACAAGTTGGCAGACACGAGCGTGCATAGAGTTGAAAATTGCATTTACTGTTGTATGGCCCCAATTCCATTCATGCAATGGCCAAAAGACTAGCAGCTAATATGAGCGTGTGATTTTAACTTTGGTTGAATGGTCTAGTATCTATTTCGTTCTGCTTTATATTCTTTCTATAGAACAAATAAGTGATTAACGTATTGGCTTAGACACAGCTTTTGTGCTAGTTCTAAAGCAATTTATTTCATGAGTAATACTTTGTAACTTGGGAAAAGTTTCTTGTTATGAGTGGACAGTACATTTTAGCCTCGAGGCTTTGAAACCTACACCTGACTGGTTGGTGGGGAGCAATGGCTCACCCGGAGAAGTTTGTGTCATTTTTTAAACAACCGGGAGTTGTTCCGGGAACAACGGTTCGGACTTAGGGCAGACGAAGCTGATTTTATTTATTTATTTATAATTAGCCTGCTTGATCCCACTGCTGGGCAAAAGCCTTCCCCGCCATCTTCCTTTCTTTGCGGTCTAATGCCACCGGCATCCACTCCTGTAAATGGTCGTCAAGCTGATATAAGTCAATTTCTTCGATTGTCCGTAAGACGTGCTTCGTAAGTCACGTTAATCAGGTAGCATACTGGGGTACTAATGACGCCACTCTAGCCTGTGCGTTTTTTCTACGATAGGTCGATGTCAATGTTTACTTACTTGCTATTGGTGCTTTTAGGCACAGTCGCGCCTGCTGCCATCTGCAGTAAGCTTTGAGTTTTCCTTCCCATTCGACGACAAAAGAAAGAGAATGACAGGTGGAAAGCGCAGCCTTTGCACCCCTTTGCTCAACCAGCCCGCACTTTTTTTTTGTATCCATCAGCCACAGACGTAGGGTTCATGTTTTTATCGCCCCTAGTCATAGTAACAAAACAACACAGTCGTATGCAAATTACTCGTACATGTACCTGTACTGAGTAAACGCGTGTGCACAATGTTGACGCGCGTCGGCTTGTTTATGCGTCCACGTCAACTTACGTAATCGAGAAACCGTAGGGGAGTCGCCACTGCGTAAACGTCGATCGTTTAGTATGATTCTACCTACAGTATTTGACGGCGGATTAGGCGCAGTGGTAGTGCAACTGCCTACGCCGCAAAGGTTCCGGGTTCGATTTGCGTTGGGGTACTCACAAAGTTGATATTTATAACTTTGTGATTTTGTTTGAACTACCTGATTGTCACGTTAAGCCGTTGGTCCCGGTTGCTGTCTATGATTACTTACGGCGGTCGTTACACAACCATGTTGGAGGCCTACTAATAGTAGTAGACGGTTGAAAAACTCTGAGAACATGGTTCATCGGCTCGTTCGTCGACTCGGTGTCCCGCACGAAAAGAAGAATTGTACACTATACCTTAAATACTTTCATGGTGAGCTCTTGTATTTGTCAAGATATGATGCAGTTCCAAAGAACTTTAAGTGATCATTTTATTAAGAACACCCACCCAAGTATTAAGTGTCATAACCATAAGTACTGATAGCGATAGTTGCTGGATTCTAAAACAGAATCCTTCCTTTATAGAAGAGATAATTATATAAAAGAAGATCGATGTAATATTGTTTCTCGACAAATATTATTAGGAGTAGTTCTGGGCACACCTCGAAAGTATTTGCGCGGAGAATCATACAGTTTGCTAGTTATGATAGCGGTATTTACTTTAGATAACGAAAGCTGTTCAGTTACGTTACGCATCATCAGACGTACCTAGTGCATGACGCGATGCCTGTGCCCTATGTTATGGAACTACATGCTATAAGTCTACAGGTGACATTCTGAGAACATAGCGTAGCCGGTTAATTTTCCTGTTGTCATAATGGCTAATCATTCATCGATTGCTTCTGCAACTACTTGAAAATATTTTCTATTTGTCTCTTTTTAATGTAAAGGTTGCCCTGAAGAGATTACCTTTGCTTACTTTAAGTTTTCTGTATCATTTTATTTCTGTTGTAAGCAATACAGTATTCATCTATCTATCTATCGAATTTCACCTGTAAAATTGTATCCTATAGTTTAATAAAACGGGCACAGGCAGCGGTATATCAAATACAGCTAGTGATCGTAACCTAAGTCTTCTAGTAAAGTATACTCACAGGTACAAGGTGGCCACAGATAAGTAGTGACAAACAAAAATAATTTATACCTTAACTTGACGTAATACGAGCGCTGCCGTCTGCCACTGCTGCAATCTTCTAAAGTTTCTAGAAGTCCCTGTATGGCGGTCCAATAAACATCCATCTAACACACAAACCGTTTAGACTCTCAGCCTGAGCCAGGAATATAATAGAAACAAATGAACTTTAATGTCGGTGGCTACGATCATTAGCAGCCACAACAGTCCACTGCTGGACATATGTCTCCCAATATCGGCGGATTGTTTGCTACCCTCGCCACGGAGGCACGCGGATTGGTGATATTCACAGGAAACGATGCTACCCATTGCGCATTTCCTGGATTTATCACTTAGTCGCTTTTTAAGACACCCATGGGAAGGGTGAGATAGGGCGGGGCGATGCTACTCTACGGCAACAAACGGTAAACGTGAGCGGCTACGTTTGCGCTCAATGATTTGTCCTTTCGGATGATGATGACGATATAACAGTAGCCGTTGCTGCAGCCATTGAGAGTAGATCACACTCCACAAGCTCTTCAAGCCTTCGTCGGCGGAAGCGCGGAGGTCCCTCATTTGATCCCCATTTTGGGCGATCCCAAGTGCGCGATTGCGCTGGTTGTTTGAACAACCACACAAACTTCTCCGGGTGAGCTACTGCTCCCCACAAACTAGAACAGTCAGGTGTAGATTATAAAGCCCCGGGGCTAAAAGTTAGTGTCTAGTATACAGGCTGTAATGGACGGTGTACCGAAAACTGCGCAGGCATGATCAGACCATGAAACTGAACAACTTTTACTATATGGCTTATTATTATTTATTTATTTAACATTATGCTCATAAATTTACACGGGCGGACTTATATCTCCTAGTCTACCACCAAATAGCTCGACTGGCTGCTAGCAACCAGTTGGTACTTATCTTATCGGTATCACTGCAGCAGTGATATTACACAATTAGATTTGATCGCGTGTAGCCGCCGTAAACAATACGAGGCAACATTGTTGCTCGGTTTGTTGTCTTTGTTGTCAACAGCTATAGGTGACAAATAAATTGCAGAAGACTTGAGTGGATAGCCGTGTGGTGCCGGCTTAGAATAGCATCACCCCAATTCTAATCGTGGGTGTCGTAAAAAGCGACTAAGGGATAATCATCCAGGGAATTAAATCCAATGTTAGCCAATCGACTCTTTTCCTGTTAGGTTCAAAAACTGTTTTTTCGACCTAGGTATATATTTTTCAGTTTTATAAGTTGTCTTTTAATTTGATGACCTCCTTTCGAGTTGATTTATATGCCACAGTAAAATGGCAAATCAGGAAGTCGGCCAAATCATTACTTAAATTTGTCATCGATCTAAACAGATCTAGGAATTCCTTCCTATTCAAAAGTTGTTTAGCAGGATGGCAAAAGGAGGCTCGGAATATACTTTTTTCGATAAGTGTAGTCATGTCTATATTTATTTTTATTTCAAAAAAGTAATAACTTAAGGTTATGAAAATTTACACAAATATGGCGAAGGATATGAACCCATTCCTTTTCATTGCAACCATGCACCAATAATTTACTATTAAGTTTGATTTAGGGATGAATTAGTCGAATATATCTCAATTGAATATAATGTTATGTCAAGTTAACAGTTTTAAACGGATTCTAATTGTGTTTATTTTGGATTTTTCAATTCCAACGTTTCGAGCTCTTTACAGAGCTCGTGGTCACGGATGACGGATGAAAATCCAAAATATCAACTTAAATCCGCCTTATATGTTTAATTGTGATGAGTTATAGTTGTGCAAACTCAAGAAAATCTTATCTTATCTTATCTAGCCGTCGCGTCAGGATCCCACTGCTGGGCAAAGGCCTCCCTCCCCTTCTTCATTGATTGGAAAAATCCAAATTTTGAAATTCGTTTTGCTGCATTCCTAAACCGCTTTAGGAATTCGGATTTGTTTAGGAATATGGTAGAATAAAGTCAACAAATTGTGCCATTTCGGCTTTTTGACAAATTTATATTTTGTATAATTCCTAAGTCTGCCATACTACTGCGACATCTTACACGTTGTGATATGTATGATAGAATATTGCAAGTCATTTCCTCGTAATCAAATCGTGCGAGTCCAATAACAAATTAATAAGTAACTCGTAAGCAAATCTTTGACGAAAATAAGAATGGTGATGAAAAACAAATTTTTTAAATACTTCCCAAATTTCTAAAGTTGTATATCGAAATTTGTTGTGAAACTTTAGAAAACTTGCAGAGGCTTCGCTAGTACTGATAGCGAAAGTAGAAAGGTTCAAATCGTGCATGCAGTAGAAAATTTTGCATGTTTTCGAAAGAATGGTATTGATTTAAAAATTTCTACTTACATATTATGACAGGGCTGACAATCTTGAAAACACGAGGATGAGGAACGTTTACCGCTGGCTACCATCGTATCGATGGAGTGTTCCGTGCTCGGACGAGGTGATGAACCCCCTTTGTTGTGTAGTTTCTACTACTAAATAGTCAGGTGTAGTTTCAGCGGTCCTGACCTGAGACCGTGGGTTCCTGCCTTCATCATTCAAATATCTCAACGGCGAAACCAACCCGGAACCCAGTATCAGTCATGAAACGGAATTTGAAAGTAATATGCGTTACATTTGTAGTTGCATGTAGCCCTTTATTGTGCATGTCGACATGTGTTCGACTGTACATCTAATAAAACTCGCTCAGTGCATTGCCAGCGAAGTTGCGCAATGAAGTCACTCGTGTTAGTAAACAAGTATTACTAACCTTTTTATGTCGGAGGAATTTCCATGCGGTTATTTTTATGTCCTTTTCGTTGTATGGCGCTTATTTTTATAACACAATATTTTGGTTTTGATTGGTATGCAAAAAAGTGTTCAAATCAAAGTACATCTTCTTTTTTCTTGTTTCCGTGAAGAGAATTACTGACAATTCTAAATTTTATGCTGTTGCTCTCTTGTTGAGTGGAATACCGAGTCGACGAATGATTCGATGCAGGTTATACAATAAAGTATGCACACTGAATAATAATATTGTCGTCTTGTTAAATTTGTTAGAATTGTAGATTCCGGGAAACATCAAAAACAGATGTACAAAACTCGTCTCAACAGCCTTGAAGCTAGAATTCGTAAATAAAACCTCAAATCTTATTTAACACACTGTGTTTCTCGATGCGAAAATATATTAAATCGACATTTGGCGAGGTCTAGCGATCTTCTTGAATAAATATATATACACAAACATATAGCACGTCTATATCCCTTGTGGGGTAGGTAAAGCGTAAACGGCCGTAAAGTCGATGTTTACACCACATCTGACCAACATTTTAGGTTCATTCAGAAAATTGTGTAGCGCTACAGCGACAGGTTGTCAGCCCATCGACTATAAGCACAATACACATGATACCCTCGAGTCCCTTAGTTAGGTACGTCTTACGACACACACGGGAAAGAAATGGGATGATGCTATTCAAAGCCGACATCACGCGGTATTGAAAAATTCTTGAAAAAATACCCTTTGATTTTTTTCGTTTCGCTAAGTTATCTAATACAATACAATATGCTTTTATTGTACACCAAAACAACAGCTTAATATCAATTAAATATTTATATAATCAGGGGCCTAAAACAGTCATCAGGTTGAACAACCTGGATCTTTCTGGCCATGGAATCTATAAGGTACCAATTGGAAGTTGCCAAGGATTGATCATAATGTTGCTAGACTAGTCTAATAACCAGTACGTGCGATATCTAGCAACTTTTGAGGAGATCCGCTTCAGTCCTTTCTGTGTCGTGTGGGACCCCGAATCGTCCAACGACCCGATGAACCCTGGTGTCAGTTTTTCAACCGCCAAAGTCGTAGGCCTCTGACATGGTTTAGTAACTGCCGTTTATAAATTGTCACAGACAGCAACCGGGACAGACGGCTTAGCGTGCTCCCCGAAGCACGAAACCATTCTTACGGACAATCAGGTGGTTCAGCCTGCAATGTCCTAACCAAACATGAAAAAAATTCACAACAATTTTGTGAGTGCCCCACCGAGAATCGAATCCGGAATCGCGTCGCAGGCCTCGGACTACTTTCAGTGGAAAACCAAAAATGAACTGTATCATGCTGCTAGCAACATACGTCTGACGAAATCTGCCTGAAACAGCACGATAAGCACACGTGTTTCTATTATTCGTAAATATCACGGCGTATTATTATCTCAAACAAATCCGTCCGGAATGTGTAATAATCTACTCTGCCGGCATGTTTGTTTTGACGGGTCGCTACGCCGCGTGCCGCTAAAACCGTAGCTCGGTGAAGGTTGCCGCGATTATAACTACGCTATGACGATCTCTGACTTTTTGGTTTAGTTATTAGTTTGTTTTGACCGGTTGATTTCAAGTTTGCAGTGGCAATTCAACAAACGGACGGAATTGTGCGATACGGCTGTCTTTATTTGAGGGCATAACTCACAAAAAATATTGTTATGTGTGTCTGTAAAGCACATTTTACATCTGTGTTATTTTCTACGCTTTTGTAATATTTCGATTCAATGTATGGTAGCTCATTTATTTAATTTAATTTGTAAGTATCTTATAATTAAATTATTATTATTAAAAATGCCCGTATTGTCTTATGTGACAGTGCACACAGTGTACCCAGTTTGAGTCGTTTTTATCGAATGCAAACGAAAGTTTGTTAACATACGGGGTTTAAGGGACGGTGTACCGAAAACTTTGCAGGCATGATTAGACCATGAAATTTTACAACTTTTTGTATGGAGGATATGTTGATAAATAAGATTTTTTTCGACCTTTGATACAAAATTCCCGATTAGCTGACACGATTTTTCTATAACAGCCCTGAAATATTTGTTAGATGTACCTACGGATAGCGACCGTATTTTACGGCACTTAACGCTCTGCCAACCCGCAAGGGATAAGGGAGTGATATGTGTATGTATGAAGCTCTCATTTTATTAAGTAAGTGTTTCAAGAGGCATTTAATCCTGGCCCCTAGTCGTAACCAGTGATAAAATCCCAGTGATCGATTAGCTTAGGGACTTCCTTTTTAACTAAAGGGGAAACGTCCTATAGAATAGAGGCCTGTTGAGTTTGGTTCGAACAATTGACTATACTCTGCAGGCATGGTAGAGACGTAGTGCAAAAATGTTGTACAGTCGAGCTCACGACCGGTCAAACCGAATCGCCAATGTAAGTCTTATGCGCGCGGCATAACAACGGTTCAAAGTCCAAACTGTCAACCCTGATCTTGACTGAACCTATCCATGCTCAGAAGATAAAAAAGAGTAAGATCTTTGTGCAAGATATAATTTTTGACATTATTGAATAACTACATTGAGTTATAATGTGTACGTACGTTATAATATTGAAATTGTAAAATTTACAGAAAATTTTATTTAGGCAAACAAAGTTTAGGTATATATAATATTATCTTTTTTATTTATTATTTATTAACATAAGCTTCATAAAATTTATCGATTGAGATGGTTAATGCGCTCAGGTTAAAGAGATGTTATTTTTATATCAACTAGGTTAGCATTGAATGGCACAATACGCGCTTCTGTAATGTATCTAGAGATACAACAGTTTAGTTTTGTCTATGACGTCTTCGACACATGAACATTAAACGTAGGTGTAATAGTAGTCTGCCGTGTGATTTCGGCTTAAAATAGCATCGCCCCTTTTCTACCACGTGGATGCCATAAGAGGCGATTAAGGGTCTCGAGGGTTACCTTCATGTGTATTGCAATTTTAGGCGATTGCTACTAATTTCTCTGAATGTCTTTCAAATGTTTGTCAAACGTGGCGTAAATCTTAAATTTTTACGGCCGTTTTCGCTCTGCCTACCCCGCAAGGCAAGGGATACACACAAATACACAAATCACGCTTATTATCCCTTGCGGTGTAGGCAGAGCCCAAACGGCCGCAAAAAACGGAAATTTACGACAAATATTTGAGAGTCTTCAGAAAATTGTGTATCGCCATAGTAACGTGGCGTAAATCTTCGTTTTCGCTCTGCCTTCCCCGCAAGGGATAAAGGCGTGATATATGTATGCAATAGTAGTCAGTGGGCATAACATTCTTGTGGCCTATTTGGCACTGCTTCAGATATTTGCAAGATTGCATTTCACCATCAGGTGACTCACTTAATGCTAGGTATTAAATTGTCTTCATAATGGGAATGCGTTCCCCCAAAAACAACTCCTTGCACTGCCTTCGCCAACCTCGCCTGCTAAGCATGGTGAGTGTGGCAAAAACTATAATAACAGGGGAATTGAGGCTGTTGTTTATTAATTATACAAGATTTCCGCCCAGCGGTTTCATCCGCTGCCACTCAATTTCCCGTGGTAATAGTTGTTTTTTAACCTATGTGTTATTCCGGGTAGTACTCTACCTGTGTTCCAAATTTCATCCAAAACAGTCAAGACGTTAGAGCGTGAAGAGGTAACAAACATACATACATACATATACACACAAATTCTCAGATTTATAATATTAGTACGGATTATTTTAGTCGCGTTATGTTATTACTACCTACAGTAACAGTAATTATACAGAGTAGTTCAAGTGGTCTAAAGAAAAATTCTAAATTCTAGATAACTAAACTAAATCCTAAGTACATGCACACATCACACGCCTTTGCGGGGTAGGCCAGCGTAGACGGCCGCATAAATACGGTCGCTATCGCTACGTATGACAAATATTTGATATTGGAGGGCCATTTCAGATAATTTTTTTTTTTCTTTGTAAATTGAGATTAAATTTATTTGGATAGCATAATTACATAGGCTTAATATAAAATAGAAATAAATTATAGATAACTTAAATAAAATAAACTATCAATAAAAGCAGATAATATAAACTAGAGGTGGAGCCCTGTCTGTACCGTGCCTGGTCCGAAGGTGCCCATGGCGCTCACTGCATTGCCCCGCTGTATTGCGAGGGATATTTGTTGGACCAGGTACGATCCAGAACGGGGGTCACAGCCGCCGCGGGCCCTTAGGCGTTTTTGTATGTCGCGTATGAACGCCTTGGCTGCAGTGCACCACACGCCCGTGGTCTCGACAGCGAAAGGGACGAACTCGTAGTTCAGCTGGAGATCAGAGTACTTCTCCAGCTTAAGTATGGCAAGGTGCTCAGCTGCCGAGCCGGCCGTGCGTGTGGTTTTGGGCAGGTGGGAGGCAGCGAACGTGCAAGCGCAAGTGGCGTCCCATAGGAGGCAGCGGCCTCTCGCCCATGGGATTAAAGTGAGGCCATCTGGTCTCTTACCGTCGGCGCGTGACAGGCCTGGAGGCTCGAGGACGCACGGGACGTTTGCCGTAGATAAGGCGCGGCGGATCAAGTCGTTGATGGCGTGGTGCCTCGAGTGTCTGCCAGCGCTGAGCCTGCAGCTGAGACCATGCCGGCCAGTCGCGTCCACTTGCACGCCGCAGCGGCAAATGTGTGGTTCGCAGATTGTGTGTGTGTGTATTGTGTATCACTCTAATAACAGATTGTCAGCCTGTCGCCTGAAATTGTAAAACGCATGAAACCCTCGAGTCATTTAGTCGCCTTTTACGAGACCCATGGGAAAGAAATGGGGTAGTGCTATTTTAAGCCGGCATCACACGACAACAAAAACAATTTCTAGTAATAACTTTTTTCCTAGATATTTCTTTGGGCCACTTAAAGAGGGAGATAGATACCCGGTATTCAATACTCATACAATCTAGGTACTAGGTACCCAGTGGGAAATCGGCTTTAGACCCACAGGTTGTGAAACTGGGAAAGTTTCTAATTTGTTTAGTACCTACATAATTATGTAATATTCGTAAATTAGCGTTGTCGCTTTCCGTCGAATATGTTTAGAAAAGGATATGAGATATTTAGGTCCTGTGTCCTGTCTTGTTTTAAAATATCAATGGGTTCTTTTCTTAGTCATTACTAGTCAATTAAGTCGCCATTGTTTTCATCGTCGCCTTATTTTGACATGTAACGCGTATATTACGTCAAATTATAAGACATGACTTCGATATATCCTCTCCTTTTACTAATGGAAAGTGACAGTGCTAATTTAAAGTACCTATGCTAAGAGAATTTATTTCCCGAATTCAGGCCATTGTCGAATTCTATATTTTAAGTAACTAAAAACGGCGCTCATCAAATGGTGCTAGACCTTACAAAGTATCCTGATCACATCCACTCCTATCTCCTTGTACTACCTAGCACCCGTAGTTTATTTCTATCTCTTTGAATCGTTTGAATAGATAAGTTCTTTCAGGTGTCACCTAATACTGGCGATATTAACATATCATTAGATACAAGTTTGGCGACCCACTTAGTGTGATATGATAATAATATAGAAATATGCATGTAGTCTCTTACCCGTCTACGTAATAGTAGTAGTTTGAGATAAGTGTCTTCTTCTATAATTAATAAATATCTTGGACAATTCACACATCGCCATCTAGCCCCAAACTAAGCAAAGCTTGTAAAGTCAAGACCTAGCTGGGTTAGACAGTTTGGACTTTGGACCGTTCTTATGCCGCGCACATAAGACTTACATTGACAGTTTGAGTTTGACTGTACTATGAGAACTAGATATCTATTGCTTTATACTTCTTTAGACACAAAGAAAACACCCAGACTAAACATCCATATCTGAAAATTTACTGATCCAATATTTGGATCTTGCGGGGATCGAACCCACGACCCTCTGCACAGCAGGCAGGGGTAAGTACTATCCGCTCCGCCATAGGGCCAGCATTGTTTGACTACATCCTCATCTTCAAGCTTAACCAATTAAACCATCCTTAATTAATTTTGAGAAAAAACACTTGTACTCATTTCACAGATTTATTACGGGGTAACCCGACCGGTAGCATACTCAAGGATTTTTAGACACAAAACGTCGTTGAAGAAAGAACATGACATCCACTAAATTATATTTTTTTACATACTTATTCGTTGTATATGTGTGTTAAATGGTATACCGTTTAATATTGTAGGTAGGACAAATAAATATATTCGGGTGGCCTACCCAGGAAATTTACCCTAAAGTGGGGAGACTTATAAAATTGTGTACCTAAATTAAGCATGTCATTAATAACTTAATAAGTCAACATAATTTTATAAATAATGAAGGACGATTTTATGATAATTTTTAAACTTAACCATCCAATCCAGACACTACACCAATAGATTGAGACCTCCAACGATTCACGATCCCTAGGGCTAGAATAGCAAATAAATAGTACTACCTACAATAGCTGTTAGACAATAACGTTGAACAAAATAACGCGATATAACGCCCCACTCTCGCGTAGCAACGATTTGTTTACACACAAAAGACAATGCGATGCTCTGAGCCAAGCGGTTAAGCTTAATGCACACTCACAATGTTTAAATACTTGCTAAGAAGGGTATTAACCTACTTTATAGTTAAGATAGTTTTTAATTCTTCTTTTTTTTGGTGTGGGGCACCATATCGTCCAACGACCCGATTAACCCGGGTGTCAGAGGTTTTCAACCGCCTACTACAGTCGTCTAATTGGATCCTTGCACAAAGTCAAGACTCGAGCCATAGCAAAATTTGTGAATATTGTTTTGGTCTCTTCTCTCTCTATCTGGTGTCAGTTTTTCAACCGCCTACTACTAGTAGTAGGCGTCTGACACGGTTGTGTAACGACCGCCGTCTAAGTAGTCATAGACAGCAACCGGGCCGAGGGATTAACGTGCCCTCCGAAGCACGGAACCATCTCTCTTTTCAGACAATCTGCTGTTCGTTCAGCCTGCAATTTCCTAACCAGACTGGGAACAAATTCACAAAGTGATAAATATTAAATTTGTGAGTGCCTCAACGACAAACGAACCCGGAACCTGCGTCGCAGGCAGTCGCAGTACCACTGCGCCACATCGGGAAACATATTTGTTCAATTAAATAGACAAACAAACCTTGGTTATTAGGTTAGGCTTACCTATCATTCCATTCATTCCTAGTCAAAAAAAAATCAATCGAGTAAATCAGTAGTCACTGACACCAGGGTTCATCGAGTCGTTGGACGACTCGGTGTCCCACTCGAAAAGAAGAAGAAGAAGTAGTCGACAGACTACCACTTTAAAAAATGGTAATGACTGAACTCCTAACTGATATTACTATAATGATGTTAATCAATGTGGGTGTAACGCTTATCTAAAGCCGTGTGCAACTGCCCTAACATACTTTAAGGCTCCTGGCGCACTAGCCGGCGTAATTTTAGCGCGCCAAAAATATAAATACTGTAAAGGCCGGCCGTACGTGTCTTAATGTATACCGGGTGTTAGGGACAGCCCTCCGAATACTGATAGGGTGCATGCAGGACATGAAACTGAACAACTTTCCCCAAGAAACATATGTCAGGAAACGACAAAAAATATTTGACCTCCCATACAAAATCACGATCAGCTGACTGCCTTTACTATGGGAAGTAAATTTCTTTCTTACTTTTCCTGAAATATTACGAAATTCTACGCTAGAGTCCGCGCGGCGTTACGCAAGGGAAGTAGGCATTTAAAGCGCGGCTTTTAGAGCCCAGACAAAGGAGTTTAATTTCTACACGGTAGTTTTATTATTTATTCTATGGTTTATACTTATTGGTCCCAAGACCTTATCCGCAGCTAGCTAGTCTGCTAGTTGTCCAGCTATTAAAATATATTCGCTCACTCATCACTGAATTCCAGTGCGCTTCAGGTCGTTTGCTTCAAAAGACCTTGTATGCTTATGCGAATATTCTTTAAGTGTCTGTGTGTGTGTGTTAGCTGCTAGGTTATCCCTATGTGTGAGTTGAAAGACACGTCTGGCAGTCTGGAGAACAGGATTCCAGGCTGAGTCGGAATGCTTTATTAGATTAGGCTTGTTGACTTGTGGATTTGCTATGTATCAAGGTCGTAAACTGAGTGGGGTTAAAAAGCTACCGGCTCTTTTATAAGTAACCGACATGTTTTTTGTTTACTACACATATCACGCCTTTATCCCTTGCGGGTTAGACAGCGTTAAATGCCCTAAAAATACGGTCGCTATCGCCTCGTCTGACAAATATTTTTGGGCCGTTTCTGAAAAATCGTGTATAACTATAGTTACAGGTTGTCAGCTTCTCGTCTAAAATTGTAATACACATGACACCCTCGAGTCCCTTAGTCGCCACTTACGACAGCCGCAGGAAAGAAATGTGGTAGCCGGCATCACACGGCAGTTTTATACTTGAGTAAAGGAATTATCTAATTCATAAATTTCGTGTGGGACACTCGACATTCTAATGTCAGCGTTTTCAGTGTAGTGCTTTAAGTGTTGTCCTCAAACGATTTGTACTTTTAGCATAAATTTTCCATAAATGGCCTTAAGTGACTTAAATTGAAGCTGTGACTTAGAAAAACGTTTTTTTAGAACTAACTAAATTGCACCGCAGGCAGAATTAGAACCTGCAACATACGGTATCAGTACTATCGACGCCTCTACGTCTAAGTGTATCTTGTCATGACTGATACTTATGACTCCATCCACTGGTATAGTTGGAAACTAATTCACTTATTCATTCTTTTCAAATTGAAATTGCCATTAATTTAAGGCTTCTGACTCCTCCACCAGCTCTAAAAACTATCGATATAGAGTCATATAATCCCCACAAAACGGTGTATTTCAGACGTCACCATCAGCTAAACACAAGACGTAGGTACAGTCAAGCTCACGTGCGGTTAGACACTCAAACTGCTAATGTAAGGGTCTGATTTTAGTGAGCGGCTCGGCCATTTTTCTCAATGACATATTCGCTGTAATTATTGCAATTAATACCAAAAGTGGCCGCTTTTAGGTTATTTTTTCCATAACTTCAATTGGAGCTAATATTTCATTTAGTTTGCAGGTTCTAATTTTACTTAAGGATACTACTAAAAACCTGGGCAACGGATATTCTGATAGATTGTTTCTATAAAGAGAAAAATATTTTTTGTGAAGTGGCGCCACTGTTCGCGAGTACACTCGCCTTATGCGCGTGGCATAAGCACGGTCCAAAGTCCAAACTGTCTAACCCAACCTGATCTCGACTGTACCTGCAGTCCGGTTAGCAACGATTCAACCCAACCACAATGTACACATTGGCGTTGTGGAGTTGAATGACTTATCTTGATGTATTAATATATTATATATTTTGAAACTAAACACTTTTGCTGACACAAAGTGGATCCCGAAAGTAACCATTTGTTGTGGAAAAATATCTCTTATAGGGTGAAATTTTACTAGTGACCGATAGCGAAAACTCAAGACAGGCTGCTGATAAGTAACTAGTTTAACTACCCCAAGGAACATAGGTTGAAATATGAAAAATAAATTGAACTTTCTTGAAGGTTACTACTATATGGAAGCTCAAGATATTTTATTCATATTTCGACCTACGTTCCTTGAGGAGAGTAGTTCCTTATCACCAGCTCGTCTTGAGTTCTCGCTATCGGTCACTAGTAAAATTTCACCCTTCATGATGTGATATATCCTCAAATCTTACCACAAGAAAGGAACTACGACAATATTAGGTAATATTCTCAATGCTTACTTATAATAATTTGTGGAAAAAGTACTTATTGTTATAGCGACTCATAAGCCAAGTCTATTAATAAAACTGCTGCAAATGGAGTTTGTTTGCTTAAAACAAAAAATGAGAGAACCAAGTAGATAACAGGAACAGCTGAAATAAACTAAGTAAACAGAAGGAATGCAAAGAGCGATGTACCGGTGGAATGCTGGTGTGCGTGGGCGCATGGTCGCTTCCAACAGTTATTTCAAACTTTACTTGGATGAACAGGAACATAAATATAGGGTGAAATTTTACTTGCGACCGACTCTATAATCCAATTCCGAAAACTTAGGACGGGCTGGTGATATGGAACATAAGTCGAAGAAGAAAACTATTTAGACCTTTCCATACAAAAATCCGAGCACGTCAATTTGTATGGTAGATTCAACATTTTTTCATATTTTGGCCTATGTTCCTTGGGGAAAGTTGTTCGTTATCACCAGCCCATCCTGAGTATTCGATTTAGGTCAATAGTAATTCACCCAATATTGATCACTTTACCATGCGCAATGTAAATAATTTATCAATCATATTTAGCTACAGGCTCGTCCAGAGTTTTCATCGGCTGCTTGCTACCTACCTGGTTTCGTAGGTTAAAATTTCAGTGTTCCTCTTCCCCACTGACTAGCGGAAAAATTTCTAATCTCTTATTTTGTTGTTAATCTATTATCAGTGATCCGCCTTGCGATTTCGTCAGATTCTGGTCCTAAAGGATTTTCGTGCGTATTTATTAACATTTTATATTATTTTTATTACATTATGATCTGTTTGCGTTATAACCAGAAAACAAGTAAGACGCGCATTTAGGCGATGTTTAAATTATTTTGCCATACGATTTGACGCTGTCAAAAAAGACTTAAACACTGTTTAACTGTTTTGATATTACACGGATAATCTTTATCGATGTAGGTCCACACATGTTATTTTATCTTCATCAATATGCACGGTGACCAGACGCAATGACCGCTAGGCAATCAACTAATCACAACAACAACAGACATATTTGTCTCTTTCTACAGCCTTATTTCCTGGGTGTGCGACTGAGACGGACTGTAAACATTACCATCAAACGGAACGAGTAAACATACCGTTCGGTTCATGGTTTATTTACCAACCTGTAGTTTGAACAAGGATCAATATAAATAGTTTGAAAGTACCTTCAAACTCTGACGCCAGGGTTCACCGGGTCTTTCGTCGACTAGGTGTCAATATTATAAATCTGAGAGTTTGTGTGTCTGTATGACGTATGTAGAGGTATGTATGTATGTTTGGTACCTCTTCACGCTCAAACGGCTTGACCGAGTTGGATGAAATTTGGAATACCTGTCACTTTTTACCGCGGGAAAACAACTATTACAACGGGAAAATGAGTGGCAGCGGGTGAAACCGCTGGGCAGAAATCTAGTACGATATGATTGTACCATTGAGTGTACAACTGGTAGAAATGTTGCCTAGTAGTGCACTTAATGGTACAACTGAACCTGCGGGGATTAAATAAAATAAATATCTTGGACATTTCACACAGCGCCATCTAGCCCCAAACTAAGCAAAGCCATTGCGGTCACCAAATATTGGCAGTCAAAAATATGAACGAATGATCCATTGACACGATGAAGAACAAACCACAAAGCTTGTACTATGGGAACTAGATACTTTTTTGCGTAAACAAATATATACAATTCATAGAAAACACCCAGACACAACAGATCGATCGAGTGTGGGAATCGAACCCACGACCCTCGGCGTAGCTGGCAGGGGAAGTATCCACTACGCCATCGGGCCAGGATTGTTGCCCTATAGTTACATATCAATTTAAAAGCAGTCTTTCTGAGTAGTTAATATTAGTGGCATTTATTTCTAAATTTAAATTGACTCGAACGGTTCGCCATTATAATTTGGTATCACATTTTTTCCAAGTCTTATGAGCTGAGTACTACTAAACAGATGTTTGGCGCTGATGCCCTAAAACCTTGATTAGGGTATAAAGATCCATGTCAAAAATGTAATCCATCTGTGCCATAATCAGTCAAGCACGATAAAATCATGCAGTATTGTAACAAACATATATCACGCCCAAATCCCTTGCGGGGTAGGCAGAACGTTAAACGACCGACAAAATGTCTTATGCCAGGTCTGACAAACATTTGAGGGTAATTCAGAAAATTGTGTATCACCATAGTGGCAGGTTATCAGTCCATCTCCTGAAATTGCTATACGCATACAGGGTAATTTTTTATTCACCCCGGAAATTTAACAGGGTGATTCTACTCATGATTCTGAACAACTTTTATTATGGGGTCACCTGCGAAATCACGAAAAAAAAAAAACAGCTGCTCCATAGAAAAAATCGTACCTACTCGAACAAAATGTATGGAACAGCTGGTTGTTTTTCGCGATTTCGCAGGTGACCCCATAATAAAAGTTGTTCAAAATCATGAGTAAAATCGCCCTGTAAAATTTCCGGTGTGAATAAAAAATAACCCTGTATAACCCTCTTACATCAAAAGTTCAAAAAGCATTAATTCAATTTTAAAAAATCCAAAATCTGCTTATTACAATAAACCGCCAAAGTGCAGTGCAGTCGCCTCTTACGACACCCAAGGGAAAGAAATGTAGTGATACTATTCTAAGCTGGCATCACACGGCATTGTCACGCAGTATACATTCTGCCGCTTACAGAATTGTAGCCGAAGCGTTCGTTATCGTGGCCCACATCTCTGAGCTAATCTGTCCGATACACTCCGCTTTGTTTACTCCCTTATCTCACTGCTACATGATGCTACGATACATTCTCTCGTGACACTGTCTTGAAGTGATTTTTTCGCAACACTAACATGAAATGATTTCTTATAGTTCCGTGCAAGACGTATATAAACTGTTTTAAACTTTCGCGGTCACACATAATGACTCAAAATACTCAAACGCGGTTCTTACCGCGATACTTATTTTTGTTGAATTGTCCGATATTTCGACCCAGTTCCATGGGCCATGATCACGGAACAACAAAGAACCCCGTTTCAGTATTTTGAGTTAAGACGTATATAGGGTGAAATTTTACTAATGACCGATACCGAAAACTTTGAGCGCGCTGGTGATAAGGAACATAGGCCAAAATACGAAAAGAAATTACCTCCCGTATCAAGTCAACTTGAATACCTTTTTTTAAAAAAAATTCGGCCTGTGTTCCTTTGGGAAAGTTGTTTCTCATCAACAGCTGGTTCTAAGTTTTCGGTATTATTCACTAGTAAAATATCACCCCCCAGATTTCGCAAATGCTGAATTGATACAAACTAAGTTTCTACAGATCCAGTAACTTTGTAGCATCACGTAAGCGACAAGAAGTTGAACTTTTAGTGGATTGCCTCTGCTACATGTTGCTACGATACATTCTCTCGTGCCACCATCGACCTAGTTTTTACGAGTAGGTATATACAAAGGTATATATTATTATTAATATTATTTTCGATTTCAATCAGCATTTACGCCTAATCGGGCAGTGAACATTGAACCTTAAGATAATGACAAAATGATTTTTTAAATAAAAACATTTGTTCTAAAAACTCACGATAATTCTCTTAATCTTCTTGTTCAATTTTCATCATAGTTTCGAGTTGCGAATCAAAATTCATACATTCGGAAACACGGATTTACAGTTGCGCACTAAATATTGTAGGACTAGATTTCCGCCCCGCAGTTTCATCCGCAGATGTTTTTCGGTTTATCTGGTTTTTATCAGAAAGCTGTAAAAATACATTATTTAAAAATTGAAGCTAGTACAATATGAAAGGCCTTGATGTACATGTTACGGAACCCTCGGTGAACGAGTCCAACTCGCACGCACTTGGCCGTTTTTTTTCTCTATTTGCGCTGAAATATACCCTATAATATCCCAAGTTATATCTGTGTACCAAATTTCATTCAAATCCGTCAAGCCGTTTAAGCCCGACGGGTAATAAACACACAAACTCTCGGATTAATATATTAGTATGGATGGAGATATGGAAGTATCACAGTTAGTTCGTGTCAGTTGATCATCAGTTACCAGATAAACTAGTAAATTAGTGACGTGGAACGGAACAGCTGTTTCGTCTTCCGGCTACAAGTCAGACAGCTAGCTTAATTTTCTGGTCACTTTGGAAAAGTTGATCAGTTTTATTAGTAACAGTTCAGTTTTTTTGATTGTCCTAAAAGAAATGGTTTCGTGCTTCGGAGGGCACGTTAAGCCGTCGGTCCCGGTTGCTGTCTATGATTACTTAGACGGCGGTCGTAACACAACTATGTCAGAGGCCTACTAGTGGTAGGCGGTTGTAAAAACTCTGACTCCAGGGTTCATCGGGTCATTGGACGACTCGGTGTCCTACACGAAAAGAGAGAGAGAGAGAGAGATTAGTACCTTGACCACCTTTCAGCTTATGGCCTATTATCCCTTACGGAGTAGGCAGAGCGTAAACGACCGTAAAAACGGTCATTATCGCCACGTCTGACATATATTTTTATTTATTTATTTCTTTATTAGGATCGCCAACAGTACACATATTACATCACTTAAGTAATAAACAATATTATAGGATACATCCTGATATGAGCACCAATAACAGGCGAACACAACATTCACAAAAAAATATACAGCGACTCTTTATAATATTATCTAAATACAGGAAATGACATTTTATTTTAAATAAATACAAAAAGTGAAAGCAATTAAATTACATTATTATGAAATTAATTAAGTACTTAAGTAAGTTACTATGTATCGCCATAGTGACAGGTTGTCAGCCCATCGCCTTAAATTGCAATTCACACCCAAGTCCCTTAGTCGACTCTTACGACTCCCACGGGAAAGAAATGGGATGATGCTATTCTAAGCCGGCATCACGCGACGTATACTTACTAAAACAAAAGCGCTCATTAAGTAGAAAACCTTTCTTACTTAAAATTGTTGTCGTATAGTTTACAAGGCAATTTGTAACCTGTACAATTAGCAACAAAGTAGTCGACTTCCATTAGCGAATGTTTACTCCAAGTATTAAATATCAAGTATCTTCGGCTTTTAGTATAATGAACTCAGCAACATCCTGCAAGTTTGAAAGAACCTTAGGAATTTATAGGAAATTCTCTTTTATTAATATCTAGAAATATGTCTAACAACTTGATATCCGCTGAATAAATTTCAGTTTTTCATAAAAGGAAATTTTTAGTACTCTTTCTAATGAACCTGCAATTATTGTCAAATGTGGCGGTAACGCGCGTATTTTTTTACGGATGATTACCTTCTGCCTACCCCGGAACGGACAAACGCGTGATGTGTATATGTGTTCTCATTTTATTACATAATTCCCTTTTAATTAAGAATTAAGTTGTGCAGTTTACAAAATATATTTCTAATTCAAAAACAATGACGGAACTGAACAGTTGATTCTATAATATATTTAATTTAATTTAATCAAATCCTTCTATAACGTCCTTTGATTTGGCTACTCGCGTGACACGTGGAACGGAAATAATTCCAAATGACAAATGACAGAATTGTTGATATCTCCAAACCCAAGTCGTAAAATACGACCTTGGAAATGTGAACACTTGCGTATCGATAGTCTTCAGATATTGTGTTTGATAACGATTCTGTGGAGGTATACTGAGGCCAAGTAGGCATTTAAAATAACGTAAACAAACTAGGTAAAGAGGGACAGCATTTTATCTTGCATAAGATAAGGACAGATAATAATCGCCATAGTAAGATTGTTTACATTCTTTTATATACTCTTTATGGAACGGTTTTTAAGTAGAGCTAGTAATAAGCACCTATTACACATGCCAACTCGACATACATTGCTGGTTATCTTGAGTTCATTGCGCCCCGACCCATGAATTAACCAGCAATGTATGCAGTAATCGGGCCCGATAAATTGGGCTGTGTAGTTACATCTTCACAAGTAAGTTTGATTGATGGCCTTGTTTCTAGTTTTGACTTGATTATGATAAATGAAAGTAACATAATGTAATGTTTTCAGGTCTAGTAATAATAAAATTATTTTTTAGATCAAAACCTAAAACCTGGTGAATGTGTGGCCGAACTACTTGAATTCGTACTCTTCTTGGTCGGGTAAAATTTAATGTGGTATACACAAGATGGTCTGCTTTTGAGACCACTGTAGAGATTTTCCCGTATCTAAAACACGCCAATACTAATTTCGTCTATCGATCGAATTCTCCAGGTAGTCTCATAGCCAGTTAGTAGGTCAGGATGTGATGATGAGATCGTGAAAATTAAAGGAACTCTCGCCAAATTCCATAGGCACAGTTGAAGTCGGTGCCAAAATGATAAATTTTTATAATAATGTTACTGTCAATCTAGTAAGTAAAACCTTCTAAGATCAAACATCCAACACTATTGCTACAGTTGGTGTCACGTATGATTGAAATATGCGCAAGAGTGCAACGACAAAAATACCCAGCGTCCGTCAACGTCGTGTAGTGATGTCGTCTCGACCTATTTCTATCATTAGACAGATTTGTCTAGATGCGCTTGACGACTGTACTCATAGTTAAAGAGTTTATCGTAGTTTATTTAAAAATAAACATCAAATTTCCACTTATAGAAATCCCGAGAGAACTACCAATAATGAAAATAAGAACAGATTCGCAATGAGTGTGAGAATAATTAACCAATTACCGGAAGGTATGAAAAAAGCCTTACGATGCGTAGATTCAAACTGACATTGCGACGATGGCTTATAGAAAAACGTTTTTATTCCATTAGGGATTATTTAAATTCTAATTCAATTTAATTGATGTTTTGTAAAATTCGCATGTAAAAGTTACTGAACGTCCGTTTGAGTTCATAAGATAGCCGCCATTGTAATGTTCAAATAGAAATTTTGTCTTCTTTTCATTTTCATTTACATTATTTACACAACAGTTCTCTGCTAGACATGGCCGCCCTATTGGGGGTATTTGTTATACTCAACACGCATGGCAGGCGGATCACAAGGAACTCTTCTTTCCATTCCTTGGATTCATCCCTTACGTCACCCATGGGAAAAAGTGAGGCTATTCTAAACGGGCATCGCACGGCAGAATCGTTGGTGCAAAAAACTGCGACCTATTTAATGTCGCTAGCTCGCTAGATTTGTTTACAAAGACGTGAGTGGCCCATTCAGTGGCACGCGCCTCCGTGTCTCAAGTGTCTTGATTCGGAGAGGTTTGAAAAGAAAATATCTGCCACTTACTTCATATTGAATCCTCGCACAAAGTGATGAATCGAGCATATGCTTCATAGCTAAGAAAAAAAAAATATTATTAATACCTCTATAATATATTAAAAAAAAAAACTTGCACATTGTTTTGGTTGCGAAACGGCTCGCGCACATATTGCTCATGCCAGCCATTGTAGACCTTATTTGTACTGATTCATTTCATTTTCAATGGGAAGTTTTATAGCCAATCTTTAAGTGTACTTAAATGGCGCTGAGCTAAACTGAAAAAGTTTCCATTGAAACGTATGTAAATAGATGAAATGTATTAATGACTCAAATATCAAAATTTCCACTAAGCACAACGCCATCTGGTATGACAAAGAAAAAGCTTAAATAGTGTCAGTAGAAGGTTACTGAATATTGCTCGCGCCAAAAAGTACTGGATTCGCTTATTCGTACTATGCGGATTCTTTTGTCGGTGATTGTAACTGTAGAGCCTTCTCTGTGACTCCCTTAGCTACGATATGACGCCTTCTATGCAGAATACTCAAGCAATATGAATTGATCCCATCATCTACCAAGTCATCGCGCCTAAACAACATGCGTAGACAGACAAAAATTTGTGTGCCTCAAGGCATCTAATTTAGCACTATTACTTCCAAGGCCTTGGTGGCCAGTGTAGTGATGGGCGGCTGGAAAATTTCCGTGCTCGAAATATTCTCCTTGGAGAATATTCTCGGAAAGTTTCCATTGTGCTCGAAATTTTCCCTAGGACTGAGAACATTCAGTATCGATTTAACATTTAATTGTAATCGATGAAAGTCTATTTAGAAATGTTTAAAAGTAATATAAAATCATAAAATATTATGAAGGTACATTAAAAAGCTTGAAACAGCTTTGGTAAAACATTTAATTCAGAAGGTTTTCAATTAACTTATTAGATTTAAATACGAATAAAACTTTCTGAAAGCGAAGATCAAATTGCAAACATTGGTAATTAGTTCCGAGGACAGCCGACCACTTCAAAGACACAAACAGAAATTATTAGATGATGCTGTTTGGAGAAAACTACAAGAACTAGAAGAGTTTTTAACGCCAACAGTTAACTGGATCACCAAATTAGAAGGAGATTATAGCGCTGTACATCTAGTGCATAAGGCAACACAAGAAATCACTGATGTTTTACGTAATCCACTTACAATGCTATTACTAGAAGATGATTACGAACAAATCGCAGAAAAAAATTTCGAACGAAGGGAAAACGCTTTAAAACCCATACATTATGCTGCTGCCATTTTGAATCCAAAATGTCAAGGTGTCTATTTGAGCACCGAAGACAATCTTATAGGCTGTGAATTGATTGTTAACTTTTCTCGCAACGATGCTACCAGGGATGTAGTAAACGCAACTTTACAAGAGCTAACAAACTACAAAAACCGCGAAGATATCTGGCAAAAGGATTTCGTATGGCAAATGGCAGAAACAGTAGAGCCAATATTATGGTGGCGGTCACTTTACTCAAAAACAAATTTAGGTAAAATAGCAGTCAAAGTACTTTCAATATCAGCAACGTCAGCGGCAGTGGAGAGGTCATTTTCGACTTTTTCGAATATACACACAAACAAAAGAAATAGACTGAAAACTGAAAGAGCTGGGAAAATTACCTTTATTACACACAATTGGAAATTAATAAACAAGACTCGCACTGAAAGTACATCGTCAAGCAGTACAGACCAAGATGCGACAAAAGGTCACGAGGACTTTCAATCATTATGGTAAGATGAATTCTCTGACGCAACGTTCGATGCAGCACATGAATCTGATGACGAGTCAATCGTTGTTTTGGAAGAAAATGCAATGCAAGAGGATTGTTCTTTAAGTTTTGAAAATGATAATGAAGAAATCTAAATTTAAACAAAATAATGCAACGAGATCTGACAATTTACGATTTAATTTTGACAAGTTATTTGTTTTGTATTGTAATGTTGATTCTAGTCCACGAACGATTTTAAAAATATTTCTATTGAAGCATTTGAAATCTTAAACAAACATGTTTTGTGAACCTAATAATGCAACTAAATCTGATAATTCACGATTTCATTTTTACAAGTCATTTGTATCTGCAATGTTGATTCTAGTCCACAAATTATTAAAAAAATATTTTTAGTATAGAGAAACCTCAAACGTGTTTTGTTATTTCAAAATCTCTTCTTTCGTTTTTTTTTTTCTATATTAATGATCATCATAACTTCAGAGTGACAGGTTGTCAGCCCATCGCCTAAAAATGCAATACACACCCTCGAATCCCATCGCTATGGCGATACACAATTTTCCGAATGACCCTCAAATGTTTGTCAGACGTGGCGTAAATGTCCGTTTTTTGCGGCCGTTTACGCTCTGCCTACCCCGCAAGGGATAAAGGCGTGATATATGTATGTATGTATGTATAACTTCAGAGTAAGTATCTATATTTGAATTCAGTACCTAAACAAAGAATATTCTCGAGAATTTTCGGAAACTTACGGAGAATATTTCCGGGAACATAGGAAATATACGAAACGATAAGTGTTTCTAACATGTAACACATCTAAAACAGTTTAAATTATTGAAATGTAGCTATTAGCATACATATATATTTTTTAATCATAACTTAGCACCAATGTTCTCCTAAATTCTCGTTCCATCGGAAATTTCCGAGTGCGTTTCCGAGAATATTCTTACGCCGGAGAATATTTCGAGAACGGCACATCGCTACCAGTGATGGGCAAAGTAACATTGAAAGCGTTACTATCGATATATTTTGATTGATCAATCATGCACGTGCAGCTGATAGTGCTACTAAAGTTTTTGTTTTACAAGTTGGGTTGTGAGTTTGGTCGATTCATTCGATGGAGGCTAATTTCTTTAACATAAGAAGTCTTAAAAAAATATGCTTTAAAATAAAGAACATTTGGACTCGAAATGGTTGTTATTTGCCTATACCTAATCGTACCGTCTTTATTCCCTGTCACCGTATATAAAACACTCTGAGTATTGGATAAGACATGGTTTTATCCAAGTCTCATCCAAAAATATTAAAATACCTAATGCCTTCTTGGATGAGACTTGAATGAAGACATAAGGTATTTTGATCATTCAAGATCGTCTCGTCTTAAAAAAAAACAGCAATGTGGCAAGAAATTAAAATGTCCCAATTTATCGATAGAATCAAATCCCATCACTACGCAGGACATTCGGTAGACGACAATCATGACTCAGGCCTGACGTCACTCAATACAAATAATAAGTAGGTACGTCCTGTAGTATACTAGCAACTACTTATAGGTTTTTTTTTATTAGGAAACCTTCCGTCCATTCATACGAATTTGGCGATGTTTCCATTATGTGCTAATTAGTTAGAATGTTCTTTGCTTGGTAGAAATTGTGTGCGACTCCTCTCTATCTACGGGGAAAATTGATTAACATACTCATGTCTGGATCGTTGATTAATACATATATCACGACTCTTTCCCTTGCGGGGTAGACAGAGCGTTCTCATGACTGACCAAAAGTAAGATACAAGATGTTTCGGAAGGGTATTACAGCCGAAAAGGACGTTAAGGTACTCATAAGGAACCTTGTCTTTTCAGCTTGCTATCCCTTTTTTGAAGCACGTTATCAAGTCATGTTATTGATCTTGAGTAGGCAATATGAATACTACTTGGAAATTCTGGTAACAAGGTCGCCGACCTCGTGGTGTTACTAGAATATTAAACAATTTTTCAACCGTTTCCGATTCAGTTTCAGTGTTAATTTTATTTTCACCTTCATTGCAATTTAGGTAATTGTATATTTTAATATATTTTTTGACAGATTCTGCGTTTCCTGAGATGTTGCATTCACAGGAAAACCTTCTGCCCATTCCCTGAATGATTATTCGTTAGTTGGTTTATACGACACACCCATGGACAGAACTGGGGTGATGCTCTTCGAAGTCAAAAATGTGTACTTAACTGCTAATATCTAAATAGAGAATGACGATGGGCGCTAAATATAGAAATAGTGATATCGAACCTCGAATAAGAATCGTGTTTCGTGATTTATTTATCGTTCTTTCACCTCACAACTTAGCGTGTGTGTGATTCGTACAGTTTGCTTGATAATAAATACAACTAGATTTTACAGCTAAAGAAAGATCGTATTATGTCTACACTAATATTATAAAGAGGAAAGTTTTGATTGTTAGTTTGAATTGAATAGGCTCCGAAACTACTGGACCGATTAAAAAATCTATAGCCATTGGGATCCTACATTATCCCTGATGAACATAGGCTATATTAAAAGTCTTATTCCCGCGGGAACACGGTTAGCTGCTGGGCAAGCTGCTAGTCGGGAATATTTATCAAACAGGGAAAAACAACAAAAATTAAACAATTTTATCAATTGAGTGCTGGAACACCTGTTATAAATGTGAATAATTCATTCAATTTAATTAGACTCGATTGGGAATGTCTCCCTAAAATGTCATTGGTGTGTATTTACCGCCCATTTATTAATTCAGTGTAAGTCATTTTCATTTGTCGGGGAAAGTGACAAATGAAAGTATGGGTCGCGTTTTATTTTAATGTTTTTCTACTTGAAGCAAAGGCTGACTGGTTTAGAAAAGTGACTCTTTAAAGCTGCAAATTCCTGAAACGGGTGTCTGTCCCCATAATTACGGTAATTTTACTCTAAGGATAATAAGAAATATATAAAAAAATGGGTATTCTACTCAATTTACTATGTAAAAATAAATTGTTAGAGCAGCACCAGTTGTTAGGTACTAAAATAGAAACATTTCACGTAAATCCCGATTGAGACACAAAACACAACGCGTCTGCGTGTCACATCTATTTGCGGATCTGATTAATTCAAGCATTTATTTACTCTGTGGCGTAACGTCACACGATACGCAAAAGGTTTGCGTCATGTTTTGCGAAATTTCAAATTAAAACAAAGTAAGCTTTACGGCTTCTTCTTATCATGTGGAACAACGAGTCGTCAAACGACTCGATGGACACCGGGCAAGTTGAAAAGGTTACTACTAAGCCTCTGACATGGTTGTGTAAAGACCGGTGTGTAATAGTTTTATCGATAAGCTTAGCGCCCTCTACAGAACATTTTATGTGAGGAATAGCTAGAAATTATATGCAGCCAACATTGTCTAGGAACCTGTATCTATTTACGAATCTAATTGAGTCGCGCATTTATTTACTCTGTGACATGACGTCACAACGCTACGTGGTAGAGCGTTAGCGTCATGTTTACGCAGAATTAGTTGCACGTACCTTAGCTCTGTATAAGAATAACTTGATTAATGATAATATAGCAATGCAGTCTTTTCTTCTTTATGTTATCGTATCAATCAATGGGATACGTCCAATGCAAACTGTATAAAAATTAAAGTAGCGATTGCCACTGCTTGGCAACAGCTACCGGTTTTGGGTTGGCCTCATTGAGGTCTTCGTGTGTGCAGTGCCCGGTATTATCAAACTACAGGCTACAATTTTATGTTTATTGCGTAGTCGATGAGCCAGGAAACAGGAATATTAACCGGCTACGAAATGTACTAAGAATTTCACCTGTAGACTTTTAGCCTGTAGTTTCATAACATAGGGCACAGGTCTTAGGGAGGCTCCGGCAGACAAGCAGGTGAGACATAGTCTGAGTATCTTTGCAGACATATTTGTCATTAAAACACTAAAATGAGTTTCTTACAGCGTAACTCAATAATATGCATACCAATAATATTCTAAGCCGGCATCCCACTATGACTTTCACAGTAGAAGTTATCATTATGGTATTACGGCAACTATTATTCGAATGCCCATACAACATTACTAGGTAGCTGCGATTATTATGGGAAATAAATTAGAAAAAAACTGTTGTTATATTGTTCAGTTTCACGAGTACTTACTTTCCTTTGGGTTGATATATATACCTTCAAATATACCTTTGTTGCATCTTGTATAGTTGTTTATATATTCTTCCTCATATAACTATTCTTAGGTTATCCACAAACAAAATAGCTATCTAGCAATCTAGACTGGTCTATATCTAGCTTTTAGGCAGTATGGATCGGAACAAACATGTTATGTAAGGCAAACGTTGAACTATTCTGCCAAGGTTTTGCTGATATTAGCCTTATAGCTACATATAGAAAGCCTATAGTACTAATTTTAAACACTTTACACACACAAAAACAAATCAAAAAGGCTCGTAATACATTTGATTAGATAGAAATTACGTACACATATCCGACTTTATCCCTTGCGAGGTAGGCAGAGCGTTAACAGCCGTAAAATACGGTAGCTTTCGCTACGTCTGACAAATATTCGAAAACCGTTTCAGAATAATCGTGTATGACTATAGTGTCAGCTTGTCGCCTTAAATTGTAATACACATTAATCTCAGTCGTACGACACCCGCGGAAAAGAAGTGGGGTAATGCTACTCTAAGCCGCATCACTCGGCCGGATTAGATAAAGTGATGGGTTATGCTAATTGTTTAACCGGGAATCGTACTCCAAATCGATACAAAACATCGCACTACCTACTGGAATTGTCAACTTAGTAACTGAAAGCTATTATAGTTTTCCAAGATATAATGAAATACCTTTACCAAATAAAGTTATTATCAGGTCAATATGATAAGTCAACTAGATTTCCGCCCAGCGGTTTCACCCGCTGCCACTCATTTTCCCGTGGTAATATTTGTTTTCCCGCGGTAAAAAGTGGCCTATGTGTTATTCCGGGTTATACTCTACCTGTGTTCTAAATTTCATCCAAATCGGTTAAGCTGTTTGAGCGTGAAGAGGTAACAAACATACATACACACACAACCTCTCAGATTTATAATATTAGTACGGATTGCTCTGAACCTCCTAGGCTGGTCTAATATAAATAGGTTATCGTAATTTACAAAAAGTATGGTAAATTCATTGATATCATCTTTAATTTTCTTTTTTATGTGTAAATGCTTGCTGCTAAGAATATTTCAGCATTGAAACGAAATAGCTTTCTTTTTACGACAGCTACTCGGATGCGCAAATAAAAAAATCATAAGTCATCAAAGACGAGGTCAATAATACAATATTTCCTACCAAAATACCCTAAATGTCCTGAATTGATGTTCTTCGTACCGCCTGTTGCCATCCAGCTGAATTTCAACTCTGTAGCCTTGAAATAGAGCCTATCAATAAAGCGTGGAAAGTTTTAGTGCTGCTGAAAATTCATACCCCTTGATGTCGCTATTTTTGTTGAGTTGAATTGTCGTGTTCTTTGAATAGGCTTGTCGGAAAATATTGGAAGGGATGACGAAATTATTTCTTAAGTACCGCTATATATCGAAACACCCAAGGCACCCGGGATATAGCGCCATAAAACTCTGAAAAAATATATGTTATTGTTGAGGATCTTACAAATAACATTTACCTATCAGTTACACAAATTGACAAACTTTATTCGATAGAAGAAATACCATCGTAACCTCTACTAAACATTTTTCAATATTATGTCTACAGTTTTAAAGTTATTACTATTAGTCTGTTTCTCTCTGGCGCAGCGCGAATGAAAGGGACAAACTTTTCAGGTGAATCTGAGCCTTACTAATGAAATTAATAATTTACACACCTACGTCAATATATAGCAGAGTTATTTTTAGCGCCTTATAACACAAAATAAAGAAGTTTTGAGCCGGTATCAGAAATGGAATACGAATACCCCACAAGCACAACCATTCAGGTAGAACTACGTTTACATAAGACCTATCGACAAACAAAGGTCTATTTACCAGACATCACTAAGTTTGGTATGCAATGAGGGCTCTAGTATTCCTGCGACCTTGGGTAGGCCGACGACCGATGTCGTCACAGACACAGTGAGAGGGGAAGTGACACCCCCCCCATATCACGGTCGTGTACAAGGACTTTTTTTGGCCGTGGCGCGGTTAAGTGAGGGTCCATATTGAAAGTTTGCGCATTATGAGGATATTATTTCCAATATGTCAAGAGAAAAGTGGAAAAACTTCGGCTATTACTTTTTACATTCTGTTTTCACTAACTTCCTATTTATAAATAGTTCCTATTACTAATTATTGAACTTGTTTGTTTCAGGTAAGCGAAGCTGAGATCCATCTTAATATAACTCAAGAGTATGTACAAGCAAAACTAAGGTAAAAGCGGATTAAGATCGCGTCAGGCTTTCTATAGGGCTACCAGTGCTCGATATTATCAAACTAGGCTACATTTTTAGATGTAAAATTCGATGTTCATTGCGTATTCGGTTAGCCATTATGTTATGATACCAGCGGAATATGAACCGGCTACGCAATATACTAAGAATTTAATCTGCAGACTTGTAGCCTGTAGTTTCATCATAGATAGTTGTCTGTCCCAATAAATAAAATGGAACAAGAGCAAAAAATTGCATCATGGAACTACTCAATAGAACCACTGGGAACGAAGGAATTTAAAAGGTGGTAAGCTGGGCTAGGCTTTTGTACCGATGGCCTGTAGGACGTGCCATATTCCATCATGATTCTCATGATAAGGAACGCGTGGCTGGTTACTCAATGGTTTCCCAAAAGCTTTCGGCCCATTTATGATACATCAAACCTATTAATTTTTTCTTGCTTTCCAGGGTTACCCTACTTTGAACGCATATTTAATAGATAAAAATTACCTTTTTTGTGTTTAGTTTTCCCAATATGGTAACCCTACTTTCAACGGATATTGGACTTTCAGCCGATATGGAGCCGATTCAGCTTGCGCTGTTAGGTCAAATTGTAATTTAACGAACAAACCTTATTTTTCTGCAACATTTTTTGATGAAATTGGTTTTGTTTCAACACATATGTTGTCTAATTTTGGTCAGAAGGTGTCATTAAAGGAATATGCACTTAATCTGTAGGAACACACAAGTTAAATAAAAATGGCTCAACGCAATCTTTTTCTTGTAATTTAGCATTAATAGTAAATATACTGGCCGAATAACCCTCAAACATTTGTCAGACGTGGTGTAAATGGCCGTTTTTGCGGCTGTTTACGCTCTGCCTACCCCGCAAGGGATTATAGGCGTGATATGTGTATGTATGTATGTATACTGGCCGAATGAGGATCCTTCGTAGTCAAGAACTAGGTCCTATCAGTAAAACTTATACTGGTTTTTCACAGAGTTGTTAGGAATAACTAGTAAAGGCTTCAATGGTAACTTGGGGTGCTGCTATTTGGTTGACTAGTAAAGGCTTCAATGGTAACTTGGGGTGCTGCTATTTGGTTGACTAGTAAAGGCTTCAATGGTAACTTGGGGTGCTGCTATTTGGTTGACTAGTAAAGGCTTCAATGGTAACTTGGGGTGCTGCTATTTGGTTGACTAGTAAAGGCTTCAATGGTAACTTGGGGTGCTGCTATTTGGTTGACTAGTAAAGGCTTCAATGGTAACTTGGGGTGCTGCTATTTGGTTGACTAGTAAAGGCTTCAATGGTAACTTGGGGTGCTGCTATTTGGTTGACTAGTAAAGGCTTCAATGGTAACTTGGGGTGCTGCTATTTGGTTGACTAGTAAAGGCTTCAATGGTAACTTGGGGTGCTGCTATTTGGTTGACTAGTAAAGGCTTCAATGGTAACTTGGGGTGCTGCTATTTGGTTGCAATGTCCTCGGTTGTATGAACAATTTAACATACTTATCATTGATAATATTTTTAAATTTATATCATAATCAAAAATTAAATTTACAATAACAAAATATGTGACTTCAATTTGAAACAAATATCGTTTTCAGATGGTGGTGGCGTAAAGTTACATGCTGTGTGAATAACCTGGCCAGCCCCGTGGCAGTGCCTTTATTTTTATTATTTTTATCCGCCCGAGTCGGTTTTCGATTAGGACATTACAAAATTGTTATAAAAAAAAAGAAAATTGTGTGATACAAATTTCTTTTTATACAATACTACCCTACATTGAATAAAGAATTTCAATTTCAATTTCCGCCACATGCATCGCCAAAATACTGAAACATTTTGTCAAAAGAAAAACCTAGTCACTAAATTATAAATGAAACACCAACGCCCGCAAAGAGGCAAGGTACTTATCATTGATAGAGTGAAACACTTATAATTTTTTCCCGACTGCTTTAGAAAGTGGGGTATGTTTTTGGAGAATATGTGGATAACTAAATTCTTTTAACGGGCTACAGCCCAAACATATGTTGACATATGAGGTGTCGTTGGATCCGTCTCAGCACCGCTAGTGCCACTGGCTATATTCAAATTCTATAAATTCAAAATGGTGGTAAAAGTTCCTGGTAAAAATATATCGCTGAAATTTATTTCACGAGCCGCAGTTGGGTTTATGGTTTTTTAATAATAAGCTTGTATCAAACATATTTATGTATGATACAACTGTTGCCATGCCCATACAGTAGGTACACGTACCTACAAATAGATTAGATAAAAATCAAATTCAAAACAATAACATACGTCCACCTGATAATTTCGCCAACACCGTTTGTTTGCCCCTCCTCAATAACTTCGTCAGTTTTTTAGTCAATAACGTTATAGAATAGAATGATAATTATCTTATTTTAACCTATTTGTCGGAAAGTGACAGCACCAGTCAAAAGTAAGTTAAGAGATTTGTATCCCGAATTGGCGGTATTGACACATCTCCGACCAACAGGAAAAAGGCACAGTAGAGGCTGCCGTCGTTTGTTCCCGGGTTTCCTCATCATTCAATTGGGGTAGGTGCAACTTGAACACCAAATTTTTAAAACCCTTCCCCGGGTTAGTTATAACTTTTTAGAAAAAAATCCTTTTCTTATGCGGGCAGGATTCGAACCTGCAACTTTCGCCATCATTAGATACAATTTCTAAATGGATTCATTTAATTATTTTTGTAGCACACTATAAATAATAGTGTAATTCCATCAAAACGTCCCCTATTCTACCTTCCCATTTCTCCATTTTTAAAATGCTTTATTTCTTAATTTTTTGTAGCATATTTATCGTGCTATTTGAAGTTCCCCAGTCGACCCCTATTTGGCTCTTATAAACATTTATATCACCCCACGTATCTACATTTAGCATAAAAGGCACAACAGCCAAAGTGACACTTTACCACACGCTAACCTTAACCGATTTGTGCAAATGTAACTACCATATCTACAAAATGGTTGCCAAGTTGAAAATGGGTAGGTATAAATACCCCAAAGGAGGTCAATGCTCTCAGAACAAAATTGTTTTTTCCTGAGGAACAAAGTTCGAATGATTTAAGTGATTTGACGTCTCTTATAAAGATACTTGATAGCTGGTCCAAATTATTATTTTAATTTTCGAGTTATGTTCCTTACCTACTTTTAGTACAGAGCAAACACGATTTTGGCATTGATTTGGGAATTTAATTCAGGTCCTAAGGTCCAAAATCAAGTGGTATCAGGTGGAAAATTATTTGCCTTTGGTCTTATTAAGAGTTAAAGAAGATTGTTCACTTTTATGAGTACCTTGACTTCCTTTCGGGTTATTATATCCTTTATTTTGCAATGTAAAGATATATACTAGCAAAAATTCTACCATTCATGTTTTCGCAGTTTAGGTAAGCAAGCACGATCTATCGTTAGATCTATTCATACCCTTGTCACAATATTTTTTGAAGACCTTGGATTATCTTTTTTCTTTTTTCCTCGTTAACGTGACGAAAGTCTGTTCCTTACATCTGTTCACGAAATATCCATTTCCTTTGAAATCTTAAGTACACTTTTTACGGTTTTTTCGAGGGTCGTCACGCACACGGCAACAAGGGGACTAGAGGGGTTGTTAGCGTCCTCAACTTTGCTCATTGATCTAGGAAGCTGAAAATTGGAAAGTGGGCACCACTCGGCTTCACCCCCAGGTTTTGATCAGTAGGTCCAGAAGTACCTTCATGTCGCTTTTAAGATACAAATAGGTATGTGGTTTCAGATCTTCAATAAATTGCCAGTAGAACTAAAAAATCTTAAAGTTTCTCAAAATGTTCTGAAAACAAAAATTAAAAACTTTCTATTAGATTTGTAAGAATTAACATACCATATATTATTTACTTAAATTTTTTTCTTATTCAAAATTCACTTAAAAGGATTATTTAAGCGCAGCAACTCGTGCTCCCGATAAAATTCTCCGAAGTTTGGGAGTGTTTAGCCAAATTTGTCATGTGTTTCCTTGTAAGAGAATAATAAATTAAAAAAAAATCTTTCTATTCTACCGCAATTTGCAAAGTTGAGGTTCTTCTTTGACGTCTACAACCCTGCTAGACGCCTGGAATTCCAGTTATTGAATTTTATAGCTAGAGCCTCCTTCGTAATTCTGTTAGGCGTTTAACGGGACAGCTTTGATGAATATTTTAATTTTGAAGTTGGCTAGTTAAGATAAATCTTTCGCTCGGCTTTATATAGTGACTAACTGACTACTCAGATCGGTTTTGTTAGTTTGTATGGGTTATAAATAGGGACCGAAAAATATACAACATTAAAAGCCTGTAATAAGGACGAAATATGTTTTCATATTTCGACCTACGTTCCTTGAGAAAAGTTGTTAAGTTTTATGGACCGGTTCACACCTTAAAATATTTAAAAGACAAACAAACGAAATATAGAAAGAAACCAATACTTTAATGCAAAATTGTGTGCACAACACTAACAACACGTTCAGATTCGTCCACTTCAGCGTTATCAGATCTGTTACTATGCTTGCTACGTTGCATTTACGTTACGTTCGCTACGATACGTTATTGTACTCGTAGAAGGTGCGATATATAAGCCGTTATACACGTGACAGGCACTATTCCTATGTAGATAGTAACAACTTCATCGCAAGTTGCTTGCTGCTGCATCCCCGTGTCCCATTGTATGCTTAGGTCTTTAAAACTACGCAACGGATGTTGAAGCGGTTTTTAATTGATAAAGTGATTTAAGAAATCGATGTATATGTTTAATTCATTCCAGGACAGGGTCTCATTCCCACGGGAAAACGGGTAGCAGCAGTTGAATCCGCTGAGCGCGCCGCTCGTATACAATAAGTTCTGTTGATAATTATGTATGAATGTATAAAATCTCTTTTGCCATCCTAAAGTTATTCATCACTGTATAATATATAGGCTACCTTTTACAGTTGTAAACAGGAAAATATTGTGAAAGTAATATGGCGGATCCCATAATAATCCTTGATCTTGAAGCTTTCCTCAAACTCAATCCCCACCCTCTCTTCTTTCTACACCCCCGAATTAGATTTAGGGAATGCTTTATAGGGTTGCTGAAAGAATGTTATAATTTGATCTGCCCTTTAAATTTTGTCAGGGGTAACTAAAGCGTAAACAATTACAAGATTGTTGAAACGAAACATATTGTGAGCGTCTAAATATACCCGCATCTGAGATCTAAGCTTCTTTTAACATTCTATATTTATTACTTGCCTAACTGAATATAACTTGACTCAGACAGAACTATTTCAGTCACAAAATTGAAAAGAGGGTATCACTGACCTTTACCGTTTGGAACCTTTGAGTTTCTTTTACTTATTGTGTCTAATCGTATCTGACACCACCTTACATAAGGATGATTCAAAACGATAATAGCCTAGTTATTTTTTATCTTACATACATACACACACATATCACGCCCATTATCCCTTGCGGGGTAGGCAGAGCGTAATCATCATTGGCCTCACACGTCCGTGACAGACGATTTAATCAGTGTCTGAGGCAAGACTTTTCATGGCTGGCAGAGCGTAAAAGGACGCAAAACGGACAAACGCCACGTCTGTCAGATATTTGAGGGTCATTCGGAAAATCGGTGTGTATCGCCATAGTGACAGGTTGTCAGCCTATCGAATACAATTGCAATACACACCCTCAAGTCCCTTAGTTGCCTCTTATGACTCCCACGGTAAAGAAATGGGGTGATGCTATTCTAAACTTACACGGTCTATTTTCACATAACAAGATTTCCACCCCTACATTGAAAGGGCAAGAGGTGAAGGACGCCCAGTTTCGCCAGGGTGTTGTCGATCGATAACAGGCGATAGCATATACGTGCGAAACCCAACCTTACTGCTCCGCTTTACGGCTGATTTTGCTACAATAATGGCTGGCAATGTTCTTGTTTTGTTGCTACAAACACTAACTGCCACGTGGAAATAGAACCTTACTGTCTCGCTTTAGATCACATTTCCCTGTAACAACAACGACTGAAACTGTTCGTGTTTTATCGTCATAGACGGTTCAAACCATTTTCGGCTCTTACGACTTGCATTTATAGTGCAATTTTACATTTTACTGATGGTGTTGTGCGTTTTTAGCTGTAAAGGATTTTTGCTCGTATTTCTGAAGTTTGTGGATTGGTTTTAGAGTGGTGAGGAAGAATGTGCTTCTTTGCTGACCTGTTGGTTGTGTAGATTCGGCCATTGTTGGTGTCAAAATATTTCAGGAATCGAACTACTTATTTATGACACGGCACTTTCTGAGTAGGGTAAACTAGTTACCTCGTAGCCGCCGGTTTGAATTCTTTGGGTTCATCAGGTCTTTTGTCGTTTTGATGTCCTAGCTAAACAAGATGGCTGGACGATCATTAGAAAATTAGTTTATAACGTTGAAAACTTGTAATCATAATGTAAATGTCTTGTCTTGTCTTGTCTAGCCCACACCATCCCAATGTAAATGTAAGATACTTTCATGAACCTTTCTCGAAGTAAAAAATATCACGCCTATATAGCTTGCGGTGTAGGCAGAGCGTAAGCGGCCAAATAAAATGGACATTTACGACGCTACGTTTGGCAAACATTTTATTAGGGTCATAATAATGTAGTGAAAAGTTGTCAACCAGTCACCTCAAATTGTAATACAGATGAAACACTCGAGTCCCTTAGTCGCCATTTACAACACAGCGAGACAGTGGTGATGCTATTCTAAGCCGGCATCGCACAAATTGTAGTAGTTGCTGAAAATGCGCTGTTACACTCTCATTTATATTGCAACGTCTCATTTTGTGTTTTACGAATAGCAAGGTAAACTATCTTAACTACCTGACATTTATTAAATCGTTTTCCCCTTCAATAGCCGGTCTATGAATAAACTAACTACTTGTAGCAGAAACCTCGTGTCGTGAGGGTGCGCCTTCAAACTGAAACTGTAGTCTGATATAGGCAGTCTAGGAACATCGATATTATGGCTTTTTTATTATACATCATTATAAATGTTGAAGAATTCTAGACAGAATTCTAAAAGAAGACGCCGCAAAAACACATATTTGGAATCATGGAGACAAAATATCCAAAGTCATAGGTAACTCATAAACAAAACACAAAAAAGAAGAAAGACTTGTAGGTAAAAACACATTGATTTTCATCGAAGAGATTAGATCTATGACTTTGGATATTTTGTCTCCATGATTCCAAATAATCCCATTTATTTATCGGAGCGAAATTTCCATTCACTTATTTAGGCTGGATTATGGAAATAAAAAACTTAAATTAATCCAAAATTAGGGTTTGAAAAAAAACCATTACTATTTACTTCAGTGCCCCTTAGTGAGTTGCCAGCGTTACTATGTAAACTTCTAGTAAAAACAAATTGATTTTCATCGAAGAGATAGACCTATGACTTTGGATATTTTGTCTCCATGATTCCAAATAATCCCATTTATTTATCGGAGCGAAATTTCCATTCACTTATTTAGGCTGGATTATGGAAATAAAAAACTTAAATTAATCCAAAATTAGGGTTTGAAAAAAAACCATTACTATTTACTTCAGTGCCCCTTAGTGAGTTGCCAGCGTTACTATGTAAGAACGTGCACCAATTAATTGCAAACCCATTATAGAAAATTGCATTATAGTCTAACCGGTGGCCTACTACGAGAAGAACGCGGTTAAAAAAAACCTCTACATTAGGGTTCATAAATAAGGTTATATAAAGTCAATTCCTTGTAGAAAATGTAATGCATGCTCAGGAAATTCAAAACAAACTGCGGCAAACAAACTCACTTGTAGGTATGAATAGTTGTATAGAAATAGCAGAGGGTGGGTGGCAGCGAGCGCTTTCCAGTGAAAAGTGTCTGTACATCGATTTTATGTCCATCGGGAATAACCCACATAGAGGGCCTGATTTGAGCCGTTCATGGCTGTGTCGTGTAGTTCAATGTTGTATTTGAAGGCAATGTACTCTACTAGCCGGGGTAGGAGTAGAATGAATACATCCTGGACAATTCACACAGCGCCTTTTAGCCCCAAACTAAGCAAAGCTTGTACGGTGAGAACTAGACAGCTCATTTCTTTTTTTGTAGATAAATACATATTCTACATAGAAAATACACAAATATCCAAAAATTACTTAGCAAATTTTGTGTCTTGTGGGGATCGAACCTCGGCGTAGCTGGCAGGGGTACTATCCGCTACGCCATCAGGCCAGTCAAATTATGTCTATGTAACAAGTTATGAACAGAAATGTTCTTCTGTTGTCTATTGGCTATACTAGGCAGAGCGTTACCGTAAAAATGCGGTTGCTATCGCTACGTCTGACAATTAATATTTGAGGGAAGTTAGAGAAAAATCGTGTAATGCACATCCATGAGTCACTTAGTCGCTTCTTACTACACCTGCGGGATTGAAATTGAGTGATGCTATTCTAAGCCGGCATCTATACGAGACTTCTAAATCCGTTCAGCACTAGAACGAAACTCATTGAACGCAAGGTTCACCTATATTAGTACTAATGGCCTTCAGGTTCTTCTCACTTCTTGATTTGACCACTGCTTTGTTTTGATCAAGACGGTTTAGGTCAGTGTAATTGAAAGCCAAAAATCTCAATACACAATACACATATTCCCGAACTCTGTTGAATATTGTGAGACATCAGCTTTATGTCGCATTTCATTGTTTTATTAAGTAGTTGCCTACACAAAAAGGTACGTACTTATTGCCCAACTAAAGTCATCAAGTCATCCAAATAGGTGGAAAACCAGACGAATTTACTGCAAACTTGGCGCGCGTAACTTCGTTACGAGAATTACTTAATCTATCTAACTAACCTATAATATCCCGCTGCTAAACATGGCCTCTTCTTCGTTGCATTATTCGCTTAAGTCCTGAGCCACACTTCTTCATCCAATCTTTCTCAATGCCAGATATTATATGATCTGCCCCTTTGGTCGCTTTCTGTCCCTCAGGCGCCACTCCGGCATTGCTTTGGTCCACCTTACATCTCCCCGCCTTGCCAAGTGTCCTGCCCACGCCCACTTGAGCTTAGTTATTTCCTAAATCCTCCATATTTGTACGGTGTCGGATAATCGGATTACAGTATTTCGTATACGGCGTTAAAGTTTTATACCAAGCATGGCACGCTCCATGGCTCTGCGCAAGAATAAGTACGTACTTGTTTTGTGTTAACGACTCGAATCATTCCAGAAGAAATATTTCCATCATAAGTTCTCGTTTGTTAGGTTTCATTTCACCACTGCGAAACCCTTTGACGGCTTTTATATTTAAAGGTTTTTCGGTAGCTTTGTAAACATAACAAACTTCCTGAGAAGTTTTAAGTTTCTGGAACTTTTGGAAAAGAGTTTGAAGGTATTCTCTGGTGAATGGTAGTCACTGGAAGTTTGCAGATTGATTCTTTCTTCAAGAAATGTAAAAGGAAACTTGCGGAAAGGTACCTACTATATTTTGCAACATAAATGTACTTAGTTAAATTGAAAAGACAATCTAGCAATAAAATTAGATCCTGAGCCCATGAAACATGAGGTTAAAGTTTTGCTATTGAATAAGAAGAAGAAGATTGCTAAGAGAATATAATGAACTTTACAAACTATCAATTCGATTATAAACTCACTTTACTTTCTACATGGATGATTTCTTCTATGATGGGTAGCAAATATTTTAGTTCTTACTTATTTGTATACTTACTTACTTTTACATACAATTGACCACTCAAAAGATAACAACAATAGAATAATAGGCGAGGTTTACAGGAGAAGTTATCACAGCATTATGTAGACAGTTTCAGTAGTCGCGTCGTAACACAGAAAAGTTAAATAACACTGTCTGACCCAGTATGAGTTCAAGCGATGAACCCTATTGAACTTTGCCGGTTTATGTAATCGTCTCTACGAGAACTATGTAACGATGCTATGAAAGTTCTGGATATTTCAGGGCTTGCTACAAATTATTGTGCACTTAAGTTATTATATATGGTGTAAGCGACAGGCCTTCGAATACTTATAGGGTGCATTCTGACCATGAAACTGAACAACTGTCTATGAGAAAATACATATTTGACTTCCCATAGTAATTGCAGTCAGCTGTTCGTGATTTTGTATGAAAGGTAATTTTTTGTCATTTGCTGACATAATTTCTTAGGGGAAAGTTGTTTCATGGACTGCGTTAACTGCGTGTGTTCAATACAATTCATAATTTAATCACACAACAATTCAGATAATTCTAATTCTAAGAAAATCATGTAAAGTCGAATGAAAATAGAATATCTCTGTTCCGTCGGTCGTCGACTCGATGTCCCTCACAAAAGGGCAAAGCTCAATCAGAAAAAAGTAAGGTTAAAAAAATCTCAATATTATTTATATGTAGCCATTCATTGACCAATTTAGCTTACTGCACTGCGGGTGACATTTAAACGATTCACGGAAACGCTAAATAGGGCGCGACAGGTTCACTTTTAATCGAATCGATATGGTTTATTGTTGTACCTACGCTGTTCTCTGAAAACATCACAAATTGATGTCTACATTGGAACGGTTTGTTGTTTTGGACCAATTTACGATACAGGGCCAACGATAATGGATCGAATTAACCTAGAAACATGTAGAAGGCTGCAAGTATACGCTACTTTGTGACGGACTCTTGTTGCTTCTGATAAAGATAGACAAGGGTTTTTTACGGCCGTTTACGATGTGCCTACCCCGAAAAGCATAAAGGCGTGATATATGTATGTACAATCAATCGTTATACAATCGTTAAGTAGGGCAAGATTGTCAATCTTTAATTGTCGACCATTCTGCGCATTCATAATTCATAATTGGCGCCCAAACAGGGACCTGTATTAATACCGGCGTTTAATGGCATGACAGCCAATTAAACTAAGTGGCCATGAACCGTTTTTCGACCTAATAACATTTTTATGCTATCAGTTCCTTGTTATCATTTCACATACCTAGGATTTACATGAACTATCATTATCATCATCATCACATCTTAGCGTTTTATTTATGCAACCAATATGTAAGATGTTTTCATAATAAGCTTGTTTGTTGTTGGCCCCACGCCGGGCGCCAAAATCGATAAGTGGCGCCACCTGGCAAATTTTTTTGCTTCTATATTCCGGTTTATTTATTTTGCGAACAATTGTTGAGTTACATGAAAATTCATTAGCCCGTCTGTGAACACCGTTGTTTTTGCAGCGAGTATTTTGTTAAAGGTGTTGTTATTTTTATGTTACATTCTAGCTTTATATGAAAGCAATGTTCACAGGTTATTGTTTTGTTGATAAAGTTGTATATAATGCTGCCACATAGTTTAGGTAAATACATAATCGGCATAGTCCTCATAAGTCATAAGTTTCTTTATCGAAAAGTTACCAGATGAATGCGTTAATAATTTGTGATAGAACTTTTACTTATACAACTCTATATAGTGTAGGTAAATCAACCGTTAAGCAATTACTTAATGTGGGGTGTAATTAGCAGTTAGGCAGGAAGGTGGTGTGTTTTGCATTTAGTTAGGTATTTCCTTATTTCTTGGTGGCCGTGTGGCCGTGTGTGGTGCCGGCTTAGAATAGTATCACCCCGCGGGTGTCGTAAAATCTGAATTAATCCAGGTAGTGGGTAGGAGCGTTCTCTGTGAAGAACGCTCCTACCCACACACAGAGCAATGTGTTCTGTGGCGAGCACAGAACACATTGCTCTGTGCTCGCCAATCCGCCTGCCAAATACCATACCATCAAATACCCTCCTAATAGGGGGAGGCCCAGGTCCAGTATTGGACTATCGTGGCTGTTATTATAGTAGTAGTTATAGTTTACGTTTGCTAGTCATAGTTGCTATTTGTTGTATGTTATAATGGCCACGTATAGGTTCACACAATAATTCCCAATTCATTTCTCCCTTTCCAGATGCACGCTTCGATTCCCGTCCACGAACATCCGGCTGGAGTTTCAGTCGCTGGTGGAGGACAGCGGGGGCGCCGGGGCCAGCACCGGACCCCCTCTCCCGCCTCTGAGGATCACTATACCCATGGACAACGACGGCCGTAGCCCTGCGCCATCACCCACAGGTACACTGAAGTTTTGACAATTCATACATATGTAGCGACCTCTTTGAGCTACGACAAGTGGTTCTCGAGCAAGCAAGACGCAACAGAAGTTCCAACATAGCTGCAAGATGGCGCCACGTGACAGAACAAAGAGCCTGAAACGCGGTATCGAAGTGTTTCACCGCGCAACGCATATATACAACTTCCAATTCTATCCAGGTGGACCAGTCGGTCCCCTGGCCACAACACCCGGCCAGGCGGGTAGCTACCCTTTTCCCGACTCCACCTGGAACCCTCCATTCTGCCTATTGGCATCACTCCTGTCACCCGCCATACATACACATATCACGCCTTAATCCCTTGCGGGGCAGGCAGAGCGTAAACGGCCGCAAAAACGAACATTTACGCCACGTCTGGCAAATATTTGAGGGTCATTCGGAAAATTGTGTATCGCCATAGTGACAGGTTGTCAGCCCATCGCCTAAAACACAATAAACACCCTCGAGTCCCTTAGTCGCCTCTTACGACTCCCACGGGAAGAAATGGGGTGATGCTATTCTATGCCGGCATCATTTTCAACAATTCATTTTGACAAAAAGCACTTGTACTCGGTTCACAGATTTATTGCGGGGTAACCCGACAAAGTAAAAGTGTTTTTTGTCAAAATTAATTAAACATGAAGTTTCACCAAGCGCCTTTCTCTCTCTCTTTCTTAATCGCAAATATTAACTACACTGAAGATTTATTATCAGTGATCTTTCATCGTCGAACTAGTATAAAAGAGTGCTTGGTGGCCAGAAGTGACTACAGTAGAGTAGAGTCGGAACGAGCTGTCCTACATAGAGGTCTAAAGGCACTGACATACACTAAAAAAACCTATGAAACAAATCAAGCTTCTGAATGGTGGATCCTATTGGAATGGAGTTTATAGCCAGGTGGCTCTTGATGCTGCTAACTATCACTGTATGTATGTAATAACGTTATTGTACCAAATATATAACACAAAAAAACACAAATAACAGAAAAGGTAAGGCACAAAGGCGGACTTATCCCACTAAGGGATCTCTCTCCCAGTCCCAGTCAACCTTTGAGAAATCCAGAGCACATGGTGTTTACCTGCGGTAAACTATGGTATTGAAAAATAAATAAATAAACTGTTTGTACTATATTCGCTTAGATTTCTTCATTTGCGCTTGACTCTAGTCTAAGCCAGAAGCGAATGAGCCAGATTCGACGATGGATTGGACAAACCCAGAGCTACAAATGTATGTTTTTAATCCTTAACTAAATTAGCTAAGTAAATTAGTTAGCGGTCACTTCGCGATCTATGACAAGTTTTGTGAGATTTTAGATCTCGATAACTACCAAGCAAATACAAAGTCACTTTAACCTTTTACTTGATTGTTACAGGCACAATAAGCGCGGCGAACAGTTGTCCGACATCGCCGCGCGGCGCCGGCTCGTCGGGTCGTAGACATGCGGACTTGGGATTGGTCGCGCAGTATGCCGCGCTGGCTGACTCGCACCGCCCCGTGTCCAACGGCAACGCGGTAAGTTTTTTTTTTTATTAATGATGGTCTTGCTTGTGACTCTAGTCTAGGTCATAGGACAGAGACAGGGTCTAAGATGGAGCAAGCTCACCCAGAAGAAGCCTGTTCACTCTTACTTGGAGAGATTAGGGTTGTATGCGTTTGGAAACACAGGCGCAGGTAGTGAGTTCCACTATTTAGCAGTGCGCATCATAAATGATGACTGGAAGCGCTTAGTCCGAATTGGTGGAATGGCAACCAGGTATGGATGGTATCCGGCGGTGCGTCTGGATGTCCGATGGTAGAAGGGAGCTGGTGGAACAAGGTATCAAGGTAAGTAAGGCTCCTGAGGGTTCTAGCGGGGTTATACACATGCAGACCTGGGATTGGTCGCGCAGTATGCCGCGCTAGCCGACTCGCACCGCCCCGTGTCCAACGGCAACGCGGTAAGTAAGGCTCCTGAGGGTTCTAGCGGGGTTATACACATGCAGACCTGGGATTGGTGGCGCAGTATGCCGCGCTAGCCGACTCGCACCGCCCCGTGTCCAACGGCAACGCGGTAAGTAAGGCTCCTGAGGGTTCTAGCGGGGTTATACACATGGGGAACTTTTTTTATTATTAAGAATGGGTTTGTTCTTGACTCAAGTCTAGGTCATAGGACAGAGACAGAGTCTTAAGATTGAGCGAGCTCACCCAGAAGAAGTCTGTTCACTCTTGGAGAGTTTAGGGTTGTATGCGTTTGGAAACACAGACGCAGGTAGTGAGTTCCACTCTTTAGCAGTGCACATTATAAATGATGACTGGAAGCGCTTAGTCCGAATTGGTGGAATGGCAACCGGCGGTGCGTCTGGATGTCCGATGGTAGAAGGGAGCTGGTGGAACAAGGTCTCAAGGTTAGTAAGGCTCCTGGGGGTTCTAGCGGGGTTATACACATGCGGACTTGGGATTGGTAGCGCAGTATGCAGCGCTAGCCGACTCGCACCGCCCCGTGTCCAACGGCAACGCGGTAAGTAAGGCTCCTGAGGGTTCTAGCGGGGTTATACACATGCGGACCTGGTCGCGATCATTTGGAGTGTAGTTACTTGTCATGTACGTACGACGCTTGGCCAGCGACTTGGCGAGCGCAGTGAAAAGTCTTGAATTTACAGGACACTCCTGCGCATTTCCTGGATTCATGCCTTAGTCAGTGGTGGTGCATGGCAATGGCCTGGGGTTATGGTCGTGTTTAGGTTAAAGATAAAGCCGAGCCAGAAAAAAGATGTGTTTTTACATGTATTATTTTACGCAAGCATCACCTTGTGTTTTAAAGTGGCGCCGGCAGGCGTATCAGAAATATTCGAACATTGCGTTCTGAAATAAGTTTAAAAGCAAACTTAGAAAAGTGTTTAATAAAACTTGTGAAACACGCTTGACAATCTCAAATTAAACTCACTGGAGAAAGTTTATAATTACCAATGTGCTTAGCTAATCTAATACAAACTCCGCGACTGGGAAATTCGCAGAGAAACTTTGAAATACATACAGTACCTAACTCTGTTCTTCTAACTCTCAAATACACACGTGTGCATACTTAAGTTATTAACTCAATTCCAGACATTTTTAAGTGAAAACATTAAAATTACATCAACAGCCACAACTGTACACTGCTGGAAATGAGCGTCCCCCTATTGATAGGTATTGCTGTACTCACCACGGCAGGCTTGGCAGGAGGATTGGCAAGCGCAGTGCAAGATGTTGCATTCACAGTAAACACTGCTACCCATTTCCTGCATGATTATCCATTAGTCGGTTGTAACGACACCCACGAGTATAATTGTGGTAATGCTATTCTAAGCCACACGGCGTAGTTAAAACAAAAAAATATCAATTATGCTTTCGACTCGTCTGATCATCAATCTTTCTACTTCCAGGCGTCTTCAACCTCAGAATCAGGCTACAGTAGCACGCGCGAATCCCGCGACGCGCGCGACTCTCGTGACTCCCGAGACGACGCGAAACCGCCCTACAGCTACGCTCAGCTGATCGTCCAAGCTGTAGCTTCGGCGCCAGATAAACAGCTGACCCTGAGCGGGATATACAGCTATATCACGAAGCATTATCCGTACTATAGGACTGCTGATAAAGGCTGGCAGAACTCTATTCGACACAATCTGTCGCTAAACAGGTAAGCTAAATATTATAACTGGTTTTAAGGCCGATATTCGTGGTTTCTCAAGTTTTATTACTGATAGTTAGTTTCTAGAGTTATGACTGTGATAGTCTTAGTTTCGAGAGTTTTGATAGTGATAGTCTTGATTTCTAATCGATTTAGGTGGTAGGTTCTACTTCCTACTAGGATAATCCCAGCTGATCGTCCAAGCTGTAGCTTCGGCGCCTGATAAACAGCTGACCCTGAGCGGGATATACAGCTATATCACGAAGCACTATCCGTACTATAGGACTGCTGATAAAGGCTGGCAGAACTCTATTCGACACAGTCTGTCGCTAAACAAGTAAGCTAAATATTATAACTGGTTTTAAGGCCGATATTCGTGGTTTCTCAAGTTTTATTACTGATAGTTAGTTTCTAGAGTTATGACTGTGATAGTCTTAGTTTCTAGAGTTATGAGAGCGATAGTCTTAGTTTCTAGATTTTTGACTGGGATAGCCTTAGTTATAAGTTATGAGAGCGACAGTCTTGGTTTCTAGATTTTTGACTAGAATAGCCTTGGTTTCTAGAGTTTTGAGAGTTTTTGAAAACTTGCAAAATTTTTAGGCTCGGGCAAGATAAAATATAGGATTTGAATGTCTTATTTAACAAATTGTGTACTTTATTCTGAACCTAAACCAAGTGTTGTCTCCTTCCAGATACTTCATAAAAGTCCCCCGCAGCCAGGAGGAGCCCGGCAAGGGCAGCTTCTGGCGCATCGACGCGCAGTCCGAGAGTAAGCTCATCGAGCTGGCGTTCCGTCCGCGGCGCCCGCGTGGCGTACAGTTCCGCGCGCCATTCGGATTGTCTTCTAGGTATGTGAACGTTTCAGCACAGTGGGTACGGGGGCACAGTATAATTAATAGTACTAGCGTACAGTATGGTCACTCCCTGCCTCCCCCTACAAGCGCCGCCCACCCGCGCTCGGAGGACGCTCAGACACCGGCTAGCAAGGACGCGACGACGAAGGTCATTTCATACTGCCGCACATTGCATTCCCGATTCGCGAACGCAAAATGGCGGCAACCCTGACATGTTGTCTCACACACACAAGCATGGTCCGCGTTCACCTACGCGAGCTTAGACTGTGTGCTTAGGAACGCGTTTGTTTCATACATTTGAGCGCCAGTGTCCGAGGTGTGACGGGGGTTTACCATACCTAGGCAACTAATGGGAGGAAGGCAAGAGCCAGAAAAGTATCGTCAGAAAGAAGAGGCTTATTCTCAGCAGTGGACTAATATGGGCTGATGACGATGAAGGCAATGATGGGACGTGCATCTAATGTGAAGAAGGCAAGATACAGAAAAGAGTGGCGTCAGAAAGAAGAGGCTTACTCCCAGCAGTGGGCTGATATGGGCTGATGATGATGAAGGCGATGATGGGACGTGCATCTAATGTGAAGAAGGCAAGATACAGAAAAGAGTGGCGTCAGAAAGAAGAGGCTTACTCCCAGCAGTGGGCTGATATGGGCTGTTGATGATGAAGGCAATGATGGGACGTGCAGCCTGGGGTGCTAGGGTTTGAGTGTTTACCATACCTAGGCAACTAATGGGAAGGAGGCAAGGGACAGAAAAGAGTGGCGTCAGAAAGAAGAGGCTTATTCCCAGCAGTGGGCTGATATGGGCTGTTGATGATGAAGGCAATGATGGGACGTGCAGCCTGGGGTGCTAGGGTTTGAGTGTTTACCATACCTAGGCAACTAATGGGAAGGAGGCAAGGGACAGAAAAGAGTGGCGTCAGAAAGAAGAGGCTTATTCCCAGCAGTGGGCTGATATGGGCTGATGATGATGAAGGTGACGATGGGACGTGCAGCCTGGGGTGCTGGGCTTTGATTGTTTACCATATCTAGGCAACTAATGTGAGGGAGGCCAGAGACAGAAAAGAGTGGCGTCAGAAAGAAGAGGCTTATTCCCAGCAGTGGGCTGATATGGGCTGTTGATGATGAAGGTGATGATGGCAGTGGCGTGCACAGGGTTTCACGACTGGGTAGGCAGTACAAACAAAGGCGGTTCTCACACGAACCTCATATTTTCAGTGTTTTGTCGTATCCGGTTTTTAGGGGAAAATAGTTTACGAGATCCCATACAAAATTTGTATAGGTATCATTAGTACACGTTACCGCATCAAATTGCGGCTGTCACAAGATGCCATGTGTGCGGGGGCTGTCACCAAAGATGTAAAGAACCGCAGTATTATCCGGTGGTGGTGGTCCAATGCGTGCGATTCACGAAGATGATTGTTCATCTCTTTCAATGTTTGCACACAACAATCTGACAAAATAAAATTTTCAAGTATGACCTATTGTTACCTTTTATTTGCGTAATTTCCAATTGTTGATCTGCATTTTATCACACATAATATCAACTTAGGTATTGAAACAGTACTTTAACTTTTGTAAACACACAACACAAATCTTATTACAGTTGTTTATCGCGCACATTAGAAGGTATGATAGAAGTTCTGTAATTTTTCATTCTATTCTATCACAGAACACCCACCGAACTACATTTTCACTATTAAACTTTAAAGCTTTACTTGAAAAACCTAACCTAAAATAAACAACACGGGTAAACAACAATGGAGGAATTTGCAATGCAATGTCTTCTAAAGTAAAATACTATCAAGCAAAATTGCACCTCATTAATATGCAAATAGTTCAAAAGAAAGGTGTCACAAATTGGTCGGATTATACACACCGCCCCTCCCACACCTCAACCCGCGCGCTTTTTTCTATAGTTTTTGCGTTTGTTTACTAGATTTTTGACCAACCATCACTGCACGACGTTGATTATGCACAACACGATTGCGCCGGACAACGTTTTGTATAACAGGATCGTCTTCAAGGGGCTTTAGGGGGCGAAGCCCATTAAAACTAAACATTTTTGACACAGATTCAATACAGTAGGTTAGGGTAGAGTTGTGACCCCCTGGAGCGAATGAAGCGAGCGATCAAGACACAATTGCCACTGTCGTGCAGGCTTGGGACATGCAATGCTGCATGCAAGGCTGTGTCGGCCATGATTTTGCTGTGCAAAACACTGTTATGCAGTATAGGGACTCGCCGTGTGTATGCAGTCGTTTTTTTTTTAATAAGCAGCACCTTTGGAGGATGATGTTTGGCCCTGTTAGCGCTACTAGTTTGAACCGGTTTGAACACGTAGTAATAGTCTATTTCATTCATAAAAGCAGGCAGCGGTCGAGGCGCCTAAGCTCGATTGACAATGGTAATGTTCGAGTTCACTAGGGGCGCGAAAGTTTTGAAAATGACGTTCCTTTTTACGAATGGGTATCGTTCTTCAAATAATAATTTTATTAAATATTTATAATTTTGTGTGGATCAAAATATCAGGGTAGGCAGTGCTTTTGTGCCTATATGGACTGCACGCCCCTGGATGATGGGACGTGCTGTCTAGAGTGCTGGGGTTTGAGTGTTTACCATACCTAGTCAACTAATGTGAGGGAGGCCAGAGACAGAAAAGAGTGGCGTGAGAAAGAAGAGGCTTATCCCCAGCAGTGGGCTGATATGGGCTGTTGATGATGAAGGTGATGATGGGACGTGCAGCCTGGGGTGCTGGGGTTTGAGTGTTTACCATACCTAGGCAACTAATGGGAGAAGCGAGGCATGGGACAGAAAAGAGTGGCGTCAGAAAGAACACACATACACACATAGTAATAAGTATTTAGTTTCTAGTATAATAAGTAAGCCATGTTTTAGTAAAGCCTAAATTGTGTTTAAATAAAGATTTATTATTATTTATTTATAACCAAAGTACTCATCCTAATGCTGTAACGTTTTGTCGACAGAAGCGCGCCGACGTCGCCGTCCCAAGTGGGCGTGTCGGGGCTGGTCACCCCCGAGGAGTTGTCCAGGGAGCCCACGCCCGACCTCTTCACCAATGAGGAGCACGAGCAGCAGGTAACCCTCATTATACCACTGAACCGGCCCTGCAGCAGACAGGACCGCTTCCGATAAGGGAGCTACTAGCTGCTTCAGTACAAACACAGGATAACTTGAGATATCTTTATAATTCTTTGCATAGAGTGACTTAAATTGTCTGTAAAATCACATCTTACTCCTAGAGCTGTACAAGAGTAAGTGCCACAAATTAACTGTATGTAGACTAGCTATCGAAAATAGAGTCTGTCACGGTGTCTTGACACGTCATCATGACAGCAGGTGCATCCAGCCTGTAATCAACAATCATTTGTATTACAATGTTAAAATTGACAGACAGTTTTGCAGCTTCATATATAATGTAATACCCAGAATCAAATAAGTCGCTTGGAATTTTTGAAAACTTGCAAAATTTTCAAGCGCAGTGATTTGAAGTTGCGACTTTCGTCATGACTAGTGACGACGATTCATCCATCTGGCCTACCGCAGCTCGTTCCTTGCCCGCCAATTTTGTCGAAAGTCGCAGGTTCAAATCCTGCCCGCGCTTGAAAATTTTGCAAGTTTCAAAACCTGACACGGGAAGTGTTTTAAAATTTGGTATTAAATTTATCGTGGGTTTTTATCGCTTAGACTACATTCAATCTGTAAATATAGAATTAGTGGCCGGGTTATAGTTGCAAAACTAACCCGGTAGATGGAGCCGTGCCAAGCGCTACTGGCATTAAAATACACTTGAAAAATTGGCGGGCAAGGAATGAGCTGCGGTAGCCCAGATAGAAGAGGCGTCGCCTCTAGTAATGCGAAAGTCGCAGGTTCAAATCCTGCCCGCGCTTAAAAATTTTGCAAGTTTTCAAAAATCTTGTTTGTTTTCTTCCCATAGATACTGCGGTTTTGCAATGTATAATCTGTGGGAACAAATACTCTGTGCAATGTTTTAACCTTTATTCAAATAATAACAAAAATTGTATATACGTAACTTACAACTAGGGTACAAAATAGCTTGCCGGCGTGGATGGGAACGTCGGAAGTGGCTGATCTAGACGAACGTACCTCGATCAAATCGGGGGCGTTCTAAAGAAATGTCAGGTCAAAGGTTGATGCATGTTGAAGAAGCGAAAGAGGTGTGTCAGGATCGTAGCAAGTGGAAAGATGTAGTCCCTGCCTGAAAGAATCATGATTATACGTCTGTATGTATGTTTTATGTTCACAGCAAGCGCAACAACAGCGCCTGAGCGGGTCCAATGTGCACGCCACTCAGTATCTCGTCCCTCGCAATGCTGTGTCGCAGTCCGCGCCCGGATCACCTGGTAATATTATATGCTAAATCAAATCAAATCAAATAATATTTTTTTTGCAATAAATGTGGTGTACAGATGTTACATGTTTTAAAATAGTCTCACACATTTAACCAAATTTGTTGGCATGCAAACATATAGGGGTAATAGAATAGAAAGACTAGATTTCCGCCCAACAATTCCACCCGCTGCCACTCATTTTCCCGTATGGCCTATATGTAATTCCAAGTTATACTCTACCTGTGTTCCAAATTTCATCCAAATCGGTCAAGCCGTTTGACCGTGAAGAGGTAACAAACATACATACACACACACAAACTCTCAGGTTTATAATATTAGTACGAATTTCTTAGCTGTTACCCGCGTACTCATAAAATTATCCTATGTGTTAATCCATGTTACCTTCTATATGTGTGCCAAATTTCATAACAATCGGTTCAGTAGTTTGTGCGTGAAGAAGTTACAAACAAACAAACATACAAACTTTCGCATTTATAATATTAGTAGGATTTATTATTATACCATCCCTACTTCACTTACAGAGTAATCAAAAACATGAATGTAAGATTTTCATTGAAAACTTAATAATGTGTAAACATATTGAACAAATTTTACATAGGTGTCAAAGAATATACCTCTGGTATCTGTGCAATCATTGCGCTTAAAAGGCAGACCGCTCCTGGCGCTGGAGCCCCTTGCACAGTAATATTACTTTTCTCAAACATGCTAGGAAATGTGTTCATTTCTTTCAAAAAAAGAAACCGCGAAGTTTCACATTGTTTGTCACGTCTCAGATCACGCCAGCAAAGTTGTATGGAAATCCTTTGCTGGTGTCCATTAAGATAAATTCGTTCTACGCTAAACCCACATACCTAATTTGATTTCAAAATTATTTCGATGACTCTCATAGAAACGGAACGTAATTTTGTATGAAACAGGTAACTAAAGACGAGGCTGTATGATGTGAAGACCCTTGCCTGTCCAGAATTTAAAAAAAAGAATGAACTAAACATTTAGTATGGCTGAATATTACGTAATACTGTGCCTTACAGGCGAATTTATTTTAAAAAATTACAATTGGTGGGAAAATTGTAAATTTTTATTTGTTTCGTTGTGTTGTGGTCGCTAGCTAACCTTTATAAGAAGTACAATCTTTCATTTCCTAGCCTTTTTTTGAGAAAAGCACTATGTAAGCCTCGGGGAAAATTACTTTGCTTGACTTGTATAATTGAAGTCCGAGCAAAGTCTTATTTTCCATACCTCGACAATAATGTACTATTAAAACTTCCTACTATTACAAACTTATACTGTTATACATTTATAATGATGGGGAAGGATTTATTTTAGTTTGTATGTAATAAAAAATGTTCGAAACCACTGGATTCATTAAAATGAATATTTCACTGTTAGAAAGCTACACTATCCTTGTACGATAGACTAACTTTTACCGAAAATTAACTTATTTCGATGGCAACTGGAAATCCACTTGATACCTTGATGAAAGCCACTAATATTATTTATTTTAAAATGTCTTTATGAAACTTAATATGAATACATTGTAAAATTACTAAGTGTAAGTTTAATCCTAGGTTGTCTAAACATAAAGTACTTAATTTTTTAAGACTATAAGTCGCCTATTCAAACTTGTAGAGTCCTGAGAGAACAATGGAATTCACATCACTGATTTTCATATTTAACAAAGGTTACATTTGTAAATACTTGTTTGTTCACTTTGCAAGCTCACAATTTACTAATTAATAATAACCGAAACCTGAAGATATCCAAGTTCTTACTTACATTGTGTTTTCATTCGTCGTCTGGGCCGATGGCGTAGCGGATAGTTCGATCCCCACAAGACACAAGTATTTGTTAAGTCATTTTTAGATATTTGTGTTTAGTCTGGGTGTTTCTATGTATATTACGTATTACATACATACATATATCACGCCCATAATACCTTACGGGGTAGGCAGAGCGTAAACGGCTGAATTTTTGAGGGTCATTCGGAAAATTGTGTATCGCCATAGTGACAGGTTGTCAGCCCATCGCCTTAAATTGCAATACACACCCTCGAGTCCCTTAGTCGCCTCTTACGACTCCCACGGGTAAGAAATGGGGTGACGCTATTCTAAGCCGGCGTCACACGGTGAATATATTATGTATTTATTTCCAAAAAACAGTATATATGTAATAATATCAGTTATCTAGTTCCCATAGTACAAGCTTTGTTTAGTTTGGGACTAGATGGCGCTGTGTGAAATGTTCAGGCTATTTATTTATTTGTTAAAATTCGTGCAGGTCACGGCGTGTCGTACAGCGGGGGGAGCAGCGGCTTGATGGTCGCGGGGCACCAGATCACCGTCGTCACCAATGGAGCCGGCGGCGAGAGGGAGGGTAAGCTTAGTTAAACTCAGTTTAAATAATGTGTCTTTGATTATGAAACACGATTACTTGTCGCAATAATAAAATTTTAACGGATTTAACCCGTGGTTAGATACAGGATGTAAAAATATTAGTGTCAAATATTTTAAAGGGTTGATCAGCCCATGAAACTGAATAACCCAAGGAACATAGGTCAAAATATAACAACAAAATTGTACCTCCCATACTGAAATTTGTTCAGGAAACGTCAAAAAAAAAAAAAACTAAATTTGTTTACTTACATGGTCTGAATGCACCATATCAGTATTCGGAGGGATGTCCCTTATACCCTGCATTTCGTGTTAAGGTAAAATTTTTCACCGGGTATCATCTCATCAATTTCCACACTGTGGAAAAGCCGAACTTTACTCTAGATCTAGCAAACTACACTGAAGTTTTGTATTTGACAAACTCACAATCTTATTTGATCTGTTTACAGAGAAGTACGTGGTGGGCACGACGGGCGGTAACCTGGTGTCCATTCAGGAGGAGGAGGTGCCCGCTTCCAACGTGGTCATCCACCAGCACTCGCCGTACTACGCGTAAGTGTAGCATTGTCACACAGAAGTTGGCTCAGCTAACGTGAGAGCCTCAGTTTGCTAGCTAACCTGAATACTTCTTTACCACTACGCTCAGGTCGAATTTTGCAACAATAGATTGTATTGTACTTCAAGGACACATGTGTGCTGTTACGAGCGGAGTAGTTAATAGTTGCCGCGTCCAACTACTTCTTCCATCCAACCTCGCCAACGACATGGCAGTAGCCGCTGCTGCAGCCATTGCGAGTACATCACACTCCCCAAGCTTGATTTGCTATCGGTCAAAAATTTCACCCTGTATAATACGGCCTCATTGCGGATTGTGCGTTATAATTTTTACTTCGGAACTCCTTTGGCAACACGAACTTTATAATATGACTGTTAGTTGGCCTTTCTTTATTTTTTTATTTTTTTTTGATTAATAATGGGTTTGCTCTTGACTCTAGTCTAGGTCATAGGACAGAAACAGAGTCTAAGATGGAGCGAGCTCACCCAGAAGAAGCCTGTTAAGGCACTGGCACTCCCACACACTGACGGAACGCAGCAAGCTACTTGGCGCCAGACTTATTACTACGATTAATCTCACAATATTTTTGTTCCAGTGGGTACGGCGTGTCTTCCAGCGGGGGCGGGGGAGGGGGAGGCGGGGGCGGGGAGGAGGGCTGCTCGTCGCTGGGCGGGGAGCTCGTCATAGAGGAGCCACCGGACCCGCCGCACAAGCGCCCCAGACGCAGCAACGTGAGTTTAGAACACATTACTCAAACATGGTGCGCGACAAAAATTGATCAAACGAAAATGTGTAGCAAATGTTTCGCGTCATGACAAGGATTGAGACAATCTATCTTTCCTTGTCACACTTAGTTGAATTTCTTATTTCTGTCCTGCTCGTAGCTGACACTCATCTACATCAGCCTATGGCAGTCCACTGCTGAACGTAGGCTTCCCCCAGGGTACCGCCATAGGGCACGATCTCTCGTTTTCGCCATCTAGTCGCTACCAGCCGCCTTTTTTAAGTCATCAGTCCATCTGTCATTGTGTTGTCGTATGTCCAATGACATAGGTAATTTTGGAGTCGTCTAACGTCTTACGGAATAAAGGGTCTAATCATAAAAAAAAACGCAATAAAACGAATAATATAATATTGCATTGTAGGTGCATACAATCCTGATACTATTTTCTGCTTGATAATTAGTTCACGCAGCGGAGAAACGACTGGTATGCACCCAGCCCACCGTAATCAGAGTACAGCATCATAATATTAAAGCCAAAGTGGTGTTCATGTGTACATAAATGTCTATCTATTTCCAGATCTCCGAGCTTGACGACAGACGCGCGTATTGACGGCCGAAGATGCCCGCGCCGCGCGCCGCGCGCACCAACTGACGTCACGCGCCATCTTGCAACACCCGGTCACCATGGCAACGCACTGGAGCGGACACCGAGACCAATCAGAACGCCGAGAATTGGCGCGAAAACTTGTGATTGGCCAGCTGATTGATCTACCAGAGCGCTGCGAATTAACGCGTGTCAGTGATTAGTGAAACGATTGACCAATCAGATTGTGTCGGATTTGTGAGTGCGTTTCTGATTGGTGGACCGGTTGACCAATCGGAAGAGGTATGACCGTGCGGACTAGTTATTGGTCGGAGGCCAGCGCGGCGTTTACGAGATGCGAGGTAAGATTTACATTTCTACAGACAGTGTTTAGATCTGGATATAAGGTAAAATACGAAATCCATTTACATTTGTTTACCTCTCTCAGTGAGAAATTACTATTTCAAGATAGTTTATTATAGATCATTACCTTGCATCTCTTATGCTGCAATGTTAGCAATAAAAATAGCCGAGTGTAAAGTGACGTCATTAAAACTACAGTGCTAAGTGTTTGAGTGTTACGTTGAGCAATGCATCGGTTTGTGTATGAACGCGCCCGATTGACAGTTTTTTTTTTAAATTAACGCATGAAGTGACTATGAGTGGTTGGTTTTAAAGGTGAAACATAAGGTCCTTTTTAATTCAGGGCAAATATTTTAGAGAGGAAAGTTCTACTCGTAAAACTGAAGAACTTTTTTCAATAAACATAGCTCGAAATATAGAGAAAAGAATTTGGTCCTTCCATACAAAGTGACACATTTTTTCACATTTTTGTAAGCAAGGTCCATTTTTTTAGACATCTTACTTATGTTTTTTGGGAAAAATGTTCAGTTTTACGAATAGAACTTACCCTATGAATATTTGTACTGAATTTAATGTAAGTAGAACTTAAATAATTTTGGAAATCATATTGTGTCAAACAGTGATAGCAAATAATATAACAAACAGTTTTTCTCGATAATAAAATGCATCACTTAGCTTAGCAGAACCATATTTTTAAAAACTCTTGTAAAAGATAGAGTTTTACGCACGCAATAATTTTGAACACCTTTGAAACCAGCCGCCATTTTAAAATAAGTGCAATGGTAAAGAAATAAAATTTTATTTTTTTGGTTTATGTAACGAAATGTTGTTACATATTTAATTGAACTACTTATTATGTATTTATACAAAGATGTGTCCGCAAATTTAAGATCTTTCAACTTAGGTTAGGACATGTCTTTATTTTAATTAATTATTTAAATAAGTAGAAAACTAACTCGAAAGGAATGCCGAAATCGGCAGAATCGGTCTACAGTAATAAAATATATCATGCTGGTATATAATGATTAAAGAAAATGTTTTGGTCTGTAGTTATCAAGAAGTTAGATGATTTTAGAATGATGACTTATTATAATTGGAGGTAAAAATAAACAAGCGGGAAAGATATGAATATAAGTGATTGAACGAATTTCGTAAAATCGCAGTACAATTTAATAAAAATAATACAAAAACGGATTTTTAATTTTTTTCCCCTGTTATTATAGGAAAATTTATAAAAACGGTAAATTTTTGGTCCCGTTGATGTTGTTTACGTCTTTTTAGGGAATTTTGAAAACATTTGAGACCCCTCTTGAGTACCTATCATAGGGTTTATTACGAACGCTTATTAAATTAAAATCTATTAGGTAGGTACTGGAGTATCCTAGGTTAAATTCGATTACCTAGATTGAATACACTAGACAAACAATAATAAAACCATTTTTCTCTAAAACTTGCTGTTGAAAATTAATATACAAAGGGTAAATTTGGAAATATAATATTATTAAACAGTGTATTTATTTATAAAAAAATATTAAATACAATAATATTACTTTCATGTAAACATGTAAAAGTAGTAGTATAAATAAATCCGTCTAACAAATCAAACCTACAACTTGATTCTTGTAAAATTTCACCCGTAATTTCCTTTACGGATTTCATATGATAAATATGTTACTTGTCAATAGGAAATAGTTTAATTTACATGAAAATCATAGTTCCTTTAGTTTGCCACATAAAGCGGTAGATAGTTATAGATTATTTTAATGCTCAATATCTAATTTATCATAGAAGCGTCGATTTGCTTTTTTGACGGTTTTCAGTGGCCAACCACATTTTTCCGCCACTGAAAACAGCTGATATTGAATTCACAAATATGAACAACTATAGATATATCACCACCTTACGATCTTCCATTGAAATGAGACTACTTGCGTTGTGATTTGTCACATTAAGGCGAGTGTAGCCGTCAACAACCTCGACAGTTGCGCCACTTAAAAAAAAAAAGTTTTCTCGTTATACAAACAATCTATCAGAATATCCGTTGCCTAAGGTTTAAGTATTATCCTTAAGTAAAATAAAAAGCTGCAAACTCAATGAAATATTCACTGTAATTTAAGTTGGCAATTAATGCCTAAAGTAGCCGTTTTTAGGTTTATTTTGTGAAGTTGCGCCACTGTCGAGATCGTTCACGAGTACACTCGCCTTAAATTCACAAATATGAACTATGAACCACAGTTATAAACAGTAATTTTATATTTCGGTGAACAAAATCATATAACTCAATAATTTTCGCCAGGTCCGACAATATTGCATATTGAGTTTATTTTTCATATTAATTTAATCGAATAGGAAAGTGATCGACAATATCACATTATTATTTTTATAATTTTAATTATGTTTATCAGATTTATAGATAGTAATACATGATTTTAAGAGTACATTAACAATGCACCAGTATTTTGTCCGGATATTATATTTTTACCCTTTTTTACAGTCCATAGCAAAAATCTATAGATTTCAGATATATATTACAATCCATAGTAGGATTTGTTATTTTTGAAACACTAGGTATCTTTAATTTATAATTTCGGAATTCTTGCTTATTATTTCTAATTTCGAACGATCTAACTCTATTCTGCACCAAAACGTTTTCGAATTTAGATTACAAGTTTATTTATGCACAGTCGTTCGTACCTGCTTCATCTCGTAGTTTCATGTTATTTAAAACTTTCGGCGTTCATTGCACATTGAATATTGTTTTTGGTTTTTTTCCCTAACTTCCGAGATATTTTGTAGTTGTCTCGAAATATTTTGTCGTATATTTCGAAGTCGTAACAGCAGTTGCATTTTAGAGACATCCAGTATTTGTCAAACTAAACCACAAAGCTTGTTTATTTGAAAATATTTTGGCTTTATGCTTTATATCACTATTTTGTGAAACAACCCTTACTATTTTAGATTGTAAGTAAGATTTTAAGCTTAATTTATAATGAAGTAACGATCAAATTAGTTTGACAATGACACGCTGACTTACCAAACTTATGAATTGTTTAAATGGTTTTAGCTACATGTTTTTTTTTCTTTTGTAGTACCAAAACTATTCTGATACAAAAGAATACTTTAGTACTATAATGAAGTACCTAACTATTGGTCGCAAATAGTTTGGTTTACTGAAACATTTTGACTTGGTAGAGTATAGTACCTTGCAAGTCCAATAATAAAATATTTATATTTTGTTTTTAAAATGACAATGTTGTTAGAAGATCGATTGAATTCTATTTCATTTAAGAATGACGATGACGTTAAACGCATACCATGTTATTACAAAAAAAGTTTCAAGGTTTCAGATGTGTGACAACGTCAAATCGTAAGAAAAAATAATTTAAACTCTGTCTTATTGCGAGTCTAACTTTTTTGTAATAACATCGATATTGATAAGTAAACTGAATCGAGCTAACATTCTTACGCAGTTTTGATTACATTTCGTAATTGTTCAATATACAAACTTTAATTGTTTTCTAGTACTGAACTATTTGTTGGTAAGCCGGCCCTTTTGAAACCCTTGTGATTTAGTATAGAACTAAACAAATTCTTTTCTCTTACTTCCTCGGTTTAGGTGTAAAGTATATTATAAAACAATAATAAAAATAACTAAAATTGTACACTAATACTATGAGTAGTATGATATATTATAAAATATTAATATTATAGATTAGTGTAAAGACCACGGATAAAGCACTTAGATAATATTTTAGCATTTAAAAGAATATATGTTAAGTGAGAGGCTTCATTGTGTGCATGTTTTTTTAATCTGACTTTTCTGATTACCTGACGATTATAAGGCTTGGACACTGTCAAGTATGGTTCTCCTAGGGATTATTTCGGGTTAGACTGGTCGAGATACTTACAAACAAACTCGTACACTACAACTTGTTCCACGCGTCTTATCTACGACGGATTTGACAGCGGGTCAAGGCGTTTTGTAAGTCGACTACTGTATCCATCGTCCTAAGACTATACTAGACATTGCCCAGGCTGATTGGTGGGTTGAGGTATAAATAACAACTAGGTATATGAATATTGGAAAGTTGTATATTTGTGTGACTGTATGTACGATTGGCAAGTTAGCAAAGAATGTGCTCTTAGTAAAGAGATAAAAGTGGTCGTGTTGGTTTTAAGTCTAGTTCTGATGGGGTAAAAAGAGCTAATGTAAATGTCCATTGGTAACAATGACCTGCTTTAAGAATTCCGTCACTTTCACTCCATGAGAAGTAGAATAATTAGAATATTTTAAAATCGAATATATTTCTTGAGCGGCGAGCGATCTCTAATATATTTTGATATAGAGAATGAATGCTAGTACCATTGAAATAATGGACTTGGTTAGAAATAGTACGATCTGTGGTATAGAATTGAAAGTATGGATCCGAACTTATAATTATTAATACATATTGTATTAGATCGCAGGTAATCAGAAGATATGTCTATATAATTGTGTTCTCCGGGTTGGAGCGTTGGTCATAGGAAAGTTATTACAGTGAAAAGAAAACTAACATATTAAAGGGAGATTCTGTGACTGAACCCAACAGATTGACGCATTAAATAGAAAAGTACTCGAAAATTGCTGAAATAATCACCAGCTACCATTTGACCAATCACAAAACAGCGACGTCATAGCGCGCTCGCATGATTGGTCTAACGCAAGCAGTGACGTGATCGGTGGAGAAGATTTGAATCAGCGTAATATTGAAATAACGAATATATTTTTTATGTTTGAGAAGTTTTCGAGTATTTCTTGATTGTGTGTATAGATCTAACTATTTTTAGGGGCAAAAGATTTTAGTTTAAGATGTGAGTCCGGGCGACACAATATTTTAATGTTAGCGTTACAACATAAGGCATTTAATGCTAATAAGTATATACTTTGTGTGTAAACAGTATGCTATGTAGGTACGATAATAGTTTGTTGTGTATATTGCATACATATAACATAAATGTGGGGAGGACCCGAGAGAAATGGTTGTAAGTTGTACCGGTCACCCGTGTATGATTTATTATTGACAAATTTTAAGAAATAAACGTATTTTATCTCCTTTATATGCTGGTTTTATTTATACATCAGTGCCTCTACTAATTAATAAACTACATAAAATAAACAATAGACTAATGGAAATGCTTTAAAATAAGCAATAGTTAGCACATGTATTTAAACTATAATTACTTTTAATTTTTACTTATCAAACATATTTATTATTCTAATCGTGTCATGCGAGCCTAACTAATTATTTTTGTATTTTTAAAGTGACATTATTGACAAATCTAAGTGCCTGCCCGTATGATTGTTCTAAGTAATTTGGCATGATTAAAAACTGTTACAAGTTGTAAGAAATGTATTTTGATCTTTAAAATATAAAAAATATATTATATTAAAAAATATTTTATAACTTAAAAATAGAGGTTTAGATATTTTTTTAAATGGTTAGTTTTCCTATGCACACCTTAGCAAAGTGGCCAATCACTGCGATGCTGTAGACCCAGCAGTACTTATCACATAATTTTAGTACCTGAAGTATCCATTTGGTGCTATATTACCCGAGTTATCCGCTATTGTGACTAGTCGAGCCCCAGTGGAAACGCGCCATAAAAATTATTTTGTTTTCTTATTAGCACGAGTTGTTTTTATTAGAAATTTTCATACAGCAGTCATTGAACGCATAACTCTTGCTCGTAATCAGCATTTTATGTTATTTGCTGATGTTAAAAACAATACCTACCTAATTAAAACTCGGACACGAGTTAAATGATAACACTTACAAATGAGAAAATTACGACATTTAATTATATTTATTTACGTATATAAATGAAATGTAAAGACATCAAATTATCTGAGCCAGGCTTTAAGCCCGGTATCTATAGAATGAAGCTTTACGTGGGTTTTTCCGTTTTTAAATACATACACATATCACGCCTATAATCCCTTGCGGGGTAGGCAGAGCGCAAACAGCCGCTAAAAACTACCATTTTCTCCACGTCTGACAAATATTTGAGGGTCATTCGGAAAATTGGGTATCGCCATAGTGACAGGTTGTCAGCCCATCGCCTAAATTGCAATACACACCCTCGAGCACCTTAGTCGCCTCTTACGACTCCCAATGGAAAGAGATGGGGTGCTGCTATTAAGCCTGCATCACACGGCACTTTTCCGTTTATCTGATCCGTTAATTATTACTGGATCGAAGTTTAGACGCTTCTCTCACTTCGCTGTGTATTTTTAACGCACTAAATCGCATGCGTTTCTCAGACGAAAGGCTACGCTAATACTTATAAGGCTACGGTGTGTAACGGATATGTCATCCGTAAACGGGCCCTAACATTATTTGTATCGTAATAAGATCGGAATTCGCAATATCCTTTCGCCTGACAGACGCATGCGTTAAAATACGCAGCGACGGACGTCAAGTGGGAGAACCGCCGAACAGAAAATACACGGGCGCACTCGGGTCAACCTCCTCCGGGGTTAGTTCCGTATCGCAATCAATAAACACTATGTTATTATCTATCACTAAGAAGTTGATTGCATAAATGAATCATTATAAAGTCTTCATTGGACTTTAGTATTATTCTAGTAGTTACTAATTAATATGACATTATATGATTCATAGAATACATATATACATCAGCCTATTGCAGTCAACTACTGGACGAAGCCACTCCCAGGGTACCTACAACATACAATACAATACAGAGGACAATGCTCACAATGTATGGAAAAAAAACCCAGGCCCGGCGCAAATGAAATGTATCTCAGATTTTAGGTATTCGTATGTGACAAAATATTCGGTAGGGGGCGTTGTCGAAATCTTTTTTTAAATGCCATTAATTGCTAGTTGTTTTTTGTAAGGAGATATATTTTATACTTAGATAATGGGAAATTCTTTTTTCTTTCTTTACTTTTGTGCTAAATATGACATTTATGCATCTATTTTTGCAACGACGCCTTATACATAATCTGCAATATAGCAAATAAAAAATCAAGGGTACATGAAATATGTTGTATTAATAGATATTACAATGGCTTTTCCTTCAATGGTTATCTAAATCTAAGATGACATCTTCCAACGTATTGCCGGATGATTGAAATTATCTTGGTATCTGGCCCAACCCAAGTAATATTCAAGTCCAGTGCAATGCAAAAGTCGTATGTAGCGGGATAAGTTAACAAATGTCAAAACAAACAAAAACGCACAGATCTCAACGAAGTACAACGAAGGACTGCGCATAGACCACGTAAGGTGAGCGAGACTACAACAATGGTCCATGAGTGACTCATACGGCCTGAGCTGATTAGGTACTAGAGAACCTGTGCGAGTGAAATAGTGAAATAGCAGGCTTAATAACACAACCTAAAATGAAGCAACCTGTAAAAATACTTTTAAAATTGATTCTGTTTAAAAATTATTCCTGCGAAAAAAGAATTAGCAAAATATTACTTTAAAAAAAAGAATTGTCACTATATTTTATTTTTAGTATGTAATTACCATATTAACGAAAAATTTGAGATATGTACCGTTTATGCCGGGTCTGGGTTTTTTTTGAGCATTGTCCGTTATATAAATACAAAAAAAACTATTATGAATTCATAGAATACGATGCGATTAAAATCTAAGTAGGTACCAACTACTTACACAAATTTTAGTCAGATAGATATAATAGAAATGGTTAACTAAAAATAGCGCTAAAGGAAAAAACATTTATATATATGTTTAACCGATAATATCACGTAAAATTATAATAATACAGGGTGGCCCGAATAGTGACGTTCAAAGACTAAATTTGAATGCCATATACTGAGGGGTATCCATGTATGTTACGCGAATTTTTGTAGTTTGAGAGTTATTCAATTTCTAAAGTTGTACTAGAAAAAATCGACTACCAGGTATACTATTTCCTTGTTTTTACTACTGGAATAGGATTGTTTCGAGTGGTTCCTTTTGTAGCATGCCTTTTCTTAATTATTGGTTTTTCTAGCATCGGATAGAATAAAATAAAAAAGGACTGCTAGCTGAAATTGTCCTATACTTTAAAAGTTGAATAGATAAAAAACTTAAAAAAAAACGCGGAATATACAGGGGTGATTCGGATACCCCTCAGTATAAGGCATTCAAATTTTGTCCTTGGACGTCACTCTTCGGCCACCATGTATACTTATTTTCTTCAGACACGATATTTTTCTCTTAGCATAAAAAGTGTAAATAACAGTGGCATTCTTAGTAAGAAAAGACGGCAGTTATTTACGATTCGATTGACTCATAGGATTACCTATCCCTTGTGTAAACACACATTCGTCTACCTGGCTGGTGTCATCATTATGGTAAAGAATGCTGTATGCTACTACCTACCATTGCCTTGGCCTAAGAGTATATAAGGAGTAACAAAAAGTGTCTAAGAAGCCGAAACTTAACAACTTTCCCTATGGACCGTAGAACGAAATATGCTAAAAAAATGGACCTCTCATAGTTAATTAACCAGTTGATCTGATCGTCCCTATGTATGGAAAGTCCATTTGTTTCATATTTCGACCCATGTTCCATAAAAAAGATCTTCAGTAAGTACCTTGACCTCCTTTCGGATTGTTAAACCCTTTTTGTTACTCCCTGTATAATGTAAAGGGTTACCATGATAAAGGTACTCTAAAGCCCTGGCCTATTTTAATTACCTCGCAGATTTACCTGGAGTTTGCACACGTCTTCCAATCATAAATATCTAAAGGTTCTTTCCTCTAGATCGGTCCACTGTCTAGACCTAAATTTATTTTATTAATTATGTTCGAGGGTTTGTTAAATATAGTTTTTGTTATGTGCAATCTAAAAGATATAATATACATAATATTTGTTATTATGTTTAATTTTATAATATACATAATATTTGTTATTATGTTTTGTCATTAGCTATAAGATTTTTTAATATAATTATTTAAGGCTCTCTCTCATAATGCTGCTGTGCCCTAACAGGGTGTCATTATACGTGTATATAGTGTTCGCACATTGTGTGACATTGTATTACTTAAATTGTAAAACGTTTGAAATCTTGAAATCTTTACCCTTTTTTGTATCCGCTGCCCGTGGCTATAGGTAGGTACATTTATTAGTATGTAGTGTTGTGTTTTGTTTTATTTTTCTAAGCTTTGTGTCTGACCCTGAAGTGATCCCGGATTCTGTAGGGACTTTGTGTTCACCTTGTTCGCCCCTCATTGGCAAAGATAAATGTTAGACTAGTGGCGCCTGATGATGAGAAAAAAAACTTAGCTGATTGCGACAATAATTAACCAAAAATATTATTTACCTATAACTTTGACGTTGAAATATGGCAAAAATATTTTAAGTTTCCATAGCAACTCAAATCAGCTGATATACAATTTTGTATGGGAGGTAGGTACAGTTTTTTTTTCGTATTTAGACCTATGTTCCTACGGAAAAGTTGTTCCTTGTCACCAGACCGTCTTGAGTTTTCGCTATCGGTCACTAGTAATATTTCACTCATATCTGGTCGAAATATATTTGAGTCATCGACACGAAAGAAGAAGAACTCATATTATATAGATTCAAAACGGGCTGGTGATAAGAAACAACTTTAACCGAGGAAAATAGATACAAACAAGGAAAAAAAATAGCTTCTCATATAGAGGTAAAACTACCGTTCAGCTGATTTGAGTTACTATGGAAACTTAAAATATTTTTGTTATATTTTATCCCATGTTCCTTGGGGAAACTTATTTTCTTATCACCAGGCCGTCTTGAGATTTCGCTATCGGTCACTAGTAAAATTTCACAATATACAAGTATTAGGGTATTTCTTCGAACCATGCGAATTCACTTGATTTCTCTGGCGAATTTGAATTTTGAGTTAATTGAATTAATACTAATGGATATTGAAAATATATCTCAAAAGATGAAAAAATATACCTTTGGCCCTCGTTTTTCACTTACAGTTCCAGAGAAAAACAAGATTCAAAAAATTTCGCCAGAGAAATCAATCAAACAGGACAGAGAAATCAAACTCATAACTTTAATTTAGTTATTTGTATCATTTATTAATGTCAGACAAGCTCCGATCAGATGGACCAATGACTTAAAAAAGGTGGCTGGTAGTAACTGCATTGCAAAAACAGGAGATCATGCCTTATGGCGCGACCTGGGGAAAGCCTACGTCCAGTAGTGGACGTATAAGCAGGTGGTATGTGAACTTTATGTACGATACAAATAATAACTTGAGCTCTCAATCAAATTAAACAAGTTGCTCTTTGAGTAAACACTGAATATAAATAAAAAAAACATATCAGATGAATTCGGAACCTCCTTAAATTTTAAACAAGGTTAAAAAAAGGAAAGATAAAACATTAAACTTGAAACCAGTAATGTATTACAGGTTCGGATCATAGGAGTGATCACAAAACATGACATAGACACTATCAGGCAAATAGAGCGCCAAACTGCAGCACTTAAGCTGAAAATTCTACGGAAAAAAGCGAACCGAGGAATGACAGTGCGCTACAGGCGAAATACACATATTGCGACGAAGCGAGCTGGAATTTTTACTTTAAATTGATGGTGAGCGACTACCGACCACAAGTCTTGATTCATGACCCTCTCCCCCATTGTATACGCTAGATACTGCTTCAAACATTAAAATTTGATTTATGACACCTCAAGATTGATTTCTCTGGCATTTTTTTTGATTTCTCTGGCATTTTCGCCAGAGAATCCAGAGAAATCAATGCCAGAGAAAACGAAAAGTAGTAATTATTTAGAATAACCCTAAAACCATAAAAACGAATATTATCGTAATTACACAACCAGGTAACCACCCAAAAAGCTACATTTCTTTTTCAAAATCACAACATTATGACTGGTCAATTAATTATAAACTTCACCAGAGAACTCAAAAGTATAGGTGAACCAAAGCCAGAGAAACACTTGCTTACCTCGATAAATCCAAAATGTAACAGCGAGTCACGCGTGCACACTCTCCCGCTGCTGCGGCGCTACTGACTCTTTTGAGCGGCCGGGATGCCGACAGCGTACCTACAAAGAATAGTGATGTGCGCGATGTTTTTTACGCGCCAGAGAATCCCAGGATTTTACGCGGACAAACTCATTTTATTCTCTAACTCGCTAAACTGTTACAAGTATGATTAAATATTAATTGTAGTTAAACTAGAACATGTAAAAGGTCTGTGAACATCGTCACAAATTCGTATCATAAATAGTTATCGAAATAAAAACCCATGAATGTAGCAAGTCGACTTTCGGACACGCCAGAGAGCATCAATCTAGGGGGCATTTATATTTTTTATAAAAAAAGCGTAATATCCCTATAATTTTTTAATGCTTCTCCAATCGCATTAATAGCCGTACTAACCATATAAAAAATACTGTTCCTCTATTATAGCAAAATGTGAATATTTTAGGTCAAGACAATGATTTTTACGGTGCTGAAGAATGACTCAATTAATATCAGTTACCTAGATCCCATACCTTTGCTTAGTTAAGGGCTAAATGGCGCTGTGTGTCTCGTCCATAGATATAAATTTACTATCGCTGAATTTGGTGTTTCAATGAAATACCTACTTGCTCCTTCAGTGTTTAAATTTTTTACAAAACGGCCCTGGTTTCGCTTATGTTGCACCCAACAATGAAATAATAACAATTGTCACGGAAAACTGATAGTGCGTTTGACGTCAAACATCCCGGATTTTAATATTTATCAGGTCAACCTGGGGTCAGCCAAGAACACAAAATGATCGTTGGAAGCCAGGCGGCTACCTTGGGATATGATTATGTGTGTAAGTACCAACTGTATTAGTAAGATCTAAGTAGGCATGTATTAGGTATACCTAGTAAGCATTAGAGCAATTATAAATAATATATCATCATTACGCAAGACAGACGACAAGACATGCGACCCACGCGATTTGGTTTCAAGGTTAACCCGGCCGGTGGAATGCCCGGACTAAGTTTGTTTATTTACTATGGTAAATCGATGCAGATTTTAGTTTTTCCTGTTGTTCAGGTAAGTCCAGCAAAACTGTAAACAAAAATAAAACATTCTGCCAATTGTTTACATCGGTCTTTCCCAAAAGTGTTCTAAAAACATTTCGCAGACGCGCAGTTTTATCTGGATGACGTAATGGCATTATGACCCCGGCTCCTCGCTAGGCAGCCGCCGCGCGAATAATAACAGATGCCTGTCTGGTCGCGGTGCAGTCCGTTGGGAAACCTTGAACGCTATACTAATCGTACCATCATAAACATACATACTATGTACGTACGTTATTTAGTACTATTTTTACCTTGCCTCGCATACGCCACAAACGAGTCGTGGCTGTTCGCTCCTGCAGTAAACATGCGCGCGTTTTTCAATGATCAAAAAAATAAAGTTGAACGCGCTCTGTATAATGCCAATGAAGAAGCTAAGAAAGTGAAAGATACTGTCAATAACTACTTTGAAGACCAGCAGAAGAAGTTTAGCAGTGATATCAGCAGTTACGTGGAAAGTGTTAAGGAAAGTGGCCGCAAAATGGGGGATACGTATTCATACTTGCCAGATGAAGACGACAGTGCTTCGCGATTGGAAAATCCTGATGAAACCCTGTCAGTACCAGCGATGATAGCTCGTCATGGTTACCGTTGTGAGACCCACACGGTCGTCTCCAAGGGATACATCCTCAACGTCCATAGAATTCCTAGTGGTAAAAACAGTGAGGTCTTCGATGGTGTACCTAAGAAGACGGTCTTCCTCCAACACGGACTATTTGCGAGTTCAGCTGATTGGATCCTCAACGGGCCTGAAAAAGGTCTGGCCTATGTCTTGGCTGATGCTGGTTACGACGTCTGGATGGGGAACATAAGAGGTAACAAATACTCAAGAGAACACGCCTGGTTGAAACTGAAATCTAAAGCTTACTGGAACTTTTCGTGGCATGATGTAGCCGAGCATGACGTCCCGGCTGTCGTCGACTACATTTTGAAGATTAAAGGAGCTGGAACCAAGATTACTTACATAGGACATTCAATGGGAACCACCATCCTGTTTGCAATGCTGTCGATTAGACCGGAGTATAACAACATTTTGACCGCAGGATTTGCTTTAGCTCCTGTTGTATTCCTATCAGATGTACGGTCTCCAGCGAAAGCTTTAGCACCGATCGCAAGTAACGTAGCTTCTATGGAAATGGTATACGGAGTGTATGAGTTTATACCGAAGAATTCACCTCTAGGCAAAATGACGAGTTCTTGTCAAGTTGACAAGGTGGACTTCGTCTTGTGTAAGAGTGCCCTATTCTACATTTGCGGTTATGACGAGAAGCAGTTCAACAAGAATCTCCTGCCGGTGTTCCTGTCTCATCTCGGCACCGGGACGTCGTGGAAGACGGCGATACACTTTGCTCAAGAAGTCAACTCTGGTGGCAACTTCCAGAAATTCGACTACGGATCGTTTCACAACAAAAGGATATACGGGACGGAAACTCCTCCAGCGTACGACTTGAGCAAGGTTACTTTGCCGATCTCGCTGTTTTGGGCTAAGAACGACTTGTTATCTGGAGAAGCTGATATTAAGAAGCTTCTCTCGAAGCTCCCGCCTTCAACGGAAAGCTATGAAGTGCCATTCCCAGATTTCAACCACCTGGACTACCTCTGGGCGGTAGACGCAAATAGCCTTCTTAATAATAAGATCCTAGACTCTCTAAGTAGAGTGAATCGAGAAAATAGTGTATTTCAGTTTGATATTAAGTTTATGAAGTAAGTAGGTCAGAGTGTTTTGAATGACTGTTCTGTGATAATAGTGATAAATACTCAAATTATTGATAAGAACAAAATACCAAAATAATTGCATTTCGCTAGACAAATTATGCTATCGGACACAACAACAGAAGCGCAGTGTACGACATAACTTATATATATTGCATCAGATTTTGGAATCATTTATACCTATTTACAATAATTTCCTTATTGTAATTGTGACTGATCTAAAAGAAAAAACAGCACAAAAGTACGACAAGTACATTGCACAATATTTTTTAGAGTTGACGCCAAAAGTATTGAGAATGGGGCATGACACTTAGTAATAAATAACATAATAGGTAATATGAATTAACTTTACTATGGTTTTATTTTGCACTCACAGTGCTATATTACTTTCATAAATGAAAATAAGAAATTGAAAAAATGTCAGCGCCCGCCGGGACTTGAACCCGGGACCGTGGAGTACTGTTCCACTGCTCTGCCAACTGAGCTACCGGCGCCCCGACGTAAGCTGACGAAATCTTCAACCTCTTGGTACTCGTCTCGAAGCGACGACAAGCGACATCTAGTATAAGTTATTTGAAACTAATACTATGGTCAGTCCATCAAAACTTAAGAGTGAAATTCGAACCATACGATGAAGCTTTGCTTAATTAAATGTACTATGGTTTTATTTTGCACTCACAGTGCTACTGTGCTATATTACTTTCACAGCAAGTAAGTGCAGTGCTATATTAGTCCCGGCGGGCGCTGACATTTTTTCAATTTCTTATTTTCATTTATGAATTAACTTGATTGTATGTTTAATGGGTGGTAATGCGGAAACTATCCCTCCCCTCAAGGTGACCCAACCGACACTCAAGCCATCCCAATAAGCCAAATTTGACATAATATATCAGTTCAATACTTACAGATATTTCAAGAAAGGAAGATGGACCCTCTGCATTAGCACGAATCTGACAGCTAGCTGTCAAATATGGCTTAGTAGGATGGCTGTACTGTATCTTATTAAGTTGCTGAACCTATAATGCATTTATATTTTAATTGTAATTAAGATTGTGTTAGGTCACGTTAGGTTAAGTTTAATTGAAAATGATTTTATATATAATATAATGTAACAGTGGACTGCTGTGGCTGTTGAATTTAATGTGAACGTGAAAAAAAAAGAGAATTGAGGATAGTAACTGATGCCTACCAGTTACCAGTATCGATTTAGGGTCGCCGCAAATCTAGCGTTCATTGGACGCTAATTAAATATCGCCCGCCCTAACTGGCTCTTTGAATGCTCGAATATTATTTCTAAATAAATTTAATTTGATACATATAATATTATATTGTTGATTTTAAAGTAAAACAGCTTGTAAATAATATTAAGGATCAGGACTTTCGCAAAATAACGCTGGTTATACAGGGTGTAAGGGACAGCCCTCCAAATACTTATAGGGTGCATTGAGCATTCAGAATATGAAACTGAACAACTTCCCATAAATACATATTTCAGGAAACGTATTTTTATTTATTTCCCATAGTAAATGCAGTCAGCTGATTGTGATTTTGTATGGGAGGTAATTTTTTCTTTGACGTTTCCTAAAATATTTTCTAATGGGAAGTTTCATGATCTAGATACACCCTATAAGTATTCGGAGGGCTGTCCCTTACACCCTATATAATCTAGGCAGGTAGCTTTATGTATTACGTAATAAAGTAGCTATGTAATTACATTATACATTGTTATTTTTACTGAAAATTATAAGTAAAAAATTAAAATGAATAAGACGTGTTCTTTGTTTCATTAAAATATCCTGGACATTTCACGCAGCGCCATCTAGCCCTGAACTAAGCATAGTTTGTACTATGGGAATTAATTAGCTGATATTAATACTTATATTCTTTTATTTGTAAATAAATACATATGATACATAGAAAACACCCATGTTTAATATTTAGCGTTGTTATGCTAGGGTAAGTTAGGTATTAATGACGGTCTATGAATGCGGCGCGGTGCTCGATCGCACGCGTCGCTCTGGGCGTGTGTTGTCCCTTTCTCACTCGCAGGGCGAGACTGGCGACGTGCGCGCAGACCGCCTAGACGCCAAGCGGTGATTTCTGCACCGCACTCAGTCACTCAAAACCGTTCGGACGGGAGGGTATCGCGTATTGTGCGGATTTCCCGCCACGCGTTTTGTGATGCCGCGTGTAATGGACGATTCAATTTGAGATCGCGCGTGTTGATGCATCGTATTATTGCGTTTCTCCTGGGTTGTACTGGAATGCCAGGCTTAGTGATTGTTGGATGTCTCGACGTCTTCCACGTGAGCGTCGCGTTGAATAGGCATCAGGTGGCCATATTGGCCCGCGTTTGTACGACCCAAATTCGGGTTGGGTCACGCGTAATGACTGATATCAAAGTGGAATACGAACAGAAGCTGTGAGTGGTTTGAAGTGAATAACGCGCCAAGGCTGTAGTGGAATGCTGGGTGTCGATATCTTTTCCACCCAGCCCTGTAAGTACCAACGGAATCCCTATTTGATCCATTCCCTGAACTTCCTTTCTCCGTTGGGTATTTATGCATTTGCGCCGGCACGTGACTGTAAGTGTTAAACCTAGTTGTTTTAGTATAAAACTGTTTCCTCGTGTTAATGGTGTGTTCCCTTTAGTCATATTTGTTGTACCATTATCATTGTGACTCCTTAGTACGAATTGCGGAATTCGTGGGGTGATATAATTTGGAGGTACTTACTTATAATCTAGTGCTTATACGTGTGACGTAACGCCAGATCGGCAGACGGTATTTACTACAGAATTGAGTTATGTAAAGGTCAGAACACATCATTTGCCAATTTCACTCAACTTAGTTAATTAAGTTAAATAGATTTAGGTTCACGTTTAATTCATAGTATGCGCTGCTATATTGTGCAGCGTATGCTATTTAGCGCTGCGTAACGCGGCCATTGTCTGCCTTCAGTTGAACTCCTGGTATTTTACTAGAAATTTACCTGTGTAAATCGCTTCCACTGCGGGAGTTTAGCTTGGAATTAGACAATTTTTGGTAGCAGAGCGTGGTTCAGAAAACCAATAGATTTAAGATTATTTTAGTATAAGATTTTTAATCTACCTACATAAAAAAAAAAAAAATATTTATTGTGATTGTAGTGTGTGCCCTGTGTAGAATATCCTATCGGTAGGATCAGGGCCAATCAATTAGTGAATTGCTTGTTATTATCGTTGTGTTTACCCTGTGCGGATATCCTAACGGTAGGATCAGGGCCGATTGTCTATTTTTTTTTATTGTAAGGTTCGGTGTTACTTTGAGTTGGTACCATGGCTCCCACAATTACACAGCTTCAGGCAAAAATTAGAACGCACCTAATTTGGTTCGCGACTAAGCAGGCGATGGTCGGTCGCGGGGACCGAGAGGACGCACTCATCGCTTGTGCGCAACGGATTGACGAACGGGTCGCGGAGGTGTTGGATTGCCTCACTGGATGCGAGGAGTTATTTGATGGGACGCCTGATGAGGAGGTCAAACTTACGGTCCGGACGAATGTGACCCAGTGCATGGAGATGGGGCAGGAGATCCAGCAGGCGGCTGCTGTGATCACCAGGCGTAGAGCTGGGGAGCCGGACCCACCCCATGGTCCGCGGGGACCGGGGGTGCAAGTGCCCCTGCCGGCTGTGGCGATTCCGGTCTTCCACGGGGACTACACGGATTGGACCCGATTCCAGGATCTGTTTGACAGTGTGATTCATAACCGCACTGACTTGCAGCCGGCATATAAAATGGCACAATTGATGGCCAAGCTGCAAGGTGAGCCCCATGAGCTGGTAAAGCATCTACCAGTCGATGATGCAAGTTACGAGACGGCTCGCGGTTTGCTGATCGAGAGATACAGCAACAAACGTCTCATGATTGACCAACTCCTGGAACAGTGGCTCACCGTGCCGACCATCACACGAGGGACGGACCTCAGGGCCAAGGTCCTCAACCCTGTCTGCGTTGCAGTGAACGCTCTTGAGAGACAGGGGATGCCGGTGTCAGGCTATGATTATATCCTGGTCCACACGTTGTTGCGCCGCCTGCCGAGCGACATGGCCGCTCGTTTTGAACAGTCACACGGAGGTAAGACATCTGATTACCTCCCGACCTTCGAGGAGCTCAAGTCCTTCCTCGAGGCCGAGTGCAGGCGGGTAGATGCCCAATTTGGAGAGTCGCCTCACGCGGAGTCTGCGGCCGCTCGCCGCCCGGAACGGCCGGGTGCACAGGCGCGAGACGGTAAGAGTAGGCCACCCAGGCGATACAATGTCGCTAATTTGGAATCGAGGTGTGCCTACTGCAGAGAGGCGGGGCATCAGGTGACTGCGTGTGAGGAGTTCGCTGCACAGCGGGTGCAGAAACGTCGTGGTGTGGTGCAGCAACGGCGTTGGTGCTTTAGGTGTATGGGGCCGCATCAGGTGCGAGAGTGCCCATCAAGCACCAACTGCAGGTACTGCCAGGGTGCCCACCATCAGCTACTATGCATGAACCGCAGCGGAGATTACGGAGGCGGAGCTGACGCGGGTCAGCGGACGGATTCTGCCCTACCTAGACGGGAGCAACGCTCCCCACCCCCTCTAAGGAGGAGTCCTCTTCCACCAAGGTTCCAGGGACGAGGCCAGGGACATCAGCAGGTGATGCCCCCTTCACCACGCGCGAGACAGTCACCACCTCGGCAGCAGGTGCCGGAACGGGGTAGGTGGTCACAGGTCCAAGGTCAGGGGCACCCATCACAAGTACGTGATGCTACGGGCGGGTGCCAACACCAGGGCCAGTACATGCAGTACTCGGCGGGTCTGAACAACATGGTGAGTTCCCATGACCCACGCATGCCTCTCCCCTTGGCTGAGCACCCGCGGCTACAGGCGCATCCACGGTACGCGCGCCTGCCGCAGGGTTACTATAGGCTGCCAGCCATGGCGTACAGGACCAGAGGTCCCTATCAGCAGGAGTGGGACCCACTCGAAGGTGTACGGAGAGAGGGGACCCCCCCGCAGGACGCGGACACTCCGCGCTTAGATTCCTGCTAGGTAATCGCCGCCTACACGCCAGCTTCGGCCCCCCGGCCAATTACGGTATTGTTGCCTACGGCAATGATTTGGGTATGGGGATACGGTGGCCGCAGCATACAGGTAAGAGCCTTGTTAGATACAGGGGCTCAGGGTTGTATTGTGTCTAGTAAGCTGGTGAGTAGGCTACGCTTAAATATAAGGCCCACAACGGATGGGGCTGTAGGTATTGGAGGTGTAGATGTGCCTGACGTTCGGGGTCAGGTGAACTTCGAGTTCACATTAGGTAATACAGGTACAGGGGTCAGCTATCATGCCTCAGCAGTGGTGCTGGATGAAGTGGTAGGGAAACTTCCTCAGGTTCGGTTACCGTCAACGGTACGAGGGTTAACCACAGGCTTAGAGTTAGCTGATCCTGAATTTGATACTCCTGGTACGGTGGACGTTCTCCTCGGGTCAGACGTCCTCGGGAGATTCTGGTGTGGCAGAAAACGGGTACTTCAGCAAACTGGTTTAGTGGCCGTTGATACCACAGGGGGGTATGTTATTTTTGGCCCAGTTTGGAGACCTCAGGACCTACCAGAGGGCGATACGGTGCTCTATGGTAGTGTGTTGTCGGAGGTGCTGCAGAGGTTTTGGGAGTCTGAGGAGCCACCCACAGCGGATAGACGGAAGCCAGAGGATGACGAGTGCGAGCTGTTCTATCAGTACAACACTGCACGAAGTTCGTCAGGTAGGTTTGTTACCAGGCTGCCATTTCTCCCAAACCGCCCCTCCTTAGGTAGTTCGCGACAGATCGCGGAACGGAGACTACTGGCTATGGAGAGAAAGATGAAGCGAGATGCAGCACTTCGGCAGAAGTATATCGAATTCGTGAGGGAGTACCTAGAGTTAGGCCACATGTCGGTGTCCAGCATAGATTGGAGGTGTGTCGAGCATTACTATATACCACACCTGGCTGTTTTGAAGTCACCGGAGGCGAAGATACGGGTAGTGTTTGACGGTTCTGCTCCTACATCGAATGGTGTGTCTGTGAACCAGTGTCTGCACGCGGGTCCCAAGTTGAACCGGGACATTGTGGACATCCTCACAGATTTTCGGTTGCACCAAGTAGCGTTCGTCGCAGACGTCAAAATGATGTTTCGCCAAACAATTATACACCCGGATGACCGTCGGTACCAGCTGATTTTGTGGCGTGAGAGCCCTGACGAGCCGATGGTCACTTATGAGCTCAACACGGTAACGTATGGTCTGAAGCCAAGTCCGTTTTTGGCAGTACGCACGCTGCGAGAGTTGGCCGCACAGGAAAGGGTAAGATTCCCTCGGGCCGCAGCAGTACTGGATCGCGACGTCTACGTGGATGACATCTGCACGGGTGCAGATAGCGTGCAACAAGCACTGCTACTACGAGACGAGCTGATCGCGATCATGGAATCAGGAGGTTATGAGTTGCGGAAATGGCTGTCCAGCTGTCCAGAGCTCCTGGCCGGGTTGCCAGGTGAGTTCCAGCAGGACCCGCACCTTTTCGAGAACCCGGACAATCCAAATACGTTGAGCATCCTAGGGGTGCAATATAGGCCAACGCATGATGTCTTTACGTATCAGATCGAGCCAGACCTTTTGCAGAAGACTTGGACGAAGCGTTCGGTATTATCGACGATCGCCAGAACTTTCGATCCTAACGGGTGGATCGCACCGGTGACGTTCATGGCGAAGTGCTTCTTGCAAAGGTTGTGGATAGCAAACTTGGGTTGGGACGACCAGCTCTCCGGAGAGCTGTTGAATGATTGGACCAAGTTTGTGACCACCTCACCAGGGATCGTACGCATCGCCATACCTCGCAAGTTGCTCCCATCGGTGGGATGTAAGGCTACCCTACATGGGTTTTGTGATGCCTCGGAGCGAGGGTACGCGGCAGCTGTCTATTTGCGGACAGTCAGTTCAACGGGAACTGTAGACGTGCGTCTAGTTATGGCCAAGAGTAAGGTGGCTCCGGTTAGGACAAGATGGACCATTCCAAAGTTGGAATTGGCGGGAGCAGCGCTTCTCACGCGCTTGCTACATCATGTCGCTAGTAATCTACGCGGTACCATCACTTTGGATGAAACGGTGTACGCATGGATCGACAGTAGGATAGTTCTGTGCTGGTTACAGACGTCGGTACATACTCTTGAGGTTTTCGTGGCAAATCGGGTGTCACAGATTAAAGGATCGGAAACTCCGTTGGTATGGAGACACGTACCGGGAGAACAGAACCCAGCGGACTGCGCCTCACGGGGATGTAGGGCCCCTGATTTGGTAGGTCACTCACTGTGGTGGGGACCTCAGTGGCTGACTGAGTCACCTGAGAGATGGCCATACAATGAGTGCGGGTCGCCGCTTGGGCCACCTGATCGAGGTTTGCGAGTGAACGTAGGGCAGATCGTACCTAAGCCTAGTGCGGCTTTCTTGCTGGAACGATACAGCTCCCTCGACAAACTTCTAGGGGTGACAGGTTGGATCAAACGGTTCGTGAACAACTGTAGAAAACCTCAAGCAGAACGGAACTTGGCACCTGTCCTCTCGCCTGCGGAGCGGAATGCGGCTCTAAGTTTATTGGTTAGGGTCGTCCAGGCGGAACATTTTGAGGAAGAGGCCAGGCTGCTCAGGGATGGCCGTGGAAAGCTGAAGGGAGGTCTTGTGCGCCTCAACCCGTTCATGGACGAGCATGGAATGCTCCGGGTTGGAGGTAGACTTCGGAACGCTAACCTGCCCTTTTCAGCACGGCATCCGCTGTTACTCCCAAAGAAGGGACCTTTGGTAGAACTTATAGTTAGGGATCGTCACCAGAAAAACTCGCATGCGGGCTGCAATGTACTTTTGGCTATTCTGCAGCGCGAGTTTTGGATCTTGTCTGGACGACGTACGGTACGGAGCATTGTGTTTCGGTGCTTGCCTTGCTATCGGTTGAAGGCAGCCACAATGCAACCTCAGATGGGAGACCTCCCACCGGACCGGGTGACGGAAGCCTGGACGTTTGCGGGTGTGGGAACGGACTTTGCGGGGCCTTTTATGGTAAAGGCATCACGCCTTCGCAACGCGAAGTCAATCAAGGCGTATTTGTGCGTGTTTGTGTGCCTAGCAACCAAGGCCGTCCACTTGGAACTCGTGGCCGACCTCACTACGGAGGCTTTCTTAGCAGCTTTAGATAGATTTGTGTCGCGAAGAGGGCGACCAGCGCTGATCAGGTCGGACTGTGGTACCAACTTTAAGGGCGCTGATCGATGTATGAACGAAATTATAACGTTTTTATCGGAAAACGAGGAAGCTATCGGCACGAGCCTCTCCCGTCAGGGCATTAACTGGGTGTTCGATCCACCAGGATGCCCCCACTGGGGTGGTATATTTGAAGCGGTTGTAAAGTCCGCTAAGACGCATTTGATGCGCGTTATAGGTTTAACGATATTAACCTTTGAGGAGCTAGCGACCGTGTTTTGTAAAATTGAGGCCGTTCTCAATTCACGTCCTTTGTGTCCGCTTAGCTCAGATTCGAATGATCTGGAGGCCCTGACACCAGGGCATTTCTTAATTGGCCGACCACTTAACGCCTTGCCAGAGTACCCCTACACAGAGGTCAGTAGCAATCGTTATGAGTTGCTGCAGCAAATGTCTCAGAATTTTTGGAAGCGATGGTCGCTTGAGTATTTGCACATTCTGCAGCAACGCCTTAAGTGGACGGACAGAACTGAACCCCCTCGCATCGGAGATCTCGTTCTGGTTAAGGATGCCAACCTGCCGCCACTGCGATGGCGCAGAGGGCGCATTCTCAACTTGTTCCCAGGTAGTGATGGCACTCCTCGAGTCGCGACAGTTCAGGTAGGGGATTCAGTTCTTAAGCGAGCAATAGCAACGCTATCTCGTCTCCCCAGTAGTGAATAGGCCTAAGGGATTCGGCCTAGGGCGGGTGAATGTTTAATATTTAGCGTTGTTATGCTAGGGTAAGTTAGGTATTAATGACGGTCTATGAATGCGGCGCGGTGCTCGATCGCACGCGTCGCTCTGGGCGTGTGTTGTCCCTTTCTCACTCGCAGGGCGAGACTGGCGACGTGCGCGCAGACCGCCTAGACGCCAAGCGGTGATTTCTGCACCGCACTCAGTCACTCAAAACCGTTCGGACGGGAGGGTATCGCGTATTGTGCGGATTTCCCGCCACGCGTTTTGTGATGCCGCGTGTAATGGACGATTCAATTTGAGATCGCGCGTGTTGATGCATCGTATTATTGCGTTTCTCCTGGGCTGTACTGGAATGCCAGGCTTAGTGATTGTTGGATGTCTCGACGTCTTCCACGTGAGCGTCGCGTTGAATAGGCATCAGGTGGCCATATTGGCCCGCGTTTGTACGACCCAAATTCGGGTTGGGTCACGCGTAATGACTGATATCAAAGTGGAATACGAACAGAAGCTGTGAGTGGTTTGAAGTGAATAACGCGCCAAGGCTGTAGTGGAATGCTGGGTGTCGATATCTTTTCCACCCAGCCCTGTAAGTACCAACGGAATCCCTATTTGATCCATTCCCTGAACTTCCTTTCTCCGTTGGGTATTTATGCATTTGCGCCGGCACGTGACTGTAAGTGTTTAACCTAGTTGTTTTAGTATAAAACTGTTTCCTCGTGTTAATGGTGTGTTCCCTTTAGTCATATTTGTTGTACCATTATCATTGTGACTCCTTAGTACGAATTGCGGAATTCGTGGGGTGATATAATTTGGAGGTACTTACTTATAATCTAGTGCTTATACGTGTGACGTAACGCCAGATCGGCAGACGGTATTTACTACAGAATTGAGTTATGTAAAGGTCAGAACACATCATTTGCCAATTTCACTCAACTTAGTTAATTAGGTTAAATAGATTTAGGTTCACGTTTAATTCATAGTATGCGCTGCTATATTGTGCAGCGTATGCTATTTAGCGCTGCGTAACGCGGCCATTGTCTGCCTTCAGTTGAACTCCTGGTATTTTACTAGAAATTTACCTGTGTAAATCGCTTCCACTGCGGGAGTTTAGCTTGGAATTAGACACCCATGTAAACACAAATATCTGAAAAATATACATAACAAATATTCGTGTCTTGTGGGGATTGGGAATTTCAATAACTGCAAATGTAAAAAAAATTTTTTTTTTACAGAATATAGGCAAATGTAGAAAAACATATATTTATTTTATTTTACAATATATTGCACACAAATAAATTTACAAGACAAGACCTTAACAAACGGACACAACAGGCACTGCGTATCTCTAAAATAGAAATTTCTTCCAGCTGACCCAACGGAGAGAAATGGTAATTTATTTATTTTATTAGGTAAATACAACAGGTAATTGACGAAAAGCAGAAAATACTGAAAAAACATGCACAATACTTATAAGTATAAAGTTGCTGGCAGAAATATTAAATAATAATAAATGTATTTAAGAGTACGTATTGTAATAAATAAAATTTATAGGGTGATATTATACTAGCGACCGAAAGCGAAAAGAAATACATTACGGGCTGGTGATAAGAAAAAACTTTACCGAAAGAACATAATTTGAAATATACCTATAAAGCAAAATTGGACCCCATATACAAAATTGGCGATCAGCTGAAAGAAGAAGAAAGAAAATAATTTATTTGCAGTAAATGTGGTAAATAAGTTCTTGCAATAGGTATTACAATACAATTTGTTAGTCTTACACATTTAACCCATTTTCTGGGCATGCAAAAATTAAACAAGTTTAAACAAGTAAATTTAAAAAGAATACAATATAATAATTCAATAAGTAATATAAATTAAAAATGTCAAATAATAAAATCAATACAGAATGTCACCTAAATTATTACAAAAGAAAATCAGGAACATTATAAATACATTTGTCACATAAATAATTATAGAGGGCGCTTTTAAATTTTTTAACTGGCTAGTTTTTGATACTGTCCGGAATTTTATTATAAACTTTAACTGCCATATTGTATGAATTTTTTAATAAACAAGTTGTGGTACCAGATAGGGCTAACAATCTATTTGGGTATCTCGTAGAAAACGTGCAGTTCTCGTGACGCTTTGTGAAAAGATCAGGGTTGTTTTTTACAAAAGTACCCAGTTCAAAGATGTACATTGCAGGTAATGTTAATAAACGAAGTTTAATGAAAATTGGTTTACAGGAATCCAGGGGTCCAGCACCACACATAGCTCTCAAACAACTTTTTTGTATTATAAAAGCCCGATTTATGTCTACACAGTTACCCCACAAGATCAAACCGTATCTCAACGTCGAGCAAACGTACCCATGGTACGCCATCAGGGCCGTCTTTTGATTGCAGATGTTTGTAATACGGTATAGGGCATAAGTGAACCTGATATGACTTACTATGGAAGCCATTGATGGAAGCTATCTGATTGACCCTCAAACTTTTGTCAGACGTGGTGTTAATATCCGTTGACTGGCTGTTAACGCTCTGCCTACCCCGTAAGGGATATAGGCGTGATTTATGTATGTATGTATGTATGGAAGCTCGAAATATTTTTGTCTTATTTTGACCTATGTTCCTTGGGGATAGTTGTTCCTTATCACAAGCCCGTCTTGAGTTTCGCTATAAAATATAATATACATACCTACTATACGGATGGATTTCGAAGAGAAAGATAATGTTCCTTATCTCGCTTCTTAAAACAGACGTAACATTTTAAAAGACGTTATTTCTATCGAAAATAAAAAACAAACCAGGTAGATGGATTCATCTTTACACACCGTAGTCGCATATGTATGGGAATAAGTTCGGAATTTTCAATATGTTTTCGTCTGACAGACGCATGCGTTTAAAAAACGCAGCGTCTGTTGACAAGTTGGAGAACCGCCTAAAAAATATGATCGTCCTAAAAAACGCGTAAAAATATTCTGTAGGTTGGTCGTCGCGACGATTCATACACCGACGCGTCGGCGTATGTATCTTGATAGAAACTGATTAAAAAATAGTTTGAATTCGTTTATCTATAAACCACTTAAATTATATCAAAGGAAAAGTTACAAACCGTTTGGTTTGCTCTTAAAATTTACTCTAAAATTTAAAGTTTTGGATCAAAGCCTGCTCCGGAGATAGCCGAGTTATAGTTGGATAAACTCTAATGAATCTGTAATTAATTGATTATGTTGATTTAGTGTGAAATTTGTCGGTGAGGTTCCTACTACTATCAAACAGAATTTTGAAAAAAAAAAAACCTTTTTGCTGTAGCAAGTACAACGCATAACTGAGACGTCATTTCTTTCCCGTGGGAATCGTAAGAGGCGACTAAGGGACTTGAGGGTGTGTATTGCAATTTAAGGCGGTGGGTTGGCAACCTGTCACTATGGCGATACACAATTTTCGGAATGACCCTCAAATATATGTCAGACGTGGCGTAAATGTCCGTTTATGCGGCCGTTTACGCTCTGCCTACCCCGCAAAGGATAATGGACGTGATATGTGTGTGTGTGTGTGTACAACCATTTAAAAAAAGACGAACTTTAGACGCATTATTTTAAATAATTTGTTCGAGTAAGCTGTGGAATCCCTATAGTGCAATATCTATAATTTAGAATCTACTCTTAAATTCCTTTCATTTGATAACTAAAACGACCCGCTTATAAATTTTTTTCTTCTTTAAATGGAGACCTTTGTGACGTCACAATTACGCGTTGTACAACTTCCTGCTAATAAAATAGGCAGTGTCGTGTTCTGTAGAGCACAAGGAATCCATTTTCTTTATTATTAAGACTGGACTCTTCGATTTGAGCCCCGGGGCTTTGAAACCTACACCTGACTGATTGGTGGGGAGCAGGAGCTCATTTGGAGAAGTATGTGTGGTTGTTCAAACAACCAGCGCAATCGCGCCTTTGAGATCATCCAAAATAGGAACAAATGAGGGACCTCCGCGCTTCCGCCGGCGAAGGCATCGGTTGCTTGAAGAGCTTGTGGAGTGCGATGTACTCGCATTGGCTGCAGCAACGTAGCCGCTCACGTTTGCCGTTTGTTGCCGTAGAGTAGCATCGCCCCGCTCTATTTCTACCCTCCCATGGTTGGTTCAAACAACCAGGGGCGCGATTGGGCTTAGTAATTGTTCTGGGAAGAACGGAACGGACTAAAGGAAAGAACGGATCGGATTTAGGGGAAGAACGGATCGGCCTGAACGAGGAACACATCGATACAAGTTTTAGGCAAATAAGGCTGTACCTATGCACTACTTTACTATACATACTCTTTTATTCTTTTACTCAAAGGTTGCTTGGTAGAAATTGCTACTACTGCGACAAGGCTGTCTTAATTGTACGAACTTTGGTTTCACTGTATCTGTTCCATTTGTTGTGTTTTGTACAAATAAAGCATTGTATTATTATTGTTTTGTAGAAGTAGAAGAGAATTCGTAAAAAAACGACTTTTGAATGATTTTGCCTACACTACCTAATGGTTTTTTTCACTGAAATTAATGGAAATTTTGCTAAAATGCTGCTTTAACGTACTGAAGTCTGTGCTGTAAGTCATAAACCTGGAGTTTTGATTTGACATCAATGTCGTAAAGTAAGTAATTTCATCCTGTCTGTTCCACGAGGGGCGAGTCTCCCGTAAATGAAATTCTTCCGAGCTAGATGGAGCTAGGTCGCCTGCCTTTTAAGGCGAGTGTACCCGTGAACGACCTCGACAGTGGCGCGATTTCACAAAAAAAAAAACTCTTTATACAAACAATCTATCAGAATATCCGTTGCCCAAGTTTTTTGTATTATTCCTCAGTAAAATTAGAACCTGAAAACTCAATGAAATATTCGCTGTTATAAATTTTTTGCAATTAATACCAAAAGAGGCCGTTTTCAGGTACTTTTTCTATAACTGTAATTGCAGCGACTATTTTATTGAGTTTGCAGGTTCTAATTCTACTTAAGGATAATACTTAAAACTTGGGCAACGGATATTCTCATAGATTGTTTGTATAAAGAGAAATCTTTTTTTTGGAAATGGCGCCACTGTCGAGGTCGTTGACAGCTATACTCGCCTTAAACGCCATGCACTTTAGACTTTAATTAGGTCATTAGTCAACCACCTTCTCAACTAATAAATGTTATTTTTTACTGATACCAAGAAAGGAGTTTATCTATAATTTGACCTATTATCGTAGCTTTCTCAGAACTCTACAATATTTTGATAACCTGGTGCAATCTTTTTATTTTATATTTGCCAAATTTGAGAAATGTAGTTAAGTACCTACGTTCGTATGTTTGTTCTGGCGTAGGTATCTATCGCAAATTTCGAACTATATTTAAATTTGAAGGAATAAAATATAGTTGTACGGTCGCATTCAAAAGTGGAGTCATAGTTAACACAAACCTCAGAAAACAAGTCGCTCGCACCCGCGGCGACACTCACACAATGACACAAATGACGTATAACATACTATAATTTGACGAACTACCATTGTATAATAGGCTGAGTAGTATTGACTATTTCACTACATGAATCATTAGCTTCGGTAGCTTGGTCAGTAGCGCGGTCAAGCAAATTCTTGACCGTTATTGTGGAGACAATGGTTCGAATCCCGATATCTTCGTTGTAGTTTTTATTTTATCAAATGAAGCAAAATTTTGTAAATTTTGAATTACATTTTAGTTGTTGCTAGATCGTTTGCGAGATAGTGCGTGTGCTAAGTGTTTTTTTTTAACCTAAGTTTATTTATTAAACTTCAGTGTTTATTTCTTCGAAATGCATACTAATAACAGTTTGCAGGATAGGCAGCGTATTGTTGCGCTGCAATTATCTGTGGCACTGCATGATATTGGATTTAATTTAACTCAAATTGCTAATCAGACTGGTCTGGCCGTAAGTATAGTTTTATTTCATTACAATTGTATTTTAAATATTAAAAACTTTGACTCATAGTATGTTGGTAGCTGTGAACCGATTAGTATAAACTTTTTTATTAATAGTGCTACTTTGTTTTAGTGGAAGACTGTTAAACGTTGGGTTACACGTTTTGAAGAGGAAGGTAGCGTAAAAACTCGACTCGTCTTATTAATGATGCACAGCGGAGGATGATGGTGTAACAATATGAAGAAAATGGTTCTGCCGCTGGTCCAGACGAATTAGTAGCACAAGAAACAGGGCGTGCAACTGCCGCTAATTATGTTGATATGCTACAGGAAAGCATGCTACCGACGACGGTGCGAAATGTTTAACTGTTTATCCTGCTAGTGAAGTTCCTCGTTTTGCATTTGTCCAGGATAAATTGTCCAGTGCATCGAGCTGCCGTGGTGAATAATTGGTTTAGCCAGCACCCAGATATCCAAGTTATTCGTTGGCCAGCAAAATCTCCGGACTTAAATCCCATAGAGAATTTATGGGGTTTAATGGTGCAAAGGTGGGACATGCGCAATGAAAGAACTACAGAAGCTTTAGAGGCTCACTGCCTGGGAGTGTGGGAGAGTACCAGAGGAACAGATATATGCACTTATTTGGTCGAGTCTAATAAGTGTTTATTAAGTGTTGTTGAAAACAGCGGAGGTAACACCAAATACTAATTATGTAAGCGGCGATTTTTACTTAAGATTTCAATCTGACCCGATCTAGCATACATTGCTGATTATCTTGTGTATTTCATTACAATATATGAATATACACAAAATAATCAGCAATGTATGCCGAAGCGGGCCCGATAAATCGTTGCTCACTCAACCTCTGTTTACCTGCTTACCCGCCTGCTATTGCAGTAGGTATTTGTGGAGCATTACATTAGCAATTGAATTATGCTAAAACATCGATATATATTTATATAAGATTGATCATTATTAGTCAGTTATCTTAAGGCCTTGCTTCAATATCTTTTCATTACGAAAACGAGTACTTAAGCTTAAACCTTGAGATGTAGGCAAATAACTGATTTATTATTATTACAATTACTTTTACTTCCGAGGAAAGTGCATCATCGTTAAACATAGAACAATAAAATAATTACTAACGAAATTATTAGTTAAATAACTTTATTGAAAGATTCAATCCAAGATTTGGATCATTCCTATGATCTTATAAATAATTACCTATCGATGTTTCAGCTAATGAACACTTAATATCATTTTACATAATATAGTGTTTTATCATTCAAACAAAACTATTAACTAAGTATTACGACAGCAAGTATTTTATGTAGTTTTACATACTCGTATCTTATGGTTACCAAAAGTTCTCATTCATGTCATTATGTTATTTACATAAAGTTATACCATACCTACCAATAAAATAATTTCTTACCTTACTTTTTGTTTTATTACAATATTATAGGTTTATGTTTTTAGATATAATATTTTGATACATAATTTACAATAAACATTTATAGATATAATACATAGATGAATATATAGAAAAATATTATATAAAATAATGATTACTGGAGAAAATATGATAAAAACATTTAAAAAAACATTAATCAACATACAGAGATCGGATGGGAACCCGGTTCCGTTCTGATTAGAAGGTAAGAACTATTACCGCTAAGCTACGGTTGCTTGTGATCAAAACGACGAAATAAAGATATGTAATCTATTGCTTTACTACAAATGAACGAATAAGGATAACTATAATACAGTTTTAGACAAACCAGTGTGATGTATACTTTGTGGTGATGTGGTGGCGAATAGGCTATCACCGAGTAATTATTTCAAAGATTACATAGATGTCGCTTATTGGTGGTAATCTGTTTAAGCGGGTGCCCGGCTGGGCCGCCCTGCTGCGCCGCGTGACGGCCGGCGCGGCCGAACGCCTGCGCTGTTCCACCAACAGCGTCGTTCAAGCCGTCTACCAGTGGTCGGCCAGCCCTATCCATGCGGCGTGGCGCCGTCTTCACGAACAATAGTGACAGTGTTTTTGTGTTATTTATTACTTTATCCTACTTGAACTACCTAATTAACTTATATATATATTCATGAATTTTTTAATGTAATGTAATGTAATTCTAATGTAAGATATGGATCAATGATCTGGATTAAATGAATTTATTATTATTATTATTATTAAGTTTTAATGCTACGCCTTAAGGTGGACTTTTCTACTTACAGTCGATAATCTTACGTGTGTGCGTAAGTTAGTAAAGTAAGTACAGAGGATAATAACCCGTATTGCAATCTGTCTCGTAGTCTAACTATGACTCCACTTATGAATCCGACCGTACATAACAGGTATATTTAATTCCTTCCATAAATGGATTGCGGAATTAAAGAAAGTAAGTACTTAGGCAACAATTTTCAAAAAGTAAATAACTTATGCGGGCTTCCCCTAAAAACATATGTCAGGAAACGACACAAAATATCGACCTCCCATACAAAATCACTTACTGCATTTACTATGGAACGTAAAAATTTTTTAGGCGTTTCCTGAAATATTTATGGGATGGTGTTCAGTTTCATGGTCTGAATGCACCCACCCTATCAGTATTCGGAGGGCTGTCTCTTACACCCGTATACTTATCACAGATTCTTTTTGGCTAAGGTTTGAGCTTATCATGAGTCGTGACAAAATAAGTAACTTCACGACGTTTGTTCTATTTGCCTAACACCTTGTATAGTACCTAAAGTAAGGCCATCCAATAAACCATATTTGACAGCTTCTTCCCTTCGTGTGGGAGTCGAAGAATGACGACCCCATGAACCCTGTGTCCATACTAAACGAAACGAGATGTCAACAAAGTAAAATTGACCCAGAGGCCATTAACACGAATATGATAGCTGTCAAATGTGTTTTATTGGAATGGCCCTACTGTGCCTGTGAAACGGCTGCTAGCCCTCGCCTAGCGGGTTCCACGATTAATTGCCAGATAGAGGACCTCTGCACCATCAGCATATCACCAGTCCCCACCTTTTCTATGTCCCCAATTCCCTCGGTAAAATACAATGCTTGTTTCAAACTAAAACGAGCACCGAAGATTCGGTGCACGCTCTCTGGAGACGATTCCGTAAAATTGCAAATTCCATGTTTTACATTTCACTGTCACAAGAATATCTTTAGACGCTCATTGGGAGCTCAGAAGTGTGTTAACTTTGCAATTCTACTAACGCACTCACAGCTGCAGACAATTTAAAGCCTTTTGGTAGGATACCGTGTGACGCTGGCTTAGAATAGCATCACCCCATTTCTTTCCCATGGGAGCGTATTGCAAATTTAGGCGATGGGCTGAAAACCTGTCACTATGGCGATAGACAATTTACGCTCTGCCTACCCTGCAAGGATTTATAGGCGTGATATGTGTATGTATATATGTGTAGAGTCAAACTGTTGCCGAGGTCTAGTAATTTGGTCACAGAATCCGGGTCCTGGCTCCATCTACACAAAGTAAGTATTAACACTTTATTGCACAATAAGAAAAAGAAAACAGATTTTGGGACATAAAATGCGCAAAGGCGGCCTTATCGCTAAGAGCCAAGTTGCTATTTATTAGTTTATCAGTATGTGAGATTGTTCCCAATTTGCTAAGAACCATTAGAATATTACGACTGAACCACCAGACGTCCCGCTGTCTGTTAGAATTATGGTTCCGTGCTTAGGAGGGCACGTTAAACCATTAGTTAGACTATTAGTTACCTAGTAGGCGGTTTAAAAAATCTTGACACTGGTTTACATTAAGCAAGTACTTTGTCGGCACGGAGCCCGGATCCCCACACAAAAAGTCGAAACAAAATCTATTTAAAATATTGAAATACGCTCTTACTTACATTACAATAATCGTATCGCACCTACACTTGAGCGAGTGAGGTGGCGAGGTGCTCAAAGCATTGCAAAGGCAGGCAATCATCCTTGTATGAATTTCGATCATTTTTAGGGTTCCGTACCCAAAGGGTAATAACGGAAACCCTATTACTGAGGCTTTGCTGTCCGTCTTGCTATCCGTCCGTCCGTCCTACAGTTACGAGGCTGTATCTCCTGAACCGTTATACCTAGACAGTAAAATCAGTAAAATATATTGTAAAATTACAATAAAGTAAATATTTAAGGGGGGCTCCCTGTATCTCATGAACCGCGAAAGTTAGACAGTTGAAATTTTTACAGATGTTGTATTTCTGTTGCTGCTTATGCAAGAAATACAAAAACAAAATTGTGGAGTCTGCCATACAAAACACGTTTTTTTATAGATAATGGTACGGAACCCTTCGTGCGCGAGTCCCACTCGCACTTGGCCGGTTTCATTCTTTATTTTTAATAATACTCGAATACTCGCAGTAGAATCGTGTCGCACCTACACTTGAGCGAGTGAGGTGGCGAGGTGCTCAAAGCATTGCGAAGGCAGGCAATCTAGCTCGTAGGAATTTAGATTACTTTATTCTTTATTTTGAAGAATACTCGAATACTCGCAGTAGAATCGTGTCGCACCTACACTTGAGCGAGTGAGGTGGCGAGGTGCTCAAAGCATTGCGAAGGCAGGCAATCTAGCTCGTAGGAATTTAGATTACTTTATTCTTTATTTTGAAGAATACTCGAATACTTGCAGTAGAATCGTGTCGCACCTTCACTTGAGCGAATGAGGTGGCGAGGTGCTCAAAGCATTGCAAAGGCAGCAAATGTATCTTTTATGAATTTAGATTACTTTATTCTTTATTTTGAAGAATACTCGAAGACTCGCAGTAGAATCGTGTAGCACCTACACTTGAGCAAGTGAGGTGGCGAGGTGCTCAAAGCATTGCGAAGGCAGCAAATCTATCTTTTATGAATTTAGATCTCTTTATTCTTTATTTTGAAGAATACTCGAATACTCGCAGTAGAATCGTGTCGCACCTACACTTGAGCGAGTGAGGTGGCGAGGTGCTCAAAGCATTGCAAAGGCAGCAAATGTATCTTTTATGAATTTAGATTACTTTATTCTTTATTTTGAAGAATACTCGAATACTCGCAGTAGAATCGTGTCGCACCTACACTTGAGCGGGTGAGGTGGCAAGGTGCTCAAAGCATTGCGAAGGCAGGCAATCTTCCTTGTATGAATTTCGATAATTTTATTTTTTAATAGAATTCCGCCCAGCGGTTTCAGCCGCTGCCACTCATTTTCCCGTGGTAATAGTTGTTTTCCCGCGGTAAAAAGTAGCCTATGTGTTATTCCAGGTTATACTCTACCTGTGTTCCAAATTTCATTCAAATCGGTCAAGTGGTTTGAGCGAGAAGAGGTAACAAACATACATACACACACGATTTATAATATTAGTACAGATTTTGAAGAATACTCGAATACTCGCAGTAGAATCGTGTCGCACCTACACTTGAGCGAGTGAGGTGGCAAGGTGCTCAAAGCATTGCGAAGGCAGGCAATCTTCCTTGTATGAATTTCGATCATTTTATTTTTTAATAGAATTCCGCCCAGCGGTTTCAGCCGCTGCCACTCATTTTCCCGTGGTAATAGTGCTTTCCCGCGGCCTATGCGTTATTCCAGGTTATATTCTACCTGTGTTCCAAATTTCATTCAAATCGGTCAAGCCATTTGAGCGTGAAGAGGTAACAAGAATACATACACACACAAACTCTCAGATTTATAATATTAGTACGGATTTTGAAGAATACTCGAATACTCGCAGAAGAATCGTGTTGCACCTACACTTGAGCGAGTGAGGTGGCGAGGTGCTCAAAGCATTGCAAAGGCAGGCAATCTATCTTGAATGAATTTAGATTACTTTATTCTTTATTTTAAAGAATACTAGAATACTCGCAGTAGAATCGTGTCGCACCTACACTTGATCGAGTGAGGTGGCGAGGTGCTCAAAGCATTGCGAAGGCAGGCAATCTTCCTTGTATGAATTTCGATCATTTTATTCTTTATTTTGAAGAATACTCGAATACTCGCAGTAGAATCGTGTCGCACCTACACTTGAGCGAGTGAGGTGGCAAGGTGCTCAAAGCATTGCAAAGGCAGCAAATCTATCTTGAATGAATTTAGATTACTTTATTCTTTATTTTAAAGAATACTAGAATACTCGCAGTAGAATCGTGTCGCACCTACACTTGATCGAGTGAGGTGGCGAGGTGCTCAAAGCATTGCGAAGGCAGGCAACCTTCCTTGTATGAATTTCGATCATTTTATTCTTTATTTTGAAGAATACTCGAATACTCGCAGTAGAATCGTGTCGCACCTACACTTGAGCGAGTGAGGTGGCAAGGTGCTCAAAGCATTGCAAAGGCAGCAAATCTATCTTGAATGAATTTAGATTACTTTATTCTTTATTTTAAAGAATACTAGAATACTCGCAGTAGAATCGTGTCGCACCTACACTTGATCGAGTGAGGTGGCGAGGTGCTCAAAGCATTGCGAAGGCAGGCAATCTTCCTTGTATGAATTTCGATCATTTTATTTTTTAATAGAATTCCGCCCAGCGGTTTCAGCCGCTGCCACTCATTTTCCCGTGGTAATAGTGCTTTCCCGCGGTAAAGTGGCCTATGCGTTATTCCGGGTTATATTCTACCTGTGTTCCAAATTTCATCCAAATCGGTCAAGCCGTTTGAGCGTGAAGAGGTAACAAACATACATACACACACGAAAACTCTCAGATTTATAATTTTAGTACGGATTTTGAAGAATACACGAATACTCGCAGTAGAATCGTGTCGCACCTACACTTGAGCGAGTGGGGTGGCGAGGTGCTCAAAGCATTGCAAAGGCAGGCAATCTAGCTCGTAGGAATTTCATTTACCGGTCGAAAGAGGTCGCCGGACAGAACGTCGTATACTTGCAGGAACAAATTGCTTACGATCCAAGTAATATGAGCGTTCATTCATTTATATCATGCGGGACTAGTCAACGAACGACCAAAGATAGTTATTTGTTTAAGACAAGTGTAGCCGTCAACGACCTCGACAGTCCGATCACTATTAGGACGAGCCGGTTTTGTATTAGGACAATACAAAATTGTTATAAAAAAAAAGAAATTTGCATAACGCAATTTTCTTTTTTTTTATAACAATTTTGTACAATGACCGATCATGACATCAATAAGTGATAATACTATCCTACATTGAATAAAGTTATTTCATTTTCATTTTTTTCTATTTTCATTTTCAGTGGCGCCACTTGACAAAAAAATGTTTTTCTGTTTATACTTACATACAATCTATCAGAATACCTATCCGTTGCCCAAGTTTTTAGTATTATCCTTGAGTAAAATTAGAACCTGCAAATACAATGAAATATTTGCGTTATGGAAAAAGTAACTAAAAACAACCACTTTTGGTTTTATTACTAGAACTTTAATTACAGCGAATATTTAATTGAGTTGGCGGGTTTTAATTTTACTTAAGGATAATACTAAAAACTTGGGCTACGGATATTCTGATAGATTGTTTGTATAAAGAGTTTTATTTTTGTGGCGCCACTGTCGAGGTCGTTCACAAGTACACTGGCCTTAAAGTAAAGCTGGTGAAAGCACGGCATTATAGATAACATATTCTTTAAAATACCTATTACATAGTTTTCGCTCTTTAACTTTGTTGCTGACTGAACTACGTAACGACAACGAAAAATTACTACTAATAAATTTTTCATTCTTTCCTATAAATAAGTTTATTGGACAGTGAAAAATGCTCATTAAAATTTTTCTGCATAATTTATGAGACTGAAATATCTGAGCCCAAATTACACTTAAGAATTTCTCAAACGATACAATCTACAGAGATGATAGGGACAAGCAAAATCCAAGTAAAATCTGTGAATATTGAAAAATGCCTGAGGCTGAAATATATTGGAAACAGAATTCATTAATGAACCTGTCACCAGGAGGGAAACTCATTACTCCTGCCGTTATTACGAAAAAAAATTACTACAAATCGTTTGGAATAGAAAAGGAATATTTTTCTGTTCATTTCCGATAAGATCTTTTCATTGTGCGGAAAACTTTAGTTTTAGCGTAGAAATGATTTATGCTCCAGATATCAATGGCACGTTGAGTTACCAAATTAAGTAATCAACATAAATATCATCATCATTGGCATCACACGTCTGTGACAGACGATTTAAACAGTGTCTGAGGCAGACACTGCGTTGCCTGGGACGCAATTATGGAAAACGCAGGGCTGCCCAGGACCTGCGCCACCCTCTCGGCCTTCCTGGCTGGATCCGCAGGAACGACTAGTCGATACGTGCTGAGCCAGGTCGGCTGCAGGAGTCTGCCGCGCGGTAGATCTCTGTCACACGCGCCTGACGGAGATCCCGTTTCGGGTTTAATTGTGGAGTTGGCCTCTCCAGGACCGTTGTGCTTGGGTCGGATTTATCCCTCGGTCGCTTCTTACGACCCCCACGGGAAGAGATGGGGTGGTGCTATTCTACTCTGCCGACACCACACGGCTACATCATAAATAACTCGGATAATAAAGGTTTAGAATAGCATCGCCTCATTGCTTTTCCGTGGGTGTAGTAACAGACGCAGTAGATTCGAGGGTTAAATGTGTATTGCGATTTTAGGCAATAGTTTTCAAACCCGTCACACAATTTTCCGAATTAACCTCTAATGTCAGACGTGGCGTAAATGTTCGTTTTTTACGGCCGTGTACGCTCTGCCTACCTCGCAAGGAAAATAGGCGTGATATATTTATGTATGTATCAATTTTAATCCCTGTTTGGCTACTTGAGGTGCTGCTTATTGTACCTACCTACTAAGATATCTTCCTTACAAAAAGTCAGAGAAAATGCTTATAATGAATTACTTAAGTTTTCTACTTCATTTTTGTTACTGGTATTCTCAAGTTTTATTTCTGAGTTTGAAAGTCTAAAGAAAATCATTTCAACAACAACGGTAGAAGTTTATCAATTCACCTTTCTTTTTACCTAGTTCTCTATTTGATGCAGAAATACCTGCATGAGTTTAAATTAGCTGAACTACTTCTCAATAGTTGTAAAAATTCGAATGAAACGAAAAGTAGTGCCATAAAAGCTACTTTCAACCGCCATAAGAAAGTTCTAGAACGAGCCAACTTGTTCCATGCGGCTCTTTCTATTTGCTTCCATTTACTTGCAGTTTGCTGGCAGTTAAAAATTCAATGGTCGTGGTTTCATGACTGCCACGCGCAAACTTTCGCACATGATAAAAATACGCCGCGGTTATTCTAATTTTAAAGTCAAAGACATACTTATTTCTTGTTATACTTAAGAGGCCTAGCACGCGGGCAATTTATTCCAGAAATTTCTTGGCGTAGGCGTAGGGTCAGGGGGGTCTCACTCCACGGTTTAGGTATGTTCCGCCGGCGGGTCCCCTACGGGGACTAATCTCCGCGGGTTGTCACTTGTCGTCGCCAGACCGCCAGTGTGCCGCTAGCCGCCGCACTGTTCGCATGCACGTGCTGCTCGCGCGCACACTTACTTGATTTTTTTCTGTGTTTTAGTACGTTTATTCGTAAAAAAATCGATCGAGTCGTCGACTCGGTGTCCCACTCGATACAAAGAACAGTTAGACACAAGAATAATTAATTGTTTTTCTATATAAACAGTAGTCATTAATAATTTCGTTTAGGTTTATAAATATTTACTAATCTTACAATTCCTTTCGTAGATTAAGTGAACAAATAAGATATTATAGCAAAATCAATAACAAAAAATCTTCGTGCACACATAACATGATGACAAGTTACAACCCTTGGAGTTCGCCGGCGGCTCAGTCATAAAACTGCGATGCGCAAGGGAGATTGAGCGTTCGCGCGCGTTCATAAGTTTCAATTTTGTTTGTGAGCGGTTGGGTACACCGAGCGTTGGTATTAATTTATACCTAAACATGTAATTTCTTAGGGAGTGATTCTTCTGTACGTTAGTACTATATTATATATTCTGTGGTAGGGTGCTCGCCGCGATATCACTCCGCCGACAAATCACCGGAAGATTCCCTCCCTCGTGTGCAAGGGCTCTAACCGCTCATTGGAGTAATCGCCAATGCCCGATTTTATCAAAGTTTACAGTTTACTAAAATTTTACAGGTGAAGTTTGATGTTCATCTATTATATTATATTCTGTGTAGTAGGTTAGCCATTATGATACCAGGAATATTAACCGGATACGCAATGTACTAAGAATTTCACCCGTAGACTTGTTGCATGTAGTTTCATAACATAGGACACAGGTGTTTCTATGTTTCGCCTTCTCCTTGACCACCCTATCCACACTTCCACACTAATATTATAAATGCGAAAGTAACTCTGTCTGTCTTTCTGTCTGTCTGTCTGTCTGCTACGCTTTCACGGCCAAACCGCTGAACCGATCTTCATGAAACTTTGCACAGAGATTGTTAGCATACCGAAAACGGACATAGGCTACTTTTTATCACCATTCGAGGGTCTGGAGTTTAGATGTAGACCACCAGGTGTACTACCAGGAGCTCAGCTAAACTATTAGGGACACAGGCATGGTTCCAAAACAAAGGTTGTTCAGTATGATGGGCCGCTTCTTTTCACAAGGACATTGGGGCTCTGGAGTACCTTATTTAGACCACCAGGTGTACACCAGGAGCCCAGCTAAACTATTAGAGATACAGGCATGGTTCCAAAACAAAAGTTGTTCAGTATGATGGGCCGCTTCTTTTCACAAGGACATTGGGGCTCTGGAGTACCTTATGTAGACCACCAGGTGTACCACCAGGAGCCCAGCTAAACTATTAGAGATACAGGCTTGGTTCCAAAACAAAAGTTGTTTAATATGATGGGCCGCTTCTTTTCACAAGGACATTGGGGATCTGGAGTACCTTATGTAGACCACCAGGTGTACCATCAGGAGCCCAGCTAAACTATTGGAGATACAGAAATGGTTCCAAAACTAAAGTTGTTTTGTATGATGGGCCGCTTCATTTCACAAGGACATTGAGGATCTGAAGTACCTTATGTAGACCACCAGGTGTACCATCAGGAGCCCACGTAAACTATTAGAGATACAGAAATGGTTCCAAAACAAAAGTTGTTCAGTATGATGGGCTACTTTTTTTACACAAGGACATTGGGGATCTGGAGTACCTTATGTAGATCACCAGGTGTACCATCAGGAGCCCAGCTAAACTATTAGAGATACAGGCATGGTTCTAAAACAAAAGTTGTTCAGTATGATGGGCCGCTTCTTTTCACAAGGACATTGATGATCTGGAGTACCTTATATAGACCACCAGGTGTACCATCAGAAGCCTAGCTAAACTATTAGAGATACAGGCATGGTTATAAAACAAAAGTGGTTCAGTATGGTGGGCCGCTCCTTTTCACAAGGATATTGAGGATCTGGAGTTCCACCAGGTCTACCACCAGGAGCCCACCTAAACTATTGGAGATACAGAAATGGTTTCAGAACAAAAGTTGTTCAGTATGATGGGAATAAGTTGAGAAAGGACATTGCCTACTTTTTACTGAGGACAGAAAAACAAAACATGTGGTATAGAGGTATAAAAATGTATTAGTTACTTAAATTACCTTTTTATCTGTCTTATCTACTTATGCTGACCATTTTAGTGTGCTCAAATCGGCACCTCTGGAGTTAGTACTCTGTTATCTACTGACTTTTGTATTCAATGGTTATAAATATTGATCTATCAGGCCGGATAGCAAATTTTGAATTGTCCCTTTAACAACAGAAGCAAGCAAGTCATCTTTAAATAGTAGAGATAAGAACTGTTCTAATATCACTGTCACACTTACTATGAATACACATACCTACTTAAGAACTTCTGCCTAAAAAAACTATCTAACGCGGACGAAGTCGCGGGTAAAAGCTAGTACGACATAATAAATACCTAAACTACATCTACTACCGTTACAAAATGGCGAGTAGTAAAAAGAAAACTTCTTCAGGGTCAAATAAGTAAGTAATTCATCTGTGTTACACAAATCTTTAAGCTGGTCACAATGAAGGAAAGCCTAAACTACATTCATCTGTAAAGTTAGAATTAGTCGCCGTGTACCTATTAGTTGCAAAACTAACCCGGTAGATGGAGCCGTGCCACGCATTACTGGCATTAAAATACACTTTCAAAATTGGCGGGCAAGGAACGAGCTGCGGTAGCCCAGATGCAAAAGGCGTCGCCACTAGTCGCAGGTTCAAATCCTGCCCGCGCTTGAAAATTTTGCAAGTTTTCAAAAAATATTTGCACTGATTTTAATAGGATCTTATATGGTTAATCTATAAGAACGTCGGCGGCGTTTCTCGGCATAGTGTGTGGAAACGACCTGACTGCAAGAGTTTGCAGAACTCATCTGAAACAGCTGAAAACGCGACGAAAGTTAGGGTTCCGCTTCTGTGTAACAAGAACCGCATCCATCTAAATATGCATACGGGGTCTACGGGTTCTGTATCTGTTTATTATCATATGATGAAATTTATATCAATCGCGCTCTGAGATTAAACGTAGGTAGGACCGATAACGGCGTAAAACATACGAGATGTAGTGTAGTGTATGGTGTGAATAAACCTATGAAAATTAACATCTTTCCCAAGGGAACATAATGTGGATAAGTTCATTAATAATTAAAGTGTTACATGCCTAACACTGCACATGCCGTGTGATTAACCTGGCCAGCCCCAAAGCAGTGCCTTTTTTTCCCACCCGAGCTAGTTTTCTATGAAAATACGAAATTATTATAGTAAAAAGAAGAAAACTCTGTTATACAATTATTATTTTCTTCGCCTGCAGGGGCGCGGAGGTCCTTCATATGTTCCCCATTTTGGGAACTACCGGCACGTGCCGGGCAGATTCAGTCCAATCCGTTCTTCCCAGAACAACTCCTAGGCTAGTTGTTTGAACAAACACACAAACTTCTCCGGGTGAGCCCTACTTCCCCACCAAATAGTCAGGTGAAGATTTCAAAGCCCCGGGGCTAAACATGCAGAGTCCAGCCCTAAAAAAACAAATAAAGATCCAATGAATGAACACAATCATATTAGGTATATCTGTAGAAAGACCCTTTATGACATGAATACTGCCTTGTACAATTTTGATATCCTAAACTTCCACATCATGAATGCAGAAACTGCGGCCGTCCGTGTCAGTCTCTTTGGCTGCGAAATTTCAAAGTTACACATTACATTTGCACTGCCATGTCATTTTGATAAATGCATAACTTGGGTTTCATAGGGTTTCACGTTCTCAGTTCATTTTTAACCGACGAAAGAAACAGAGGAGGTTATTATATCGTCGGTACAGGTGGGTTTCTTTGATTTTCGGGAAAACTTTGATCGTAGCTCTACTATATTAATAGAGTGCTAAAATAGGGTTCAAACAAGCAGAGCCATCCACGATCATGTAAGTTGGATGTGCAAAGACCTTTAAAATTTGTTTTTGCGCTGCATTGCTGTAATAGAACTACAACCAAAGTTTACCTGGAAAATCAAAGTGATCACATCCACGTTTTTTTATTATTACCCGTAAATCAACTTCAAAATAGGAAAATTAATAGTACAATCATGTCAGTAACAAAGGTTAAATAAATTAAATCAATCTCAACAATTATTTTCTTAAATTCTTAATATTAAACAAAACAAACAATTAAATATTATTAACAAAATTATATAAACAAATTCTAACCACAAACATATTTTTTCATCATAGAATTTTGTATTTGTTATGCACGATCAATTAATCAATTGTATACTATACTTATGTATTTATTATGCACGATCAATTAATCAATTGAGACTACAAGACGTTTAGGCAGATTCTTATTGTGAAAAATCTTCCGTTCCTTATGGTCCTTAAGTCATCAGGTCTGATGATGGAATCCTGGAGCAACCAACGGAACTCTTCAAAACTCAAGCTCCATAGACTTCGTTGAAGTCGGTTCCAATTTTTTTTGTTTTTAAGTTAAATTCCAAAGTAAATGAAAAGTGATATGTAAAGTTCTGGTTGAAATAGTTTTCTGGGAGGTGTGTGCTGTACCTAATCAAGTTATGCTCTGAAGGATTATGCTTTACGATAGTATGGTCACAAAATAAGTTAAAGCAAAATAAGTTATGAGTATTGGCGTGGGCGCGCCGGTATGGTAGATCGTACCTATTATTTGCATCAATATTGCAACACCACTTAAAGGCTTCGCATTAAAGCCAAATTTAAATAATAATGGAGTCTACTGCTTAACAATTTTAAGCAGAGCTTATTTAATTAGGACAGAAATTTTGGAGTTATATAATGTTAAAGTTGGGCATTGAGCAAAACAAAAGTGCTGATGTTTAAATATATTTCGTTCTCTTCTTTAAACAGTGTAAAAAAGGTTTAAAAATCTTTGGTAAAAATGGTAAGAAGTTCATGAGAGCTTCTTAAAATTAAATTAGTTTCCATGTTTTGTGACAATCAAAATATACGATATTATACAGTGTGTAAGGGACAGCCCTCCGAATACTGATAGGGTGCAAGCAGACCATGAAACTTAACAACTTTTCCCTAGAAACATATATCAGGAAACGACAAAAAATATTTTACTGACTGCATTTGACGCTTTCTGAAACATTTTACCATAAAAAGTTGTTCAGTTAGTCGGAGGGCTGTCCCTTACACCCTGTATATTCCATTAATTTTATTTTTGTGAAGCACATCGCATTCTGAGACCATGAATGGTCGTTCTCAATTGTACTGATAGGTACCCTAAGAATACCTTGACTGAAGAAAGTCTTTATATTTTATCTATTTACGACGATGTTTTGGCAATTTTTAGTCTTCCTTGTTGACAATTTTCTTTCAACCAATACCTACCTATCTGCCTCTACTGCGTATCTTTTCCAATCGCTGGGAATCTTTTCCACTTGTTGGTGTTATCAAGTAGTAAGTGTACTATCAGGACACCTCATCAGTGACGAATGTTGCTAGGTACTTGTTTATTTACGAGTACCAACCAATCTCGCCTTCTGGACTAAACAATACACTTGAGATAAAAAATATCTTTTTATCTGAACATTTCCAACTTTTATCACTGAAGTAGATGTTTCCTTATATAAAACGGTACCTCTAAAAATTTTATCAGTTACAAAATGGATTTACATAAATTTTTATTTTTGTGTTTCTTAGGTTTAGTGGGAACGGAAAAAGTTAGACAAAATAATGCAGTTGAAGAACTAGAGAAATATATTGAAGACAAGAAAACCGAGATCAACCAGCGGTACAGGCTTCACTATCACGTCGCAGGCCCAGTCGGCTGGATCAACGACCCTAATGGATTCTCCTTCTACAAAGGAGAGTATCACCTGTTCTACCAGTTCTACCCATATGACAGCGTTTGGGGTCCGATGCACTGGGGCCATGTGAAGAGCAAGGATTTAGTCACATGGGAACAATTGCCTACAGCCCTCATCCCGGAGGAGGAGAATTGCTTCTCTGGCAGCGCTGTGGTCGATGGAAATAATCTGACGCTGATTTACACTGCGCACATCGAGACACCCAACGAAGTGGCCAACCAGTCTCAATACCTCGCCTTTAGTTCTGATGGAGTTAATTTCGAAAAATATGAAGGCAATCCCGTCATAGCAGCAGCACCGAATGGATCACCAGACTTCAGAGATCCTAAAGCCTGGAAATATGAAAGCCACTGGTATGTTGTGATTGGAAGCAAAACTGACGACAATCGCGGCAGAGTACTGCTGTACAGATCTGTAGACATGATCAATTGGGAGTTCTTGACCGTGCTCGGTGAATCAGACGGAAATTTAGGATATATGTGGGAATGTCCTGATTTCTTCGAATTAGATGGAAAGTTTGTTCTTTTAATGTCTCCCCAGGGAATGGAGACTGAAGGGGATAGATATAAGAACGTCCACCAGACCGGTTACATAATCGGAAGCTTCAATTACGATACCTTCGAGTTTGTACCAGAAGTTGACTTCCAAGAGATGGACTATGGACATGATTTCTACGCTGCGCAGACAACTGAAAACAAAGGTAGAAGATACGTAGTAGGCTGGTTCAATATGTGGGACAATCCTCACCCAGAAGATGTTGACGGGTGGGCAGGAGCGATGACTATTGTACGAGAACTCAGTATTTCCAACAATCGTATCATTATGACACCTGTAGAAGACATGGTGACTCTAAGAGAAAATATCGTGCATTTAGAAGCTATGAAAACCAACGCAGTCACCGTCTTAGGCAAAGCTGTAGAATTGAATTTGGAACCAGATCTGAACCACGATGTCGTGTTGCAACTGGAAGGTGTGGATGGAGGGGAAGTAGCTTGGATTAGGTGGAACACCACATCTAGCATTGTGGCAGTGGACCGAGGAGATGATGATGTCAGACAAGTTGAGTGGAAACCTCTTGGCTCTAGGTCCTGGAGGCTATTCTTGGATGCTAGTTCTTTGGAGCTGTTTTGTGGTGACGGCGAGGTCGTATTTAGCAGTAGAGTATATCCTGAAGGTGGCTGGAAGATCACTAATTTGAGTCCACAGCAGGTGCCTGCAACAGCCTATGCACTGAGAAGAAGTGTTCCTGTATGAAAAGGAAGTAAAACATATTTTTAAATATTTAAGTAAATTAAATTGAAAATAAGTTTTGACAACGACAAGAAAGACACATTTGTATTGACCAACATTTTAGGCAAAGGTTTTCAGTTTTCATGAGATGAAAAAGTAATCTGTCACTTTTATGGATTATATTTTATACTTGAAACGAAATAATGTATTATGCCGGTAAAATGCCTGCTTCTCGCTTCCCACTCTTCACAGAATTGAAATATTCGCCATTTTAATATTCATCATAATAAATCATTTGGTTACGTCAGTTACATAACACGTTGCCTGATGCTGAGAGCAGACGCCCAAAATATTTAAATGCAAATATGCACTACACGTATGGCAAACGTCGGCCCGTATTTTATTTTACCATTACAAAAATTGTTACCTTCTTCTTAAGGCGAGACTCGACAGTGGCGCCACTTCACACAAAAAAAAACACTATACAAACAATCTATCAGAATCTCCGTTGCTCAAGTTTTTAGTATTATCCTTAAATAAAATTAGAACCTTCAAAGTCAAAGAAATCTTCGCCGTGATTAAAGTTATGATTATGACAATCAATACCAAAAGTGGCTCTTTTAGACACTTTTTGCCCATAAATTTAGCGAACTCTTTTTGACTTAGGTTATTTTTAGGTTAAGGAATACTTAATGTTTCTTTTTTAGTTATATCTAGTTAATTTACTAGTCTAAATAACAATAAATCATGTCAAACATGTAAAATTCACAACCAATATAAAGAACAAAAATATAAAAAATACCTGGAAAACACCTTGTGAATCGAATAAACCCCTCCTAGTCTTTGCCGGTGCAAAGGTCTCAATGACACAGCAAATAAAATAGATTTATATCAAGACATTATAACTATTTATTAAAATAAAAACAAAAATAACCAAAAAAAATATAATTAATATTTCTGTTAGTTGCATCATTGAAGTAATATCATTAACAGATAAAGGATGATAAAAGTTGTATGATAGCGGACCATGTCGTGAAATGAGTTTGCACGGCTAAGTCGATGTAGAGGCACCTCTCGCATCCGTTCATTGGTATGCTGTAAATAATTGTACACTTTATTTTTATTTTCAAAATGACTCGAGCAAAAAACACGAACAATGTATTTGAGCACTCCAAAGTAGGTATTTTTTGCCTTTATGCACATAAGTCAACTTTCCAAAATGTCTTAAGTAGTCCTTTTGGGGAAAAGAAGTACCTAGTCATTATGAAAAAAAATTATTTTGGTAAAGTACCCAGTCATTTTGTAAAAAAAGTAGACATAGTTATTATGAAAAAGTGGTAAAGTGGTATTTTTAGTAAAAAAAGACGTTCAATAGTAAGAAACAATTACTGAAAGCCAGAATATCATCTCAAGTCCGTAAGAAGCTAATTACTGGGTGTTTCTATGTATAATAGACTGAGCCGATGGCGTAGCGGATAGTACCCCTGCCTGCTACGCCGAGGGTCGTGGGTTCGATCCCCACAAGACACAAATATTTGTTAAGTCCTTTTCCGATATTTGTGTTTAGTCTGGGTGTTTCTATGTATAATATGTATTTATTTACAAAAAAAAAGTATGTATGTACTAATATCAGCTATCTAGTTCCCATAGTACAAGCTTTGCTTAGTTTGGGGCTAGATGGCGCTGTGTGAATTGTCCAGGATATTTATTTATTTATTTAAAGTATACATCTGGAGTGTCTTGTTGCACGGCTGCGAAACGTGGACATTGACACAAAGGGATAGGGAACGACTCGAGCCCTTCGAGATGTGGTGTTGGCGTAGGATGGAGCGAATAAGCTGGACTGAGAGAAAGACGAACGAGGAAGTGCAAATCTAGTAAAGGAGAAGTGAACTATACTGAACGTTATACTAATATAATATACATATAATTTTTAAAATATACCTACACAAATACTTACTAGAATAAACTTACTTGTATTAATATACATATACTATTATTATTATTATAATGGTTATCACATTTTTGTATCTCTCCGAAGAGGAAATTTCAGCACCGACCGAAGCCAAGTGCATAAAGGTAAGTCTATGTTAGAGATAGGAACTTTCGAACTATTCTACAGGTGTTCAAAATCGTAGCTTTTTAGAGGAGCGTGTATGTATGTATTTGAGTGTATATCTAAAGTCTTTGCTGGTGTGTAATGTTCTGGGTATAACTCCTGTTGTCGATAGAATAATGGGTACACGGTTTTGACGCTGTTGACTTTCCACTCGGACTTTATTTAAATGGCTAAATCTGTGTATATTGCGACTTTTTCTGTGTGTGTGTGTTGAGGAGTTTATGTGTATTACAAACGGCAATGTTAATCAAATAAACTACTTAGTTCTTTTTGTCTAACAGCCGTTATATCCGGTCTTATTATTATTATTTAACCGTTTATTGCACACAATAAAAACATAGGACACATACATAATTATATGGAACAATTCACAACAGGTCTACTCATACAACACTATCTTGAACAACACGTATTTGCGAGCTCACCTGATTATCGTTGATTGTATTGTTGATCATGTCAGCATACAGAGATACCAGAGTGAAGACGCTGGAGGCATCCTGCTGCGGTCCGGCGGATTTAGAGCAATCCGTCGGGCCCATCGAGGTCACGCCCACCTGAGATGAACAGAATGGCGTTGCAATCATTGCAAGTTCCTACTTGTGCATGACGTTGGGAAAATAGGGCAAACTCGGAACTTGCAAAACCCTTCGTGGAACTCCCCAAGACCAAGCTGAACTTCTTTTTGATCATTACATTAACTGAGGTAAACAGAATGGGCGTTGCAAGCATTGCAAGTTCCTACTTGATGTTAGGAAAATAGAGCAAAACTCGGAACTTGCAAAACCCTTTGTGGAACTCCCCAAGACCAAGTTAAACTTATTTTTGATCATGACATTAACAGCCACAACAGTCCACTGCTGGACATGGGCCTCCCCCTGAGCGCGAACGCTGCGTCGAGCAAGCTGCACGCGCGGGCTAGATTCGGAAAAATACTAGGAATACTTCGGCAGCGCTGCGTGACGCAGGTCGCCCTGCCCGCACTGTTCTTGTATTTTCCCGAATTACTGCGCGTGCAGCCCGCTCGTCGCAGCGTTGGCGCTAACGCTGCTGCCCATTCCCTGGATGATTATCCCTTAGTCGCTTTTTATGACATTCAAGAGTAGAATTGGGTTGATGCTATGCTAGCACTACACAGCAAACTTATTTTGACCCAAAACAAAAAAAAAGTTTCAGTATCAATATAAATGACCGAGAAAATGATTGTTTGCAATGAAAACACAAAGTCAATTAAATAAGTTGTAAATTAAGTGAAGCAAATCGAAACCTTGCCTCAAAACTATCGCCTTTATGTACTGGACTTTGCAATTGTAGCCCCGGGGCTTTGAAATCTATACTTAACTATTTCGTGGGTAGTAATTAAGGGCTCACCCGGATCAAAACTATCGCGATAGACCCGGTCAGTCTCCTAGAATATGTGTCACGGCAAAAAGGTACTTAATCAGTCCCACGAGAGGTTTTTCTACTCATCATCATCATCATCATCATTGGCCTCACACGTCTGTGACAGACGATTTAATCAGTGTTTGAGGCAAGACTTTTCATGGCTGTATAAGCCGATACGGGAGCGGCATAGTTTTCCGCACGCTCTACAAGTGAAGGTGGAATTTGAGACTGGCACATGCATGTTTAGATGACGTTTTTGCCTTTTGTTAGCGAGACCAGAAAACCAGGCATTATCGTGTGTTTTACGCCCATCAAACACACGCTTACGCCATTCGTCCCTATCCTTAGCAAGCTTCTCCCAGCTTTGATGGTCAATGTTAAACGCAGCCATGTCCCGTTTGGCGCAATCTTTGAAACGCAGCATAGGTCTTCCAACCCCTCTTTTAGCGTTTGCTACAGCGCTAAGCAGAACACGCCGTGGTAGACGCGAAGGTTCCATCCAGTGCACATGCCCTAACCACCGCAATCGTCTCTGCTTAAGCAGGGCGGTAAAACTAGTCAGCTACGCAATTTCTAGAACTCGCTCATTTGTGACTCTGTCCTGCCAGGTTATATGCAAGATATTTCTTACGCAGCGCATATGAAATGTATTGAGTCGACGTTCCTGTTTTGCATACGATGTCCAGGTTTCAGCTCCGTACAAGAGTATGCTCTCTTTCTCTTTTTTCTAGATTAGATAGATAGAGTTTGATAAACAATAATCTTGGTTTTTGTAGTCAGGTGTTTATTGTTCTATACTCTGGTACTGAGCTTGCCGAAAATGGTCGCCGCCTTGCCGATTCGCGTATCGATCTCAGCATCGAACGTGCGATTATTCGACACAGTCGACCCCAGGTAGCAAAACTTATCGACTATGCTCAAGGGAACACCGGCTAGCATGATGTGTGGTGCATCTGCGCCTTGAGCTAGCACTACTGTTTTTTTGGCATTAATAGTCATAGAGAACAAAGTACACGCATGGGAAAATTTATCGACAATGACTTGAAGCTCACTTTGAGAATTAGCAACGAACGCTGCATCGTCAGCAAACAGAAGGCTATCGACGAATATGTCATCGCGGTTTCGCTTAGACTTAAGAAGCGAGATATTGTACAGCTTCCCGTCAGCCCTCGTGTGCAGGTGGATACCCTGTTGGTCATCGCCGAAAGCTACTTTAAAAAGCAATGAAAAGAAAATACCAAACAGGGTAGGAGCCAACACGCAGCCTTGGCGAACACCTCTACGCATTTCAAACGGCTCGGATCCTTTCATGTCCATATGGAAGGATTTAACGAGGCTCAGAAGTTTTGGCGGGCACCCGATGTTTACAAGTGCAGTGTAAAGGCCCTCTCTGCTAACGGTGTCGAAGGCTTTGTTAAGGTCTACGAACTTTTTCTACTAGGTTTTACACAATTCCGGTTGACATTTTGTATTTACATTAAAAAAATCTTTTAAGGGCTGAACCTGCCCCATGAAACGGAGTAACTATCCCCGTGGAAATCTAGAGTATTTCTCCAGATTCATTATTATTAGTATTAGGTATTTGAACGTCCATAAAAAATGGGAATCTTACAAGGTGGTTGTTAAACAGAACTGGTCCCCCTGAGTCTCCAGTACAGACTCCTCCAGACCTCTGCCCCAGCTTGGGCTTGCCACATGCGCAGAATATCCAGGTCCGTCTCGCGCAACGCTGGGTGCGCAGCGACACCTTAATCAGCTCTGGACTATTGCGGTTACTTGTAGCGCCGAACCCTAGAATCTGGAACAATTTAAGGTTACTATCAACAGCTGACGGCCGATGTGGTGTAGGGGTAGTGCGACTGCCTGCGACGCTAAGGTTCCGGGTTCGGTCCTCGATGGGACAATCACAAAGTTGATATTTATCACTTTGTGAATTTGTTCTCGGTCTGGTTAGGACATTGCAGGATGACCCGATTGTCCGAAAAGAAATAATTCCGTGCTTCGGAGGGCTCGTTAGGCCGTCGGTTACGGTTGCTGTCTATGACTACTTAGATGCAGGTCGTTACACAACCATGCTCTAGCATGGTTGTGTAACCCTACTACTTGTAGTAGGCCTCTAGGCCTACTACAAGTAGTAGGCGGTTCAAAAACTATGACACCAGGGTTCATTGGGTCGCTAGACGTTTCGGTGTCCCATACGAAAAGAGAGACAATAAACAGCTACCACAGTCCACTGCTGGACATAGAACGTATTAATCGAAAACACGTAATATTGCCCGTTTACTCTTGATTGGTTCTTTAGTTGCCTTTTACGCCACTCATGGATAGATCCGATGATTAGATACCTCGATCAGCTGGGCTAACATGCATGCCACGATAAAATTTTATCACTGCAGTATATCGTTTGCGGCTCACTTCACTGTGAATAATTTTTGCACTTTATTCATCATAATATGTTGTGCATATGTTAGACGTACTGGTGATTTCAAGCCAAACTTGCAAACCAGCACACCAATAATTGTTTGCCCAGATGACACGGGATTCCAGGGCTGCCTCACTCTCAGACCGTGGCACCCTTTCTTAAGAAAAACGATGCTTTTCGACAACCAAAGTGTGATAAGATGTCTTAAGAAGGAAAGAAAAATATACATACATACATACATCAGCCTATTGCAGTCCACTGCTAGACGTAGGCCTCTCCCAGGGTACGCCATAGGGCACGATCTCCCGTTTTCGCCATCACTACCAGCCGCCTTTTTAAAGTCAACGGTCCATCTGGCCGGAGGTCGTCCAACACTACGCTTGCCGCGGGCGTGGTCTCCACTCGAGAACCCGTTTACTCCACCGTCCGTCGGTTCTACGACAGACGTGCCCAGCCCACTGCCACTTCACTTTGCTTCACTTCCAGACTACGTCCGTTACTTTGGTCTTTTTGCGGATAGTCTCATTCCGGATTTTATCCAGGAAAGAAAATATGTACAACATGAAAATTATTTTGCGCCAGAAGATGAACCTAATACACAAGCCAATTTGCAGAACTTGTCATACCGTTACATCGCTATCCAAAAGGTTGGTAGCTCCAGTTCTCGCTATCCTTGGCACGACTAGGCCATTCTTTGGGTAGATGAAGGTCAAAAGCTCGTCGGTCTCGATCAACCCCACGTCATGTTGGAGCATGACCACGTCAGGCCCAGAGCCTTCGTTTCTTATTGTGTACGAGAATCTGGAACATGACTTTTCATCATCATCATCATCATCAATAGCATCAGCATCAGCGGTTAAAAAACTCTGACACTAGGGTTCATCGTGTCATTGGACGACTCGGTGTCCCACACGAAAAGAAGAAGAATAATCACGAGTATCAACAACAGGACAGCCTCCCGCTAACGGGGGCTATTTGCAATTTTTATCTCTACGTACCAAATATGCATGAAAAATTATTTAAATCTGAAAAGTGACGAGTCCTGGCAAAACAGTCAAGGTCAATTTACAAGGTTTAGATATAAAAACAAAAAATATAAACTCTATTTCACAAGCTCGCCAATGTAGAATATTTTCATCCGAGAAGACACCTTTTTTTCGAAAAGCAAGGACTGGTATCAATATATCTTCATCGGTCTTCACAGGGAACGCTGATGGATTCATCCCTTTCGCCTTTTACTGCAAGCATAGGTAGTTGATATTCTATGCCGGCATTACACGAAATACATATATAATATGTGATATATTATATCACGCCTATATCCCTTGCGTACGCACGTAGGTACGCAGAGCATAAACAGCCGTAAAAAAGATCATTTACGCCGCGTCTGACATACATTTGTGGGATATTCAGAAAGTGTATCGCTATAAAGACAGGTTGTCAGCCCATCGCCTAAAATTGCAATACACATGTTACACTCGAGTTCCTCAGTAACCTAATAATAACATGCTATTTTAAGCCAGCATCACACGGCAATCTACTAATCTAGGGATGGCCGATGTACCGCAATGGTAGTGCTACTGCCTGCGGCGCAAAGGGTCCGGGTTCGATTCTATTTGGGGCACTCACAATGTTGATATTATCACGTTGTGAATTTGTTTCCAGTCTGGTTAGGGCATTGCAGGCTAATTCACCTGATTGTCCGTAATAAACATAATTCCGTGGTTTGGAGGACGTGTTATGTTAAGCCGTCGTTCTCGGTTGCTGTCTTTGATTGTGGACGGCCGTCGTTACACAACTATGCTAAGAGGCCTAGTAGTATAAGGGGGTTGAAAAACTCAGGGTTCACGTTCAGGTTTGTAGAAGAAGACGGCAATCTAAGCCGGCATTACACGACATAACATAGATATACCTTGGATGCCTGAACACACGAGTGATCTCAGCTACATCTCTCTTTTCTCTAAGACTTCGAGTGTTGTACATCACGTAGCGCAGTTTCGGCGTGATGCAGTGAGCTGCAGTCAGCACGTGGTGGAGTGCAATGATCGTTCCGGTGCACATTGATTTCATATGCTTATCAGTCAACAGACATGCCTCCGGGTACTCTTCGATGCCCACCTCGTCACCGCCAAACACTCTTCTTGTCCCAGGAAATGGCTTGCTCACAGAATGGAAAAATCCATAAGTGGTTCCGAGTGCATTTTGAATGTACAGCAGAAATATTACGGCAATAGTTGGTATTTGAATGATCTTGGTCATCGTTTCAATGTTTATGTTCTAAACGCTTTCCTTGTTTAGGTAACGATTTTTTTGTTAAAACTACAAAATAAATGTAGATTTTGGTAGATTTGTTTGATAGATAATTCTAGATGACAGCAACATTGGACCATGGACATTTTACAAGATTCGAGCAACGCGGTCTTCCGTCTCTTTCCGACTCCATAGAAATAGTTCTGTCGCTTTTTGATAAACATCAAAGGATTTCACCAATGTTTCACGTTCGTTGTGCCATCTTTTCAAACACCCTAAAAATGTTTGATAATTTCTATTTCCATTTCAAAATATCAACCCTTTTGAGTCACCGTCGCTCAAATACCTAAATATATTTCCATAATCTTTCATAATCAAACCTACCATCCTGTCCTTAAACTTCAAAACACTTGTAACTCTTGCGGTTTCTATTGAAACAGGCCCTTTCACCGTTGCGGCTGTATTTCTACCGATTATAAAAAGAAGGTTTTAAACTTGACCAGTGTGTCGCGACCAGCCTTATGTTGTGAAACTACAGGCACAAAATAGAGAATGTACAGAAGGATCACTCGGCCCTTTTTTCGATTATTTCCGCTTTCGGCAAGGGCTGCCACAGTTTTCTTACCAATTTTATTCAATGTAGTAGATACCTAAACATACAGGGAGTAACAGAAAGGCTATATCAAGCCGAAAGGTGCTCATGAAATTGAACAACTTTCCCCATTTCCCCACTTTGACCTCCTTTCGGCTTGGTATACCCTTTCTGTTACTCCCTGTATTTACATTACGTATACTATCTACATAGCACAATTATTATGAAAAGGGGGATGACGAATGGGTAGATATCTGCTCTGGGGCTGTTTAGACTGAGCATCACCCCATTGCTTTCCCGTGGGAGTCGTAAAAGGCAACTAAGGGACTTGAGGGTGTGTATTACAATTTTAGGCGATGGGCTGGCACCCTATCGCTATGGCGATACACAATTTTCCGAATGACCCTCAAATTTTTGTCAGACGTGGCGTAAATGACCGTTTTTGCAGCCTTTTACGCTCTGTCTACCCCGCAAGGGATAATAGACGTGATATGTGTATGTATGTTCATCAAAAATTAAAAGTTGCCCTTATTTAAGTAGAAACTCAAATCAAAGTTAATAATCTTGTTTGTTCTTTTATGAAAGCAAGTTATTATTAAAGTTGGTACAAAATATTATAGGAACATTGTACAAATCACATCGTATTCTAATAAACCTATTTATTACCTATTTATAATTGTGTGAAGCCATTTTGCACGTCCGCACCAAACGCGGTTGACACTCGACTACAAGTGTGTTTGGATTGGTTTGGATTTCCTTGTAAACGGCGGCGTGTCAAATTGTGGAGAGTTTTGTGACGTTTGCTTGTAGTGAGCTCTCTGTATTGGGCGCGCAGCCGCCAATACTTACTTTGTGCTACAGGCTACAAGTCTACAGGTGAAATTCTTAGTACATTACGTAGCCGGTTAATATTCCTGGTATCATAATGGCTGACCGACTACGCAATGAACATACAATTTTACCTGTAAAAATTTTACCTGTAAAATTGTAGCCTGTAGTTTGACAATATCGGCCAGTTCGCTGCATGTACGATACATGCATATACAGGCGCGTGCTAACAGTTACGCTGGTTTTGAATACCAAATTTTAAAACACTTTCCGTGTTAGGTACCTATACAATTTTAAAAACTTGCAATTTTTTCAAGCGCCATTTACACCACGTTTGACAACAGTTTGAGGGTTATTCGGAATATTATGTATCGCTATAGTGACAGGTTGTCAGCCCATCGCCTAAAATTGCAATACACACCCTCGAGTCCCTTAGTTGCCTCCTACGACACCCACGGGAAAGATATGGGGTGATGCTATTCTAAGCCGGCATCACACGGCTTTTCATATACTTATATATATAATTACATAAATTCTTTGAGGTAAGTTGTTGAGTTTCACGAGTAAAACACACCTTGAAAATATTGACACTAAATGAAATGTAACCTAGTATTACCTATTAAGAATTTCGACTCTATGAAGTCGGGTATGTTTTTGTTAGATTACTTAATACTTGTGGCCCTCCTGAGAGCTATAACAACTCATTCAACGAAATTGAAGTTAGACTGATGTAGAACAAACTTGTTCCAATTTTGAAATACTTATGATTAAACCCTTGGGTCCTGTGCTCTGGGTCGATTTTGACAATACTTAGGGTTATTCCCGGATATGTGCCTCAGCGGGATATGCGCCTCAGTTTAGTTGTGTGAAAAGTAAAATATACGCACAAAAAATTCCTTTATTAAACAAAAGCATCCCTTCCCCCCTTAAGTCTGCCACAATGCGTTGGCGCGTGCGGACATGCGTGGGAGTGTTTTTGACAGCGACGTGATCAACTATCGGAATTTTACTTTATGAATGAACTTTGACCTACCATAACTTTGGATTTGACTGGTAACTGTTCTCTTTCTTTACGTCTAAATAAGGAGTGGGATGTGTACATTATGTAATAGGCCAATTTTTGAATTAATAAATGTATTTGTATTCATTTTTGATACGGGCATATATCCCTGTGAAAAAGGATATGTGCCTCGATACGTTTTGGGATATGTGCCCTTAGGGCCTTGTCTGACTTTGATGCAGGAATGTTATGAATATGTAATTTTTATACGGATATGGACACGGATATGTTATTGTTTCGGATTATCCGTTAGTTTCTGATATTTTTAGTTGCAGATATCATACAAATAGTTCATCTTTTGTTTATTTCGGTTACGTTTTGGGATAGTCCCTAAGGGCACATATGCCTTTTCTGACTTTTATACAGGAATATTATGGATATATCGTCGACACGAAAGAAGAAGAAGATGGATATGTTATTTTGGTTACAAAAATGGATACGGATATATAATTATTACGGATTACCCGTTAGTTTCGGATAATTTTGGTTACAGACATCAAACAAATTGTTCTTTTTCTGTTCATTTATTTATTGGACCAAATATTATATTATAAATAGGTTTTGTTATTTAGTATTATATGTATGTATTAAAATAGTATTAAAATACAGTAATAATTTAGTCAATTATGTTTAAAATATTTGTTTTTTTGCCAAGTGCACATATCCCTTCCAAAAAAATCACTCTGGGGCAAATATCCGGCATGTAAGGCGTATATCCCGGTTTTCACTTTTATTTTAAACTTAAAATATACGGCTAATTAAAATGATTATTTTCAAAAGGCCATTTAAAATCAGTAAATAAACGTTCGAATTATATATATTTAAGAAAATAATTTGATAATTATTTCAAAATGAAAAGATATGAACAAAATAAAAAAGGTTGGGCATATATCCCGGACTTACCCTATTGTTATTTTTAAGAAATGAACCGTTTGAAGGCGATTCTCTTGCGCATTTTTTTTGCCAAACAAAAGTTAAAAACATTGCTTTCTATCGGTCGCAGAAAACATAATGAATAGAAATCTATATCTACGCCGCAATGTATATCGATATTTTTGTTTAGTGTTGATAAAAGCGCGGCGCTACGTCTGACAAATATTTGAAGCCGTTACAGAAAGATCAACGTGAATCACAGCTTGTCAGCCGGTCGCCTAAGATGGTCATTAACATGAAACCCTCGAGTCCCTTAGTCGCCGGACATACATACATACATACATACAGATATCACGCCTATAATCCCTTGCGGGGTAGGCAGAGCTATATGGCCGCAAAAACGGACATTTACGCCACGTCTGACAAATATTTGAGGGACATTCTGAAAATTGTGTATCGCCATAGTAACAGGTTGCCAGCCCATCGCCTAAAATTGCAATACACACCCTCGAGTCCCTTAGTCGCCTCTTACGACTCCCACGGGTAAGAAATGGGGTGATGCTATTCTGATCCGGCATCACACGGCACCGGACAGTCGCCGGACATATCCTTCAAAACGACTAAACTCCTACACATTTTCTACGGGAAGTCAGAGTTGTAGGTTTATCTATATTTACTGAGGCACAATGTCTACAAAATTACCCTACTATATAACATAATAAACACATGTGCGGATACCATGAATCTTATCCTGAATCGCAATATATCAACACTCAGTGACAATAGAATTGCAGACAACATGTAGCGTCGTGATAAATCTTCGTAGTGGTCTCCAATTCGCCTAGCTTAACTGTCCATTGACGGCCGATGTGGCGCAGTGGTAATGCGACTGCCTGCGACGCAACAGTTCCGGGTTCGATTCTCGATGGGACACTCACAGAGTCGATATTTATCACTTTGTGAATTTGTTCCCGGTCTGGTTAGGACATTGCAGGGTGAACCAACTGATTGTACGAAAAAGAAATGGTTCCGTGCTTCGGAGGGCACGTTAAGCCGTCGGTCCCGGTTGCTGTCTAAGATGACTTAGACGGCGGTCGTAACACAACCATGTCAGAGGCCTACTAGTGGTAGTAGGCGGCTGAACAACTCTGACACCAGGGTTCATCGGGTCGTTGGACGACTCGGTGTCCCACACGAAAAGAGAGAGACTGTCCATGCATCAAGGATTTTACATAATACCACAGAACAATAACTAGTATTATACACAGGTTGTATAGGACGCCATGCTAAGCATCTCCCTCGATCTTCTTTTTGCGTGTGGGGCATCGAGTCGTCCAACGACCCGATGAACCCTGGTGTGGTTACACAACCATGTCAGAGGCCTACAACTAGTAGTGGACGGTTCGAAAACTCTGACACCAGGGTTCATCGTGTCGTTGGACGACTCGATGTCCCACACGAAAAGAGAGACTTATTACTATGTAAAAAAGTGCAAAAAATATTTTAAGAAGTTCTCCACTTTCTCCCAAAAAACATAAACAGGTCTGGTATTTGCTAGAGCCGGAATTATTTCGTACAGTTCAATCAATTGCGTACCGTGAGTTTAATCTAAGTAGCTACCTACCTAACTTCTACTCATAAAGAATGCCCAATCCAATTGTTATAAAACTACGGGCTACAAGTCTACAGGTGAAATTCTTTATACATTGCGTAGCGTAATATTTCTGGTATCAATGGCTAACCGACTACGCAATGAAAATTGATTTTCACCAGTAAAATTGTAGTAGTTCGATCATATCGGGCACTGGCCGGGAAAACAACGGGAATACTGGGCTGGGAGGGCTCGGCAGGCGATATTTGAAATGCTTGAGCGTGGCTTAGATAAACTGGTTTTATGCTATAACTACCTCAAACGTTGTAGCTATTACTATAATATTCTAAATCTGAGAGTTTGTGTGTATGTGTGTATGTTTGTTACCTCTTCACGCTCAAACGGCTTGACCGATTTGAATGAAATTTGGAACACAGGTAGAGTATAACCTGGAATCACACATAGGGCACCGCAGGAAACAACTATTACCACGGGAAAATAAGTGGTAGCGGGTGAACCGCTGGGCGGAAATCCAGTATATTATATTGGGCATTTTATTCTAGTGACCGATAGCGAAATATCTAGATGGCTGGTGATAAAGAACAGCTTTTCCCAAGGATCATAGATCGAAATATGACATAAACATTTTGAGTTTCCAAAGTTTAACTCAAATCAGCTGATGGGCAATTTGGTATGGGAGGTACAGGTTTTTTCGTATTTCGACCTACGTTCCTTGGAAAAAGTTGGTCCTTTCACCAGCCCGTCTTGAGTTTACGCTATCCGTCAGTTATAAATTTTCACCCTGTATTATCAAATTATTTTCGATTACCAAAACGTAATGTAATCACCAAAATTCAATTTCGGCGCTTTAATGGCCAAGGTCGTTTGTCGATTCGGTGTTCCACACGAAAAGAAGAAGTGGCTAGAATACTTTGAAATTTAGCCCATTACGCTCCCCTACTATTTTGTTACTGTGTGGGTGGTTTGGTAGGCAGCCGAATGAAAAAAAATGAAATTAGTATTTCGCGTTGACTGTCGAATTCCTGTCGAATTGCGTCAAAGGAAATGGACAGGCACCGAACCGTAAATCTTTTTAAATGGACAGAATTGCGATAAAAATGTTTCCGAAATTATTCCTTGGAACCATTTTAGTTATTTGAAAAGCTTTTCTAAAGGCCAAGAGATTAAATCTGAGGGGGATTTAAAAGTTGTTTACGAATGGATTTAAGTTCTTATGTACGTTTAAACTGATATAGAAAATGCTTTTACATTAGGATCCCGAGGTACTTATCTAACATTTAAGCCACCACGACCTATTTACTTTGGGTTAAGTAAGTAGTTTGTAAATTACAAAATACAGGGTACTTTTTTAGTCTAAACGTTAAGGCAAAATTCTCGGATTTGATTTTACTCATCATTGCGCACAACTTTTTGTTTCATATATTTTAGGCAAATAAATATTTGTTATTTATGACACAGTTGTTTTTATTTTGTAGTTTCATAGGTTCTACATTGTTCTCAGTAGTTCCTTATCAACTGAGTTAGTATCAGTAGTTACTTCATGAGAGCTAATGGAACTACTGATATAGTATACCAGTTCCTGTACCGAAAACAAAAGAGATTGATTCTGTTAATTATACATACACATATCACGCCTATAATCCATTGCGGGGTAGGCAGAGCGTAAACAGCGACAAAAAACGGCCATTTACACCACGTCTGACAAATGTTTGAGGGTTATTTGGAATATTGTATATCGCTATAGCGACAGGTTGTCAGCCCATCGCCTATAATTGCAATACACACCCTCGAGTCCCTTAGTCGCCTCTTACGACTCCCACGGGAAAGATATGGGGTGATGCTATTTTAAGCCGGCATCACGGCATGGTTATTATAGTAGATACTATTAAATGCATTTTAATACATAATTTTCGTTGAACGACTCGGTGTCCCACACAAAAAGAAGAAGAACACAGATAATAACCAATTGACAACCCAAGACATCAAGAACGCTTGGCAAATAGTAGGTATGTGTTAGTTGACAGTATGACTCTATACATTTTGGTCGAGTAGGTATTGAATTTTATATGGAACAGCCGGTTCTTTTTGTGATTTTGGAGCAGACATCCGAAAGTTGTTAAAATCATTTAGTTAAATCACTCTGTAGTGTACGTGCTAATAAAAAATTATTCGAGTCCCTTTGTCGCCTTTTACGACACCCATGAGTGATGCTATTCTTAGCCGGCATCACACGGCAAAGTATATAGGGTGAAATTCTACTAGTGACCGATAGCGAAATCTCAAGACTAGATGATGATAAGCAACAAAGGAACATAGGTTGAATTACGACAAAAATATTTTGAGTTTTCTTAGTAACGATACCATTTGTATGGGAAGTGGGAGGTCAAATTTTGTTTCGTATTTCGGTTTATGTGTCTTGGGAAAAGTTGTTCCTCATCACCAGCCCGTCTTGAGAATTCGCTATCGGTGACTAGTAGAATTTCACCCTATATACTTTGCCGTGTGATGCCGGCTTAGAATAGCATCACTCATGGGTATTGCAATTTTAGCCGATGGGCTGACAACCTGTCACAATGGTGATACACAATTTTCCGAATGATCTTTCTGAATGTGGCGTAAATGGCCGTTTTTTGAAGCCGTTTATGCTCTGCCTACCCCGAAAGGGATGAAGGCATGATATATGTATGTATATACTTTTTATCATCTATCTACTACTCCTTGTACACCAAGTCGAGGAAATTATGTCTACAGTACACATGCCACACCACACCTTAGTAACGCTAGTTACTAGTTATTATTCTGTGACCTTAGGTACAGGCACAGAATAATAACTTGGTACAGGTAGGTTACATACACGTGCTGTGTCCAATATTATCAAACTACAGACTACAATTTTACAGCTGAAATTCGATGTTCATTGCGTAGTCGGGTAGCCATTTTGATACCAGGAGTATGAAAAGGCTACGCAATGTATTAAGAATTTCACATGTAGACTTGTAGCCTGTAGTTTCATAACAGGCACCTGGAGACAGTTTAATATAAAATTCTTAAGAAACAACAAGAACAAAAACAAGACTAATGAACGGACACAAGCTGTCTTGTTCTCTTACTTCTTTGTTAATTTGTTGTAACCAACTTCAAAAATGAGGTTATCAATTTCTTATACATGGTACTAACGTTGTGGTTTTTGGTGTACGAGTGCTTTTTGACAAGTGACATTGTTATGTTTTTTCATACTACTAGATTTCTACCCAGCGATTTCATCCGCTGCCACTCATTTTCCCGTGGTAATAGTTGTTTTCCCGCTGAAAAAGTGGCCTATGTGTTATTTCGGGTTATATTCTACCTGTGTTCCAAATTTCATCCAAATCGGTCAAGCCGTTTGAGCGTGAAGAGGTGACAAACATACATTACATACACACACACACAAACTCTCAGATTTATGAGTACAGATTTATGCTCATAATATAGAAAGTTAAAACAAGGTATTAGATCGATTTCAAATTATACTTTTTGTTTACGGATAGCTTATATTTTTTTATATCATTCAAAGTCAAAGTCAACTTTATTACTTAAATAGAAATTGAAATAATAAAAAAGTAGATTTTAAGAGCTTCGAGCTACTACACAAAAGTCACAATTTCAGGATTAAGTTGTGCATATTTTGGAGCTCTTTATAGAGCTCGAAATTATAAAATATAAAATAAACACAACTTAAATCCTTTTAAATTGTTTTATTGTTGTAAGTAATACTTGTGCAAACTTAAGAAAATATTACTATTCTTGAGGTGTTTATTAACTGATGAAAAAAACGGAGGGGCTTTCTTTTTACCTGAACGTTACCTTCCAGATGCTTCCAGGCAAGATGATGAACTTTTTTATGTCAACAGTCTAGTCTTGAGCTAAAGGTCAGCTCAAACAGAACTAATAACAGCGCTGCTTAGGGTACCTTGGCTAGCGTTGTGTAAAAAAGTAGATGAAAACAAAAAGGTCAAATGTGGCGCAGACTTGAAAATTTACAATTTTGGTGTCACTTTCGGAAAGGGGGTGGTCTAAAATATACATCGTACATACATACATCAGCCTACTGCTAGACGTAGGCCTCCCCCAAGGTACGCCATAGGGCACGATCTCTCGTTTTCGCCATCCAGTCGCCACCAGGCGTCTTTTATAAGTCATCGGTCTATCGGGCCCGACGGCGTCCGACGCTACGCTTGCCGAGGCGCGATCTGCACTCGAGAACATAAATATAAAAACAAACATACATACATACATAAATCACGCCTATATCCCTTACGGGGTAGGCAGAGCGTTAACGGCCGTAAAACGGATATTAACACCACGTCTGACAAAAGTTCGAGGGTCAATCAGATAACTGTGTGATACACAGTATAGTGACAATAAAATCAAAATTGCAATACACATCTAACCCTCGAGTCCCTTATATAAATAAATAAATAGACCCAAAAATCGATAGAAACAGGTTACTTGGCAATAGCATAAGATCGCAGCCGCCAATACTTACTTTGTGATAAGATGCTGCTATCCAAACCACAGACTCCATAAAACTCTCAGAGTATTGGACATACAAGAAAACTTAATAATTATTTATTCAAAAAACATAATCACAAAAATAAAATATATGATATGGCCGTGTGTTGCCGGCTTAGGATAAGCACAACCCCGTTACTTTCCCGCGGGTGTCTTATGAGGCGACTAAGGGACTGGAGGGTCTCATGTGTAATAATGTGTATTACAATTTTAGGCCACAGGCTGACAAACTCGTACTACCTCTATAGTCTATGCTAAAATGATACACGATTTTTCTGAAACGGCTCTCAAATATTTCTCAGACGTGGCGATAGCGACCGTATTTTACGGCCGACTCTGTGCCTACCCCATAAGTGATAAATGCGTGATATAATATGTATGTGTGTGTGTGTTGTGCGCTGACTTTTTTGTAGTTATCATAAAAATAATTATTAGCTGGATTTGATAACCTTTTTTATTCTTTATTGAAGTAGGTAAAAACAATCACTTTTTATACACCCATTTATCCCACATGATCCCTATTTATTCCTCGAAAACAAACAACTGATGATGTGTGGGCATTACAAGGGCTGTGGGGCTTGTATGGTGAAGGGCGGATCTTCTCGGATCTCTGCATGTACTCTCCCTTTGATAAATAGAAGCAATAAATAAGAAAGACTTGCGGGATTCGTGTTTACTTCAGATGAGAGTTGGATTTAAAATGAGATTGCTACATCTTTGATGGCGTACATATACACACACACACACACACATATATACCACGTCTACACACACACACACATATCACGCCTTTATCCGTTGCGGGGTAGACAGAGCGTTAGTTGCCGTAAAATACGATCGTTATCGCTACTATGGTTAATTATGCACTCACAGTGCTATATTTTTTTTATAAATGTAAATAAGAAATTGAAAAATTGTTAGCGCCCGACGCTTGTACGTTGCTTCCAGACGAGTACCAAGAGATTGAAAATATGGAAGTGTTAGGCGAGGCTACCGGCGCAGTTGGCAGAGCATTGGGACGGTACCCCATGGTCCCGGGTTCGCTATCGCCACGTCTGACAAATAGGTATTTGAAGGCCGCTTCAGTATAGTGACTGGTTATCACCCTGTCGCCTAAACTTGTACACATGAAACCCTCGAGTCCCTTATTCACCTGTTACAACACCCGCGGGAAAGATATGGGGTAGTGCTATTATAAGCCGGCATCACACGGCCGAGTACATACTAATAAACAAATCATCTTTTGATGACGTAGGTTTTCCGTATCTTATAAATTGTGATGGGACCACATGCGACAAGCTCTGGAACAAGTAGTCTGGAAGTGTAACAAACTGAAGTGGCAGTGAGCTGGGCACATCTGTCGTAGAACCGATGGACGGTGGAGTAAGCGGGTTCTCGAGTGGAGGCCACGCCTCGGCAAGCGTAGCGTTGGACTACCTCCGTCCAGATGGACCGATGACTTAAAAAAGGCGGCTGGTAGCGATTGGATGGAGAAAACGAGAGATCGTGCCCTATGGCGTACCCTGGGTGGGCTGCAATAGGCTGATGAATGTATGTCATTCATTATCTCACAATCACAACATCTGACATACATACATACATAATTCACGCCTATATCTCTTACGGGGTAGGCAGAGTGTTAACGGCCGTTCAACGGATATTAACACCACGTCTGACAAAAGTTTGAGGGTCAATCAGATAACTGTGTATCACTATAGTGACAGGTAGTCAGCCCGTCGCCTAAAATGGCAATACACACCCTCGAGTCCCTAAGTCGCCTCTTACGACACCCATGGGTAAGAAATGGGGTGATGCTATTCTAAGCCGGCATTACACGGCAAATATCTGACAACTCTGCAAATTTTACTTCATCATATTTTCTTCCATATATTTTCCATGCAAAACAGCAAATTGAATAACAAAACAGCTATTTCTTTCAGCAGTTAAGGCCATGCCAATAAACCATACCACAACCAAACCATATCATCTCTTTTTGTATGGAACTGACAGCTGTCAAATATGGCTTAATGGGATGGCATTACAGTACAGTGCCACAAAAAAGCGCTATCAACTATTTGTTGTGACTTGCAAACATTTCACAATGGGTAGCTCAACAGATATAAGAAAATACATTGTCTGAAAATAAAAGCAATGCTGTAGGGACACAAATGTAAAATAGTTATATTAATTAACCCTGAAGCTGACCTAATCTTCCGGAAGTTCTCAGGCCTATAATAAATGGCTTCAGCAGGCCCAGGGTGGTAAACCGATGCCAATCACCATGCGGTGATTGCAAGAATTAATCACTTTGCTGCGAGACCTTCCAGAGAAATGTAACTTATTAAGCGTAATGGAATGATAGCACGGATTTGGGAAGTGGACGTAGCGGTCTTAGTCGGTACGGCTGGCATTATTTAAGGGCATTACTTACAAAAAAATACTAAAGTCGTTTATTCTTTTTACGATTGTATTACGTGTGTCTGTAAGCGCACATTACATTTTGTGTTATTTTTACACTTGCATAAATTTTCGATTCAATGAAAGGTAGCTCATTTCTTGAATTACATTTTTAAGTATCTACAATTAAATTAATATTATTAAATATTGGCAGCCTGTCCAGCGGTTTCACCCGCTGCTAACCGTTTTCCCGGGAAAACAAAACATTTTTATATAGACTATGTTTATCAGGGATAATTTAGGATTCTAATGGCTCAAAGATTATTTTAAATCGGTACAGTAGTTTCGAACCTTATTCGATTCAAACAATCGATCAAATCTTTTCACTTTAAACTCGTAAAATACTAGTGTAGATACCAGTATTGTCTATGTGACAGTTAACGTAGTGTAAAAATACCCAGTTTGAGTCGTTTTTATCCTTTGCAAACGAAAGTATGTTAGCATATACCTAAAATGACACAAAATAATAAATTGGGATCGGCCAATGCTCAAGAAACTAGGTAAAAGCCAAAAATAAACTACTTTAATATTTTTGAAACATGAAAAGTTAGGCATATTGGCCTATTTTCTGTGCGGCAGTGGCTAGAAATTCTTTCATCTCTAGTCTGGTCAGAGTGTTTCACAAAATCTGACGTAGAGTTTATAACATTGGCTAAATATCTACTGACCGTGGTTAACCTGATTGCATTCCCAAAGAGGATGGACGTCAAGTAAACAACTGGTATTCCAACATGAGTTTGAGAACTGAACATGTCTAATAGGCCTGACGATACAAGAAGACTATTAGAGTAAGGTTTTTATCAAGCGATTTTACCCGCTTCCACTTCCTAACGAATTTACCCATACGGTACTGAATTTATCTAGACCTATCAAGCTGCAGCGTGATAAAAGAAGCTTTCACATACATGTACATATCACGCCTATATCCCTTGCTGGGTAGGCAGAGCGTGAACTAACGTAAAGCAGATACATACGCCGGGCTGACAAACATTGGTTTGGTCGGTCATTGAAAATTGTGTAGATATCACCTTGGGTACTATATACTCTAAGATATCACCATAGTGATAGGTTATCTTATACGTTAGGTGGTTGCAAGGTCTCTCTTATGTACACAATTCTGTCAACTACTTTGAAATGTAGAGTCAGTCTAGAAAAATGGGTTTGATTTTGATGGTACTAAATTAAAATGTTATTCATGGTCAGGAGTTACGATTCAGGCATACGAATTGATTAAATAGACCGTAGAAAGTACCAATATAGTGTTACGCTACCATGCCATTTAAATAGCGTAAACAATGATTATTTTGCCATGAGTTTATCTTTTTAATCTCTCTTTTCGTGTGGGACACCAAGTCGTCCAACGACCCGATGAGCCCTGTGTCAGATCTTTTTAATATTACTAGTCCTGTAGCCCGGATGTGTTACAACAAAATCTACCTAAATTTCCAGAGAACTTATTTGGTTTTAAATATTCACGGCACATCCGCGTAACCCTTGTTAGGGAAACCTACCAGCTAGCAAGGTACAGTCAGCAAGTAACTGGTGGAACGTGAATATTTTTAACGTGAATATCTTTAAATTATTCTAAACTTCTAGCTTTAATTCTAATTTTTTATGAAGAGTGCATGTTCAAAAATGTTGTGAAGAAATAAGAGATAATTTTACGCTGAATAAATTATCAAAGATTAATTTCAGTACTCTAAATCAATTTTTGCGGTGGATAAGCGAGTTTAGGCTAAGAACTTTGGTCGGAAATCACCTGCGTAGAATTCAGTCACCGAATTCAAGACTTAAATATTCTATAATGTGTGCGGAAAATGTTTGATGCAACAACGACCAGAAATTCCATCTAAGTATTTTAAAAATCATTATCTGAAAAACCGTCAAAAAAGAAGTCCAAGAAAAAAAAACATAAAAATAGTATTATATTTAGAGCGATTTAGATATAATTAGTTTCTAAAGATAATGTATTTATTTACATCAACTTTAAAGGTGCTATTCCGAACAGAGCGGCCGACAGCATATGGCCGGCACTACTGGTTCGTATGGATTTGTATGGGATACTATCCGAACCGAGCGGCCGACGTATTGCTCACACAGTACATAGGTATATTTTTCGCTAACTGTACCACACTGGCCGCTCTGATTGGCAGATCCTTTACATAATTACTAATGTTACTATCCCCAACTACAAATTAGAGAGACGGCAAGTCCGCAACCCTGTTTCAGCGTTTCGTAAGAGCGGAGGCCTGCCATTAAAGTTGCAAATAGTAACGTGTATCTTACAAACGAGGTAGGAACAGTCAAGTACACGTGCGGTTAGACACTCAAACCGCCAATGTAAGTCTTATGCGCGCGGCATAGCAACGGTCCAAAGTCCAAACAGACTGATCTCTACAGTTTTTTTCGACGGAAGGAGTTTGTGAACATTTTTTTTGATATGGCAAAGCCACTGGCTTCACATCTCGTTAATTGAGAAGTATTTCGCCATTTATGTCAGGTTAGTTGAATCAAGTCGTTGTAAGGTTATGTTTATTCATTTGTAAGGTGATTTGGTATTACGCCGAGGGAGAGTCCACAACCCAGAGATCCTATTCCTACGACTAGGGGCTGTGTTGTGCAGTTTATGTAGCAATAGAAACGTGATATTAAAATTTCTGCGCCACGTACTGACCCGCTCCTCACTATTACACAATGTCAAATATATGCCTTTATCACAATTTTCTTTTTAATATTCAGTTTAAGAATAGTTTGTTGCGTAAAATACTATCTGAATTATTCACCAAACACTCAAATGAATTTGAAAAACAAAATTATAACCAATTCCCATCCGCCATTACGGAAAAGCAACGAACAAGTCCGTTTGCGAAATCTTATAATAAACCAACAAATTACGGCTATCACAGGTTGTCATTTGTATGGTGGCTGTCCCAAATCTTTATTATATTCTTTTCGAGTGGTACACCGAGTCGTCCAACGACTCGATGAACCCTTTACATATTCCGGTGCGTGTGCGATGCACATAGCTTTTTACAAACATTTAAACATTGTTGGAAAGCTGGGTCATTTTTTGGTATTGGTACTTTACATTCTTTCTTGGTGAAGTTGAGTACGTATAAATACTTCAGGAACTCGTGTATAACTCGCCTTAACCCAGCCAATATGCCGGAACGATTTCCAAACTTGAACTGTAGAGACATCTCACTGAATATTAATGAGCGAACGCTATTTTTAAATTCGTGGCAAATATAGATTCGCAAAGATCCTCAGTATTATGGAAGTAATGAGTTGACATTTTACCTAGGTAACAGATTGTAAAAACGAGTGTACAGAGCATTGATAAAACACTGTTACAAGAAATACTCATAAAATAATATTGTAAGTAATTTTTAAATGGTAACTTTTTTTTCGTCCTTGTGATTTGACATAGTACGTATTATTAGGCCTGATTTCAAACTGGCGTTAACTACTACATAGTTTAGGTTAAATAGTACTTGTAGGAGTTGTAGGTACTTAAGAATTACTAGATTAAAAACTCATTGCTCGTAAAGTCATATTAAAATATCTACAGAGTAAAAAACTGCGAGAATATACGTCCGGTTTTTCATGCACCGGGAAGAATGTTCCCACCTCACCCTCACCTAAAATTAAACCTTAACTACCCGCATTAGATTTCAAAACCAATGAAATGAAATTGGATATGGTCTCAATATAATGAATAATCTTGTAAGTTCTAGAAAATCCCATAAATTGTTTTTAGATTTCACTAGTGTAAGTCAAATTTTTGTATTATCATTAGATTTCATGATATAAGCCTAGGCACAGGACCGGCGTAGTTGGCGAGAAAAAGAAGAGGCCTATACTCAGCAGTGGGCAGATGTGAGCTGATATGATGATGATTTAGCCTAGGCACACGTTGTTCCCCAGCCCGGCCAAATGGGGTTAATATTTTTTTTAGGTTTCGAGACTGTTAAGGCGAGTGTACTCGTGAACGACCTCCACAGTGGCACCACTTCACACAAAAATAAATAAATAATCAATCAGAATGCCCAAGTTTTTAGTATTATCCTTAAGTAAAATTAAAAACTGCACACTCAATGAAATATTCTCTGCGTTTAAAGTTATGGCAATTCATACCAAAAGTGGCCGTTTTCAGACACTTGTTACCATAACTTTAATTACAGCGAATATTTCATTGAGTTTGCCTACGTTCTCATCAACTTGTACTCCACTAGTTACACAGCGGAAGAACCAGATCCAACATACTGTAAGACCTACTACACAAAATACGGATTCAGCATTTTGCGTGGAACCCGGACGTTACGCAAGGCAGTTAAAAAATAGATGGCGGTAGAACAAAAATAATTTATATTCTTAATAATGACGTCTAACACCTAGTGATCCGTGACCAACGAAACGAAGGAATTGTATAATCCAAAATAAACACAACTTCAATCCGTTTAAAATTATTTTATTGTGATTTTAGCACTTATTGAGTAGGTACTATAACTTTGTTTTAAATTAAAGACGTACTGTATTCTTCGGCTTGGGTAGTTGCCTTTCTTAGTGAGCCAAGATAGATAGAATCAATTTTACAGCTGGCCTGGTTGGGTAGGAAGGAAGGTCCATTCGTTTTGCCATTAATTTATTCTGTTCTAATTACTTTGCAGAACAGACTTATGACGCCAGTTGAGATATTACTTAAACAAGGAGTATTTATTTTCCCAAAAGACCAGAATCCAAGGCTGCTTTGTATCACGATTCTAATGTCATTACAATGTGTTGTTCTCTGCACTTACACACACAACACACACACACACTCATACAAAAAGGGTTAATTGGTTACCTTTTTTTTCCTTTTTTTTAGTTTTGTGTGATTGTTTTAATCAATTTCACCCTCGGAGAATATGTTATTTTTTGAAATGAGAAGGTGGGTGCTGGAAATCAGTGCAGACAGGTGGTCTTTGGGAACCTGTTCTGCAATAACTGAGCCTCCCACCTTTTGCTACATAATTATAAATTTGTGTTCACGTGTTTGGTTTCTACAGAGATTTTATGTACGATAAGGCATTTTATTATTGTTATTATTTCCATGGGAGTCGTAAGAGGCGATTAGGGACTCGAGGTGTGTATTGCAATTTTAGGCGATGAGCTGACAACCTATGGCGATACACAATTTTCCGAATGACCGAATGATCAAATATTTGTCAGACGTGGCGTAAATGTCCGTTTTTGATTATAGGCGTGATATTTTTTTTTATTATTTTTTACATTAACGGTGATATGTGTATGCGTTGTGTTTTATTTCTGTATTATTATGGTACAGTCAAGTTCACGTCCGGTACAGCATTCGAGCCGCCAATGTATGTCTTATTCGCATAAGAAACCAGTTTGCGCTTGACTGTACCTACCTGCCTCCTACATACGTGCTGATTTTTCAATGCATACCTTTGCCAAATCGTAGGTAAACCTGTGCTACGCCATCGTAGCAACATCTGTGCTACCGGGCTACGACGTAGTCAATTTGCTACATTATTATGTCGCACATAGCAAATCGTAGGACAACCTGTGCTACGCCATCGTAGCAACACGTGTGCTACTAGGTTACGACGTAGTCAAATTGCTACATATTTTGTCGCACATGTGGTGTAATTTTGCCGCCTACCGTTCTCAACTAACTAGCAAATCGAAACTTGACTTTATTGTAATTGAAATAAATTTGTAATAAAAATCTAATACATGAAATTCTTGATAACTTTATACCAATTTGTAAGAACTGTGCAGTTTAACTATTAATTTAGCTGAAGCGCTGGAAGTGGAAGGCGACACTCATTATTATTCCAGCAACGAGGCACCTGAGACGTCTTGCATATTATCTGCTATCCGCCGTTCGCCGGAGACTTATTATGCAATATTGTTTTCTACACCTAAGTATTTGGTGGGGATCTTAAGAATTCATATTGAGCTGCGATAGGTATTGGGATTCAGAAATATTACTACTTCTATCATAAAGCATAAATGTGGTGAAAGTTTACTAGTGTACGATAGGGAAAACTCAGATCGAGCTGGTGGGAAGTAACAATTTTCCCCTAGGAACATAGGTCGAAATATAAAAAAAAACTTTTAAGCTTCCATAGTAACCTTAATCAGCTGATCGGCAATTTTATATGGGAGGTTTTAAATTCTCCTCTTGTATTTCGGCCTATGAGTCTTGTGAAAAGTGATTCTTATCACCAGCACGTCTTGATATTTCGCTATCGGTTACTATTAAAATTTTACCCTATATAAATATACACACACACACACACATATCACACCTATTATCCATTGCGGGGTAGGCAGAGCGTACACGACCGCAAAAACGGACATTTACGCCACGTCTGACATATATTTGAGGGCCATTCAAAAAAATGTGTATCGCCATAGTGACAGGTTGTCAGCCCATCGCCTTGAATTGCAATTCACACCCTCAAGTCCTTCAGTCGCTTCTTACGACTCCCAAGGGAAAGAAATGGGGTTAAGCTATTCTGAGCCGGCATCACACGGCACTATATAAATATTAGTAGCATAATATGGTGTCAAAAAACATTTAAGATCTAGATAATCAAGTCGGTTGCATGATTTATGAAACCTAGTCTCTTTAGTGAGATCTGAAACAAAACTAATTCAAACACTACAATCCATTTTAAATAGAATTCAAGGTAAGTTGTGGCTGAAAAATTACAGCGGGAATAAGAGAATAGTTACTTTAAGAGAGTTGTATTCAGATTTAAGTTAATTCTAGACACTGCAGTAATAGCTGTGGTAGTTTTTCATCCGTTAAAAATTGGACGATACAAACGGTCATCTGCAGACAAAGCAATTATTTTAAGAAGTAACTTTAAGGCTTCTTGTGAAATGTTAGCTAATTAAATTTGGTACAAATCAAATTAAAATCTTTTTCTGTACAATAAGAATTTTAAAAGTGCAAAGCAAAGTTGCACGTATTGTTTTTGGCAGTTCTCTCCCTTGCTGTCCATCGTTGCGTATTTTTAACACACCGTTACGTCTGTCAGACGAAAGAAAACTCCAATATCGATCTTATACCCATACTAATGCGACTACGGTATACGGATTTGTCTGTCAAGTGGTTGATAGACGTATCTGTAACCGCACCGTCGCCGTATTTGTATGGGTATAAGATCGAAATTCGCAATTTGCTGTCGTGTGACAGACGCAAGCATAATAGTACGCAGCGACGGACGACATGTGGGAGAATCACCTTTGGTAAGTATCGTAGACTTTCCATGTGAGTTGTCATAATAAGGTCATGACATTTTGGTGCTCATACCTACATAAACGATCTAAAATTAGGCGACCAAACCATAACTGAACAGAAAGCTTCCGTCTGAAGTCCTAACATGCTCGAACAATAAAGCTTTTAAAGAAAGTGATTTAATACATCATTCATACCGCTTCATAACAGATTAAAAATGTTTTTATATTCAACATTCAAAAGTTTCTTAACTACTCCGCTCGTAACAGCACACATGTGTCCTTGAAGTACAATACAAATCTATTGTTGCAAAATTCGACCTGAGCGAAGTGGTTATTACTTTTTTTATATACAAACATACATCAGTCTATTGCAGTCCACTGCTGGACGTAGGCATCCCCCAGGGTACGCCATAGGGCACGATCTCTCGTTTTCGTCATCCAGTTGCTACCAGTCGCCTTTTTTAAGTCATCGGTCCATATGGCCGGAGGTCGTTCAATGCTACGCTTGCCGAGGCGTGGCCTCCACTCGAGAACCCGCCACCACGTGTGACAAATATCTGAGGGTCATTCGGAAAAATGCGTATCGCCATAGTGACAGGTTGTCAGCCCATCGCCTAAAAATGCAATACACACCCTCGAGTCCTTCAGTCACTTCTTACGACGACTCCCAAGGGAAAGAAATGGGGTGATGCTATTTTAAGCCGGCATCACACGGCAGGTACCGAGCATATTATACCTTTCCATAGTTATGTGATAGACTTTTTAAAAATAATTTTAGAATATAAGTAGCCAATTTTCTTTTGTCCAATTATTTGTCATTATTATATTTTTTTAATATTAAATTATTATTTATTTATTACTCAGTACCGCGCGCGATTCGTGACAGTTTGATTACAATTTGCCGGACAGTTTTGAATTTAAATTACTATGCAAAATTCAACTTTATGCTGAGATTTTAAGATTTATTGTTCCATAAATTTTCTTGCAGTGTAATTTAACGTCTGTTTTCATTGCGAATAATTTATTTCCATGACGGGACTTTTGAGAAATGTGAACACTTATTAAGAATCTAGCAAGAATACAACGATATAACTATGTATACAGGGTGTAAGGGATAGCCCTCCGAAAACTTATAGGGTGCATTCAGACTATGAAACAGATCAACTTCCATGAAAAAATATTTCAGGAAACGCCAATTTCTTTGTTACTTTTTATAGTTATTGCATTCGTTAGACTTTGTTATAGGTCAAATATTTTTTTTCGTTTTCCGACATAATGTTTCTAGGGGGAAGTTGTTCAGTTTCATGGTCTGCATGCACTCTATCTGTATTCGGATGGCTGACTGATATGACTGATGGCTGACTATAACGGGTTGCTGTCTCTACATTGCAAATGTTTGTTTGTTTGTTACTTCTTCACGCTAATTATATTGAACCGATTGTAATTAAATTTGGCACGCATATAGAAGGAAACGTGGATAAAACATAGGATAGTTTTTATCACCACTCGAGGGTCTGCAATGGCGCGGGTAACAGCTAGTATTTTATAAATAAAATACTTTTTTATTTATATAGTAGAACCCATTATAACGACCTTTTAATAATGTGTCTGTGGATTCTTCGACGGCCGATGTGGCGCAGTGGTAGTGCGATTGCCTGCGACGTAAAGGTTCCGGGTACGATTATCGGTGGGGCACTCACATACTTGATATTTATTACTTTGTGATTTGGTCTCCAGTCTGGTTAGGACATTGCAGGCTGAACCACCTGATTGTCCGAATATAAAGTTGCTTCCGTGCTTCAGAGGGCACGTTAAGCCGTCGGTGCCGTTTGCTGTCTGTATGTCAGAGGCCTACGACGTACTAGTAGCAGGCGGTTAAAAAACTCTGACATCAGGGTGCATCGGGTCCCACACGAAAAGAAAAGTAAAAATGAAGTTCGCGTACACCAGCTTGTTTTTGGAATAAGTTCACTTTTACTTAGAAACAAATATGATATATTCAATTCGAATGATTTTAGAAAAATAAAGCTTAGGTTGTTCGTCCACTTGGTATCCCACATGACAGAAGAAGATTAACGTTATCCATAATGAATGACTGTGAGATCCTTTGAAATTTGCTCGAATTTATCCGTTCGTCAACAATTTCATTGTTTATTAGCTGTCGAGTAATAGAGACAAATGTGCTAAGTTCAGTTGTCCATCAATCAATTTGATAGAGTCCCAAATTCTAACAATTTAAGTCTCTATAAAATAAATTATAGCGCAAAGATGAACAAGTTTGGGAAAAACCAAATTAACTTGTCTTTAGTTATGTATAAGGTATACAGGGTGTTTTAAAACCACGGTCTGTCCTCATTATTACTAACAACTTCCCAAGGCACGGTTGAAATATGAAAAACATTTTTGGATACAGAATTGCTGATTACATTTAAGTTTTTTTATACCGTGTGATGTCGGCTTAGAATAGCATCACCCCATTTCTAAGTTAAGTTAGTAAATAGTAATTCCTGTGTCTTAGGTAAAAAGTTTCCAACATAAATTGTTCTAAATAATAAAATATGAAAATAAAATACGGCGCAGATTAGATCAGACATCTGGCATCGCAATATAGAAATAAAAAGCGATTCCATTTCCATTCGCGTCCGAATACGGGTTGTCCCGTAAATCCCAAAGAAGGGACACGCTGTATCGCCCAACTAATTTATTTACTGCGCTCTCAGACCCAATTCATCTTTTAGATAAAAAATCGGCCAAGCGCGTGTCGAACTGGAAGTATTTAAGGCGGGTTACAGGAAGTGATGCCAATAGGCAGAATGGAGGGTTCCAGGTGGAGTCGGTAAAAGGGTAGCTGCCCGCTTGGCCGGGTGTTGTGGCCAGGGGACCGACTGGTCCGCCTGGATAGAATTGGAAGTTATATGCGTTGCGTGGTGAAACACTTCGATACCGCGTTTCAAGCTCTTTGTTCTGTCACGTGGCGCTATCTTGCAGAAATGTTGGAACTTCTGTTGCGTCTTGCTTGCTCGTGAACCACTTTGAGTGAGCTTCTTGTCGTAGCTCCCAGAGGTCGCTACATATACTAAATTCTCTCTTTTTGTATTTGTCGTGTGGGACACTGAGTCGATGAACGATCCGATGATGATCAGTCTACAAAAAAGTTATAGGCCTTTGATATGGTTGAGTCACCAACGCTATCTACCTCTACAGTACGGTCATCCCAATAAGCCATATCTGATAGATTTGTGCTAATGCTATGGCAGAAGATCCATTTTCCTTTGTTGTAATCTCTTTAAGTATGGAACTGACAGCTGTCAAATATCGCTAATTGGGATGGCCTTACTTAAAGTAATGATGGGCAGCAACCAGGAGCGACGGTTTAAGCTGGGGATAGCACGCGGGCAAGATTTTTAAGCCGCTTTTATTTAGACAATTATAGCCATAAAATACTTTTAATTTTTTTTTTGTTGAGGATCAGATGACAGATATCTATCAGTTACACAGTTCGACAAACTTTACTTGATAGTAAAAAACGGAGTAACCTCTATTTGATGTTTTTTCAATATTTTGTCTACAGTTTTATAGTTATTACCAAAAAAACGCTTGAATATAGATAAAAACCTTTTCTAGTAAGAATGGCTAAATAAGACATTGTAACAGCATTTCTCTAGTTTCTATGTCAAAAAAACTGTAAATTCTCGCGAAAAATTGAGAAACAAAATGATTGGCTATGATATGGACCATCATTTCAAGTAATTTTCAGGGCCTTAACGTGCTGTCCGAAGCTGACATGAATGTTCTTCTACATACTAAAACACTTTCCTTCTTTTTGCGAATGCAGAACTCTAGCAAACGACCGTGTTCCGTTAGTGATTTAGCCTAATTTAATTTATTGTCAATTTGGGAATACAACAAAATCTTACCCGTGTCCCGTGTTTGGAGGAATTGCAACAGATTGAATTATATAGGGTGTAAGGGACGGTGTACCGAAACTTTGCAGGCAGGTGTAATGTAACTGAACAACTTAACTATGGACCCTTTGTTGGGAAACGCAATTGTTTTCGAGTTTCAATAGAAAGTCAGTCAGCTGGTCGGGAATTTTGTATGGGATTTCGAATTTTTTTTTCCGGTTTACCAACATATACTACATAGAAAAAGTTGTTCAGTTTCATGGTCTGATCATGCCTGCAAATTTTTCGGTATACTGTCCCTTACAACCTGTATAGGTCTTACCCTATTGTGCATTTTTTCAATTTAACTGTAAAACTGAATTTTAAAAATTTATCCTTGTTACCTTTCTAAATAAAAAATGTATCTCCGAAAAATCTAATATTTATAAAGTTTTACTTCTTCTAACAATAATTAAATCGATTCATAAGTTTGGTGGAAAGTTTTAGTTCAATAAAGAGCTACAACAAACTTGCAAAATACCCTCGAAGTAAATATCAATACACTTCTTTTAAGCATCCTTGAAAATGTACCTACAATGCATAATGAAATGAAACTTTATTCAAATTAGATTAGCACTATTATTTAATGAAGTCATGATCTGTCACTGTAAAAAGAAGATCACGAATTTCTTCTTTTTTTAAAAACTGTTTTGTATTGTCCTGGAAGAAAACCGTCTGGCATGGCATACAAGGGCCCATCTTTGTTAAAAAATAATCTGTTTACTGGTGTTACAACGTCGCTATGGGACCGTTTTACACACCCAAAATAATATCAAAACTTTTCTGTAAGTATAAAAAGTCAGTACTTAAAGCTACCGGCGCCGTCGCACACAAACTTCTTTATTAATTTTACAGAAAGTTCTTACCAGCTGCAAGTGAGGGGGAACTTGTTAAACGAACATTTTTCGCCAGTTGCTGCCGGGTGGACAACTTTCAAAATAAATAACAACAAAGTATGAGGTATTCCGGAAATATCACGGTCCAAACAAAAAAGTAGAGATATTGCTCTATGTTAGAGCGAAAGTGGACAATGGGGGGTGAAATATGTGGCAGCGCAAAAATAAACTCTGTATCCATTCTTTTCAATGTTCATACATACAGATATCGCGCCTTTATTCCGGGATATGGCTGCGTTTAACATTGACCATCAAAGCTGGGAGAAGCTTGCTAAGGATAGGGACGAATGGCGTAAGCGTGTGTTTGAAGGGCGTAAAACACACGATAATGCCTTGTTTTCTGGTCTCGCTAACAAAAGGCAAAAACGTCATCTAAACATGCATGTGTCAGTCTCAAATTCCACTTTCACTTGTAGAGCGTGCGGAAAATTATGCCGCTCCCGTATCGGCTTATACAGCCATGAAAAGTCTTGCCTCAGACACTGATTAAATCGTCTGTCACAGACGTGTGAGGCCAATTATGATGATGATTCCTGAGGGGTAGGCAAAGCGTTAACGGCCGCAAATACGGTCGCTATCGCCACGTCTGACAAATATTTGAGGGCTATTTCAGAAAAATTGTGTATCACTATAGTGACAGGTTAAAATTGCAATACACATGAAACCTTCGAATCCCTTAGTCGCCTCTTACAACGCCCACAGCAAAGAAATAGCGTGATGCTATTCTACGTAAACATACAGCATCAATTTTTACACGGGTATCAAAAATGTAATCACGAAAAGTCTGCAATCCATAGTCACAAATAGCACAAAACCCCAAAGAAAAACGCGGCAAAACATCGTTGTACCTTAATGAGTGTTTTCCTTTCATATTTTCTTCGTGTACAAGATATCTTATGTCCGGGGTAAGTTAATTACGGAAGCTCTACACCGTGATTGATCGCAATTAATTAAACCAGAGGGCACCATTTATATCAGTCAGTGTTCGATATAAATAAACAACAAGATATATAATTTAAAAAGTGTAAAATGGTCAAAATGTTTGTGTGGGACGTTGAACGACCCGATGAACCCTGGTGTAAGCTTTTGACCACCAACTACTGCTTGTAGGCTTCTGACATGGTTCTGTTACGACCACCGTCTAAGTAATCATAGACAACAACCGGGACCGACACGGCTTAACTTGCCCTCCGTAACACGGAACCATCTTTCTTACAGACGATCGGATGGTTCAGCCTGCAATGTCTTAAACAAACTGGGAACAAACTCACAAAATGATAATATAAACTTTGTGAGTGCCTCACCGGGAATAGAACCTAGAACCAATGCGCCACATCAGCCGTCATGAGAGAAGTTTTGCGGTATGTTGCGGCCAAAAAATGAACTATAACTAGAAGTGTACATTACATTATCATATCTTTCATCCGATATGCGGTTGTCAAATGGACGATACAGCCAATGAGGCGTCGATTAAGCCTTTATGACAATCATATAACTCCCTCACTCACGAAACTCTTTTGTAGAGAAAACTGTTAACGTAAAAAAGTCAATTGTTTACCGGTGCCATAACCTATATCATAACATTTTTCTGTCTACCTTTAACTTGTATACCGGTACCGTTATCATTACTGTACTTTAACCGAAAACAACATTATAACACAGTACCTACATACTGTAATATCATTACTTATGTCTTTGTGGCAAAATAAATAGTTTAAATGGTATGTATCACATGTATCTAGATAGATAGAATATTACAATACAATTAAACAAATTTCCAATTGAATAAAATTTCTTGAAGACTGTTCTCATACGTTACTGCATGATTATCCAGGATTTCTGATTTCGGCTTTTTGATGAAAGGAGTTTAACAAATCCCTAACAGAACCCGGATAACGCCGCATCAAATTGCTGCTGTAAGCCTGTAAGCAATCATTCTTACTTGTTTTTTAAACGTACCGTGACGCATGCGTCTGTCAGGCGAAAGGTTGCGATTCCGATCTTATTCTCAAACATTTTAGTCGTTTAAAATACGCATCCGTAAACACACTGTAGCCGTATTTGCATGGAAATAAGATCGGAATACGCAATTTCCTTTCAGACGGTGCGTTAAAAATACGCTACGACGGACGACAAATGGGTAAACCGCCCAGGTTGTCATTTGTATGGCAGTCCCGATCCGCAATATAGTGCGGTGCGTTTGCAATCCAACTAACATAAGGTAGCCGACCAAAAAAATAATACGCTACTATAGTTTTCCTAAATCTCAGCAACCGTAGCGTAAATCTGGCGATACATTCTGCTATAGAGGGTGTTTTCTTTAATACTCTGCCGGTATCGTTGACAAGCAGACAGCGTGAGTGATGTGGACACTTTCCTCCTTGGTAGAAGACACATTGTGACGTCATCGTAAACAAGCTTGTGTGTGTGCCATTAAATTTATAGGATAGCTGAAAGGAAAGGGCAACGGGCTCTGAAATTGCATTGACAGATTGATTTATTTAGTTTAGCAGTAAATGAGAATCGTCCATCATCAAAGGTGTCAAACAGGGTGACCCGCTTTCCCCTCAATTATTTAATTGTGCCCTCGCAGACATTTTTGGAAATCTAACGGCTACTTTGGAACGGGAAGGCATATCTATTGGTACAAACAAACTCGCCGATAACTTGGTCATGTTCGCCTCGTCGCCACCAGAGATACAGCAAGCGCTCCAAGACCTGAGCACTGCAAGTTTTGAGTCAAGCTTGATTATGAACATGACAAAGACTATGCTCATGACTAAAAGCCCCCATACCAGTGTGAGTTGGATGGCGAGGGAATGACATTTCGTTCCACTTCGGTGAGAGGTAAATTTTTTCCAACTTTCTTGCTTGTAAAACCTTTTTTGTTAATCCTTGTATGCGATCTCCCGATACTTATACATATATGGGGCTCAGAGTCTTGTTCTTAGACAAAACTCAATAAACCCGAATCTAGGTTTGTCAGCGAGGAATGGCACGCAATATATATACTAAGTCTGTTACTCACAGACCGGGCCAGAAATACTATACGTTCCATGACTTAAATTACCGATGTAGCCCGTACAGCCGCAAAGCCGCAGATCTCGTGACGAATTGACAGGTTTTCCAAAGATTGGCATGCGGAGGCACAAGGGCGAGATCAGTGGAAGAAAGAGGGGAGGCGTTTGCCCAGCAGTGGGATACAGATGGCTAAATAAGATAAGATAAGATTGATTTACTATTCGGCATAAGCCCTTTTTAGTGGGACATTGAAAATGAACTGTATCGTACATTAACAACAACAGTCCACTGCTGGATACGGGCCTTTCCCTAGCGGCGGGTATCTTCACTCCCACAGTGCAGTCCAATATGGTGCATTCACAGGGAACGCTACTGCCCATTCCCGTTTCTTCTGCCCGTTTCAGATTGTTGTAATTTTAAGAATAATACAATAAAATAGGAAGCCATAGAAATTCAAAAACATCCGAATTTCAACAGAGATACTGGATGGGGAATCTCATCAACTTGGACTCCGCTGATTACACAGCAGAAGAACCAGATCCAACATACTGTAAGACCTACTACACAAGATACGGTTTCAGCATTTTGTGTGGAACCAGGACGTTACGCTAGGCAATTAAGAAATAGATGGCGGTAGAACAACAAAAATAATTTCAATTCTAAATAATGACGTCTAACACCTTAGTCATCCGTGACCACGGGCTCTGTAAAGAGCTCGAAACGTAGGAATTGTAAAATCCAAAATAAACACAACTTAAATCCGTTTAAAATTGTTTAATTGTGATGAGTAATAGTTGTGCAAACTCAAGAAAATATTATAATAATACAATAATCACTGTAGGTGTAATAAAAATTTAAGCAAATGGCTCCACCGTCCACTTGAGTGTTTCGTTCAACATTACTTTCTTCTTTTGAGAGAATTTTAATAAGAGTTAAAAAAAACATATTTTCTACTAGAGGTATCCATGAAAAACCACAAAATGGTCATAAAAACGCCTACTAAATAATAGAGGCAATGTTATCCGCGAACATAGACAACCGCGGCGCGAAGTGCGTATAATTCATATTGCGGTTGCATAGTGTTGTGATCACTACTAGTAGAGCTGTGATTACTGTTACAAAACTGTTACTGTACACATCGACGGTCGATGTGGCGCAGTGGTAGTGCGACTGCCTGCGACGCAAAGGTTCCGGGTTCGAATCTCGGTGGGGCATTCACAAAGTTGATATTTATGAATTCGTTTCCAGTCTGGTTAGGACATTGCAAGGTGACCCACCTGATTGTCCGAAAAGAGATGGTTCCGTGCTTCGGAGGGCACGTTAAGCCGTCGGTCCCGGTTTGCTGTCTATGATTACTTAGACGGCGGTCGTTACACAAACATGTCAGAGGCCTATTACTGGTAGTAGGCGGTTGAAAAACTCTGACACCAGGGTTCATCGAGTCGTTGAATGACTCGGTGTCCCACTCGAAAAGGGGAATGGGGGAGGCTAATGTCCAGTAATGGACTGTTATAGCTGTTGATGTTGATACTGCATAGCAAAACAAAAATACACAACAGAACTGAATTGTGAAATAGTTTCCACTTACATAAAATAAATTAAGAAAACATTAATTATACACACGAGTACCTAACTCACAGATTAAGTTGTCGGCTCGATAGGCGCAAAATTAATCTAGCCATGTCACGCGGCTTCGCAAAAGCCTAGCAAAGCTTAATCTGGGACTAGTTCTAAATCCAGGTCTCGCTTATGTACATACATACACCTTACACCCTTAATCCGCGAAGATAAGGTTATATACTAAGGCAAGTAGTACCGTGAAACTAACGCCACTTCATAAAATAAAAAACCTTTAAGCCTATCAATAAACTTAATCTGGGACTAGTCCTAAATCAAGGCCCCACTTACATCCAACTTCTTAGATAAGGTTATATAACTAAGACAATTAGTTTCGTAAAACAAGCTCCAATTTATGTTTAAAGTCTTGCAAGAAGATAAATCGTATCCACATTTTTAGTATTATCAGAAGATTAAGTAAAAAACTGATACCGCGAAACAAAGTACTTTTTAGCACCGACTCGCAGATAAGATCTCAATAATTTATCCTTTACTATAATCATAGCAAATATTTCATGGACATTGCAGGTTCTAATTTAACTTTAAGATTTGAGATAATACTTTTTGGAAAGGGTCCCTGACGTTGGAAGAGCGAATTGAAACTTCAGCCAATGGGAAATTTTCTAGGGATTCTCGAGTGTCATGTAGAGGGCGCTGAGCTTAATTGAAATAACGTTTCTTTACTCAAGAACTGTACCATTTTATAAATTATTCTTTTTTTCGTGTTTATTGAATTGTTCTAAATTTATTATTGGTTATTTGTTTACTTACACGAATGACACTCAATATAATAGCAAGGCGATAAGTTGAATTTGTAGTAAATCAAACTAACATAATTAATTTGTAACAAACATAAAGTGAAACGGAACCTGTGACAAAACTATGGCTGCCGCCAGCCATATTGAAACGTCAAAATTTCAGTTTGCACAGTCGCCCTTTGGTTTGGCATTCAGAACTATCAACAGAAAAACTCCCATTGATAAGTGCAGCTGTGCAGCTTCTTTTGTGGCAAATTGTCACGTATGTCATGTAGCATGACATAAGTCTAACAATGTCAATTTGCTAACTTGATAAAACTTATACACTAAAAAGATTAGCGCCTAAGAAGGTCGCTACAACTAATCAAAAATGTGGATGAAGGATAGTTTTTTTCGTGTAGTGGCGCTAGTTTCGCGGTACTACTGCCCTGAACGGGCGATCCCTCGTCAAGTTCTATCACATTATGTAGATGGTAGATTTGAAATAAATCTAGATTGAATAGGTGTATCATGTGTGTGATAGATAGGCTGAAAAATTCTTAATCATAACAGTTCGTATAAATGAACGCACAGGAGACGAATGTGCCTAAAACTAAATTTCAGCGAAATAAGTTATATATCAATAGAAATTCCGTTGCGGAAACTTTCGCTCGTAACGCTGCTGTCCCCTGTCGGGTTAAGAACCCCAATATTTATGTCTCAAAATGCCCACATGTAGAATGTCCATATTGTATATTTGTACTGTATTTATTGATTGTGGTGCCTAAGATGTGACGCAAAATAAATACATTTGTATTTGAAAATGTCTAAGTCGCGGTACCTACGCATTTAATACGTCCGCATCCGTTGTGGAGCACAATGACCGATGTTTGGATAAGGTCTTCGAGCAACGACGGCCTTCCGTCCCGAACGAGACGGAAGACCGTGTTGCTCGAAGGATAAAGTAATCCGAGATTGTTTTTACATGCTACATCTTGTGTTCTATTTATTCTTGGTGACCGTGTCTCCGTTACGAGGACACATCACGTTATTCGTTTTACTTCCCGTTGTCCCCTTAATTAAGGTAGGGCCAACAGAGACAATCGTTTTCCCCTTCAAAGTAAGCTTTGACAAGGTGTGGCATGATAAGGTATTGTCTATACCTTGCTGCAACTTGGTATGGCGATAGCTGAATATCCTGATCAACAGCTACTTATGATTGTCTTACCTGACGTAGAAGTGGAACACCAGGAGCACGACTAAACTATAAGAAAAACGAAAATGGTTGACGAAAGTTGTTTAAAAAGCATGCTGCTGGCATAATTATTAATTTTATTTATTTATTCAAAAAATAGAAACGAAGTGGCGAAACGAAGTGTGATGAAATTTCAAACAATCCCAAATTCTGTAACTGGTTTTGATATGGTATATCATGTTACGCTGCCGTGTGGTCCCGGTTTCATCACCCCTATTCTACTCGTGGGTGTAGTATAACGCAACTAATGGAAATCATCCAGGGAATGGGCAGCAGCGTTCCCTGTGAATGCAACGTCTTGCACTGCGCTCGCCAATCCGCGTTTGTTTTGTTTGTTGTTAGAGGAAGGTCCATGTCCAGTAGTGGACTGTTGTGGCTGTTAATGTTTGTGTTATGTATATTCGGCTCCAGGGGTTCAGTTTAGTTCAGACATCACTATCCGCAGTTGGCATAGTACTGTATAATACTGGTACGTCATATTTCACTGAAGGGTGAGATTTACTGGCTTCAGATGGCGACTGCATTAAATATTGCTCACTGTAACATATTAGGTATGTGTTTATTACATGCGTGCTGTTATAGCCAATAGAATTTTAACGTTTATATACCAGATAGAATTTTAACGTTTATATTACCAGACTAGCTTTTACCCGCGAATTCGTCCGCGTTAGATAGTTGTTTTAGGCACTGGTTCTAAAGTAGATATGCATATTCATAGTAAGTATGACAGTGATATTAGAACAGTTCTTATCTCTACTATTTAAGGATGACTTGCTTGCTTCTGTTGTTAAAGGGACAATTCAAAATTTGCTATTCGGTGTACTGCCCTAAGAGATCAATATTTATAACCATTGAATACAAAAGTCAGTAGATAACAAAAAAATCCTCGGTAAAAAGTTGCCAATATCCTTTCTCAACTTATTCCCATCATACTGAACAACTATTGTTTTGGAACCATTTCTGTATCTCTAATAGTTTAGGTGGGCTCCTGATGATTCACCTGGTGGTCTACATAAAGTACTCCAGATCCTCAATGTCCTTGTAAAAAGAAGCAGCCCATCACACTGAACTACTTTTGTTTTAGAACCATGCCTGTATCTCTAATAGTTTAGCTGGGCTCCTGATGGTACACCTGGTGGTCTACATAATTTACTTCAGATCCTCTTATGTCCTTGTGAAAAGAAGCAGCCAATCATACTGAACAACTTTTGTTTTGGAACCATTTCTGTATCTCTAATAGTTTAGGTGGGCTCCTGATGGTACACCTGGTGGTCTACATAAGGTACTCCAGATCCTCAATGACCTTGTGAAAAGAAGCAGCCCTTTACACTGAACAACTTTTGTTTTGGAACCATGCCTGTATCTCTAATAGTTTAGCTGGGCTCCTGATGGTACACCTGGTCGTCTACATAATTTACTCCAGATCCTCTATGTCCTTGTGAAAAGAAGCAGGTCATCATACTGAACAACTTTTGTTTTAGAACCATGCCTGTATCTCTAATAGTTTAGTCGGGCTCCTGATGGTACACCTGGTGGTCTACATAAGGTACTCCAGATCCTCAATGACCTTGTAAAAAGAAGCGGCCCATCATACTGAACAACTTTTATTATTGAACCATGCCTGTATCTCTGATAGTTTAGCTGGGCTCCTGATGGTACACCTGGAGGTCTACATAAGGTACTCCAGATCCTCAATGACCTTGTGAAAAGAAGCGGCCCATCATACTGAACAACTTTTGTTTTGGAACCATGCCTGTATCTCTAATAGTTTAGCTGGGCTCCTGACTACTCCAGACCCTCGAACGGTGATAAAAAGTAGCCTATGTCCGTTCTCGGTATGCTAGCAATCTCTGTGCCAAGTTTAATGAAGATCGGTTCAGCGGTTTGGCCGTGAAAGCGTAGCAGACAGACAGACAGACAGACAGAGTTACTTTCGCATTTATAATATTAGTGTGGATTAGCCTTATTCTGTAGAACTTGTTTTTGCAAATTAAACAGAACAAAAAATTAACATACATAGATACATACATACACATATTACGCCTTTACCCCTTGCGGGTAGAGTGTTAACGGCCGTAAAATGCGGTCGCTATCACCACGTCTGACAAATATTTAAGGGCTGTTTCAGAAAAAAACCGTTTCACTATAGTGACATGTTGTCAGCTTATCGCCCTAAATTGTAATACACATGAAACCCTCGAGACCCTTAATCGTGTCTTACAACACCCGTGGGAAAGAAATGGGCTAATGCTACTTTGTGGGAATAAGTCCGTTTTTGTACTTTTTTAAATATATTTTGCTCTTCTGTATCTCATGCCGTGTGATGTCGTCTAAGAATAGCATCACCCCATTTCTTTCCCGTGGATATCGTAAGAGGCGACTAACGGACTCGAGGGTTACATTGCAATTTTAGGTGATGGGCTGACAACCTATCACTATGGTGATACACAATTTACTAAATGACCCTCAACTGTTTGTTGGAAGTGGCGTAAATGTTTGTTATTTTCTACCGTTTACGCTCTGCCTACCCCGGGAAGCGTTATATATGCATGTAAATCTCAGCCACTATTTTCGTCTGTCAAAAGTTTATTTGTTCATTTAATGTTATTGTAAATTTTAAAGTTAATACATACATACACGTTATATATTCTTTTAAAAAAGTTATATTAAAATAGTGTATGTACGTTGTTGGCTTGTAATATTAAAGTACTTTGTGTGGCTTGATGCACACAACCTTTGTGGTTTGCGATATGAAATTACGTTTACATGCCTTGATATTTACCTGAAGAAGGAACATTTTTGAGCTTGTTTGCCAGTGTAAGTAAATAGTACTTTAATTGTAGTGTACGTATAATTTTTATTGCGCTGATTTCTGAACGAGCGTTCTTCATTACTACTTAGTCGGACTGACAACCTGTTACTATGGCAAATATGGCAATATAAAATTTCCGAATTACCCTAAAATGTTTGTCAGACGTGCCGTAAAAGTTCGTTTTTACGACCGCTTACGTTTTGCCTAACACCCAAAGTATATGGGCGTGATATGTGTATGGAAATTTTTATTCATACCGTTTCATGAACAGCTGTAATTGTGAATTATAATTACGCATTGTGTTGTATAATAACGTCCAGCTTTTGAGGAGCTTCCTGAAACTGACAGCCTTAACAATGGACAGTTTTATCAAGGTGGCGGACTAAGGGACCTTAAAGGGACTCCACAAAATACAGGTAAGTTTTATATCATATAGTAAATATAGTTTTATGAAGGTGACGGACTAAGGACGGACAAAAGGGACACCGAATAATAATAATGAAAGCCAAAACATTTCGGAACCTAAATTAAATTGTGCTGCGTCTATGGAATTTAAAGAGTACCTACTCATCACAATAAAACAATTTCAAACGGATTTAAGTTGTGTTTATTTTTAATTTTACAATTCCTCCGTTTCAATTTCTTTACATAGCTCGTGGTCACGGATGACAAAGGCGTTAGACGTCGTTATTAAGAATATAAATTATTATTGTCTACCATCATCTATATCAAGAAAATATCAAAGTATTAGAGTACCTACCCTCCATTTCTTTATGATCTTATCATCACCTGTATGAAGCAACAACAAGAAACAAAATTAACTTTTCAAATTAGTCTAGTTTCGGCGTTTTTTTGTAATTGTTGAATATCAATAAAAACTTGACTAACTAAGAATTCAGTCTTTTGTTTGAGTTTGTTAAAAAAGTGACCATGGGCCAAAAACGTACCCTGCTAAGTCTGGTCCTGTCAAACCCAGGCTGTAGGTATAAGGATGAGTTTAATTTACCGTACTTGTAAATTAATTAAACTTGGTAAAACATGTTTCTATAGCGGAATAATTGTAGTCTTCTGTTCTGTGTACTCAAATATTCGATACACAAGACTAAATTGTAGACTATAAATTTAGTGTAAGTGGATACTGTAATAAATACTACCCTGGCCTCTTGAAAAATACGTTTAAAGTAGCGACATCTAGTAGAGAACTAAATTCAATATATGAGAATCAATTCAATGCGTTCGATTAGATTCACTAATAGTTTAGGATAATGTCGGTAGATGGCATCAATCTAAGAGGTTCATCAAATTGACAAGAGATGGCACTCGCAGTAAAATATAATTTCAAATGTTAAAGGCACAATTTAGGTGTTTATATACGCATTTTATGTTTGAAATAATTTATTTTATTTATAATTTAATAATTTTCTTTTATTTATAAACTGGTTTAGGTTATGTGTAGTAAAAATAATTTAAATAAATTATGTTTCGAGAATATTCTAATTGCGACAGAAGCGACGCCTGGTGTTGAGTAGCTAAACTAAGATATGTTTATTATTTAGGGATTCGTTTAAAGTTGGAATATAAAAACCTTTAAATAATAAGTAAACATTTTAAATTATCTGAAAACAACAACATTATTGGTCGCAGTGGACTACTGTTGGACTTGGTTTTCTCTTTTGGGGAAAATGTTTACATTATTTTAAAATAATGGGTTAGGAATATATGGGTTACCAGCAAATCTAAGTCACATACAAAAACATCGGTGTCTCGCATGAATAAAAGAAGAAGATAAAGAATACACTACTAAGTCTGTTTGTTCAGCATATTCGCCAATCAACTTTAAATGTTATATCATTGAATATTAGTTGAACGTAAAATAACCTACTAAAACATCAGTGATTAATGGGAAACACTCATACTAGAACAATCTTGATGCAATAATAAAGTCTGAGTTTATTAAAGGAAACTAGATTCTATGATTTTCATAATTTAAACTTACTACAATACTTGGAAAAGTAATAATTTTATTTTGTACGGAATCCACAATCAAATAAATCTAATATGGATCTAAGATCGAATAGTCGAGATCATTCCAGTTCGCTAGCTCCACCTGGTGTCGAGTAGCGGAATAAAAACGGAGCTGGATTATTCTAGATTTAGACTTTTCGAGAAATTGTATCTGGACCTTCCGGTTTTGAGGGATATATAAGGCCTGGTGTGTGGGCGAAAGGGGAAGTCTGATTTTAATTGGTGAAGTATGCGGATCTAAGAAGAAAAGTAGTAAAAGTGGAAGAAAAAGAGGAGTGGAGTGTGAAAGTCCTGACCCTGAGGTGCTGCTGGATTGGTGTCACACCACTTCATGTGGAAGATGGATTTTGTCCCGTGGTCGCTGCGCCTCTGCCCTGGAAAGTGGCTGCTGTGTGTTGGAGTGTGAAGATACATGCTTGGAGCTGTGTTCGTGTGTCTTCTGAGGATATCAGCTGACTGCGAGTTGAGTGGATGACTTTGGAATGCTGTGAGCTGGCCTACTATCTACCTAAACCCAGATAAGTGTAGTTTTCCATCCTAATTCTTATTAGATTAATAGTAAGAAAACATTACAAATTAGGTACAAAATTATTGCCAAGCGGTTAGGTTTTGCTAATGATTTATAATATTTAGTAGGGGTTAGGTAGGAAATCCTTTTACTGATTCCATCCTATCTTTGTTTATCTACCACACCATATAAGTATCAGATTGGACTACTTATTTCCTAAGTTTTGTCTGTACTTTGTTTCAACAGAAACTATTTATCATGGAAAACCTTTTGTTGCTAAGGCGACTATGGAATTTATTCCTATGTTTCTGTGTTTTATACATAATTGGAATATGTCCAGCAGTGAAACAACATTATTTATACTTACCAATAATTTGATTTGCTTTGCAAACAAATTACTTATATCTCAGTATTGAGAATGGCAGTGTCCATCAGTGGATTAAATATCTACTAATAAATAAACCTTTTGTTGCTAAGGCGACTATGGAATTAATTTATATGTTCCTGTGTTTTTACTTAATGGGAATTTGTCCAGCAGTGAAACAACATTATTTATCTTACCAATAATTTGATTTGCTTTGCAAACAAATTACTTAGGTACATCTCAATTATTGAGAATGGCGGTGTCCATCAGTGGATTAAATATCTACTTATAAATTGTACTTGCTATTTTATAGTAGTACTTTCATCAGATTATATGGTGGGTAGATAATATACTCCCATCCTAATATCCTACCCTGTAATGGGTTCAGATGTTTAATTTTATTGCATCTACCTACATACTTTGTTCGAGAAATCTATCATGACTGGCAGAATGATGCCAATGTGGATCTGTGAATACAGAATACTTACCTAAAGACAAATGATTGTCATTAAATGTCATGTGACAGCTATTATCTTCCATCATCAAACCATACTATACTTTTGCGTTCAATATTTCTGTACCAGCATTATGATCTAAGACCAATTATTTGACCACAGGCGGTTATTATGAGATTCATTTTTGCAATAGCCTTTCTCTACTATATGGGATTTGCTGATAGCATTCCCAAACACTCATCTGGCTCGCGATATGAAGCTCATACTATTAAAGGGTCTAGCATAAACTGCATTCCCTAACCTCCGTATGGATCATATTAATTGTAGACAAATGTCTTGTGCAGATTATATCTGAACGTTGGTCTAAGGACCGCTACTGAAATATTACTAAAGATACTAGTTGGAATCATGTCATTTGACTGATAACCTAACTTATCATGCTTACTTCATCAACCAGACACAATGGTGTCAATTCGGCTGGTCATGAGATTGGCTATACTTATACAAATATTAAATATGTTGCTCTATGAACATCTGAATCTATTAGATTCCTAAATACTTCTCCGTGGTGTCTAGTACATCACAGCACCTGTCTGTTGGTGCAATCAGTTTAACCCTGGGTGTCAAAACCCACTATCCAGATCAGGGAGAACCGAATTAACACAGAATTCAGTTGTGATGTCTGCTCTTTTGGTCGGGTTTGCACAATTGATAGTTGTGCAAGGACGACTAGGGGAAAATGGATATCAATTCTGAATATCTGTAAGGGGTGAGGGTTCTACTTCTCAGGGGCGGAGAGGGGGCCCCGTGAGGCTCATATACCTTTCCTGATACTGTCCAACCTTTACTCATATCAGGAAATCCATATACCTTCTTAAAGAACTGTTTGGGTTACTTATTTTCTATATTAAACACAACGTAATGGGTCCTACTAAATAACTAGACGATCATGCTAATAATTTACATCACGAGCCATTTATTTATATCGTTTTGGGATATTGTTTGAGGTCTGATACTCCTTCAAGTGTCAGAACTTGAACGAGCCCCATCATCCATTCAATAACTCATAGGCGCCATTAGTGGGGTTCGTTACAGTACCAAGTACCAACACACGGAATACCTTGGGAAAAATATTGAGAAACAAAGGCAAGCAGTACAACGTGATACCGATTTATTAGATAGGTACCGAAAGCCCCGCTTAGCAGTTTCACCCACTTCTTCCCGTTTTCCCATGGGAAATTTTTTGTTCTCCCGCAGTATAAACAGTTCTACCAACTAAATAAGTATCTAACTGGCGCCCTTATCTACGGCCGTAGCTGCAGCTTTCTAACTGGCGCCCTTATCTTCGGCCCTAACTACCGGCCCTTGTTTTAGAACTATGATGAGGGTGGCATTTATAAAACCCTCTAAAAATAAAGAAACAAAAAATATTTTATCACTCGTGTTGTATCATTCGTGATGCAGGTTTACGCGACTTACTTGTTACTTATTTGGCAGAGAATTTAGCTTTAAACGTTTGCTCACGAAGGTTGACAGATCATATTATGGGCCCGCCCGTAAACTGTGATTGCCGAACACTGCGAGCCGCGCCTCGCTTCACTCGCGCCGAGACGGTAGGTGGCGCTGCAGTAGCCGCAGTTAAGGTCGTGATTCACCTGAAAAGTTAGTCCCTTTCATTCGCGCTGCGCTAGAGTGAAACAGACACTCATTCCGCCCTCAATTATTCACGGTTTTTCTGACATAGAAACTAGAGTTTAATTTAGGTATTCGTACTAGAAATTTTTTAACACTATAGAAATTATATTGATAAAATGTTTCAAATAGAGGTTACTTTGGTTTCTTTTTTCTATCGAGTAAAGCATGTCAAATTGTGTGATAGGTATATGTTAACTGTTAGATTCTCGACGATGACATATAATTTTTTATGATTTTGTGATGTGATCGTCTAAATAAAACTGGTTTAAAAACTTGTTCGCGCTATAAAGGCGGGGGTCTTAATTGGTTCCTGCGATGCTTCGAGCAACACGGTCTTCCGTCTCGTTCCGACCCGGAAGGGAGGAGCCTTAGCCATTTTACTCCATAGAAATAGTTCTGTCGTTTTTTGCGGGGCGCGGGGGGAGAGGTAGGCAAAGCTGTCACGTTAGTGCTTGACAATATCGATGCTTGACTATCGATGAATTTCAAAAGTGTACTAAGACGCTTGTGTTGTTTTTTTATATTTATTTTTAAAGCAAATTACATAACAATAAACTTTTAAGTAGTCAAATCATGCCATTTTAGGGGTCCTCTAGTAATTATAAGAACCATGGCCCTTCAAAACGCAATCACCAACCAATAGCTGCAAAACTAACCCGGTAGATGGAGCCATGCCAAGCGTTACTGGCATTAAAATACACTTGCAAAATTGGCGGTCAGGAAATGAGCTGCGGTAGCCCAGATGGAAGAGGCGTCGCCACTAGTAATGCGAAAGTCGCAGGTTCAAATCCTGCCCGCACTCGAAAATTTTGCAAGTTTTCGGGAATTGTATACCTAACACGGGAAGTGTTTTAAAATTTGGTACTCAATTTATCGCTGGTTTTCATCGCTTAGACTACATTCAATCTGTAAAGAAAGAATTAGTCGCCGGTTATTAGTTGCAAAACTAACCCGGTAGATGGAGCCATGCCAAGCGTTACTGGCATTAAAATACACTTGCAAAATTGGCGGTCAGGAAATGAGCTGCGGTAGCCCAGATGGAAGAGGCGTCGCCACTAGTAATGCGAAAGTCGCAGGTTCAAATCCTGCCCGCACTCGAAAATTTTGCAAGTTTTCGGGAATTGTATACCTAACACGGGAAGTGTTTTAAAATTTGGTACTCAACCAATAGCTGCTTAACATGTGGTATCTGGATAATCTTCTTTCGTGTGAGACACCAAGTCGTCCAACGACCCGATGAACCCTAGTAGGCCTCTGACATGGTTGTGTTACGACTAGGGAATGCAATCTCGATCTCGCGAGATCTCGAAATCCCCAAGATCTCGAGCAAATTTACGAGATCGAGATCTCGAAAAAGGCGATCTCGTCTCAGAAAAATCATTCGAGATCTCGAAAAAAATCATCGAGATTTTCGAGATTTCGAGAATGAGCTTGCGTAAGGCAATGACGTGTTTATTGATGTGCGTCCGCGCAGTGTCGGGCGTTTGCCGGCGGCAGGACCTAGCAGTCGATACCTATTGAGCGAGTGCGTTGCGGGGGGTACGGGACAGGGGATTGACGCGACGCGACGCGACGCGACCGACCAATCCCAAGAGCTTGTTTATTGTTCACTTACTCGCATTTTCGTCACTGTGCATTTCGTGTTTTCGAGTGAAAGTTATTATTCATCTATACAATAACTAATTACATTCAGTATTATTCTATATTAGATAGTTTTCAATGTGAAATATAAATATGTCAAAGAACAATTCGAACCAAGTGTTTGTGGACGTTACTACAATTTGGTATGAAATTGCGTCCATACAGTTCAGCGTAAAAACTGAACAAAGCTACATTACTACAAGTTATTTGCCAGTTTGGAAATATTTCAAAAAGTCTGTGGATGGTCCGACTGCAAAATGTGAAAAACTGATTTCGTTTTTCGTATCCGTCAAGGCAAGTCGATCTGGCATTGGAGTATCGATCAATTATATTACAAAATACGATGCAAAGTCAGAACGTGGTCTTTATTACTCTTACATTCTAATCTTAAAGTAAAAAAGTACAATGTTTACCAAAATTATATGAAACAAACAAAATCTCGATCTCGATCTCGAAATCTCGAAATCTCGACCAATAATCCAACGAGATCTCGAGTTGGTCAATCTCGAACCCTGAGATCTCGAACGAGATCTCGAGTTGCCAATCTCGGCTCGAGATTGCATTCCCTAGTTACGACCGCCGTCAAAGTCATCATAGACAGCAACCAGGACCGACGGCTTATTGTGCCCTCCGAAGCACGGAACCATCCCCTTTCAGACAACCATAGAAAGGTGGTCCTAACAGGTCCGGAAACAAATTCACAAAGTGAAAAATAACAACTTTGTGACTGCTTCACCGAGAATCGAACCCGGAACCTTTGCGTCGCAGGCAGTTGCATTACCAAGGCGCCACATCACGTTATTGTTGTTTGCGATGGAACTGCAAGGCATCTGCAACGCACATGTGCGCCTATTCCTCAACCTGAAGAACAACATTTGGTTCCAGTTGATAACAACTGTTTGAGAAAGTACGTTTTACTTGTTCCCTAAAAATGATGAAACGAACAATTAATGTTTTTTCGTTGAGTGATAAACTTAAAATTGTAAACGCGTTCGAAGCTGGGCAGTTGCGTCACGCTATTCTGAATGATTTTGACTTGCCGGAATCTACCTTTTACAAAATATAAAAAATAAAGATTTTACAAAACTGCAGTGTGGACATGGAAATATTAAAAGGGACAAAGTTGTTGAATTTCCCGAAGTTGAGAAGTGTCTCTTGATAAAAATATTTCCATAGATGGAATATTGTTAAAAGAAAGTAAAGTAGTAAAAAACCTCTATGAGCGAGAATAATATTCGGGTCCCTTGAATTCTCGCTTATCCAGGTTCGACATAGTTTATATAAAGCCATGATAACAATTATTTGTCTAATACATGTGATTAAATAATACCCGCCTCCCAAATTTATCGACAAACATTATGACATGAAACGGTAACATCACTATTGTTGCTATCGGCGAGAAGTCGGATTTATCGTGCGACCGATCTGTAATTTGTACGGGCGAGCAGACTATATGTTGCTGAAAAAATCCAACAACAATTTTGGAATTGAATATGCGAATTCAGTGTTTAAATGTATTAAATAGCAATAATATGTTAAGAATTTAGTTTCATGTGAAATGTGACACCATCTTTTTGTAAACTTGATGTTCTAGACCTCTTTTTTACAGCAAAAAACTGAGCAATTCGGCATTTTTAATATTGCGTCGTTCACATGTGTTCACTTGCACGACTGGACTCGGTCTAGGAAGAAATCTGAACGGAACTTGTTTTTATAAACGCCAATGCCCATTTCGGCTTGTACTTTGACAGAGGGGAAATACTTTGTATGCCTACTCCCTTCCGGGACGGAAGGCCGTCGTTGCTCGAAGCTGCGATGATTGCCATTTGACATAAAAGAGTCTGTCACCGAAAATTCTACACAAAATACAGTAACCACATCATCACTTTTCACTTGGTTTTCTGACGCCGGTGGTGATACCGTTCTTAGCACTGGCATCCATGTTGGCGACCAACCCCAAAGAAAAAAAAAACCTGCCCTCCACCAACCCTTCATTCCTAACCTCACTTATTGATCCCAATCCTACGAATATTATGAATGCGAAAGTTTGTATGTTTTTTTGTTACTTCTTCACTTAAAAACTTCTGAACCGATTGTAATAAAATTATGCACACATATAGAAGGTTACATGGATTAACACATAGGATAGTTTTTATTTTATGTAGGCAACGCCGCGGGTATCAGCTAGTAGTAAATAAAGCATGATGCTTCCTTGAAAACATTCAGTTTATTTCCGGCACACAAAAAAGCATTTTGGTGTTCAATTTCCGCGCTGAAAAAAGAATCCTATTCATCTATCCGGTCTTTTTATTCACCTGTTTGGCTAAATATCCGCCTCAGCCATTCAGCCTACGCCAAATCAATCATGTTCGGGATAGAATAGGACCACTCCATCAAAACTCTATTGTAAATAACCCTGGCCACTTTGGTTTCCCGTGTTAATTTTGAAAATGGAACGCGTTACTGTTGACGTTTGACAGCACGACGAAAGCTCGGCCTTTGTTTTTGGACGGAAACTAAGAAATTGTGAATTATTATATCCTCTTTGGCTGGGGAAATAGGTTTAAATAGGTTTTTAGTTTTGCGGCTACCATCCGTCTTTCATGTTTTTTATTTGGAGGAATGTTTGGAGGTCACTTTATTGGAAGTTCCATTCAGCGGGTGGGCTTATAAGGTGGCCTTATAATTTAATAACATTCGATTTCACGTTTAAAGCGGTTTTCATACGGACCGCACGATTTTGCGGTGTTTTTGTGGTTCAGTTTTTAACAAAAGAGTTTGCATGATCCCATATTACAATAGACATACACACATACACAAATCACGCCTATAATTCCTTGCGGGTTAGGCAGAGTGTAAACGGCCGTTAAAAACGGCAATTACGCCAAGTCTGACAAACATTTGAGGGTCATTCGTAAAATTGTGTACAGCCATAGTGAAAGGTTGTCAGCCCATCGCCTAATATTGCAATACACGCCCTCGACTCAATTAGTCGCCTCGTACGACTCCCACGGGAAAGAAATGGGGTGATGCTATTCTAAGCCGGCATCACACAGCACTATTATAATAGAGATTAAAAAATTGTTTGTTTTGGTTTGTATGTAATTTAATTTTACCGATAGACAAGTGTATTATCCATAACTCCATAAGTCAAACATTATAGTTGGGAAGAACGGGTCGTAGCCACTGTCTTGACGAGCCCCTATCATTATACGACTGCCCAACCAAAAAAGGAGTGTAATGTTTTTAGAGTTCACTAGATTTCCGCCCAGCGGTTTCACCCGCTGCCACTCATTTCCCCGTTGTAATAGCTGTTTTCCTGCGGTAAAAAGTGGCCTATGTGTTATTTCAGGTTCTACCTGTGTTCCAAATTTCATCAAAATCGGTCAAGCCGTTTTAGCGTGAAGAGGTAACAAACATACATACACACACACACAAACTCTCGGGTTTATAATATTAGTACGGATGTACCTGCGATTATTTAAGATGCTGCAACTCGTTAACCACTAAACAGATTCGAATGGGAATCGTATCGGAAGAATCGTTACATTATCCCGATTGTCATAGGCTAGGCTTTACCTCAGAAATCAGTCGTGTTTTAATTTTTTTTTTATGTTGCTTGCTACCTTGGAGGGAAACCATTTTTGGGAATACAATGTAGTACCTTCTTTCGTAAGGAAATCGAATCATATAAACGATTAAGGAGATTTTATTTCAGTGATTCACACTTTTGTACCTAGCAACAGTTTTTTCTTATTTGAAGAGCAATATTCTTTTATTTATGCCCAATTGACACGAATGAAAAATGAGGGACTTGTTATAAAAAATAATTTATTAAATTATATAAAATAATTAATAAAATATATAAAATAATTTATTCAATTATTTTTTTACCTCCTAGGCGGTTAACCTACTTGTCGTCGGTTGCTGCGTATTTCTAACGCACCGTGACGTATGCGTCTACACACAAAGACGCGTTCTTACTAAGTACTTGTCAGACGCATCCGTTACCCACCGTAGCCGGCGCGGCGCATTAAAAATACGTAGCGACAGACGGCAAGTGGGAAAACCGCCTTCGGAACCAAATTTGGCTAGACAACCTTTGCGGATTTTGTTTTTCGATCAAAAATTATCTATCTGATAATGGCAGTAATTATGGAATAAATGACGAGGGCAGATCCTTCCTCTAGGGAACTTAACCTAATACAAAAATACTCCAAATGTCTATACATGTAAATACTCAAAACACTTCACTTTACAATAACAATAGTCATCCTCATGAATTAAAACGTATTCTTCATTTAATGTGCTATTTTTCTTGATGTCACTTTGTTATATGGTTTTGTGATTTCCTGTTTCGGAATACATAAGTAGCAACTCTCGTAGGCACTTACTGTATTGTACCTCTGCCTGTAAAATTAAACACAATAGCATTTTCTTAACAAATATAGTATAAGCGCCTATTCAAAAAAGAACCCTGAGATATTAATTTCTACGACATTTTCAAACTAGACTGGCGTAATATCTTTGTTAGAATATATTCAATACTCCATTATCTGGGGGCACCGTCGTGCCCCCGCCAAGACGGGCGAAGCTAAGCGCGAGCTTTCATTTGCATAGCTTTAATACTTAACATTTTATTAATATCTAAAATTGCGACACTTACTAACTGATGATCATCAAAATATTAGGGTATTTTCTTAAGTGCAAGAAAGCTAAAATCTGTGTAGACAAAGTTCTGTTCAGAATCATCAAAGAAATTAAAACTCATTCGACTTTCCTCCCAACCTATTTTAAAGTTTGTAAAAAACACAAAATTTAATAATATAGGTCAGCTAGTTGTATACGGGTTCTAGTTGGAAATTAGAAGATACGTGTTTCAGGACTTAGGTATATAGTTTTCTAAAGTTTACAAAAGGGAGTAGAAGTTTGTAAGGGATTTTTTTTCTCCCTACAAAAAGAATTGACAATTAATGAAACCCACCAAAAACATTTTCATGTGAAATCTCGCCAAGGCGAGATGATATGGTTAGTAGAGCCAAAACTCCACCAACCAAAATTTCACACTCTCGATATCTCATCTCTGTTAAAATGTATGGCTTGGCCTTTTCGGTAGTAAAGAACTTCAAAAGCAATTCGTATGTAAGACATTACTTTAGAAACTAAAATGCGTTCATTTCGCCTTCTAGACGGTAGAGAAGAGGCCAAGTCATACATTTTGACCGAGATGTACCTAGTGTTTGTGAAATTTGGTTTGGTGGAGTTGGAGCGTGTAGATTCAGGAGCTTTGCTCTACTTGAGATCTGATAGCCTTTTTACGTAGTAAGTCACATTATGCTCTCGTCCTGGCGACATTTTACATGAAGATGTTTTTGGAGGAATTTTACTTTTCCGCGCAAAAAAAATCCTGATAAAGTACCTACTTACTTTCTTTCTTTTTGTGAAGCAATAAAATTGGCATTCCATTTTAAGTGAGACACTTGTAACTTTTATAAGGTCCAATTCAGTTTTAGGGGTGCGTAGGCAAATTTCTACCCGAAGAAGTTATTTCCCAAGTCTTTCCAACGGAAAACAGCCGATTATGACCAGGGGAGTCTAACTTTACTACCTACCAAGGGTTCAAATAAGTACCTATACGTATATATGTACCTACTGCCCTTACTGAAAGTTTATACCCAGGTAATTAAGTTGAGTCAAAAACACCTCAATCTACCCATACGAGTAAGTATAAAGAATAAACCTTTAAATAATAAAGACGGTAAGCTGTTTAAATTATAACTGTGAATTAACCTATACAGGTTTTTCTTAATAATTTATGAAAATCCCGCACATTTTGATACCTTATCTAATTCAAGACTATTTTTAATGAATCGGTCAGTTTTTCGCTACGTCCTATTTTAATCACAGCAAAAAATTTAAGGTTTATTCGAGTCTTTTTTGACAGCTGTATAAAAAAGAAATATACTTAGCCCCAGGCTTTGAAACCTACGTCTTACTGATAGGTAGGGAGCTAGGCTTCACCTGGAAAACTTGTTGTGTGGTTGTTCTCAAAAGAACGGAACCATAATAGGGAACAAATAAGGGTCCTCCGCGCTCCCGCCAGTAGGGGCGTCGGTTGCTTGAAGAGCTTGTGGAGTGTGATCTACTTGCAATGGCTGCAGCTGCGGCTACTGTGATATCGTCATTATCATCCACAAGGACGTGTCTGAGACTGCTTTTAAGACGTAAGGTTGGATAGGGTAAGTCGTATACGCGGCAATAGTTACGTAAGGGGTTTTTATAATGGGACGCTATTAATGGGCGTTGTCTGAGACGCTTCCTTCGACGTCGTTCGTAGACCCAAGTTGATATGGAGCACCAAGTACCAGAGTACCAGAGCGCCCCTTGCGTATGAATCGGTTTTGGATGACCTGCAGTCCAACGACCCAAAGAACGTCCTAGAAAATTCATTAAGAAGTTGTAATTGGAGTTTGATTGAAAGAATGAAAATGATATTTGCAGTGCTATTATGGCGCTTATTTTAGCGTATTTTGATATTACTAACAACAAATACGGACTACGAGTCTGAAGAAAGAACGCCGGCAAGGATTCGAGAACAAAAACCCTTGCATGGCTAGTTGAAACACCCCTAGATAATTAAAGCTTGCATAGATATATTTTTTTTAATCTGTAACAAAAGACCTGCCAGTTTTCCTTCAGAGGCATAGTGTAAACGAGACATAAGATTACCCGTGTGGGAACGAGACGGAAGACCAAGTTGCTTGAAGTCCAAAGTTATCCTACCATCATTCTTTACAAGCACAGAGTGCTTTTATATTAAACAGGGGTTTAAAACGTATTTCACAGAAACGAAATATTTTTTGGAAAACCACCTTTGTACTGTTATTTATTGCAAAATAAAAGCAAAAACAGTAGGTAAAACGGAACGCATAAATATTTCATAGGTGCTTTATCATAAGCCTTTGTTCGATCAATCAAACAAAATATGAAACATTGGTGCCGTGGCAGGCTTAGGGTTTTGGTAGCATTTTTTTAAAGCCTGTTTAATCCCACTGCTGGGCTTCGTAGAACCTCCCCTGATAATACGGTAGGAAAAAAATATGTTTAGGTGAATGTAGCCGTCAAAGACCTCGACAGTGGCGCCACTTCACAAAAAAAGTTTTCTCCTTAAACAAACAATCTATCAGAATATCCGTTACCCAAGAGAAAATATTTTTTTGTGAAGTGGCGCCACTGTCGAGGTCGTTCACGGATACACTCGCCTTAATAAATGTTTTAATTGGCCAACGGGCCCTTTACAACTGAATGTATCTCAAGGAGCATAGCTTGATATTTACGTAAGATACAGGGCCACAACGCAGGGTGTGAATCTGATCGTGTATAGATCGTAGGGTTTCTCATTTCTCGACCTTATTCATTTCTCGGAGCACGAGAATTCTCGACAACTATTTCCCGGGAATTCTCGGGTTGTCGAGAATTTATTTTTATTTTTATTGATTGGGGTTAAACAATAAAACTACGCTTTTTACGCAATATTAAACAACATTTATTAATCAACAAAACTTTAACCAAGCGAACAAATTAAACTCTAGTGAGATCTTTTAATCATTAGGTCTAGAAACAATTACGATTAAATAAAATAGTCTTTTTCTTTGGAAAAACAAAAGAAATATCTTCTAAAAACAATTCCATCCATCATGGCACCATAATAAAACCTGTACCTTACATTAAGTACTGTAAGGATGATTGATGGTTGTGGCCAGTAGGCTCAATGCTGCATGATGGAAAAGGGGAATTCCCGCCGAGCGAGGTGTTCAGCTCGGGGACCACGGCCCAACTGGCAGGACGTGGATTTTGTATTTATACTAAGTCTCCGACAAACTTCGTAACCGCGTTTTAGGCCTCGACTTCTGATTGGGTAATCTTCTATGACGAGTATGCCGTATCGTGTTTACATTGTGCACTATTGTGCAGGCAGCGTTGTCGTCGTCGGCTCGTCAGCTGTAGATGCATCCAGCGAAGTCAGCGCATTCTGTGTGCGGCGCGCGCTTCATATTTCTTTGCAATCCGCGCCGCTACAGTACTCCCCCCCTAGACCGAAGGTCGATACAGTCTAGTTATTGGCATGGGGTATTAACGTCTTTTTCGATGCGGTGTCATCTCGAAGTCCAATGGCGGCAGGCAGTCTGGCTGGAGTGTAGCGCAACTCTGACAGCCGAGCCGATGCAGTCTCCAGGTCCTCGGTGCGTCGGGAGTTATGGAGACGAGTAGTTGCCGCCGAAGAGTTACCAGGAAGCGGGCAGGTTCATTCCGGGGTCTCGGCGCTAGGACTTGCGATGAGTAGCCGCTGATGACGCAGGTCGTGGCTGTCTCGGAAGTTGTGAAGCATAGAGTCCATTTTTGAAGAAGGTTGCGTGTCCAATGTTGGGTGTCACCAGTGTAAGGAAGATTGATGAAGAGGTGTAGCCTGAAGGCTCAATGCTGCATGATGGAAAAGGGGAATTCCCGCCGAGCGAGGTGTTCAGCTCGGGGACCGCGGCCCAACTGGCAGGACGTGGATTTTGTATTTATGCTAAGTCTTCGACAGTACTAAAAATTTACTTTAGTCTATGTTACTACAATCTGTATACAAAATTACAATCAGATCAGACTAACTTAACAATTACTAGTAACCTAGGTAACTTAATTTCGTCTTTGTATCAATCAACCATTCAAAACTTTGTTATAAATGGACAGTTTTTTCGCTACGCTAATAAACGCCAGAACCAAATAAATAATTAAAAATAACAATCACACTAGCTTAATGCTATTAAAGCGAATGCTATCAAGAAGCGCGTTATTAAGTTTTTATAATTTTTGACCGAATTTCTCGATTTCTCGATTTCTCGACCACTTTTTTCTCGTCTCGAATAAACCAAAATTTCCCGGGAATTCTCGCTTCGAGAACTCTCGAAGAGAAACCCTAATAGATCGTAACTCACTATTTTGAGTATGGTCTTACAAACTATACACCAGCTCAACGCAGTAGTCACGTATACACCGTAGGTAGTCAAAGTGAAATGTTATTTACGTAATGTACCAGCATGCCCGGCGTGGCGTGAATTCGATATTCCAATTTCCCATGGGATTAATAGATTTTCCTGCCGTAAAAGTAGCCTATGTCCTTTCTTAGGTTCCTGTCTATGCTTCTTATGAAAAATTGTATCAAAATCGGTTCAGTAGTTTAGGCTTGAAAACGTAACACACAGACAGAGTTACTTTCGAATTTAGAGGTATAATACTTACTAGATTTCCGCCCAGCGGTTTCACCCGCTACCACCCATTTTCCCGTGGTAATAGTTGTTTTCCCGCGGTAAAAAGTAGCCTATGTGTTATTCCAGGTTAAACTACTTGTGTTCCAAATTTCATCCAAATCAGTCAAGCCATGCAAGCGTGAAGAGGTAACAAACATCATACACACACAGAAACTCTCAGATTGATATTATTATAGTACCGCCGCCGAGAGAAGTCGGTTTTGACATCTGTCATCTCCATACTAAAAGAGATGTCAACAAAGGAAAATGGACCTGCCATAGTATTATCACGAATCTGACAGCTGTCAAAAACGACTTCTCTCGGCGGCGGTACTATAGTATGAATTAGTATAGATTGTACCACTTACTTACCTCGTAGCCTACAAAGAGGATATAATAAATTGTAGCCTAGGCAAAAGGCTAGTGAGAGGGTCGTATTTTACGTCAGTGCATCCGAGTTACATCGAGGTGCAACCAGTCTTGATCGAGTGCCAATTTAGCAGCTGGCTGGTTACCTGAGACACCGATAGATAAATCTATAGGTAAGTGGTTATATGACTCTCGCTACTTGGCGCAGTTTATAGGATGCAAACGTCATGGGTTCGGTTTTCGTATGGAGCAGATGAATGAATGAATTTATTTATTAATCAATTAAGTATTCTTTAGTATATTCTGGTAATTTAATTATTATATGCTGTCGAGTCGGGGATATCTTTCTAAGGTGTTTTATAAATATAGTTTCTTTGTATAGCTGTGTGAGCGTATTTTTAAAGAATCTGTCCATGAAGTAAGTAAATATACGGGGTGTAAGGGCCACAGGGCCAGAACGACAACAGCCCTCTGTGCACCCTATTTGCATGCAGACCATAAAACTGAACAAATTTCCCCTTGAAACATATGTCAGGAAATGACGAAAAAATCGACCTCCCATACAAAATCCCAATCAGCAGTCCGATTGGGATTTAGTATGGGAGTTCAATTTTTTTTCTATTAAAAGGGAATTGATTTTGACATTTCCTGAAACATTTTTGTGTGGGAAGTTGTTCAGTTTCAAAGTATGAGTCGTGGTCTGAGTGCACCCTATCAGTATTCGAAGGGCTGTCCTTTACACCCTGTATAGGGTAAAATGTTACTAGTGACCAATAGCGTAAACTCAAGACGGGCTGATGATAAGGAACAACTTTCCCCAAGAAACGTAGGTCGAAGCATGAAAAAAATTGGTCCTCCCATACAAAATTGCCGATCAGCTAATTTAGGTTATTATGGAAGCATATTTTTTTTTTATATATTCCTTGCAGAAAGTTGTTCCCTATCATCAGCCCGTTCTGTTTTCAGTATCGGTCACTTGTAAAATTTCACCCATAGTAACAGAAAAGAAACTCAATAATAGGTATTTGAAATACTCATTTTGACTTTTATTGTAACAAACTAGTTACCTAGTTTAGAGGCCATCATTAAAATTACCGATGTGGCGCACTGGTAGTGCGACTGCCTGCGACGCAAAGGTTCCGGGTTCGATTCTCGGTGGGACACTCACAAAAGTTGATATTTATCTCTTTGTGAATTTGTTCTCGGTCTGGTTAGGACATTGCAGGGTGAACCAACTGATTGTCCGAAAAAATAATGGTTCCGTGCTTCGGAGGGCACTTTAAGCCGTCGGTCCCGGTGTAGAAAAACAGTCTGGTAACTTTTCACCGTATATTAATTAACACACTTCGAGTATCAAACTACCGCTATATTAATTTTACAATTGTGAGTGACATTCACTCCCGCGGCGCGACTCGAACAAGAAGCCAAATCAAAAAATGGCGGCCGGTGGGTCGGCTCGGTGGCGCTGATGGCGCTTGCGGTCAAACTTAGAACTAATGAAAGACAAAAGATTAAAGGTAGGCAAAGGGTAAGTCGATGCAGCCTTATGTGTCCGTAACAGATACTAAACAGAACAGCACCCCAAATAAAAAAATTATTAACTATTCGTAACGCCCCACGCAGTCATAAAACCACATCTATCGAACATGTTAAGTTGTTTTTTCAAAAGGCATCATTATGTTTTAGCCAACTGGTTACTTTACCTAATAACTTAACAGATATGTGATCTTCCACGCAATTTAAACAAACGAAACTAATACGCTTAGGTACAATATAATCTACTGTGGCTGTTGTTCCTACTGTAGGTACTGTTTTTTTTACAAAGTGGCCTGAGTTGTGATTGATTAATGCATAAATTAGGTACAGTCAAGCTCAGGCAGGGTTAGACCGGTTTGGACCGTTCTTATGCATTTAAACTTAAATTGGCCTCAGTTCGAAAATAAATTGTCTCAACTTATCATTAAATTAGTGCTGTCACTTTCTGATATATAGATTTAGAGAAGGATAGGAGATATCTTAGTCACGGCACGTCTTATAATTTGACGCAAGATACGTATTATCTGTCAAAATAAGGCGACAATGGAAACAATGGTGACTAAGTTGACTAGAAATTGTGAAGAACCCATTGACATATTTAAATAAGACAGGACTTAGATAGCTCCTATCTTTTCTGGACCTATTTGAGGGAAAGAGACAGCACTAATTTAAGGTAAGGTTAATTAGGGAGTTGGCGGTTCACGTGTCTAACTGGACGTGAGCTTGACTGTACATGCGTTATGCAATATTATTTACAGTATATGTACCCCATTTTTACTTAAATTCCCCAACTCTCCTTCGTACAGCACGTCGTTAATTATCTTTTCTGCAAAAATCTTCTGTTCTGCCGTCATTCTTTTAAGCTTCATTGCCCAAGTCTCTGCTAATAGATCTTCTCTCTTCTTTGGTTTCTTGTAATATGTCGTAGTTATCGTCATGTATTGTTCTGGCTCATCTTCTTCATCTTCTTCTTTGCCATTTTCTTCTTCTTCCGGGTCTACATCGACCCTTCGTCGTTTTAAAGTGACGTTTTTGAATTTTCTTACTTTTAACGGTTTTCTTGGGGTGGGTTCAGTCTTTTCATCGTCCTCGGGGTTGTGTTTCAAGTCCCCGGGGTCCGAAAATTCGAACTGCGGCTCGATCCATTCTTGTGTATCCTGGAAATAAATAAAAAATGGTCAAGCGTTGTAGGTACGTACGTTTATAAAACCGGCCTAGTGTGAATCGGATTCGTCCATTGAGGGTTCTGAAGCATGCACATCAAGCGCTTTCCTATGATCCACACTTGAACTACTAGTCAAAATTTCAAAATGTTGTTCTTTTTCGTCCCCCTCAGAAAACCTTTTTTTAAATATTATTATTAATATATTTGGATTTTTTCTAAACTTGTACTTCAAAAGGAAGCTACTGCCAAATTTCATAGAGTTCTAGGTACTCGGGAAGTACCCTATGAATTTTGATTCCCTCAACGGTCAAAATCACCCGTTTTTTACAGCATAAACGGCTGCATCTTTTTAAACCTTATGTTAGGGACTTGATTTTCTTACAATCGCTGAGCTGTGTCTATTCCAGAAACATATATATATCACGCCTGTATACCTCGCGGGGTAGGCAGAGCGTAAACAGCCGTAAAAATCTACGTCACGTCAGACAAACATTTTCGGGTTATTAAATCTGTCTCTATTGCTTATCGCCATAGTGACAAGTTGTCAGCCCATCACTGAAAATTGCAATGCGTTTGTTATCCTCGAGTCCCTTAGTCGCTTGTTAGGACACCCACGGGAAGAAAAATGGGGTGATACCGTTTTAAACCTAGTTTACACGGCACGGGTCAAAACAGTCTAATGAAATTATCACAGACAGATTAAAATTAAATATGGTTTACCTACTAGGTACCTACCTACCTTCTTAATATAAACGCTAAAATCTAGATACCTACCTATATTTCCCATAGGCACCTACCTAGGACTTAGGTATCATTCTAAACCTTATTCTGGATAACCCTCCTGCCTGGCTAGATAGATAACAAAACAGCGTAGCGTTGTGTTGCTACTATTCGTACATTGTTTAGTAATTTATTTAATTATTTATTAATTTATAGATCCAAGTAAATCCTGTAGGTACTTATTTTTAGATATGGTAAACACGTGTGATATTGCAAAATATACACAACACGCGGTGTTGAAAAACCTCACCTAACCTAAATTTTTCAAGATTGATTGTTGTCCTATTTTATCAATACACTTGATGATGACTTGACGTGGTACTTTTTTAGTGATTGACAATTCCACGACATACTGTCATTCTAAATTGTAAATATTGCTTGATAAACGGCTTCACTCACATTGTTGGCACTGCTCCTCCGTGTAGAATCCTCCGGAAATTCTTGTTCGTCCAAAAACAACAACTCATTGTAATACCACAAGCCCGGTTTGGCATTACTTCGTCCCTCAGCCCGCCATCTCTCGACACGGTGTTTCTCTTTGTTGAAATTCGTCCGAATTATATTAATCTTCTTTCTAACATTTTCGGAGGTATAATCCGGCTTGTACGCTTGAAGTTCTTTCGCTATTTCGTCCAACGCGTCGGCACGATACCGTTTGTCAGCGTAGTGCGGATGTTTCACTTTCCATAACACGGGCCGGTTTCTGTATAAATCTATGAGGAGTGAGCAGAAGTCACGCTCTGACACTACGTAGCTGACTTCGCTTGACGCGTCTGTTTCGTCCATGGCGGCTGGCGAGCGACTGAGGGGCCGACTTGAGCCGAATGAACCCGATTGACAATCTCGGTCAATGCGCTCGGGTCCCGCCCCGCGCCTCGCCGCGCGCTCCCCTCCGTCGCCTGCTGGCCGGCGCGCGTGCGTGTCTGGCGGGCAACTGGCGGGAATGGCGGCCATGTTTCAATGGCGTCATATCAATACTGTGCTGTCAGTTGTGTGATTGATTAGATTATTCGTTGTTTGTTCAGGCGCGTTTTGAGTATGAGTTAAGCCAGGATTTAAGCACTAGTGAGTCGAATGAAATCTTTTTCCTTATAAATATTCTGTAATTTTTTGTACGTAAAATTTGGTATTGAGTATTGACAATCTGAATCAGTCATGTTCATGTCCATTGTCCATGTCAAGTCATTAAGTCATGCATGATAGATACTATGGGACAGATCGCATTGCATGAAGCGGCATGAAGGCTCGAGCATCATGACTGACATTTGACTTGACAGACATGTTTTAAAGTAGGCACGAAGTAGGCAGGTAGGACAATAGGCATAGGTAGGTACCTAGCATTGAACCACAAAATATAAATTTACTTAAATTTTGATAGAACGATAATTATATGGTAGGTAGATTGACTACCTACATACGTAGGTACCTAACGTACCTACCTACTTACCTATGGAAACGAAGAATGTTGTACAAGCAAAATTGTACATAACATAGTTACTAATATCACGCATAAATATCCCTTGTGGGGTAGGCACAGCGTAAACGGCCGTAAAAAACGGACATTTACGCCAAGCCTGACAAATATTTTAAAGCTCATTCATAAAATTGTGTTTCACCTAAGTGACAGGTTGACAGCCAATCGCTTTTAAATATACTTAATACATAAACCGCGAGTCCCTTAGAAGGGAAAGTAATAAGGTGATGTTAGTGTAAGCGAAATTGTGGGCTTATTATACCGTTAAGTAATATTATGTTACATATCTACATGTTTGTAAGTAGGTAGGTAGGTACTTACATATAATACATACTTAAACATAACTTAATGTAGTTAGGTAGGTAGGTGCCTGATGTGTTAACTTAGTAAGTAGCTAAAGTAACAACACCTGCGGACCTGCCGTTAGTACAAGGGTAAGAAATGTTTAAAGAAATGTCCTTCTAAGCACCTACCTAGGTACCTACATTTATATGGGGTGCGTATTTGAATATCTAAAATTAAAATACTTTACGTAAAAATACCTACGTTCAGAATCCCTAAAATCTATATACCTAGTGGTTTATAATACCTTAGCTTATAACGCCGACTTATAAAATAACTAAGTTTTAAAAAACTAATGGACTAAATGTCTAATGTAATAAAATATCTACAGTTATAACACCAACGTTTAAAATACCCAGTGGTCAAAATACCTAAAATGATGCATCACTTTTTTTTTTTTTTTTTTTTTTTTAGTGGTGGACCCTACGATTTTTAGCCCCGGGGCTTTTAATCTACACCTGACTGTATGGTGGGGAGCAGGAGCTCACCCGGAAAAGCTTGTGGTTCAAACAACCAGCTCAATCGCGCCCTTGGGGCGCGATTGGGCTTACGAGTTGTTCTGGGAAGAACGTATTGGACTGAATCTACCCGGCACGTGCCGGTAGTTCCCAAAGTGGGGAGCAAATGAGGGACCTCCGCGCCCCCGCCGGCGGGGGCGTCGGTTGCTTGAGGAGCTTGTGGAGTGTGATCTACTCGCAATGGCTGCAGCAGTGGCTACTGTGATTTCATCATCTTCTTCCGTAAGGATGTGTCTCGGACGGTGTTTAAAACGCGAGGTTGGATGGGGGAAGTAGTTGGACGCGGCAACTATCAAGGGGTTTTTATGATGGGGAGCATTATCGAAGAAGCGACGAGACGCTTCTTTCATATACGCTTTAATGATAGGGAGGCCTAAGTCGATGTGGAGGTTGGCGTTACGCATGTACCAGGGCGCCCCGGTAGCTTTGCGCATGAAACGGTTTTGGATGACCTGCAGCATTTTCAGATGTGAATCGAAGGTGTGAGCAAAGGCTACGCTGGCGTAGGTCATAATAGGCCTTACGCAGGTGGTGTAAATTCTCACCTTATTTCTGAGGGAGAGTTTGCTCTTTTTGTTCAACATCGGATGTAATCTGCCCAAAACGAACGCGGCGCGGTCGCGGACTCTCATAATGTGGCTACGGAAGCTAAGTCTTGAGTCGAGGGTGACTCCTAGATATTTGGTCTCGTTGACCCACGGGATGGGTCGGCCGAAAAGCTTTACAGCGGGGACGTTTAATCGGTACGAATGATGCATCACTCGTGAGCGTTCTTTTTAAATAGTAGTTCGGGCGCCGCGAGCAAAAAAGAGGGTGGACTGATAAAATTGTCTCTTTGTTTATGTTTTTGATATTTTGTGTCAGTTGTTAGTTAACCACTTTGATTGCAAAAAGATACCCCACTGTTTCTTATTTCCCTGAACGGTCAAGCAGTTCCTGTGAAAGATTCATCAAAATTTTTAGGAGTAATCCTAGATTCCAAACTGTCTGGAGTTCATCATATTGACCATGTGAGTAAAAAATGTGAAAAAAGTATTAATGTTCTACGCTCTCTATCTAGTGACTGGTGGGCATCTCATCCCTATACCTATACCCAAAAAATATCTATACATATAATAAAACAGAAACGAAACCAATTCTGTACATGAAATAGATTCAAAAAAGGGTTTTTGCTTCTAATTGTATTCAAGATACAGACATCAAAACAGAAGTAAAATTGATTTTTGTCTGTTTGTCTGTTTGTCTGTTTGTCTGTCGGTATGTTTGTTATTCTTTCACGTAAAAACTACTGCACAGATTTCTACAAAATTTTATACTGTGGTAGCTTATTACCCGGGTCAACATCTAGGATACTTTTTACCTCGAAAAAATCTTTCATTCCCATGGTAAAACACAGTAACTGGTTCCGCAAAGCGAGTTCCGAATTTTTTTCCTAAAAAATAATAATAGATGTCGCTGTTAGTTTTGTAAAACGCGGTATTGACCACGTATTGACTGACATACGATCTGACCATCTAAACGACCCCGTGAAACGACCTAACCCCGTGACCTAACCAAAAAAAAAACAAACAATCACACATTTAATCCTTGCGGGGTAGGTTGAGCGTCAACGGCCGTAAGTATTTTATCGCTATCGCCACGTCTGACATATATGCGGGTCGTTCTCACTATTACAGAAATGTTTCGGAATTTTACTTTGACCTTTGGTCATGGTCAAGGTATGTGATGGAAGACAGATGAATTGTGATATTTTCTTGAGTTTGCACAACTATTACTCATCACAATAAAGGGCGGGGCACACCGGCTCCGTATCCAGCTCTCGTCCGTAGTCACGCACGAACTGATGACGTTGTAATGTATGGGACTGTATGAGATACGGCACACCGCTTGCGTGCAGCACGGAACGGATACGCAACGCAAGCGGTGTGCCGTATCTCATACAATCCTATACATTACAACGTCATCAGTTCGTGCGTGACTACGGACGAGAGCTGGATACGGAACGCATACGGAGCCGGTCTGCCCCGCCCTTAAAACAATTTTAAACGGATTTAGGCCGTACGCTCGCTTACGCGGTTTCACGCGCGGGCCAGCCCGCGCGTGAGGCCGCGCGCGGTCTCGCGGGATCCGCGCGGCGGTCTGACATCGCCGCCATTATTACCCGTCCAAATTTAGAAGGCGCATAGTGCCTAGGTAGTTGTAATATGGCAAGTGTCGTCGTGTTCGTACGGGTTATATTATGTCGCGGGTTGCTGAAGCCGCGGCGCGGGTGACCGCAGGCCGCGTCACGGGGCGCCAATCTTGTGTTTTGTCAAATCTGGCCCGCGCGGGACGTCCCGCGCGTGAAACCGCGTGAGCGAGCGTACGGCCTTAAGTTGTGTTTATTGTGGAAACGTAGGAATTGTGAAATCCAAAATAAACACAACTTAAATCCGTTGAAAATTGTTTTATTGCGAAGACAAATTATGATTTGGGTAAAATTAATTAATTTTTTTACCACTACAAGAGGCCGTTGGCCTGAGTTAAAGGTTATAATACTTTTAATTTTAACTCGACATCTCTAGGTGTAACCGAGATAGTGAGTCTTGAAAGACAGACAAATGGACAACAAAGTGAGTGAACCTATAAGGGTTCCATATTGCAGCCTAAAACCTATTTACCAATATAGTTTTTATTTTAACTCGATATCTCTGCGCATTCCCGAGATAAAGCGTCTTACGAGACGGATGGACGGACGGACGGACAACAAACTGATCGTATAAGGGTCCCGTTTTTTTGTACGTTTCTTTTTGATGTACGGAACCTAAAAAAATATAAATACCTTCATTAGTTAGAATCAATAATGTTAGAGTAAAATTTGTTTAAAATTACTTCATAGATGTCGCTGTTAGTTTTGTGAAACCCGCTAATGAAATGTTTTCTCCAAAATTATATAACAAAGCCACTGACAGGCGGCAGGTTTTCTAAAAAAAATAATAATATAGTATTGTAAACTATGCCGTGTGATGCCGGCTTGCAATAGCATCACCCCATTTCTTTTCCGTGGGAGTCGTAAGTGGCGACTAAGGGACTTTCACATGGGCGATGGGCTGACAACCTGTCACCATGGCGATACACAATTTTCCGAATGACCATCAAATATATGTCAGACGGCCGAAAAAACGGACATTTACGCTCTGCCTACCCTGCAAGAGATAATAGGCGTGATATACGTATGTAAGTATAAACTTGGGCAACGGATATTCTGATAGATTTTCTTCAAAGATAAATCTTTTTTTGTGAAGTGGCGCCACTATCGAGGTCGTTCACGGTTACACTCGCCTTAAACATTTTTGCAGAGATCAGAAGGCAAGGAAGGATTGCACTTGCTGTAGTATCTTCAAGTATCGCTGCCACACTGCTTCCAGGAGAGAAAACGGCGCATACAACTTTCAAAATAACAATCGATTTGAACACAAACGATACTCCAATATGTGCTGTATCACGTAATAGTTACAAGGCAAAGGTTTTCTGAAATTGTTGTCTGGTAGTTATGTGACGAGTGTACGATGGCCAACAAAAAAACGGTAGAAGCTATGGATAGGACTTTGAAAGACATACGCAGAGATATTAGGGCCATGGGCCATATCACTGTTCTTTTTTCCAGTAACTTTTGCCAAACACTTCCAGTTGTTACTCGAGGTACCAGGGCTGATGAGGTGAATGCCTCACTAAAATCATCGGCTCTTTGGCCACAAATTCACAAGCTGACCATGACGGTGATCATGCGAACCCGTCTCGGAGGTAATCCACGGGCTGAAGAGTTTTCACAAGCTTTATTAAAACTCGGCAGAGGTACTTTACCAGAGGATAACGGTCAAGTAAGTCTGCCTGAAACGCTTTGCCAAATAGTTTCTGGTCTAAAGAGAATCATTTCTTCTGTGTATGGCGAGCCTTCCTTCCTTCAAAAGAAAGATTCGTAGCTACGTGGAAGAGCTATTTTTGCACCCAAAAATGATCAGACTGTTTCAATAAACCATACCATTATGTCACAAATCACTAGGGATATGGTGGTATACGCGTCAATTAACACTGTTATGAATCAAGACAAAGCCACTAACTACCTAATAGAATTCCTAAACTCCTTGAGTGCGAATGGTCTTTCTGCACACCAAATATTACTTAAACTTGGTGTTCCTATCATGCTTCTTTGCAATCTCACTCCGCCAAAGCTGTGCAATGGAACCAGACTGAAGATCTTAAGCTTAAAGATGAATGTATTCGAGGCGGATATTTTCACTGGTTGTGGCGCGTATACCACTCATTCCCAACAACTTTTTATTCCAATTTCAGGGCATTCAGTTTCCCGTCAGCGTTTTCTTTGCAATGACTGTAAACAAATCGCAAGGACAGACGCCGAAAGCCGCAGGCGCGTAGATCTTACGATTCCCTGTTTATCACACGGGCAGCTATATGTCGCTTGCTCTAGAGTCAGTTCTCCTGAAAATTTGTACGTTTTAGCACCCGATGGTAAAACTACCAAAGTAGTTTATAATGATGTTTTGTAGCTGATGTCCATAGTATCAAAACCAAGTACCTAACCGAAAAACAAGTTAACCAGTACCTATTCATTGCACATCTTAAAGAGAAAAAACTTTATACAAACATGATATTAATATTAAACAATATGCATACATCAACTTCACTAACTCACAAGTCACTACACCATGCGTACGAAGTCGCGGGCAACAGCTAGTTATAAATAATGCTCTGGTGCGTCATCAGTCATCTAGACTATGGTCCTTTCTTGTTGGAACCATGTAATAAGACATCGTTGGCTGTTCTTGATTATCGTACCTTAGTGTACTGTATAATTTCTGTACCTTTGATTTACTAAGTAGAAAAATTAATACTTTTATTTTTGATAACCATTATGTTGATTAAAATTTAATACTGTGATAGGTCGTGTTTCTTTTTGCTTATACCTTTTGATCTTCACATACTTATACTGACAGTATTTTGAATTTAGGTCAATCAACTTTGAGGTACATCAATTTTAGGGACTTTAAACGTAGATATTTCAAGTTTTATCTTTATGAACTTTGGTAACATAATCCATTTGACATTTCATACTTGCGGTATTTTGAATTTAGGTAGAAAAACCACTAGGTATATAGATTTTAGGGATTCTGAACGTAGGTATTTTTACGTAAAGTATTTTAATTTTAGATATTCAAATACGCACCCCAAACTTTTAGAATATCCATTGCTCAAGTTTTTGGTATTATTCAACGACGAAAAAGTCGATTCGGTCATTTTTGTAGTCTGTAAATATTCGGCGACTAGTCGGCTGAATAGCCGATTGGTCGGCTGTTATTATGACATAAATTATTTTATTGATTTATAAATTTTAAATGAAACCACCACTGTTTATTGCTAATGAAGGTGACAAGGCTCAAATCTCGTGTAACGATAACTCAAACGCCATCGCTGAGATGACAGAAGAAGAGGAGATGTCATAACAGTATTTTAATTGTATGAAAATTGTTGTCGTCGAGTACAGGGGAAGCGGGGGGTATAAAACGCACCCACACATTGACAAATTACAGTCGCACTCTTACGGCTAATAGCAGAACTAGTAAGCACATAGGTGAACGCGTGAAGCAAAAATAATAAACGCACGCAATACTCATTGTTTCGAGACAGTTTCGCTATTATATATTAGAAGGCAGCATGTTCAATACATTTAGGTAATTTGGGCAATAGATAATGTTGCCAGCATGTGATTAAATTCATCAGAATTTGGACTTCCCATACTAAATTGCCGATCAGCCGATTTAAATGCCAGTAACGCGTGGCACGTTTTAAAATTTGATATTCAATTTATCGCGGGTTTTTATCGCTTAGACTACATTCAATCTGTATATACAGAATTAGTCGCCGGGTATTAGTTGCAAAACTAGCCTGGTAGATGAAGCCGTGCCACGCGTTACTGGCATTAAAATACACTTGCAAAATTTGCGGGCAATCCTCATATATGTTTAAATTATATCTAAATAAGTTAATTTCATATTTTACAGTGGCGGCAACCCCACCGTCATGCTTAGTAGTTGTTCTACCCAACAGTAGATGGCGGGATTACCAATTTAGCAAACTGAAAGTTCCAGAATTTCAAATGACGTGCATAACTAAAATAATGAAATAATATACTTAAAGATGAAAACTGATCCTGTGTACATTTAAATTTTGTTTATTTGAGTCACTTTTGCACCCAGGAACGCAGCATTTCGTAATTTTTGATGAATTACACGAATTAGAAATATATTTTCTCTCGCGATGCCAAAATGTGTTTCCGCGGTGACGGAAAGAAACACACTGCGGACAGCGCTACTAGTGAACAGTAGTGGAACTTAGTATTAGGCCCGGCTGGCACGCAGCCTTATGTCTTGTAACACCTCCTCTTTCTTTCTGCTCCGTGGACAGAAGTCTATTTTAATTTTATTTTATTTTGATAGGAAAATCAACAGCGAATATTACGAAGTAGGTACTTAAAAACTATTGAAACAAACAGCCAATTATAGGTTTCCACAGATAGACAACAAAGTATGTTAAAAAAAAGAAGAACACTTAGAGTAAACATTAAATACCAACAAAATACAACAGCATTCATCACACACACCAAAATTTAAAAGAATGAAACATTCATGCAAAATTAGATAAACATTATTGTTATATTAATAGAAATAAACATGTTTAAAAACATAAAGTTAGTAGGTACTTATATTGTTTGCTGATTAGTCACTGCTAAAAAACAACTTTTGTAGTCGGTAGTCGTCTGGTTAGCCAAAACTATAGTCGGTGTATCTCTAATGTTTATATTTCCACAGCAGTTCCTGGTCCTCAAGTACTTTCCAGCTGGAGCGGGGGGAAAAATAAGAATTATGTCCGCTGTAGCCCTTTATTGAAGGAAACGGTACCTTATTGTAGTGGCTGAAATGAAAACACGTACCAGACGACAATAGGTACAGTTTTCTACTCTTTCTTTTTTTGACGTCACAAACTTTTTAGCCAGACCTATGGATTTATTTCGTTCTGACCAAACTTTAAACAACACGCCGCGCACCGTCTAATAAAATAAAAAACACGACTGCTTTCTGAGATAAAGCCTAGCCTTTGACACTCGAGATATAGTAAGGATTCTTCCGATACAATTCCTATTCGAATCTGTTAAATAATTAACGAGTTTAAGTCCTTTAAAGAATATATACTTAGTACATACATGAACTCTAAAAACATTACACTCCCGTTTTGGTTGGGCAGTCGTGTAAAAGCGTTCTAATCTAAATAAGTAAGCTTGCCATTTCGTTTTTTATTTATTTCATATTACTACAAAATTTTCTAGAATAACTTGCTTGCTTGCTGAATCTTTTTATTTCTTTTTTACATTTATAAGTACCAACCTTGCTGCATACATGATTGCATCACTAGACCATAAGGAACATTACCACCTAATCAATCACCATTCTGGAGTGGAGGCCTGGTGACCTAAAATACAGGTATTTTGATACCTAGTTTAGGCGCCAGCTTCACACACCTAGTATAAATAAATTAAGCTCTGTATAATGTCCCTACTACCTGTGAAATTGTACTGTTGTGAGGAAATAAAAACATTTTTATTTTTATTTATTATTATTTATTTAGCAAAAACATAAATTTACAAATTAATTACTCTTAACTTACTCACAAAAACCTATTTGAGGTAAATAGTATTATTTGGTATATAGTACGTATGTATATAGGGTGAAATTTTGCCCTCCTACCAGTGACCTATCCAAGAAACATAAAATCGAAATACGAAAAAATAGATTAGACCTCCCATACAAAATTGCCGATCAGCTGATTAAAGATACTATAAAAACTCAAAATATTTTTCTCATATTTCGATCAATGTTCCTGAGTGAAAATTGTTCCTTATCACCAGCCTTAGTAAAATTTCACTCTATATAGTATGGCGGTGACAGGAGGTATGCCAATAGGCAGAATGGAGGGTTCCAGGTGGAGTCGGGAAAAGGGTAGCTACCCTGCCTGGCCGGGTGTTGTGGCCAGGGGACCGACTGGTCCACCTGGATAGAATTGGAAGTTGCATATTATATGCGTTGCGCGGTGAAACACTTCGATACCGCGTTTCAGGCTCTTTGTTCTGTCACGTGGCGCCATCTTGCAGCTATGTTGGAAGTTCTGTTGCGTCTTGCTTGCTCGTGAACCACTTTGAATGAGCTTCTTGTCGTAGCTCCCAGAGGTCGCTACATATAGGTCCTGCGTTCTTGTGATTTTCATTTACAAATTATGGATTTTGGTTACATAAAATTACAACTAATATTATCTTGCGGGGTAGGCAGGCACTGCCACGTTGGAAGAATATCAACGGTATTCTTTTAGCACGGTTATCTCTGATCTTTAAAAAGTGCAACAATTTCCGTATGCAGATGGGACATGGGAAGCCTGCTTAGCATTGCAAATTAAGCTTTCTACATCTACACAGAAAAAACAGTTAAAAATATTTTAAGGGTTGAACATGGCGACGAAACTGAACAAAATTCCCTAAGAAACAAATCGAAAGATGAAAACAGTTTGGCGCCCCTAACAAAGCATGTGTTGGACAACTGAGTCATGTTTGGGAGGTATAATTTTTATTTGAGAGGAGATAAAGCGCATAAACCGTTATAAATAACTTTCCCAAAGGAATATAGGTACAAGTATTTACATGGTACATTCAAGCTAATGTCCGGTTTGACACTAAAGGCGAGTGTAGTCGTGTCAACAGTAGCGCTACTTCTTTGCTAACGTTTTAGACCTGCAAGCTATTTCAATAAAATTTCGCTGTGATTAAAGTTTCGGCAAAAAGTGCCTAAAAATGGCCATTTTTGGTATTTAATGACAGCGAATATTTCATTTTTTCATTCAGCCAAGTTTGAAGGTTCTTATTTTACATAAGGATATCACTGAAAACTTGAGCAACGGAAATTCTGAAAAACTTTTTGTATAAAAAGAAAATAATGGTTTTTTTAAAGTGGCCACTGTCGAGGCCGTTCATGACTACGCTCGCCTTAAACCGAAAATTTCACCGTTTGGTGCCGACAGAATACCAGCGTCGTAGTTACTACCGCGACTAATGCTGAGTCAGAAAGAACCATTTCTCTGGCACAGTTCATAACACAACTACCTACTTATCTTCAACTGTCTGCATCTATAATACTTAAATACTTTATTATCTTTTTGTTTTGTATCTGAAACGTTATAGTTTTGTTTGTATTACTCTGTGTTGTAAAGGACCTACTGCATAAAGGGAATAAATTGCTTTTAATTTCAATTTCAAATTTAAGTCTTATGCCCGCGGCATAAGAACGTTCCATAATCCAAACTGTCGGGCCTGGGCTTGACTTTACTTAGGTCGAGAAATGATGTAATGGGTCAACATATTTTTTAACATCCTACCCTGAGACACAGAAAATAAATTCAAAACTTTTTACTTTTACTAAGATAGATAGAGCGATAGAGCTCACAAGGAGCAAGGAGTTTCAACACAAGTTTCAAAGTCAATTAGCAGAATTAACCACACCTGTCTAGCGCAGGACAGGCGCACACAACAACGCAATTTCAATTGCACTCACAATTCCTCTCACAGAAGTTTTAAACTAATCAGTTATTCTCAAACTTTATCTCCGACTAGCAGAATGCCGCGAATACCCCACCTGCCGCGAATATTCACCGTATGGAATGCTTACGATGTCTCCAAGATCCGTATTCATGATATGAATTTTGATGCCGGCTTAGATTAGCCTCACCCCATTTCTTTCCCGTGGGAGTCGTAAAAGGCGACTAGGGGACTCGAGGGTGTGTTTTGCAATTTTAGGCGTAGGGCTGACAACCTGTCACTATAGCGATACACAATTTTCCGAATGATCCTCAAATATTTGTCAGTCAGTTTTTTTGCGACCGTTTACGCTCTGCCTATCCCGCATGGGCATAGGCGTGATATGTGTATGTATGTGAATTTTGATTTCGCATTGTCGTGTGGTGCCAGTGCCGGCTAAGAATAGCGTCATCCCATTTCTACCCGCGGGTGTCGTCTTCTTCATTTTCGTGTGGGACACCAAATCGTCCCACGACCCGATGAACCCTGGTTTCAGAGTTTTTTCAACCACCTACTACTAGTAGTAGGCCTCTGACATGGTTAAGTAACGACCACCGTCTAAGTTATCATAGACAACAAACCGGACCGACGGCTGAACGTGCCCTACGAAGCAAAGAAACATCTTTATTTTCGGACAATCAGGTGATTACGCCTGCAATGTCCTAACCAGACTAGGAACAGATTCACAAAGTGATAAACATCAACTTTCCTTTTCATCAACATCCGGTGGTGATATAAATCAGAGGAATTTTGATTTCGCATTGTCATGTGCCGGCTTAGAATAGCGTCATCCCATTCATTTCTACCCGCGGGTGTCGTAAAAATGACGAAGCAATAAATCCAGGGAATGGGCACCAGCGTTCCCTTGCTAAGCATGGTGAGTATGGCTAATAGTCTTTAATAGAGGGAGACCCAGGTTCAGCACCGGACTGTTGTGGCTGTTGATATTGGTTAACGCTAGACTAGAATAAATAATAACTCTGTGGATAGACTGCGATGACATAAATGGTCGAACTAATCGTTTCGCACGTTGTTCTACACAAATCCAATCACAAGTTATAAATAGAATCACGCAGAAGATCACGTGATACGTCAACAGCACAGTGTCACAACACGAGCCAAAAGTTCCGTGACGGAACATTCGTTTGTATTTTAACTGATATGTTATAGCTTTTATAATGTGGTGCCTGCTTAAAATAGCATCACTCTACCTGTGGGTGCCTTAAAAGTCGACTAAGGGATGAATCCCGGGAATAGATAGCAGCGTTCTCTTTGAACATAAAATAATGTCTAATTGATAAAAAATCTGTCAATCTGTTTAGGTCTTCTGTTGGAAATCTGAAGTTTTTAAAGGTCATAATTTTAAGAATAGCACATAATTTTAAGAATAGCACATAATTTTAAGAATAGCACTTGTGCTCTTTCCACTGGGATTATTGTTGTTTTGGTGCATCCACCCCAAGGTATTATGCCATAAGTACATACTGATTGACACAGAGCATAGTAAATGTTTTTTAGTAATTTTAAATCGCAAACGTATCGCAGGTTACGAAATATGCAAAATAGTTTTCTCATATATCTATCTATCTATCTTGCCTTAAAAGTCGACTAAGGGATGAATCAGGGGAATAGATAGCAGTGTTCTCTGTGAACATCTATAAAACTTTGTACCCGCTCGCCAACCCGCTTTTTTTTATTTTTTTTATTTCTGGTCTCTATGATTTTAGCCCCGGGGCTTTTTAAATCTACATCTGACTGTATGATGGGGAGCAGGAGCTCACCCGAAAAAGTTTGCGGAAGAACGTATTGGACTGAAATTGTTCTGGGAAGAACGTATTGGACTGAAGCGCCAATCCGCCTGCCAAGCGTGGCGAGTATGGTAAATACCCCTTAGGTAGAGGCACAAGTTTAGCAATGCACTGTTGTGGCTGTTGTAATAGTTTGAGAACCAGTCGCTACCTTAGTTTTCCGCAAAAGTTTGTATTGCGTTAATAAATCCTAACGACAAACGACTGTTCCACAACTAGTCTGGAACCATTCTATTGGGTGAGATTGCTTTTGAGGTCACAGCAAAACTAACAACATACTCAGCGAAACCAAGGTTAAACTAGCTTTCACATGAACCATAAATTGAAATCAATTGAGTAGATTTGGTCTCCGTGTATTTTAATAGCAAGTTCACAGTATACCTATATGGGAAAATAGTAAGTGGGCAGCGCGAGCATGTAAACAGGTTACTCGCACTGCTACTCGTCATGCCGCTGCCACTTCCCGTGCTCCCTCGCATGTCGGTAGTTCGTGCGCGAGTCAAAGGAACGGCAGCACGAGCGCGAGTGGAATGTATTGCTGTCTCGCTTACATGTATTGTTGCTAGAAGAGCTAACGGCAGTGTGTGAACACTCACTCGTGTTGATACTTCCGTAGAAGTATTTTGGGCAATATTCGCGGCAGCAGTAGGAGCAGGAGCATAGTGTGAAAGTAGCATTAGTTACAAGATTTCGATGTCGGAACAGTTACAAGTGAGACAAAATCTTGACTTCTCTTATTCAAATAACACGCTCATCAAAAAGTAAAAAGAAAATTTTAATTGTTTGTCTCCGACACCGTGGAAATAAATAAACTTGTAGCTTGATGACGTCACAATGAACAGAGACGCACAAAGGAACAATCGTTCGCAGTCATACACCAGCACTCGAGTGACAGCAAATGAACTCAACCTAGTTGCGCTCCAGGGCGGAAATCAGAGTTGTATTTATTATATTTTATTCTTTGATGCCAGGGAATGACTGCGAAAACAAGAGGGTATTTTTCGTCATATAAGGTGAAATTTTACTAGTGAGCTACAGCGAAAACTTAATATGGACTGGTGATAAGGAACAACGTTATTCAAATTATATAGGTCGAAATATGAAAAAGAGTTTGGGCCTCCCATTCAAAATTGCCGATCAGCTGGAGTTACGATGGAAACTCAATATTTTTTTTCATATTTCGACCTATGTTCTTTGGGGAAAGTTGTTCCTTACCACCAGCCCGTCTTGAGGTTTCGCTATCGGTCACTAGTAAAATTTTAAATTCATAGTAATCTAATAATAATAATAAATTCATCCGTACTAATATTATAAATCTGAGAGTTTGTGTGTATGTATGTATGTTTGTTACCTCTTCACGCTCAAAAGGCGTGACCGATTTGGATGAAATTTGGAACACAGGTAGTGTATAACCTGGCATAACACATAGGCCACTATTTACTGCAGGAAAACAACTATTACCACGGGAAAATGAGTAGCAGCGGGTGAAACCGCTGGGCGGAAATCTAGTTTTCGTTATATATTTTAAGAGTTAAAGGGCCGTGTATTAACTACTATTTAAGTCTTCTCTCCGCGCCAGTAAGTTGACCTCATAATACATTAACCTTTTCTTTTATTTCTTCGAAATAATAACTCCTTATTTTGCCTCTACCTCTTTCGCCTTCAACTTTTGTTGATTGTTGTTTTTCAGTAAATCATCAGGTTGTATCGGGTACCCTTATCTTCTCTCTTCTATCATCTATGGTTCTCATTCAAGAAGCTCTTTTTTATCGTATATGTCGGCTTACCCCCATTTCTTTGCCGTGGGTGTCGTACGAGGCGACTAAAGGACTCTAGGTTTACATATGTATTGCAGTTTAAGGCGATGAGCTGATAACCAGTCACTATGGCGATACACAACTTTTGAATGACCCTCAAATACTTATTTGTCAGACGTGCCGTAAATGATAGGTTTTCACGACCGTTCACGCTCTGCCTACCCCGCAAAGGATATAGGCATGATATATGTATGTATATATATATGTATTCTTGAGACTTCAAGTCTTGCCATTGGTGTCTGAAGTGTAATAAGATCATATGAGATGACTATTTTTCAGAATACTCGGAATTGACATTAAATACGCTCAGGTTCCCAAAGAGCTTTATGGATTTTAGAAAGATTGCTCTTCTCTGCTTTTGTAGGTACAGTCGGTTGTAGCACATAAGGTACCAGGGGTACTTCAAAAGAATTAATTATTTTGTTGCCTAGCAATATTTTTTCTTGATATGAATATGTAATAGTAGAAATGACTTCTTTTATGAGAATTAGTTTAAATTTTTATTATTTATTAGCTGGGAATAAAAATTATTCAGTTCTTTTGGAGTACCCCTGGTACCTTATGTGCTACAACCGACTGTACATAAGTACTTATTTTATTCAATCACAGCGGCCTGTCCAGCGGTTTCACAGTGGGAATAAGACATTTTAATATCACCTATGTTCTTCAGGGATAATGTAGAATTGTAATGGTAAAAGATTTTTTAAATCGAACCATTAGTTGGAGTATTTTGAATACAAGCAATCAAATATTTCCTTTTTATAATATTACTAGCTGGTGCCCGGCGTCCTCGTATGCGCGGCTAGATAGATTTTCCTGCGGTAAAAAGTAGCCTATGTCCTTTCTTAGGTTCCTGTCTATGCATATGCTTAATTGTATCAAAATCGGTTTAATGGTTTAGGCGTGAAAACGTAACAGACAGACAGAGTTACTTTCGAATTTATAATGTTAGATTATGGTGAAGATTAGTGTAGAAAATTCAACTGAAATCTGCTGGTGTCACCAACCGTATTAAAAACGCCAAAAGTCGCGGGTTTGAATCCCTGGATCCGCCCTGGTGTGACACGCGTTATTTCACACGTGCAGCCAGCGCAGCGCAGTTCATTAAATTGGCGCCGGCTGTGGCGCGTGGCGTTGTGCTTGAAAAAAAAATACAACTTGTTTTCCGCTAGAGATTTTTCCCACAGCATTCGTTTTAAAAGTCTCTCGACTCAAAACACATACATCTGAGTACCTATAGTAAGTAGTTGTAGAATTTGGGGATTATTTAAATATACTCGTAATATTTTGAATTTCTTGAAATTGGCTTTGACATTTAGTAACGTAGTCAGTTCATGGAATACTATTCTTTTTTTCAAATTCTTAGAAAGAAACTGCCTATTCGGGATATCAATTCTTCTAATTTACTTTACCTTAATTAAGCGCTGCCTCTTTCCTCTTTTCTGAAGTGGCAGCGCTAATTTAAGGTAGGTTAAGATAATTTTATTTCCAGAATTTAGTAAAATGTTAAAGCGATGTCTAACTGACAACCTTTGGGTGGATGAGAAATCAAGGAGAAGAAGACAGTAGTGCATTAAATAAAGGTAAGATAAGACATTTGCCGTGTGATGCCGGCTTAGAATAGCATCACCCCATTTCTTGCTCGTGGGCGTCGTAAGAGGCGACTAAGGGACTCGAGGGTGTGTTATGCAATTTTAAGCGATGGGCTGACAACCTGTTACTATGGCGATACGCAATGATCCTCAAATATTTGTCAGACGAGGCGTAAATATCCGTTTTTGTGGCCTTTTACGCTCTGCCTACCCCGCAAGGGACTATAGGCGTGTTATAGTTTACATTAAGACCATCATTTCTGTAAATAACCCACAAATAAGTTAGTGCCTACCTACTTTATACTATAAGACGTGTGACATGCTGCCTACCCGCAGGTTGACGGTGTGATTACGAATCATTCCTAGTTTACATCAAAATGTATACTAGGAAGTATGAAGCGATTTCCCAATATCTGGTCTACCATTTTGAGGATCATGTAATTTCATAGTCATCAAATATATCTTATTTGATAGCTTGACAGCCCATTACATAACCCTAGCAGGGGTAGAACACGGAGTTATAGGGATAGGGTAGTATGCTTCTTCGACAGGTAAGTAATATCTTTCAATAATTTCACCCTCATATAAGCTAGTTTACGCAATATCTCGAGGGTGTATTCCGATTCCAAGCACGATTCACCGTTGGGAAATCCTATAGAGAGTTCTATCCATCTGTGTGACCAGCGCTAAGAATAAAATTCTCCTAAACACCAATATTTTATTTGCCATGGCTTATGATTCTAGGGTCTGATATTCAAGAACAAATCTGTCATTGTGTCAATTTTACTCTATATTGGCTTGACTCGACTCAAGATTCATCTACTTTCCTCGTGGGCTTACGTTCGGAGCATGGCCTATAGTTTGAGCCAAACGTTATTAAGACCGAACTAAGCGCCAACACTACTGTGGCAAGCTCATTGAAAATACAAGTGCAGCGCTGTCTGAAGCGGGTCGCTGCGGGCGCGTTGAGTGCAACCCGTGCGAACACGACGACAACTTGCCGTGCTTAGACACGATGCGCCTTCTAAATTCGGACGGATAACAATGTCAACGGGCGGTCCACCCGTGCTGTCCGCTTAACGGAGCGTAGAGCCTAAAAATGAATACATACATACACCAGCCTATTGACGTCCACTGCTGAACGAGGGCTTTCCCAGATAAATAAAGTCAGTGAAAAGTGAGAATGAATTTCCATCCCGTTATGCCGAAGGAATACAGATTGTTGCTGGTTACATTATTGTTAAGTATCAAATGTTCCCTTTCATTATATATTAAGAACATAATGGTGTTAATTCGGTTATTAATCTTGACTTAAATAGAACTGTCACTTTTCGTCAAAAAGGTTTAGAAAAGGATAGTAGATATATTTGTCATGAAATGTTTAAAAAAGTGTTTGGTTTCTTGGTATATCTTGTAATTTATTCACATTTTTTTTATGAAATTGACAAATAACAAGCATTTTTCGTCACATTTAGTTTTACTATACGATAATTTAAGACGCGATTATCTCTTAATTATCCTTTTGTAACCCTATTTGACGGAAAGTGACAGCGCTATTTTAAGATAAATTAACACCTGTTTTCTATGATTGTTTTTCGTTACCTTCAATTTAATATACCGCTAAATCAAAACTACTAATATGGTAGGATCCAGACGTACATGGCCACACTGCTATCAATCCTCTCGTATGGGGTAAATATGCCCTGGGAATGCGCCCGGACGCCTCTCTTATTATAAGCGGAACTTGCATTGAAATAGAACGCTAGAATTAGGGCCTTGAGCAATACTCTGTGGGGATTTAACTACATGCTATAGTTGAGTTGAAGTTCAGTCTTTTTACACGACTGCCCAACCAAAAAAGGAGTGTAATGTTTTTGAGTTCATGTATGTGCGATTCTTTAAAGTACTGAAACTCGTTAACCACTGAACAGATGCGAATGGGAATTGTATCAGAAGAATCCTTACATTATCCCGATTGTCATAGGCTGGTATATCTCAGAAAGCAGTCGTATTTAAATTTAGGTAGGTAGGTAGGTATCGTCTCTAGGCCACGTGTTTAAAAAAAATAACCTTTTTAGTATGTCATAATTGGGCTATGAATAGGAATATCTATAAACTTTATATAGCAAGAAATTTTACATGAGACCAATACCAAAAACAGACAACGGGCTGGTGATAAGGAACAACTTTCCTCAAGAAACATAGGTCGAAATATGACAGAATTATCTTGAGCTTCTATTGTGACCCAAGTCAGATTATCGGAAATTCTGTATGTAAGGTCCAATTTTTTTCATATTTTGACCTATGTTCCTTGGAGAACGTTGTTCCTTATCACCAGCCTGTCTTGAATTTTCGCTATCGGTTTTCACAAGGTCTGCTTAGTTATTTATTTTTAGAACCTAAAATAAAACTGATAGATGTCTTGTTATTGCTGCTCACTAATTAAAAACTCAGGGCTCAGCTGCAACATTTTATTTACCAGACAAAAAAAGGCGACTAAGGAATAGATAGTAACAATACTAAGTTAGACACGACACGTGTCTGTTTCTTAGAACTAAATCAAGTTAGACTTTTATAAGACATTTTAAAAATAAGAAACAAAATTGTTCATTAAAGAGAAAAATTCTCTTTAATGAACAATTTTATGTTTCTGAGATTTTTTTCGTCTTCTTGTAATAAAAACATAAAAAAATACTTTCAAATATTTATTTACAGTATTTTATCTAAACAAGTGAAACGAGCGTAAAACACTTGATAGGTATGATAAAATAAATGAGAACTTACTTCTGAGATAAGTTTGTGCGCATTTCCTGCAATAAACTGTTTTATACTTTCGCGATCACACATATTAACTCAAAATACTGAAACGGAGTTGATCATTGCCTATAGATGCAACTGGGTCGAAATATCGGACAATTCAACACAAATAAGTATCGCGGACAGAACCCCATTTGAGTATTTAAACAGTTTCTGGATGTCATAAAGATAGATCAAATTACACCAGTTTCTTGTACAACCATAAAGAAAAACAAGTAAATGTTGATCTAGTTCCTAGAGTTTTTCTAAAATCAAATTATATTGGTTCCACATAATAACTCGAAATACTGAAACGAGGTTCTTACCGCGATACTTATTTGGTTGAATTGTCTCCTAAATTTCGACCTAGTTCCGTGATCATGGCCCATGCATCTGGGTCGAAATTTCAGATAATTCAACAAAAATAAGTATCGCGGTAAGTACTTCGTTTCAGTATTTTGAGGTTATGAAACTGGTTCTTCATGCAATATAAAACTTATAAACATTGATCGCTTACGTAAATGAGAAACTCGAGGTACTATTTTTAGATTTCAATCAGTGTGCTTCAGTCGTGCGTCAACACATCCCAAAACACCATTCCCCCTGTTAGCTTCACACAATCGGGTAAATAACGATACCCATAAAACCCATAACCGCTTGCCATCAACTGAGGGTCAAAGGTCCAATTTCCCTTTGTGAACCGGCTTTAAAAAGAGGTTATCTATTCGGTGCCGCGTTATGCCGGTTAAGCATCACCCCATTTCTTTTCCGTGGGAGTCGTAAGAGGCGACTTAGGGACTCGAGCGCGTGTATTGCTATTTTAGGCGATGGGCCGACAACCTGTCACTATGGCGATACACAATTTTCCGAATTACCCTCAAATATTTGTCAGACGTGGCGTATATGTCCGTTCTTTGCGGCCGTTTACGCTCTGCCTACCCCGCAAGGGATTATAGGCGTGATATGTGTATGTATGTATGTTATCTATTCGACCTGTATATGTATAAGTAACATTCTTAAAAAAAAACTTCTAAATTCACCAAAGGGCGGTCCCACGTTGTTCTCAATGCGTGGCCGCCTCTTTAGTACTTTCCGACCTCATTAATTGTCGGTTCCACGTGCTATGTGCCCGTGGTATGTTTCCTATGTCAGTCACTTTCATTCATTACATAATATTAACAGCCACACCAGTCCACTGCTGGACATAGTCCTCCCCCTATTGGGAGTATTGTCATATTCACCACGCTTGGCAAGGAATTCACAGGGAACGCTGCTGTCCATTCCCTGGATGATTATCCCACAACCCATTTTACGACATAAACGAGTGATGGGGTGATGCTATTCTAAACCGGAACCACACGGCCATTTCGTTTATAAGTCGGTTGATTTTTTTCCTAAATATCGACTTGTAGCCTGATAGAACATCAAATCATCGCCTTACCCAGTTTATGCCCTATCATACCTTTAGTAACCGATGATAATGTTGTTCTTATGAAACTATGGCATGCAATATCATAATCAAGGGACACGATGACTTGAACGAAATCAAGAGCACTAGCAATCTCCATGATATGATGTTTTCTTTTTAGGGCCGTCGCACATCTAACGCCTTTTGACGCAAACTATTTTAAATAGCGTCGCTTGGTGAAAAATATTCTTCGACAACTGCGATTGATTGGGAAACTAGATTATGAATTAGCGACACTAGCCACAAAGATTATTTAGAATCGATAAAACCTTGTTAAAACTTTGCGTTTAGTTATGTATACCAATAATTTAAAAAAGTGGCTATTTTAGCAATATCGGCTTACACATGTCATGGATAAAAATTCTTATCTATTTGGAGTTTAGATGAATTTGACGCTAAACTGCTAAAATTGTATCGAAGTACGAAAGTCGAAAAGTATATTTTCCAAATAAGTAGGCAACTGTTTCGCTTTCCATTCAGCTTTTCAGGTAAAGTAATTTGCCTTACTGGCAGTTGCAATGAAATTGCGTCCATATGATATCGGTCTCATGAGTGTGTTACGACAACTCGTATGTGAGTTTCGTTCTCTGCGATAAGCTTTTTGTACCCAAACGCGGCTATCGCTTAACTAGAACGTAGTTTAGTGCAGTTTTAACGTTGAACTGGTAAAATAGTATCGAAATACGAAAGATAAAAAGATCATGGAAGTTCTTTTTTACCAGTTCAGCGTAATAATTTGTGGCTAGTGTCATTGCCGTGTGTTGCCGGCTAAGAATAGCATCACCCCATTTCTTGCCCGTGGGTGTCGTAAGAGGCGACTTAGGGACTTGAGGGTGTGTATTGCAATTTTAGGCGATGGGCTGACAACCTGTCACTATAGCGATACACAATTTTCCGAATGACCCTCAAATATTTGTCAGACGTGGCGTAAATGTCCGTTTTATGCGGCAGTTTACGCTCTGCCTACCCCGCAAGGGATTAAAGGCGTGATATATGTATGTATGTATCAGCGTAATAAATTACATGAAGTTTAGCCCCCGCTGGGGTAGAAGAAGCTTATCGTAGAGGACGAAACTCATACTAGTACACGAGTTGTCGTAAGGTAAGACACTCATGACACCCCGATGCCTCGCAGATTCGCACCAGATGTGGAATTGACTCAGTTTCTTATTTATTTTATTCCGAAGACTAAAATATTTTTTATATTTTACGCCATAGACAGTTTTATTAGCCAGACAATAACGACTTTACTTAATTACGATGATAAAGTTACATTAACTTTGCCACTGATAACCGCGAGCGCCAAGTGACAACAGATGTACACAAACCTTTAGCTGGTAAAACGAAACCACTACAATTCAGCCCTTTGTAGCAACATATTCAGTTTTCAATATCAGCCGGGCCTTGATCCAAGACCAACGGCCTTAAGTGCCCTTCAAAGCACAGTGATACGATATTAGGTAAACAAATGACTAGACAGTCCTGCATAACAGATTAGTAGCTATAAAGGAACGTTACCTAACTGTAACTTATCAGTGCCAGAGACCCTCCTAGGGAATTAGCCCTAATGGCTAGCAAATTACCCAGAAACTTAAAGCAAAACGCCTTGCGTATGCAGACGAGCGGTAGAAAAACGCCAAAAAAACCCTCTTAGATCTGGACATGGACTGTTTGTCAATTTTCTTACTTTGCCGATTGTTTGATAGTCATTAAACTTATTATTGTATACTAGTAGTTAACTTATCGTCCTTTTGTCCAGTCGACATACCTATCAGCGAGGAATAATGTGTAGCTACCCCTGGGAGCTACGACAAAAAGCTTACAAGCGCTTCACAAGCAAGCAAGACGCAACAGAAATTCTCAATATATCCGCAAGATGGCGCCGCGTGACAGCTTGGCAGAGAACAATGGGCCTGAAACGCGGTGTCGAAGTGTTCACCGCGGACCGCATATTTACAACTTCCAATTCTGTCCAAGTGGACCAGTTGATCCCCAGGCTACAAACCTCTACTGCAACTCTTTATTCTGCCTTCTGGTATACCTTCCTGTCACGCCTTCCATAAAGGCGTGATTTCGGAGGTCAACACACATACATAACCTATACTATCTTTTTGACTTTTTATTTGACATTCCTACTTCTAAGAGCAAGTTAAGCGCAATTTTTTTTGTACCTTTGATACTTAGCCAATATTTGGCTAATTTGAACCGCTCGTGTGCCCAGTCTAATAGCCTCAAATAGCCTAGTAATTAGTCGATCGCCTTAATAACTATAACATAACGGCTGGCATGACACTGATGGATAGTTAAACAATGTGATTCTACATGTTACATTACATTAGTCCACCGTTGGACCAAGGTTTCCCCCAGAGTACGCCATAAGGCACGATCTTCCTTTGAAGCCATCCAATCGTTGGTCGCCCTCCGGCCAGATGCACCGGTACTTGTTGTAACGTGACCATATCAAAAATTGCTTACACAATGATGTAATTTAGCCAGATAGAAAACGGTAAGTTCTAATCTGAATCTTGATTTATTTTTCAATTTTATTCGGGATCTTCAAAAATGTTAAAACAATATCTTCTTTTGTATTAGGCAATCAGAAACACTGCCACCGTATTCACATTTACAAGAAGTCATATTCCGAGCGCAACGAACGCTGTTGACACTCAACTACTTTCGATACCAAGTCGATCTGGTTTCACCCATAAACGGCAGCGTGTAGATGTGTGCGTGAAATATTAAAGTTTCCTTGTAGCCGTCCATCTTCCGTCCGTCTTGAGCGCGTTCGCAAATTTTTAATTTGTGATGCAATAACTAGTTTACCAACTACGTTTATTATTAAAGGATTAACTTATACTGATCTTCGTCGTCATCTTAGTCGGCTAAAGTGCCTGCATAATCAATGTATTCCTATTCCTATACATAATTGTAATCCTATTGTAGCGTATTTAAGGAATGTTTATATAGATTGTATTGTATTATTTTGTTTGACGACCGATGTGGCGCAGTGGTAGTGCGACTGCCTGCGACACAAAGGTTCCGGGTTCGATTCTCGGTGGGACACTCACAAAAGTTGATATTTATCTCTTTGTGAATTTGTTCCCGGTCTGGTTAGGACGTTGCAGGGTGAACCAACTGATTGTCCGAAAAGAAATGGTTCCGTGCTTCGGAGGGCACGTTAAGCCGTCGGTCCCGGTTGCTGTCTATGATTACTTAGACGGCGGTCGTAACACAACCATGTCAGAGGCCTACTAGTGATAGTAGGCGGTTGAAAAACTCTGACACCAGGGTTCATCGGGTCGTTGGATGACTCGGTGTCCCACACGAAAAGAGAGATTGTATTATTTTATGCTAAGGGCCTTGTTGCCTGAAATACAGGATTTAATATTATAATTATTTTAAAGGTAATAAAATGTCATAACAGCAGAATGCCATTGAGGTGCAGCTAATAGAACAAGACAAGACTTTTCGTTATTATTTAACTTTTTGTTAATTCTTATGCAGTTAGCTAAGTTCCCTTAAAACTAAAGTAGATTCTTAATTAAACTTTTCCAAAACTAGTATTAAAACTTAATAAAATCCACGGTTTTATCCATACCATTCTATAATAAAGTTTTATTTGTTCATAAAACTAAAGACTGGATTTCCTTTTCTTCATTATCTCCATTGCACCGAAGAAAAGCATAGAAAGTTTCAAGCAAAGTATCAAAGTTACAGCTGAACCAAGATAAAAGTTAAAGCGAGTTAAAGTAGCTCGAAGTTTTCAAGAGCTTGTATCGTTAAACTTCAGGCTTATGGTTGAGTTCCATTTAACACTTTTAACGGTCGTGACTCTCGACTTACGTTCCGTTTCAATATTTATGATAATCAAGTTACATATTATACATTTATGGGTGTAGAGTGAATCCAAAATAAACATAAGCAGAGTAGGAGCTAATTTTACGAACAAATCATTTGACTCTTGTTAGTATCACCACTAAAGACATGGTAGGTACTAACGAATAGTATTATGTAAGCATAAATAAAATTGCTAAAATATTTCAAAAGGCGGACCTTTTTAAATAATTTACTGAAACCTTGCTACACCGCTGTCGTAGCTATTCCGTAGCAAACCGTAGCATGACCTACACCAAGAGGCGCGCTATGAAAGAGGTGCTACAGAACCCGCGCTATTATTATTAAAAATATTTGTCATCGTGTTATTTTTATGTATCCTAGTGTCAAAGTTTTTACGCAGCCTACTGGAAACATCACTTGGAAAAACAACAAGAGCAAAATATAAAAACACGAGCAAAATCGATGCAATTTTCAAACATAAAAATGTTATCTATACTATCTGCTATAAAAATAAAATATCGTTCAAAACAAGCACGGGAATGGCAATCTATTCGGTCACGTCGCCTCACTGATGTCGGCCATTTTGGAAATCGGTCTGAAATATTATACGTTTTAGACGATTACCTCCCGTGCCTGGAGACGCTCACGTGTTTGTATTTCTGATTTTTACATTGCGTAGAGCTTATACGACTAGCCCGACATCGAGTGGATAGTGCCTCTGCCTGCTACGCCGAGAGTCGTGGGTTCGATCCCCATAAAGCACAAATGTTTTGTAAGTTAATTTTCAAATATTTGTGTTCAGTCTGGGTGTTTTCTGTGTTGTATCTTTTATTTACAAATGAAATTATTTAGTCCCAACAGTACAAGCTTTGCTTAGTTTGGGGCTATTTGGCGCTGTGTAAAATGTCTAGGATATTTATTTATTTTATAAGAGTCACATGTAATCACACAGAGGTAGATTAGGATAGGTTAGAGGACAAGACCTTGCGGGGGATGACCTACCAGTTTAACTTTTTGGGAGTTCTACTGTTAGTAGGAGGCCTGTCTCTGACAAGATTGTGTGTGTAACGACGTGGTAACGACCAAATCGTGGACAGCACTGACGTCATCACGTACCTTCCGAAGAACGGATCTGTCTTTTCTACGTTTGTAATACGCCTTACCTAATAAACATCAATCTCAAGTGGCACTTTGGTAGATATTCATTTGAATTCTAGTTATCACTTTGATCATGTAAATCCACCGCAATTTTCAATGTATCGTGCAACGCAGGAACGCCGGTAGTTTTCTAAGACCCTCAAATCGGGTCGAATGGTAAATGTTAAGAATTTTTCATACTGGCCACACCTGACAAGGTAGCGACGAATCGCCTCACCACTTTGTTTGGTCACCTTAGTTTAGGATCAGTTTTAGTTTTATTTTTATTTATTTTTGTCCATTTTAATGCATAAGAGTATTTACTGTTAGCAGGACTTCCACATCGTTGATTGTTTAGATAACAGACCCTGCGATGAAGCTTAGTGCAGAAGTCACTGGAAATTATTACTGCCTACATGTGGTCCTTGAAATAAACACTATTCATTTTATTTAAAAAAAAAAACACTGTAACAAAATATGAACGTCACTTCACACCGAGGTGCGACGCGACGAGTTTGACATACGAGTATAAATGGATAGCGTCAAATGAAGTCAGTACAATGTCAGAAGAAGTATAAGGCCCAATAATTCTTACGTGTCAGTAGAAAAAACATTCTCATACCAGATGAATGAGCATGATCGATGATATTTGATAAAATAAATCATACATTCTTGCGATCATTTGCGAAACACCATTTTTCTTATAAAATTATATCTATTTAAGACACTGGCCACAATTCGGGATATAAATTCTCCTTACTTGCCTTAAATTAGTGCTGTCATTTTCCGTCAAATAGGTTTAGAAAAGGATAGGAGATATTTTAGTCGTGTCATGTCTTATAATTTCATGCAAAATACGTGTTATCTGTCAAAATAAGGCGACAATCAAAACAATGGCGACTAAATTGACTAGGAAAGGCGAAAAAACCCTAGACGTTTTTAAAAATGACAGGACTTCGATATCTTCTATCCTTTTCTAAACCTATTTGACGGAAAGTGATAGCACTAATTTAAGACAAGTAAGGAAAATTTAAATCCCGAATTGACCTCACTGTTGAGCAAAAACAGTTAGCTTAACATGTATTAAACAGGGAAAGCCGTCTACAAATAAATCATATAAAAACTGCTAGAAAGTAACGTTAGCACGTCCATCAGCGTTACATACCTTTCCGCCCTATCCCATCTGTCTGCGGCTCGGAGCACGTAAATGTCTCAGAGGGAACCATATAGACAACCAGGACATGAACAATATCGCAGATTTTGCGCAACTACATACCATTTCACGTACTTTATAGTCAATTATAATAGTAGTTTATGCAACTGTTGTATAATGGGGGTCATTAGAATGCGAGTGTCTGTTTATCACACAAGGCGCAGCCGAGTGTGATAATAGTTTGACACGAGCATTCTAATGCCTAATTATAGCAGTTGCATACACTATTTTATCTACACTCTCCAAAAAAACTCAGAAACACTTTTCTAAACGTACGCACCGGCCATTGCAAGGCCCGATACAAGGACAAATTCAATACGAGAACGTAATATGGCTTGATATGAATTTTCAAAAATCTATACTTTAGCAGTTGTTAAGATGTGGAGTCTTAACAATAACTTAACTAAACAACATCTGAACAACAACTGAACAACATCTGAACAACATCGAAACAACAACTGAACAACATCTGTACAACAACTGAACAACATCTGAACAACATCTGTACAACAACTGAACAACATCGGAATAACATCTGAACAACAACTAATCAACATCTGAACAACAACAGAACAAAAACCTATTAAAACAACTGAACAACATCCGAAAAATTACCGTACAACAACAACTGTCAGGTGCGGCGGAAGATAGCGATTTGAGTATTGGAAAAAAAAACTTCGTTTCATTTCTCAACTTTATCGTATTTAGAGTTTTCTCATTAAGCCATTACGCTTCTGTAATTTATAGTAAACCCTAGTTTTTATAGGCAGAATGCATAAAGTAGGTCATTATGCATCTGTTTTCGAATTCATAATTCGAACATTATGAGACGAGTGTATATAAAACATTTTATCAATGCAAAATACAATTTCGAAGTACATACAGGGTTATTTTTAATACAACCCGGAAATTTTACAGGGTGACTTTACTCATGAACAACTTTTAATATGGGGTCACCTGCGAAATCGCGAATAAAAAAACAGCTGCTCCATAGAAAAATTCATACCTACTCGAACAAAATGTATGGAACAGCTGGTTTTTTTTTCGCGATTTTGCAGGTTACCCCATATGGCGGGTGACAGGAAGTGATGCCAATAGGCAGAATGGAGGGTTCCAGGTGGAGTCGGGAAAAGGGTAGCTACCCGCCTGGCCGGGTGTTGTGGCCAGGGGACCGACTGGTCCACCTGGATAGAATTGGAAGTTGTATATATGCGTTGCGCGGTGAAACACTTCGATACCGCGTTTCAGGCTTTTTGTTCTGTCACGTGGCGCCATCTTGCAGATATGTTGGAACTTCTGTTGAGTCTTGCTTACTCGTGAACCACTTTGAGTGAGCTTCTTGTTTTAGCTCCCAGAGGTCGCTACACCCATAATGAAAGTTGTTCAGCCCTGTATGTAACTCGTCTAGTTAAAGAAAGATTTCAATAATCTTGGTGGTAACCTAAGTGTGAGGGACAAAATATTATTGCTTATCTTCAGTGCAAGTGAAGAAGAATAATTGCCTGCCGTAATTTACAGATCTTTTCTTTATTTGCACAGCTCATGCAATATTCGCTTGGAGCCAGATACAACTTTCAAAAAGCCGCAATTAGGCAGGCTGGCAGCAATTCTCCGTTGCACAACAAAACAAAATGCTGCCAGTTGCCGGCCATGTTGCCGCTTTATAAGTGTGATTTTAAATATACATACAGAAAATAGCGTTTTTGCATATTAGGTTTTCCTTTAGCGTGTGTCAAGTCTGATTGCCGTGTGATGCCGCCTTTGAATAGCATCACTCCATTTCTACCTGTACGTGTCGTAAATGGCTACTATGGGATGAATCCAGAGATCAAGCAGCGTTTCCTGTGAATGCAACATCAGCACTGCGCTCGACAATCCACCTGCCAAGCGTGGTGAGTACATACAATTTTTTCATATAAGTCTTTCTATTTATAATTAAGTTTTAATAAAATTATTATCTTATAATGGCAAGCCCCCTGTTCATGTCCAGAAGTGGACAGTTGTGGCCGTTGATGTCTGATTGCGACGAGTTTTATAAAGCTTCATTCTAGTTGTCAATATTCCTCTCTGTGGCTTAATGCTCTGTGGAGTCGACCTCCCCTGGTTTTGATGAGGGTTGTAGTTTCTCAAGAGGTAAAACTGCTGTCAGATTCCCTTTACCCGGAAAGTGTTGTTTTCCTCACTGAATCAGACATAGTGAAAGAAGATAATCGTGCTCATCCATCTGAACAAGTAAATACTGATTACAACGACTGCTAGAAAATATGTGGACTAACCAGTGTAGGTATCAGTTGTATTAACATCATAGAAATTGCATTGTCTAAGCCTTGAGGCTACATATCGATGAACAGCTTTTGTTAGACACGTTGCTCAAGAGATTATTGTTAACGGTATTCGCTACTTGCATGCTAGGCAAATGAGCAAATTTTTAAAACGATATATTACATGAATTAACCATTATATTGATGTCACTATTATTGTAAACAATGGCGTCAAAATAGAATCTTTCAAAATATTTCTCTTTCTAATAATTCTAACATTGCATCATTTTGGACAACATTGAATGAGGATAGTAATACATTGGGACAAAATTTTTAAACAAACAAGTTTCGCATTATATTTACTACCAAATTAAAGTACCGATTTGTCGCTGCAGCAATGAAATATCTATTGTAGTTGCTTTCTTGTTTTCTTTATGAAGGTATGTATGTATGTTTGTATGTATTTATGTATAATCTCTTTATTGTGCATTCTTAAAACTAATACAGAAAACATTATATTAAATCAAAAACAAGAAATGACACAGGTATACCTACTTACTCTAAAAGTTTCTAAGAACAAAACAAAGACAAATAGAAAAAAAGGAACGAAACAATCATTGATCGCTTCGTTATGACATTGGGGATATTAAAAGTAAGAGTAGGTTAGGTACTTACTAGATTTTAGAATTTGCGAAATTGCGCAGCAGGCAGGATTAGAACCCGCGGCTTGCTGTATGGTACTACCGACGTTTCTACAGACTACCGCGGCTCACTAGCCTTTGGTGAAATTTTTGAAGTAGCTATATCAAAAATGAGTCTATGCTAATAACGCGTGGCATTTTGTGAATTCTCAAAAATTGTATACCCAACACGTTGAAGTGTTTAAAATTTTATTAAGTACACTATTTAAATACAAAATAAAATAACTGCTGATAGCTGTCTGTCTAGGTCCCATACTACAAGCTTTGCTTAGTTTGGGTCTAGATGGCGCTGTGTCGGTCATCTAGGAATATTATTTATTAATTTATTTACTTACTTTAAACCAACTTATTTAGTTAAAAACGAACGATAAAAGACGTATGTAATAAAAGTCAGGAACCGGAGTTTCCTAGGACCTTTGTATAAAACGAAGAGTACAAAAACAGAATAAAAATAATTCTGAATAATGAACTAATTATGTAATGAAAAATTGAACGAACGGAAACAAGCGGAAGCAATTAAAAAAATATTGAACTTGTAGCTTTATTCGGCAGAACGAGAAAATAATGGTTAAAATTGTTTGAAAGAGTAAAATTAAATTCATGCATTAATTTTCGGAAGATGTAGGAATTTTAAGTTCTTTCAGTAGAACTTAAAGTTTCCAATTATTGGGATAAATTTACTTAAGCTGGTTATTCTTGTTAACTATACAAAGAATTAGTTTAGCCCTAAAATTTTATGGGTCTTTTTTTTATTAAGGATGGTTTTGATCTTGACTCTAGTCTAGGTCATGCGACAGAGACAGAGTCTAAGCGAGCTCACCCAGAAGAAGCCTGTTCACTCTTACTTTGAAGTGATTAGGGTTGTATGCGTTTGGAAAAACAAACTTTTGGGAAGTGGCAAAGTGGTTAAATGTCCTAGTGGCAACACTAGCTTTTAATTGGCGACCCTGATATTCGGCTATCTATATCACTCCGCACAAAATGGCAAATTTAACATCATTTCTCCTAAATAAGGACAAAAAGTTTTGAAGTTGAATCTATCTACAGATTCTTCAAAACGTGTTGTCAATTGTCCGTCGCTGCGTATTTTTAACGCACCGTAACCGTTTAATAGACGCATCGTAGCCGACATAGGTTAAATTCACTATTTATCAGTCCTTTCAACACATATTTATTCTTGTGTATTTTACCAATCGCAAAGTTTTCCAATCGGCAAACAGTTTTCACATAAAGGGGGAATAGCCTATCTTTATCGAAAGTGGTTGGAACTTTCTGCGATAATATCTTTATTGGGTGTCGACTGTCGTCTGCTTCGATATCGGATTAAACGATTTTGTTGGGCGAATTAATCGCATGTTTAGCTTTGCCGGATTTCTGGTCAACGACGGACTGACGAACGTGTTTTTGATGCATCCGTTTGTCAGACAGAAGGAAATATTGCGTTCTCGTACAAACAACGGATTCGAACAAGGTGTCTAATCGCATCCGACAGTGAGTTGTAGCACAGTATAATTAATAGTACTAGCGTACAGTATGGTCATTCCCTGCCTCCCCCTACAATTGCCGCCCGGCCGCGCTCGGAGGACGCTCAGACACCGGCTAGCAAGGACGCGACGACGAAGGTCATTTCATACTGCCGCACATTGCATTCCCGATTCGCGAACGCACCACGAACAAATTAAGGTAAAATGGCGGCAACCCTGACATGTTGTCTCACACACACAAGCATGGTCCGCGTTCACCTACGCGAGCTTAGACTGTGTGCGTAGCAACGCGTTTGTTTCATACATTTGAGCGCCAGTGTCCGAGGTGTGGTTGTAGTTTGGATTCGCCTGAAACAAAAGTCTAGGTATTTAATTTTAAACTATTGAGTGTAAACCACCTAGTATCTACTAGTGAGTATAGGTAGGTAAGTATCAGCTCTATAGTATGAACAACCAGTTTAAAATAAATCCCTTGCATGGGTACAATTAAGGCAAACCATTCTCTGAAATTAGCGCTTTCATTTTCCGACAAATTGGTTTAGAAAAGGATAGGAGATATCTAAGTTCTGTCATGTTTTAAAATTTGATGCAATATGTGCGTTATCTGTCAAAATAAGGCGACGATTATAACAATGGCGACTAAATTGACTTGATGAACATAATAAGACTAAGATATCTTCTATACTTTTCTCGGAGTCACAACGTAAATTTAAGGTAAGTGAAGAGAATTGTTATACTGAATTGAGACCATTATCGGCAGTAGAGTAACAGCTATTGTTGTTTTTGTGGAGGTTTAAAAAAAGGCCGTGTGATGCCGGCTTAGAATAGTATCACCCCATTTCTTTCGCGTGGGTGTCGTAAAAGCGACGAAGGGACTCGAGGGTGGAGGGTTTATCCGATGGGCTGACAACCTGTCACTATGGCGATACACAATTTTCCGAATGACCCTCAAATGTTTGTCAGACGTTGCGTAAATGTCCGTTTTTTGCGGCCGTTTACGCCCTGCCTGCCCCGAAAGGGATAAAGGCGTGATATATGTATGTATAAACAAAAAAGAGAAAAAAGTCTAGGACCGTGTACCGTAACCGTTAACTTTAAATTTATTATAACAAACCCCGGGCACACAATTTTCGGCTTTAGTTCAGTAGATAGTAAAATAATAAATATACTGGACAATTCACACAGCGCCATCTAACCCCAAACTAAGCAAAGCTTGTACTATGGGAACTAGATATCTGATATTAATACTTATATACTTTTTTTTTGTAAATAAATACATATTATACATAGAAACACCCAGACTAAACACAAATAGGTAATTTAGGGGGTTATCGGCCAATCTTGCGAATTTTTGACTTGAAGATAATATATTTGTATCAAATATTTATACGAGGCTAAAGCATAAAATGATTTTGAAATCAGTAGATATTGTAGTTTTAGTTTTAAAAACCCCTATTATTCAAAAGTGCTTTAAAAATAAATAAAACGATAAAATATCTGAAATGAGCGAATTAGGGGGTTATCGGACAGAACATTCAGTTATCGCCCGCTTAAACAACAACTTTTCGGCCACCATGTAATGCGTTGAAAAATAAGTCTTAGTGCTGTCAAGTAAGGATAGGTTTTCAATAAAAAATTAAATGTTAATGTCATGAACATTATCTTATTCAATATTTGTTTTTGCCATAGTTCAAAACATGATAAGCCATTATTAATAATCAAAACTAAGTAGAAAATAATATTCTGCTTCGTAAAATCTTGTTAAAAGAAAAACTTACTAATAAATTGTAATAGTAATACTAATTGAATGGCCGGAAACCAAAAAAAAGGTTTTTGGTTCCCGGCCACATTAGTAATCTCTATGCGGATAACTAAAATGTACAAATTCAGCTGTCGGCCGTTAATTTCAAAATAATTTAATGTTTATTTATTTTAAATTATTGTATGAAGGTGCATGGCCGCCTGTTTACTAAACCGTTGCCTTTGGATATTAGAACGCTTGAAATTATATAATACGTCTGAAGCTTTTCAAAATGTAATGAAAAAAAGGATGTAAATTGAATGGTTATCAGCTAGCTATAAATTGCTTCTAGTTATCCGGACATCTAATTTTAATGCTAAATATTTAAAAAATTAAGCTTTTTAATGAAATTAACGTTAATTAGAATCACAAGTTATCACACTATGTCAATATTTATATCCAATAAATTATAAACAACGCTGTAACTTACCTCGAAAAATGCGTAGCTCCAAGATTTTTTCACTGTATGTGCACACAACCGCACTCGCAAATTTTAAGAGGCCAATTGACGAGACACTGGAGCAGTTATAATGCTAACTAATTAAAATGTGATGGGAATGGTCGAAAAGTTTTGAAAGACACTGACTTTTCTAATCATTTACTTAAAGTTTTCATCTTCGGCGCAAATAACTGGGCTGTGTCCGATAGCTACTGGTGTCCGGTCAACCAGCTAAATTACCCTATATGAAAATAACTTAACAAATATTTGTGTCTTGTGGGGATCGAACCCACGACCCTCGGCGTAGCAGGCAGGGGTACTATCCGCTACGCCATCGGCTCAGTCATTTTTTTTTGTTGCCTGAACAGACATTTTAAATTGGCTAAATGTTCACCATATCAATGTTCATTTTGTTACTACTTTGGTTCACTGCAGGCAAATAGCCATTCGGTATTGTGACCCGATTCTGTCCATTTCTGCGCAGCCAAACTCATGTAACAGGGATTACTCAATTCCAACTTTACGAGCCAGTTACCCCTTTTGGATAGTCAAATGGGATGACATTTTCCAAACATCTAACTTCAATCATTACAAAGCCGGTATTTATTTACCGTTTGATGCGGCTTGGAATAGCATCACCCCCTTTCTTGCCCGTGGGAGTCGTAAGAGGCGACTAAGGGACTCGAGGGTGTGTATTGCAATTTTAGGCGATTGGCTGACAACCTGTCACTATAGTGAAACACAATTATCTGAATGACCCTCAAATATTTGTCAGACGTGGCGTAAGTGATCGTTATTAGCGTAATATATGTATGTATGTATGTATGTATGTATGTATGTACAAAGCCGGTATCAAATAGCTGTGCTAAAGTTTCAAAGAAATAACGATACTTACGAAAAAAATGCAACAAACATTTAAAATCAATTCAATTCAATTTATTCAACAAATTACCAACCAACATAATTCATGTATGTATAAAGTATATCTAATCAAAATTTAAACATTATAATTCACATTAACAGGTCCATGGGCACATTTCAATAGCATCGGTATAATACAATATCACACCTTTATTCCTTGGGGGTTAGGCATAGCGTAAAAGGCCGTAGAACGCGGTCGCCATTGTCACGTATGACCCTCAAATATTTATTTGAGGGCCGATAAAGAAAAACCGTGTATCAATATAGTGACAGGTTCTCAGTCTGTCACCTAAAATTGTAATACAAAAAACCCTCGAGTCTCTTCTTACGACATTAGCGGGAAATAAATGGGGTAGTGCTATAATATTCTAAACCGGCATTACACGGTCGGTTTAATTTAGTACAAAGTGATAAACACTTTTCATTGAAATAGATCAATACGCCTCCCTTTACAAACAATTTAACTTTTGTTTTATTATTCGTAACTTGATTGATTTTACCAAAATGATTAAATTCCGTTCGAACAATTCGGTAATTTGTTTTCAATTTGTGAATTCCTGCAGGCCAGTGTTACAAAGTGATAAATGTTTAGGAAGTTTTATGAACTGCCCAATCACGCTGAAAAATCTTTATAGGGTCAGAGTAGAACGCCTAAGCACTACAGTCGTGGAATTTCCGATTATGCCAATACTAGCGGACCGTCCAGCGGTTTCATTCGTTGCGTTTGACGGCCGATGTGGCGCAGTGATAGTGCGACTGCCTGCTACGCAAAGGTTCCGGGTTCGATTCTCGGTGGGATACTCACAAAGTTGATATTTATCACATTGTGAATTTGTTCCCGGTCTGGTTAGGACCGAAAAGAAATGGTTCCGTGCTTCGGAGGGCACGTTAAGCCGTCGGTTCCGGTTGCTGTCTATGATTACCTAGACGGCGGTCGTTACACAACCATGTCAGAGGCCTACTAGTGGTAGTAGGCGGTTGAAAAACTCTGACACCAGGGTTCATCGGGTCGTTGCACGACTCGGTGTCCCACACGAAAAGAAAAGAAAGATCCGTTGCTAACCGTTTACCCGCGGACCTTGATGAATTATACATAAAAACCTTTCTCTTATTATCTACATCTACACTAATATTATAAAGAGCAAAGATTTGATAGTTTGTTTGTTTGAATTGAATAGGCTCCGAAATTGCTGGACCGATTTAAAAAACTCTTTTACCATTAGAATCCTACATTATCCCTGATGAACATAGGCTATATCAAAGTATCTTATTCCCGCGGAAATACTGTTACCAGCGGGTGAAACCGAAAGAAAACCGCATCAAAATCCGTTGCGATCTTTTAAAGATCTAAGCATACATAGGGACGTAGGGACTCAGGAAATCCTACACATATCACGCCCTTATCCCTAGCGGGGTATGCAGAGCGTAAACGGCTGTTAAATATACGGTCGCTTTCGCCATGTCTGACCAATATTTGAGGGCCGTTTCAGAAAAATCAACAATTATTATGTTCTACTGGATTTTTTTTCAAAATGCTTGGGTAAATAAGTTTGGGCTGAAGTAAATCAACTTTTAAAGTACCAAGGGACTATAGTTGTCTTAAGAAAATTAAAAAACGTTTATATTTTTTTCTACCAAATATTCATCATAACCTCTGAGATGTCAATTGGTAAACTCCCCCCCACCCCGATCGGCACCGTCTGGGTGTGATATTATTTACAATTAATGTGTTTTTTATGTTAATGGAATAACGCATATTTCCAATTAAAATCTTTATCTGATTGAACTATTTTACATGCCACCATATTTATGTTTTTTAAGGCTGTAAGGTCCCCAAATAAAATAAAATATTAATTACACATATACATATCATGCTTATAATCCCTTGCAGGGTAGGCAGAGCATAAACGGCCGCAAAAAACGGACATTTACGCCACGACTGACAAATATTTGAGGTTCATTCACAAAATTGTGTATCGCCATAGTGGCAGCTTGTCAGCCCATCGCCTAAAATTGCAAAACACACCCTCAAGTCCCTAAGTCAACTCTTACGACTCCCACGGGAAAGAAATAGGGTGATGCAATTCTAAGCTGGCATCACACGGCACAAAAATATAAAAAATATTTATTGATATTACTTAAATAATGAATAAGTGCAAGTTTTGAGATTTAATTGGGGTTATAAAATTTCCCTGCTTTTCAAGATAAATTAAACAACCAAGTTGAAGTATGGAACGCCAAAAAAGTAGGTAGAGATCGCATATAATGGTTATTTATGGCCCCTCTCAATACAACGTATTCTTTTCGTGCCGTATCCAAAATATTGTGATAATGAGCACGCACAAAGGCGCGCAAATGGGCAGGCTTTTGTCCACATCGGACACGTGACGCGTCCATTTGTCCACGGTCACACAATGGACACTATCAGCTTCAGAAATGACACGAGTTACCTTAAATATACGGTGTTACATTTGGGTCATTCTTCAAAATTCGATTCTCCGCGTAATCGGCGTGGCAAATTTTAATTTCGTCAATTTTAATAATATACATAAAAATATGATTTTGTGTACTTTCCTGATTATAAAACCGTTTGGTGCTCCATGCTAGCACATTAACTTTTTGAGAAATTTAATTTTGAAATTTCATGTGCCACGCCGATTACAAAACGAGCCACGCTTATTACATAGATAATTTTATCTGTTTTTTTTTATGAATTTTGACTATTGAATACTTTTGCACCTATTATTGATAGGAATTATTGAGCTTTCTGGCCTAATAATTTACCCCAAATAATTTTTTTCATTACCAAATCATATAAATATACCTATATTATATGAATACCTTATATAAGGATTCCAGTGCTTGTGTCAGGATAAACGGGGCGTACACTGAACTTTTTAACATCGAGAAAGGTGTTAGACAGGGATGTGTTGCGTCACCGTGGCTGTTCAATCTGTTCATGGATAGTTGTTTGGAAGATTTGAAAGAGAGTGAATGTGGTCTGAGAATGAATGGTTTACTCGTCAAATGTCTTCTCTATGCTGACGACCAAGTTATCCTTGCGTCGTCGGCTGAAGGGTTGCAGGAGATGGTAAATATTATGAATGAGGCTTTGAAAAAGAAAGGCATGAAAGTGAATGTAAGTAAGACGAAAGCAATGGTTTTTGAGAAAGAGGAAAATATGACAGAGTGTAAAATTATGATAGAAGAAGAGAGGGTGGAACAAGTGAAAGAGTTTGTGTATTTGGGCTCCATGTTCACATCAGATGGAAAGTGTGAAAGTGACATCGAAAGAAGGGTGAATGCCGGCAACATGGTGAATGGAGCGTTGCACGCTTTTATGAACAGCCAGAAAGTCTCTGATAAGGCTCGTCTGGCTGTGCATAGAGGGGTGTTAGTTCCGACACTTATGTATGGGAGTGAAAGTTGGGTATGGCAGAAAAAGCATGAAAGTAGAATAAATGCAGTACAAATGAGAGCGTTAAGAAGTATGGTTGACGTAAAATTGAGTGACAGGATAAGGAATAGCGTGATAAGGGAACGTTGTGGTATAAAAGAAGACGTAGTGACTGGTGTAGAAAAGGGTATGCTTAAATGGTTTGGTCATGTAGAGAGGATGAACGAAAGAAGATTAACGAAACAGGTGTATATGGCAAGTGTGGATGGGAACGTCGGAAGGGGAAGACCTCGACGACCGTGCCTCGATCAAATCGGGGACGTGCTAAAGAAAGGTCAGGTCAAGAGTACCCTAAACCGACGAGCATGCATGAAGAGATTGATGAATGTGGAGGAGGCGAAAGAAGTATGCCAGGATCGTAGTAAGTGGAAGGAAGTAGTCTCTGCCTACCCCTCCGGGAAAGAGGCGTGATTTATGATTTATGTATATGAATACCTAACAGCGAACACCAGTCTTTACAAGTAAGGGGAAAGTAAAAAAAAGCAGTGGTATTTGTTTGATCAGGTATATTAATTAGTAGAACCTTGTTGACAAAGGAAATTACAAAATTATCATAATTAAAATGTGCTTAAAAAATCAACAGCTCACTCAGCCAAGGGCTCGAATCAAAACTTTATTTACTTATTAACTTTAAAAATCAAAAATTATAACAATCAAAATCTGTTCACATTAGTGTTCGATTAGTTGTGTTAATTAAGATTACGATTACATACAGCTAAATCTAATTTGATCAGAACTCTGGATAGTTAAACCTAAAATAACTAGTTAATAGTATCGTAGACAGCAACCGAGACTGACAGACCTTCAGAAGCAAGAAACCAGCTTTTTGCAGACAATAATGTGGTTTGTTTCGCAGGTTTAACCAAATTCTGAATAATTTTATAAATTGGCGAATGAAAACTTTGTATAATCCTCCCCAAGAATCGAATCTGGGACCTCTGGATCTTCTCCCTAAGTCTAAAGACTAAGTCTAAATGACAGAAACAGTTCATATTAAACTATGGAACAATATATAACTAAAAAACTTAATATATATGTAATTTAATTATTTTATGTAATGACTACCACTATACTATATATTAATAACATATTATTTATATTTATTTACAAAAACATATTGATATATTCAATCTTTTCTTAACTAAAATAAGTTCAGTGTAATCGGCGTGGGACGAATTGTAAGCGGCGTGGCTATTTTACCACGCCGATTACGCCACGCCGATTACTAAAAAAACACTTTTTTTAGAATTACTTGCTAACCTATTCAACAAGTCTTATTTAAATTATTGCTTCATAAAGTCGACAATATCATGAATGAACCCTGTGAATAATATATCTCTGGATGATTCGATTCAGGATGAAATTTGATCCACGCCGATTACATGCACGGCTTACAGAAATGTGTGACGACTCGTACCTACCCGAATATTTTTGTCTCCCAGCAACGAATCGCCCGTCCGCACTGGTTGACTGCCGCAGCGCAACTTGCGGTTTGCGGTGCAAAAACTTCGCTGGTTTTCGTTCATAACCGTGCAATTTACGACGGGATTTATCACGCTCAGGCAAAGCGCGCGAAAACGTGTGACTGAGACATTTTGAGGCCTATTTTATAAATTAAATGAAAATCAAATATTTTTTGTATTTTACCCAATACACCAATTCAAGGTAGTTATTTTGATATATAGTTTATACCTTCAAAACAGTAGAAAAGTAGTAAAATCATGATTTGTAAAATCCAAGTACGCGGTGTGACACGCGGAGAACACCCAAAATCCTCCCGTTTTCAACTTTCAGATTCAGTTTTGAAATACCAAATGACCTTAAAACATGGCTTTCTGGTAGTTTCCAGATAGGTATTGAAATGAAAAATCATCTCCAATTGATCGTTTTGTTCAAACTTTAAATTTTTTGGATTTACAACCCTGTGACCACAATTATTGACCTCCTGAAGAACGACCCATTTCAAGCATTGAATCGGCCCATGGAACCGATAAACTTTTTCGTATAACAGAAAGTTTGGAAATCATGAAATGAATTTATTTATTGAATCGTGTGGCGTATAATTCGAGTCTACAATACACTAAACTTTACAATGATAATTTAACACACACACACACAAATCACGCCTATTATCCCTTGCGGGGTAGGCAAAGCTAAACATTCACAAAAACTGACATTAACACCACGTCTGACATAATTATATTTGAGGGTCATTCGGAAAATTGTGTATCGCCATAGTGACAAATTGTCAGCCGATCGCCTAAAATTGCAATACACAACCTCAAGTCCCTTAGTCGCCTCATACGACACCCACGGGAAAGAAATGGGGTAATGCTATTCCGAGCCGGAATCACACGGAGTTTAATAGGTATCTTTATAATTATACTTAAATTATTTGGACCGTATACGAAATCCTACAAATATAAAAAATCAGAGAGTTTTTGTGTGTGTATGTATGTTTGTTACCTCTTCACGCTCAAACGGCTTGACCGATTGGGATGAAATTTGGAACACAGGTAGAGTATAACCTGGAATAACACATAGGCTAAATTATACTGCGGGAAAACAATTATTACTACGGTAAAATGAGTGGCAAGTGAAACCGCTGGGCGGAAATCTAGTAAATAATAAAAATCCAGGAAATTTCATACAGCGTCATTAACCCTAAATATGCATAGCTTGTACTATGGGGACCAAATAGCTGATATTATTATTTACATACTTTTCTATGTAAATAAATATATATTTCATATATTGCAATCAATATTTCTGATTTCTCAAAACACCCAGACTAAACACAAATAACTGTAAATTCGACTTCAACAATTTTTGTGTCTTGTGGAGGTTGAATCCAAGATCCGCGGCGTAGCAGGCAGGGGTACTATTCGCTACGCCATCGGGTATTTTGTTTGGTAGGTCCAAATACGTTTTTTTTATATTGACTCATGTTTATTGTTCAGTAGGTATCAGACTGGTCGACTGTTTGAAATATTATTATTAACCATTTATTGTACACAAGAAACATTACAAGAGACAATATACAAAGAATGACGACACAACAGGACAACTTATTTCTACTAAGAAATTTCTTCCAGCTGACTTACAGAAAGTGAGACCTTTACAAGCCAGGCGGATTAGGCGTGCACAATAACGTACTCAAATAAATAAATGCCAATAAAATGCAAATATCACGTTCTCACGTGATGTGTCCATTTGTCGACGGCCACAATTTTTTTTTTACGTCTTTTCACAAGTGCGTCTATTTGGCCACGGCCACATAATAGACTCTATATGACACGATTCATGCAATAAACCAGCTGAAAACCAGTCCTGGGGGTACACAGTGGGCCCATGAAACTCACCAATAACTATGTTTCTTGGGGTTCTTTGATCGTTTCTAGGCTGGTTCTCCCGTGTAAATATATATATATATTTTTTAACTTGAGTGTTCCTGGATACAATACTGCTACGCTGCGTTTAGAATGTGTCTTATGTTATTTGACAGACGCATCCGTAAACGCGCCGTAGTCGTATTTGTATCGGATCGGAATAAGCAATTTCCTTTTGTCTAACAGACGTATGCGTTACGCTGCATTATGGACGACAATTAAGAAAACCGCCCACAATAGTATATTGAGGGACTACATTGTTAGAGAAACGCTACTTAGACTGGCATGCATGTACCTATAGGTAAAAAAAAACACAGCTATAACACTACTCAACTACGTAACTTCATCAGATAAATCGATAAGTTCGAGTCGACAAACTGAATACCTCTTATCTGTTTGTTAAAAAAATCGAATGTTTATAATTCCCGATTTCTTTGATGTATTCAAACTGCTGGCACTTTTAGACGCGTCTGATCTCAGAGTAAGGATATTTTTCAGACGGTACCTATAAAGTAAGCAAAATTTTGCAATGAAAAACTCGACGCTTTCAATATGGCACTCGTTAATGAATCGCTGATAGAACGTTCACACGATGCCAACATGGGCAGAAATAGTAAGGGAAGTGGGCAGCGCGAATGTGTGAACAGGTTACTCGCGCTGCTACTCGTCATGCCGCTGCCATAAGAATAGATAATAATACTGCGTATAGAAACGAAACTCCTTTGTCTGGGCCCCAAAAGCCGCGCTTTAAATACCTACTTCCCCCCGCAGCCCGTAACGCCCCGCACTCTCCCGCGCTTTAAGTCGGGGCTGTCACGTGCTAATAATTTTATTCCAGACTAGCGGCCAGTCGAGCGGTTGCGACCGCTGATAACAGTTTTCCCATGGGAACAAAATATTTACCCGTTTTAAAGTCTTTTCTTACCATTTTATTGTTAATAGGTAGGCACAGAATTTTAAAATAGGTGCGAAAATGGCGCCGTGTGGTGCCAGATAAGAATAGCATTCTTTTTGTAAAACGCGTTCTCCCTATGAATACAACACCTTGAATTGCTAAATTTTACACAAAAAATGAAAATTCGACCCGCACGACGAACGTTTCCGCGGCGAAGCGCACTCCCGACTGAATTGTTCGCTAAGAGACAGCCAGACGGATTGACCTTGAGCGCGTCTGGAGCGGGAGTGTCATCTCTATGTGATTTCTACTCTATGCCGCTGCCACTTCCCATGCTCCCTTGATTTTCGGTTTTTCGTGCGCGAGTCAAAGGAACAGCAGTACAAACGCGTGTGGAATATATTGCTATCCTGCTCTATTGATACGAGAAGAATATATCGGCAGTGTGTGAACACTCACTCGCGTTGATACTTCCGCGGAAGTATTTCGAGCAATATTCGGTAATTATTTACAGCGGCAGGAGCAGGAGCAGGTGCATGGTGTGAACGTGCTATGAAACAACTTGGTTCTGGTATTTGATAGTTGATATGGCATATTAAGCAAGTGACAGCCGCATGGCGGCATGTTGTGCCTGTGTGCTGTACTGCCACCAGGCTATATCTCATAAACCTTGATAGTAACACAGTTTCAATTTTCACAGATGATAAAATTCAGTTGCCGCTATAACAACAAATACGTACTCACAATTTAAAATAAGTATTTAAGAGGACTCACGTACAAAAATAGTTTTTTTAACTCGTTTTATCAATAATGAATCGGAGAGTACGATGAACGGAAAGTGGAAATTTTCGAAGATAAGTATTTCTGTTACTCATTTTAAGTATTAGACCGGTGTCTATCGCGATAGTATTTAGGTAAATATTAGTATTTTACCTGTGTCCCTGTGTCAACCCGCGACCACAATACATGAAACTGTATTGAAACGTCGGGACACAGGTAAAATACTAATATTTACCTAAATACTATCGCGATAGACCCTGTCTAATACTTAAAATGAGTGAAAGTGAGCGCGAGTGCTTAAAGAGTCATAAGTATTTCTGTTGTCGCTATAACAATTAAATTTATAAATAAAAAATTTACACAAAACCAGCGTCATCTTTTTTAGGGAATATGGTAAACAGTAATTTGATTGTTACGAATGATTATTTATATCTTCATATGTTGATTTATTTGGTTCTCTCTGAAAGATTTTCTTGCTCTAAAGCTTCTGGTTTACATCAAACGAGCTTTTCAACTTTTCGAAAAATCAATCGAATAATAAAATAAACATGTTTTTATTGCGCGTTTACGAGCTCGATGATCTGAAATGGATGTTTCTTGACTAAATAAATTATACTGAAATGGCTGTTTCTGAACATGATGTGCTTATTTTACGATTCTGATATTTTGTTAGGTCTTATGTCCGATGCCGTGTGATGTCGGCTTAGAATAGCATCACCCCATCTCTTTCCCATGGGAGGCGACTAAGGGACTCGAGCGTGTGTATTGCAATTTAAGGCGATGGGCTGACAACCTGTCACTATGGCGATACACAGTTTTCCGAATGACCCTCAAATATTTTTCAGTCCCTTTTTTGCAGCCGTTTACGCTCTGCCTACCCCGCAGGGGATTATAGGCGTGATATGTGTGTGTGTGTTGGTTCTTATGCAGTAAGTTATGAATTACAGACTTTCAAATATGATAAGTCCTTGAAACTGAACTGCTTGTTTTTCTCTTAATAGGTGAGTCAGCTGAATTGCCTTAAGACCCGATCCTCTTATTTTTATGCCATTGTAATGCCATCGATACTCAACTATCATTCTATTGCCATTGTGATTTTCTATACTTCAACCTGGGTCCGGTTTCACTTAGGTGGTTTTAGCTATTTCCATTTCTGCTTATAGTTTAAAGTAAACGAAATCATATGGAAATGGAAATAGAATGATAATTGAGTGTCAATGGCATTACAATGGCTAAAATATAAAGGAATCGTAGCCCTGATAGTGTATTTGGTCACAGATAATAGAGGTATAATACTATTGAGTATTAGTATGGGCAGAGGTATGGGTTAGAAAATGTACACCCCTTATTACTACTTTTAAATGGCATATTGAAAAGAAATATATTTATACATATTTAACATAAAATAACCGAATATCGAACCCAGATCCTTTACTGTACCTACCTTCCGAAAATATAGCTAGGCATAGGCACGTTTTTCCTACAACAGTCGTAAAAATACCAGCTTCTTTCAAAGATAGGTTTAACTCTTTTTATGAAAGGCTCTTTTGTAAGCCCTATTCTTTTGTAGTATTAGAGGAAGCGAAATGCCCTTATCAGGGTAGCGCAGTCTTTCTTGACATACCATTCACTCGCTGATAAACGCTCTGTGATATTCCTGAGGATTAAATGGATTTTTTTTCACCATACCCACTGTTTTAAGAGGATCCCATTATTCATTATGACGCATGGCTTCGAATTATACCGGGTGTAAGGGACAGCCCTCCGAATAGGGTGCATTCAGACCATGAAACTGAATAACGTCCCTTAAAAAATATATCAGAGAACGTAAAAAAAATTATGATTGTGATTGTGTAAGGAAGGTCGAATATTTTTGGTCGTTTACTGACATAATATGTTTCTAGGGGAAAGTTGTCCAGTTTTATTGTCCGAATGCACCCTTTCAATATTCGGAGGGCTGTCCCTTACACCCCGTATGCGTCACAAATGAAGGAAACTGAAAAAAAAAATATATATCGGCCGGGGATTGTACCCGGGACCCGTAGTGTACCGTCCCACAGCTCTGCCACTGAGCAACCGGTGCCCCGACCAAACTCTTCAAAATTTTCAACCTCATGATCTTGAAGCGACGTAAAAGCGACATCTAGTGTAAGTTATTTTAACAAATACAATGGTTAGTCTCATTACAGAAAGAGTTCAACCATATGATGAAGCTTTGCTTATTTAAATGTACTATGGTTTATTTTGCACTATCAGTATTTTTTTTTTCAGAAATGAAAATATGAGATTGACAATTATATGAGTTACGCACGATTCGTGTAAACGTTACCAGCGCCACCTGGTAAGGGCCGCCGCAGACCAAACCGCCATTTTTGCGAGCGGCAGCTCGAGCACTTTTCATATAAATCCGAAAATCACCCGTACGTAATTGATATATGGCCGATATTGGCCGGTGACAGCTAAAGTGCTCTGGCAGGTACGCGCGCCATTGTTCGCGCGGATGCGAGCGGCGGCGCGCGACTGACGCGCGGGTGCTCGAGCATGCTCGCGCTGCATCTTGAGTGCGCTTGTGTCCGTCTGGCGATGACAGGTCGACAGCGATAATTTTTTGGTGTGGCCATCAAAGTAGAAATAAAAAGATGCTGTTTTTTTTTAATAAAATATATTAATTACTAACATGAGCTCACCTTAAGATCAACCTCATTATAATCAAAACTTTCAGGACTTTTATTTCAATTGTTTTAATTTTTCTAGTGGGGAAGACCCTTTTACATCTAAACTATTTTAATAAGTGTGTTCAATATGACTCTGCTGAAATTGGAATATTTGTCATAATAAAATAGTTGTGGTGAGTAGGTATTCGTGTTGGTATTATTTCCTGTAACTGGATGCATCCCAACCACCGAATTCAATTTTAATATGATGTAGTTGGCAACACTGTCTAGCGCAACAGCGGACGCGCGCGCAGTTCTGCCGCCGGCTCGCGGATGCTCGCGGCAGCTCGAGCTGTCGCGCGTGTCCGCTTCTGCCGCTGAGGACAAATGTCACGAGATGATAAGAGCCATCGCGAGCAATTGTCGCGCGGCAGCTGTTAGGTTTGCGGCGACCCTTATTCGAAACAACTTATTGTAGATACCGTACGACAAAACGACTTGAATTTTTTATGAAGAAACTAACGTTCGACTTCGACATTCGTGAAAGATTCAATAACCATGGGCACAAGTAGGTAATAGTCGGGAGGTAATATGACTCTTTTGAGTTTCCATGGTAACGCAAATCAGCTGATCGGCAATTTTCCATAGGTGGTACAATTCTTTTTACACGACTGCAAAAACAAAAAAGAGTGTAATGTTTTAGAGTTCATGTATGTATGTATGTTTATGTATGTGCGATTTTATAAAAGACTGAAACTCGTTAACCACTGAACAAATTCGAATGGGAATTGTATCGGAAGAATCCATAACACATTATCCCGAGTGTCTTAAGCTAGGCTTTATCTCAGAGAGTAGTCGTTTTTTTAATTTATCATACTTATTATCGTACTAGCTGTTGCCCGCGACTTCGTACGCATGGTGTAGTGACTTGTGAGTTAGTGAAGTTGATGTATGCATATTGTTTAATATTAATATCATGTTTGTATAAAGTTTTTTCTCTTTAAGATGTGCAATGAATAGGTACTGGTTAACTTGTTTTTCGGTTAGGTACTTGGTTTAGATACTATGGACATCAGCTACAAAACATCATTATAAACTACTTTGGTAGTTTTACCATCGGGTGCTAAAACGTACAAATTTTCAGGAGAACTGACTCGAGAGCAAGCGACATATAGCTGCCCGTGTGATAAACAGGGAATCTTAAGACCTACGCCTGCGGCTTTCAGCGTCTGTCCTTGCGATTTGTTTACAGTCATTGCAAAGAAAACGCTGACGGGAAACTGAATGCCCTGAAATTGAAATAAAAAGTTGTTGGGAATGAGTGGTATACGCGCCACAACCAGTGAAAATATCTGCCTCGAATACATTCATCTTTAAGCTTAAGATCTTCAGTCTGGTTCCATTGCACAGCTTTGGCGGAGTGAGATTGCAAAGAAGCATGAAAGGAACACCAAGTTTAAGTAATATTTGGTGTGCAGAAAGACCATTCGCACTCAAGGAGTTTAGGAATTCTATTAGGTAGTTAGTGGCTTTGTCTTGATTCATAACAGTGGTAATTGACGCGTATACCACCATATCCCCAGTGATTTGTGACATAATGGTATGGTTTATTGAAGCAGTCTGATCATTTTTGGGTGCAAAAATAGCTCTTCCACGTAGCTACGAATCTTTCTTTTGAAGGAAGGAAGGTTCGCCATACACAGAAGAAATGATTCTCTTTAGACCAGAAACTATTTGGCAAAGCGTTTCAGGCAGACTTACTTGACCGTTATCCTGTAGTACCTCTGCCGAGTTTTAATAAAGCTTGTGAAAACTCTTCAGCCCGTGGATTACCTCCGAGACGGGTTCGCATGATCACCGTCATGGTCAGCTTGTGAATTTGTGGCCAAAGAGCCGATGATTTAAGTGAGGCATTCACCTCATCAGCCCTGGTACCTCGAGTAACAACTGGAAGTGTTTGGCGAAAGTCACTTGGTTTTTCGAGCTTATTGTCAAAATATGTATACGTGTCACCTGTGGTTTGCGTTTAATAGGCGTTCATACAGTACCATTAGGGTGCAGTATAATGACTCATACCGAACCTTAATGCGTTTGCCGAGATACTGCAGTGCGTCGAGCATGTTCGCTGACGCCCGGATCCCTGACTTCTTCGCTATCATGCGTGCCAGGATTGCCTCGTTTTTGGAGCGAATTGGTTCGTCCCAAAACGACATTGTTCGAGCCATGTATGACTCACTGGACACATCCATCCTTCGTTACTGGATGACTTCGCATTGCAGTGAAAATAAAAAGTAATGTTATGTATAGACTGACCCGGGTGTTTGCAATAGCAAGTTTCTTTTGTACTTGTATATTAATTATGCCTATCTTATTATAAATTTTAACAAATTGTTCCTTTATGTTTATTGTTTCTCTTTATGGGTCTAGAGCCTGAAATAAACAATTATTATTATTATTATTATGTTGGTACGTTTCCGAATCTCGGGCCCACAGGGACCCGGTCCTTTGAGGCATGAGTGGGGCCGAAGCCAACAGCACAGAGGCCTTTTTGCACCAAATAATGTGTTGTGATGTGTACATCAAGCGGATACTCGCTCTGTCTGCACTATAGAAGTACACCCAGAGCCAGCACCCGCCTGATGCAAGGACTATTGCAGGTGAGGGTTGGAATAATAGGGCTATGGGGAGGAATTTGCTGGACCGGTTGCTGGGCTATTGATTGAGACAACGGGACGCCTGCCAAATCAAATGTCCCAATCTTGATAATATCGGCAGACGGCGACTCGCAGCCCGCTAGGTGGGCCTCCACTATTGGCTTTACGCGTAGGGCGCGGTGCCGGGACGCAACACTGGCGCGGGCGACTGAAGGGGTGTCGAGAGGTGTACACCGCTTTCTGCGCAGAGGTCCTGGGCAAGGGCCAGAACATACACCAACTCGCGACTTACGCATGTTTCACTTCCACCCCTCGAGTCCGGGCACAGGCTCGAACTCTAGCGGCCCACTCTGGCCGGCCAGCTAAGGCAAGCCAGAGGTGAGAGTCCTGGCCTTGGGGTCCACTCCGGCTAGCCGGAGACGGCCAGTCTACACTCTCGGGGGTACTCGGGTCCGTGGGGTCGCTACTCCCCAACAGCTCGTCACAAGCTGCCCTACGGGTAGCTAAGGGTGTAGAGAGGTGTGCTGCACTTTCAAGTTCTGGGATTTCTCCCGTCAGCATTACTCGCGGCTTTATGCCTTTAACACTTCCACCCTTCGAGTTGTAAAACTCTTGCGACTCCACTCTGCCCGGCCGGTTAAGGCAAGACAGAGGCGGGCTCCCCACTCAGGGGTAACCCAGAAGTACTTCGGGTCCGTGGTGGCGCTACTCACCAACAGCTTGCCAGAGCTGCCCTATTATTATTATTGTATGTCTTTCAAAGTCCTATCCATAGCTTCTACCGTTTTTTTGTTGGCCATCGTACACTCGTCACATAACTACCAGACAACAATATCAGAAAACCTTTGCCTTGTAACTATTACGTGATACAGCACATATTGGAGTATCGTTTGTGTCCAAATCGATTGGTATTTTGAAAGTTGTATGCGCCGTTTTCTCTCCTGGAAGCAGTGTGGCAGCGATACTTGAAGATACTACAGCAAGTGCAATCCTTCCTTGCCTTCTGATCTCTGCAAAAATGTTTAAGGCGAGTGTAACCGTGAACGACCTCGATAGTGGCGCCACTTCACAAAAAAAGATTTATCTGTAAAGAAACAATCTATCAGAATATCCGTTGCCCAAGTTTATACTTACATACGTATATCACGCCTATTATCTCTTGCAGGGTAGGCAGAGCGTAAATGTCCGTTTTTTCGGCCGTCTGACATATATTTGATGGTCATTCGGAAAATTGTGTATCGCCATGGTGACAGGTTGTCAGCCCATCGCCCATGTGAAAGTCCCTTAGTCGCCACTTACGACTCCCACGGAAAAGAAATGGGGTGATGCTATTGCAAGCCAGCATCACACGGCATAGTTTACAATTCTATATTTTTTTTTTTTTAGAAAACCTGCCGTCTGTCAGTGGCTTTGTTATATAATTTTGGAGAAAACATTTCATTAGCGGGTTTCACAAAACTAACAGCGACATCTATGAAGTAATTTTAAACAAATTTTACTCTAACATTTTTGATTCTAACTAATGAAGGTTATTTTTTTAGGTTCCGTACATCAAAAAGAAACGTACAAAAAAACGGAACCCTTATACGATCAGTTTGTTGTCCGTCCGTCCGTCCATCCGTCTCGTAAGACGTTTTATTTCGGGAATGCGCAGAGATATCGAGTTAAAATAAAAACTATATTGGTAAATAGGTTTTAGGCTGCAATATGGAACCCTTATAGGTTCACTCACTTTGTTGTCCATTTGTCTGTCTTTCAAGACTCACTATTTCGGTTACACGTAGAGATGTCGAGTTAAAATTAAAAGTATTATAACCTTTAACTCAGGCCAACGGCCTCTTGTAGTGGTAAAAAAATTAACTAATTTTACCCAAATCATAATTTGTCTTCGCAATAAAACAATTTTCAACGGATTTAAGTTGTGTTTATTTTGGATTTCACAATTTCTACGTTTCCGCAATAAACACAACTTAAATCCGTTTAAAATTGTTTTATTGTGACGAGTAATAGTTGTGCAAACTCAAGAAAATATCACAATTCATCTGTCTTCCATCACATACCTTGACCATGACCAAAGGTCAAAGTAAAAGTCCGAAACATTTCTCTAATAGTTGGAACGGCCCGCATATATGTCAGACGTGGCGATAGCGATAAAATACTTACGGCCGTTGACGCTCAACCTACCCCGCAAGGATTAAATGTGTCATTGTTTGTTTTTTGTTTGGTTAGGTCGTTTCACGGGGTCGTTTAGAAGTTCAGATCGTATGTCAGTCAATACGTGGTCAATACCGCGTTTTACAAAACTAACAGCGACATCTATATTATTTTTTAGGAAAAAAATTCGGAACTCGCTTTGCGGAACCAGTTACTGTGTTTTACCATGGGAATGAAAGATTTTTTCGAGGTAAAAAGTATCCTAGATGTTGACCCGGGTAATAAGCTACCACAGTATAAAATTTTGTAGAAATCTGTGCAGTAGTTTTTACGTGAAAGAATAACAAACATACCGACAGACAAACAGACAAACAGACAAAAATCAATTTTACTTCTGTTTTGATGTCTGTATCTTGAACACAATTAGAAGCAAAAACCCTTTTTTGAATCTATTTCATGTACAGAATTGGTTTCGTTTCTGTTTTATTGGTTTCGTTTCTGTTTTATTATATGTATAGATTATGACCTATGTTCCTTGGGAAAAGTTGTTCCTTATCACCAGCCTGTCGTCAGTTTTCGCTATCGGTCACATGTCAAAATTTCACCCTATTTAATACGGGTCATAACATCGTTTAAACATTTTTGAAAAGCGTCGTCGTGTTCGATAAAAAAATCTCTCTTAGCCCATTTTCAAAAATAATAATTTGAAATTATTGTTTTTGAAGTTATTTTGTTGTTGTCGTTGTTATTTACTGACGATTTCAACGGAAATTGATAACAAGGATAATCTTCGAACGAAAGTAAAACAACAAATATTCGCGATAGTTCAAGAGCCTGCAGCGTTTTGTGGCTTTCTTACTATATTTGCTTTAATAGAAATTCAGGTGCCGGCAAGGTACGGCTTACGTGCCGTGTGTTTTTGGGTCGGAATAGCACCACCCCATTTCTACCCGTGGGTGTCGTAAAAGGCGACTAAGGGTTGAATCAAGGGAATGGGCAGCAGCGTTCTCTGTGAATACAACACATTGCACTGCGCTCACCAATCCGCCCGCCAAGCGTGGTGAGTATGGCAATACCCTCCGGTAGGAGGATGCCCATGTCCAGCAGTGGACTCTTGTAACTGTTATAGTTAAGAACTTCAGGGGAATATAATCATGAAATGTCAAAAGAGAAACGAACTAAAATTGTTGCACAACTAACAGACCCAGATTTTTTTCAAGGTTTCCTACCCAATGGGTCAAAACTGGAACATATTTCTGAGACTCGGTTGTCTGTCTGTATGCCAGTATGTCATTAAGCTGTATCTCATAAACCATGACAGTTACACAATTAAAATTATCACAAATTAAGTAAGTATTATTGTTGCCGCTATTAAAAAAAATATATAACATAGATATTAAAGGGGACTCTCATACAAAAAACTTCCTTTTTTGCTCATATCAATAATGAAACAGAAAGCTATAACTCATGAACCGAGTAGTTAGGTAGTTGAAATTTACACAGATGATTTTTTTCTATTGCAGATATAACAAAACTACAAAAAATTAAAATAAATCTTATATCTGAGGGGGAGGCCTAAACAATTAAAGTGTTTTCTTGTAATTTTTATGAATAACGGAACCTCTCGCACATGGCCATAATTTTAAATCCAGCTTACACATACGGACTTGGAGTTTATTATATGGAATATAAAATACTGAAAATCTAGAATCTGATTAAGTTGAAATACCATAAATACGTTTTTTAATTTGACATTGTTGCTGTGACGTAGCACCTGTACTATAAATATGCATAATTTATTCCCGAAACTTATCAACATTTTCATATAACATGAGAGACGTAATATTGTGTAACTTATTTAAAAAAAATTCATATCCATCACTTTATGTTTTCTCGGAATATTATGAGTATAGCTCTTGGCCTACAAGGAAAATGTTAAATTGTCTCCAACTCCTATTCGTTTGGCTATGGCAATATATTTACATCAAAGGGCTTGTTTAAATTATAAGTATTCGCTTATTTGTTGCCATTTTGCTTTTGATATTATTGCTTGTTTGCTTTGTAACGAGTTTGTTTTTAAGTATCTCCGAAATATTAATACTGCTTCTTCTTTTCGTGTGGGATACTTAGTTGACGAACCACCCGAGTGAACCTGGTGTCAGAGTTTTTCAACCGCCTACTTTTGCTACTAGTAGTACCTAGGCCTCTGACATGGTTGAGTAACGACCACTGTCTAACTTATAAAAGACAGCTACCTACTTAACGTGCCCTCCAAAGCACGGAACCACCTTTCTTACAAACAATCAGGTGGTTCAGCCTGCAATGTCCTAACCAGGCTGAAAACAAATTCACAAAGTGATAATATAAATTTTGTGAGTGCTCCACCAGGAATCGAACCCGGAACCTTTGCGCCGCAGGAAGTCCCACTACTACTGCGCCACATCGGCGGCCAAAAATTATAAATACAGGATGTATTATCGCCGTGTGATGCCGGCTTAGAATAGCATCACCCCATTTCTTTCCCGTGGGAGTGTTAAGAGGTAACTAAGGGACTCGAGGGGCGTGTATTGCAATTTTAGGCGATGGGCTGACAACCAGTCACTATGGCGATACATTCCGAATGACCCTCAAACATTTGTCAGATGGGGCGTAAATTACCGTTTTGCGGTCGTTTACGTTCTGCCTACCCCGCAAGGGATTAAAGGCGTGATATATGTATGTATGTATGTATTGGAAAAGACCCGAAACCCAGGTCTCCTCAAGATTACGAACAAACCCCAAGTAAGTTAGTGGACAGTTGTTTAAGTTGAAAAACTCTGACACTGGGTTCATCGGGTCGATACGGAAATAAGAAATGGATATGGGTCCAATTATGATCAAAATAAGTTCTCTCCCCATACTGACTTGCTGATTACTTATACTACATTAAAGCTATGGACCTCTCATGACAAATTGCAACGTTGCTGCCACTTCAGTTTGCTACACTTCCAGACTGTGTCCGTTATTTCGTCTTGCGGATAGTATCATTCTGGATTTTATCCGAACATAGACCTTTTAAGAGGCCGTACATGAAATTGCGCCGGGCGAAAGTAGGTAATTAGTATTAGAACGCGTCATCGTGCAGCCGAGCGGCGGCGATATGCAGACCCAGCGGCGGACGGCAGCGTAGGTATAGTTCGATCAATCAGATTTGATCCTATTTATGTTAATGTTTAATTGATGATAGACATGCTAACATGATGTTGGTTTATCTAGTATCCAGTCTTCATATTAAAAAAGGTAAATGATACTTATGTTGTCTATGTACATCTCAACCTCTATGCTTCCGCTCTAATGTCAATCTATCTATCTGTCATATAAAAACCTTGGTTGTGCTCGCCAACGTGTTATCAATAAACCCTTCAAGAACAGGTGAATCCTTTATTAAATATTAATGTAACTAAACAGAAAATACATGGTGATCAACATACAATCAAAGTGCATTATTATTTCTCAACTTCCACACGAGAACCCAAACGTTTTGACAGGTTATGGGCCCAGCGCCTGACCTTGTCTTATGCACTTTGTTCTTTGTTGTGGATTCGTGAATCAAATACGATTGCAACAAGAGAAAATACAAGAAAAACGTCTTGCAAGTGGCGTGGCGTGATCTTCAGTTGTCATTGTTGCTGCAATTTTGTTACGCGACGTGTTCCTCGTGCTTCGCAGAGCTTGGCATTCACATTGTTGTGTCGTCGCGCTTGCAGCCAAAATGGACAACGACAGTTTAAAATACCAACCAGCTTTCGAGAAACTAGAAGGCGTGAGTAACTTCAACACTTGGAAGTTCCAAATGACCATGACATTAAAATTAGAAGATCTCTGGTCTTGCATCGACGTGGCAGAAGGTGTGGTAGTCGATGTCAAGAAAGACACGAAAGCGCTTGCCCGTATAAGTTTGGCGATCAAATCTACTTGTATCCAGTACGTAAGATCAGCTAAAACGGCTAAAGATGCGTGGAACGCACTGTGTGCTGTCTTTGAGGATAAAGGTTTCTACCGGCGTGTTATGTTGTTGCGACAATTGCACAGAGCGTCGTATAACAGCTTCAACAGCATGGAGGGTTATATTGAGTTTATCATGAATTTAGTCCATCAACTTGCTGACATAGGACGGACTATAGATGACCAAGAGGTGGCTGAATTGCTCCTTAGTGGCTTATCGCAGGAGTTTGACATAGTAGTGTCTAGTTTGAAGTCCGCTAATGTAACTGGAAAGCTGACAAGTGAACAGGTCCGTACAAGGCTTTTACAGGAAGAGCATCGAAAGAAAAATAACGATAATAATAACAATAATGATGCAGTGGCATTTGTGACCAAGAAGAAACCTATTGTATGCCATTTTTGTCACCGCCCTGGTCATGTGAAGGCAAAATGTTATCGTTTCAAGAAAAGTAAGAAGCAAGAGAATGCAGATGCACAAGCTTTTGTTGCGGCTCACAAGTGCCTGTCTACAGCTGAATCTTCTGAGTGGCTTCTGGACTCCGGTGCGACGGCCCACATGAGCAACGATTTGAAGTGGTTTTCGAGCATCAAGAAATGCAAGCAGATGGTATCAGTGGCCAATGGAGCGACCCTGATGTGTTATGGACGTGGAGAGGTTAGAATTCCTATGAAATCTAAAGTTCAGACTGTAACAGATACTATGTTTGTACCTGACCTCTCAGCTAATTTAATTAGTATAGGTAAATTAAGCGAGAAGGCATTTGATATTAATTTTAAACGCAACTCTAATAAATGTTACATTCTTGATAGGAAATCTCAAGTTGTTGCCTCTGCCACTAAACGTGAGGGTGTTTATGTTTTGGACGATGTGCATGTGCATGCTGGAGTTTTTTCTGTTGTACAGGATCAAACCGGAACTGATGCGTCGATGCCGCAGAGTCCGCACGACGTGGATGCTGCTTCGGTGTCATCTGAGTTATGGCACAGGAGGCTTGGACATTTGAGTCATCGAGGGGTGAGTACTCTTAGTAATATTGCTAGTGGTATAAAGTTACAGCCATCTCAGCACGGTGCGGCCGTAAAAGAGTGTGTGTCGTGCGTTGAGGGGAAGCAAGCAGTGCAGTCGTTTCCTAGGGGTGTAGCTAAAAGAGCCACGCAATTGTTGGAGCTCGTCCACTCTGATGTTTGTGGGCCAATGCCTGTCTGCAGCATAGGTGGAAGCACATACTTACTAACTTTCACTGATGATTTTTCAAGGAAGACTTACGGTTATTTGCTGAAACAGAAATCTGAGGTATTGTCCAAATTCAAGGTATTCAAAGCCACTGTTGAGAAACAAACTGGTTGTTTGATCAAACGTCTGCGGTCTGATCGAGGTGGAGAGTACTGCAGTGCTGAGTTCTCCCGTTTTCTAGAATCTGAAGGTATTGTACATGAAACTACAGCACCTTATAGCCCAGCGCAGAATGGAGTTTCTGAAAGGTTGAACCGGACACTTATGGAGAAAGTTCGCTGCATGCTGCAAGAAGCTGGCCTTGGTAAGGAATACTGGGGTGAAGCTATCTCTACAGCTATATATTTGAAGAACAGGAGTCCTACAGCAGCTGTACCAGACAAGACTCCTGAGGAAGTATGGACTGGCAACAAAGTTGACCTGAGCCATATTCGTGTCTTCGGTTGCCTAGCTTTGTCACTTATTCCAAAGGTAAAAAGAGACAAACTTGACTCAAAATCTAAGCGTTGTATCTTTGTAGGATATTGTGAAAATACAAAGGGCTATAGACTAGTTGATCCTTCAGACCCTAAGAGAATAATTGTTTCTAGAAATGTAAATTTTTTTGAAAATCAATTTTTGAGCCACGGTTTGAGCACACAAGGTGATAGTTTAAGTAACATATCTAGTCATGAATTTTATACCTGTAATGATGCATTGCATAATAATGAATTAAATAAAGATACTAATATTGGTCACATGCAAAGCAGTGAACCAATTGATAATAATTTGAATAATATTGATATGCAAATTAATAATAATGAATTGAATGGTAATAATATAATTAATGAAAATCAGAATTTAAATAATGATAATGGAATAGAACAAGTATGGATTCATGACTCTGAAAGTAATGCCAAAGAAAATTTAATTAATGAAATATTTCATTCTCCAATTTCAGGCGAGTCCTCCTTCCAAAGTGCTCAAGAGACCGATGATGGAGATGATGAAGTGCGAGCTGACACTTTGAGTAACGTAACGGTCGTTCGAGGGGAAGATTCTGAGGTAAACACTACAGATCACGTTCCTGGTAGTGCATGCGAGCGACCTATACGTTCAACGCGCAACAGAAAACCAGTAAGGTATGCTGATTATGACTTGTCTGACTCATCAGATCAATCTTTTTTTGTTCGTGGTACTATCAATGAACCACAGTCATATGATGAAGCTATAGCTAGCCCTTACAAAGATCAGTGGCTTGAAGCTATGCAACAGGAATATAATTCTCTAATTAAAAATAATGTTTGGGATCTTGTAGACAGACCCACTAACTGTAATGTTGTTGGATGTAAATGGGTTTATAAATTAAAATCTGATGAATCAGGTAATTACACCAAATATAAGGCTCGTCTAGTGGCACGTGGTTTTAGTCAAAAACCAGGATTAGATTATACAGATACCTTCTCGCCTGTTGTTCGTCATACTACCTTAAGGATTTTATTTTGTATTGCTAATGAGCTAGATATGGACATGGAACATATTGATATAAATACTGCCTTTTTACATAGCAACCTTGACGAAGTTATCTATATGGAGCAGCCTCTGGGTTTTGCTAGTGATAAATCTAAGGTCTTTTTACTAAAGAAGAGTTTGTATGGATTAAAACAAGCTAGTAGATTATGGAATAAAAATGTGCATGATTTATTGACTTGTAATGGGTATATTCAATCAAAATGTGAGCCATGTGTTTATTTTAAGAAATATGAGAAATCCTTGACTATAGTTGCATTGTATGTTGATGACTTTTATGTGTTTAGTAATTCTGTTGCTGACAAGCGGAATTTGTATGATTTATTGAAGTCTAAATTTAGTTGCAAAAGTTTAGGTACTTTGAAAAATTGTTTAGGTATTAGAGTTCATAGAGATAGAGCCAAAGGAATTTTAATGTTAGAGCAATCTGACTATATTAAGAAATTGTTGTTACGTTTTGGTATGACTAACTGCAAGAGTGTCTCTACTCCTATGATTGTAAATACTAAATTTGAAAAAGCGAAATCTGACAACTCATTGCCAGACAGTACTTATCCTTACAGAGAACTTATTGGATGTTTGATGTATTTATCTGTTTGCTCTAGGCCTGATATAACTTTTGCATTGAGTCATCTTAGTCAATTTTGCACAGCCTTTACACGAGATCATTGGATAGCTGCTAAAAGGATTTTGAGATACTTGAGTGGTACAATCAATTATCGATTGGTGTTTACCAAATCAGGTCATTTGGATATGTCAGTTTATGCAGATGCTGACTGGGCTAATGATGTCGTGGACAGGCGCTCATATAGTGGCTATTTAGTTAAGATCGGCGACTCTACAGTATGTTGGGAGTCGCGTAAACAGCGAAGTATTGCACTTTCGAGTACTGAGGCTGAATTTTTAGCTCTTAGTGATTCATGCAAGGAACTATGTTTTATTAGGAATTTCATGAAAGAAATTTTCTGTAAACATTTTAGTTGTAGAATCTTTAGCGATAATCAAAGTGCTCTTAGATTGCTTGAAGCTAAAGAGTATTGCCACAAAAAGACTAAGCACATTGATCTTCGCTACCACTTTGTAAAAGACATTTTTAAGGATAATAATGTAACTGTAAAATATTTACCTACTGAAAACATGGTAGCGGATCTATTGACAAAGCCTCTGTCTAGGATAAAACATGTTGGTTTTGTAAATGACTTGTGTTTGAAAATTGTAGAGTCATGATAGTTATTTTTGTATTGACTGTGTATGGTAGAGCATAGTTGTGTGAGGTCAGTAGGTGATAGTCTCATTGGTTACGTGGGTGGAGTGTCAATGTAGAGTTTAATTAACTTGAATTGTTAATTAGGATGTTTTTGTTTTGAACATTGTTATTCTGCATTGATAAGTTAATTCTCATGTGGCGCATGAGGGGAAGTGTTAATGTTTAATTGATGATAGACATGCTAACATGATGTTGGTTTATCTAGTATCCAGTCTTCATATTAAAAAAGGTAAATGATACTTATGTTGTCTATGTACATCTCAACCTCTATGCTTCCGCTCTAATGTCAATCTATCTATCTGTCATATAAAAACCTTGGTTGTGCTCGCCAACGTGTTATCAATAAACCCTTCAAGAACAGGTGAATCCTTTATTAAATATTAATGTAACTAAACAGAAAATACATGGTGATCAACATACAATCAAAGTGCATTATTATTTCTCAACTTCCACACGAGAACCCAAACGTTTTGACAATTTATAGTTTTTTGTGGCAATTGTATGAAAAAGTTTTAAATTATTGCGTACCTACTAAGAATTTTTGGAATTTGTGGACCTGATTAATTACCGACTACTATTCAGGGGTGTTTGGGTGTGATTAATCTGTACTTACCTTTATGTATGTTTATCAGTCATGTTTTTATTGTTTTCAATTTGAATGGATAAGCCTGAGGGGTCAAAATATGACTTCCATCATACACTTTAAATTGGAGCGTAGATCATGTACATACACTAGTTTTTATTTCACTTCAATACATGCAGTATTTCGCAAGTTATGACGAAGAGAAGTTTTACCCCAATTTTGAATTTCCGAGATTACGCGCGCTAAGACTGTGACGTCACGGCTCGGCTTGGGACAACTCGAGACCGCAACACAGCGCGCTGCACGTTTCAGTGATTTTGTTTCGATTTTCTTCGTTCTTTCAAAGAAATACTTTATATGGTGTTTATGTGTATGTTATATAAGTGTAATGAGTAAAATGGAAGCAGGATTTGTGAAAGGTCAGTCGGACAATCTGCCAAAATTGATAGTTTGATGGTGGCCCAATATTTCATGATGAATAAAGATTTTACCGCTGGCGAAATTCGGACTAACAATGAAAAGGTATGTAATATGTAAGCATTACCTCAACTGAATCATAGTGGTTTTTTTTTAGTACCTACATACCTACTATGGGCGGTGATAAAAATACTTTCACTCGCGTGTTCATTACCATCCTGCCTGAAGTACCTACCCGTAAGGTTCCTAGTTGTACCTACTCCCTCAACTCAATCAAAATGTGTGTGATAAAAAATACTAGATAAGGAACCTAGGTACCTACAGTTTGCGCTCGTTAAAACCTACCTATGGGTTTTCATGCGTTTCTACCTACTCGCCGTGGAACTGGCGGGTGCATGTGCGTCCATCCTGAAGTAGGTACCACGGCGGCGGCCTCCTTGACAAGGAGGCGCACACGCATACCTACTCTAGCCAACTGTTATACCTACAGTGTGGGTCAAGGAGGCGCATGTCTACTCCACGCATCTACCTAAAGGTACCCCTTTTATTCACCTACACACACTCGCCTGTACCATTGCAAGTAGAGTAGGTACGACAAGGTGGTACCTACATAGGTAGGTACTTCAGCAATCAGGATGCCCAAGTAATCTAAGTACGTGAGTACGTCCATATGTAGGTAGGTATACTTTATCATTAGTTTCTGCCACCGGCGGCCGTCGAAGTTCTGCTTGGTAATCTTGGTAGTCTTCACAGCAGTAGTGCGCTACAGTTTTAGGGCCTATTGAATCAACTCTTTTCACATAAAAGAAGAGTTTATTTGGTGTTTTAACCGTGGAGTTTAAACATTGCGGCACAATACAGTATTTCCCTGGCATTTTATTTTATAATATTTAATTTCACTGCGCGACGACGTGCGAGCATAAGCGCGACTGCCGAATGACTCGAGCCGTGACGTCATCGGCTAGTCTGCGCCCGCCCGCGTTTTTAAAAACCTTCGCCCGAATCTACACACTTTGAACTTTAATATCTCGGCCATTTTTTAAGATATGAAAAAGTAAAAACAAAGTTTTTCTCGTAACTTTTTGTAGATTTATTAGACATAAAAGTAAAACGCACCATGGTTATCCATTGTAATTATACTATAATAGTTTTCAAATTTGTTTTTTGGCATAAATAAAAAATCTTATTTATTCACTATTATATATTTATTTTAAAAACTTGTGTCTCTTAGCACCATTGATCGATTTTTTCGCGAGTCGACGATTTCTGGAAGTAAGCAAGTGTAAAGAAATCATCATCCCTTTCAATGAATGCAGTTTTAATTTCATAATCAGGGCCAGTCCAGACACCAAACAGGCAGTATTTTTTTTTTTTTGGTTATGTGAAACTGACCCTGTACTTGGTAATACCAATTGTGGTTTTAATTCAAGACTATTTTACATTCTTCTTTATCATTTTTATTCGTCATCTTTTTAGCGCTTTTATTTTATTTTTATATTGTTATGTTATGAGCTTCTAAATGGTCGCACTATAATTCCGCCTGTGACGCGTGATCTACTGTCCTCTACGCGCGCGAACGACACACATTCGTAATTTTGTATGTGTGCGTGAGTGTGACGCAACAGGCTACACGTCCTTCTCCCAAGAGCGCGGCGCGCGGTCTGCCGAAACAGCATTTGCGCTCCCGTATATAATTGATAATTCCGAAGAACTTTAAAATATTCGATGAATTTCATAAAATACATATTTGCAATTTTTTTTATAGCAAATGTGTTAGCATGAATCTATTTTTCAATGTGTAAATTGATTTTTTTTAAAACGTGTTGTATTGTACGAGAAATCCGACGCTGTATACGTTTAAAATTTCTTCAAAGTAGGGCCATTTTACCGTAAGTAGTTTTTCTGTGAATTTTTGAATGAAGTTACTAAAAACTCCTCGGCCAATTTTTAGCACTTTTCATTGTCTTTATTGCTGTATACTTTATAAACCACTCCATATTTTAAAAATTCATGTAAACAATAATGATACGAACGTCCGCAAGGAAACAATTTAAAACACGTCTCAAGTTATTAACTATACTTAAAACAAACTGAACAATCAAAATCAATAATTTGTCTGGGCCAATTTTTAGATATTGAATTAATCTTCAATAAAACATATCATAACACATTGTTAGTTATTCTGTTTTTTTAAACTAGGTCCTACAGAATTAAAGAAACAAGACAAAATTACTCAAAAATATGGGCGCGTTCTTCGGGAGCTTTAGGTATTTTACGCGCCAAGGCGACCCGCCTCTGCTTTACGCGCGGGCCGTTTTGAATTGAACTCCGCTGACCTTACGCGGTGGGCGATAACGCCACAGTATAAAATTATGCAGTAGGCAAACTAAGTTGGTCATTGTGTTTGTTAGTTAGTTATTTTATTATGTGTGTTAGGATATTGGAAGGACAGTTAAGTAAGCTAATTTATTGCCTGTTACTATTCACCTGTGTATTCACCTGTGTTAATACTCGAAATTAAAATTACCAGCTTAAATCAATTTTGACTCCGAAAATCAACTCACAATGTTAGTCTCATCAACTTTCGTGATCTATATTCTACTTTATATTCGAAAATTATAATTTACGTCGCACGTCAGAAGGAGCACTGGCATAGGTCCGTCGTCTGTAAGCGTCTCCGCACGACTGACAAAGCCCTTGGTGTCGCGCCGCTCCCGCTTTTGTAGGTATGTAGACATCATAATTAGGAAAATAGCGATTTTTACTAGATAAACACTTTATCTTTTAAAGTTGGTCTAAAAATTAAGTCATTAAGTTTATTATTTTATCTACACTCGTCTCATAATGTTCGTACATCGTTCGTTCTCATACTATTCTACTATCGAAAATGGTCAAATGCGACTGTTTAGTTAAGATGATCCTAAAGACCCGATGAACCCAGTCAACCGATGAACTCTGGCGACCCGATGAACTCTGGCCACATAATGAACCCTAACGACAAAATGAACCCAACGACCCGATGAACCATGATAACCCAATGAACCACGATAACCCGATGAACCTAGCGAACCGATGAACTCTGGCCACATGATGAACCCTAACGACACGATGAACCCTAAGGACTCGATGAACCCAACAACCCGATGAACCTAGCGAACCGTTGAACTCTGGCTACATGATGAACCCTAACGACAAGATGAACCCAACGACCCTATGAACCATGATAACCCGATGAACCACGATAACCCGATGAACCTAGCGAACCGATGAACTCTGGCGACTCGATGAACAATAACGACCCGATGAACTCTGGCCACATGATGAACCCTAACGACACGATGAACCCTAAGGACTCGATGAACCCAACAACCCGATGAACCTAGCGAACCGTTGAACTCTGGCCACATGGTGAACCTTAACGCGAGATGAACCCAACGACCCTATGAACCCTAATAACCCGATGAAAAATAATACCGTGTGATGCCGGCTTAGAATAGCATCACCCCATTTCTTACCCATGGGTGTCGTAAGAGGCGACTAAGGGACTCGAGGGTTAGATGTGTATTGCAATTTTAGGCGATGGGCTGACAACCTGTCACTATAGTGATACACAGTTATCTGATTGACCCTGAAACTTTTGTCAGAAGTGGTGTTAATATCCGTTTTCCGGCCGTTAATGCTCTGCCTACCCCGTAAGGGATATAGGCGTGATTTATGTATGTATGAAAAATAATAACCCGATGAACCATGATGACCCGACCAACCTAGCAAGCCGATGAACTCTGGCCACATGATGAACCTTAACGACAAGATGAACCCAACGACCCTATGAACCATTATAACCCGATGAACCATAATAACCTAATAAACATAATTACTAAGTCCTGAAAACTATACTCTGACATGTGCTGTCGGCCGTCGGCCGCTGCCTTCGGAATGACATCTGCCGCGGCGGCCGATAGCCGCGGCATGTGCCATCGGCCGTCGGAAAAGGTGGTTCGGAACAGCACCTTAAGCCGGCATCACACGGCTAACGGTATACATACATACATACACATATCACGCCTATAATCCCTTGCGGGGTAGGCAGAGCGTAAACAGCCGCAAAAAACGGACATTTACGCCACGTCTGACAAATATTTGAGGGTCATTCGGAAAATTGTGTATCGCCATAGTGACAGGTTGTCAGCCCATCGCCTAAAATTGCAATAAACACCCTCGAATCCCTTAGTTGCCTCACACGACTCCCACGGGAAAGAAATGGAGTGATGCTATTCTAAGCCGGCATCACACGGCAAACGGTATTATTGCATAAAACTAAATAGTAAAGCCGCCATCTACGCGGACGTCACAGATACCTAGTGTACCAAAACAGTCTGATCCATCATTAGGAGATTATGATGAATCAAACGGAACGTGTTATAGCTATCGCGTATGAGGTGACGACGACTTTTCTCAAAATCGAATCCTTCGTCCAGACTATCTGGCCCCAAGAACTTTTCAGCAAAAGTCTTTTATAAAGGACTATTGGGTGACCGGAGTTTTGAATTATGTTGAACTTCCTGTGTTTGGCCCTGGATGGCGTAATTTCAGTAGATGGATTTAACACATACACATATCAAGCCCATAATCCCTTGCGGAATAGGCAGAGCGTAAACAGCCGCAAAACCGGCCATTTACACCACGTCTGACAAATGTTTGAGGGTCATTCGGAAAATTGTGTATCGCTATAGTGACAGGTTGTCAGCCCATCGCCTAAAATTGAAGTACACACCCTCGAATCCCTTAATCGCTTAGTGGATTTAAGTATAAAATTATTATTATTTTGTAATAAGATGTAAAAATAGTCAATCATTTCGACATCTGGTGGGATTTCAATATTTCTCTGCTACATATAATACAACACATTCCACTGCACTCACCAACCCGCCTACCAAGCATGCGGTGAGCATGGAAAACACCCTCTAATACCAGGAGGCCCATGTCCAGCAGTGGACCGTTGTAGTTGTTGATGTTGTTAATATCCAAATATTACAAGACCCTTTTTAAAAGTTAGAATATCTAGTACCGGCCTTACTTTTTCTTTCCGTTGTTATACTGCATTAATTATACTGTGGCACTAAATGGTAACAAATAAATCGAAAAATCAAATCACGTCGCACGTCGAGCAGAGCACCAGCACAGGTCCAGCCTCCGTAAGCGCCACCGCGCGACTGACGAAGCCCGCGGAGCCGCGCCCCTCGCCTTTTTGTAGGTATTTAGACATCATAATTCATAAAGTAGCACTACAACATTGAACTTGCCGATTTTTACTAGATAATTGATTTATCTAAAGAGTAGTATAAAAATTATCTCAATAAGATTAATATTTTAAGCATAATATCGTAATGAAATTTTGAATAGAGGCAACTTTGGCATTTTATTCCATCGAGCGAATTTCATCTGATTGTGTAGTTGAGATCGAATTTTTATCTGTTAGATCCTCAACTGCAATATACATTTTTTTCAAAATTTTATGACTCTTTTCTATTGAGTAATATCGTTTTGAAAAACGGCATTTGAGGTAAAAGGCGCTCTTCTACCTTGTAGACAGGGCCAGATTTCGTTTACCGTTTCTTCTGAGTTTAATATAATACACACACACACACACACACACACACACATATCATATCCTATCCTGTAATCCCTTTCACGCACGGAAGCACGGAACCAACTTTCTTTTCAGACAATCAGGTGGTTCAGCCTGCAATGTCCTAACCAGACTGGGAACAAATTCACAAAGTGATAAATATCAACTTTGTGAGTGACCCGCCGAGAATCGAACCCGGAACCTTTGCGTCGCAGGCAGTCGCACTACCACTGCGCCACATCGGCCGTCGATGCCACCTAACGAGCCCAGGTAATGGTATGGTAGGGTAATCGCTGCTTCAACCCTACTTCCTCACACGTCCATCAGTCACCTCCAGAGGTGACAGTGTACAGGGTACCCCGGAATGGCGCCTTTGACTCCACAGCGACTACCTGCAAGATGAATGGACCAATCCGTGTGTAACATACAGGGCCGAATTTAGACCTATAATTGGCTCCCTTAATAAATACAAAAATTAGCTTTTAGGGATCCGTTCCTCAAAAGGAAAAAACAGATCTCTAATAGGGTCATTTGTACGTCTGTACGTTTGTCTGTCAAGTCTAGACGCTCGCGTAGAGACATCGAATTAAAATAAAAACCACATATCGTCGCCCGGCAGTGAAAACCTCGTAAAGCACAAATTCGTGATTTTTCTTTTATTTTATTTTTGGGAGGAAAAGCTCGTAACGCACATTTACGACGAACGTAGGCAGGGCTGCGATACTGGGAACACCTTCTATCGATGAAAATGAGGACCTCGGTATCGATCGATATGCACATTTTGTCGAGTAAATTAGCCGTGTTTTACGATGTGTTCTAGGATGTTGCGAAAAACACGTTATTACTTTTACAAGTATATTTTATTAAAGAAAGAGTATAATAATCTCGCATGTGCGCTTGCAAGTTTTTCATTGTTACTACTGAACATTAAAAAGCATTGTAATATAAACTTTGGCGAGGTTTTCGTTATTGTATAATTCCATTATAACACTTAGGAGATAAGGTTACTAGAGCGCCGTGTGGTGCGGGCTTGGAAGCATCACCTTGTTTGTACCCTCGAGTATCGTAAAGGTGATCAATCAATATGTTGCATTGCGCTACCTAACTTATGCTGGCCACCTGGCCGTTAATTCAACTCACTTCCTTTAAAGGCACGAGGGTCCTCGGGGGTGTCACATAGGCTGCTGAGTCTGTACTTCTTGGGTGAGTAGGTCTACTTTTGCACTGTGGTGAGGCAGTGCAGTTGGGTGATTCCTTAGTGTCCATCAGCCAACGACATCTAACTAAGATATCCTGTGGTTGTTACAGTGATGGCATACATTATCCTCCTTGAAATGAAGTGAAGAGCTGGAGAGGCACATGTTGCTTTGTCCTATAAATGTAGCGCGGGTGCTAGATATAAAAGTGAAGGGGCCCACGATCCTAACTTTGCGACGAGCAGTGGTGGATATGGACAGCAGAACTGTGGGCCAAATTAACAGTGCCTTATGAAGCCTTATCTGAGTCAAAGAACCTCCAGCTTGCTTTCAACAGCAAGGGCCTAGCCGTAGGATGAGATCAGATCGCAATGGCTCCTGTTGACGATGCTTGAAGCGTCCGTACCTCAGTTAAAGTAATTATTGATAAGAGCCTTTCTGGCTTCTTCAGGGGCGGATGTTTTTAACTCTTTTGTCATGGATCCCGCTGACACTTCGGCATAATTCCGTAAGGAATACCTCAAAGGGACGCCTACTGCAGGCCGTTAGTTGGCTCTTGTCGTGGCCGTCTCGGAGTTTTCTTGTCCTGCTGGAGCGAGTCTCGTCCGTTGCTGCTTCGTCTTCATCGGTTGCATTAGGTTAGGGGCAGCTGCCAAGACAGAACCAGCCGTATTTATATTTTCCAGCAGTGCAGCCTCCTTTCTGTCAACATCGATGGGATTTGTGAGCGGAGTTGTGCTCTCTTATCGGTTTAGTCCTTCGCGGCATGATTCGGTGTAGTTGGCGAGAGACGCGTCGCCACGTTGTGGAAGGTGGTCGGCTGCTTACACGAGTTAGCAAGCAGTAGGTATGCTGCTCCCTGCACTTTACGCAGGCAAGCTTGCGGTGACAGTTACTCTAGATGTACCAGAACTGCTGGCAGCGGAGGCACTTGGCTGTTCTGGTACTCCCATCCACGCTATATCTCAATCTACACGCCGGGCATGCAGAGCGACTAGGTGTCCTCTACGCGCCTTGATTTGCCGCAAGTAAGTATCACTTCGTAGCTCAGGGTGGTCAGCAGTTCCATTATTATTTCCTTCGGCAATGTGTTGGCAGTCTTTAAGGGCCGCTTTTGGACGCCTGTTTCCGGTATCGATGCCTTTCAGTGCCGTGAAATGACTCTAGTATATTCAGAATTTATCCTCGTTTTGCCAGGCAGGTCTATACGGCGTAACTGTCCACGAGTATACGAAGGCCTGCTTGAGCTCTCTCAGGTGTTGTGTCCTGTTAGATTAGGTTATCGAATCGAAACTTAAACCGCAAGGTAGTCCGCTACTATTAGCGGTTTCTTTTTAGCAGTTGGTCAGTTTCCGGGGTGTGAAAGATCCTGCTGGGTCTGCTATGACTGCCGAAACTGAGTGAATTCACGGCGGAGGTGTCTGTGAGGTGAAGTGGAGAAGGAGGAAGATCCTTTCCCTTTTTTGCAAAGGCGCCATGGCAGCTGTTCTCTCTTTGACAGCATTCAGGGCTTCGTGACGTGAGACGGCGCTAGTATATAGTGTAGCGAGGTCTTGCTGCTTAGATAACCGGCTCACGTTGAAGGTTTGGAGGCAACGAATAAATAGGCAGCGTCGGTAAAGCTGCTGTGGCAGCAAACGCAACGGTAACCGCTGTAAATCTTATTGTTTTATGTCGTCAAACCTCGTATTTGATAGTACGCCATAACCTTATCAGTATGAATTCCTCGTAACTCCATTTTAATCTATTTTCGCTATTAGATTTTCTGTGTTTCTACTACCGATTGAAATATACGCATTTGGTTGTCATAAAACAACAGAACTTGTTTCTTGCTTCATACAATTTTTTTCACCAGACAGTTTTTACTGTCTCCTGTAAAATTGTTGCTTTTGCCTTTACGTGGTTTTCACTGCCGGCCGACGATATTCAAATCTACTGCTGCAAGGGTTTGCAATCCGGTGCCGGATCCGGTGATATTCGTATTTGTCTTCAGTTAAAAAAATGTGCAGTTAATTATAAAACAGAATTATATTAATTTGAACTTCTACTCAGCTATTATGATACTGGTTAGTTCTTGTTTTTTCATGCAAGGTTTTTCTATAGTGCCCGGTCTGGTCCAGTTACACTAAGAAAAGGAAGAAGATGAAAAAAATCTAATTATAGAATAATAAGCGTACTTACTACCCTTCGAGCAACACGGTCTTTCGTCTCGTTCCGGGACGGAAGGCCGTCGTTGCTCGAAGTTACTACCTACCTTTGTGTATACTACGTGTCTTTATATAGCCCAGTATGACAAGCTATGTATGTTTTAAAAATATTAAAATCGTTCATTTTGGCATACAGTTTTGGGACCTTTAGCCAAACTTAATCTATTATTTTGTGCCGTTTTAGGTATATGCTAACAGACTTTTGTCTGTATTGGATAAAAACGATCAAAACTGGGTTTTTGCAGTGTGTTAACTATCACGTAGACAATACTGGAAAATTTTAAAATATTAATTAATATAAAGACACTTAAAAATTTAATTTAATAAATGAGCTACCACACATTCAATCAACAATTTACGAAAGCGTTAATAATTACAGTAAGTGTAATATATTTACTTTACAAACACAACGCAATCGAACAAAAACAAGTGACTTTAGAGCCTCATATAATCTTAGCCGTACCGGACTATAAGGGGTGTAAGTAAGAGACGGTGTACCAAAAACTTTGCAGGCATGATCTGATCATACCATAAATAAAAACTGAAAAACTTTTTCAATGGAGGCTATGCTGGTCAGCGATAATTCTTTCGACCTCCGATACAAGATTCCCGATCAGATGCCTTTGTATGGAAACTCGAAAAAGAAGAGATTTCCCAACGTAGGCTCCATAGTAAAAGTTGTTCAGTTTCATAGTCTGATTATGCCTGCAAAGTTTTTGAAACACTGTCCCTTATACCCTGTATGAACCAATAAAATGGCTGAAATGAAATAATAAGACTGGATTCAGTTTTATGCCCTATCTATTTCAGTGCCTATAAGACAATCGATATCTCTCTTGTCATAAAACAAGGCTCACAAAGTTTATGGTATGATAATGCGTCAATCTCATTATTATTTACGTCTGAAAAATGATACGAGTCATAAAGTCGTGATCAGTCTTTCCCCTAGTGTATCCCTATTTATGAGGACCATAAAAATCAACTATCAGTTTGGGATTTCATAGACCTCAATAAAGCTGGAGAAGGATCATCTTATTTCAATTAAGTTACATAAAAAGAATCGGAGATTTTTTTCATTTGTTGAGGTTGTAAGGGAAAATAGCGTGTATCGTCTACGTAGAAGAACTTCACCTCCTTTCTACCCAGGTGTCGTGAAAGGTAACTAAGCGATGAATCTAGGAAATGGACAGTTCCCAGTAAATACAATATATTACACTACGCTCTCTTACCCCCCTGCCAAGTGTGGTTAGCATGAGCAGTTGACTGTTGCGTGTGGCAATTCATGAAGCGAAAGTTTTGAATCTCCAGATGTTTATGGTTTGAGACCGGATTATATGTCTTTGCAAATTTTAGCCCTTTTAATCAAAAATAGCATATTTTCTCTAAAATCTTGTTATAATGTAATATCGACACTTTTTTTTTGAGCACAGTGTGCTATTTTTCGTTCTCCCTCCTGCCTATAGCGAAAGCTTTGGTAGAATGCTTTTCATTTTTATCTCATTGATCTGTCAAAACACTGTATTCGTAGATATCTGACTATTATAGATAATTTTCACGTGGTGGAATATTGTACTATCATGTTTGGAACTTTGGAAGAAACATGATTGTATGTAGAAAGTTGCTGCCAATTACCAGGATTCATCCCTAAACTAATTAATGCCTTTTACGGGTAAAAATGTTTTTTTTTTTTGGTTTGTGACATCGAGTCGAGTCATCCAGCGACCTGATGGACCCTGGTGTCAGAGTTTTTCAATCGTTGTGTACCGACCGTTATCTAAGTATTTACAGACAGGAACCGGGACTGACGGCTTAATATGCCCTCCGAAGCACGGAACCAACAATCAGGTGGTTCAGCCTGCAATGTATTTACCAGATAAATTCACAAAGCGATCAATATCAACTTTGTGAGTGACCCACCGAAAACCGAACCCAGAACCTTTGCGTGGGAGCAGTCGCACTACCACTGTGCTATGTCGGCCGTCTTGGTGGGGTGTTCATATTTCTCAAAGTCACTATCACACGGCAAAACGATTTAATCATTAACTAAGAAATTGCAATGTGTAAAATATGTTAGTCCAAGAGATCGCCGTAAAATGTCATGTCAAATAGAGTCGAGTAGATCCCTAGGTGGTTCTTTACGTCGTGTTGAGTTATCTACATTTTAAGAAACTTTTTTGTTAAAAAGTAAGATCGATCTTCAAAACTTTGAAACTAAAATTCACTCTGGCAGGAGAATGAACGCTGTAAGTGATCTATCTATTGGGTCTTTTGTCTGTTCTAGTTTTATTATATCGTCTTTGATCTGTTTTTAAGAAGTGACAGGAGTGTTGAAAGGCTATGGAATACCAGGGACCAACATTTTAACAATGTATACAATTTCTTTCTGCCTATTCTCTTTCCGATACACTTTAATTGTTCCATAATTAATAATTACATTTAACTCCCTTTACCCGTACCTAAATGTGGCCTACCAGCTAAAACTAACATTTAAATTCTTTTAAAATGTTGGTCGCTGGTATATCACAGCAATCGTTCAACACTCCTGTCACTTCTTAAAAACAGAATAAATATTTTTTATTGAAAGATAGACAGACAAAAACAGTGTATTGCTCACATTCATAATATAACTTATACAAGAACAAAAACAAATAACACAGTATAAGCAAAGGCCTTAGAGAAAGCACACTAAGAGAAAACATTCATAGGTTGCTTTTCTCATATTGTCATACTGAGGCACAGAGACGCTCTCAATTTCAGACTCTACCTCTGAAATTACTTAGCTCCAATACCAACTATCAATTCTGTGAAGTCTATAGAGACTTTGAGGTACTTACATTACATTACATGCATTTAAATTATTAAGTACATGTCTTCATGAAATTACGTTTATGGTTTCGGCCCCCCGAGGCCCCGCGCCTGAATCCGGCCCAGGGCCCCAGACACTACGATTAATCACCTGCTATCTCGTCAAACATTCGCTGAATAAGCCCGTTTTAATGTAGTTCCTCTTGTGTAGTAGAAACTGTAATAAACTTTGCTTTGCACGAGAACTGGACTGGTTTTGGATGATAGAGGGTGCTTAAAATTGAAAAATACTAGTTACAAAATAGAAATCACAATTGGTGGCGCCATCTATTGTTGATTTAATTTATATCATAAAAGATCTCATTTTATCTTCATTTATACCTCCGCCTCTATTTCTTTGACGTTTCCTTTTCATACAACCACTCTCCACTGAATTTAATCTCATCTCTACTAAGTAATTCACCAATCCTCATTACTCCGGTGCCAGTTTAAAATAAAAACTTTGACACTAGAGTTTGGCGGTTCACTCACTTCTCGTCTGTCGTTCTGTTTTTAACGCAACGTAACAAACGAAGGCGTCTGTCAAGTGGTTTGACACACGCGTCCTTTACGCACCGTTAACCCACAGTAGCCTATTTGTAGTGGAATAAGATTGGAATTCGCAATTTTCATGCCAATACAACCCGAGGGTATCGTGGGTGGATATATTCCTTCACTTCCTTGCCAATCCGCTTCCTTAGCGTGGTGAGTATGGCAATAACCCGGTATAGGGGGAGGCCCATGTCCAGCAGTGGACTAATGTGGCTGGTAATGTAATGTATGGAATGTTACCTTTTCACAGCTATATTAGCCCAGTAAGAAAGTATGGAGTAGTATGCGTCAAATCGCAATGCGCAATTCGAAAAAAAATGAAACTTTCGAAGGCTTAATCTCAGAAACTATTGGGTTTACAGAAGCAGTTATAGTATCATATTGTAGAAAATTTAGTATACTTTAAAAACGTCTTAAGAAAAGTTTTTCAAAAACTAGTCCTTTAGGGTTATATTCGCCAAGATTAAAAAACAAACCGATTATTTCGCAGTTTTTACGATTTTTGACAAAGTTGCGTTCGGCGTTCGAGGTCACAAACTTGGATTATTCATTGAGCCAACATCCTAGACAAGTCTGCAGAAAATCATAACTACCAGATTTGACGCATACTATAATGTACAAAGTTACGGGATCACATATTTTGTACTTAATGTATCCACAGCTAGACATCATCATCATCATCATCATCAGCCTATTGCAGTCCACTGCTGGACGTAGGCCTCCCCCAGGGTACGCCATACACCTAGACATAGACCTTTTCTAATGTGCGCTGATTGCTCACCACGCTTGCTGGGCGGGTTGGCGAGCACAGTGCGAATGCTGTAGGTATGAGTATTTTACAGGGAATGCTGCTGCCCATTCCCGTGATGATTCTTTAGGTACGTAGTAGCATTATATTATCTGTGTAGCATTATATTATCTGTGTCTTTAGTCATATTTTACGACAGAAATGGGGTATATCTACCATCCTACGCCACCATCACAAGAAATATTTTCTGTCTCCAACAAGATAGCGAATTCCACGAGATGATTATGCAAATCCCCTAAAATCCCCCAATCACTCAAAAACCCTTGTCGTTACGTCGTTACGCATTATCTCGTGACGTCATATACTAATTATCCTGTCAAAATTTGCCACTTGAGGTGGCCACAGACTATTATATATTCTGTGCCACCGACGTATAGCACGTGGTGCTACGGTAGTGTTATTTCTCGATAATCGAAAATAATAAAAAAAAAAAACATGAATAAAACGACAGCTATAACGGCGCTTCAAGACGTATTTTTTCTTAAATCTCAATAATAATACGACAGCTAGAATGGTACAACTAGTCGAATATTTTCGTATAGCACGATAAATTAGGGTACTGAATCACAACAATAACATATCTTTACTATACCTGGCATGGCAGATATCTTGAACTATCGATTTTTAAGTATCAACGGCAGCAACACTACGAGATTTACAGCTACGTTTGTGACAATTTTAATTTAATTGTCTTTTAATTTTAATTGTCTGTCGGTTTCTGCAGGGTTTAGCTAAGAAGTTATAGTGTAGCGTAACCTCTAGCGCCACTTCTAAAAAAAGATATCAATAATTTTCATTTTTCACCAAAAGTGCCACGGCCGCTGCCTGCTTTTATGAATGAAATGGAGTATTACTACGTGTTCAAATTCAAACTAGTAGCGTTAACAGGGCCAACCAAAGCTCCAAAGGTACCGCTTATTAAAAAAAAACTACTGCATCATACACAAGGCGAGTCCCTATACTGTATAACAGTGTTTTGCACAGCATAATCATGGCCGACACAGCTATGCTCGACCCAAGCCTGTATGACAGTGGCAATGGAATCAAAACAATGTACCAACAATGTACACTCAGCGCAGGCAAGGCACGCACGAGCACGACACGTTCATCGAAGACATCACGTGACGTTTTTAAAATCTGCTGGTAGTGATGTAACTTGATCGATAATTAAACATACTTGTATAACTTAACCGACATTGTTTTCTTTTTCATATCATTATTTATTATTTATTGCGGCTTGATCGCTCGCTTCGTTCACTCCATAGGGTCACAACTCTAACCGATCACTGTATCGTACACAGTCATGTTGTACAAAACGTTGTCGGGCGTAATCGTGTTGTGCATAATAAACGTCGTGCAGTGATGGTTGGCCAAAAATCTAGCAACCTTACGCAAAAACCAAATACAACCGCGCGCGGGTTGAGGTGCGGGAGGGGCGGTGTGTGTGTATAATCCGACTAATTTGTGAAACCTTTGTTTTGAACTATTTTGCATATTAATGAGGTGCATTTTTGCTTGATAGTATTTTACTTTCGATTTTCAATAATACATTGTAAATTTCCCCATTGTTGTTTACCTGTGTTGTTTATTTAAGGTTAGGTTTTCAAGTAAAATTTTATAGTTTAATAGTGAAAATGTAGTTTGGTTGGCGTTGTATCGTACCTACTTAAAAATGTACGCGATAAACAACTGTAAGATTTGTGTTAAAATATGTGTTTACAAAAGTTAAAGTACTGTTTTCAATAACTAGTGTGATAAAATGCAGACCACCGGTTTGGAAATGACGCAAATAAAAGGTAACAATAGGCACCTGCTTGAAAATTTCATTTTGTCAGATTGTTGTGTGCAAACATAAAAAGATCTTCGTGAATTGCACGCACCGGACCACCACCAGGCAATACTGTGGTTCTTTACATCTTTGGTGACATCCCCCGTACACATGACATCTTGTGACAGTTACAATTTGTTGCGGTGTGCCATGATACCTATCCAAATTTTGTATGGGATTTCGTAAACTACTTTCCCCTAAAAACGACAAAACATTGAAAAGGATGAAGTCCGTGTGAGAACCGCCTTTGTTTGTACTGCCTACCCAGTCGTGAAACCTTGTGCACTCCACTGTTCGTTTTAGCTCTTCTTCTTTCCACTCTCCATTCACAATACAATATACCACTTAATCCTGAACTATCCGGCTCTCCAAACGGGATAAGTTGGCGTTCTGAAGAATTCAGGCTCTTAGCCTCGAGGAAAATATATGGTATGGTATGTGTATCTTACACTGTAAAAAGCTTACAAGCTTTAATTTTTTGCTGACACATACAGTCATGTACACAAGTTATAAATACATATGGACTACCGCGGCTTGTTCCTTGCCCTCAAGTTGTGCGTATGTATATTCATGCCAATGACGCGGAACGTGTTTAAAAAAATTGTTATAAGTAAAAAAAAATGTGCTTGTGGGACATGGTACAGAATCTTGCAATGCCTCGTTAGTTTTTATAAGTTAGTTATAAGTTTTAAGTTGTATGAAGTTATAAGTTTTTTTTTATCTGTGTCCCACCGCTAAGCAAAGGCCTCCCCTCTGTCATACCAAACAAACCATATAACAGTAGGTACTTTTGGATTTTTGTAAAAGATAAAATACCTAAAATATATATTGTCTCCCATTTCTTTTTTCCACAAATTATGGCTAAACCTTTAAAGTATAAAAAAAAGTTGTCTGTGGCAGTCACCATGAATGACATTGACCTAGGGGTCCTACCTATATATGTCCACTTATTTACCGCCGCGGCGTGGCCGCCCCTATTATTATCTGCCAAGGCGTAGGAAGGAACCTATAGACTCATAAAACTCCCCGAACTGTAATGCCTACGCTACAACTGCACTACACCGTAGCGGCGCGACCTTTTCTCCAATGTGGTCTGAGGAGCAACATTGTGCTCTTTTCAACAAATGTAAAATCGGTCAGATCACAGAGTTCCAGAGTGAAATCAATTGACAGAAGGTTTCAAGTAGCACTACCAATTAGAAACAGTTGACTTGATATATTTTTTGACTCTACTATCGATTATAAAGCCGATTATGCAATATCACCGAATTTAGCCCTCATTGACGTATCTTGGAATGACTTCAATTTTTGTAATTCTACGAAAAGTATGCTGGTACGTCTCTAAAATAGTTACAGTTTATTGCACCAGAGAATCATATTAAAAACAAAAGGTGAAATAATAATAAAAATTGTACTAATTAATTAATTGCAAAATAGTTATAATGGACAAATGAAAATAAGGTCGAAAATTATATGTTTTTTGACTCCGCCATCGATTTTTACCTGTGAATTTTTTTAACCTTTATATTAGATGACCTAAACCAAAAAAAAACACTTTTTAGTTATTGCTTCTTGAGATTTGTTGGGCCCGATGGGCTTCTTTAGCACTTGATATATGACTTTATTCATCATTGGCCTCACACGTCTGTGACATACGATTTAATCAGTGTCTGAGGCAAGACTTTTAATGGCTGTATAAGCCGATACGGGAGCGGCATAGTTTTCCGCACGCTCTACAAGTGAAGGTGGAATTTGAGACTGGCACATGCATGTTTAGATGACGTTTTTGCCTTTTGTTAGCGAGACCAGAAAACCAGGCATTATCGTGTGTTTTACGCCCATCAAACACACGCTTACGCCATTCGTCCCTATCCTCAGCAAGCTTCTCCCAGCTTTGATGGTCAATGTTAAACGCAGCCATGTCCCACTTGGCGCAATCTTTGAAACGCAGCATAGGTCTTCCAACCCTTCTTTTAGCGTTTGCTACCTACAGCGCCAAGCAGAACACGCCGTGGTAGACGCGAAGGTTCCATCCGGTGCACATGCCCCAGCCACCGCAATCGTCTCTGCTTAAGCAGGGCGGTAAAACTAGGCAGCTGCGCAATTTCTAGAACTCGCTCATTTGTGACTCTGTCCTGCCAGGTTATATGCAAGATATTTCTTACGCAGCGCATATGAAATGTATAGAGTCGACGTTCCTGTTTTGCATACGATGTCCAGGTTTCAGCTCCGTACAAGAGTATGCTTCAAACGCAAGTTTGATAAACAATAATCTTGGTTTTTGTGGTCAGGTGTTTATAATATTGTTCCATACTCTGGTACTGAGTACTGGTATGCCTCTTATCGATCCAAAACTAATACCGGAACAAGCTGGATTCCGTCCGGGTAAATCATGCTCAGCGCAAATACTCCGCCTTACCCAATACATAGAGGATGGCTTCGAAGCTAATAAAATAACAGGTGTGGTATTGGTTGACTTGTCGGCAGCTTATGACACCGTTAATATCAAGAGATTACTGGCGAAAGTAGCATCCTTAACTGACGACAAAGAATTTGTGTGCATTCTGGGAGAAATGCTGCGTAACCGTCGCTTCCAAGTACATCTCAACGGTGACAAGAGCAGATGGCGCATTCAAAAAAATGGTTTGCTACAGGGTAGTGTCTTGGCACCTACCCTGTTCAATATCTACACAAACGATCAACCTAATGCAGCCAACACCGAAAGATTTTTATACGCGGATGACCTGGCTCTGGCTTTGAAGACGCTGAACTAAACCTTCAAGCGGCTTTAGGCAAACTCAGTGCATACTATGACGCTAACGCATTGAGGCCTAAACCAACCAAAACACAGGCCAGCGTCTTTCACCTCCGCAACCGTCAGGCAGATAAAGAGCTCAAAATATCATGGGGTGGTGTCGACATCCAGCACATTTACCATCCGGTCAATTTGTGGGCTATCCTGGACAGATCTCTGACTTATAAGAGCCACTGTATGAAGACTAAACTTAAAGTAAATACCCGCAACAACCTGCTACGGAAGTTGACATCTACATCCTGGGGCGCCTCTCCGCAAGTCCTGCGTACGTCAGGTCTAGCACTCAGTTTTTCAGCGGGAGAGTTCGCATGTCCGATGTGGCACAGATCCGCCCACGCTAAACAAGTTGATGTTGCCTTGAATGAGACCTGCAGGATAATAACAGGCTGCCTCAAACCAACACCAGTCAATCTCCTATATCCCCTGGCCGGTATAGCTCCACCTGAGGTACGAAGAGAGGTAGCGTGCTGCAAAGAAAAAGAAAAACAGCAAACTGACACAAGGCACCCACTGTTCAACACAAAAGAGTGTAGTTCCAGATTGAAAAGTCGAAATAGCTTCCTGAAGTCAGTTTTGCCAGATGTAGACAATTCAGATGAAGCTCGTCGCAAGCTATGGTCTGAGAAATATCCCGCTCCCACTGACTACATTAAACCCGCTGAAGAGCTCCCAAAAGGTCACAAACTTCCATGGTCAACCTGGAAAACTCTAAATCGGCTGCGAACACAAGTTGGCCGCTGCAGGTTTAATCTAAATAAGTGGGGATATAGCTCTAACCCATCTTGCGACTGTGGTGCCTTACAGACTATGCCACACTTGATGTCTTGCAGTCAGTGCCCTAATACCTGCACCTTGTCAGACTTGTATGACGCCATCGACAGCGCCGTAGCCGTGGCTAATTTCTGGTCAAAATACATTTGAGTCATCGACACGAAAGAAGAAGAAGACAGTTACAGTCACCGCGGTCACCTTTGCCTTTGTATAGGGTAACGATGTTTGCATCGCGCATATCTTGTGGTATATATCCCGCTTCCCAACATTTACACAACAGATTGTGCAGGATGGGTAATATGCACTTGAGCCTGATGATTTATTAATTCTGTTATATTCATATATTAGGTATATCAATTTATTTAAATGGTCCATAGTTGGTTTCTGGTGAACAAAAGACACAGGTATATGTATATTGATTATATAATATATACTAACGAACTCAATTTAAACTGAAAAGATAAAAATCGTGCTTGTATTATAATATAATAATCTATACATATAATAAAACAGAAACGAAACCAATTCTGTACATGAAATAGATTCAAAAAAGGGTTTTTGCTTCTAATTGTGTTCAAGATACAGACATCAAAACAGAAGTAAAATTGATTTTTGTCTGTTTGTCTGTTTGTCTGTTTGTCTGTCGGTATGTTTGTTATTCTTTCACGTAAAAACTACTGCACAGATTTCTACAAAATTTTATACTGTGGTAGCTTATTACCCGGGTCAACATCTAGGATACTTTTTACCTCGAAAAAATCTTTCATTCCCATGGTAAAACACAGTAACTGGTTCCGCAAAGCGAGTTCCGATTTTTTTGCCAAAAAATAATATAGATGTCGCTGTTAGTTTTGTAAAACGCGGTATTGACCACGTATTGACTGACATACGATCTGACCATCTAAACGACCCAGTGAAACGACCTAACCAAACAAAAAACAAACAATCACACATTTAATCCTTGCGGGGTAGGTTGAGCGTCAACGGCCGTAAGTATTTTATCGCTATCGCCACGTCTGACATATATGCGGGTCGTTCTAACTATTACAGAAATGTTTCGGACTTTTACTTTGACCTTTGGTCATGGTCAAGGTATGTGATGGAAGACAGATGAATTGTGATATTTTCTTGAGTTTGCACAACTATTACTCATCACAATAAAACAATTTTAAACGGATTTAAGTTGTGTTTATTGTGGAAACGTAGGAATTGTGAAATCCAAAATAAACACAACTTAAATCCGTTGAAAATTGTTTTATTGCGAAGACAAATTATGATTTGGGTAAAATTAGTTAATTTTTTTATCACTACAAGAGGCCGTTGGCCTGAGTTAAAGGTTATAATACTTTTAATTTTAACTCGACATCTCTACGTGTAACCGAGATAGTGAGTCTTGAAAGACAGACAAATGGACAACAAAGTGAGTGAACCTATAAGGGTTCCATATTGCAGCCTAAAACCTATTTACCAATATAGTTTTTATTTTAACTCGATATCTCTGCGCATTCCCGAGATAAAGCGTCTTACGAGATGGATGGACGGACGGACGGACAACAAACTGATCGTATAAGGGTTCCGTTTTTTTGTACGTTTCTTTTTGATGTACGGAACCTAAAAAAATATAAATACCTTCATTAGTTAGAATCAAAAATGTTAGAGTAAAATTTGTTTAAAATAACTTCATAGATGTCGCTGTTAGTTTTGTGAAACCCGCTAATGAAATGTTTTCTCCAAAATTATATAACAAAGCCACTGACAGGCGCCAGGTTTTCTAAAAAAAATAATAATATAGTATTGTAAACTATGCCGTGTGATGCCGGCTTGCAATAGCATCACCCCATTTCTTTTCCGTGGGAGTCGTAAGTGGCGACTAAGGGACTTTCACATGGGCGATGGGCTGACAACCTGTCACCATGGCGATACACAATTTTCCGAATGACCATCAAATATATGTCAGACGGCCGAAAAAACGGACATTTACGCTCTGCCTACCCTGCGAGAGATAATAGGCGTGATATACGTATGTAAGTATAAACTTGGGCAACGGATATTCTGATAGATTTTCTTCAAAGATAAATCTTTTTTGTGAAGTGGCGCCACTATCGAGGTCGTTCACGGTTACACTCGCCTTAAACATTTTTGCAGAGATCAGAAGGCAAGGTAGGATTGCACTTGCTGTAGTATCTTCAAGTATCGCTGCCACACTGCTTCCAGGAGAGAAAACGGCGCATACAACTTTCAAAATACCAATCGATTTGGACACAAACGATACTCCAATATGTGCTGTATCACGTAATAGTTACAAGGCAAAGGTTTTCTGATATTGTTGTCTGGTAGTTATGTGACGAGTGCACGATGGCCAACAAAAAAACGGTAGAAGCTATGGATAGGACTTTGAAAGACATACGCAGAGATAATAGGGCCATGGGCCATATCACTGTTCTTTTTCCAGTGACTTTCGCCAAACACTTCCAGTTGTTACTCGAGGTACCAGGGCTGATGAGGTGAATGCCTCACTAAAATCATCGGCTCTTTGGCCACAAATTCACAAGCTGACCATGACGGTGATCATGCGAACCCGTCTCGGAGGTAATCCACGGGCTGAAGAGTTTTCACAAGCTTTATTAAAACTCGGCAGAGGTACTTTACTAAAGAGAATCATTTCTTCTGTGTATGGCGAGCCTTCCTTCCTTCAAAAGAAAGATTCGTAGCTACGTGGAAGAGCTATTTTTGCACCCAAAAATGATCAGACTGCTTCAATAAACCATACCATTATGTCACAAATCACTGGGGATATGGTGGTAGACGCGTCAATTACCACTGTTATGAATCAAGACAAAGCCACTAACTACCTAATAGAATTCCTAAACTCCTTGAGTGCGAATAGTCTTTCTGCACACCAAATATTACTTAAACTTGGTGTTCCTTTCATGCTTCTTTGCAATCTCACTCCGCCAAAGCTGTGCAATGGAACCAGACTGAAGATCTTAAGCTTAAAGATGAATGTATTCGAGGCGAATATTTTCACTGGTTGTGGCGCGTATACCACTCATTCCCAACAACTTTTTATTTCAATTTCAGGGCATTCAGTTTCCCGTCAGCGTTTTCTTTGCAATGACTGTAAACAAATTGCAAGGACAGACGCTGAAAGCCGCAGGCGTAGGTCTTACGATTCCCTGTTTATCACACGGGCAGCTATATGTCGCTTGCTCTCGAGTCAGTTCTCCTGAAAATTTGTACGTTTAAGCACCCGATGGTAAAACTACCAAAGTAGTTTATAATGATGTTTTGTAGCTGATGTCCATAGTATCAAAACCAAGTACCTAACCGAAAAACAAGTTAACCAGTACCTATTCATTGCACATCTTAAAGAGAAAAAACTTTATACAAACATGATATTAATATTAAACAATATGCATACATCAACTTCACTAACTCACAAGTCACTACACCATGCGTACGAAGTCGCGGGCAACAGCTAGTATTATAATATAACACCAAAATTTATCGTTTTATTGCAATTAGTATATTTTTAATGATGTCAAAACTTTTTATGATTTCATCGTTTATGGCAAAATAGTAATTAAAATAATATAAAAATTAACAAAAAATTTGCATAATATTATGCAGAAATATTACTAATTGCAATAAAACGATAAATTTTGGTGTTATATTATAATAACTAGCTGTTGCGAGTGAGTGTGTATATACACACTCACTTCACAAGATTCACGCTAAATGGTCAACAGAGTTATTTGAAACATGTACTTCATTAACTTAGCAGTTGCGGTATACGATGCTGAATGGCGAGAAGATGGGATAAGTGTAATAGGGATAGTGGCATCCCTGTTGTGTGTGGCTGCGCTGCTCACAGCGTGGATCCTACTGCCTCGCTGGAGAACGTTACAAAACTACGTGTGCTTTAACGAAGTGTTCTTCGGTACTATCGCACTTTGCTTTCACCCACAGATAGTACTATGGTTTACTGAACGATTGGATTTAAAGTGGTCGAATTTTTATTTCACGTCATACTTCTTATTTTTAGTCATATCATTTTGTTGGTCGGTGTCTTCATCAATAGTGACATATTTAAAGCTAGTGAAGCTCCAACCGAAGAGAAGCTATGAGAAAACTACTGCGACTGCGTTCACTTTTGGATTGTTTGCGTTTATAATGATATCAAGTATTGGAGTAACAATGTTATTCGGCTACCGAAAAGATATTGAATATCAATCGTTTACGTTGCACGCAGTTTTATTATTGATGTTATTAGGAGTGATTTGTATAAATATTGTTTTGTTTATAATAATATGCGCTAGAGTGATGTCTTGCTGTTGTGTAAGCATGTCAAACAGGAGTTGGAGTCATGTGGTATCGTTAATTGGAGTTGGAGTGACGTGCCAAGTGACGGCCGCGATAGAACATATCATTAAAATCAAATTGGAGTACGACCACAATTTATGTCTTTACTCAAAGGAATGTGATAATAATAATGAAATTGTGGAAACAATGAGCCTTGTTTTAAAAATCATGTATCAACTAAGACTAGTGCCTCCGACTATTATTTTGCTCTGCAACAAGGCCAGCAGACATCAATGGAAGTTGTACATGCAGAGGAGAAGAAATGTCACTCAGCAAGCTCTTACATTTAGACGGAGACGCCAACAGGTCGTGTGAATATAAATTGAATTCTTGTTTATTAATTAATTTTGCCCATCATATTTAATATGTAATTATTTTAATTCTAATTTTAATTTTATTTTTAAAGCCAATGTACAGAAAATATGAAATTTTTCAAGTTATAATTTAAGAATTTTCTTTTAACTGATTTCACCCGCTGCGCTGTTATCCCTTGTCAAATGATAGTCTATGTTACCCAAGGATAGTATTCAAATGGTGAAACATTTTTTGAACTAATTCAATAAAACACGCGCACACACACAAACACCTACATAAATTTAAATATTTCCACATTATAATTTACTAGCGGCCCGCCCAGTGGTTTCAAACAGTGCTGCCCGTGTACCGTGGGAATGTGACCTGGTACGAATTATGCATTTATAAAAACCTTCCTCTTGAATCACTCCTGTTGTAAAAGAAACCTTATCAAAATCGAATTTATTTTGACAAACAACACTTGTACTCGTTTCACAGATTTATTGCGGGGTAACCGGTTTCGCTCACATGAGAATTTTCAAGGATTTTTAAACATCTGTGCTTTTATGACATAGATACAACTAATAAGAATGCAAATAATTATGATTTAGTGGATGTGATGGTCTTTCTTCAACAAAGTTTTGTGTTTAAAAATCCTTGAAAATATTCATGTGAGCGAATTAAATGAATTTATTATTTTTACAAATTGAACACAGCCGAGGCGATAAAAAGTGTACAACTTTTAATGAAAACTTTAACTTGAACCTGCAAAATTGCACGGTTCGGTTGCAGGGTTCAAATAGGGAATCACCCTTGCCACAATGTGTTTGATCAGATTTTGATAAGGTTTCTTTTACAACAGGAGTGATTCAAGAGGAAGGTTTTTATTAATGCATAATTCGTACCAGGTCACATTCCCACGGTACACGGGCAGCACTGTTTGAAACCACTGGGCGGGCCGATAGTAAATTATAATGAGTAAATATTTAAATTTATATCTGTGTTTGTGTGTGTGTGTGTGTGTGCGCGCGTGTTTGATTGAATTTGTTTAAAAAATGTTTACACCATTTGAATACTATCCTTGGGTAAAATAGGCTATTATTTTACCGCGGGATAACAGCGCAGCGGGTGGAATCAGTTAAAAGAAAAGTCTAAAATTATTATTTGTCAAAATATCATATTATCTGTACATCAGCTATAAAAATAAAATAATAACATATTAAATAAGATAGGCAAAACTAATTACTAAACAAGACTTCAATTTATATTCACACGACCTGTTGGCGTCTCCTTCTAAATGTTATAGCTTGCTGAGTGATATTTCTTCTCCTCTGTATGTATAACTTCCATTGATGCCTGCTGGCCTTGTTGCAGAGCAAAATAATAGTCTGAGGCACTAGTCTTAGTTGAAACATGATTCTTAAAACAAGGCTCATTGTTGCCACAATTTCATTATCAATAACACATTCATTTGAGTAAACACATAACTTGTGATCGTACGCCAATTTGATTTTAATGATATGTTCTATCGCGGCCGTCCCTTGGCACGTCACTCCAACTCCAATCAACGATACCACATGACTCCAACTCCTGTTTGACATGCTTACACAACAGCAAGACATCACTCTAGCGCATATTATTATAAACAAAACAATATTTATACAAACCACTCCTAATAACATCAATAATAAAACTGCGTGCAACGTAAACGATTGATATTGAATACCTTTTCGGTAGCCCAATAATTTTGTTACTCCAATACTTGATATCATTATAAACGCAAACAATCCAAAAGTGAACGCAGTCGCAGTAGTTTTCTCATAGCTTCTCTTCGGTTGGAGCTTCACTAGCTTTAAATAAGTCACTATTGATGAAGACACCGACCAACAAAATGATATGACTAAACATAAGAAGTATGGCGTGAAATAATAATAATAATAAATCGACCACATGAAATTTAATTGTTCAGCAAACTATAGTACTATCTGTGGGTGAACGCATAGTGCGATAGTACCGAAGAACACTTCATTAAAGCACACGTAGTTTTGTAACGTTCTCCAGCGAGGCAGTAGGATCCACGCTGTGAGCAGCGCGGTCACACACAACAGGGATGCTACTATCCCTATTACACTAATCCAATCTTTTGGCCATTCATCATCGTATACCGCAATTGCTAAGTTAATGAAGTACATGTTTGAAATAACTTTGTTGACCATTTAGTGTGAATCTTGTGAAGTGAGTGTGCTGATATTGATATTATGCAGAAATGTTAAACTCATTTTGTATATTTTTATAGAGGTATTATTTTAATTATCAATTTGCCATTAACGCAAAGGTCATAAAAAGTTTTGACATCATTAAAAATATACTAATTGCAATAAAACGATAAATTTTACATACACATATCACGCCTATAATCCCTTGCGGGGCAGGCAGAGCGTAAGCGGCCGCATAAAACGGACATTTACGCCACGTCTGACAAACATTTGAGGGTCATCCGGAAAATTGTGTATCGCCATAGTGACAGGTTGTCAGCCATTATATTTTTAGCCGTGTGACGCCGGATTAGAATAGCATCACCCCATTTCTTTCCTATGGGAGTCGCAGGAGGCGACTAAGGGACTCGAGGGTGTGTATTACAATTTCAGGCGATGGGCTGACAACCTGTCACTATGGCGATACACAATTTTCCGATCGATCCTAAAATATTTGTCTGATGTGGCGTAAATGTCCGTTTTTTTTTTTGCGCGCGTTTACGCTCTGCAAGGCATTATAGGCGTGATATGTGTATGTATGTATGTACGCATAATTATATTCGTTTGAACTTCTACTCAATTATCTCATACTGGATAGTTCCTGTTTTTTTTAATGCGTCGTTTTTCTATAGTGCCAATCTGGTTCAGTCACACTAAGAAAAAAGGAGAAGTTGAAAAAATTAAAATTAAATTATAGAGCAATAAACGTATAAAAATCGCTTATTTATGGCTTATAGTTTCTGGACCTCTGGCCGAACCAAGTCTATTATTTTGTGTTGTTTAGGTATATGTAATTTTGGTTTTGTAACCATTTGGTTGTGTAACTTCAGAAAATACGTTCGTTAAAAAAGGCCATGGTAGAGCGAACAGATCTGACCTTAAGTCTTATCTCCCAATGGGGCGACGACAATCTGGTCTCATTCAATGCCACCAAATCACAGGCGTGTCTTTTCACTGCAAAAAGGAGTCCTTTCGACTGGAAACCTATTTTTCGGGGTACATCTGTCCCAGTCACTGACAGGCATGAGCTTTTAGGCATGGAGTTGACATCAAATCTAAACTTCGGCGCGACCATCGAGTACAAGGCTCAAACGGCGGCTAAGAAGCTGGGCATCCTGAATAGAGTGAAGCGATACTTTACGCCTGGACAGCTTTTAACTCTTTACAAAGCACAAGTCCGATCCTGCATGGAGTATTGCAGTCACCTTTGGGATGGCTCAGCCAAATACCAACTTGCTGCTCTTGACTCGGTGCAACGCAGGGCCAAGAGGCTCATAGGCGACAAAAACTGGTGGACACCAAGCTACATAGCCCGGCACATCACCGCAAGTTGCCTGCTTGTCGGTTTTTTACAGATTGTACTTCGGAGAGTGTGCTCAAGAGCTTCACGACCTTGTTCCACCAGCTCCCTTCTCCCATCGGACATCCAGACGCACCGCCAGATACCATCCGTACCTGGTTGCCATTCCACCAATTCGGACTAAGCGCTTCCAGTCATCATTTATAATGCGCACTGCTAAAGAGTGGAACTCACTACCTGCGTCTGTGTTTCCAAACGCATACAACCCTAATCTCTTCAAAGTTAGAGTGAACAGGCTTCTTCTGGATGAACTCGCTCCATCTTAGACTCTGTCTCTGTTGTATGACCTAGACTAGAGTCAAGAGCAAACCCATCATTAATAAAAAAAATAACAATAATAATAATAATTTCCTAATCCAACTATCTTCTTCACCTTGCCCGATTATTGTGCCCTGTGATAACTTATATACATAAATAGTAGGTATACCTTATCACACGACACAAAAATCGGGCAAGGTGAAGAAGATAGTTGGATTTGGAAATTAATTCCTGAAGTTACACAACCGAATGGTTTCAAATATTATTATTGATTATTATATTATTGATATTTCTTTATAACAGAAGTGATTCAAGAGGAAGGGTTTATGCATAATTCGTACCGGGTCTCATTCCCACGGTAAACGGGCAGCACCGTTTGAAACCACTGGGCGGGCCACTGGTAAATTATAATGAGGAAATCTTTTAATGTATGTCTGTGTTTGTGTGTGTGCGCGTGTTTGATTGAATTGGTTTAAAATATGTTACACCATTTGAATACTATCCTTGGGTAACATAGGCTATTTTTTACCGCGGGATAACAGCGCAGCGGGTGAAATCAGTTAAAAGAAAAGTCTAAAATTATTATTTGTCAAAATTTCATATTATCTGTACATCGGCTATAAAAATAAAATTAAAATAATTACACATTAAATAAGATGGGCAAAACTAATTACTAAACAAGACTTCAATTTATATTCACACGACCTGTTGGCGTCTCCTTCTAAATGTAATAGCTTGCTGAGTGACATTTCTTCTCCTCTGCATGTACAACTTCCATTGGTGCCTGCTGGACTTGTTGCAGAGCAAAATAATAGTCAGAGGCACTAGTCTTAGTTGAAACATGATTCTTAAAACAAGGCTCATTGTTGCCACAATTTCATATTCAATAACACATTCATTTGAGTAAACACATAACTTGTGATCGTACGCCAATTTGATTTTAATGATATGTTCTATCGCGGCCGTCACTTGGCACGTCACTCCAACTCCAATCAACGATACCACATGACTCCAACTCCTGTTTGACATGCTTACACAACAGCAAGACATCACTCTAGCGCATATTATTATAAACAAAACAATATTTATACAAATCACTCCTAATAACATCAATAATAAAACTGCGTGCAACGTAAACGATTGATATTGAATACCTTTTCGGTAGCCCAATAATTTTGTTACTCCAATACTTGATATCATTATAAACGCAAACAATCCAAAAGTGAACGCAGTCGCAGTAGTTTTCTCATAGCTTCTCTTCGGTTGGAGCTTCACTAGCTTTAAATAAGTCACTATTGATGAAGAAACCGACCAACAAAATGATATGACTAAACATAAGAAGTATGGCGTGAAATAATAATAATAATAAATCGACCACATGAAATTCACTTGATCAGCAAACCATATTACTATCTGTGGGTGCACGCAAAGTGCGATAGTACCGAAGAACACTTCATTAAAGCACACGTAGTTTTGTAACGTTCTCCAGCGAGGCAGTAGGATCCACGCTGTGAGCAGTGCGGCCACGCACAACAGGGATGCTACTATCCCTATTACGCTAATCCAATCTTTTGGCCATTCAGCATCGTATACCGCAATTGCTAAGTTAATGAAGTACATGTTTCAAATAACTCTGTTGACCATTTAGCGTGAATCTTGTGAAGTGAGTGTGTATATTATGCAGAAATATTAAACTCTTTTTGTAGATTTTTATATTAATTTAATTATCAATTTGCCATAATCGCAAAAGTCATAAAAAGTTTTGACATCATTAAAATTAAACTAATTGCAATAAAACGATAAATTTTGGTGTATTTAAATTATAATACAAGCACTATTTTATCTTTTCAGTTAAATTATGAGTACGTAAGTATAATAATATAATAAATATACATAGAACTGTGTCTGTTGTTCCCCAGAAATCAGCTTTGGACCATTTAAATAAATTGATATCGTAGCCAAGTTCTGGGCCGCGACGGTGTAGTGTCTACCATCGACACGCTAAGAAGAATTGATATAATATAGGAATAAAATAGAATTAATAAAGTATTATATCAAATGTTAAATGGCTAGTTCTCATTGATGAGGGAACTGATGAGGGGCACCAGAAAACACATTGATCTGATGATAATATATTTTTCTCGATTTTTAATTTGGAAGTAAAGACCTTTAATTCCTTAAGCAAACTCACGAAATGGTTGTAATTATTATAGATATTTTAAATAATTATTTAAAACGTCGTTCTCTAGATTCCGTAGGTGGTGTCCAACCCTACTTTGCAAAGTGAAACTGAATTAAATCTTGTGTTTTGGTGATACGTACATAGGTTTACTTACATATTATTGGATAGTGATGGAGAGTATCATATGGTGACATTTGATAGTAATTGAGAAGTAATTTTGCCATAGATAATCTCGTTTAATCATTGGTGTCAAGAACTCGTCTCATATCCAAACGCACCCTTTATGGCGCTTGTCATTCGTTAACAGTTAGATTGAGACGTATGATAACCCTGCCTGCACGTTACCTTAGTCACCTCCCAGGATCTGAACGAGGCAGACATGTTGCAAATTAATGGAAATCCGCACAAGAAGCTAAGACATTTCAGATCTGTCATTTTGTTTCATGATTTTGCCATACCTTTCATTGCGATTTTCTCTAATTCTATGTAAATGTGAGTTTTTCTTTCAATGGAATATGATGTACCACTGCTAATTGAAGGTCATTGTGTGTAACATTCGTACTTGCTTGCTATCAGTTTGCCACAAAGCCAAAAAATATGCTTTGGTTATCAGATCCCTCATATCAGATCCATCACTTTCCGTCATCAGTGCAATGACGGATCTGATAAGGTGATGATGGAATTAAGAGATTCGGTAAAAGTGGGACCAAATCGGTGCCCACGGTTGGGTCTTTTGTTTATATTTTACTAATATATCCTTCCTACTAATATTATAAATGCGATATGTTAGTTACTTCTTCACGCAAAAATTACTGAACCGATTTGCAGGAAATTTGGCATACATATCGAGGTAACATGGATTAACACATAGGCTACCTTTTGTCATCACTTGAGGGTCTGGAGTACCTGATGTATACCACCAGGTGCACCACCAGGAGCCCACCTTAACTATAGGAGATACAGATATGACACCAAAGCAACAGTTGTTCAGCTTGATGGGTCGCTTCTGCTGGCATATCGAGTTTGAATGTTTGGAGTACCTGATGTAGACGACCAGGTGCACCACCAGGAGCCGTCTTAAAGTATAGGAGATACAGATATGGCACCAAAGCAAAAGTTGTTTAGCTTGATGGGTCGCTTCTGCTGGCTTATAAAGTTTGAAGGTTTGGAGTACCTGATGTATACCACCAGGTGCACCACCAGGAGCCCACCTAAACTATAGGAGATACAGATATGGCACCAAAGCAAAAGTTGTTCAGGTTGATGGGTCGTTTCTGCAAGCATATAGTGTTCTAAGGTTTGGAGTACCTGATAAAGACCACCAGGTGCACCACCAGGAGCCCACCTAAACTATAGGAGATACAGATATGGCATCAAAGCAAAAGTTGTTTATCCTGATGGGTAGCTTCTGCTAGCAAATAGACATGGAAGGTTTGGAGTATTTGATGTAAACAACCAGAAGCACAACCAGGAGCCCAAAAAAATCATTCAAAATAAATATGCAGATTTAAACATATCCTTTTATTTTATTTATTTGCTTTCTCTCACTTCTTTTACTACTATATAGTTCTTTTTATTATAAAATAAACAAACTAAAACTATGTTTTACAGAAACACTATGACATTTTATCAGATCCGTCACCCAAATCGTGGGCATTTTTATCAGATCCGTCACCTAAATAGTGGGACTCAATTTTCTTCATGAAAATCTCATTCAAATTCAAAATGGATTTTAAATTTTTCATTATACCACAATAATTAATGTGTATGTATATGTTACTCGTGTTAATACTAATGAACAAGGCCAATTGAACCATATTTGTTAGATCCGTCATACACCGAATACAGTTCTCTTGATTCCATCACAGCAAATAGTGGGCTAGCTATATCTTTGTAATTACTCGACCAAAAAGCGGGCCTTTCACATAATTTTATCTGTATTCCTCTAAAGTATAACGCAATGCCCCCAAAATACCAAAAAACATAATTTGAAAAATGATGACGGAATTATCAGGAGAACGCGTTTCGAAGAGAACTAGCCAAATAAGCCCAGCGGGCGACCTTCTTGAAATCTCAAGAAGCAATAATATGATTTTTTTTATGTTTTAGGTTATATAATATAGGATAGAAAATTTCACAGGTAACAATCGATAGCGGAGTCAAAATATATGGTACCTTAATACAATTTTCGACCTTATTCTTTTCGGTTTTTGCCCTGCAATGGGATCTGTATAAAATAAGGCTAATTAAAAGTTATTCTAACCTATTTAAACTACCGAGACATTTTAAGATTTTGCACCATGTCACACAAGCACATTTTCACAACTAATAATACCAAATTTTTTATAAACTTCCCCTGTCATTGGCATCAATGACATCAATGACAAGACATACGTCAAATTCGTGGGCAAAGGACGAGCCGCGCTAGCCCAGATGGTGAGTATAATAATTCTTTGCCCAGATGTATTTATATCTTGTGTACATGACTGTATGTGTCCTGAAAAAATAAACAAATAAATAAAAATAAAAGCTTGTAAGCTTTTTACAGTGTAAGATACACCCATGTATTTTCCTCGAGGCTAAGAGCCTGAAATAAATTCTTCAGAACGCCAACTTATCCCGTTTGGAGAGCTGGATAATTCAGGATTAAGTGGAATGTATTGTGAATGGAGAGTGGAAAGAAGAAGAGCAAAAACGAGTAAGGGTTACTTTTATAAGCCCTTTTCTGACCTGTTTAATAGACGAACTACATCTTTTGGTTATTCTTAATATTTGTATGAAGAAAATTATAATTTTTGAGAACTTGCAGCCGTCTGATGCCGGCTTAGAGTAGCATCACCCCATTTCTTTCCCTTGGGAGTCGTAAGATGCGACTAAGGGACTCGAGGGTGTGCATTGCAATTTAAGGCGATGGGCTGACAACCTGTCACTATGGCGAAACACAATTTTCCGAATGACCCTCAAATATTTGTCAGACGTGGCATAAATGTCCGTTTTTGTGGCTGTTTCGCACTCTGCCTAACCTGCAAGGGGTTATAGGCGTGATATGTGTATGTATGTATGAGAACTTGCAAAATTGCACTGGGGTGGGGTTCGAGCCTGCGACTTTCGGTATCAGTACTACTGACATACGTGAAATTTTACAAGTTCTCAAAATTTGTATACGTAACACGTTGAGGGCTCCGTAGGTACTACTATTATCTATTCTGTGGCTCCGTCTGCCTAAGGGCGCGATTGGGCTAGTTGTTTGAACAACCACACTAACTTCTCTGGGTGAGCCCTCGCTCGCAACCTAATAGTCACGAGTAGGTTTTAAAGACCCGAAGGTTGGAGTACAGTGGTCAAAAAAAAAGAACACGTTGAAGAATTTTAAAACAAATAGTACACAATCATAATTATGTTGCTCCCGTGGGTAACTAAAGGTGCTGCTGATAAGATAACGAAGTACCTTCATAGAAAACCTTCTCAAAGGGTTCGGTATGTCCACCTGGCACCCTCCCTACATTCCAGGTCAAACTATTTCGCAATAACTTGAAGTACCAACCTATTAAATTTGGCGCTTTGTAAATAGTTTACCTTCCAATCACAAAATATAAAACTACCTTACCTCACGCTCTCTTTCTTTGCGAGGGGCACAAAGTTTGCAATTGACCCGATGAACCCTGCTTCCAGAGTTTTTTTATCTGTCTACTAGATAACTAGTTAGCCACTCAAACGGTTGTATAACGACTGCCATATAAGTTAACATACAGGGTGACCCGTGTAGTGACGTCTAAAGAATACGAAAATCGCGGAACATACATGGGGGTGATTCGAATACTCCTCAGTGTAAGGCATTTAAGTTTTGTCTTTGGATGTTACTATTCGGGCCATCCGGTACAATAGATCTTTCGGAGCACGTAACAATCTTTATGCTCGGGTGGTCAAGCCTGAAATATTCTAACCAAACTGGGAAAAAATTCACAAAGTCAAGAATCAGCCTAGTGCAGAAGTCATAACAGTAGACCATTTTACTAAAACTTTTTCTACCTAAGTCGGTTCTCCTACTACGACGGACTGAAGGACGTATTTTAGACGCATGCTAGTGTCAGACCAAAGGAAATTTCGAACATACAAAACAAGGATACAATGGCACTCTGTTACGCTGCGATTTCATCAAGGTGTTTGACAGACGCATCCATCAGTCCGTCATAGTGTAAGTATTGCCTAAAACTCGTTTTAATAATATTGTCAAGCGTTGTTGTAAACGTATAAAGCTGTTTTCAGAATCTACAGGCGTTAACGGTTCTTAAACATTCCTTTTAACTTCCATTTCAGTTAACGCGGCAAGAATTTTAAGATCCGGTTCCTGTGCTTAAAGTTTTCCGAGTTTAACTTGAAACTTTATTAAGTAAGTAAGTTATCCGCCTTGAAGGCTGCGATGCAGGTACGGCTTGTGTTAAACTGAAAACATTATCTTGAAAAAATTTACTTTTAAAAATTGCCCTACATAGATGACTTTATTCCGTTGCTCAAAACATAAAAATAAGCCTATATTATTTTTACCTGTTTACAATTTATTAAAAAAAGAAACCTACACTTATAGCTGATAAATTTTTACATACATACATACGTACACATATCACGCCTATAATCCCTTGCGGGGTAGGCAGACTGTAAACGGCGACCGCAAAAACGGACATTTACGCCACGTCAGTCAATTTTTGGGGGTCATTCGGAAAATTGTGTATCGCCATAGTGACAGGTTGTCAGCCCATCGCCTAAAATTGCAATACACACCCTCAAGTCCCTTAGTCGCCTCTTACGACTCCCACGGGTAAGAAATGGGGTGACGCTATTCTAAGCCGGCGTCACACGGCAAAAATTTAATACATTTTATATTCGTGATTCATATCCTCGTCGGACGAATGTACTAGTAACTCGTATCCAGTATTATGTAGACGACATTTTCATACAGTTCTGATAAACCAAGTAAACTGCCGCAGGGCACGTTATTTCATAAGCAGCAAGATTACACTTCTAAAAAGCAACGTTATTATCGCAGCTGGTTTTAAAACAAAAAAGCCTTTTTAAAGCCTCAGGGACCGCAAAATTGGCGTTATGGTCGGTTCTCACACACACTGCATAATTTTACGGTTGTTATTTTTTTGTCGTGGCGAAGATTCAGATAATTTAAATACTAACATTTGGACCAATTACTCTGCTACGGCAACAGCGTTACCTTAGTCATCTTACAGGGGCCGTATTCCGCTATTTGAAAAGCGTGTCAGTTGTGTTTCAATAGAGTGTCAGTTGGATGGTTTTGACCGTTGCGTATTCCGCTAATATAATTATAGTTGAGTGTCGATTACACAAGCAAAAAAAATAAGAGAATCGGGCCCCAGGTCCTGTCGAGAATAGGTAATTGGGCACCGTCCACAATTAGTACCTAAGTGTGAAATAGTTTGTTCGGATACACAGTCGCACTCTGTGTCCCTTCTGTATTCCTGGCAATTAAAAATCTTTTCAGTTGTATGTCACTGGCCTGTCAGTGTGACAGTTTTGGTCGTTTCGTATTCTGCATACAGTTTGAAGTTTAGAAAATGATAGTAGCGTTACGATGACAGTGGAGTGTGACTGGCATTGCAGGGGTAAAAAAATAAGAGAATCCGGGCCCTGGTGTTATGCCTGATCCGTTTTTTTGCGCTAGGAATACCGCATTAAATGGTCACAGGTTGTCGTTTGTATGGGGCTGTCTTCTTTTCTTTTTAATATGGGGCAACGTGTCGAAGAACAATCCGATGAACCCTGGTGTCACAGTGTTGCTACCGCTTACTAGTAGTAGTAATAGTGGTTGTGTTACGACCGCCGTCTAAGTTATGGGTCATTCTCATAATGACACGGAATTTTCTCACTTCCATGTCATTTTTCAAATTTAGTTTTTTTGGATTATTGAATATACCTTATCAAAGTTTTTCTCATTACAAACACTAGATTGAAATTGCCCGGTTCTTGGACCACTAGTTTCAGAGTTATTTGTTGTCCACCATTTGCGGACATGGAAATGAGAGAATTCCGTGGCAATTTTTCTTTTATTTGATATTAAAATAATTAAAAATGTTTTTTAATATATAAGTAGTCAGTAATGTTTGCTAGAGCTTAAAGAACGTATTTTAGTAAAAATAATTACAATATTACTATTATAAATATAAAAAAAACGGAGGGCCACTATTTTTTGTCATGGAAATGAGATGTCCACTACTTGATTTGTAGGAAATATAAAGAAAATAAGCTTTATTTACTTAGTTAAATATTTATTTAGCATCCCAAGAACATGAGGGTGTGGATACTGGTAACTTTTACATAGTGACCGACTGCAGAATGCAACAAACAGTTTTATAACACTTTGTATTATAAAGTAACTTGTGGCCAAGATTGAAAAGAGTACCAGCATAATATTAATATAGGCTCGCCCGACTGGGAAGCAGTTTGAAGTGGTCATCAACTGGTTACGCGCGCTTTATACTAGTTTAAAGTGCGTTGCGGTTTCGGTAGCCCTAGTCTTGGCACGCACATATATACATGTAGGATTTTTGCTTCTAAGCGGTATCCATTATTATGTATTATTTTCTATAAGAGACATTCTATAGAAAAAAGTGGTTAGCATGAGCGACTGCTTTTATTGGCGTACAGATATCGCGGGTTTGCAGTACCTGGTACAGAACCACTTTTTTCTATAGAATGTCTCTTATAGAAAAGAATATTACATAATAATGGCTACCGCTTAGAAGCAAAACTCCTACATGTATATATGTGCGTGCCAAAACTAGGGCTACCGAAACCACAACGCACTCTAAACTAGTATAACGCGCGCGTAACCAGTTGATGACAACTTCAGACTGCTTCCCAGTCGGGTGAGCGCAGGGCGGTGAAATATCAGAGAGCAGGTGGGAGTGCCGCGTCATAGCGGTATCTTGTTTAAAATGTAGCAAATGTCACTCGCGCTGATACGCTGCGAATCACATGACACCCCACATGTCAATATCCATCTAGCCGTTTGGGCTATAACCCACGAAAAAGAAATTGCATGTCCACATACATACATACATAATACATAAACACATACATAATACATACAAACATACACACAGACTCCCGAAAAACTCTAACCCTCCTTCTAAGACATTCGGTAGAAAGACATATAAAATAAACTACAAAAGCTTTCATTTCATAAAAATAGGTAATAATGAAAAATACCCGTACTTCCACATATTTACGATTAAAACAGGCATTGGATTAATTGAAGAATAAATATTCATAATTTAAAAACTTTGTCCAACTGTGGACTGCAAAATTTTAATCATTCTCTCATTTCCATGTCACTTTCTCATTTCCATGTCATCTCAAACCATGGAAAGATATGGAAATGAGAACATGGAAATGAGAACGAAAGCTTATTTTGCAGTTTAATAAAAACCTATTCGTTAAAATTTAATACAGTACCGCCTCTTATTTTAAGCATATCAAAGGTATTCCTCAGAAAAAATATCGATAATACCTAATAACTGAATAACTGGTAATCAACTAGCATGGAAATGAGGTCGGTACTGGACAAAGTCGTAAATGTGAGAAACTTACCCTTGCCATCGAAGATATAGCGGCGAGTGGAGCCTGCGTCCCCCACGACGCTGTCGGCGGTACTAGCCGCTACGAATTCGTGAGTAAAATCGACAGATAGCTTTTACCGTCATGAATATATGAGTGAGAGAGTAGCGCGAGGTAATTGTGGGCTGATTCAGGGCTTCAACGCAAAAATCCGTGTTTATAAAAAAGTTTCTGCCGATGTGGAAACTAAAAACATGCTAAAGGATAGAAAATATAATTGTTTAAAAGATAAGAAAGCTTAACACGACATAGACTTGTAATTTTAGGATCTATAACAGTCTATTTAGCGCAAGGTAGCAAAGAACCATGCCATGGACGTGAGAGAATGCATGTTTGACAGGAAATTTACAAAAAACTGACCACATATTTGATGAATTAAATGTTTGACCATATGTGAGAAGTGCTGAAGTATTTTGAAGTAAAATTTTATAACGCTCGTCCCAGAGGAAGCAGCACTTTTTAAGCGGAACGTACGAAAAACGCGGTCGATGAGAACAACCCTTATCATAGACAGCAACCGCGACCGATGGCTTAACGTGCCCTTCAAAGCACGAAACCATCTTTGTTACTGACAATCTGGTGGTTTAGCCTGCAATGTCGAAACCAGACTGGAAACAAATTCACAAAGTGATAAATATCAAATTTTGGATTGCTGTACCGGGAATCAAACCCGGAGCCTTTGCGTCGCAGTCAGTTGCACCACCACAGCGTCACATCGGTCGTCGAAGGCAGTCACAAACCGCAGTATCGTGCGGCGCATGTGCGATACACCTATAGCCGGTGTATGTGCCACCGTTACACAGTCGGATGTCATCAGAGTTTACGCCGCACTCCCTGTAAGGAAGCTTTTAAAGTGCCGCCTTATCTCTGACTTGGTTTAAGTCATGTGAAGCAGGTGGATCAAACGTTTAATCTTTTTCCTGCCTTCATTGTTCAAATTCTGGTACATAAAATAAATAATTACTTATACTGAACAATTCACACAGCGCTATGTCGACGACCGATGTGGCGCAGTGGTAGTGCGACTGCCTGCGACGCAAAGGTTCCGGGTTCGATTCTCGGTGGGACACTCACAAAAGTTGATATTTATCTCTTTGTGAATTTGTTCCCGGTCTGGTTAGGACATTGCAGGGTGAACCAACTGATTGTCCGAAAAGAAATGGTTCCGTGCTTCGGAGGGCACGTTAAACCGTCGGTCCCGGTTGCTGTCTATGATTACTTAGACGGCGGTCGCAACACAACCATGTCAGAGGCCTACTAGTGGTAGTAGGCGGTTGAAAAACTCTGACACCAGGGTTCATCGGGTCGTTGGACGACTCGGTGTCCCACACGAAAAGAAGAAGAAGAACAGCGCTATCTTGCCCCAAACTAAGCAAAGCTTGTACTATGGGAACTAGATGGCTGATATTCATACTTATATACTTCTTTTTGTAAATAAATACATATTATACACAGAAGCACCCAGACTAAACACAAATATCTGAAAATGACTTAACAAAATATTTGTGTCTTTTGGAGATCGTACCCACGACCCTCGGCGTAGCAGGCAGAGGTACTATCCGCTACGCCATTTTATAAGTCTTGCATGCATCTGAGTCAATGTGGACTAAATAATTATCTTCAAATCGAGTCCGCGCCGCAAAAAATGTATTGCAGACAAAGTCATCTAAAGATAATACGGTCTGCTCCTGCCGCTGTCGCGAATATTGCTCGAAATACTTCCGCGGAAGTATCATCGCGAGTGAGTGTTCACAATAGTTCACATACTGCCGATATACTCTCCTCGCATCAATATGAGTGAGCGAGATAGAAATATGAGTGAGCGAGATAGCAATACATTTCACACGCGTCCGTGCTGCTGTTTCTTTGACTTGCGCACGAAAAGTCGACAATCGCGGGAGCACGGTAGTGGCAGCGGCATGACGAGTAGCAGCGCGAGTAACCTGTTCACACATTTGCGCTGCCCACTTTCCTTACTATTTCCCTGCACATATTGGCATCAAGTGAACGTGCTATAAGACACTCGAATCACCATTGTAAATCTAATACAAGCGGCATAAGAATGATCCAAAGTCCAAACTGTCTAACCCAGCTTGACTCTACAATGTACGTTGTTCCTTAGCCATCAGCCGTGATAGCTTACTTATATAGCCAATATCTTAATTTTCCGCTCTTTTAAGCTTTGTACCACAACTGTAAAAAGCTTTATGCTTTGTAAAACGTGACAACGTGTGCCTGAAATATTATAGTTATTTATTTTACTTAATATTTTTACCAGAAATATGAAGTGCGAGTTTATACAACATGCTTCAGAAAATTTCCCTGAAGTTTTCTGTGAACAATGGCGGTGGATAGCTTGGACTTGAATCTATCGTTGTATTGTATAACCAACACATTTAATGAATGTGTGCCACTTTCAGACGATTGCTCGTTTATTGCGTATACGTGCGCGTGTTTCGCGTTTAGAGCACATAGTCAACGCGGAGCATACGCGCTCAGCACGCGTTATTACCACGCTCTACTATCAAGGACCTATTACAGTCCTTATGCTTACCTATTACACACGCACACACACACATATCACGCCTATAATCCCTTACGGGGTAGGCAGAGCGTAAACGGCCGCAAAAAACGGACATTTACACCACGTCTGACGAATGTTTGAGGGTCATTTGGAAAATTGTGTATCGCCATAGTGACAGGCTGTTAGCCCATCGCCTAACATTGCAATACACGCCGTCGAGTCCCTTAGTCGCCTCTTACGACTCCCATGGGAAAGAAATGGGGTGATGCTATTCTAAGCCGGCATCACACGGCACTACCTATTACATTAATTTATCTAAATTTCCGCGACTGAGCTATACTTAGGAGGGTTCGCATTTATGCACAGAATTTAATAAAGATATTTCACTTAGTCACTTTTTCGTAACTTATTTTATTATACAGGGTGTGAGAAAAAGAACTGCGTTCCAATTAAGGGATGAACCTGCCCATGAAACTGAAAAACTTTCCTCAAGGAACATAGACCAACATATGAAACGTTAGACCTCACATACAACCAGACTTGGTCGGCTGCTACATTTTGTATGGGAGGTCTAAATTTTTATTTCACATTTGAGCTATATTTCTTGGGGAAAGATTTTCAGTTTCATGTGCTGGTTTATTCCTTTAAAGGAACGCAGTACTTTTCCTTACACCCTGTACAAGGTGAAATTTTACTAGTGACCAATACTGATAACAGAGCACGCATTGATGATAAAGAACAACTTTCCCCAAGGAACATAGCTCGAAATATGAAAATAAGTGTGCTTTCATAGCTACCTAAATCAGCTGATCGGCAATTTTGTATGAGAGGTACCTACACCTACTATTGTTTCATCATATTTCACCCTATGTTCTTTGGGGAAAGTTGTTCCTTATCACCAGCCCATCTTGAGTTTTCGCTGTCAGTCACATACATACATAAATCACGCCTATATCCCTTACGGGGTAGGCAGAGCGTTAACGGCCGTAAAACGAATATTAACACCACGTCTGACAAAAGCTTGAGGGTCAATCAGATAACTGTGTATCACTATAGTGACAGGTTGTCAGCCCATCGCCTAAAATTGCAATACACATCCCTCAAGTCCCTTAGTCGGGTCTTACGACACCCATGGGTAAGAAATGGGGTGATGCTATTCTAAGCCGGCATCACACGGCTGTCAGTCACTAGTTCATTTATTAGTCTTGGTCACTTTTCAAGGGAAAAAGAGGGGACATGGATTGAAGAAGGGGCACCCCTTATTAGGTTTTGAAGAGCATACCTACTTACAGGTATCACATAACAAAAAGAAAAGCTGCAATCTATTACTTTAAGGTCACCATACATTGATTTTACAGTATTCACTAGCAAAACTCAATTACAAAGTACCGAAAACATGTCTAGCAAAACCAAAATTATATCTGAAATATATTTTTAGTCAGAGATACAAGTTTATTTTCATATAACCTTATTACGAAGAGTACAAAGATCTTTACTAACAAAGATGGGCTTAAGATGTCGCCGACCCATAAATCCCTCACTTTCGTTGAGAGCTTTGGCAAGTGTTTGAATGAGTTTATCATTTCGCTGATGCGATGGTGAATAGTTAATGAGAAGGAAAATATCTTTTTAGACCCAATAACCATCCAATAACAGCGTAAATGAGTTGGCCGTAATCTGCTTAGGTAACAGATTGTGATGAACGTATTTGTTTAATATTTATTGGATATTTTTATTACACGTTCATAACACGACATTATATATTTTCAAGCTTTCCTTTCTTTAGATAGTTATTTTTTTAGTTTAATGCACCTGCCTTGACCTTTTCCACATGCCCTAGAGTAGACTGGGAGATAACGCCTTTAGCGTTAAGCCTGCCCGTATAATTTTTTTGTAAGTAGATAAAGTTAAATTAAATAAAAAAAAACGAGATTATTAGTTAGGTGTAGATTGTATAGAGAGTATTGATAAATGTCCGAATAATAAAAACGAAGCACAAGCTTTTATTACAATGCAAAAAAAATAGAATAAATTTTTACATGAATCACTTTTCCTCGTTTCCTTTTATTACGAGGTAACCCGACCGGTTTCACTCACATGAGCATTTTCAATAATCTAATTTTTACAAACACAAAACATTGTTAAAGGAAGGAAGAATATAACATCCACAAATTATAAATACTTTAATTGTTATGTATGTTGTACCTGTATGATAAATGGTAAGACAATCGCATGTATTAACTATATTATATTATTGTTTGTTTTACCCATAAATTAAATACCTGTTAGTAAATTGTACATCACAAAACACTAAATTTATCTACTTACTACGTTTATTTATGTACTTATAGAACACCATTACTCATACATACACTCACACACACACACACATTTGATTTTTTTGTTTATTTTTCCTTGTTTGTTATATCTCATCATGTTTATTATTATATAACTGCATCCTAAGGGAAGAGGCTGCTATCCCACAACACAGGGAATCCTAGTGTGGGAGGCAGTGCACAACCACATTTGTAAAAAAAAAAAATTGCTAAATAAACGTTTTGTATTAGTATTGTGTTAGAAAAGCGTGGGGCGCTATTAATTCTATATAAAACTACATTTAAGTATTTTTTAAGAAATAATTTCTGAGAACTATGTAATAAAATCATTGAAGCTTAATTTAACTCACTTGCGATGGATGGATCCAGGGAATGGCCAATAGCTTTCTTTGTGAATACAAAACCTTGCACTGCGCTCGCTAATCCGCCTGCAAAGCGTGTTGATCATGGCCCTGAACTGGGGAGGCCCATGTCCAGTATTGGAATTTTGTGGCTGTTATAGTAATTGTAGTAGTTATCAAACACAACAAAACTGAAATCTCATTAGATTAATCACTACATAGTATAAAATTAAGTCGCTTCCCGTTTGGTGTCTCCTTATATCTTTAGAATTACCCAACGGTTTTTGATGCGGTTTTTTTATTAGATAGAGTAACTTGAGAGGAAGGTTTATAAGTATAATTTATTCCGGGAAATCGTCACATTCCCATGGGAAAACGGGTAGCCCAACTGGTAGGAAACTTATGACGCCCTTTTGACACCTTTAAGGAGTAAAATTTCAAAAATGCTGAAACACGTATTTAATTATTTTAAATTATGAGTGTTCTCTGAAATTTTGAAACAGATCACATTTAAGATAAAAAACTTTCATACAAACTTTTAACCGCCTTTTCACCCATTTAAGGGTTAAAATTTCAAAAATGCTGAAATACGTGTTTAATTATTTTTAGTTATTAGTCTTATCACAAATTTTGAAACAGATCACATTCATTTCAAAAAAACGAACTTTCATACAAACTTTTAACCCCCTTTTGACCCTATTAAGGGTTAAAATTTCAAATATGCTGAAACACGTGTTTAATTATTTTAAGTCCTAAGTCTAATCACTAATTTTGAAACGGATCACACTTAGGACAACGAACTTTCATACAAACTTTTAACCCCCTGTTCATCCCTTGGGGGATTTAAAAAAACGGAATTTTATCTTTATTAGTTGCTTCATTACATAAAAAACTTCAAGTCCAAGTTTTATCTCTCTAGCTTCAGTAGTTTAACATTTATACTATCACGAAAACTGAGAAAAGTAATATTTTAGTTCCATAATACAAACATAGATGTCGCTGTTAGTTTTCATTTTTTCCAACACTATAAAATTTGTATTTGTTGTTATAGCAGCAACAGAAATACAACATCTGTAAAAATTTCAACTGTCTAGGTATAACGTTTCAGGAGGTACAGCTTCGTAACTGTAGGACGGACGGACGGACAAACAGACGGACAGCCGAGCCTCAGTAATAGGGTTTTCGTTATTACCTTTTGGGTACTGAACTCTAAAAAATATTTTGAGATAATAAATACCTAAGTGTATATAATAGTAGCTGTAGGTAAAGATAAAAAATATATAATAAAAAACCTCCAATGTGAAAAAAGGGTGTAAAATTTTAAGTGCATTTATGTAAAAAATAATTGTCCACCCGTGCGAAGCCGGGACGGGCCGCTAGTTAATCATAAAAATATGAAATATATAGTCAATCATTAGCTACCGGCTTATGTGTTTTGTGTTTATGTAGATAACAATGAACATAAAACATGATTGTATCGTATGTAAGCAAAAGCAACACGGAATGTTTTTTGCAATCGGTGTGAAATACCCTTACAAAGAAAAAAAATATCCATAACAAAAGTGTATGTTATTTTTGTCGTCACGACTTATCTATATAGTAACTGCATGAAAAAAAGCCGTATAAGCTGATCCTATAGATTATAACCCCGGTGCTTTTCGTTCCCGTGGGAGTCGTAAGAGGCGACTAAGGGACTTGAGGTGTGAACCTATTGCAATTTTAGGCGATGGGCTGACAACCTGTCACTATGGCGATACACAATTTTCCGAATGACCCTAAAATATTTGTCGGACGTGGTGCCGTTTACGCTCTGTCTAACCCGCAAGGGATTATGGGCGTGATGTGTGTATGTATGTAAATTATAACATGAATTGCTGCTGATAGAAGGTAGTAGGTACCCTAACAACAAAAAAAAACTCATATGCACCAAAGTAAAATATATAAACATGTTCATAAATGAAAAATCGGAGAAACTACTTTATGCATCAACGGGAGCTATGGGTAAACACCCAAGAGATTATATATTATAATTTATCTTTAAGCTGCATGCCAGTCTTAATGACATAATACGCAGGGCTCTAACATCCACCAGTATCCCAGCAGTTTTGGAGCCTAACGGTTTGTTGCGTACGGATGGTAAGCGACCAGATGGGTTGTCCATGATACCGTGGAAACTGGGTAGATGTCTGATATGGGACGCTACCTGCGTTGACACGTTAGCTCCAACTCATTTACCGTCTACATGTCGAGGTGCTGGTGCAGCGGCAGCGACGGCTGAGGGACTCAAGCGGCGTAAATACCAAGACTTAGTTCACAATTATGTTCTCGTGCCCTTTGCAGTGGAGACCCTGGGCCCGTGGGGGTTGGAGGCCAGGGCTTTCATCACCGATCTTGCGGCGCGTCTCCGTGAGGCATCGGGTGATTCCAGATCTGGCAGCTACCTAGCTCAGAGAATTAGTTTAGCAATTCAAAGAGGTAATGCTGCCAGTATTTTGGGTACTTTGTCTCGCGGGGACGCATTGGAGGGTATTTATTATTTGTAGTAAGTGTTTAGTTTTAAGTTGACATGTTATGTTATATTGTTGAATAAATAAATTTATTTATTAATCAATTAGGTATTATATATATATATATATATTATATAATACCTAATTGATATATATATATATATATAATACCTAACTGATTAATAAATAAATTTATTTATTCAACAATATAACATAACAATATTCATATATATTATAGCTTACAAAACCACTATTCGCGGTTGTTCTGTAAAACTATGATCTTATTTGACACCGTTTACACGATATACTCAAAAGTTAAAATTGTAACTGACTTGACAAACCTAATGTTTTAGGTGATTGGCTTACATCTGTCACTATGAAAAATTAAAATGGTGATACACAATGTTCTGAATGACTCTTAAATATTTGTCAGACCTGGCGTAAAAGTTGGTTTATTACGATTGTTCTTCTGCCTACCCCGCAAGGGATACATGTGTCATATACGTATGTATAAATGTGTATAAATACTTAATACTAAGTAAGTAACTTACTTTTTACAACTGTAGCGACTCCGTTGGCGCAGTTTTTATCCTCCGTACAACCATTAACTTAGCTTAACGAAATGTAAAATAGTGAGTTATACAGTATTTTAACATGCCTTACAAACACGGAAAATAGTAGATTTTACAACAAGTGCACAAAACAGACCATTTTCATCCGAGACTTTTAGCAGCCCGAGCCGTAAATAACCATAGTTAACCCGTTAACTATGGTTATTTAACCGAGTGCGGTATTGAAACGGAGAAGCAAAATATTGAGTTTTTAAGTTTGTTATGCGTAGATGATTGTTATCGGTCACATTATAATACTGAAATGTTGCTCGGATACTCCCTTAGAAGCATTTAGAGAAAGTAACAGAGATAAATGTTCGAGTTTTTCATTTTTGCTTGAAAACAATACCATTTTTATTCTAAAGATGTAGGTGCTCATACGTATTTAGTAACTGTTGGTATATACACTAGGTACATTTAAAAAACATTTTGATATTTTTTTTACTGCAATAGATAGGAAGGTATTTTCGATGTCGAACCAATAGCGACAGTCAATGATGTTGCGGTGGCGGCGGCGTCTTTTGTTTATTTGACGCACACGCACCGCCCCCCCAGTGATCGTCTCGATCTCGAAGACGACGGCCACGTAGCGTAGGGTACCTAGGAAACCTACTACTAAAGCACTACTAAGCACGAAGCAGCGGGTAGGCGGAAAACTACTTACGTCGACTCTTTTGCTCTTTCCTTTAGTAAAGAAGCAAGCGGGGCGGGTGACGAGACGACGACGTGGCAACGTTGCATTACATGATATTGAACTACCTACCTACCTACCATCGCTTCTTTTACTTCTCATGGTAGTCTACTGAGCTAGATCTCGGTCGATCAGGCACTAGGTACACCAACAGTCACGCCTACATCCCTTACGGGGTACCTAAACAACGTGTGAACGGACTAAATGTACCTTTTACTTGTATACTAAAAATATTTAACTGAAAACAAATATAATTAATTATACACCTAACCAACTGCTTTCAAAAACATTTATTAAAAACTACATACAATAAAAAAATATATGAAAATAACCGTAGTAACCCAGTCTGACTGGTTATTAACCGTTAATAACCAAAAAAGCCGTTAATAACCACCTGGTTAAAATCGTTATTAACCGGCTTCCCATCTATATGTATGGCTCATTTTCTTTGCCTTCATTTATGAGTAGATACGTTCTTGCACTTGTGCATAAAATGCGATTTTGTGCAGCCTATATCCTGCACCAATAAGCTCTTTCAGAGCATGAGAAGTGAAAAGAACTGTTTCGGAAATCATGAAAGAACTTCTTTCATTTGTTTTAATTCGGCTTTAAAAAAGAAGGCTATAAATTCGACTCCTTCTTTTCGTGTGGGACACCGAGTCGACGAACAACCTAATGAACCCTGGTGTCAGAGTTTTACAACCGCCTGTTACTACTAGTGCGCTTATGACCGCTGTCTAAGTAATCCTAGACAACAACCGGGACCGTGGGCAAGAAGGAATTTTCAAGATACAGACGCTTAAGTATATTTATAAATAAATATATATCCTGGACAAATCACACAATGCCATACATCCTCAAACTAATTTAATACTATTTTATTATTTTTGGGGTGGTATGGGATCTACCTCCTAGCGGTCCACCCCGGGCAACGGCATAGAGTAGAAATCACATAGAGATGACACTCCCGCTCCAGACGCGCTCAAGGTCAATCCGTCTGGCTGTCTCTTAGCGATCAATTCAGTCGGGAGTGCGCTTCGCCGCGGAAACGTTCGTCGTGCGGGTCGAATTTTCATTTTTTGTGAAAAATTTAGCAATGCCGAATTATTGTGGTGTGTATGGCTGCAAAAGTGATGCGAGGAAGACTCCGCATCTAAGTTTTTTTAATTTGCCTAAAGATGAGCCAAGGTAAGTTATGATTTCACAGTAAATACCTAGGTACCTACCATTCGTTATTATACGTAATTGTTGTGTGTACTCCTATTTTTACTTACGTAGGTACCTAGTTTCCATTTTCTAATTTAAACTACCTAGGTGCCTAATTCATTGTTAGCTGATAATGATAAATAAGCGCATTCGTATCGTAGGTATGTTTTTTAACGTAGGTAAGTAGGTACTGTTAGATGAAGAAAATCGATATACGTAGAACAACACTAGTTGTCGATGGTTACTCGGACATCACTATTGCATCTTGACAGATGGATTGCCTCCTTTTTTTCGAACCTCGCGTGGCTTACTTGTGAAAAGTGTATTTTAAAGTAATAAAGCTGTTCCAGTGCTAATTTGTGTTTTAATAGAATCAGAAGTGCGATAAACTTACGCCTATAAAGTAACAAATACGGTGTGGTATCAATTTTGCTTAAAAAGACTACTTTGTGTGTACCGTTCGGTTTGGGTTGAAAAGCGCTTGAAAACTGTTTAAACGTTATGTGTCGATCGCAAAAAAGGATGCTCTTTATTGTAAATACGCTTAACTAACTATTTTGTGCCTTATCTAACTTAATTTTAAACATTTTGTGTGGTGTGAATCGCTTGCGCATGCAACAAGTTGTGACAAGTTCCGCCCCTTGTGCGCTGGCTTGGTTCGTGGATTAACTTGGTTTTGGGTGAGCTCGCCAAGCCTGTAAGCTTTGGTTGATGATCCCCAAGGCTGAGGATTGTGTGGTGCATGCAAACTTACCTGCCTGAAAGTTCCAAAAATCTACAATTCTGCGGTGAGATCTATCCATACTTTTATGTACTTAATAGACTGATTCTTACTTAATACTATTTATTGGACATATAAATGCAAATATAAACTTATTAAGTACAGTGATAATTAATAGACTTATACATAATTAATTTAAAAACTTATCACAAGGGGACTTCTCTTTTTGCAAATTACTTTATTTAATTTCTATTGTCTTGGTGTGAAGTGTACAAACTTTTAGATGGACAAGCTGTAATATAAACCTTGTTGTTGTGATAAAACTGTTAAATTTACTGTTTGAGCCCTATCTCAATTATAATCATGGGTCGGCATAAGAAAAGACATAGGTCACCTAGTGCTTCGTCTTCAAGCTCAAGCGATGTTGAAAAGACTAAAAGTAAAAAGTATAAGAAGGATCTCAAGAAGAAAAACAATAGAATAGAAGCTTTAGAGGGATTGATAAAAGAATTGCGAAAGACAACTAGTTATCATGCCGGAAGTACGCCCCAGCCATCTGTAATTCGCTACATGGGTCGCAATGATTTTATACCTGTGTTTGACCCACAAACCTCTCCCGTCTCTGTCGATCATGGGATCCGAAACTTGGAAGGAATTGCTAATATGCATGGATGGGACGAACGCACACTTATATGTAACTGCACCTCTAAACTTGGTGGCTATGCCAAGAGTTGGTACGAGCACCAAGTATCTTTTGATATGAGTTGGACTGAGTGGAAGGAAAAACTGGTTAAAGCATTCCCTTTCACTAAGAACAAATTAACCCAAATAAGAGAATTAGTAAACCGTGTCAAGAAGTCAAATGAAGACCCTATCGAATTTTACTATACTAAACTTGGCATTGGTATGTCATGCCACTTAAGTGATGAAATCATAACTGAAGCTATCATTGGTACACTTGGGAATCAACTACTAGAGATTGGTGCTAAATCAGCTGGGTGCCGGGATACCAATTCCCTACTTCAGTACTTGGCTAGTATTAACACTTCAGCTGGTGCCAGTAAAGTTCAAGACAAACCTGAATCAATATTAAAAAATGAACATGGACCAGACAGGGCAGCCAAATGTTACTCTTGTGGCAAACCTGGACATAAGGCAAGTAGATGTCGCAAAAGTAAGGATAATTCTAAAATAAATAGAAACAAAGAGAACCAAAAATGCACGTTCTGTGAAAGGCCAGGCCACACTGAAGCTGACTGTTTCAAAAAGAAAAACAAAAACAAACTTGTTCGTTTTGTAATATTGATGGTCACACATTGGAGGAGTGCAGGAAGAAGTCTAGAACAGGTCCCCAAAATCGTTTAGTTCGCAAGGTCCAAACTATATGCTATGATGCATCAGACAAGAAATATTTCAAGGATGTGCTTGTTAATGGAGCTGCTGCGAACGGTTATATAGATTTTGGCAGTACATGTAACACCATGAGACAGAGTTTCCGTGAGATGCAGAACTTGGAGCTGATGCCCAACGATAATACCGTTATCAAAGGATATGGTGATGGATTAACAATACCATTGGGGATTGTTTCAACTTCTCTTGTAATTGATGGTGTGGAGAAGGTTAATAAACTTTACGTTGTTCAAGATGACCTGCAAGAAGTTGATGTTCTCATAGGGCAGCCTTTCACAGAATCGCCAAACCTTGTTATTGTAAAAACCTCAACGGAGCTTAACATGTATGAAGATGATATGGCAATTCAAGTGACTGAGTTGTGTGATTCTTTTGACAAGATACAGTTGTATCCACAAAATGGTACAAAACTCACCCCTGGAGTAAACAAAGTATTAGTCAGACCAGATCCTGTTGTTGACGGTGTTATGAATATTAGGTTCAGCGAACAAAGAAAACCCTTATGTGAGAAAGATGTTATAGATGACAATGTTGAATTACATGAAGGTCAGGCTTTTATTAAACTTATCAACAGGACAAACCATATTTTAGAATTAAAAGAAAAAGACTGTGTTGCCAGAGCAGTGTTGAAAGACCAATCCTGTGATGGTAATATTAAGGTGGGTGATCAATTAAACGAAAACCAGAAGGCATCCTTGAACGAAATGCTGACTAAATATGAGCACTGCTTTTCTGGTGATGGAATGGCATTGGGGAACTGTAGTGTAGAGATGAGCATAAAGCTAACCGAAGATAAAATTATAAACTACAAGCCGTATCGAGTGTCATTTCATGAAAGAGAAATTATAAAAAATATTATTGCCGAACTGCTCAAGGCGGGCATCATTGAAAATTCTAAATCCCCATTTGCAAGCCCTGTCCTGCTTGTCAAAAAGAAAGATGGAGGTCATCGATTGTGCATAGACTACAGGGCACTTAATAAAATCACTGAGAAGGAGCGGTATCCTTTACCCGTCATACAGGACCTACTAGACAGGTTGGTGGGCCAGTCAGTATTCTGTTGCTTAGATTTGGCCAACGGTTACCATCAAATCAAAATTGCAGATGATTCAAGACCGCTTACTGGATTTGTAACGCCGGATGGCCATTACCAATATAAAATGATGAGTTTTGGCCTCTGTAATGCCCCAGCAGTATTCCAACGAGCCATGAACGACATACTGGCGCCAGTAATTCATGAGTGTGCTGAGGTTTACATAGATGATGTCATTGTGTGGGGCAAGGACACCCAGGAATGTCTTGACAATTTAGAGAAGGTGCTGACCTTGATTGAAAATGCAGGTGTCAAATTGAAGAAAGCCAAATGCTCATTTCTTACTAACAGCGTTGAATACTTAGGGCATGAAATATCGGGTGGTGAGATAAGACCTTCACCTCACAAAATCATTGCTGTTTCCAATTTTAAGACACCTACAAATGTTCATGAGTTACGACAGTTCCTCGGACTCGCCAGTTACTTTCGAAAATTTATTAGGAACTTTGCGAGCATTGCACGACCACTTACTCTACTGACGAAAAAGTCTGTGGAGTGGCGCTGGGGACCTGAACAAGATCAAGCCCAAAACAATCTCAAGGATATCCTTACCTCCGATCCAGTGCTGGCAATTTATCACCCGGACAGAGAAACCCAAGTACACACCGATGCGTCGAAGGCTGGACTTGGTGGTGTACTCATTCAACGGCAGCTAAATGGTGAGATGAAAGTAGTCGCTTACGCTAGCCGACAAACATCGGAAACAGAACAAAGGTACCACAGTTTCGAATTGGAAGCACTTGCTGTGGTGTTCTCTGTCAATCGTTTCAGAGTATATCTTTCTGGTGTTAAGTTTCGAGTCGTGACTGATTGCTCTGCTTTACGGATGGCTTGGTTGAAAAGAGACTTGTCACCACGCATCGCCCGTTGGTGGCTCGATCTACAAGAGTACAATTTTGAGGTTGACCATCGACCGGGGACATCTATGGCGCACGTGGACGCCCTGAGTAGAAACCCCATGACAGTGAAACACATACAAGAAAAGGACTTAATTGATGCGTTACAGGATGATGACAAAGAAATTCAGGCATTGCTTCTGAATTTGAAACTGGAACAAGATGCCAACAAGAAAAAGAAGGACGGACTATCGAAGGACTATAGAGTCGTAGACGGACGGTTAATTCGTGTAATAGATAATGAGTTGAGACCGGTTCTCCCTAAGAGTGCGAGATTCCATATTATGAAGATTTACCACGACGAACATGGGCATCTGGGAACTGAAAAGTGTCTTGAGGAAATACGAGCTAAATATTGGTTTCCGAAGATGAGAAAATATGTGACAAAATATGTGGCAAGTTGTCTTGGATGCCAGTTTACAAAGAAGCCAACTGGGAAACAACCGGGTCTATTGCACCCTATCCCGAAGGTGGCCGTGCCATTTCACACCTTACATGTGGATCATCTGGGCCCTTTTTGTAAGAGCAATGGGAAGACATATATTTTTGCGGTCATCGACGGCTTCACTAAATTCGTGTGGTTAGAGGCCGTTGCTGCGGCGAATGCCAAAGGAGCAATTTCTGCATTAAGTAGACTGAGCCAAACATTTGGATATCCCGAACGAATTGTTAGTGACCGAGGCACAGCCTTCACGAGTAAGGAGTTCAAACAATTCTGTGACACAAACGCCATCAAACACGTTTTAAACGCTGTGGCATCGCCACGGGCGAATGGGCAAGTCGAACGTTTAAACCGGACGATTTTAAATTCATTATCAGCTCACATGGGTGATGATCAAAAAGGATGGGATGCATACTTGCCTAAGGTTCAATTAGGTTTAAATTCGACTTTAAGTCAAGGGACAGGCAAGTCACCTTTAGAGTTGCTGTGTGGCTTAAGACCCCGTTTACCGAATGATTTGCAAGGGGCAGTCTACAGTGGTGACGTATCGACTTCCCGAGATGAAGCTGCTCAGACAATTGAAGCGAATGCAGCTCAAATGAAAACGCGTTATGACAAAGATCGGCGAGCTGTAGAACCTCTACTTACGGGCCAGTTGGTTATGGTGGAACGAAAAATATTACGTCCTGGTCTAGCAAGTGGGAAACTGGTCCAACGATACGCAGGACCATACAAGGTTACAGCTGTGCTACCTAACGACCGCTATGAGGTCACATCATACACGAAAGGTAAACAAGCTTACAAAAACATAGTTGCCCGCGATAAAATTAAGATATGGCATAACAGAAACCGAGATTCTTCATCTGATGAAGATCTGACTGAGCAGTAATGAGTCAATCTACTGACTGCCATGTAAATACTTGCGATCCACTATCATATTTCATGATTAGCTTTTGCCTCAGGGGCCTACCTAACATCACCTCACCATCAAACGCTTGCCTGCGGGGCCTTCACAGCGTTCACCTAAGTGCTTGCTTTCGGAGCCTTATAGCACGAGTCTCTGTGACTAACTAATGAACGCTTGCCTAAGGGGCCTACACAGCGTATAACTAAGTGCTTGCTTTCGGAGCCTTATAGCACGAGTCTCTGTAAATAACCCATTAAACGCTTGCCTACGGGGCCTACATAGCGTATACCTAAGTGCTTGCTTCCGGAGTCATATAGCACAAGTCTCAGAAATTAACTACTCAAACGCTTGCCTACGGGGCCTACACAGCGTATACCTAAGTGCTTCCTTCTGGAGCCTTATAGCACAAGTCTCAGAACTAACTAACCAAACGCTTGCCTTCGGGGCCTACTCAGCGTTTGTTAAAGTCTACAACCAGACGCTTGCCTTCGGGGCCTACTCAGCGTTTGATGAAGTCTACAACCAGACGCTTGCCTTCGGGGCCTCACAGCGCTAAAAGCTCATGCCTTATATGGTGAAGATCGCCGGTGGAAGCATGCAGCAAGCAGAGCCGTTGTGCTAGCGTGACAAGCTGAAGACAATCTCCTTCAGGGACCGAAGGACTGCAGGATGGCCGAGCTGTTAGATGAAGAAAATCGATATACGTAGAACAACACTAGTTGTCGATGGTTACTCGGACATCACTATTGCATCTTGACAGATGGATTGCCTCCTTTTTTTCGAACCTCGCGTGGCTTACTTGTGAAAAGTGTATTTTAAAGTAATAAAGCTGTTCCAGTGCTAATTTGTGTTTTAATAGTACCTACTTAACACCGCTCGACTGCAACAAAAAGTTCATTTGATAAGAAATCCTTGAATAGGTATAACAAACAATTAATATTCATCGCAAATCTTTAAAAATTATTGCATTTTGGTCAATCGGCGAGGCGGCGAATAGGTAGGTATCAAACGGAGGCGGCGGCGTGGTGGCGGTGTGCTTTGTGCCGTGTGCCGAGCGAGAATAACCTAGATCGTCCGTCAATACCACGCAGTAGGTAGATAGTTCGGTGAGGTAAGGTATTTAAATACATACTTAAAAGCCAGTACAAGAGTAGGCTGTAATATATTACCTACCTATTAACAATAAAATGGTAAGGTAAGACTAAAGTAATAAAACGGGTAAAGATTTTGTTCCCACGGGAAAACTGTTAGCAGTGGTCGCAACCGCTTGATTGGCCGCTAGTCTGGAATAAAATTATTGGCACGTGACAGCCCCGACTTAAAGCGCGGGAGAGTGCGGGGCGTTACGGGCTGCGGGGGGAAGTAGGTGTTTAAAGCGCGGCTTTTGGGGCCCAGACAAAGGAGTTTCGCTTCTATACGCCAGTATTATTATCTATTCTTATGGCAACGGCAACACAGGCTTGCCTGTGGCATAAGAATAGATAATAATACTGCGTATAGAAACGAAACTCCTTTGTCTGGGCCCCAAAAGCCGCGCTTTAAATACCTACTTCCCCCCGCAGCCCGTAACGCCCCGCACTCTCCCGCGCTTTAAGTCTGGGCTGTCACGTGCCAATAATTTTATTCCAGACTAGCGGCCAGTCAAGCGGTTGCGACCGCTGTTAACAGTTTTCCCGTGGGAACAAAATATTTACCCATTTTAAAGTCTTACCTTACCATTTTATTGTTAATAGGTAGGTACAGAATTTTAAAATAGGTGCAAAACATACCTACGATACGAATGTGCTTAATTATCATTATCAGCTAACAATTACTTAGGCACCTAGGTAGTTTAAATTAGAAAATAAAAACTAGGTACCTACGTAAGTAAAAATAGGAGTACACACAACAATTACGTATAATAACGAATGGTAGGTACCTAGGTATTTACTGTAAAATCATCACTTACCTTGGCTTATCTTTAGGCAAATTAAAAAAACTTAGATGCGGAGTCTTCCTCGCATCACTTTTGCAGCCATACACACCACAATAATTCGGCATTGCTAAATTTTTCACAAAAAATGAAAATTCGACCCGCATGACGAACGTTTCCGCGGCGAAGCGCACTCCCGACTGAATTGTTCTCTAAGAGACAGCCAGACGGATTGACCTTGAGCGCGTCTGGAGCGGGAGTGTCATCTCTATGTGATTTCTACTCTATGCCTGTGGATAAGTCCGGCTGAACGATCCCACTAAGCGGTGGAAGGCTCCGTAAGGGGCCGCCTGGCTCGCGACCGCCATCCCACCGAAGTCTGGCGCCAAGTAGCTTGCTGCGTTCCGTTAGTGTGTGGGAGTGCCAGTGCCTTAACAGGCTTCTTCTGGGTGAGCTCGCTCCATTTTAGACTCTGTCTCTGTCCTATGACCTAGACTAGAGCAAACTCATCAATAATTAATAAAAAAAAAACTATGGAAACTAAAAAGCTGACATTAATACTTACATACTTTATTTGTAAATACATAGAAAACTCTTAGACTAAACACAAATATCTGAAAATTTATTTTACAAATATTTGTGCCTTGTGGGGATCGAACTCACGACCGTCTGTGTAGCAGGCAGGGGTACTATCCCCTTAGCCATCGGGCCAGTTGATTTTTATCTTTCTTAATTCGGTTTGTTTATATTTTGTCCGTGTGTTTTCTACTTTGTAATATTTGGAACAAATTCATTTGTAACTAAACAAACCAACCAATAACAAAACCGCGCCTTCCTTAATAAGGCCATTAATATTCTTTAAGATCCTAAGTCAGATCAAAATAAGTTGCGGGTCACTAAAGCTGTTTGTGGCAACTTTTCAAAGTCGTTTACCCATTAGACTCACTGCCAATTAGACCCAGTGGGTCCAAAATGCGACATTACATTTTACCTACAGAACCTATAGCAAATATCTGTTAGACGCCCGTGGTCAGGCGAAAAGGCCGTATGATGCCGGCTTAGAAAAGCATCACCCCATTTCTTTCCCATGGAAGTCGTAAGAAGCAACTGAGGGACTGAAGGGTGTGTATTGCAATTTCGGGCGATGGGCTGACAACCTGTCACTATGGCGAAGCACCATTATCCGAACGACCCTCAAAAATTTTTCAGACGTGGCGTAGATGTCTGTTTTCGCGTCTACACTCTGCCAACCCCGCAAGGGATTATAGGCGTGATATGTGTGTGTGTGTGGTCAGGCGAAGTTTGGTATAAACTGCAGTCCGCACCTCAATGCATTAAAACCAAATAAGTTACAACTTTATGCAAGACGTAACAAAATAGCATAACAAGCGGAAATTTGGTCAAAGTCCTTATGAAACTCAACAACTTTCCCCATGGACATAGGTCAAAAATAATGTACCGCTCAAACTTAATTAATCCTTTTTAAATATTTAGATCCTTTTTACCCGAGGGGAAAGTTGTTCAGTTTCATGAGTATGAGTACCTTGACTTCCTTTCAGCTTGTTGTTCCCTTTTTGTTACTTGCTGTAGAAACTGAATTTAAATCGTAAGAACTCACGAATTCAATTTATTTTATTTTATTAAATACTATAATATAATTAATTGAGATTTACTTGCTGTCTGTACTAAATTTTCCGTGATTTTATCAGTGGGTCTGATTGTGACCTGTTCTAATTGGAAGTGGGTCTAAAAGTGAAAGTCTCTTTCACAAATGGTGTCATCAGAAGGTTGTATTGAGCGCGCAATCTACAGTGTTTAAAATTCATTGCAGGTTTCTCATCGGGTTCCCAACGCCTCACGCTTCTGAAAGCTTTGTCACGGTTTACGCTTTTTAACCTCAGTGAGATTTGAGCAATATCCGACTTCGGTTAAGCATTTGAACTTTAATAATACATACATACACATATCACGCCTGTAATCCCTTGCGGGGTAAACAGCTGCAAAAACGGTCATTTTCGCCACGTCTGACAAATATTTGAGGGTCATGCGGAAAATAGTGTATCGCTATAGTGACATGTTGTCAGCCCATCGCCTAAAATTGCAATACACACCCTCGAGTCCCATAGTCACCTCTTACGACTCCCAAGGGAAAGAAATGCTATTCTAAGCCGGCATCACACGGCAATCTAAGCCAGCATCACACGGCAATTTAATAATAAACCGTGTTATTACAACAAAAAGTTAAACTGTGTCTTATGCGATTGACAACGATAAATCTTATAGAAAAATAGTGTGTTTGATAGATTTTTGAATAAAGCTAGTAGATAAGTTAAGAAATCTAATGATTCTGTAAGATTTTAAAAGTTTGGGTGCTGAAATTAGTATGCAGCCTAGGAAGATGTTAATAAAAAATATGGTGTAAAAATGTTAGTCCCAAATATTTATTTAAAAGCCTAGAAAGTGTAAATATGTTAGTCGCAAATATTTATTTATGTAAATATTTATTACACTACAGTCCACAGTGATAATTTTATAAAGATTTATTTATATTTTAAGGGGTGAAACAAGATCCTTAAACGAAACCATTTTCTCCAAGAAACAAGTGGAAATATGAAAAAAAAATTGAACCTCAAACAAGATTTGTTGGCCGGCCGGGTCAATTTGTATGGGAGGGCCAAATTATGTATGTATGACCGATTCTCAAAAAATTGGCCCCAAGTTATTATTTTTGCATGTTTTCAAAAAGTTAATGTTTTCGCGAAAAATACAATTTTGTTACCTAGAAAAGTGTTTTTTTATTACTTATTTAATGGAGGGAAGCTTTTTTTTAAATTACTTTAGGAAATATTGGCAATCTCAGTTACGAGATTGGCAGGTGAACGACAACGTCATCAGGTTAACGACACGAGGTGCAGGTTATCGACATTTCAGTACAAATTTACTAAGTCACATCAGCAGGTTAACGACAAGGGTTAGCAGTAGTAATAACTCTGCAATAAAAACACCAAATACAGAATCATTTATCAACTTTAATTCTTACAGTGCATATAAGAACCTTCTTGCACTTCAAATAAATAAATTATATATTATAATAATAAATAAAATAAAAATTTTCCTCGTATACAGTTTTTGAGAAAAATCATGATATTGTTTATATATTGTTTTTTAATAAATATAGGACTATTTTGGTTTATTCAGAAAGCTATTAAACAAGTAAATAGATCATTACTTCTACTGTAAATCCAGTATTTCTATAATAATTGTCGCTAACCTGTTATCTATGTCGTTCACCTGTATTTCTCGGACAGGTGAACGACATGCAGGTGAACGACAATTTAGTAGTTATTTTGTCATCACAGGAATATTATTACGTATATGGATTACCCACTCAGACACAAGACAGGAAACACTTGTTTACACCATAATGACTTACTATCAATTGAATAGATAACACAGTACTTCACATACAAAAGGCATAATAACGACAACTTAACCGTTACAAACTCCAAAAACCAATATAAACATCGCCTTTTCTCTGGAAACTGCACAACTGACGCGGCCTCCTCCTGGCAGGTGTTTGCGAGTGACTGGCTCGTTCGGCTCGTGAGGAGTGAGGCGGGGGAGGTGAAGTGGTACTCGCGGTGCGATCGTGTTTTCGCGTTTGCAGGTAAACGGCAAAAATAGGCGTACAAAAACTTAAACTTGTATAAATATATAAAAACCACGGATATAGAATTATTAAATTGTGTGATTCTAATATTGAGGATATTTGCAAATAAAATGGTGTTGTAAAATATTTTTTATTTGTATATAAATATCTTTTTTGGATGCTTAAACTTGAGGATATCGTGTCGAGACACACAAGTTGGCGACAAAATATGCTTGTAAAGTAATTTAAAAGAATATAATGTACCTTAATTTATATCATTCACACATGGCCTCTATGCAAGAAACCTCTTAATTATCGAATGTGGTAAAAGGTATCAGCTGAATGCGTAAATAAAAAAAATATCTGTTGAAAACTGATGTACAGGTTGCGTGGCCATTTTTTTGAGAATCGGTCGTATGTATTAACTTTATTGTACCACAAACCAAATATACAATGACAGTAAAGGATGGAATAAAACAAGAGGCAATAAGTGATCTCTTTCAGTCAACCTTTGAGAGACTCAGAGGATATCATATGTATTTTGCAGGTACTACATTATTATTTTTCACAATTCTACCTATTTTCCTTGGCGAAAGGCGGTTTCTGCACAATGACAGACGGACGGACGTATTTTTGTGTCACGCATCCATCTGTCAGATGAAAGAACAAATTTTCAAAAAACAGTTACCATGGCACACTGTAATACATGCGATTTGACCAATGTGTTGCACATACGTGTCCTTCATAATTCGCCAAAGTTTTTGAAAACTTGTAAAATTTTCAAGCGCGGGCATGATTTGACCTGCGACTTTAGCATTGCTAGTGGCGACGCCGCTTCCATCTGGGCTACCGCAGCTCATATCTTGCCCGCCAATTTTGCAAGTGTATTTTAATGCCAGTAACGCTTGGCATGGCTCCATCTACCGGGTTAGTTTTGCAACTAATTCTATCTTTACAGATTTAATGTAGTCTAAGCGATGAAAACCCGCGATAAATTGAATACCAAATTTTCGGGAAGTGTTTTAAAAATCTGGTATTCGCCAAAGTTGTTCAAATTCGTATACTAGTTCTTCCCTTGAATATTTTCACCAATTTTCTTATCTGGTATATCAGCAAAATGGAGCTGAAATGAAAAAATGTGTTGTACGAAAACAAACATATCACCCCACGACATTCTGCTATTCGAATTGGTAAAGCGTACATGAAACACGCATTTCTCAATTCGCGCATTGACTTGTTGTAGGATCCGATGTGAATGCTAAGATAAATCGCACACGGACCGGACGAAATTACGGAGAAATGACACCCTATAATCCCTTTCGGGGTAGGCAGAGTGTTCACGGCCGCTACCGCCACGACTGACAAACATATATGAGGGCCGTTTCAGAAAAAACGTGTATCACTATAGTGACAGGTTGTCAGCATGTCCCCTACAATTGTAATATACATGAAATCTCTCAGTCGCCTCTTACGACACCCGCGGGCAAGAAAGGGGTTTCTCCCTGTGACAGCCGCAATATGATGCTGTGTGTGACATGATATCCGTTTTTTCCGTAAACTCCTATAGTCAAAAAAACGCAGCCGTACACCGGAAAAACTTGTGGTGCGTGTGAGAGCCGCCTGACTTGCGTGTAGGATCCAATGTTAATGCTAAGCGCTGTACATTCTGTGCGATAAAACCGTTTATCTACCGTCATTTGTGCAAGTTGACACAGAATTGGGTATGCTAGATCTTTTTTTATGGCTTGTTTTGAAAACATAAGTCATTTTATGAAACCAATATTGTTTTTTTGAAATTGGTACATACATACATACATACATCGCGCCTATATCCCTTACGGGGTAGGCAGAGTGTTAAGGGCCGTAAAACGGATATTAACACCACGTCTGACAAAAGCTTGAGGGTCAACTAGATACTTGTGTATGACTATAGTGACAGGTTGTCAGCCCATCGCTTAAAATTTCAATACACATCCCTCGAGTCCTTTAGTCGGCTCTTACGACACCCATGGGTTAGAAATGGGGTGATGCTATAGTAATATTATTTATTTCTATTTTGATATTTACTTTTGCCGTGCGATGCCGGCTTAGAATAGCATCATCCCATTTCTTTCCCGTGGGAGTCGTAAGTGGCAACTAAGGGACTTGAGGGTGTGTATCGCAATTTTAGGCGATAGGCTGACAACCTGTCACTATGGCGATACACAATTTTCCGAATGACCCTTCGTCGCCTCTTACGACACCCACGGGAAAGAAATGGGGGATGCTATTCTAAGCCGGCATCACGCGGGTTAATAATTATAATAATATACGTACGTACATACATACACATACACATATCACGCCTATTATCCCTTGCGGGGTAGGCAGAGCGCAAACGGCCGCATAAAACGGAGATTTACTCCACGTCTGACATATATTAGAGGGTCATTCGGAAAATTGTGTATATAATAATAATAATAATAGTCACAAATGAAATAGTTATATAAATTCTTAAAATACGTCACAATTTAATGGGCCGGTTAACCACTTAAAATATTTTCAGATAATTATTTTACATTTTACACAACGTAAGGGATGTGGGCAATATTTCAGCTTATTTATTTTGGAAAAGCGAGCCATGTGGGCAAGTCAAGAGTAGGGTAGGATACTGGGTAGGGTAAATCCGGGATAATCTTGTTGCCACAAGTTTATGTTGCTGATAACTTTATTTCCCTGATGTTTATACCACACAATGGACTCGAAAACTGAACTTCGACAACGCTACTCCGACATTATTTTATTTCGACGTTACTTAACTCCGAAATCAATATACTCCGATATAAGTTTACTCCGACATTCCTCTACTATAACTTTACTATATTTCAACATTAATTCACTCATATATCATGACACTCCGACATTTTTAATTTATGCCTGTTTTCAATGAAAATATGAAATACTTACACATGACTGGTCCGATGGCATAGTAGTAGTAGTACCTAGTAGTCGTCGTAGTAGTAGTAGTAGTGGTTTTGATCCCCACACAGCACAAGTATTTGTAAGTTATTTTTTATTTTTTTGTGTTGAGTCTTGGTGTTTTCTATCTATTGTATATTCACAAAAAATAAGTATTTTTGTATTTTATTTAGTTCACTTGTTCCCATATTAGTGATAGGTTTTATTGTATGTAATTAAATTAAATTAATTTGAATGTAATGCATTGTTACCTTGGGACTCTACCTGAAGACATTGTCAATTGTAAAATTTTGTAAATAAATGAATTGAATTGAATATTAGAAGCTTCGCTTAGTTTGGGGCTAGATGGCACTGAGTGATATGTTCAAGATATTTATTAGTTGTTTTATTATGTCGCTTGCTCGTCCGGCGTACAGTAACAATCGCATTTCTACCTAAAGGTGTCTTAAAGGGTGACTACGGTGTGGTTCTAGGGAATGGGAAGCAGCGTTTCCTTGGAATGAAAAATCTTGCACTGCGCTTGCCAATTTGCCTGCCAAGCATGCTGATTATGGCAAATACCTCCCAAAAGGCACTAGGGGAGGCCCCTGTCCAGCAGTGGACTGTTGTGGCTGCTGATGATGATGATGATGTGGTTGCTTGCTCACCGATTCGACAAACGTATTGTTAAACCTTGGTGTCAAAAGTCTTACAAAGGGTACCTAAGAATTTATCACACTACTCGCTTCTACTATTAGCCCTTTGGTAGACATCCATGTGTGGGTTTTTTTCTATGTGCGTGTGTCAATTCAAGACCTATTCTTATCACGGCGGTATCCGTTGGATACGTGGGTAGCAGTATCAACCTACCCTTAAGAGATCAACTTAAACTCATTTTTCATTCAGTTTATACGAAGAACCTGTAAAGGTGGATCTCTGAAGGGTTGATACACTGCCAATAGTACCGCTACCCACATACCCGGTGGAATCCGTCCAGATTTGAACAGGCTTTTATACTTGAAACGAGATTACGTAAGTCAAAGCAAATCGCTATTACAAAAGCTAAACTAATTAATGCCCAATAGTCAAAGAGCAAACCTGATTTCGAACTAAACTCAGACCAGCGGAACTGCAATTTAGATTCAAATACAATTGAATTGAACCCAATATCTACTGTAGCGAGACACCGAAGATGGTTAAATACCGTTGCTACGAAACCGCTACGTCGTAGCCAATGTATGTGATGTGCTACGGTGACGTCATTGTAGCATTCTTAAAGCAAAAGCTAGGATACTAGTGGCCTATGTTATGAAACAACAGGCTACAAGTCTACAAGTGAAATTCTTAGTACATCGCGTAAGCGGTATTGTTCCTGGTATCATAATGGCTAACCAACTACGCAAAAAACATCGAATTTCATCTGTAGAATTGTGGCCTGTAGTTTGACAATATCAGGCTCCCTGTGACTGTAAAGGACATACACTATAACAAGAACAGTTCGAATATCTGCATTGGCCAGAATACGAACCCAAGGTCTATTGAATTATCCCAAACATAAAAAAGTTAAAAACCTTTTTTTATAAAACTTTCAGATGTGGTTGTAAGAAATAACCAAATCTCAATACACACACTACACTACAGGATTTTGTAACACAAGTAAATTAGGTAGCCACATACAGGATGTTAAAAATTTTGCTGCAATAATTAAGGGGTAAACCATTCTTATAATACTGAACAACTTTCCCCAAGGAACATAGGCCAAGATTTGAAAAAATGTTCCAGCTGCCCGAACTATTTGTATGGGAGGTCCAATGTTTTTTCATTTTCGTGGGCTGGTCCATCCCTTAAAATATTACATACATTTTGAGTTTTTAACTCTTCTGAATATTCTAAAAAAAACGCTTGAAGTTATATGCTAAAAGTTTTTTAAAAACCGACACGTTCTAAAAACATAGTCTGTTTACTGCATTGTGCATGGTTCTCAATAAGCCAGAGATACGTTGTTTTGTAATTGAATTGATCCGAACGTCTGTTTGTTACCAGTCGTATTTCGGGCTATTTCAATTCGATGTATACTTATAGCAGTGTTTTCAAACTGCTTCTTATTGTTTTTGTGGCGGCCGATGTGACGTAGTGGTAGTGCGACTGCCTGCGACGCAGAGGTTCCGGGTTCGATTCTCGGTGGGACACTCACAAATTTGATATTTATCACTTTGTGAATTTGTTCGCAGTTTAGTTAGAACATTGCAGGGTGAACCACCTGATCGCCCGAAAAAAAATGGTTCTGTGCTACTGAGGGCACGTTAAACCGTCAGTTCCGGTTGCTGTCTATGATTGCTTAGACGGCGGTCGGTTCAAAAACCATGTCAGAGGCCTACTACTAGTAGTAGGCGATTGAAAAACTCTGACACCCGGGGTTCATCGTGTCGTTGGACGACTCAGTGTCCCACACGAAAAGAGAAGAAGAAGAGAAGAGAAAGTAAGTTAATTTTTTGTTACTTTAATGCTTTTTTCGATAGTAGTCCTATCAGTTGGCGCAAGACGGCTACGTTTCGATGCGCATCAATATATTTATTACATGTATAGTAATAATCAGTAGGTAGTATTTTTATTAATTGCCGGAAATGATCCTTCCTTCTTATATACGTATCTGTTACTTGTGCTTTGCTTCGTAGAAATAAGGCTCCCTATTTGTACATTTCATCATCATCATCATCATCATAGAGTGCCATCTTCACATTGAAGTTTGGAGGAACCGTCGCGGTCTTACACTGCCCTTTTAACCTGTACCCGATATTATCAAACTACAGGCTACAATTTTACAAGTGAAATCCGATATTCAGTCGGGTAGCCATTATGATACAAAAAGTATTAACCAGCTACGCAATGTACTAAGAATTTCACCTGTTGACTTGTAGCCTGTAGTTTCATAACATAGGCACCTGGTAGTCCTGTATTCTTTATAGTTCAACTTCTACCACAAAAATACCCAAAGAAAACCTTTGAGTAAAGATTAAAACACACTGATAATATAACTTAAGAATGCTCAAAGTTGGCTCAATGTAATAAATCATAATTTTTGACTGACGGAAATTGCCTTCAGTTTCACATCGTTCTAAATTAATTAACTTACAATCTGTTATCAAATAGACAGTCTTTATTAAATTTTAATTTTCTCTTATAACACAATCATGAATTTAAGGAGATAATTAGTTCATTATGGCTTGCCGCCGCCACTTATAAACGATAAATCATCTGTGGCGAGCATCTTTTTCAGATAAAATTAAAATCGTTACGTGTTAGAGTATTTAGCACCATGTCAATAAATGTGAATAATTGAACTACTGCATAAACTACATACATACATAAATCACGTCGCTTTCCCGGAGGGGTAGGCATTGACTACATCCTTCCATACTTCTTTCACCTCCTCTACATTCATCAATCTCTTCATGCACGCTCGTCGGTTCATGGTACTCTTGACCTGACCTTTCTTTAGCACGTCCCCGATTTGATCGGTATGGGAACGTCGGAAGGGGAAGACATCAACGAACGTACCTCGATCAAATCGAGGACGTGCATAATACAATAGACACAACAGTTCACTGCTAGACATGGATCTTTTCCTCACCCCTTATTAAAAGCATGATTAAGACCCCTATCGCACTGTTCCCGAGTACACGATCCAGCATCCATTGATGGTTATCTTGAGTGCAATGAAATTACACCCATAAAATAACCAGCAATGTATGCCAAACTGTGCACGGTATTCAAACTAGTGAAAAGCTGTTGAAAAGAAATTAAGACGATATTGGTCTGGTTGTAGAACGGCTCAAGCGGCGTCGACGCTCATTAACTGAGGGCAAGTTTTATCGACTTTATGTCAATTAATTTCAATTTCATTTTCCTGATAAAAACGGAAACCGCTAAATGGAGTTAGATGTGCGCCGACCCTAAAGTTATTAAAGGTTAGAAAAAAATTAACGTCAAGTTTTCTACGGCTGCCGAGTTTCCACATCAACTGTGATTGTGAATCTACAAGTTCACAATGTGACTGCTATTTAGCAGTCAACTTTTTACAAATTTGTCGCGTTTATAGTACATCAATATTGTAATGACAATCCGACATAATTGTCAAAATCTGTCAATTTTGTCGGTTTGCACAGGGCCACGTTTTTGAGAAACAATGTAGTTTAGGCACAGTCAAGATTACTTAACACTTTAAACCATCTTGTCATAAAAAGGCAGACCAAATATTTTATTTGAACCTGCAACTTTCGGTGCACCCTGAAGACTCATCTTTTTTTATTCCCATCCAAACGGATACCATGTAACAATGCATGCGATTTCACCAAGGTGTTTGACAGACGCACCTGTCATTGCGTCATAGTTTTGGACGCGCTTTTGATATTCATTGCGGACTTTATCTAAGAGGGCGACTCCCGTTGAACAGTTGTGCAAGTCGCTTCAAATTCCATACAACGCAGATTTTTCAAGTTTTTTGTATTTGGTCATTTTATCATTAACCTAAAACAATCCAGTGTTTTTAACAAAAACCTAAACTATTTAAGATTTATAGTTGGTTTACTTACTTTAGGGCGAGATGGCGCTGTGTGGGAATTGTCAAGATTATTTATTCTTCTTCTTTTCGGGTCAATGACAGTCGACCCCTGAATTACAGATGTTGTGCCAAATCAAACACCTATATCGTTTATGACTTTAACTTTTGCCACACGCCGGTGTTTAACCAAAAACCTAAATATTTGACAAAAAAATATATTTTAAAATAATCCTATTTGATTTTAATATATTTGATTGGAGCGTTAATTAATTTCACCAGAATAGCATAATATAGAAATCATAAGAGGCATTAAATATAAATGGAAAAGCTATTAAGATTTATGGTAATAGTGTGATGACGCTATTAGCCGTACCGACATTTGCCGCAGGGCAATCACACTATATTCTGTAGATTAATATCGCAGCAATACTGATTATACATAAGCAAGGTTAGGGTTGCCACTATACTCGTAAGAAGGTATAAACCTTGAGTTGCTAATCGAGAAACATTGTCATTTTGTATTATTATTGTGATATTTTTTAAATTAGTGTTACGATTTACGTGCCGTGTGGTGCCGGCTTAGAATAGCATCACCCCATTTCTTTCCCTTGGGAGTTGTAAGAGGCAACTAAGGGATTTGAGGGTGTGTATTGCAATTTTAGGCAAAGGGCTGACAACCTGTCACTATGGTGATACACAATTTTTCGAATGACCCTCAAGTGTTTGTCAGTCGTGGCGTAAATTACCGTTTTGCGGTCGTTTGCGCTCTGCCTGCCCCGCATAGGATTATAGGCGTGATATATGTATGTATTTACGTGACTGAAAATGTAGAACTTTAATTTTAATCATATACAGATAAGCTTTTAAGCTTTTAAGCTTATCTGTATACCATTTTTTTGCAAATATAAGTATGAATAATTAAAGGTTTTTGCAACTTGTATGAAACTGCATACAACGTACCGCAGCACCACTGTCATTTGCCGTTTACCGGCATGTCCAAGTTGCCACTCCTCTCCTCAGCAGTCAACTAGCAGCAGACAAGATCCCCAAAAGTGGCTAAAATTTGCGTGAACTGTAACTTTAAAATAAAATACCGTTGCTTGCAAAATTTATCAAGAGATTGCTATTTGGTAGCGACCGTGTGCTTACCTCATCAAATTCATGTGTGTACCTAAAGCAATAGAATTGAGCTCTATTTAAACCAAAATCCATAAATTTTGGCGATGCCGATTAGTGATTACTAATTAGGATTATTCAGTGGTAGTGGTAGGGTTGTGCTTCGTTATTATAACAATAATCACATACTCTTTTTGCTCATTTTACAAATTTTTTACCAATTTCGTGAATTTGATAGAGGGGGTGATTTTTTTAATTATAAGGTCGTGCGTTTCTTTGTAAGTTTGTATTTAATAGCTAATTAATAACTAGAGAATGAGGAAAAGTGTTCTCTGATATTTTTATTACTGAAATACAATAAATTAATTCACACCGCAAGCGTATACCACGTGACGCAGTGTCAAAATAATAAGAGTATCAAGAAATAAGTATGTAAGTATCAATGTACTATGGTTGATTTTGCACTCACAGTCACAGTGCTTATTTTCATAAATGAAAATAATAAATTGAAAAAATGTTAGAGACTACTATAATGAGGACTAACCATAGTATTCGTTTAAAAAAAGAAAAAAATACCTTACACTAGTGGATGCTTGTTCTTCGCTTCAAGACGAAAATGAAAAGGTTGAAAATTTGAAGTGTTCTTCGAGGCGCCGCTGGTAGCTCAGTGGCAGAGCGGTGGGACGGTACTTCAAAGGTCCCGGGTTCAAACCCTGGCCGGCGCTAAAATTTGTTCAATTTCTTATTTTCATTTATGTAGGTATCATTAGTGGTAGGCAGCCCTATTTGATGACGCATAATACGCCCTGCCTCTACCATTGCTCTAACACGTAGTAATCACACTTGTGATTGTCGAGCAAACACTATCGAAACTCATCTGTGTCACAAATTAGAGAGACGGCGCGCGGGGCGCATTTACAGATGGTTCACATAATACTTTGCAGGCATTTTTAAAAGCCCCAAAAAACCTACCCAGACCTACCTAACCTACTATTCTGAATTAACAATCTTTCTAGGCTCTAAGTTCCAATCCAACCCCGATACAAAATACAATTAGTTGGTCTGACTGATATTATACCTATTGAACGACTCCATGTAATAGTTAGGAACCACTTAATTAATCATAATTCATAAACAGCCTTGATGAATCAGGATCATATTGTATATTGTCGACGTATTTGCAGTAATTATTATGTTATTAATTAGGATATTTGTATATACTATCTGTAGTATTTCGATTTACGTATTTGAGGGATCAACTGTAGGTAGTAGCTACTGGTGTTTCATACACACTACTAATTACCGTAAAAAATACATACAAATCACGCCTATAATCCGTTGCGGGGTATGCAGAGCGGAAACAGCCGCAAAAAACGGACATTTACGCCTCGTCTGACAAATATTTGTGGGTCATTCAGAAAATTGTGTATCGCCATAGTGACAGGTTGACAGCCCATAGCCTAAAATTGCAAAACACACTTTCAAGTCCCTTAGTCACCTCTTAAGACTCCCACGGGAAAGAAATGGAGAGACGCTATTCTAAGCCCGCATAACACGGCACAACCACCGTAAAAATACCATCTGATTGTTCGTAAGAAAGATGGTTCCGTGCTTCGGAGGGCACGTTAAGATGTCGCTCCCAGTTGCTGTCTATGATGACTTAGACGGTTGTTGTAACACAACTATGCCAGATGCGTACACCATCGGGTCGTTCGTCAACTCGGTATCCCTCACAAAAAGAAGAAGATACAAACTACAGTTAATTCAGGTTAACAAGTACCTAGGTATAAGTTGATCATTTAACAGATTTAACTGGATAAGTCGATTTTAATAGCATTTGCTGTTGCTACAGTACGGCTACCCCAATATGTCATATCTGATAGCTGTCTGATTGGTGCTAATGTTATGGCAGATTTTCCTTTTTTTACATCTCTTTTAGTATGGAACTGACATTATGCCAAATAAAGCTTATTGGGATACCTAACTTTAGTAATATGTATACTAAATATTATTGTCATCAAACTATAAGTTCGTTTTATTATTGTAGTTATGCTGTGTTGTATGATATTGTGAGTATATGGACACATAAATTTCATGAACACTAATGAACATTGAACATGCTTAATTAATACGAGATCTGGGTGTTACAAATTGAAACTTTCACGACTATATTGCGTGTACTAGTGACTGAAACCATAAACTTAGAATGGGATAGATAGATAGATAAAATGCTTTATTCATATTTCTGCATCACACACATTTACATTTATAGATAATCACGTAAAATTATATAAAATGCAAATTCTTAAAATTATTTATCTCACAAAATGCACACAGGTGTGCTGCAGTGATGTGAAAGTGGGCTGGTGATAAGAAACCCCTCTCCTCAAGAAACATGGGATGAAATATAAAAAAAGAAATTGGACTCCCATACAAAACATAGCAATGGACCAAGTTAATTTGTTTGACAGGTCCAATTTTAGGTATACAACTTGTTTATGAATGTGTGAAAAGAAAAAAAACGGAACCCTTATAGTAAGTATCACTTTTGTTATCCATCTGTCCGTCCATCCATCTGTCTGTCTATAAGTGGCCGTTTTTAGATATTTTTTGCTATAACTTTAAAACTAGCGAATATTTAATTGTGTTTGCAGGTTCTAATTTAACTTAGGGATAATACTAATACTTTCATTCACGCTGCGCCAGAGCGAAACAGGCCATAATTTGCACTCAAATTTTTGAGCGAGAGTTCACGGCTTTCTCGACATAGCTACTAGAGAAATATCGTTCTTATGTCTAATTCAGGCATTTTCATTAGAAAACGTATGTATACACCTAAATCATAGCATGAAAAATTGGTAATCTGTTAGATCCTCGACAATATCATATATATTTTTAATTTTATGTCTGTAATTGTCTTCATAAAACTGGTTTAAAAACCTTGCCTGCACACTGTCCCTGTCCTAAGCGTGAGAACTTGCCAGCGAGCGTATAATCCACTCGTGAACTTTTGTACTATATGTGATAATGATTCTCAACGCTAGTTGTCTTATCCTAAACTTAAATTACGCAACTGAATTATAAACCCACGTTTTTCGATTTCGTTTCTGATCCTTATGAGGTATTTAACAAATAAATTTTTACTTGCGGATCCTGGACTATCTTTGTGCTACGTTAACACTTCGCACCTACTCCTTCCGCTACCGCGAATATTTATTATCTTATCGCTAGGCAATTAAAATGTAAGTCAAGTTTCCAGCAACATGTATTGCGAGCAAGTTTCATATTGCTCGAAATACTTCCGCGAAAGTATCAACGTTCACACACTGCCATCATACTCTACTTGCAGCAATACAAGTGAGCGAGATAGCAATACATTCTACTCGCGCTCGTGCTGCCGCCGTTCCCTTGACTGCGCACAAAAAACCAACACTCGTGGGAGCACGGGACGTGGCAACGGCATGACGAGTAGTAGCGCAAGTAACCTGTTTACATGCTCGCGCTGCCCACTTTCCTTACTATTTCCCTGCCCATATAGGCATAGTGTGAACGTGCTGTTAGATAGGTACCTCAAACTGTACGCAATCATAATGAAACTAGCTCGATTACATACACGTGTAACTCGCGTTTCCGGATTGTAGTTCATTAGTTCAAACTACATATTGTGTAGGTTATTCATATAACAGCGAATAAAGTTTGAATTAATTTTCAGTTCGGGTTCGTACGCACCTGTGTTTAATATATTTCGAAATATACGTATTGTGTTTAAGTGATACAATATGGGAACTTGCGTAAAAAATCTGATGTAATTTTTAAACATTCTGAAATCTCGCGTAAGTATATTTAATCATAAACATTGAATATCGATCGCCGTCTAAGTTATCACAGACAACAAACGGGACCGACGGCATAACGTGCCCTCCGAAGCACGGAACCATCTTTATTTTCAGACAATCAGGCGATTCAGCCTGCAATGTTGTAACCAGACGAGGCACAATTTCTAAAGTGATAAACATTAACTTTTGTGAGTGCCCCCACCGAGAATCGAACCTGGAACCTTTGCGTCGCAGATAGTCATGAAGTAAAACAATAGCTGTATCTGATATTTTTTGTAGTAAATTTGTGTCAAAGACAGTTACAACATTTACAACATGAAAAGATATTAACTTTCCATTGTTTTCCACCTTCCAAAAGTCTATTTTGCAGAACAAAAGGTGGCTTCATCCTTTCACACAGCTCTTTCATCATTTCCCGACAAAAAAACGGTGAAGTCAAATACAAATGGTGATACAAGTCATAAATCATTGTCCTATCTAGAGGATGATTAATTGAGTAGATCTATCGACTTTCATATCGTTTTTTATTCCATCCTATGGGTGCACCTCTGTTTTATGTGAGGCGTTATTAGGTCAATCGTTACATGGGTTTACGTCGAGCTAGGTACATACACATTTGTAGGATGAATTTACTCATTTGGCCGTGTGATGCCGGCTTAGAAATGGACGTGTGATGCCGGCTTAGAATAACATCACCCCATTTCTTTCCCGTGGGTGGCGTAAGAAGCGACTAAGGGACTTAAGGGTGTGTATTGCAAATTTATTCGATAGGCTGACAACCTATCACAATGGTGATACACAATATTTCAAATGACCCTCAAATGTTTGTCAGACATGGCGTAAATATCCGTTTTTTACAGCCGTTTACGCTCTGCCTACCCCGTAAGGGATTATAGGCGTGATGTATGTATGTGTGTGTGTGTATATACTTATATATAATATCTACTCATACTGTTTCTTCTTATGGACGAGAATAACTGGTATAGTTTGGCCCCATAATAGCTTTTACTAATACAGTCGGTACGAAAAATCATGACATACATAAATCACGTCTATATCCCTTACGGGGTAGGCAGAGTGTTAACAGCCGTAAAACGGATATTAACACCACATCTGACAAAAGTTTGAGGGTCAATTAGATAACTGTGTATCACTATAGTGACAGGTTGTCAGCCCATCGCCTAAAATTGCAATACACATCCCTCGAGTCCCTTAGTCGGCTCTTACGACACCCATGGGTAAGAAATAGAGTGATGCTATTCTAAGCCGGCATCACACAGCGCTGCTATTCTAAGCCGGCATCACACGGCAATGACAAAATAAAAAATATAGGTATTGTTTCCATCGTTTTAAGCTAGCCTATCCTATCTTAGCTAGCCAACGGTATTAATCTGCTGGCTAAAAGCTTCATGAAAAGGCCTCTATTGATCATGATAAAATAATTTGTTTTAGTAGTTTTAATAGTACTTAATAAAGCACCTTTTACGTGCTGAAAACAACAAAATCGTGTAATTACTTACTCAAATCAAACTGCTTTATCATGTTGCCAAGTCGAATAATCTTTGATTAAATCAAAGAACATAACAATTATATAACTACAGGCTACAAGTTTATAGGGGAAATTTTGTGTACATTGCGTACCGAAGCCGTACAATAGCATCACCCCATTTCTTCCATGGGTGTCGTAAGAGGCGACTAAGGGACTCGAGGGTGTGTATTGCTATTTTAGGCGATGGGCTGACAACCTGTGACTATGGCGATATACAATTTTTCGAATGACCCTCAAATATTTTTCAGACGTAGTTTCTGCCTACCCCGCAAGGGATTTTAGGCGTGATATGTGTATGTATGTTGCGTACGGATTACTTGAAAACATTGGCTGGCAGCGACTGTAATGCGAAAACTGGAGGATGTGCTTTTAACCGTACCTTAGGGGAGGCCTTCGTCAATCAGTGGATGCAATAGGCTTATGTGATGTCATGTGCGTAGCCGTAGCCCAAATTATATCAGAAAACAAACAGGCCACGCAATGTACTAAGAATTTTACATCAAATCCTTTAGCCTATAGTTTTATAATATGGGGCACTGAATTGCAAATTGCTGTTCTAAGAAACACGATTCGAACGATATTTTTCTGATGTAATTGATTGCTGGAAATGTAAAAATAGAGGGCATGAATTATTGTTACAATATGACAAAGTAGCAGAATGTTAAAGTAGGAAAATGACAATGTGGTAAAAAGCAGTGGTAAAGCTTAAAAGATAAAAAATACTAAAATGCAGAATGTCAAGAAGAACTTCCAATATACAAATTTAAAATTAATTTATATAACCTGTTACTAGAGAGGAGGTTCTATAGTATAAGTGATTATTAAAATTTTAAATATTAATTTTGTTGGTATTTGAGTGTTTGTTTATGACATTGTAATTGATAATTATTTTGATATTGTATGACATATTGTATTATTTTATTTTTGCATGTTACGATTTACGTGACTGAAAATGTAGAACTCTAATTTTAAGCCTATCATCTGCAGTACTGTACCATTTCCTTGGAAAATAAACGTCTGAATCTGAATCTGAAAAGAAAAGCTAGCCAATACTCGTTAGAATTTGATAGTAGTCGTCAAAAATTTATGAAGATCTCATTACGATCTACATTTTCATCTGAGCAACTGATAGTGTAGCATGTAGAGTTTTGATTTGCATATTTTCAGTTTTTAATGAAAAGAGGTCATCTCCTTTTGGGTTGTTATACTTTTTTGTGACTCATTTTTTTTTACTTTGATTGTAGACTGGTGTTTACGGAGTATGGCTGGATTCAATACAATGAAATACCAACCATGGCTGGATCCAATACGAGAATGTAATAGGTACATTTCTAAGCTGATTTCAATACGAGAAGGTAATATGGCTGAAATACGGTGCGATCGCTCATGTAACATTTCTCTTAGTGTATTTGAGTTCCTCTGCAATTCCTGTAAATGTTGGTTTGTATATATATGTGAGCCAAATGCTTGCAAAGCACTCAGTGAGCCATATGATAAAGGCGCTTCGCGCGCCGTTTCTCGAACTTGTGAAATTCTCGATAGATAAAATTTGATTTAAACAAGAGCGCGTTTTCCAATACGGGTACTTATTTCGTGTGAAAGCGTTGTTATAGGTACTAACAAAAACAATGACATAAAAGTTATAGACAAACAATACTCCAATTCCTCCAGTTTTTCTTTGTTTTAACAAGATCGCATCCTTAAGGGCCTAAGTCTGAAACATCGACGAAGATTAAGGGGGAAGACTAAAAAAATCAAACTCGACAAACTTTCCGACGTCGCCAAATTAAGAAAGATTACCTGACTTTTCTTGCTTTTGAAGACATCGTTCCGCGAATATTCGTCTGAGGATAAAAGTGGAAAAAAACATAAAAAACTCGTTTGTTATACGCCGAATGCGTCCCCTTCATCATCCATCTAATGTTCAAGAAGATAGATACGGTGAAATATGCGTATTTTTGTACCAAGAATCGAGTGGGTGATAAATAATGAAACATTGTAATGTATGGTGCTTTCGTCTTTTTTTCAAATGGGGTTATTAAATTAATTCGAAAATTGTTTAGATTTACAAATATAAAGGGAAGAGCACATAGTGTGATGATCATTTAGAATTTGCAAATATTTTACAACTTCAAGTGCCTGGTCCTGGTCTATAGCATCTGTAGTGGTGTAATTAAAAACGATTTTAATTAATGAAGAAATGATATAAATTAGAAGAAGAATTTTAGGTATTTTATAAATATCTCGGAAACAAGTTACTGCTATAGACTGACATTATATTCGTGAAATAGTTCTTGACTTTTTTTATAATTTTTTGAATATTGTAGATCTTACACCAGATAAATTTCCTTGAAGGTGGACACTTTTACTGCTGAGGCCGCCCATGTGATCGCACTACTGCAATCAGGACTACGCATAGGCGTACTATTTGACAGGACTGTTAACTGTTGCAGAAAAAACGAGCCGAGCGAGACGGCACACACCGAGGCTTTCGTCTTTTTCTAATAGGGTATCAATATTTTTTATTACAATGAGCATAAAGATAGGGAAATTTACATACATACGATTCACTTGGGCAACCTCGAACACAAAATTTTTTCACCATTTTGAGTGAAAAATTTCGTCAAATACTGATTTTAAGTAATAAATAAGGAATGTAAATATTTTTCATCTGCCGCTAAAATTTAAACTTATTTACTGCCAAAATTAAAACTTATACCATAAGAAAATTGTATGATTTCAAACAAGTATTTGATATTCTGACGCAAATTGTTTTATTATATATTTACTTAAATTATAATTATACTAGCGGCCCGCCCAGCGGTTTCACCCGCTGCTACTTACCAGTTTTCCCGTAGAAATTAGATCTTTGCCCGCAGTAAAAAGTAGTTTACTTCTTTACTCCGTTCCAGCAGAAGTGACTCAACAGGATCATGTGCCAGCAAAAGTGGCCCGTCATGTTAAACAACTTTTAATTTTATGCCGATACCATATCTTCTGTAGTTTAGATGAGATGCTGGTGGCCTGCTTTAGGTACTGCAGACCCTCGATGACCATGTACCAGCAAAAGCAGCCCGTCATGCTAAACAACTTTTACTTTGAAGCCATTACCGTAGCTCTTCTAGTTTAGATGGGATGCTGGTGGTCTGCATCAGGTACTCCAGATTCTCGATAACCATGTACCAGCAGATGCGCCCCGTCATGCTAAACAACTTTTAATTTGATGCCGATACCTTATCTCTTGTAGTTTAGATGGGATGCTGGTGGTCTGCTTTAGGTACTTCAGACCCTCGATGACCATGTACCAGCAAAAGCAGCCCGTCATGCTAAACAACTTTTACTTTGAAGCCATTACCGTAGCTCTTCTAGTTTAGATGGGATGCTGGTGGTGTGCATCAGGTACTCCAGATCCTCGATAACCATGTGTCAGCAGAAGCGCCCCGTTATGCTGAACGACTTTTGCTATGAAGTTTTTTTCGTATCTCTTATAGTTTAGCTGTGCTCCTGGTGCCCTCCATCAGGTACTCCAGATCCTCAAGTGGTGAAAAAAAGAAGTTCAAGTCCGTTTTCAATATACCACCAATATCAGTGCCAAATTTCACGAAGATCGCTAAATTGGTTTGGCTAATTTGGGTAATGTCAGCTATATTTCCCGCTTTTCCTGCTTCTAACCGTTTTCCCGTGGAAATGAGAAATTTTCCCGTAGTAAAAAGTAGCTTATGTTACAAAGGAATGTTGTAGCTTTCTAATAGTGAAAGAATTTTGGAAATCGGTCTAGTAGTTTAGGAGTTTCTCGATTACATACAAACAAACAAAAAAACAAATCTTTCCTCTGTAGTTTCGGAGTTTATCGATTACATACAAACAAACAAAAAAACAAACTAACAAAAAAACAAATCTTTCTTCTTTATTATATTAGTGTAGATTTATCAAAAATAAGTTAGTCAAAAATTTTATTTCCAGTAATTTTCTACACTGGCAATATGAATGAACGAGACACACAGCCTCTCTACATGCTATCTCTCTCGGCTCGGATTAGCCTCTGGGAAAGAGTTAATGTAAAATAGACCATATACCAGTACAAATAAAGTTACTATTTGTAAATAACTGTTTTTGAAGTAATCAGTCCTGTTTTAATAGTACGTCCATGGGACGACGACAGTGTGACGGCACTTGAGCCGCTATTCTGTTCGTGATGTTAGTTTTATGCAACATTGTTTAAAAAAATCATAAGGTTTTATGTTAGTTTTAAGCAACTTTGTTTAAAAAAATCATAAGGTTTGATGTTAGATTCAAGCAACTTTGTTTAAATAAATCATAGGATTAATTTAGACTGTTTTTTAAATTTTTCTCAGTTCCAATAAAGAAAATTAATGAATTATTGTTTATTCATTCTCTCTTTCCTTACCTTTCAAATGATACTGAACATTACCTATTTCATAATACAAATAAGATTGAGACACAAAATACGAAGAAGCCGAGTGTATTTATTTACTTACATTTCATTGGAATTGGAAAGAAATTTTTCTCAATTTATCTTAGCGCCATCTATGTACACTAACTAGAAAACTAGAAAACTGTAGATTAACTAGAAAAAAAAATTTGCTTAGTACTTAGGATTGTGTAAAAAATTTGGTTTCTTTCGTCTTTTTTATATATTTTTTATAGTTCTGTGCTATGAAAATCTACACGGGACTGTATGATAGGGAGCAGGAGCTCCCTCGGAGAAGTTTTGTGGTTGTTCAAACAACCAGCCCATTCGCGCCCTTGGGCCCTTACGAGTTGTTCGGGGAAGAACGGACTGGACTGAATCTACCCGGCACGTGCCGGTAGTTCCCAAAATGGGAAACAAATGAGGGACCTCCGCGCCCCCACCGGTGGGGACGTCGGTTGCTTGAGGAGCTTGTGGAGTGTGATCTACTCGCAATGGCTGCAGCAGCGACTACTGTAATTTTGCTATTCTCTTCCGAAAGAACGAGTCTTGGACGGTGTTTAAACGCGAGGTTCGATGAGGTTTAAAACGCGAGATTGGATGGGGGTTTTCATTTGTTAATCCTAGATGCTCTATATGGTTACTGAAATAGATGATAGATAGATAAAACGTTTATTGCATAAAATTACAACACACACATACATTCAACAAAGAACAAAACAGAAACAGTATTGGCATACATAGGATAAGTAGTAAATACACAATGTTAAACGCACATGTGTGCTGCAGTGATGCAAAGGGCCAAGGCTCAGTGCAAAAAATGCCCAAAGGAGGGCAGCACTGGTTTTCAGCCATTACCTCAGAGTGAACGTTGCGAGAGTGTATAATAAATAGGTATGTTTGAATATTTATGTAATGAATTATTAATATAAAATCCATGATGTGTGCTTGGGAATACAATGTACTGTAGCAAATAGTGTCTTAAAATTTAGAATGAAAGTAAGAGAAAAAAAAAAAAAGTAAAATAAAAGTGGGTAGTTTCTGGCAGCAACCGCTAACCTAAAAGTTGCGAGGGGTTACCTGTTTTTTGCATTGTAAGCAAATATTCTTTAAATTTAATTTTAAATGTGCACTTGGTGGAAACATTTCTAGTAAAGAATTCCAGCATTTCGTTGCTAGGAAGCGGAAGCTGCCCCTAAACGCCACTGATCGGTGAACATGCCCTTCGAGAGGAGCCCGGTTACTCCTGGTTCCATACCTACCGTGCAATGGTGACAATTTTAACTTTTGACGTAAGTACTCTGGCCGTTCAAACTTGATGACATCAAAAACAAGGCTTGCCAGATGCATAATTCTGCGATGATCCATGTTAAGCATTCCTGCAGTATTTAAAAATGGTGTTATATGACTTCGCGGTGGCACAGTGAAGCAGAACCTACAGCAAGCATTTTGGACACGTTGTAAAAGACGCTTTGTTCTGCCAAGTAATCTTGGCCCGTAAACGACATCACCATAGTTTAGTCTGGACTATAGATGTAAATCAACCGATTTAAAACGATTTAAATCAAATCTTGAGGTTTTAAACCTGAAAAAAATCTTTTTCAACCGTTTTAAACTCGCCTGGAAAAATAAAAGGCCTGTGTTTTACAGTTTATTAAAACCACTTTCAGGTCAATTACCTACCTACGCAAATCTTTTTCAACCGTTAAAAACTCGCCTGCAAAAATAAAAGCTCTGTGTTTTACATTTTAAGTCAATTAAACCTAGGTACGCAAAGCTAGCCTGCAAAAAACTGTATTTCAGATACGGTGGCGCGTGCCGGCCGGCACTTGTTTTGAATAAAATTGGTTTTAAACCAAACGCACACACTCGCAGGCTCTCGTTTTAAACGATGCTCTGCTCACACACACACACACACACACACGCGCGCGCGCGCGCGCAATCACCTTTGTGTTGCGCCGCCGACTTGGCTTTGTCGGCTCTTGTCCGCGATCGCCGCATACAGCATTGGCACAGTTTGAGAAACACCAGACAGAAAGATACGGTGCTGTTGTGTGTACGCTGAAATTGTTCTCTAAAACACGATGGAGTGGAGCATACATAACCGTGGATTCTTATAAACGAAACAGAGAGGCATTAAAGCAGCAAGCAATATGTCACAATGTTACTGTCCCGCAAGAAATCAAGACCATAATATTAGAGAATGAAATTTGGTTTAAAGTAGATGAAATTCAAAGCATTCTCGATCCGCTCGCAGTAGGCCTCCTATCATCGGAAAAAGACAATGCCTTGCTTTCAGATGCCCCATACATATTTAAAAAAATTGAAAATAACATATCACTTAAATTATACGACTCAGTGTTTTTAGACGCCAATGACAAAGAAATACTTATTGTTTCAATTCAAACACGAGAAAAAAAAACCCTTCAACCAACGCATTATGCTGCTCATCTATTGGATCCACGGTACTGCGGTCGCAATATTTTGACGTCCTGCTGACGGCGCTCCCTCGTGGTCCTGCTGCACGGCGCTCCCTCGTGGTCCTGCTGCACGGCGCTCCCTCGTGGTCCTGCTGACGACGCTCCCTCGTGGTCCTGCTGCACGGCGCTCCCTCGTGGTCCTGCTGACAGCGCTCCCTCGTGGTCCTGCTGACGGCGCTCCCTCGTGGTCCTGCTGCACGGCGCTCCCTCGTGGTCCTGCTGCACGGCGCTCCCTCGTGGTCCTGCTGCACGGCGCTCCCTCGTGGTCCTGCTGCACGGCGCTCCCTCGTGGTCCTGCTGCACGGCGCTCCCTCGTGGTCCTGCTGACGGCGCTCCCTCGTGGTCCTGCTGCACGGCGCTCCCTCGTGGTCCTGCTGACAGCGCTCCCTCGTGGTCCTGCTGACGGCGCTCCCTCGTGGTCCTGCTGCACGGCGCTCCCTCGTGGTCCTGCTGCACGGCGCTCCCTCGTGGTCCTGCTGCACGGCGCTCCCTCGTGGTCCTGCTGCACGGCGCTCCCTCGTGGTCCTGCTGACGGCGCTCCCTCGTGGTCCTGCTGCACGGCGCTCCCTCGTGGTCCTGCTGACGGCGCTCCCTCGTGGTCCTGCTGACGGCGCTCCCTCGTGGTCCTGCTGACGGCGCTCCCTCGTGGTCCTGCTGACGGCGCTCCCTCGTGGTCCTGCTGACGGCGCTCCCTCGTGGTCCTGCTGACGGCGCTCCCTCGTGGTCCTGCTGCACGGCGCTCCCTCGTGGTCCTGCTGACGGCGCTCCCTCGTGGTCCTGCTGACGGCGCTCCCTCGTGGTCCTGCTGACGGCGCTCCCTCGTGGTCCTGCTGCACGGCGCTCCCTCGTGGTCCTGCTGACGGCGCCCCCTCGTGGTCCTGCTGACGGCGCTCCCTCGTGGTCCTGCTGCACGGCGCTCCCTCGTGGTCCTGCTGACGGCGCTCCCTCGTGGTCCTGCTGACGGCGCTCCCTCGTGGTCCTGCTGCACGGCGCTCCCTCGTGGTCCTGCTGACGGCGCCCCCTCGTGGTCCTGCTGACGGCGCTCCCTCGTGGTCCTGCTGCACGGCGCTCCCTCGTGGTCCTGCTGACGGCGCTCCCTCGTGGTCCTGCTGACGGCGCTCCCTCGTGGTCCTGCTGCACGGCGCTCCCTCGTGGTCCTGCTGCACGGCGGTCTCGGTTGCGGTTTATGATTTCTTAGACGGCGGTGGTTCGTTACACTGCCATGTGAGTGGCCTCTTAGTAGTAGGTTGAAAAACTCTAAAACTGGGGTTCATCGGGTCGGTGGACGACTCGGTGTCCCACACGAAAAGAAGAGGAAGAAGAATGTGACATTTCAATTCAAATTATCTACCAAGCTATTTTAAACTTTACTAAAAAGTAATATGAAAGTACAAAAACACATTAAATCGTCCATATAAACTTTACTAAACCTCAACTCCAACTAATTCAAGCGTCTTTACCTCGACAGTATCACGAAAATGCATTAAAAATATTGAAATAAAAAAAAACATAGTTATCAGCCAATCGTGGTTTTAAACCGGAAAAAAACCGTTGTTTACGTTTTAAACGGTTTTTTTCGTTTTCAACAGGTTGGTTTAATTGGTTTAAAATCGGCCTTACATCTATAGTCTGGACAGAACCAGTGATTCACATAAAATTACACGGGCCTTTTCACTCAAAAGATTACGAATTTGATACAGGACCTTAAGGCGGTACATGCAACTTTTGACGAGGTTTACCACATGAGATTCAAAACGTAGAAGACTGTCAAAGGTAATTCCCAAGTTTCTGGCCTCATTAACTCTCTCTATACTCTGATTTTGAACAAATATCACAGGATTATGTTCTAGAATTTTACTAATTTGCATTTTAGTGCCGATTAGATCAGATCTGACCTTAAGTCTTGTCTCCCAATGGGGCGACGACAATCTGGTCTCATTCAATGCCACCAAAACACAGGCGTGTCTTTTCACTGCAAAAAGGAGTCCTTTCGACTGGACACCTACTTTTCGGGGTACATCTGTCCCAGTCACTGACAGGCTTGAGCTTCTAGGCATGGAGTTGACATCAAATCTAAACTTCGGCGCGACCATCGAGTACAAGGCTCAGACGGCGGCTAAAAAGCTGGGCGTCCTGAATAGAGTGAAGCGATACTTTACGCCTGGACAGCTTTTAACTCTTTACAAAGCACAAGTCCGATCCTGCATGGAGTATTGCAGTCACCTTTGAGATGGCTCAGCCAAATACCAACTTGCCGCTCTTGACTCGGTGGAACGCAGGGCCAAGAGGCTCATAGGCGACATAAAACTGGTGGACACCAAGCTACATAGCCTGGCACATCGCCGCAAGGTTGCCTGCTTGTCGGTATTTTATAGATTGTACTTCGGAGAGTGTGCTCAAGAGCTTCACGACCTTGTTCCACCAGCTCCCTTCTACCATCGGACATCCAGACGCACCGCCGGATACCATCCGTACCTGGTAGCCATTCCACCAATTCGGACTAAGCGCTTCCAGTCATCATTTATAATGCGCACTGCTAAAGAGTGGAACTCACTTCCTGCGTCTGTGTTTCCAAAAGCATACAACCCTAATCTCTTCAAAGTAAGAGTGAACAGGCTTCTTCTGGGTGAGCTCGCTCCATCTTAGACTCTGTCTCTGTCCTATGACCTAGACTAGAGTCAAGAGCAAACACATCATTAATAAAAAAAAAAAAAAAAAAGATTACCATATATTTGGATTTTATTGGATTTAGCATTAGATTGTTTCTAACTGACCAGTCTCCTATTCTTTCCAGATCCTCATTCATTTTATCGATTGCAGAATTAATGTTATTTGGGTCATCAGAGATATACAATTGAAGATCATCAGCGTAACAATGAAACCTGCAATATTTAATCGCTTTAACAAGATCCGCACTGTACAAAATAAACAAAAGCGGGCCCAAGATAGAACCCTGGGGCACACCTCGTGTAAGAGGTCTGGCATCGGACACCAGCTCCTTTCCATCCTCCTTTGTTATTCTAACTGATTGGAAACGCTGACTGAAGTAAATCCCGAACCACCTCATAGATAATTCATCAAGTCCGTAATATTTTAACTTCGATAAGAGAAGAGATATATTTAAACTATCAAAAGCCCTAGAGAAATCCAGTAGCGTGAGTATAGTACCATGGCCAACGTCTGTCTCAGCCAGTATGTTATCCACAACATCAGACAAAGCCGTGCCAGTTCCCCGGCCCTTTCGAAATCCCGACTGATGCATAGGCAAGATATTGTTTTCTTCTACATATTTAGACAATTGTAGGTACACAGCTTTCTCTAGTATCTTCGACAGATATGGCAAAATGCTGATCGGTCTTAGGTCTTTGAGATCAGTCGGGTCATCAACTTTTGGAAGCGGTGTCACTAGCGAAGATTTCCACTGAGTAGGAACAGTGCCCGTGACCAGGGAATAGTTAATTATTTCAGTCAGTACTTTTAAGGTACGCGGTAGACTGAGAACAATCATGTCTCTACTCACGTGATCACTACCGATGGCATTTGACTTTATGGCAACGACATAATTATAAACATCCCTTTCCGAAACCGGTTTGAAAGAGAAACGAGTATTGCCATAACGGAAATGGCGGTCGTCAAACAACAGTGACAATAGGCCTACTGTTTAACAAGTCTGACACCCATACTTCATCGGGCCGTAGTCATCTCAGTATCCCACGATAGAAGAATACATGTCTACTAAGCCGAAGACATAAATTACTTATTTAATATATTATCAATGATAGCATAATTACATAGGCTAAATTGTTAGTTTATTTTATGTAAGTTATCTATAATTTATTTCAATTTTTTATTCTACTTTTTTTTTTATTTGATTTTACTACTGGTTACATTTTTGAACATAAACAGGTCACTATGAGTCAGGTCATACTTGCTTCTACTAGGTATTTACATTATCGCTAGCCCAAGCGCGAACAGTTACACAAGTTGTCGGCTTATAGTTTCGTGTCGTCAATTCGAATTAACGACACGCAACTAGGGCATGCCAAATCGGGAGGTTTTCGAAACCGGTTTTGAGTTTAGATTATCGTAGTTCAATTCCGAAATTCCGGTTTTGGTTAGTCTCAATAAACACTGTGAAACAATTTGCATCAATATTTTTTCGCTTTCAGCAAGTTTTGCGGGCGTCGTGAGCAGTACGTGATAATAGTCTTGCAAAGAGGGTGAAGGTGGTAGCAAACAATACATATTCATAGGTATTCATATTCATATCCATTTTAATATTCATATTCATATTAATATTCATACTCATATACATATTAATATTCACATTCATATTCATTTGCATATGCAAAATCTTATTAATTTTCAATGGTTATGCCCTGTAAAATGTAGGTATGACATATATATTTTTAAACCGGTTTTAATGATTTTAAAGCTTTGTAAACCACAATTGAATTATCGGATATTCCGAATTCCGGTTTCCATCCCTCTACACCCATCTTTGAGCCGTCAATTTGTGTAACTGTTATAGCAACCGATCAAATTGAAACCTGCTATTTTAGGAACGAATTATGTACGTTTTTAAAGTATTATATCATTAACAGTCACCGCAGTCCACTGCTGGACATTGGCCTTACCATATCACAGAATATTGTCTTGCTCACAACGCTTGGCAGGCGGATAGGCAAGCGCAGTGGCAGAATATTCTACTCATAGAGAACACTACTGCCCATTCTCTAAATGGATTTATCCTTTAGTTTATCTAAAACTATGAGACTTAACTGCCGAGAAAATCAATAAAAATGTTTTAATGTGTAATTTTTAAGAGTCTTTTTAAAAGTTTGTAATGTTTTCGAGTTTTTAACATCTGTGGGTAATCGATTATAAAGCTGCACTCCCTCGTATAATACGCACCTTTTGCCTACATTAGTTCTTGGCTGTCTAACACACAGCCAACTAGCTCGCCTCAACACACGCTTTTGAACGGTTACTTTTTTCGTAAATGTGAGTTGAGAGTGGAGGTCATTATTTATAATTTTCCGAATTAGTATGCAAGTATTGTAGACGTAGGTTCTGTTTATTTCTATTTGATGTTAATTAAATAATATAGTCTATTTGATGTTAATTAATGCGGACTGTGGTGAACAAGTTAATTAAGTTGTACGATAGATGATGATGTATAAATAAAAGTAAATTGATAACGTTTTCTTTTTATCGTGTTCGTAGGGACGAACGACCCTACGAACCTTAATGTCAGAGTTTTAACCGGTAACAAAATTAAAATACAATATTAATCGTTCATTAATTAGAAGATGAAAAATATGTATATATGCATCCTGTACGTGTAGCTATATGAAGCTTTTTTTCACGACCAAAACTTAATTTCCCCCATACTTATAATTTTTATTCGAAAATCCAAAATTTTTTTTTTGCGAAGTTAGCACCAAAACTAGTACGTTCTTCTACTAACTTGGTTAAAAAAATGCTTAATACTAACGTATCAATTAGTATTAGTAAAAGTTTTTTTCACCAAGTATTAAGTTTCTTCTCTTAAATCATTCATACTTTATTCATTAAAGCTTCAAAAATCATTAATGATTCATGGCTTATGGAGAAAACTTTGAAGAGTACCTAAAAACAAATAGAAGTGAGTAGCACTTATACCTACTCTTTGATGTTACACTGCGCCATAACGTAAACACATAAACCAAATAAAATAACCTCTTAAATTATATTTAAAGTATGCTTTATGAAAATGAATAATGTGTATGGTAATAACGCGAGGCGAAGAGGAAATTTTATTAATGTTTAGGAGTGTTTATTGAATATGAGTTTTTTATGATGCGTAGGAAGAAAAGAATTATTGCTTCGAGGAAAAGTATGAGGCTTACGAATTCAGACCACCCAATGTTTTTAAATCATCTTTTGATTTACAACTCAGTTGATTATTTTTATTAAAAAAAATACTAAAAAATTATGACATGAAATATAATTTTATAGAAAATAAGAGAATTTCTTTCTATAATATGTGATTTACTGTGCAGTAGTATTTTTTTGCATTTTGCAAGCAAGTTTTTTGGTCGGTATTTTTTTATTTACATATATATTTTTTAGTTCTGGACTCTTCAATTTTCTAGCCCCGGGCAGGCCTGTGTCACTCCGCGTGTAGGTATTGAAAACATACCTCCAGGCGCCGGCCACTGGGAAAGGGCTAATCTAGCGGGCTGCCGCAAGCGAAAGTAGTCACACGCGTGCGCTATTTGTTCAACTTTCTCGACAATTTTTTGCAAGATGGACAGACGAAAACATACATACATACATATATGACGCCTATAATCCCTTGCGGGGTAGGCAGAGCGTAAACGACCGCTAAAAACGGACATTTACGCCACGTCTGACAAACATTTTAGGGTCATTCAGAAAATTGTGAATCGCCATAGTGACAGGTTGTCAGCCCATCGCCTAAAATTGTTCGTCGTCGGCTTTTACGACACCCACGAAAAAAAAATTTGTATACATTATAATATTATTATTATTAGTATACATTTTATTATTATTATGTTGGTATTATTTTCGGATCTCGGGCCCACAGGGACCCGGTCCTTTGAGGCATGTGTGGGGCCAAAGCCAACAGCACAGAGGCCTTTTTTATACCAAATAATGTGTTGTGATGTGTACATCAAGCGGATACTTGCTCTGTCTGCACTATAGAAGTACTCGTACACCCAGAGCCAGCACCCGCCTGATGCAAGGACTATTGCAGGTTTATTACTTCATTGAATTAAATCTTCGGCAATAATCGTATAGCATATAAAATTTATGCTGCTAGGTCTTAGACTATATGAACGTACTCGTCGCTGCCTGCTGCGTGCCCGCCAAAAGTAGGAGTAAACGCTCGTGTTGTGCGCTAGATGGCGTAAGTAGTTTCTCGAAGTAAGCAACCCTAGACCGCGGCTCATGTTCCATCAAAAAAATATTTGGCAGGTATGCAAATGAACACGTGGTTGACTGGAACGCGAGCTAAATTAAATCATATTGTTTATCAGATTGAGTACATATTTCTTTGAAAACCATTGCGAAGTAAAGCTTCTGTAACGCTAGTTACTAGTTATTATTCTGTGCCCCGGGCAAGAGCTCACCTAGACTTTGGTCGGTAGTTCTTGCAGTACAGGTTAGGTTTCTCCATTACTTATTATTATTATAAATCTTATCATAGTAGGGTAAATATAGGGTAAAATTTTGCCAGTGACCAATAGCGAAAACTCAGACTGGCTGATGATAAGGAACAATTTCCCCGACGGAACATATCAACAGAAGTAGACGGTTGTGAAATTCTGACACCAGGGTTCATCGGGTCGTTGGTCGGCTCAGTGTCATACACGAAAAGAAGAAAACTACCTTTACTATAACCTAAATTTTAGGTTAAGGATTATTGATGACACTTTTATGAATACTATATAACAAAGACTGTTATTGTTTGCGTGCCTTTGCTATATTTATCATCATTGCAAAAATAAAAAGTATTCTAATCGTGTTTAGCTACTTTTAATCCTATTTTACTACTGGGTTACTAAGCTTGTTAAAGCCTCTACTCGTAAAAACCATGGATTCGTTAAGACAACCTTAATAAGAGTGTTTTAGAAATTGTCTTCTTTGTTACTTATTTCGGTCGAGTCTATTTGATTAAATACAATGCGAAAGATTAAATACCAATAAGACTCTGTTATCATTATTTAGCACACGAAATAATTTTCAAATTAACCTTTTGTTAAATATGTACCTATTTTACCTGCTATAAACAAGTGTCCTTTGATATACAGAAGCCAAGATCAATGAATGTAGTTAGGTTGTGAATAGACTTGACTATGAATAGATAGGTAGACTTGAATGGAACATACCCTATTGAATAACTCCCTTTTGCTAGGTAGCTAAGCAATCTATCTAAAAGGCTGATATAAATGATCAAAATCTGACGACAATACTAATTTGGCAGTATTCTATACTCAAAGATTTTAGTCTCAATTCCATGTTACCGTACATAAATGCTAACCAAATTAGCCCCAAGAAATTTAATATGACAGCTGTAACAAAACTATTACTTATGGATCTTGACCTCCTTTTGGATTATCAAACCCTTTTTGGCATGTTTTTTTTAATTTATATGTCTAGATTTAATACGACAACGAAATATGGTTCCAAGCTGATTTCAATACGAGGACGTTATATAGATAGAATGCACGGCGATTGCTCATGCGTGGCAACCCCACTTTTAGTGGATTTGAGTTCTCCTCGGATTCCTGTAAAGGTAGGTCTGTATGAGTGTGTGAGCAAAATGCTCTCCAAGTACTAGGTTAGCCATTTGTGAAACGTATCCCTAATTTGTGCTAGCTTGGCTAATGAAATTATATAATTTTATGCAATTCATGTACCATAAAAGATGGCGGCAAAATATGGGAGTCAATGTTTAAAATAGCACAATAAAATGATTATTTATTTCACAAACTATTATTTCCTATCAATTTATAAACCAACGAAACTAAAAGTACTAGTGACGGTTTTAATTACTAAATTTAGCCAGCGACTTGAAATCGACTCTATTATTTGCAAGACTTACAATAAACTTTGTTTCATTACTGAGCTCGAACCGAAGTCTTCTGCATATTGTGTCTGTGATCCATTGCCCTTGTAGTCTGTGAGTAATGTTTCTAATTGAATTGGGTTCAAGCTTTTTATTTCCCTTTATGTTGGGCCTTAATTGCTTGTGGGTTAGTTCAGTCTATTTTGTTTGAGAATTCGATTCTGGCCCAATTGTGAACTTTTGTTAATGGTTATTAGTTTTCATTGAACAAACTTTATGTATGTTGAAAATTTTGGTTGTATTTTTTCATATTTTGTTTATTTTACTTTTTCATACGAGGTAGCTTTTGTTTTGTGTACTTAAAGTAGAATGAAACGCAACACAATAATTGGTAACAAAAGGTAGCATATCAAGTATTGTTTCATTTACATGCAGGATGTTGGAGTGTAACTAGATCCCTCACCACGTAAAATATCTTAACTCGATGAAAACGTATTTTATTCAACATCTGCTGCTGTCAGGTTGAAGTACAGATGCTAAAGCTTATTTACAAAAATAAGTGTTCTATCTGTCATTAACTTAAACATTTTCTAATGCGACATTCGGTAAAAAAATTACGTTATTCAATCTTACAGATGCGGAATTTCAATAAATGACGTTTTTATCGAGTTACGGATTTAAAATGATGAGGATGCTCTTTACGCTCCGGAAACTTTAAATGACTTGTTCCGAAATTTTGTTTTTCTCCCTTTCAGGGTAAGTGAGACAAATACAACATATTTTAAAACATTCAATTTATTAATGTAGTTTCTCTAAAGCGTGGTACATTAAATCACATCTGATTACAATAAACAACAAATCGTAGAGTTATTTTAACATTGAATTTACGAATATCACTAGGAACATTCAATTCATTCGTTTTCTGGTTATTGCTGATCAAACAAAAAACTTGAAATAGATAAACACGTTAGTACATTTTTTATGTTTGATAAACATCTTTGCACCAATTATATTTTTATATCCAAAATTTTCATTTATAGTCGTTTAGTTTCCCAATAAATTCTAGTTTTGAACAAGTACCCACTAAAAATATTCATTGTTTACGATTTTTTATACAATTTCGTATGATGATGAAAACTGATAAATAACATGTTACCTATTATTTGTTGTCTTTCTCTTCGAATTTGAAATCAAAATCTTAAAAAAGTCAGTATCCGTTTTCGTCTAAATCTGTGATCTATCCATAACAAGGGACATGTACTTTAACTATCCAGAAAAAACTAGTTATTAATGGTAACTATTTTTCAGATACAAATATTATAAAGAACAAACAATAAATTATTATTATTTTGATATAATTCTATCTAAGTAATAATTATAATTCGATGTTTAACTACGTTTTATTTTATTTAAAATTCTTATCTTAAATAAAATACGTTAGGTAGGTACACATAGTTAATTAAGTCTATGAAGTGATAAGAGATAATTTTATTTACACGTTTTGAACAATTTATCACTTACTTCCATATTTGGGCTCAAAAATATGGAAATAAACTGAAAAATTATCTTCTTACCTTTTTACAGTAATACATTTTACAAAATAATTTTACTAAAAATATAAGTATTTATAATAATTATTTTCTATACCTGTTTTCTAAGAAGCAATCACAACATGGTTTCTACAGTAACAATTACAATATTTACAGCACAAACTAAAAACTAAACTTATAAATACGTACACATTTTTGGTTTATCAGTGATCAAAAAAATCAGTCCATATTTTAAAATTTGTATGAGTCGCACGCAGAAACGGCTTTATTCCAATGAACGAGAAGAATGACCTGCCTGTTACATTATCTACTGTTATAATAAATTGAATCGTTAGAGTAAGTCATCACTGTGTTTTGTTTTGTTCACTCACACAGATAAATTTTAAAACTATTGCAAGGTTAGACCCCTCGTTTACTGGACTATAAGGCCGTTTACACTATAGTCGCTTGGTCAGCAGACATGCCACGTGTGCGACTCCGAACCGATTCTCAGACGATGTCGTGGCAGGAGTTCCCATTGCCTGTTCTGGTAGTCTTAGTGGGCTGCGGCCTGCCGGACATCCTCTCAGAGTATGACGGTGGGCAGTACATTACCTGAGACAAAATACTTGGTGAGTAAGTTAAGATAAGATTAGATAAAGATAGTTTATTATAGTCACATTCAATTAGATACATACATACATACATAAATCACGCATATATCCCTTACGGGGTAGGCAGACTATTAATTAGATACTAAACTAAAATACAGATATTTCAAATGTAGGTACTAATGCGACTTAAAATAGGTCTCCACTCAGCATATGTTACAAGCAGAGTGAGTTGCCTGTAATTTTTTTTTTATATCAATAGAAGGACGAGAGACGCAAGAGGGACGCGCTTGGTATTTTACGTCAAAATAGGTGCAGTACGTAGATCTAGCTCCAAAAGTGCGCCAGTCAAATACAGGGTGTAAAAAACGGTGTACCGAAAACTTTGTAGGCATGATCATAAATCTGTACAACTGTTTTCTATGGAGGCTATGATATACTAGAAAAAAATATCAACCTCATATCATCATATCCTCTGAGTCTCTCAAAGGTTGACTAGAAGAGATCCCTTTGTGGGATAAATCCGCCTTTGTGCCTCTTGTTTTATTCCATCCTTTACTGAAAATGTGAATTTGTTTTGTGGTACAACAAAGTTAATACATACATACAAAATTTCCGACTTGCTATTGAATTAAAATAAGAAACTTACCTTTCTAAAGGCAACCCTGAAGTTCTCTGAAAGGAAGGCGTAAAGCACAGGGTTGACACAGCTGTTCATGTAGGCCAGCACGTGTGACACGATCTGAGCTGTCACCGTGAAGTAGGTTATTTGGTAGCTGTCCAGGGCTTTCACCAGCAAGATGATCTGCAACAAATGAGAATAGGGTTAAAAACTAGAAGGCAGGAAACAGAACATGCCGCGTGATTAACCTGGGCAGCCCCGAGGCAGTGCCTTTATTTTTATTTGGTTATCCGTCCCGAGCCGGTTTCCTATCAGGAAAATACAAATTTGTTATAAAAAGAAGAAAATTGTGTCGTACAAATGTCTTTTTTTTACAAAGACATGACGTTAATAAGTGATAGTTCTATCCTAAATTGAATTTTTATTATATTTCATTCCTTTTTTAACGCCGGAAGGAGCTCAAGTCACTCAACTTTATTGCATCTATCTCTTTAGCAGTCTGAGTTCGGTCGGTTCGAATATTTCTGATTGTATTTTTGGTCAAGAGAATGCACAAAGTCGAAATGTGTCAATTACTATGTAAGATTGTTTCTAGTTTGGTTAGACAGGAGGTCAAACAATCCAGTACCCGTCTCAAATAGTAAGTCCTATTCTTTTCCGCTGCTTTAGAAAGTAACAGACGTTGACGGCTCAGATCCGGAGAAACGGAGATTTATTTAACAAACGATATAAAACAATTTTTGCAAAAAATAAGACCATAGATTAATTACACATTAAATGTGATAAAAGTGGTCACAGAAATTTAATATTGAATAGCCTTAAAAACAGGCCAAAATGCAAAGTGAGAGCTTACTTTGCATTTTTCTTCTACCAGGGCAATACCAACAAATCATGATGATTTGATTGATTATTTGGGTGCCGTAGTTTTTTAGAATCATCTTGAAAATTACATCTCGTAATATGGAGATTTTAAGAAATTGGATAGAAAATTACGAACACTACCCCACCTTGCACGGTGGATTTCTAAGCCCATTTCACCTTAAGACGCTTGAAAACTGAATTATACAAGTAGGTAAGCACACTCTTAATACCTAAGTAATAGACGGTCAAACAAAATGTTCTAGACTTAATATTGACACTAGAGTCTATATTTGCTTTGAAATATGATATAGAACAACATAACAAAGGCACTAAAGATTTCAAAGAAAATATTAATTGTTATTTCCAAGAAATCATCTCAAAACGTACCTAATGTTTTTGTCTGAAGCAGTTCTCAAAATTTTGTATAAAATACCCTGTTACAGACGAAGATATCCAACTTTTATACTCTTTCTAAGGCATATAAGAGAATCATAAATTTTTTGCTTAATATTTTGAAGTTGATTTAATATTTGAAAAATTTATTCATGAATATTCACTGAAGTATAAATCTCCCTTGTAAAATTGATCCCTTATAAAATTTATTTTTGAGAAGCAGTATTAAACGAAATAAGTTAGTACTAGGTACCTATATATACTTACCTAAAGGTTAGGTAGGTAGCATTATGTTTCGTGTAAGCAAAGGAAGTTTTGGTCGTGTTGCTTAACCACTTCGCTCAGGTCGAATTTTGCAACAATAGATTTGTATTGTACTTCAAGCACACATGTGTGCTGTTACGAGCGGAGTAGTACTTAAGGGTAGTGCTTAAGGGTACATGTCCAGCAGTAGACTGTTGTGGCTGTTAATGTAATGTAAGGGCTGCCGCAGACCAAACGTACGTTGCGTTTAAACTTATTTTTCGTGAAGTGGCGCCACCGTCGAGGTCGTTGACGGCTACACTCACCTTAAAAAACACTTTTTACACTAGGTCCACTATTATTTTAATTAAAATGCTTAAATTAATAAATAAATTTGTTGCCTGACAATGAAGTAACGAAACCGGTCGTATTTTGATCAAAATTATAGTGAAACTTGTATAAAATAGTGTTTTCTCAAATAGAATCACGATAGAGTTTCTTTTCGAGTTTCTATTAAAAACTGCCCTTGCTCTACTACGGCCTTAAGAATGGCATCACGCTATTCAATATCTTCCGTAGGTATCATGACAGTCGACTGAATGCTAAATTCTAAGCTTTCGCCATGAATACAACTTGCATTCCTTGAAAGTAGGAGATTTCGAATAAACTTTTGTCGGACACGTATTTTTCAAACGTGTGACTGATATTTTTCAAGCAAAAGAATGTGATAATGTCCAACAAGCCATTCAAACATGGTGGAGTAGTGAACATACATACATACATATATCAATGTACACAGCCATGAAAAGTCTTGCCTCAGACACTGATTAAATAGTCTGTCACAGACGTGTGAGGCCAATGATGATGATGATGATGATATCAAGCCTCCCTTACGGTGAAGGCAGAGCGTATACGGCCGTAAAAAATCATTCAGAAAATTTACTATCACCGTAGTGACAGGTTGTCAGTGCGTTGATAGTAGTGAGTTGCCTAAAATTGCAATACACATTTAACCCTCGAGACCCTTTGGCGCCTTTTACGTCTCCCACGGAACAGAAATGGGATGATGTTATTTTAAGTAAAACATAGATAGAAAATATTCATAATTCGATTATAATACGCTTAAGATGGATCTGGCCAACAGCTAACCAAGCTGAATCAATCTTTTCCTCAGTATCCTTTTTGACAGCAGACTGATTATATTCAGCAGACAATAGCTAAGGAACTCTTTTTGTCGTGTTTGACACAAAGCCGATGACCGACCTGATGAACCCTGGTGCCAGAGTATTTTGACCGCTTACTAGGGTCTATGGTATGGACTATTTATTGGCTATTATAGGTACAGTCAGCTGGTAACTGGGCTTGTTTGTTTTCCGTCTCATTGACGTTTATGCATCACAAACGTATTTAAGCGGCAGCCGGCATTCCTGACCTGAGTCTATGAATAACTCTGTTAACTGTACGATTCTGATGATCATACACCGTGACGGCGGCTTTTGTTGTTATCGAGAAGACGGAGAACCGTCCCCAATTCTCTTATTTTTTAGTCACTGTAATGCGATCGAATGTCAATTGTCATTATAATGCCACTGTGATTTTCTATACTTCAAACTTTTAGCGGAATACGAAAAAATGGTAAATTTTCTAGAGATTCTCGAGTGTCATGTAGGGGGCGCTCAGCTTAATTGAAACAAAGATTCTTTACATGAAAATCTGTACCACTTTATAAAATATTCTTTATTTTGTATTTATGTAAACGTTCTAAATTTCTTAAAAAATTTTGGTTTGCTTACATGAATGACACTCGATATAATAGCAAGACGACAAGTTTATTTTGTAACAAATCAAAGTAAAAGGAATAAATTAGTAACGAACACAACGTGAAACGGAACCTAAGACAAAACTATGCCTGCCGCCAGCCATATTGAAACGTCAAGTTTTCAGTTTAGCACAGCGCCGTCTTTAACATTTAGAATTATAAACAGAACTGTCAACAGAAAAAAATTCCATTACTGAAACTGTCCCACTGACAGGCCATTGCAACACAACTGAAACGATTTTCATTTAGAAGACTTCAGGCCTCGATTAATGTTTTTTGCCAGGAATCAGGACTAACGTTTTAAACCCACTTAATGCTTGCTCTTAGACAATGGTAGTTTTTGTCAATTCGGATCGATAATGATGTTTGGAAGTTTGTTTAGACTAGCAAGACTGGTGTGGCCGATGGAAGTTGTATTGTAAGTATAGCAATCAGCTAAAACACTTCGATATCGCGTTTCAGGACTTTCGCGCCACCACGATACTATTCTTAATTGTATTAGATACACGAAAACTGCATTATGTGATCATCATCGCAAAAACTAACCCCGCGAAGTGATTTTACAATTCCTACGTTTCACGTACGTGTTCACGGATGACTAAGGTGTAAAAAATAAATAGATGGCGGTAGAACAAAACAAAATAATATCCTTAATAATGACGTCTCACACTAGCTAGTCTACATTAGTTAATTTGTGTCTCACACCTTAAACATCCGTGACCACGAGCTCTGTAAAGAGCTTAAAACGAAGGAATTGTAAAATCCAAAATACACTTAAATTCGTTTAAAGTTGTTTTATTATGATGAGTAATAGTTGTGCAAACTCGAGCATTCTTTTTTCAGTTTACTTTAGCTTATCTATAAGTAAAAACGCCATATATTATTTCATAGCACTTTACACAAACGCAGAATATCACTTTTTTGATAGATTGGGAAAATTTCAATCTTTCAATCTGCCCCAGGCGTGCAGTAGGAAGTACCTTAAGGGACAGCTCTCCGAATACCTATAGGGTACATTCAAACCATAAAACAAAACAACTTTTCATTAAAAACATATTTCAGTTAACGCGAAAAAAAACTTGATTTCCCATAGTAACTGCAGTCAGCTAATCTTGATTTCGTACTGGAATTTATTTTTTGTCGTTTCCTGACATAATTGTTCCTAGAGGAAGGTTTTTCAGTTTCATGATCTGCATGCACCCTATAAGTATTAGTTCCTTACACCCCGTACATATTTTTAATAACAGACAAGATAACTTTTAAATGTTTTATGTTTACGTCATGATGCATGATGTAGAAAATAACGATTTAGGAGAAGAGTGCAGGTTTTTGTCAAAACTGCCCCAGGTAGTACTCATAAAACAATTATAAAATATCTGATTTTAATCTATGCATAATGCCTTGATTTTTATAGCAATAACAGTAAATGAATTGACATTCAGTTAACAATACCTTGTTGCCACCACATCTCATAAATTTTTCAAAAAACAAAGTTTTTATAAACTATTGTCTGTTTACCTATAAAATCTAACAATGTATTTAATTTACGCACCAATCGTACAATTCCATAATCTAACTTGACAGTGACGAACATATATGCCATTTTATTAAACTAATTATTCATACTTTAACACTAAAACGTGAAAGGTGTTTCTTAATAAAAAAAGCTGCTTATTTTTAGAGGTACTTTCAACTTAATTTAAAAAGCAAAGCTTCATCGTATGGTTTGAATTCCTATTCCCTACTCTATTTGGTATGCGTCTAATCAGAATCCAATTAAACATTCTCTGGTTCAAGCTAAAACGTTTAATTACATGAAACACACGCTTCCATGCTCTTGGTAGTTATAGTAGCTTTTGTGTGCACTTTCACTTTGCATCATAGATACACGATATTTTAACATTAATTTGACATAGGATCAGTGAATTTTGTCATAGGTTTAATTTTGACAAGTGTTATTTACATTTCTTTAAATATATTATTCTATTTGACGGCGCATCGAGAGAATCGGCTCAAATTCGATTTGTTTAATTATATTTGATGGCGCATCGATCGAGAGTATCGACTTGAATCGATTTTATTACTTAAATTTCTGAACTAATTTTGTAGTCTGTGAACGTAACACCGAACGCTAGCGAGGCGGCTACAATTTCTTGACGATAGCGAGAGCTGTCAAATCGTGTTGTCAAGAATTGGAGAGAGTTTTTGAGGAACGCACGTGGTTACGTGTTCGGTGGAACGTTGAAATTAATTTAATTAGAAGTATCTCAATAAATATAAAAGTTAATACGATTAATAAGTTGTCGTCTACATTAATTAACTCCTCGCCCGTCTATCCACGCCCAACATGGGAGACGACGCTAATCAAGAGCCTTCATCAGACGGTGGGATTCGAGGGCAAAAACAACAAGAGGAGAAGGATGCGGAGGTGCAGAATACAAGTTCAGGAAAATTTACCAGTGAAATGGAGGCGTTCTTTTGGCGTATGTTCATGGCAGGGCCATCGAAGAACCAAAATTCCACGCAGTTAATAAAATTTGATCCTGACGACCCAGAGGCGGATATAGAAGGTTGGTGCCGGTTAACCGAAATTATTGTGACCAGTAGAAACCTGGAAGGAGCCGAACTTCTTTTGGCACTTACTCATGCTCTTAAAGGCCGAGCTGCAACATGTTTGACCAAAATCAAAACATCTGAGATTAAGTGGCCTCTAATCAAGGAAATTCTTCTTGCTAAATTTCAAAAGCCAAAATTGATGCAGGATTTTTTTGATGATGTGATTAAATTTCAAATCGGAAACAGAGAAACGGCGTCAGAAGCTGCCATACGTTTATGGAATCTTATCGAGAAAATTCCAAACGTTGAGATGAGTGAGGAAGTAATAACTGGTTTCGCCATATCTATTCTCTGCCAACGTGATCCGCTTATTCGTAGAGAACTGAATGCATATGTCATCACAACAAGAGCTCAACTTTGTCGTGCTCTGGGCTCAGTTTCCCTCAAAAGAAAACAAGATGACAACGAAAACCACGACACGGAATCAAAGCGGCCAAGATTGATGGAAAATTGATTCGGGGGAACTTGCCATTTTTGTGGATTTCGGGGCCACAAGATGGAGGATTGTCGTAAACGCCGACAGGAGAATCAAATAAACCAATCAAGAGTAAATACAAGGGTTACATCAGACCACAAGGAGAAGATATCTACTTGCTTCACGTGCGGAAAACCTGGACATATTAGCCCCAACTGCCCGAACAAAAATCGTGCCGAAGACCAGCCAACCAGGAAGGAAGTCCACATCTGTGAAGCGAAACAGCGGGGTACCCTATCAACGCCAGCTGGTGAGATCATTCCATTTCTTTTCGATAATGGCTCTGATTGTTCCGTGATTAAAAATAGCATAGCAAATAAACTCGAAGGTGTTGTGCAAAATAACATAGTATATTTATCCGGTATAGGGAAGGATGAAGTTCAATGTACGACCCAAATTCTTAGCTCGGTTGAGATACAAAATATAACTTTGACGGTTTTATTTCACGTGATTCCCGATGACGTCATAACAGAACAATGTCTTATAGGTAGAGAAGTATTGAAACAGGGTCTTAAAGTAGAAATTGTTGAGGATTCAGTAAAATTCTTCAAAAAAAAGGAAACATTAGGCGTGATTACAAGAAAATTTGATTCAAATTCTATTGATACTGATCTTCAAGGAGAAGATAAAGATAAGCTTATAGAAATACTTGAAAAGTATAGTTATTGTTTTATTGACGGTATACCTACGCGAAGAGTTACCACGGGCACGTTGAAAATTGATCTCATAGATCCACACAAAGTAGTACAAAGGCGACCGTATCGGTTATCTCCAGTAGAAAAGGAAGTAGTCAGGGAAAAAGTCCAATCTCTTTTAGATGCAGGTGTAATTCAAGAAAGTTCTTCGCCCTTTGCGAGCCCTATATTGTTAGTTCCGAAAAAAGGTGACGATTCTAAAAGGATGTGTGTTGATTATAGGGAATTGAATTCAAATACTCGCCCGGAACATTACCCTCTTCCTAGGATCGATGAGCAGATTGACCGTCTACATGGTTCAAACTTTTTCTCAACTTTAGATATGGCTTCTGGCTATCATCAAATTAGTGTTCACCCTGATTCGATTGAACGTACAGCTTTCGTAACACCGGATGGGCAATACGAGTACCTCGCTATGCCCTTCGGATTACGAAATGCTGCATCAGTATATCAAAGATGTATCAATAAAGCGCTTAAGTCCTTAAAAGATACAATAGCTTCAGCATATATGGATGACGTGATATGCTATTCTTCTAATGTAACTGAGGGCTTACAGCGACTAGATGCTGTGCTTGCAGCTTTATCAGAGGCAGGGTTTTCTTTTAATATTCGAAAGTGTAAATTTCTTAAGGCTGAGGTAAGTTATTTAGGACACATGATCCAGGCAGGTAAAATTAGACCAAACCCAGAGAAAATTCAAGCTTTGGTTGAAGCGCCAACACCAAAAACAGCAACCCAAGTTAGACAATTTCTTGGCCTAGCATCCTACTTTAGGCGCTTTATACCTGACTTTGTTCACCTTGCTGGACCTTTGTATCCTCTTACAAAATTAAAAGGGCCTATCACTTGGACTGAACAGCATGATAAAATACACAAAGACATTGTAAAAATACTTACATCTGAACCTGTACTGACAATATTCCAACCTGATGTACCTGTAGAGTTGCACACCGATGCTAGTGCCGAGGGTTATGGTGGTATTCTCATCCAAAGAACGAACAATATTCCCCACGTGGTAGCTTATTACAGCCACCGCACCACCGAAGTCGAATCTCGCTACCATTCATATGAATTAGAGACCTTAGCGGTGGTGCGGGCGGTTGAGCATTTTCGCCATTACCTTTACGGTCAACATTTCACTGTTGTAACAGATTGTAACTCCCTGAAAGCCTCTAAAGCAAAAACTGATCTTTCCCCACGCGTCCACAGATGGTGGGCGTACTTACAAGCGTATGATTTCGATATCATATATAACGAAGTTCGTAAGATGGGGCATGCTGATTACTTCTCGCGAAATCCGCTACCGTCTACCGTGTCTGAAAACGATAACTTTGATCCAATATACGAGGCATTAGATCAAGTACCACGCAAAACAGTGCAGTTTGTTGAGTTACATGAAAATTGGCTTAAGGTAGAGCAACGACGGGACAGTGAATTACAGGATCTTATCCAGAAGCATCAAAACAATGACATGCCTGACAGTGTCGCAAATACGTACGATGTGCGTGATGGGGTTTTATATAGGAAAGTAGAACGCAATAAAAGTAGTTCTTGGCTACCAATAGTACCGCGATCGCTTATTTGGACACTAATATGCCACGTTCATAATGAAATAAAACACTTGGGCCATGAAAAGACGCTTGACAAATTGTACGAGCAGTACTGGTTTCCAGAAATGGCAAAGAATGTGCGTAGGTTTGTGGATTCCTGCATTGTATGTCGAGCATCCAAAGGCTCGTCTGGAGCTCAACAAATACGATCACATCCCATACCTAAAGCTCCCATTCCCTGGCATACCGTACACATCGATCTGACAGGCAAGTTAAGCGGCAAATCTGATAGAAAAGAATATGTATCAGTGATCATTGACGGCTTCACAAAGTATACTTTACTTGAGTATACCCAATCCCTCGACGGGGCGTGTGCGGTGAGAGCCCTTAAAAAAGCTGTGTCGCTATTTGGTGCTCCTAAAAGAGTCATCGCAGATCAAGGCCGATGCTATATCAGTGCAGAGTTCAAGCAATTTTGCACCGATCATAATATTGAATTGCATCTGATAGCCACGGGAGCTTCAAGGGCAAATGGACAGGTCGAAAGAGTAATGCGCACATTAAAAAGTCTGTTAACCATTATTGAAAATGATGCAAGTAAGATTTGGCGCGACGAACTCGATGACGTCCAGTTGGCCTTGAATAGTACTAGATCTAAAGTCACAGGGTATACACCTACCGAACTTATGTTTGGTATACGTGCCTCTTCACTTGGACTATCAAAAATTTCGCCAAGTAATTCTGATACGCGTGCTGATTTAGATACAATTAGAGTAGATGCTTCAAGTAACATTCAAAAAGCAGCTGATGCAGACAAAATACGCTTTGATTTGGGTAGGGCTAAGGTAAAACCATTTTCGATAGGTGATTATGTATTTTTGAAATGTAGCGAACGAAATCAAACAAAGCTTGCGGCAAAATTTAAGGGTCCTTTTATTGTCACCAAGGTGCTAGAAAATGATAGATACGAACTAAGAAGCATGAACAGATCAAATCGCGTATACAAATATTCTCACGAAAGTTTGCGTATTGTACCTAGAGGTTATGAGGGTTTATTAGATGTAGCTACAAATATGACGTCTGAAGATGAGGCCGAGACGGCGTTGATTGATCATGAAGTGCTGCCGGCTGGCGGTGATAGTAATACACATTCGCTGTCAAGCAGCGCTACCTTGTCCGCTGACGCCACATTGACCGCTGATTCTGACACTATTTCAGTTAATTCATTTCAAGAAGATTACGAAACTATTGAACACGAAGCTCAAATACACTAGAGTAAGTTATAAGTTGTCACGTAAATTATATTGTTTCCGTTTGGTAGGGGATCGTGCGCTGAAGCCACGATTCTGGCGATTATTCTGTGCAGCTGGTTGTTAGGTCCTTGTACGACCGGGCCACGCTGCTCTGTTCATTCGTGTCCAGCTGGTTGTAGGGTCCTTGTACGACCGAACCACGCTCTGTTCGTTTATGCTCAGCTGGTTGTTAGGTCCCAGCACGACCGGGCCATGCTCTGTTTATTTGCGTTAAGCTGGTTGAAAGGTCCCAGTACGACCGAGCCACGCTTCGCATGTTAGCATCATGCTGATGGAAGAGATCTTGTACGACTGACCATGCTTTAGTTACTTCCGTTTGTATTGGACTCAAAAGCTGGGTTCTCGCTCATGTTAATTTACTCTTGGGTGCAATTTCATTTCAGTTTATTCTCTATGTCAGAATGGACGAGCGGTTTCATAATCATGATTACGTTGTTCTTTTGCAGATAAACCATAACTTACGCACGAGGACGTGCGATAGTCAGGGTTGGCCGTGACGGCGCATCGAGAGAATCGGCTCAAATTCGATTTGTTTAATTATATTTGATGGCGCATCGATCGAGAGTATCGACTTGAATCGATTTTATTACTTAAATTTCTGAACTAATTTTGTAGTCTGTGAACGTAACACCGAACGCTAGCGAGGCGGCTACAATTTCTTGACGATAGCGAGAGCTGTCAAATCGTGTTGTCAAGAATTGGAGAGAGTTTTTGAGGAACGCACGCGGTTACGTGTTCGGTGGAACGTTGAAATTAATTTAATTAGAAGTATCTCAATAAATATAAAAGTTAATACGATTAATAAGTTGTCGTCTACATTAATTAACTCCTCGCCCGTCTATCCACGCCCAACATGGGAGACGACGCTAATCAAGAGCCTTCATATTATTATTATTATTATTATTATTATTATTATTTTATATATTCTTCTTCTTCTTTCTTGTCGATGACTCAAATATATTTCGACTATAAATTAGCCACGGCTATGGCGCTGTCGGTAGCGTCATACAAGTCGGACAAGGTGCAGGTATTAGGGCACTGACTGCAAGACATCAAGTGTGGCATAAGTCTGTAAGCCAACACAGTCGCAAGTTAAGTTAGAGCTTTGATGAATTATGTTATGTTATGTTAATGACATAATATGTTGACTGCAACTTTCTAAAAGAGAAATTTGAAAAACTCTACTTAGAAATAAATTATTTTAAATTTGAATCATTTGCTTTCGTGCATTAATGCAATTCCAGTCACAAAAAAAACAATACGGATAAATAATATTGTGATGTGCAATAATGGTTGATATTAATGTTTGTATTATGTAATGTGTTTGATATGTAATGAGTAGTAAACTCATACTTCGCGCGTAGTTTTAAAAATTTAAGCATACAACGGGACACCGGGACGGGAAGCGACTTTATTTTAAACAATATTTAGATTTTAAATGATAAATGTTGAGATTTGTTTTCGAGTCTGCGTGTTCTTTGTGAGTTCGTGTTTCTGTCTTTAGTCCATAGCACTCCGAGATAAGGAATATTTTCAGAATTTCCTATAATATTCTTGTATTGTACATTAGAATACAAGCTGTTTAAAGAAAATCTGTTTCTGGAACGTTACAACCTGGGCCTTTTCAAGGCGAGAGTTAATATGCATTATCTATGTGAGCATGTTCCAACATCGTCTGCATCGTCACTTTACATCAGGTGAGATGGCAGATTACCAAATTTTTATAAAAAAAAACTTAGCAAAACTGGTTGATAAATGCATGTCCTATTGTACACAGGTGGTGTCCACTAAATCTATACTTATTTGGTTTATCTTTCTTAATTTTAGGCATTTCCATATTATCCTCTGCAAACATCTTTTAATGTTGTATTTGATCTTATAAACCATTTTAATGTGCCTTATTTAAATACCTTCAAAAAAGGTTTTGAGAGGGTTTTATGAGATTATCGCTGATCTTTACAAAAAGAACATTACAGAACTTATTTCTTAAATATTATAAAGTTTTACGGTTAAAAAGAAAATAAAGAAAATCCATTATTATATATTTTAACGTTAATATAAGTTGTAGAATTCAGCCATGGAAATAAAATCATAAAAAAACGAATTAGTGTAATTGAAATACACCTGCGTTATTTTAGTTCAAGTTGTTTAATTGGATTTTTGGTTTTTAAAAACATTTTAATTAATTATGTAATAGATAAACTTATAATAATAGATATATATACGAACTACAGGTAAAAAACGTCTTCCAGTGCGTCTCTGAGAGGCACGGTGCCCAACTCGCTGGCAGCATTCCCCTCTTTGGATTGCCAAGCATATGCGCTGGGCCAGTAAGCTGCCAGCCCTGGAGTCGCCGGAAGCCTCTATGAGACGCGCTGAAAGGTCCTTGATAAATTTGGTCGCTTCAGGTTCCCAAGGGCCCAGGGTCTCGAAACCCAGAGGGACAAACATGAAGCACTCTGGTATGTCCGCGTATTTTAGAAATTTTTGCCTTTCGGCATTAGCGGCTGCGGCGCCCGCCTGTAGGCTGGTGCTGCGGATGTGGGCCGGCGCCAGGGTGTCTACACAGTTGGCATCCCACGCTAAGTACCTTTCTCGATGCCACGGAATGAGTCTCCTCTTCTAGTTCAGTTAGGTATACATTTTCAGTTTAACTTTAACTTCCAAGATTTTCCAAGATAATTGTATTGGTTGTTTTAAATCATACACTCATTAAAATTCCATGACGCACGAGATTTCTCATAAATTTATGTACTCTGGAAAAAGCTGTCATGTTTTACGAGACTATTTCAAAATATGACATGCGTTTCATCGTTCTTAATCGGAATGCAATTTATAATGAAATAGCAGGAGCTGTGTGCTATTAAATCATTCCTGACACGATTTCTCGATCCTTAGCCAGAGAGCTTGGCACGTCAAGCGTCACTTATAAAGTCAGACTTTCCTTCAAAACTAAAACTCGTCTCACCTGAAAAGTTTGTCCCTTTCATTCGCGCTGCGCCAGAGAGAAACAGACGCGATCAAATTTTCGCGAGATTTTATGGTTTTTCCGACATAAAAACTAGAGAAACAGCGTTAGAATGTCTAATTTAAATATTCGTACTAGGCAAATTATGTATCTTAATTAAAGCATTATATCTTTAGTTTTTTTTTTCTATCGAGTAACGTTTGTCGAATTGTGTAACTGATAGGTATATATTATTTTTTAATTCCTCGACACTCACATTAATAATTTTTTCAGAATAACTGGTTTAAAAATCTTGCTCGTGCTATATACCCGCCTTAAAAGATTGGTATGCTTTACAGGATGTAAAATAAATGACTGAACATATCTTCAGGTATGAACCAAGAAAGTATCCGAACGTATTAGTTATTAGACTAAGCCAGCTCTTTGACTCGGTTTGAACGCACATCAAATTATGGACGCAAATAAGGCGCGGCGTCAACGCCAAGCGCGCCAACGCGCGGCTGAACAACGGTTGATTACTTCCCATTTCCGGTAACGCAGGAAATCCAGTTGATTGAGAATTTAATTACAAAATAAAGTAGGTAAACAAAGTGATCAGTCCGATTTTGCAAGAAGAAAAGCTTTTAAAATTAAACTTATTTACGTAGTTAAAGAGTTTTAGCGAGTTTCCCGATATTTTCGACCAGGAAGCAGGAATTTTCAAGTTAATTAATGTGCAACGAGGAGAGTTTAGAAACCCTTTCATAATTAAAATGTTACTTGTTTAAATCTTGATAGATTTTATGCTATTCAGCTTAAAAAATAAAATAAAAATAAAAATAAAATAAAATATCTTTATTTCAGGTCATAAACCCATAGACTTAACGGTACTACATTTAAAATTATGGTATCATGGATTAGAATGGCTTAAATTGAACACCGAAGTAATCCATTTTTGAACTATAAAGTGATTGCTTATCATTTGGGAAATTGAGACAAAGTCAATAAACAACTTTTCTATCTCTGGTGTATGTTAGTCATAATTCTTATTGGTGTGATAGTATATAATATAAAAAAAAAGAATATTCACCTGTATAGGGCACCAGCACACTGCGAAGACCACCACGACGACCACCACCATCCTAGTGACCTTCTTCCTTCCCCTCCTGCTCTCCGCAGACACCCTCCCCCCCGGGGCACTCTTCCACAACCTCGTCAACATACACATATACAGCACACTGATCAACGCCAGCGGAATCACATAGGAAGACAAAAAGAACGACATTTGAAACCCTAACTTACTATACCCATGCTCCTCCAAAAACACACAGGAAGAATGATTCCTATGGAAATAGGAGTATTCCCTCTCTCCATGACATATCCCCACTGGTATCGCAGTGGTGAGTATGACAACCCATATGCAAGCGATGGCTAGGAATGCGTTCTTCTCTGTGCGTATTGACATAGAAGCAATGGGGTGCACGACAGCCATAAACCTGTCTAAAGACATGAGGACGAGGGTATAGACAGAGGCGTGTGCGGTGACAACGATGAAGTACTGGACGACTTTACACCACATGTCTCCAAAGGGCCAACGAGGCATGACATAGTCGGTAGCTGTGAAAGGCACGCAGAAGATAACAAACAGAAGGTCAGCGACGGCTAAGTTTATGATGAGGAGGTTGGTAGTGGATCTCATGCCAGGGTTGGCAGCGACGACAAGGACAACCAAGGCATTGCCGACTAGTCCAACAATGCCAATGAAGCCAAAAAAGATAGGGACGACTCTTGAAACGACTTTTTCGAGTAATTCTCCATTATCGTCATCGCCAGTGTAGTTGCATTGATAAGGAAGATCGTCGGCAGTTAGATTGAGGCATATGGTGTAGAAATCCTCTTCGGCTTCCATTGTGAAGCTTCAGCTGCTCATGTTATGGTTATCTGGAACAAAAGAAAAGAAAATGTTAATAAAAGACATTTACAAAAACTTGGTGAACGATAAGTTATGGACTCTAGTCAAAAAGTGTGCGTGACAGGGGGCGGGGAGCAAAATTACCTACAAATTCTCAAAAGCATTGTTTAATGTTACTGAAGGGGTCATCTCACAAATAATTGCAAATAATCATTGCACTGAAAATATTGATGATATTATTATAATTTTTTATGCTCATCTCTCACACCAATTTATATTATAATTTATAATCTTCAAGCGTATCATCGTGTTAACATGAATGGAATTAGTAATAATGTTTCGTCACCAAAATTGTGTGTTCATGAGGCTTACGCTAGACACGCGTAAGCTGTTTAATTCAATATAATATAAACATCACTTTGGCATAATTGGAGGAACATCAAAAACATCGTCTTCGTTATAATTTCACAGAGTGTTCGCGTTGATGGATTTGTTTACACTGATCAAGTCGCTGGCTCCAGTGATCTTCACTAAATTGGGGCATGAGAAATGTTTGCTTATCTACTGACTGGATGGATTTACTGGGCGTCGTAATTTTAAATATCTTTAAAAAATAGGCGTATTTTTCATGCATGATCACCGATTACGCAAAGACCTGAACCGATTTAGAAAAATATTTTTTTGTTTGATATAGTATGATCGTCGTACATATATATATTAAGTCAGGCTCTACTGACGAGATTGTGGAGAAATAAAGAATCCTCTTCAAAATTAATGGGCACTGATACTATCGACTTTGCAAGTGGCTGCATATAATTTTTTTTCATAAAGTCTCATAATTCTAGTCTACGTATGTAGAGGTAGAACTGCCCTGCTTTATGCTCGTATACTTACTAAAAAAGCACATTAATATTACTTAAGCACTAAATCAGCTTATGCATTGCAATACGAACACTGCCAATCTTGTTGACAGGGCCATAAAGACTTTTGAACACTTTTAAAGCACCGCTGTTACCATCATACCAAAGTTTTCGCATAGAAAGCCTCTTCAATCCAAACTCAGAGCACAGAAATGCGGCAGAGAGAACTTCAAAACAACTAGATATAAAATTATTAAAACTACTTCAAAAAGATTTGGAACATGGGTACTTGGTGAATCAGTGCAATTATTTAGTAGCGTTTTGACGCGTGCCTAAAATAAGCCCATATTCCGTTTTTTTAAAAACGCCTCATTTGTGTCTCGATAGTGTCAGCTAGATGGTTTAATCCGCTGTAAGTTTTTTTTTTCCATGTCTTAGACACCTTAAACGTTTTTTGTTATATAAAGCTGTAAGTACTAGATGATTTTGAATTGTACTTACCATGTTTTTTAATCTACGCCCTAATTTTAAAAATCTTATCGGCCTCATTCTGATCTCTTAAACATTCCCTTACTCTGAGAATTGAAGTAATACTTTTAGGTTATAAAATTTGGAATGGAGTGAAGAGATGGACTTTGTAACAAGTAATTGGTTGTTGGCGTGAACTTTTATGGATTGCATGAAATATTTATAAGACTGGCTGTCAACAAGGCTGAATTCATGACTTATTTATAAAGTTCTAGTGTTCGAAACCATGTCGTAAATAAGTAATATCATAATCCACGCAACTGTACCGATATTAATGTTCTTATTTTAACGTGAACGATTTAACCCTAGGGAGTTTTAAGTATTTAAATTGTATATTAGGAGAAATTTTACTAGTGACCGATAGCAAAATCCCAAGAAGGGCTGGTGATAAGGAACAACTTTCTCCAAGGAACATAGTAACTCAAATCAGATGATCGGCAAATTTGTATGGGAATTTCAATTTTTTAACCTCATCTTCCTTATGACATGACCACACCATGAAACTTAACAACTTTCCCTGAGGAGCATACTTATACAAATATTATATATTTTTAGGCACTCGCGATTACTTCACACATTTATGTTGATTTAATAGATTTATCGCGATAGTTTTGAGGTTAATATAAACAACTAGCTTTCCGCCCAGCGATTTACCCGTTGCCAGTAATTTTCCCGTGGTATTAGTTGTTTTTCCGCAGTCAAAAGTAGCCTATGTGTTATTCCAGGTAATACTCTACCTGTGTTTTAAATTTCATCCAAATCTGTCAAGCCGTTTGAGCGTGAAGAGGTAACAAACATACGCACACACGCAAACTCTCAGATTTATAATATTAGTGTAGATGACCTGGACCATGCCTGGACCCTGACGTTTCAGCTGAGTTACATCAGCTGTGATCGCGGGTAGACAGAAGTACCACCGAGTTGTTATCATTTAGGCGATGGGCGACTAGATCTTCTGCTGCCCACATGTCGCCTTAGTAATTTTACGGTTTTTGTAAACATTATACACTAGACCGTCAAACAACACTCTCGACGGTTTTATTTTGTCAATTGAACGTCTCAATCCCTTTACATACATAATTCAGCCTATTGCAGTACACTGCCGGACGTAGGCTTCCCCTAAGGGTACGCCATAGGCTCATTCTGCCCTACTAAGAAGAAAAACCGTAAGTCGGTAATTTACGGAAATTGAAATAAATACAGTTTTGGGATCAGTGAAAAAAGGCCTTTTTTTCTCTCTAGGAACGGTTGATATTGAAGAGAAACTGCCAATTTTAGAAACCCGTAAGTCAATACTTTCTAGGACTTTACCTCTAATTTTGTAGCTCTTACTAGCAAAAAAAGCATATGTCTTGTGTCAGAAGCAGAAAAGCCACAAGTACTGGATTTACGGTTTTATCACTATACGAACACTAAGCAGAAAAACCATATGTCACTATGCATACAATAAGACTTACTAGATATTACCAGATAATGATTATTTTGTTATTATTCGTAGTATGATAAGAAAAGTAGAGAAAGGTGATAAAAAAGTTTTTACGTTGTAGACAGGTGTGTTCTCATAATTTGAGACATCAAACTATTATTTTGTTTCAAAATTCCTGGTCGCAAATTCACAATCCACAATATAATATTATAAATGCCAAAGTAACTCTGTCTGTCTGTCTGCTACGCTGTCACGGCCAAACCGCTGAACCGATCTTCACGAAACTTGGCACACAGATTGCTAGCACACCGAGAACGGACATAAGGTACTTTTTATCACCATTCGAAGGTCTGGAGTATAGATGTAGACCACCAGGTGTACCACCAGGAGCCCAGCTAAACTATTAGAGATACAGGCATGGTTCTAAAACAAAAGTTGTTCAATATGATGGCCCGCTTCTTTTCACAAGGACATTGAGGATCTGGAGTACCTTATGTAGAACACCAGGTCTACCATCAGGAGCCCACCTAAACTATTAGAGATACAGAAATGGTTCCAAAATAAAAGTTGTCCAGAATGATGGGCTGCTTCTCTTCACAAGGACATTGGGGATCTGGAGTACCTTATGTAGACCACCACGTGTACAATCAGGAGCCCACGTAAACTATTAGAGATACAGAAATGGATCCAAAACAAAAGTTGTTCAGTACGATGGACCGCTTTATTTACACAAGGACATTGGGGATCTGGAGTACCTTATGTAGACCACCAGGTGTACCACCAGGAGCCCAGCTAAACTATTGGAGATACAGAAATGGTTCCAAAACAAAACTTGTTTTATATGATGGGCCGCTTCTTTTCACAAGGACATTGAGGATCTGGAGTACCTTATGTAGACCACCAGGTGTACCATCAGGAGCCCAGCTAAACGATTAAAGATACAGGCATGGTTCTAAAACAAAAGTTGTTCAGTATGATGGGCCGTTTCTCTTCACAAAGACATTGGGGATCTGGAGTACCTTATGTAGACCACCAGGTGTACCATCACGAGCCCACGTAAACTATTAGAGATACAGAAATGGATCCAAAACAAAAGTTGTTCAGTATGATGGGAAAAAGTTGAGAAAGTACATTGCCTTCTTTACCGAGGACAGAAAAACAAAAAATGTGGTAAAAAGTATAAAAATGTATTACAGTAACTTAAATTACCTTTTTAACTGTCTTATCTACTTATGCTGACCATTTTAGCGTGCTCAAATCGGCACGTCTGGAGTAAGTACTCTGTTATCTACTGACTTTTGTATTCAATGGTTATAAATATTGATCTCTTAGGCCGGATAGCAAATTTTGAATTGTCCCTTTAACAACAGAAGCAAGCAAGTCATCTTTAAACAGTAGAGGAAGAACTGTTCTAATATCACTGTCACACTTACTATGAATACACATACCTACATTAGAACTTCTGCCTAAAAAAATATCTAAAGCGGACGAAGTCGCAGGTAAGAGCTAGTAGACTATATTTACTTAGGTTTTAGAGTTAGATGTTGTAGTTATTATGTTCAATGTACCTCAATGTGATCTCAAAACTACATTAATAAATATTTCAAATTATAAAAATAATCTTGTTTTATTTTAGGTTAGCGCCTAAGTACCTCATACATTAATTGCTCCCTTCTAACTACTTTTTGACCCAAATTGAGAAAAAGGCTAACTCAGCTATAAGGGATATCTCACACACACATGTCGTCGCTGGGCTGGCGGCATGATAACGCAAGGGGCGGATGCTTCCAGTACTTTTGCTATGTGGCATGCCGCCGCCATGGCAGAGGCATCGAGGTCCATACAATATCATAAAGTAAGTACTAAAATTTCGTAAATCCAGCAGCTTCCATCTCTTTAGCCCGGCGGCGGTATGTGTGAAAGCTGTCTTGGAGCATAAAAAGAACATATTTGCAAAGAATTTCGAAGCTCCATTAACAAATGAATACGATACTATTAACAACAACGCTTGCTTAAAAGACATGAGATGATACTTATGGTTTATTTACAGGTGAATCCGTTCACAAAAAGCCATATGTCCGACTTATGGTTTTTCTGCTTAGTAAAGTGATAGGTACCTACATTTTTTTCGGAAAATACATATGAGTTTGATATTTTTGCCTTTATAAATAAAACTATAAAGAATAGCGCAAAAACACTGTACACAAAAAAAAATGTTAATTCTCCATACATAACAGTAATTTGTAACGTTGTATGTTTATTGAATCCTGAATTATTAACGTTTAAAGTCTTTTGCGTTTTTCTCAAAATGAGTCGCCACTGACTTACGGCTTTTCTTCTTAGTGGGGCAGCATTTTCGCCATCCAGTCGCTACCAGCCGCCTTTTTCAAGTCATCGGTCCACCTGGCCGGAGCTCGTCCAACGCTACGCATGCCGAGGCGTAGCCTCCACTCGAGAACCCGTTTACTCCAATGTCCGTCGGTTCTATGCCAATCCGTTAAATCAATTTAAATATGAGCACACTTATATTAGAAAACGAAATAGTTCTATTAGTACAATACAGCAAAAATGGTTTAAATGTTTGCACAACGAACTACGTGATCGTGGATAGCTCTGAATTTGTATTAACCGTATATGTGCACTCTATTGCCGTAGTAGAGCCACGATCAAAGTTACCCGGAAATCAAAGTAATTCCACGGTATTATGAATTGGCACTTTGACGTCAATGGAATAATTTCCAAGAGACGAATATGATTTTCCGACTTTTACAAAGCAAGCAATTTATTGCGGATTTTGTTTATGATATAAAAGTCTATATATGGATTTGTGTAATACCGGCTAAGAATAGCATCATCATACACATTCCGCAGGAGTCGTAGGCACCTAAGGGACTCGAGGTTTTTATGTATTTTTCAATTTTAGGCAATAGGCTGACATCCTTTTATTATAAAAATACACGATATATCTGAAACAGCCCTTAAATAGGTAGATAGGACTTTATTTTTCGGGTGTTAACGGTCTGCCTACCTTGCAAGGGATAAAGGCGTAAGTTGTATGTGTATGAGTATAATAGTCCCGTTGATTGTTGCCGCACTCCCATCCATAAATTATCTTGATGTATTCAAGACCACTTCCGTGGTCCTATCCGAAGCTTTAGTGGTTAAAAAAAGGTTCGACCTACTGAAGTCTTAAACTCGTCACTGAAATCGTGGCTGAATCAATCAGGCTTGAATCCAAGCTGCAAAGCCTGTAAGCCCATCGTTAGAAGGACGGACTGAAACAGCATTCGCTGATGAAGAGGCTTGAGATTCAGCACAAATTACTGACACTGGCATTAATGTCGAAAGTTGTAAGTCTGGTAAGTCTAGCATGATTTGAGGGCATGACAAACATTAAAGTCACTTTTTTCTTGAATAATCCGTCGTGTGTCTGCAAAGCACATACATATAAAATTTTGTGTAATGGTTTACGTAAATTTTCAATTCAATGTATGGTGCCCATTTATTATAATTTAATTTATAGGTATACTTTATTTAGATGTAAGTAATATATGTATATATTAGTTGCACTATCCCGCATCAACTACTTTTCAAAAGCTTCCTCCTTACTACCTGGTTGCCTGGAAGATATTGCTACCTGAGCAATAAGGCCGCCAATTGTACAATTTTTATTATTAATTCACCTTTTGTTTTAATAGGTTTCTTTTGTGCAATAAAGTATATTGTATTGTATGAAAAGATTGATGCATGTTGAAGAAGCGAAAGGATGGTGTCAGGATCGTAGCAAGTGGAAAGATGTAGTCTCTGCCTACCCCTATGGGAAAGAGGCGTGACTATATGTATGTATGTATGTATTGTATTGTATAATTTTTTTATTTTAATAAATGAGCCACCGTAGAGACGCGCATTAAGATAGTGTTTAAATAATCTTTGCATACGATTTGACATTGTCAAACGGCTTAAACCATGTCTAACTTATTTTGTAATAACAAGGTGTCTTTATTTGAATTAATTTTATAAAATAAACCAGTTTGTGTTGATATATTCACTGCAAACCAAAGTATGTAAGCATATTTCTAAAATTACACAAAATAATAAATTGGATTTGGCCAATGGTCCAGAAACTACAAGCCAAAAAATAAATCAAGTTTTTGAAACATGCAAATCTATTCCCAAAGTAAGTATAGGTGGCGGCGCTATTTTATGGTTCAATCGACACCTCGCGCTGAAATTTTTCGATCTTGCATGTATGACGAAACCTTTTTTTGTTGTTCTCGCGAGTTCAGTAGATAGGCATCTTTATCAATGGTCTGCTACCACCAAATTGTAAAACCATATTACCAAAAGCCGCAATCATGTGGTTTTTTTTTAAGTTTAACCTAGGTATAGAATAGGCGATACTGTATCTTAAGTTTCAAGCTTTTGATTCGCATTACCACATGGTAACATAGATCTGAAACTTTAATACAATCTTTTGCCATTATATTTTATTCTTATTTGTCTTGTCCCATTAATTTAATAAAACTCAAATAAAATATCTTAACAAAAATTATTGAAATATCACTACGTATAGGTACAGTCTTTTACCATTATATTTTATTCTCATTTGTTATGTGCCACAGTAACTTTAAGCTTTGTACTCAGATCCCACTATTAATTTGGATGGGATAGTATTTAATCCGCATACCCATCCGTGGGAACGCCATTAATCTTGGCGGTAGTTTGTTATTAATTACGCTTTTGAATCCACTGGAATAGCTGAAGAATTAACATTTATATGAAGTTTTGATGCATTATTCGCAAAGTGGAAGGCAAAGGCATTTATGTATCTTTTTTACGCTATAGAGCACGATTCTCAGTTATTTGTACTAAATCTAGCTTTAAGTCGGTTGGCTTAAAAAAAATTAGCGTTTGTATTTACTACGTTTGTATGTTTCATTCTCATAAAAAGGTATTTTTACAGGATAATAAAATTATGTAAAAAAAACTTTTAAAACAAGCTTTTATTTAAGTGCTCTGAAAAGATGAAAATAAAATTTTGAATGACATTAACCACATTCATTTATGACTTTACAGAAATGAAAATATATTAAAAGCTTTTTACATAATTTTATTTTATATTTTTTAGTTTATGTTACGATAGTTATTGATCAATACGAAAGTCTTTCTATAAAACGGAGAGACTTTCAATAGAAAAACTTAAGGCACGGGGAAAACTAACATTAGGATAAAGTATAATTATCTCTTTTATATTCTATAGAAGTAGATTGGTACCTACTCCTCCGGCATCCCTAATAGAAGAATTAGCTTGTAATATGTCTTAGTCTTTTCATTTCATTGATGGCGTCATTATTACATGGCCGAGTCCCAGTTAATTTCGAACAGTCTAATTCTTCTATCAGGAGGCCTTCTATTGACGTGACCCTAATTCATGGTGGGCCTACCAACTGCCTATCATGAACGAATTCGTATACAAAATTGCAAGTCCCAGCAGTTGAATATTGAGGAGTTCCATAGTTCGAAGACAACCCTGGATGTAGCGTCTAATTCATAGTGGGCCTACCAACTGCCTATAATAAACGAATTCGTATACAAAATTGCAAGTCCCAGCAGTTGAATATTGAGGAGTTCCATAGTTCGAAGACAACCCTGGACGTAGCGTCTAATTCATGGTAGGCTTACCAACTGCCTATAATAAACTGTGTGTTCGGCAATCACAGCTGACGGGCGGGCGTATGTGATCTGTCGACCTCCGTGAAGAAGGCTGCCGTAAGCAGCCGAAACGTAGAGGGATAAAACTCTCTACAAAAATTTTAACAAGTAAGTCGTGTAAACCCACATCATGAGTGATACTTGTTCGTTTAATAATAAAATAAACGAATTCGTATACAAAATTGCAAGTCCCAGCAGTTGAATATTGAGGAGTTACATAGTTCGAAAACAACCCTGGATGTAGCGTCTAATTCATGGTAGGCCTACCAATTGCCTATTATAAACGAATTCGTATACAAAATTGCAAGTCCCAGCAGTTGCATATTGAGGAGTTCCATAGTTCGAAGACAACCCTGGATGTAGCGTCTAATTTATGGTGGGCCTACCAACTGCCTATAATAAACGAATTCGTATACAAACTTTTGTGTCCCAGCTATAAACCGCTGAGGAGCCGATCCTGGCAGCAGCATCAGGTCAAATTTATGATTAACATGCATTGTCATCGGTTCTGGACCAACATGCAAAATTTCAACTCAATCGGATACCGAGAAGTGGTTCAAATTAAACTTGCAAGATTTGCACCGAACAAACATTGTTACTTACATACACTGTAAGTTAAATAAAAGCTTTTAAAAAAGGTGTTTGTCAGACGTGGCGTAAATGTTCGTTTTTGCGGCCGTTTACGCTCTGCCTACCCCGCAAGGGATCAAGGCGTGATATATGTGTGTGTGAGTGTGTGTGTGTAAAAAAGTGACGCTTAATTATCCAATATATGGCGTTAAACATCTGGCAGTTTCTCAACTAGTTACGCAAGGTAATTAAATTAGGGTTCTATTAGTTCTTAAATCTTTTCGTCCCTGTAACGCTGCTGGCATTCCCTTTAATAGGCCCGTACACATACATACACATACACTTAAAACGCCTATAATCCCTTGCGGGTTAGGCAGAGCGTAAAACGGACATTTACGCCACGTCTGACAAATACTTGAGGGTCATTCGGAAAATTGTGTTTTGTCATAGTGACTGGGTGTCACTCAATCGCCTAGAATGGCAATACACACCCTCGAGTCCCTTAGTCGCCTCTTACGACTCCCACGGGAAAGAAATGTGGTGATGCTATTCTAAGCCGGCATCACACGGCATTATAGGCCCTCAGTCGTTGTTATTCATTGTTAGGGATATCGAAATACGTCTAAATAAGCGCCACTGGCATCGCAACTATTATATCCAAACTTTCAATTAAACTTCAATTATAACTTCGTAATAAATTTTCAAGGACGTTCATTGGGTCGTAGGATGACACGGAGTCTCACTCAAAATTTAAAAAAGAACTCCCCAGCAGAGATGCCCCCCAGATCAACGCCATCTATCGATTATTTTGAATACTTTCTGAGTACTTTATTATTTTTAAACAGCTGGCAAAAAAGCTACAAAATACTTATTCTGTCATGTTGATACCATCTCTAGCGGAACAATATTTTGATTAGGTGGGTAGGAGCGCCTTAATAGGCAATCCATACCCTAGTTATGTCCTAGGTAGGCAAGGTGTGTTGAGCTTATGCAGTACTATTAAGGCGAGTGTACTTGTGAACAGCCTCGACAGTGGCGTCACTTCTCAAAAATGAAAGTTAAAGCAAATAACACCAACAGTGGCCTTTTTAGGCACTATTTGGCATAACTTTGCTGCAAATATATCATTCAAATGTTACTTAAGGATAATACTTAAAACTTCAGCAACTGACATTCGTTTTACTTATTCGGTTACATTCAGTCTGTAAAGAATAAATAAGTCGCTGCGAATTAGTTTCTAACTATCCCGATATATGGTGCCATGCCGTGCCATGCTTGCATAAATTCACCAACAGCCAGTAAGCCGCGGCAACCCAGTCGGTACTACCTACTGACAGTCGCACGTGCAATTTCGCAAGCTCGGAAAAAACTATCTTTTCTATTTATTACCTATAAACATAACAATTTACACTGTTATCTGTGTTAATGGCCAGAGCACACCGCGTCCGTACGTGAAGCTATGAAATTGTAATGTAGGGGACTGTATGAGATATAGCACACTGCTTGCGATGCGTAGACGTGCACGTATGCGAAGAGCGTAGGAACACGCATTGCGGCTCCCAGAGCACAAACAGGTTACGTAGGGTACGAACGGCAACATCGCTTAGATGTGTATGATGATGACGTTGTATTCTATGAGATTCCCTTTTGGACGCCACATCTAACAAGTTTGAACACACACAGCAGCTCTGTCCTGCGATAAGTGATATTAGTTGCAATAATGAAGATAAAGAACTTGAACTGTATAAATGCGACAAAATTGTTCTTTTTCTCAAAATGAATGTATGCTGCACGTATGCGTAGTAACGCACGTAACCACGCACGTAGTTCGGTGTGGCAGGGGTGTAAGGACGTGATCACGGCGGCGTGTCCACGAGCTGCATACGGACGCTGTGTGCTCCACCCTTTATGATGACTTCACACGCCAGTAAAAGCAAATACCGGTAAAACCATTGAACTGTAGTATCGATGAACCGTCGGTAACTCAATAGTTGCTCTGATATACCGCCAAATGTAACAAAGAATATCCTTTGATATTTTATTTCTGTGATTTTTCGGGTCTTGTATTACTCACTGGCATTGTTGTTGTTATAAAGGAATTCAAAATAAAAGAAAAAAATGGTGAAACTGACTTTTTACGTGAATTGTGAATTGATCGTGAATTTTTTTACTCATCGTGACGCCTACCTCTCAAGGGATATAGGCGTAATATACAGGCTGACCTGAATGGTGTCCATAGACAAAATTTGAATGCCATATACTAAAGGTAACCGAATCACCCCCTTTGAAGAGTTTCAACATAAAATATTCAACATTAATATTTGCTGAAGTTAGGGATGAAAGTGCTAAAAATTCCAATTGAACATTACACAAGTTTTAGGTACGATTTTAGAGAACATTCTGAGGTACTCTTTGTATGAAGAGATGTGATTTTTTTTCGTGAACTGGTGCTAATTCTGCAGCACCACTCGCCTTAAGGTACCATTTATTTGTAAAGTGCTCGCCATGTGGTGCCCTATATCTACCTATAGCTGTCTTAAAAATCGACAAAGGGATACTATGTATCCAGGTAATGGGCAGAAGCATTCTCTGTGCATAAAATACCTTGTACTGCGCTCGCTAATCCGCCAGCCAAGCGTGATGAGTATGATGGCAAATACCCTCCTAAAAGGAGGAGGCCCATGTCCAGCAGTGTACTGTTGTGGCTTTTATCTTCTTTTTCAGGTGGGACACCGAGTCGTCCAATGACACGATGAACCCTGGTGTCAGAGTTTTTCAACCGCCTACTAATAGTACCACCGTCTAAGTAATCATATAGACAGCACCCGGGAGCGAGCTTATCGTGCCCTCCGAAGCACGGAACCATTTCTTTTCGGACAATCAGGTGGTTCACCCTGCTGTCCTAACCAGACCAAGAACAAATTCACAAAGTAATAAACATCAATTTTGTGAGAGTCCCACCGAGAATCGAACCCGGAACCTTTGCGTCGCAGGCAGTCGCACTACCACCGCGCCACATCGGCCGTCCGTGGCTTTTATAGTAGGTTTAAATTGGCTGAGCTTTGAACGATTTAGCTTCTAAAATTGCGAACATTTGCATTGGGAGTCAATTTAAACCAGGCGCTTTCAAACCACTAACGCAAATTAAATATTTAGAGCATCCATTTTGGTTAACCCTAAACGAACTGATTTGTTTACAAATACAAACCGATATTCATTAAATTGTTTACATTCATGCACTCAAGAGAGATGTTGCAATTACATTTTTACAGCCACAACAGTCCACTGCTGGACATGGGCTTCATCTTTAGATTGGCGAGTGCAGTGTAAGGTGCTTTCACAGGGAACGCTGCTGTCCATTCCCTGGATGAGTTGATTAATAATTTGATAAGATACAGGTTGTCACTTTTTAAGTGGTACAAAGAAAAAAATCTAGATTCTAGACATCGCACCAACACCTACTTATACCATCGCACCAATACTTACTTACATTCTTTATTTTATCAATTAATTAATAAAAGGAGTCAGCGTCGTTTCATTTCGTAATAAAAATTATGAAACAAAACAATAAGACCAGCTTACCAACTTAACCGATAAAATCAAACTCTCAACAAAGAAACCAATTTAAGGCGAGTGTAGCCGTGAATGGCGTCGACAGTGGCGCCACTTCACAAAAATACCTTTTTTTTAACATATCAGAATCAGAATGTCCGCTGCTCAAGTTTTTAGTATTATCCGTAAAATGAAAACCTACAAAGTCAACGAAATATTCGCCGCGATGAAAGTTATGGCAATTAACACCAAAAGCGGCCGTTTACGGCGGCGGCGGGTTACGGTGGTTTAGCGGCACTTTTTGCCATAACTTTAAGGCGAGTATTTAGCGCGTGAAAGATTTTTAAACCAGTTTTATTAAGACGGCCATAACCTTCTGAAAAAATATATGTTATTGTCGAGGATCTAACAAATAACATATACATATCAGTTTTTTTTTATGGGGTCAAATATTTATTTACATATCAGTTACACAATTTGTCAAACTTTACTTGATGGAAAAAAAAACAAAGTTACCTCATTTTTTTTTAATGTAATGTCAATAGTTTTAAAGATATACTAATAAAAATTTACTATAATTTATACATATACATACCTTTTCTAGTACGAATAGCTAAATTAGATATTGCAACGGTATTTTTCTAGTTTCTATGTCGTAAAAACCGTAAAATTTCGCGAAAACTTGAGATAAAAATTATTGCTTTTGCGTGGTGCAAATGAAAGGCACAATCTTTTTCAGGTGAATCAGGTTAGGGTCCCCGAGAATATTTCCTTGAGTTTACAGGTTCTAATTTTACGTACGTATAATACTAAAAACTTGAACATAGGACATTCTGATAGATTGTTTGTAAAAAGAGAAAATATTATTGTGTGAAGTGGCGCCATTGTCGAGGCCGTTCACGAGTTCGCTCGCCTTCAATAACATATCAATGGGTACATTTTCATGTCTGTTCTGAATATGACTGCCAATCTTAAGATCGGATTACAATAAGGTTTTCAAATTCGGCTTAGTTCTTTCATAAGTTTATTAGCAAACATAATCCGTACTATGTAGCACGGTAACATACATCATTGTTTCTAGGCAAGAAGGAAAAATTTAACAAAAAATCCCATTCGGAAAATCTAAGTGCAAAGACTACAAAGTCATAAATTCTGATGAATCTCAGTGCTAACACACTACGTCAGAGCAGATTTGGACTACAATTAATTAATTCGCCATATTAGCACTGCTGGAGAGCGTTGTAACAAAAACTACCAATAATACTATAATGAGAAAAATACGATCACTAGATGTCGCTAGTACGTCGCTTCAAGACGAGTATCAAGAGGTTGACGATTTGGAAGTGTTCGGTCGAGGCGCCGGTAGCTCAGTGACAGAGCGGTGGGACATGGTGGGACGGTACTCCACATGTTCTGGGTGTTATCCCCGGCCAACGGTAACATTTTTAGAATTTCTTATATTTTACTGACAACGTTGGAAGGGGAAGACCAAGACGCACGTACTTGGATCAGATCGGGGACGTCCTAAAGAAAGGTCAGGTCAAGAGTACCCTAAACCGACGAGCATGTATGAACAAATTGATGCATGTAGAAGAAGCGAAAGAGGTATGTCAGGATCGTAGCAAGTAGAAAGATGTAGTCTCTGCCTACCCCTATGGGAAAGAGGCGTGATTATATGTATGTATGTATGTTACTGACAAGAGTCTAGCCTGTTTCTGAAGTCGATAAAAGTAATAAACATTCAAATTGTATTTCCAATCTTCAGTAAGATTGTGCTACTGTTTGTAGTTTACCTACACACTTCACCGTAAATTCACAAGAGAACGCGAATTGCATGCCGTATCTGTGTTTTGGAGGCATTTTACATGCAGAGTCGTCGATTGATCGGCCATTCGAATAATGCGGCGAGAGCACGGCAAGCTCAACGCTTTGGCTGCCAGGAGATCGTTTTTGGAAGACACATTAACACCCACTTCAGCTGCTGCTAGATAGGACCTCCTCCTCTCAGCCTTGGGGGGGCTGCCATACTCACCGCTTTTGGCTGGGGTAGAATTAAGGTGACGCTATTCTAAGTCAGCATAGTACGGCAAGCCATTGATTGAATATTATATCATGTCTAATCCGTTCTTCCTAGAACTACTCGTAAGGTCAGGCTGGTTGTTCGAACAACCACAAAAGCTTCTTCGGGTGAGTTACAGCTCCCCACCAAACAGTCAGGTGTAGATTTCATGGCCCCGGGGCTAAAAATTGAAGACTAGAACAAAAAAATTAATAATATGTAGGTAGATATTGAAGAAACAAATTTCCAAATAGCATTACTGGGAAAGACTTCACAAAGCATCGTCCTCGTTTTTGAGAATAAAATCATAATAATTTTAGATGATGCAAGAATGGATGTTATCAATTTATAGTTTTTAGCATCAAAAGATTGATTTTTTAAAGATTATAGTCAGAACCGCAATAACTCATTTTGTACAGTAATGTTACTGTATAAAACTGTCCTTGATTCAAGTCCCGATCACAGTCGACTACCTTTAGATTCTGTATTAATTCGGTAACATTGTCAACAGTGGATTGTATTTTGTATGTAGAAGTTGGTGGCTTGGATGCGTGTGAAACGGCGAATGATTAAAAGAAGCAGAGTTGATCAAATAACTAGGTATACATTCAACATACATACATGTTTGTATCAAAAACCGCTTAATTATATAATTTAAGTAGCACTTCCGTGCAGCATGGCTGCCGGTCAGGATAAAAAAAGAGAAATTTGAACATTTAAAATATTTCAAATCTGCTTTCTTCATCTTTGCAGCAAAGAGGTTTTATGTTCTGAACAGATTCGTATTTGTTTTAAGAATGTTTTTTTTACATGTACAAGCCTACCTAAACACGAGAAATGCAAAGCAGTGAACATGTTAAACTCAGGCTCCAGCACGAAAGCTCAGAGCTTCGTGCCGCAAGGCTGTACGAAATATGCCTGGGGTATGGAAATGTGGAGACGCACTTGATTTAATGGCTATTCAATATGTTACGCAAAGAGCGCTCTACGTTGACAATTTTATTATGTTCGCAAAATTTGAAGTAGGTAAGATAGATAGATAGATAGATGAACACTTTATTGCTTACAACATACACAACAGAAACAAAACAATACAGAAAACTGAAGACTAAAAGTAAGCAAAGGCGGCCTTATCGCTTGCAGCGATCTCTTTCAGGCAACCTTTACATAGAAAAAGAGACAAACAAGAAATGATTTGCAAGTAGTTGCATAAGCAAATTAAAAACGGTACAATAAAATAATTAAATTTAGGTAAGGTTGCTACTCTGCTTTCATTATCATAATAGTAAAATATTATCTATGAAATTTTAATGTTCTTGTAAAGTCGCCATTATCAGTTTTAAGACACAACTAAAAAACGTGATTTTGGCCCACTGCATAAAATAGCTGCCCAGTCCTACGCTGCCATTCCAGAACCTTCTGACCCCACTGGTAGTCAGTTCTACGAACTTTTTATTATTGTGAGTGTATTATGTGAGTGCCTTACCAAAAAAACCATGCCATCTTACACTATCTTTGTTATGATTAAGGCGATGCAGTATTAAAATTTGTCGAGAAATAGATTGAAATTAATGGTGGACCAGCATGTGCATTTTAAATGTTAGATTCTGCTGCTTTTAAAAACGTAGAATGGTAAAATTCCCTGCTAGTATTTTAGGCTACCTACCGTTTTACAAACTTCAACTTCTAAAATTACTTCTATGATCCAAAATTTTTATACTTCATACAATCTTCAAAATACCTCGTATCCAAAACATTTTTAATAAGTCTCGCAAGCAGTATACAGAGAGTAACAAGAAGGGAGGTCAAATAAGCTGAAACGAGGTCAATGTACTCATGACACTAAACAACTTTCCCTATTGATCATGGGCCAAAATATTTAAAAATTGGACCTTCCATACAAAATTGCCGATCAGCTGGTAAATTAATTTACTATGGTAATGGGGAAGGTGGTTCAGTTTCATGAGTACCTTCAGCTTCTTTCAGCTTGTAATACCCTTTTTGTTACAGTCCTTTTATATTTTTTAAAATATGTTCAAGGTCTAACATAAAATTTACAAGGAAATACATAAAAATATCATCAGGAACTTCACCGTGTGCTGCCGGCTTAGAATAGCATCACCCCATTTCTTACCAATGGGTATCGTAAGAGCCGACTAAGGGACTCGAGGGATGTGTATTACAATTTTAGGCGATGATCTGACAACCTGTCACTATAGTGATACACAGTTATCAGATTGACCCTCAAGCTTTTGTCAGACGTGGTGTTAATATACGTTTAACGGCCGTAAAGCTCTGCCTACCCCATAAGGGATATAGGCGTGATTTATGTATGTATGTAGGAACTTTTCACATTATCATTATGAAACGAACATGCCGGCTGCATGTCGAAAGGTAGTAAGTTATCTATACATATAATAAAACAGAGTTGAAACTCTGACACCAGGGTTCATCGGGTCGTTGACGATTCGGTGTCCCACACGAAAAGAGAGAGAGAGATAAAACAGAAACGAAACCAATTCTGTACATGAAATAGATTCAAAAAAGGCTTTTGCTTCTAATTGTGTTCAAGATACAGACATCAAAACAGAAGTAAAATTGATTTTTGTCTGTTTGTCTGTTTGTCTGTCGGTATGTTTGTTATTCTTTCACGTAAAAACTACTGCACAGATTTCTACAAAATTTTATACTGTGGTAGCTTATTACCCGGGTCAACATCTAGGATACTTTTTACCTCGAAAAAATCTTTCATTCCCATGGTAAAACACAGTAACTGGTTCCGCAAAGCGAGTTCCGATTTTTTTTCCTAAAAAATAATATAGATGTCGCTGTTAGTTTTGTAAAACGCGGTATTGACCACGTATTGACTGACATACGATCTGAACTTCTAAACGACCCCGTGAAACGACCTAACCAAACAAAAAACAAACAATCACACATTTAATCCTTGCGGGGTAGGTTGAGCGTCAACGTCAAGGACAGACGCTGAAAGCCGCAGGCGTAGGTCTTACGATTCCCTGTTTATCACACGGGCAGCTATATGTCGCTTGCTCTCGAGTCAGTTCTCCTGAAAATTTGTACGTTTTAGCACCCGATGGTAAAACTACCAAAGTAGTTTATAATGATGTTTTGTAGCTGATGTTCATAGTATCAAAACCAAGTAGGTACCTAACCGAAAAACAAGTTAACCAGTACCTATTCATTGCACATCTTAAAGAGAAAAAACTTTATACAAACATGATATTAATATTAAACAATATGCATACATCAACTTCACTAACTCACAAGTCACTACACCATGCGTACGAAGTCGCGGGCAACAGCTAGTAAAAGCTAAAGAGATTGGTTGTAAAGGCAGCTGTAAAGTGGCATTTTATGGTCGTGTCATCTGATGCACGGATCAGTATGGATCACTCCAACAATTTACGAGAAATAACACTTACGATGTTTTACAACATTGCTTTCTGCTGTTCAGATATGAATGTCCAAATTTTAGAGCTTTTTAGTCGTGTAATGCCAGATAAGAATAGCACCACCCCATTTCGAACCGTGAGTGTCGTAAAAGGCGAATGAATCCAGGGAACGCCTGCCAAGCGTGGTGAGTATGGCAAATACCCCTCTATTAGGGGAGCCCATGTCCAGCAGTGGACTGGTGTTGGTGTGGCTGTTGAAGTTGAATGATTTTATTATGACTCACAGTGCTATTTAATTTTCATAAATGGAAATAAGAAATTGAAAAAATGCCGGCGCCCGCCGGGACTTGAACCCGGGACCGTGGGGTACCGTCCCACTGCTCTGCCAACTGAGCTACCGGCGCCCCGACTGACCATTGCCAATTTTTCAATCTCTTGGTACTCGTCTCGAAGCGACGTACATCTAGTATAAGTTGTTATAAAGAGCAGTGGGACGGTACCCCACGGTCCCGGGTTCAAGTCCCGGCGGGTGCTGACATTTTTTCAATTTCTTATTTTCATTTATGAATAAAAATTCTTCATTTAACGCATGTCTCAATATTTGTTGAAGAGTAATTGGCCTATGTTTTCTGATAGATTGTAGTTATTATTTCTAAACCATTTATAATGGGATATTCAATTTTGTATTTGGCATGTCCTAATTGTCTAAGCTTATGTTTGGTTCAGAACTTACAAGAGGCGAGCCCCAGAGGCAGTCACAAAGTACTAATTAAAAAGGATAATTAATATTTCCCAATCAACACGACAAACAAAACAAGCAGATTTGTTTTGAGTAAGTAAAAACATTTTATTGCAAACTCAAAATACAAAAACTCGTAAATAACAGGAAAACTACAACTAAAAACGCGCAAAGACGACCTTATCGCTGAAAGCGATCTTTACCGGACAACCTTTGGGTGGAGGAGAAAAAAAGAAAAGTGCATATAATAAAGGTAACAGTAAACAGTGACAATACTGTTTACTATAAGAAATATCTTTCTATAGATTGTAATTCTGAGTAAAGTTTTGGGGAATAAAATTTTTCTAGACAGGGATACTGAACCTGATCCTCCCCCTTCTTAAAGGTCTCGAGGCATGAGATTGGGTAAAAACTGGCCTAAAAAGCCAAGCTGTAAAAAAATTTACAACAAGATAGATAAAAAAATACATATTTTAATACAAAATAATAGAAAATAACACAAATTAGAACTGGAACAGGTTTATTAACTCTAAAATACACATTTCACAAGTAAACCACACGAGGTTCGAAAAAGGAGGCAATCTTATTGTCAAGAAGCAATAGTGATGTCCGAGTAACCATCGACATTTAGTGTTGTTCTACGCATTTCGATTTTCTTCATATAGGTAATTACCATAGGACTAAGGGATTCGAGGGTGTGTATTGCAATTTTAGGCGATGGGCTGACAACCTGTCACTATATAAGGTGTAAAAAAATTAGCTAAGAATATTTTAAGGGGTGAACCAGTACGTGAAACTGAACAACTTTCCCCAAGGAACATAGGTCGAAATATGAAAAAATAATTTGACCCTCCCATACATGGTGTGTTACCCGGCCGGGATAATTTGTATGGGAGGGCCAATTTTTTTTTCATATCCCGATCTATGTTCCTTGGGAAAAGTTGTTCAGTTTCACGTACTGGTCCACCCCTTAAAATATTCTCAGCTAATTTTTTTACACCATGTAGTGATACACAGTTATCTGATTGACCCTCGAACTTTTGTCAGACGTGGCGTAAATTACCGTTTTTCACGGCCATTTATGCTCTGCCTATCCCGCAAGGGACTAAAGGCGTGATATGTGTATGTATGTATGTATTACCATAGGATACAATACTAACTAGCGAACTGATTTTGTCAGAAAATGTTGTTGCATCTTTATTTTAAGGCATCCAAAGAAGTACAGTGACGTATTTCTCGTGGTAACACATTCCATGTTTTTTTTTTTTTTTATGTAGCCTGTTCTGTGTCCCACTGCTGGGCAAAGGCCTCCCCTCTTTTACGCCACTCTGTTCGGTCTCCGGTTTCTGATTGCCAGTCACTACTAAATGCGACTAAATCGTCTCGCCATCTTCTTCGAGTGTAAGTTTGTGAAAAATAGAACTCTTAAACTTTGACTTCGACTAAATTTCTGTTTTGCAAAATAACTTAAACTTGTGGATAGGATCGGAGGAACTTCGTATCGCACAAATTGAACTGTAGTTCTAAGAAATTTAAAGTGAAAACTTCTGGAATGTTTTGTTCGCTATATTTTTAATCTCGTTCCTTACAAATATTTCTCAGAACGAAACAGGAAAAATATATTGAGGAAAACATCTAACCAAGCATCAGAATATTGAGTAGGTTGGCTAGGTACCTTTGTTTCATAAGGAAAATAAACATAGAGCTTAGTTAGAATAAATAAGAAGATTCAATCACACTCTTTGACTCCTCAAAGCTTTGGAAAGCTAGCCATTTCTTTGAAATTCAAAGTACTTAATAAAATATTTAAAAGAAAATCGAGCAAACGAAGGAACGTACCAATGTAATTATATTAACCCTTTATTTTATTGGGGAAGCTTGCAGCGCACTTTTATTCATAATCCTTTTCTCTTTCTTTTTGTCTTCTTCTTTTCGTGTGGGACACCGAGTCGTCCAAAGACCCGATGAACCCTGGTGTCAGAGTTTTTCAACCGCCTAATACCACTAGTAGGCCTCTGACATGGTTGTGTTACGACCGCCGTCTAAGTTATCATAGACAGCAACCGGGACCGACGCCTCAACGTGCCCTCCGAAGCACGGAACCATTTCTTTTCGGACAATCAGTTGGTTCACCCTGCAATGTCCTAACCAGACCGGGAACAAATTCACAAAGAGACAAATATCAACTTTTGTGAATGTCCCACCGAGAATCGAACCCGGAACCTTTGCGTCGCAGGCAGTCGCACTACCACTGCGCCACATCGGCCGTTTCTTTTTGTATGGGACACCGAGTCGACGTACGACTCGATGAAACAGAATTATTTAATTGTAATAGTATATGCCAATTAAAAGCAATCTACACTTAATAATAAAACATTTGTTTGTTTAATTGAATAGGCTCCGAAAGTAATAGACCGATCAAAAAAAGTCTGTTATCATTAGAATTCTACATTATTCCTCATGTAGATAGGCTTTATTAAAATATATTATTCCCGCGGGAAAATAATTAGCAACAGGGAAACCGTTTGGCAGGCTGCTAGTCTTAAATAGATATCGGTGATAGTTTCGAATGGTGACATACGATATATCAGAATGATATCATAAAAAAGAAATCGTTCAGATCTGAATGTGTAAGCGCTAAAACGTAGCTAAATAATGATGTATAGGGTGTTAGGAAAAAAACGTGTACGTTTATACCACTACTCTATAAGTATAACAAAGTGTGATTAGCGTGTTAAAAAAAGACAAAATTTACACTCAATTTTATCATAAACCTCAAGGACCCGTCTTAAATTTCGTGCCGGAACCATAAGTTTTCGTTTTTCGCAAAAACTGTATCATAACTAATTCGATTTTTGATGAAAAATCTGGATCGGTTCTAAGAGTTGAAATTTTGTCATCTGTTGGTGTTTGAACAATAACCTGAATTTATCAAAAACCGACGTCTGCGGGGATACACAGACTTTGTCTCACATGTTGGTCTCTGTTCCCTGAGACCTGCACACATGAGATCTTCAAAGTGCCCAATTCAAAAGCAATCGTTGGCAATCGCGGCTATAGATTTTTTACAATCTGCATTCTTCTTTTCGTGTGGGTCACCGAGTCGACGTATTGATACGATGAAAAGATGAATCAAAGACCAGCGATATAATTTAATTCGTTTCTCTGATTTGACATGCGTTGCTGCGTATTTTTAACGCATCCGTCTGTCGGACAAAAGGAAATTTACTATACGGCGACGGTGCATTGACGGACGGAATATATAACGTGTTGGTATTGTAGGTAGGTATATCGTGTATTTTGTTGTGGTAAAGCAAGCGAGCTTTAATATTATTTTTAATATTTTGACCTGCCTAGGAAATTTGTTCAGTTTATGCTGTGAAACCCTACAAATATTTTAAGCATACTTTTTGAATCTTTTCTTAAAATCCCTCTTTTCTACAGGAAATTTATTTAAGACGTGGGTAGAAAAGACGCAAGAGCTAGTCGTGCGTAAATACATTTAAAAGTTCTGACATACAGGTTTCTATTTTAAGAACCTAGATGATTTGTATGAACAAAGAAAGATGGATGTATATTTATGTATGAGGTGATGAAATACTAATGCTGGAACATAGAGAATAGGCGAAGCATTTATCGTATTGCTGAAGTATTTATTGGTACTCATCGGTATTTGAAAGAATGTGATAAAAACAATACAAATATACGGGGTGTAAGGGACGGTGTACCGAAAACTTTGCAGGCATGATCAGACCATGAAACTAAACAACTTTTTCTATGAAATATATGTTGGTTGTTATATAGTGCAACTGCGGCTATCAACAACGACCTCAGCAAAATTTCTGAATGGGCTGAATCTTTCGGTCTAGTGGTCAACCCAACAAAATCTCAGGCCATGCTAATAGGTAGTTCTTATATGTGTGGGCAAGTAGACCATCCTAGTATCCCACCCGTTATTTATAATGGCACGTCTATAGCTTACACAAAAACTGCCAAAAATCTGGGTATTTTGCTGGATTCCAATCTTAGTTGGACTGCGCAGGTCAACGCTGTCAGCAGTAAAGTATTTTTCTCTTTCCATTCGCTTAAACGCCTTCAAAATTTCTTGCCACTAAAGACAAAGATCACTCTTGCTCAGACACTTCTTTTGCCCCTTTTAGACTACGCCGACACCTGCTACTTGGATGCCACTGAGGAGTTATTGAGCAAACTTGAGCGTCTCCAAAACCTCTGCATCAGATTCATTTTCGGCTTACGCAAATACGATCATGTCTCACAGTTTCGCTCACAACTCAAGTGGCTTCCGATCCGACATCGACGAAATGCCCACGTTCTTTCTTGTCTTTACAATGTTCTGTACAACCCTTCCTCTCCTTCTTATCTCAAAGAACGCTTTAAATTCTCTCGACCCCTGGACAAGCCCTGTCGCTCCCATGTTCGAACGCTTCTTTCAATACCGATCCATCACTCTGACTTCTACAGCTATTCCTTTACTATTCATGCGGCCAGACTGTGGAACTCCCTCCCGCACACAGTGCGTGACAGCCCTTCTATTTCTATATTCAAAAAACGAGTAAAAGAGCATTATCTTTCTCTGTCATAATAATTCGTATAGGTTTATGTATTTATGTATGTAGGTATATATATATATATATTTATTGATTTAAAAATAATTGTATAATATGTAAGTTTATCTTATAGTTCATATAATTACGTATACTTTAGGAAACAGTATTACTTCATTTATTGTACTTAGTATTCTTGTTTTATTAGCCCAAATTTATTTTAATCTTATTAAGTAAGTTGTACACGTCAACTGCCTCACTTTATGCCTTCTCACTACCCTAGGTCTGCTGTAAGAGATTTCTTTTTAGAAATAAGCTGACCTGTTGTGTATTGTTCTATATGTTATGTCCTTTGTGTTATATTGTGTACAATAAACGGTTAAATAAATAAATTGGTAAACGAGAAAATTTTTTCGATACTAAATTCCCGATCAGCTGACTGACTCTCTATGGAAACTCGAAAAAAATATTTCGTTTCCCAACATAGGCTCCATAGTAAAAGTTGTTCAGTTTCATGGTCTGATCATGCCTGCAAAGTTTTCGGTACACTGTCTTTACACCCTGTATTTTTCGGTTGTCCCGGACTTGACACGTTTTTTGTGAAAAGGAAAACAGCTGCTCCTACATACATTACATACATACACATATCACGCCTGTATACCTTGCGGGGTAAGCAGAGCGACCTAGCATTTTCACCTCGTCTCTCTCTCGTCTCGCTCTGCCTAGGGATTGCAATCCGCCAGGTCCGGTAGCTTTTTGTCTCATTCCGGATCCAGTTATTTATTTTTTTGATCAGGTACTGGATCCAGAAAACGTAAAAACTATTGGGAAGAAATTAAACTTTGATGTGATATTTTCATCGGTTTGTAATGCGAACTTAAGTTACGTTTTGACTTCAGTTTACAAAAATCTGCCTCGAAAATATATTTTATTTACTTATTTTCTTTAAGTTAGCAATCGCAAACTAAGTGCTTCTTGAAAAAAAATAGGAAAGAGCTCGTTTTGCTATAGGACCATTCCGTTCCAAACTTCTAATACAGCCGAATCCGGCCGACTTGGTGTCAATCCGGTAAACTCCAAGCAGATTGAGAATCAGTCTGGATTGTAATTAATAGTTCTATCGAGGGATCAAATCTTGAGAAGCTTCTGGAAAAACGTAGAAAACAGTCAACCTTGTTGATTTTTTCCAGGAAAGTCACAAGCCGGAAAATATAATATTTACTGTGTCCATTTATTATGATTAAAAAGTGTGATAACAGCCAACTTAGCCCATCGCAGGAAAGTTATCTTAGATGTGGTAAAATATGAAAATGAAAAGGGAAATTGCGTAAAGTTGTTCAAACTCGAGCGAATATCGCGTTTAGGCAGTTCTCACACGCACCACTTGATTTTGTTGCGTTTAACAGGGATTTTTGACGAAACCATACAAAAAACAGATGTGACACATCAAATTATGCAAATAAGAAAACTTACAAAATTTTAGTATTTATTTGTACCGAACATATAAAGAGTATACGGGAAGTGGTTTAAATATATGGTACCTACTTACTGAAGAGGCGTTGCCACTAGTGATGGCGAAAGTCGCAGGTTAAATTTTTTCCAGCAGTAGACAATTTTGAATGTTTTCTAATATTGGCACATGAAATGAGGCTCTCATAGTTCATATTTGTTAAGTAAATTTACAGATAGTTTTGCTTAGCCAGAGTGTTATTTATGTATAATTACTTATGTATTTATTTCCTAAAAATTTATTTAAAAAATAGTTTATGAATACGACCATTTATATAGCAGCTATTTTGTTCGCATAGTAAAAGCTATGCATAGTTTGGGCTATTAATTATACTGTGGTTTGGGGCTAGATGGTGCTGTCACGGTAATATATAGATAATATTACCGTGGTGCTGTTTGAATTGTCAAAGTTGTTTATTTATTTATTATTCTTTTACGTGTTACCTAATATATTCGTAAGGCAAGAGTGACTGTCGCAAACCGCACTATTGGCTGGTGCGTGTACGAACTTCGTCGTAAATAATGCACGGTACGGCTTTTTTTCGAGTGTCGTAAATAAAAAACAAATAGCGAACTGAAAGTTTTAGCCTGTGTGTGCCGAAATATACGACGAATGAATGGACAAAAAATAGACGAGTGCATGAATGAATATTCAACTCGTTAGCGAGTATACAGGGTGTAAGGAACAGCTCTCCGAATACTGATAGGGTATTCAGACCAAGAAACTGATAAATTTTCCATAGATAAACATTTCAGGAAACGTCAAAAAATGGTGACTTCCCATAATAAATGCAATCAGCTGATTGTGATTTTGTATGGGAGGTGGATTTTTTGTCGTTTTCTGACACGTGTTTCTAGGGGAAAGTTGTTAAGTTTTATGGTCTACGTGCACCCTATCAGTATTCGGAGGGTCGTCCCTTACACCCTGTATAGTTGGAAATAGTAGCTAAATCATTGTCAAATGATCATACATAGTGAATATCATACAATTTTCTTTCGTCTGACAAATGAATGCGTTAAAAATACGCAGCAACGGATGACAAGTGGGAGAACCGCCTAATACAATAGTCAAACACACCATATTTGCACGGAACCTACACACATGCAAGTCCAGAACAAATGCACACCACTTGCATGCGGGCACGCTCAACAATCACCCTTATTGACACTTCACAGTTCCGCTTAACAAAATGGCGGAAACACTGAACCCGAAATTCAATTTAATTCATTTTGCATTGAATTTCTCGACTTATTTCCGGAATTGTATTGTGTGAAAAGCATTTTGTTTTATTAAATTGTTTTTTAATGAAATACTTGTTGATGTGACGCAATATTGGACATGATGGTTGAAAAAAGAAATGTAATTTTTATTCGGCCTGCGCCACAACCAACTTTTTGTATAAGGGACTTATGAAAATTTGATTTCTTTCATTTAACCCAGTATGGCTAGCTGTCTAATTCCAAGCTAAACTCCCGCAGTGGAAGCGATTTACACAGGTAAATTTCTAGTAAAATACCAGGAGTTCAACTGAAGGCAGACAATGGCCGCGTTACGCAGCGCTAAATAGCATACGCTGCACAATCTAGCAGCGCATACTATGAATTAAACGTGAACCTAAATCTATTTAACTTAATTAACTAAGTTGAGTGAAATTGGCAAATGATGTGTTCTGACCTTTACATAACTCAATTCTGTAGTAAATACCGTCTGCCGATCTGGCGTTACGTCACACGTATAAGCACTAGATTATAAGTAAGTACCTCCAAATTATATCACCCCACGAATTCCGCAATTCGTACTAAGGAGTCACAATGATAATGGTACAACAAATATGACTAAAGGGAACACACCATTAACACGAGAAAACAGTTTACACTAAAACAACTAGGTTTAACACTTACAGTCACGTGCCGGCGCAAATGCATAAATACCCAACGGAGAAAGGAAGTTCAGGGAATGGATCAAATTGGGATTCCGTTGGTACTTACAGGGCTGGGTGGAAAAGATATCGACACCCAGCATTCCACTACAGCCTTGGCGCGTTATTCACTTCAAACCACTCACAGCTTCTGTTCGTATTTCACTTTGATATTAGTCATTACGCGTGACCCAACACGAATTAGGGCCGTACAAAACGCGAGCCGATATGGCCACTTGATGCCTATCCAACGCGACGCTCACGTGGAAGACGTCGAGACATCCAACAATCACTAAGCCTGGTATTCTAGTATAACCCAGGAGAACCGCAATAATACGATGCATCAACACGCGCGATCTCAAATTGAATCGTCCATTACACGCGGCATCACAAAACGCGTGGCGGGAAATCCGTACAAAACACAATACGTTCTCGTCCGAACGGTTTTGAGTGACTGGGTGCGGTGCAGAAATCACCGCTTGGCGCCTACCACACGGTACGCGCGCACGCCGCCACCCTCGCCCCGCGAGTGAGAAAGGGACAACATATGCCCAGAGCGATGCGTGCGAAATCGCGGCGCATTCATAGACCGTCATTAATACCTAACTTACCCCAGCATAGCAACGCTAAATTAAACATTCACCCGCCCTAGGCCGAATCCCTTAGGCCTATTCACTACTGGGGAGACGAGATAGCGTTGCTATTGCTCGCTTAAGAACTGAATCCCCTACCTGAACTGTCGCGACTCGAGGAGTGCCATCACTACCTGGGAACAAGTTGAGAATGCGCCCTCTGCGCCATCGCAGAGGCGGCAGGTTGGCATCCTTAACCAGAACGAGATCTCCGATGCGAGGGGGTTCAGTTCTGTCCGTCCACTTAAGGCGTTGCTGCAGAATGTGCAAATACTCAAGCGACCATCGCTTCCAAAAATTCTGAGACATTTGCTGCAGCAACTCATAACGCGTCAAACGATTGCTACTGACCTCTGTGTAGGGGTACTCTGGCAAGGCGTTAAGTGGTCGGCCAATTAAGAAATGCCCTGGTGTCAGGGCCTCCAGATCATTCGGATCTGAGCTAAGCGGACACAAAGGACGTGAATTGAGAACGGCCTCAATTTTACAAAACACGGTCGCTAGCTCCTCAAAGGTTAATATCGTTAAACCTATAACGCGCATCAAATGCGTCTTAGCGGACTTTACAACCGCTTCAAATATACCACCCCAGTGGGGGCATCCTGGTGGATCGAACACCCAGTTAATGCCCTGACGGGAGAGGCTCGTGCCGATAGCTTCCTCGTTTCCCGATAAAAACGTTATAATTTCTTTCATACATCGATCAGCGCCCTTAAAGTTGGTACCACAGTCCGACCTGATCAGCGCTGGTCGCCCTCTTCGCGACACAAATCTATCTAAAGCTGCTAAGAAAGCCTCCGTAGTGAGGTCGGCCACGAGTTCCAAGTGGACGGCCTTGGTTGCTAGGCACACAAACACGCACAAATACGCCTTGATTGACTTCGCGTTGCGAAGGCGTGATGCCTTTACCATAAAAGGCCCCGCAAAGTCCGTTCCCACACCCGCAAACGTCCAGGCTTCCGTCACCCGGTCCGGTGGGAGGTCTCCCATCTGAGGTTGCATTGTGGCTGCCTTCAACCGATAGCAAGGCAAGCACCGAAACACAATGCTCCGTACCGTACGTCGTCCAGACAAGATCCAAAACTCGCGCTGCAGAATAGCCAAAAGTGCATTGCAGCCCGCATGCGAGTTTTTCTGGTGACGATCCCTAACTATAAGTTCTACCAAAGGTCCCTTCTTTGGGAGTAACAGCGGATGCCGTGCTGAAAAGGGCAGGTTAGCGTTCCGAAGTCTACCTCCAACCCGGAGCATTCCATGCTCGTCCACGAACGGGTTGAGGCGCACAAGACCTCCCTTCAGCTTTCCACGGCCATCCCTGAGCAGCCTGACCTCTTCCTCAAAATGTTCCGCCTGGACGACCCTAACCAATAAACTTAGAGCCGCATTCCGCTCCGCAGGCGAGAGGACAGGTGCCAAGTTCCGTTCTGCTTGAGGTTTTCTACAGTTGTTCACGAACCGTTTGATCCAACCTGTCACCCCTAGAAGTTTGTCGAGGGAGCTGTATCGTTCCAGCAAGAAAGCCGCACTAGGCTTAGGTACGATCTGCCCTACGTTCACTCGCAAACCTCGATCAGGTGGCCCAAGCGGCGACCCGCACTCATTGTATGGCCATCTCTCAGGTGACTCAGTCAGCCACTGAGGTCCCCACCACAGTGAGTGACCTACCAAATCAGGGGCCCTACATCCCCGTGAGGCGCAGTCCGCTGGGTTCTGTTCTCCCGGTACGTGTCTCCATACCAACGGAGTTTCCGATCCTTTAATCTGTGACACCCGATTTGCCACGAAAACCTCAAGAGTATGTACCGACGTCTGTAACCAGCACAGAACTATCCTACTGTCGGTCCATGCGTACACCGTTTCATCCAAAGTGATGGTACCGCGTAGATTACTAGCGACATGATGTAGCAAGCGCGTGAGAAGCGCTGCTCCCGCCAATTCCAACTTTGGAATGGTCCATCTTGTCCTAACCGGAGCCACCTTACTCTTGGCCATAACTAGACGCACGTCTACAGTTCCCGTTGAACTGACTGTCCGCAAATAGACAGCTGCCGCGTACCCTCGCTCCGAGGCATCACAAAACCCATGTAGGGTAGCCTTACATCCCACCGATGGGAGCAATTTGCGAGGTATGGCGATGCGTACGATCCCTGGTAAGGTGGTCACAAACTTGGTCCAATCATTCAACAGCTCTCCGGAGAGCTGGTCGTCCCAACCCAAGTTTGCTATCCACAACCTTTGCAAGAAGCACTTCGCCATGAACGTCACCGGTGCGATCCACCCGTTAGGATCGAAAGTTCTGGCGATCGTCGATAATACCGAACGCTTCGTCCAAGTCTTCTGCAAAAGGTCTGGCTCGATCTGATACGTAAAGACATCATGCGTTGGCCTATATTGCACCCCTAGGATGCTCAACGTATTTGGATTGTCCGGGTTCTCGAAAAGGTGAGCTCTGGACAGCTGGACAGCCATTTCCGCAACTCATAACCTCCTGATTCCATGATCGCGATCAGCTCGTCTCGTAGTAGCAGTGCTTGTTGCACGCTATCTGCACCCGTGCAGATGTCATCCACGTAGACGTCGCGATCCAGTACTGCTGCGGCCCGAGGGAATCTTACCCTTTCCTGTGCGGCCAACTCTCGCAGCGTGCGTACTGCCAAAAACGGACTTGGCTTCAGACCATACGTTACCGTGTTGAGCTCATAAGTGACCATCGGCTCGTCAGGGCTCTCACGCCACAAAATCAGCTGGTACCGACGGTCATCCGGGTGTATAATTGTTTGGCGAAACATCATTTTGACGTCTGCGACGAACGCTACTTGGTGCAACCGAAAATCTGTGAGGATGTCCACAATGTCCCGGTTCAACTTGGGACCCGCGTGCAGACACTGGTTCACAGACACACCATTCGATGTAGGAGCAGAACCGTCAAACACTACCCGTATCTTCGCCTCCGGTGACTTCAAAACAGCCAGGTGTGGTATATAGTAATGCTCGACACACCTCCAATCTATGCTGGACACCGACATGTGGCCTAACTCTAGGTACTCCCTCATGAATTCGATATACTTCTGCCGAAGTGCTGCATCTCGCTTCATCTTTCTCTCCATAGCCAGTAGTCTCCGTTCCGCGATCTGTCGCGAACTACCTAAGGAGGGGCGGTTTGGGAGAAATGGCAGCCTGGTAACAAACCTACCTGACGAACTTCGTGCAGTGTTGTACTGATAGAACAGCTCGCACTCGTCATCCTCTGGCTTCCGTCTATCCGCTGTGGGTGGCTCCTCAGACTCCCAAAACCTCTGCAGCACCTCCGACAACACACTACCATAGAGAACCGTATCGCCCTCTGGTAGGTCCTGAGGTCTCCAAACTGGGCCAAAAATAACATACCCCCCTGTGGTATCAACGGCCACTAAACCAGTTTGCTGAAGTACCCGTTTTCTGCCACACCAGAATCTCCCGAGGACGTCTGACCCGAGGAGAACGTCCACCGTACCAGGAGTATCAAATTCAGGATCAGCTAACTCTAAGCCTGTGGTTAACCCTCGTACCGTTGACGGTAACCGAACCTGAGGAAGTTTCCCTACCACTTCATCCAGCACCACTGCTGAGGCATGATAGCTGACCCCTGTACCTGTATTACCTAATGTGAACTCGAAGTTCACCTGACCCCGAACGTCAGGCACATCTACACCTCCAATACCTACAGCCCCATCCGTTGTGGGCCTTATATTTAAGCGTAGCCTACTCACCAGCTTACTAGACACAATACAACCCTGAGCCCCTGTATCTAACAAGGCTCTTACCTGTATGCTGCGGCCACCGTATCCCCATACCCAAATCATTGCCGTAGGCAACAATACCGTAATTGGCCGGGGGGCCGAAGCTGGCGTGTAGGCGGCGATTACCTAGCAGGAACCTAAGCGCGGAGTGTCCGCGTCCTGCGGGGGGGTCCCCTCTCTCCGTACACCTTCGAGTGGGTCCCACTCCTGCTGATAGGGACCTCTGGTCCTGTACGCCATGGCTGGCAGCCTATAGTAACCCTGCGGCAGGCGCGCGTACCGTGGATGCGCCTGTAGCCGCGGGTGCTCAGCCAAGGGGAGAGGCATGCGTGGGTCATGAGACCTCACCATGTTGTTCAGTCCCGCCGAGTACTGCATGTACTGGCCCTGGTATTGGCACCCGCCCGTAGCATCACGTACTTGTGATGGGTGCCCCTGACCTTGGACCTGTGACCACCTACCCTGTTCCGGCACCTGCTGCCGAGGTGGTGACTGTCTCGCGCGTGGTAAAGGGGGCATCACCTGCTGATGTCCCTGGCCTCGTCCCTGAAACCCTGGTGGAAGAGGACTCCTCCTTGGAGGGGGTGGGGAGCGTTGCTCCCGTCTAGGTAGGGCAGACTCCGTCCGCTGACCCGCGTCAGCTCTGCCTCCGTAATCTCCGCTGCGGTTCATGCATAGGAGCTGATGGTGGGCACCCTGGCAGTACCTGCAGTTGGTGCTTGATGGGCACTCTCGCACCTGATGCGGCCCCATACACCTAAAGCACCAACGCCGTTGCTGCACCACACCACGACGTTTCTGCACCCGCTGTGCAGCGAACTCCTCACACGCAGTCACCTGATGCCCCGCCTCTCTGCAGTAGGCACACCTCGATTCCAAATTAGCGACATTGTATCGCCTGGGTGGCCTACTCTTACCGTCTCGCGCCTGTGCACCCGGCCGTTCCGGGCGGCGAGCGGCCGCAGACTCCGCGTGAGGCGACTCTCCAAATTGGGCATCTACCCGCCTGCACTCGGCCTCGAGGAAGGACTTGAGCTCCTCGAAGGTCGGGAGGTAATCAGATGTCTTACCTCCGTGTGACTGTTCAAAACGAGCGGCCATGTCGCTCGGCAGGCGGCGCAACAACGTGTGGACCAGGATATAATCATAGCCTGACACCGGCATCCCCTGTCTCTCAAGAGCGTTCACTGCAACGCAGACAGGGTTGAGGACCTTGGCCCTGAGGTCCGTCCCTCGTGTGATGGTCGGCACGGTGAGCCACTGTTCCAGGAGTTGGTCAATCATGAGACGTTTGTTGCTGTATCTCTCGATCAGCAAACCGCGAGCCGTCTCGTAACTTGCATCATCGACTGGTAGATGCTTTACCAGCTCATGGGGCTCACCTTGCAGCTTGGCCATCAATTGTGCCATTTTATATGCCGGCTGCAAGTCAGCGCGGTTATGAATCACACTGTCAAACAGATCCTGGAATCGGGTCCAATCCGTGTAGTCCCCGTGGAAGACCGGAATCGCCACAGCCGGCAGGGGCACTTGCACCCCCGGTCCCCGCGGACCATGGGGTGGGTCCGGCTCCCCAGCCCTACGCCTGGTGATCACAGCAGCCGCCTGCTGGATCTCCTGCCCTATCTCCAGGCACTGGGTCACATTCGCCCGGACCGTAAGTTTGACCTCCTCATCAGGCGTCCCATCAAATAACTCCTCGCATCCAGTGAGGCAATCCAACACCTCCGCGACCCGTTCGTCAATCCGTTGCGCACAAGCGATGAGTGCGTCCTCTCGGTCCCCGCGACCGACCATCGCCTGCTTAGTCGCGAACCACATTAGGTGCGCTCTAATTTTCGCCTGAAGCTGTCTAATTGTGGGAGCCATGGTACCAACCCAAAGTAACACCGAACCTTACAATAAAAAACAATAATAGACAATCGGCCCTGATCCTACCGTTAGGATATCCGCACAGGGTAAACACAACGATAATAACAAGCAATTCACTAATTGATTGGCCCTGATCCTACCGATAGGATATTCTACACAGGGCACACACTACAATCACAATAAATATATTTTTTTATGTAGGTAGATTAAAAATCTTATACTAAAATAATATTAAATCTAGTGGTTTTCTGAACCACACTCTGCTACCAAAAATTGTCTAATTCCAAGCTAAACTCCCGCAGTGGAAGCGATTTACACAGGTAAATTTCTAGTAAAATACCAGGAGTTCAACTGAAGGCAGACAATGGCCGCGTTACGCAGCGCTAAATAGCATACGCTGCACAATCTAGCAGCGCATACTATGAATTAAACGTGAACCTAAATCTATTTAACTTAATTAACTAAGTTGAGTGAAATTGGCAAATGATGTGTTCTGACCTTTACATAACTCAATTCTGTAGTAAATACCGTCTGCCGATCTGGCGTTACGTCACACGTATAAGCACTAGATTATAAGTAAGTACCTCCAAATTATATCACCCCACGAATTCCGCAATTCGTACTAAGGAGTCACAATGATAATGGTACAACAAATATGACTAAAGGGAACACACCATTAACACGAGAAAACAGTTTACACTAAAACAACTAGGTTTAACACTTACAGTCACGTGCCGGCGCAAATGCATAAATACCCAACGGAGAAAGGAAGTTCAGGGAATGGATCAAATTGGGATTCCGTTGGTACTTACAGGGCTGGGTGGAAAAGATATCGACACCCAGCATTCCACTACAGCCTTGGCGCGTTATTCACTTCAAACCACTCACAGCTTCTGTTCGTATTTCACTTTGATATTAGTCATTACGCGTGACTAATATTCTAGTATAACCCAGGAGAACCGCAATAATACGATGCATCAACACGCGCGATCTCAAATTGAATCGTCCATTACACGCGGCATCACAAAACGCGTGGCGGGAAATCCGTACAAAACACAATACGTTCTCGTCCGAACGGTTTTGAGTGACTGGGTGCGGTGCAGAAATCACCGCTTGGCGCCTACCACACGGTACGCGCGCACGCCGCCACCCTCGCCCCGCGAGTGAGAAAGGGACAACATATGCCCAGAGCGATGCGTGCGAAATCGCGGCGCATTCATAGACCGTCATTAATACCTAACTTACCCCAGCATAGCAACGCTAAATTAAACACTAGCTTTTCAGGTTTCAAAATAATTGAAGTCGTTTATTTTTGCCTTTGCCCAGCAGTGGGATGGTGTGGGCTAGACAATACAAGATTTCCTCATATAATACCAGCCATACCGAACTTAGTCGCGCTGCATTTAGCGCTTCAATTTTCGCGAGATTTTACGTTTTTTTCGACGTACAAATTAAATTAATACCATATCAGTGTCTAATTAAGAAAAGTCATGCATCTTAATTATACTTAGCATAAAAATAGGTAAATACTCTAAAACTGTATATATTGAAAAAATGATTAAAATAGATTTGGATTTTTTTCTATTAAGAAATGTTTCTCAAATTGTGTAACTGATAGCAATTTGTATCTATCTATGTTAGATCGTGGACAATAACTTTTTTTAAACTTGCCCACGCCACAAAATAGAGAATGCAGCCGCCAATACTTACTTTGTGTCAATGCGCTGTCCACGCCAAATTTTCTTTGCTTCAAAAAAAATAATCCATCTTTGATGTTATTTTGAGTCACGTATAAAATTTTGCGATCTAAGCTCAGACCGAATATTTTGCAGGTTCGTTTTCGCTAGAAAGAATAATCTGTTTATTTTTCGATAAGTAAATATAAAAATCATAAAACAGCACTGCACTCAGTAAGTAAAGTTGAGGCCAGCACCCAAATTCAATTCAAAAATACTTTATTGTACACAGGAAATACAGTAAAAACAAGATATAAATTAAAAAAGTGTACACAAGGCGGCCTTATCGCTTAGGTAGCGATTTCTTCCAGGCAACCTTAGGGTACAGGATAGGGGAGTAGCCGTAAATGTTCAGCCCACAAATTAACTATACAGGGTGTAAGGGACGGTGTACCGAAAACTTTGCAGGCATGATCAGACCATGAAACTGAACCACTTTGACTATGGAGCCTATGTTGGGAAACGAAATTTTTTTCGAGTTTCCATAGAAAGTCAGTCAGCTGATCGGGAATTTTGTATGGGAGGTCGAAAAAAGAATCTCGTTTACCAACATAGCTTCCATAGAAAAAGTTGTTCAGTTTCATGGTCTGATCATGCATGCAAAGTTTTCGGTACACCGTCCCTTACACCCCGTATGTAGGTAGACTAGGTTCAGCCTTAAAAATAAAATTCTTCCGTCCGAATATTGAGCGCCGTAGTAAGGTATTATATAACAAAGAAATCATTCGCTTACGCATTGAATAACATGACGATCAATCATGAACAGATCCGTGAGATTTTTACTGTCCCACTTCATCCTAATTTATGAAACGGGAGAATCCGTGTTTTTTCAGCAAAATTTTGGAACATCTTGGTTCAAGTTATGAGTAAGGTTAGGTCCTGTATTTTACTTAAATGATAAGGGTCGGAACACAATGGCGTATTGTTCAATCATAAAATATTAAAAACCTTCTAATATGAAATATAAGTATCTTCGAATAACCTCAAATTGTGCAATTACAGTTTAAGCAAGTATAGGTATAGTTAAAATAAATAAAGGTGTGATTGAATCAATATACTACAATCTAGACAAAGCGTGTTGCTGATGAGTGTATGTTCTACCCTTTTCTTATGGTGTTTTGACGAAGCTTACAGTGAATCATAGTTTATTTAATATTGTTAACTGTAATTACCTGTATTGATTAATAAATAATGTCCTCTTTTTTTTTTTTTTTAATTCTACTTTATTACATAAGGGCTTTTGTACTTAATGTACATGCCAGCCCTATTGTTCCCTGCCAGTATACATTATCTCCTAATATATATAATAAATAGGTAGGTAAATTAGAAAAAAAAAAACTATTAATTAGGGTAAAGCAGCCTGCGTCGGGCGGTTTAGTTCGAACGTTCTGTACAACCTGTAAATTTGGAGAATATTTTCTTGATTTGGATTTGAAAGCATTACGTTAAAGGAACCTAAGTCTAAAGGGTTTATTTCTAAAATTTGGAATAAGATTTCCCTGCGCAAGCTGTTTCGGGTGCACTCCTTGAGTACATGTGTAACATCTTCAATTTTGTTACATTCTGTGCAGTATGGAGAGTTTACTTTCTTCATCAAGAAAGCAAACTTATTAAAAGGAATATGACCAGATCTTAGTCTCAGTAACGTTTTGACAACTTTGCGAGGTAGTTCCAACGTGGAAAACCATGGAATGCGAGGTGGTTCACATTGAATGGTTTTGTACCAGATTCCTTTTTCTACGGATCTGACATTAAAGTGCTCTTTCCAACAATGGTAGTTAACCTTTTTGAATTTCGTGAAAAATTCCGCATAATCTGGTCGTATCTCATATTGTTTTCCATGGAGCGTAGCTTCCCGGGCTAGTTTGTCAGCCACCTCGTTTCCTTTTAGGCCAATATGAGATGGTACCCATTGCACCCTAAGGAGGCAACCTTTCTTTTTACATTCATAGATTTTCTGGATTATGTCATAGGCAATTGCAATTCCTCTATAATATGAACCTGTACAGCGAGTAATGTGGTACAATGCGGACCTGCAGTCTGAAAAAATTACACATTTACTAAATTGATGTTGTAGTACCAACGTGAGAGCTTCTGAAATCGCTATAAGTTCCGCCGACATTATAGATATTTCATCTGTTAACTTATAGCGACCTCTAAAATTACTTTTGCAATGAAATACTGCAGCACCAATGCCAGCGCTGCATTTTGACCCATCAGTAAATACAAATTCCCAGCCTAAATATTTGTTAATCAGCTCAATTTTAACATCGATATTTATGTTGTTAGTCTCGTACGATTTCTTAGACCGGGTAATGCAGGCCAATTTGGTTTCAATTATTTCGCGAGTATTTACTATAGACGTCCAGACATTCAAACTAAACATCGGTAGGGGGTCAGCAGCATAGATGTTAAGATCTTTTGTTTCAGCAAAAACTTTACCTAGCAATGGTTTTCTTTTTCTTGACCAGTACTTAGAGGCGCTCAAGGAGCAAAGATCATATAAGGAGTTTGTTGTTATGTTGTTTGACCAAGCCTGAGTTTTTAAACAATATTTATGTGCTAGTAATGATCTTCTTATGTACAGAGGCGAAAGAGACAGTTCAGATTCCATCACATGGATCGGAGTGCTTTTGATAAAGCCTCCAATTACCCGCATGGCCTGGTTCTGTAACTTATCTAATTTGTGAAGATGTGTTTTAGCACTACAATCATACAGTACGCAACCGTAGTCAATTCGGCTTCTTATCAATGTTATATACAATCTTCTTACATGTTTCATATGAACACCCCAACCAGGACCTACCAGAGATTTAAGTATGTTCAAAAATCTTGAGCATTTTTGTATAATTTCATTTATATGTTTACCCCATGTCAAACCACGGTCAAGCCACATTCCCAAATATTTAACAACGGAGGTGGATGGAAGTACTTGGTTATTTACGAGTAGTGTAGGAAATTGTACATTTCTTTGTCTACTGAACACGCACAGCTGAGATTTTGACGGGGATACCTCAAGTCCAACATCACGAAGGGCGACAATGAGATGGTCTAAAGCGCTTTGTAAGTAGGTTTCACAGAGACTCAGATTCGGTTCGGAAATATAAAGGACTAGGTCATCAGCGTATTGAGAGACTGTCACATCTTCAATGTTCGAGAAGATTTTGCAAGTGGCAATGTTGAACAGTAAAGGCGAGAGCGGATCACCTTGAGCTAGGCCTCTATGTGTCCAACGAGTAATCTTATCCATACCATTGTTCAGAAGGATAAAAAGATGCCGTTCGATCAAAAAGGAAAAAAGATAGTTACAAATTTTAGAGCCTACTTTGATTTGATCCAGGATGTCTACAGTTTTATGGACTAGCACATTACTATAAGCACCTTCCACATCTAAAAAACAGGCAGCAGTAGGGGTATTATTTGTAAATCCTTTTTGAATTTGCGAAGTCAATCTACAGAGGGAGTCTATGCACGACTGAGTTTTACGAAATACATACATACATACATAAATCACGCCTATAATCCCTTGCGGGGTAGGCAGAGCATAAACAGCCGCATAAAACGGACATTTACGCCACGTCTGACAAATATTTGAGGGTTATTTAGAAAATTGTGTATCGCTATAGTGACAGGTTGTCAGCCCATCGCCTAAAATTGCAATACACACCCTCAAGTCCCTAAGTCGCCTCTTACGACTCCCACGGGCAAGAAATGGGGTGATGCTATTCTCAGCCGGCAACACACGGCAGTTTTACGAAAACCTACGGTAAACTGGGATAACAACTTATGTTTCTCTACAAACCATTCAAGACGTTTGCCAAGCATGCAGTGGAACAATTTACACAAGCAGTTAATTAAGGAAATAGGTCTTAATTTAGGTTCCGTGTTTGTATCAGTGCAGGGCTTAGGAATAGGGAGCACGTGAATGTCACGCCACTGTTTTGGGACGTAACCCGTGTCAAAAATCAGATTATATAGCTGAAGTATATATTGTTTTACGATCAAGGGTGTATTGGTTATCATGGAGTAAGTTATTGAGTCGTTGCCTGGTGCAGTGTCTCTTTTTTTTAAACAGCTTTCTAGCTCTTGGATTGTAAAAGCAATTTCAAGGGGGCTTTTTGGGGATATGAACATAGGTTTATCTAGGGTGACAAGATCTGGAGTTAACGATTTGAGTAGCTCTATCTGTTTCTCGTCTGAAAAGTGTGCTTTTTTTCGTTTGTATCCCTTCATCCACCTCATTTTCCCCCATAGGTCAGATGGAGTCATCTCTTCGTCAATGGTGTCACAAAATTCGTGCCAGCTCTCAGTTTTAGCTTTTTTGAATTCTCGTAAACATTCCTCTACTTTAGTTTCAAATCGAGATAAGTTCCCTGGAATAGGATTTCGCCTAAAGTCTTTCAAGGCTAGTCTACGCTGGGCTACAAGAAGTGAGAGATTAGGTCCCCAATATGGTTTGGACACAAACGTGGAGCAGGGATTGTTACATATTTTATAACAAGGTATGCTGTAGTCAGCAGCTTTGTTGATTTCTTTTACAAGGAGATCGTACATGTCTTGGATAGAACTTGGGGAGGAATCTTGATTGAAGATAATTTTGGAGAACGAATCCGTTAGGATATATGTGTACTTATCCCATTTGGCTAGTTTTAGATTTCTCTTGCGTACATAGTGAGGAGAGTCAAGGTAGTTCAGTCTCATTTTAACAAGCAAGTGGTCACTACCTAAGTTTTCATTAGTCACGTTCCAATCAAATTTAAAGGAGATATCAGATGAGGTGAAGGAAATATCTGGGGACGACTGCTGAAGAAGACCATCTACCATTTTAACTCGCGTTGCCGCGCCATCGTTAAGAAACGTCAATCCGTATTCTAAAGCTGCATCCCACAACTGCGTCCCTCTGGAGTCTGTCCTACTGCACCAGCTTTTGTGGTGTCCATTGAAGTCACCTGCCACAAGAGATTTACTACAAAACTTTGCAAACAGCTCCTCCCAGTCAGCTGAGGTCGTATTAATAGAAGACGGACAATAGACAGAAACTATGTCGTGTAAGTCGGGGCAATTTAGTAGTTTCACGTGAACGACTTCGATTCCAGAGTTACGTAGTTTTAAGATACATTGATGAGATTGAATAGATTTGTGGGTCATGATTGCTACACCTCCATAGCCGTCATCACGGTCATGGCGATATATATTATACCTACTAACCGTAAGCATTGTCATCGAATCTAGCCAGGTCTCACTGATCATTGCAATATGAATTTTTTCTCTACATAGTAGATCTTCTAAGCAGGTTAATTTTGGTCGGATGCTCTGAGCGTTCCATTGAAGCAGATTGATTTTGAATAACTTAATTTTTGATCTATCCATTCAGAAGTTTAAAAAATACTTCCATGAGGTCACCATTTGATAAAAAACTACATACAACCTCTTTGACTTCTATGAAAATAGCTTTCACAACCGCCATTAACTTCTGCTCAAAACTAGCCTCACTAACATATATGTCCTTAAGCTTAAGTAGTAGCCTCTTAAGGTCAAGCTTTTCGGTATTTTCGTTATTTTTTTTCAATGTTTCTTTCTTCTTTTCAATTTTTGGATGTGATATAATTTGAGAGTGTGTAGGGTCCGTTGTTTTTGAGTGTGAGGTAATTTTGGAGTTGTGTAATTTTCTTTTTTCTTTTGTTTTGGTTTCCAATTTAGCTCTGCTAGCATAAGAATCCATAGTTATATTAGAGGTATTTGGTGCCACGGATCTCTCTTCTTCAATTGTATGACTAGTACCTTGTAACTCAATCTGGTATTGCTGCGTCTCATTTGGTTCTGGTGTTGGGTTATAATTTTGTCGGTAAAGTTCATAAGCACATTTATAGGTAATATTTTCATAGCTCATTATTTCCTTTATAGCTTTTTCTTTTTGAAATATTGGGCAAGATTTATCAAGGACAAGATGGTTCCCCTTGCAGTTCAGGCATTTAATATTCATTTTTGTGCAATTATCATGTTCACCACCACACTTCGGGCAAAGCATTTTCTTTAGGGGGCAGTACTTAAAAAAATGACCAAATTTCCAGCAACCTCTACATTGAGTTACAGGAAACACGTTCCTCCACACTTTGAAACGACATCCGTAAGCATAGACGTAGGTTGGTAGCACTGCAGAAAGGAAGCACACCCGTATCGTTTCACATGGTACCCATTTTCCACTCTCATCTAGACGTCTTAGTCTCTTCACAGATGTTATTTTGAAGTCACACTCTAGGAGCTTGCTTATGTCTTCTTCATGGAGATCTAGGTCTACACCCTTAATAATTCCATAAGAAAAAGTAACGTCGCCACCATACGTCAGCTGGCATTTATACCCCAGCTCAGCAAACTTAGCATTGTTCAAAAGGGCTTGAGCCTCATCGATAGCTCCAAACCGAATTTGAATTTTAAATGGGGACTTTCTTACAATTTGGAGGGCGTTTTTGATATTTTCAGAATTTAAGAGCTTGGCGAAAGCCATTGGCTTGGGAAGTTCTTTAGTAGCTGACACGCTTACCTCAAAGTATGATGGAGTAGCTGTTTCTTTAGCGTTAGAATTTATTCGGATATTCTTAGGAACCTCTACTGAATTTAGAGTACTTTCTAATTTGGTGTCAAGTTCTTTAAGAAATTTTCGCTTTTTTAATACTTTCTTCCGGTTAGTTACGGTTTCGTAGCCGTCTTCATCTAAACTGTCCACACATGATCTTTTGTTACCACCAACACTGAAGGCAGACATCGAAATCGCTGATAACCCTCCGGGTGATTGCTGTCCGCATGGGATCTGCGCATCAATATCACTATCCATTCTCATACTGTCCCTGTCACTGGCGTATGCTTCTTCCATTTTATCATATTTTTTTTAGATTTGCTTATGTAAGATAATATTAAAATATTATTTTAAATATTTTCCAGATAACTAGGCAACCGCACTTGACGAATGTCCTCTTTGAAAACTACAATCTACACTCATCTAACAGTGTTGGGATAACAAATTAGAAAACAGCTGTATAAAGAACTGATCTATGCATACTGCCTATATCAATTACCATTTCTTCTCAAACGCTGTAACATTATGTCCTTAGGATGTTGCAAGCCTTTTGATAAAATAAAGAAATGAAACAAAGTGTTCTGTGCCAAATCTCAAACCAGCCATATTCCGTCACAACTGTCATCCGTGTGGTGTTAATTATAAAAAATAACTGCATATTATCAGGAATTACTTAAATGATAGTTGCATTAACTACTTTTGTTTGGTTTATCTCTTTGTAGATAGCTAATTAGCTAACTTATCTTAGCTAATTAATTAATTTATCTCCCTGTAGCTGATTACGTGTTGCGTCGCTTAGCTTGATACAGATAATAGTAATAACAGATATTCTGATAGGTTGTTTGTATGAAGAGAACAATTTTTTTTGTTAAGTGGCGTCACTGTTGAGGTCGTTCACGGGTACACTCGCCTTAGTGATCAGAGCTTGTATCTAACATGTAGTTAAGTATCTAATAATAAAAACTCAATCGCTGCTCTTTCATGACTCACCCCTTGCGTAACCCCGAAAACCAATACCAATAATCCATGTTTGATCGATGACCTTACCGGCTTAAGCCTTGTCCACCGCCCGCCTGATGAGATGAGTTTGATTTATTTCCCCGATGTAACATACGCTTAATAAAGCCCAGATATTACATAAGCCTATGTAATACTAGACCTTTTTTTGTCGAGGTTGCGTGGACATTTCTGCTTGCACTTCACCCATTCATTATATTTACAGCCACAACAGGCCACTTATAGACATGGACTTTCCCCTATCATTTGAGGTTACATACATACATACATACATAAATCACGCCTATATCCCTTACGGGGTAGGCAGAGCGTTAACGGCCGTAAAACGGATATTAACACCACGTCTGACGAGAGTTTGAGGGTCAATCAGATAACTGTGTATCACATCACTATAGTGACAGGTTGTCAGCCCATCGCCTAAAATTGCAATACACATCCCTCGAGTCCCTTGAGGTTAGTATCCTTAATATATATCAATACGGTTATATTATATGGTAAACTAGCTTTTACCCGCGACTTCGTCCGCGTTAGATAGTTTTTTTAGAAACAGCTTCTAAAGTAGATATTTATGTATATTCATAGTAAGTATGACAGTGATATTAGAACAGTTCTTATCTATACTGTTTAAGGATGACTTGCTTGCTTCTGTTGTTAAGAGGACAATTTAAAATTTGCTATACGGTGAACTGACCTGAGAGATCAATATTTATAACCATTAAATACAAAAGTCAGTAGATAACAAAAAAATCCTCGGTAAAAAGTTGCCAATGTCCTTTCTCAATTTATTCCCATCATACTGCATAACTTTTGTTTTAGAACCATTTCTGTATCTATAATAATTTAGGTGGGCTCCTGATCGTACACCTGATGGTCTACATAAGGTACTTCAAATCCTCAATATCCTTGTGAAAAGAAGCAGCCCATAATACTGAACAACTTTTGTTTTAGAACCGTGCCTATATCTCTAATAGTTTAACTGGGCTCCTGATGGTACACCTGGTGGTCTATATAATGTACTCCAGATCCTCAACGTCCTTGTGAAAAGAAGCAGTCCATCATACTGAACAACTTTTGTTTTAGAACCATGCCTGTATCTCTAATAATTTAGCTGGGCTCCTGATGGTACACCTGGTGGTCTACATAAGGTACTCCAGATCCTCAATGTCCTTGTTTAAAGAAGCGGCCCATCATACTGAACAACTTTTGTTTTGGAACCATTTCTGTATCTCTAATAGTTCAGCTGGGCTCCTGATGGTACACCTGGTGGTCTACATAAGGTACTCTAGATCCCCAATGTCCTTGTATAAAGAAGCGGCCCATCATTCTGAACAACTTTAGTTTTAGAACCATGCCTGTATCTCTAATAGTTTAGCTGGGCTCCTGATGGTACACCTGGTGGTCTACATAAGGTGCTCCAGATCCCCAATGTCCTTGTGTAAAGAAGCGGCCTATCATACTGAACAACTTTTGTTTTAGAACCATGACTGTATTTCTAATAGTTTAGCTGGGCTCCTGATGGTACACCTGGTGGTCTACATAAGGTACTCCAGATCCTCAATGTCCTAGTGAAAAGAAGCGGCCCATCATACTGAACAACTTTTGTTTTGGAACCATGCATGTATCTCTTATAGTTTAGCTGGGCTCCTGGTGGTACACCTGGTGGTCTACATCTGTACTCCAGACCCTCGAATGGTGATAAAAAGTAGCCTATGTCCGTTCTCGGTATGCTAGCAATCTCTGTGCCAAGTTTCATGAAGATCGGTTCAGCGGTTTGGCCGTGAAAGCGTAGCAGACAGACAGACAGACAGACAGACAGACAGAGTTACTTTCGCATTTATAATATTAGTGTGGATAGAAACCTTTCATTCTACGATGTATGATGATGACGGCTGATGTGACGCAATGGTAGTGCGACTGCCTGCGACGCAAAGGTTCCGGCTTCGATTCTCGGTGGGGTCACTCACAAAATTGATATTTATCACTTTGTGAATTTGTTCCCAGTCTAGTTAGGACATTGTAGGCTGAACCCACCTGATTTTCGTTTTTGCTGGCTTTGCTTTGTTGCTGTCTATGATTACTTAGGCGGCGGTCGTTACACAACCATGTCAGAGGCCTACTTCTAGAAATAGGCAGTTAAAAATCCCTGACACCAGGATTCAACGGGTCGTTGGACGACTTGGTGCCCCACACGAAAGAAGAAAGACTGATTCTATGATGTAATATAGGTAATACTACTGATATTTTTTTTACAGGTTTACTTTTTCGAGAAGTGAGCTTGTAAAAGAGCGATAAACCTACTCTGCCAGTTTTAGAAGATTTTCCAATACTTCTATTCTAACGCTTTTAAATGCTAAGCCGATAAGAGGCAGAAAGCGAAGCGATTTAAAATTCAAATCCCTTTTGACATGCTGAAAGCTGGCTGTTTATGATGTGTATATGAGTTTCTGCCTCTCCCACAGCTAGGCAGATGAGGGGATAAGAAAGAGAGCAAAACAACTGAAAATTCCCGTGAAAATTGAAGAAGATAAGACCTTTTTTTCGCAAACTCTGAGCTATTTTTGTCTTCCACAGTTGCCGATATTCGTAAATTTTTTGCCTTGTGTGTATATCGTCGAATGTGAAGTCACCATTAAATTGAGATTGAGCTCCTAATTCAAAAAGTATATCGATCGAATATTTTAATTTCGTTTAATAATATTATAAAGCTTACAAAGAGAATGAAATATTATATCTGCATCTCGTTATAGTAGCTTGATTAAGTGAATGATCAAGTGTGTTATGTTACAGTTTATTAAAACGATTTCATCTTATTTCATCAGGATTACGTGTGTAACATTGTGGCTTCAAGCAACCCAACCCGAAGCCAAGGTAAAATTCAAAATGAAATTCTTCTGTTTTTGTTTCAAAATTAAATATACACACACACATATCACGCCTATAATCCCTTGCGGGGGAGGCAGAGCGTAAAGGCCGCAAAAAAGGACATTTACGCCACGTCAGACAAATATTTGAGGATCATTTAGAAAATTGTGTATCGCTATAGTGACAGGTTGTCAGCCCATCGCTTAAAATTGCAATACACACCCTCAAGTCCCTTAGTCGCCTATTACGGCTCCCACGGGAAAGAAATGGGGTGATGCTATTCTAAGCCGGCATCACACGGCATAAATTAAATATATATTGGAAATTAAGGTCCCATAGAAGTAGGTGTAGAAGTCCCATAGAAGTAGTAGTGACCTATAGCAAGAAATCTCAAGACGGGCTGGTGATAAGGAATAACTTTCTTTAACGCACATAGGATGAAATATGACAAAAATATTTTCAGTTTCCATAGTATCTCAAATCAGCTGATCGCCAATTTTGTATGGCAGGTCTAATTTTTTTTTGTTTTTGGCTTATCGCCCTTAGGGGAAAGTGGTTATCATCAGCCCGTCTTGAATTTTCGCAGACGGTCACTAGTAATATTTCATCCTATATTTTATAATAAGTACAAAAATACATTTGAATTTCCGTAAAACTTGTAAATACACTTTTACGAGCTTACAAATTTTGATAGGTAAGTACAACTTTATGCGCACAGAGCTTAAAAACTTCCATGAATAATATTTTCAAACAAAGTTTTAACAAATTAAAACAGTGATTAGAATATCCGCAACTGAAAACTAACCCAACGAATTGAAATAACTACCAAACTAACTTTTGTTTAAAGTAGTCGAACTACGGTGTTTGGTTATGGATTTCGCGTGTTAATCCGGTTTTCGGCATTTAAATTAGCATTCTGTTTGAGATTTGCACACGTTAATAGGTAAGCGGTTTTAAAGTAGGTTATTACACATACGTACACATTATTTATCCTTTGCGGGGTAGGCAGAGCGTTAACAGCCGTAAAAATACGGTTGCTATGGCCAAGTCTGGCTTAGGTATATTATGAGGGTCGTTTCAGAAAAAAAGTAGGTAATTGATATTTTATTTACATTTTAAACTTGGTTCGGGCATTGTTGTCGATGTCATTGAATGATATAGATAAAAAGTACCAATAGTACTTGACTCGGTGGAACGCAGGGCCAAGAGGCTCATAGGCGACATAAAACTGGTGGACACCAAGCTACATAGCCTGGCACATCGCCGCAAGGTTGCCTGCTTGTCGGTATTTTATAGATTGTACTTCGGAGAGTGTGCTCAAGAGCTTCACGACCTTGTTCCACCAGCTCCCTTCTACCATCGGACATCCAGACGCACCGCCGGATACCATCCGTACCTGGTAACCATTCCACCAATTCGGACTAAGCGCTTCCAGTCATCATTTATAATGCGCACTGCTAAAGAGTGGAATTTACTACCTGCGTCTGTGTTTCCAAAAGCATACAACCCTAATCTCTTCAAAGTAAGAGTGAACAGGCTTCTTCTGGGTGAGCTCGCTCCATCTTAGACTCTGTCTCTGTCCTATGACCTAGACTAGAGTCAAGAGCAAACCCATCATTAATAAAAAAAAATAAAAAAATAGTCATAATTCTCACTGTTATTTTTTTTTGTAAGAAAATTTGTTTCATAGTTTATATTTTCATAATCACTAGCTTCTCATCTAGAAAGATTTTTTGTCATAGTGACTAGAGAAATACCTTAACAATGCCTTACTCAGCGATTTTAACTAGAATAGTCATGGATCTAAATACTAGGTAAAAAAAAATGTGTTTTAATTATAAAACTTTTGTCATAAAAATCATTGAAAAATGCTTCAAATAGAGGTTATTGTGGTTTTTACACGTTCATACGGTTTGTGAGCCTGTTACGGTATTTGGGAAGTTGCTCCTACAGAGTTGGCCAATTATTATAGTTTGCTTCGCTTGTAATTCCTACAAGATAAACAACGTCATAACAATGTGTCCAAACCACAAGAAACTTAAAACACAAACATGGAACGCGTGCCTGAATTAACACATACATACATACACACACATATCACGCCTATTATCCCTTGCGGGGTAGGCAGAGCGTGAACGGCCGCAAAAACGGACATTCACGCCACGTCTGACATATATTTGAGGGTCATTTGGAAAATTGTGTATCGCCATAGTGATAGGTTGTCAGCCCATCGCCTAAAATTGCAATACACAACCTCAAGTCCCTAGTCGCCTCGTCGACTCTCACGAGATACAAATGGGGTGATAGTATTCTAAGCCGGCATCACAAGGCACCCTCCGAATACTGAAAGGGTGCTTGCAGACCATAAAACTGAACAACTTATTCCTAGAAACATGTGTCTGGAATGGAACGAATCGACCTCCATCAAAAATCACAATCAGCTAGCTGACTGCATTTACTAATAAAACATACGTTTCCTGAAATATTTTTTATGGGATAGTTGTTCAGTTCCATAGTCTGCATGCATCCTATGAGTTTTCGGAGGGCTGTCCCTTACACGCTGTATATTAATGTACTACGCATCTGCGCTTTAATTGATGTTATATTATAACTTGTCAACCAAACTAGTGTAACTAACATCATAGATCATTTGCCAAACTTTAGTCTAGCCGTGAATTTTAAGAATTTGCAGATATACTGCTGGACACATATATTGTAATCCGTAGGTACCCATAGGCTGAAATTTTACAAGATTTCGATACCAGAGGAGCTGGTAATAATAAAAAACAAGTGCCCCCATTACTCTTTTTAATTTTTTGACTAATGTTCATGGTAAAAAGTTGTTGATCGATATGTACGAAGCCGCAGAATGGATAAGTATGAAACACGCAAAATCGAGCAGAAATTCTTTTAGTATTTTACATACACATATCACGCCTTTAATTCCTTGCGGGGTAGGCAGAGCGTAAACAGCCGCAAAAAACGGCCATTTACACCACGTCTGACAAAGGTTTGAGGGTCATTCGGAAAATTGTGTATCACTATAGTGACAGGTTGTCAGCCCATCGCCTAAAATTGCATTACACACCCTCGAGTCCCTGAGTCGCCTCTTACGACTCCCACGGGAAAGAAATGGGGTGATGCTATTCTGAGCCGGCATCACACAGCAAGTATTTTATTTTAGTATTTTAGTACTACAAAAAGTGTTCACTATTTTATTCCAGAATGTTTTACTGGTAAGAGTCGTGTATCAATCACCGTATAATAATACCTTAGTAGCTTTTACCGACAGGTAGAATTGTGGTGATGCTATTCTCAGCAAACTACTTATTTTTATTTATTCGAATAATCCGCCATTAAAAACGTCACATATCTGAAATTTTCGGAAACTATTGAATACCACTTGGCCCCGAAACCAACAGCTTGAAACTGTAAGTTTGTGAAACTCCTAAGTACATTTCAGCACTTGCCCACGGAATTGGCTCCCTGGTTGTGCTTCACATTCATGAAATAGCTGTAGGTAGCGAAAACTTAGTACGAGCTGGTTGGTGATAAGGATGTATTTTCCTTAAGAAACATAGATCGAAATAAGACAAAAATATTTTGACCTACTATAGTAAGTAAATCAAATCAGCTAATCGGCTAATTTGTTCGGGAGAACCTTTGTTTTCGTATTTTGACCATGTTATTTGGGAAAAGTTTTTCCTTATCACCAGTCCGTCTTGGGGTTTCGCCATCGGTCACTTGGTCAAAATTTCACCCTGTTAAAGCCATTTTCACATCGCCTTTGTCGCCTTTTATGTAAAAAATGCACAAATATTTTGGGGGTGTACCAGTCGGAGTACCAAATTTTGTATAAGGAGACCAGAAGTTATTTCAATGGGTGATATTACATTGTGATGGTAAACCGGTTCTCTCATACTACATCAGCCTATAGCAGTCTACGGCTGGACGTAGGCCTCCCCTAGGGTACGCCATAGGGCATAATCTCCCGTTTTCGCCATCCAGTCGCTACCAGCCGCCTTCTTTAAGTCATCGGTCCACCTGGCCGGAGGTCGTCCAACGCTACGCTTGCCGAGGCGTGGCATCCACTCGAGAACCCGTTTACTCCGGTTCTCTCACTTGTCGTCCATTGCTGCGTTTTCTTAACGCACGGTGCGTTTACGAAGCATGTTGGCGCGTAACGGATGCGTCTGTCGATTCACTTTGCCCTTTTATTTTACGCGGCAAAAGAATACAAAAGAGTTTCTTTCAGGCTGGAGTGGAAAAGAATATTTTCATCCATTAAACATTTAGTGTTCATGGACTTTAGTTCAATCTTCTACTATAAGCAAAGTAATTACTAAGTAAGAAACTTACTATCATCAATTTCTAACAATTATCACATCAACTGAAAACAATGTCATTAAGCAAAGACCGAAATTATTTAATCGTCCAATTGATTGTGCCCACTATTTATAACCATACCATTGATTCCGTTGTCAGAGAACATTATAAACGGATTTCCAATTTTCCATGCAAATTTATTGTTCCGGAATATACCACAAACTGTAAATCAGAATGAAGTATTGGAAATTGCTGAAATTTGGTTTATTGCTGACATTCTTGTTCGATCATGAAATTCCGCCGTTTTGGTATTTGTTATCAATTATCTTATCAACATTATTATCGGATTAACGCATCTTAAGCTGTTAACACAGTTCATGTACAGTCGGTTGTAGCACATAAGGTACCAGGGATACTCCATGAGAACTGAATCATTTTTGTCCCCAGCAATATTTTTTTCTAAACATCAATATTTGTATTAGTAGAAAATGACTCCTTTTATGAGAATAAGTTTAAATTTTTACTATGTATTAACTGGAGATAAAAATAATTCAATTATTTTGGTGCACCCCTGGTACCTTATGTGCTACAACCAACTGTACACAGAGTAACAAAAGATCATAACAAGCCGAAAAGAAGTCAAGGTTATTATAATGAACAACTTTTCCCATGCAACATGAGTCAAATATCGCACTCTTAATAAAATAACGACCTAATCCAAAAACACAAACTTTTGGGTATTAATGAAAAACGTTTGTTGAAAAAACAGAATAATTTTTAAATGGCTGTAAAATTAAAAGTAAAAGGCAAAGGATGAAACTTGAACCACCTAACTAATCCTAAGAGTATGTTCTTTTAAATGCATTAAAATATACACAAATATTCACATCCATTAATTAAAAAAAGTTAATTATTTGTAACCCTTTAGAATTGCGTCATTATTTCATGAAAAATCTGAAAGAAATGTTGACCTAAGTTAAAATCGGTCTTTGCTTTACCAAATCAAACATGAAGATCTCTGACTTATTTTAAATTAAGTCACTATTTTACTAAAAAGCTAAAAGAAAATACAAATTTATTTAAAAATAAGTCTATAACTTAAACATGTGACTCAAATTCAAATCGCGATATAGCGACTAGCAAATGGTCAACAGAACACAGTCCTATTACGAGTATAATGAAAATATTAAGATAATTTTTCTTCTGTCATTCATATAGGACACCGAGTCGACAAATGACCCAATTAACCCTTTGATTAAACGTATTTACATGTAACTTAAATGCGCCGCGGTCGCTATAAATGGTGTGGTGGCTGTTCTCATTGCAACGGAGACGGCTTCTACAAGAAAAATTAAGTGAAACTTAAACGAAAAGATATTTGTACGCTAGTATGGTTTGGTCGGCAGCACTTCTACCCGATGTTACTTATTAGTTGCTGGCTTTCAGATGCTCTCGTTTATTCTGATGTCCATTTTCCTCACGCTGCTGTCTGCTTCTTGATACGTAACGATGGCTCGTCTTCGTGGCCAGTTGTCAGGTGTCTTATGGTAGAGTGTTGTCCACGATCTGCACGATGTTGTTGACTTTCATTGCGGCTTGATGTGGGGCTCCATCAATCCATATTAATATTGAGTATTTGGGTGAAATATGCATCGGCAAGGCACTGCGACGTTCTTTATGTGTTTTTCTCGATGAGGTCATGATTATCAAAGGGACGACAAGCGAGTCGTGTACGAGGACACTCAGTAGTACCGAAGTGATTGTGCTTTGGCTTGTTTAGGTTGATGGAGTTGTGCGTTAGAGGTTCGCTGTTGACCATAAACTTCTTTTCAGTGATTAGAGTGTGGACTACTTCCTTTTAAAAGTGATCGCCCGGTAGTGAGCTGCACAAGACTGTCTTAACACTCACTAGGCTTTTCCAGGCCCTGACATTAAGAGGCTGTGAAACACAAGCTGTTATTTTGATCGTAGCTGTCTTCTGTATTATACTGTCGATAGCTCGGTGGAGTTCTCTGGCGGTTCCTTGTAGTTCGGTGGATATTGGACCAACTTTTTTCCATGTGATGGAGCGCCAGGCCTCGTGAGCGATGCGGCGATCCCAAAAAATACACGGCGTGCGTGCTGAGCCAGATAAATAGCGTGTAGATAAGGGACCCAAAATAGACTTATATAAAAGTGCGTGATGACGTTGCTCCAGACGAGGGGGTGGGTGGTATACTGTGGCAAACTGCGGTGGAGACGTCTTACTTATTTTGCAAGAAAAGTAGCGGTGAAGCGTGAAACGCGTCGTCAGTCACAGACACAGCCACAGATTACAATAATAATTAACAAGCTCAGCGTTCGCTTATTTATATCATTGATGTTCGTGTCGAGGTTCGCGTAATGAAGCTGACGGTGTAACACCCGCTTGAAAAGGGGTGCCACACGATTGCCGTCGATGACTGTGGTCGCCTTTTCTTCTAGAGCTAGTTCTATGGTAGATGCATCATTCAGTTTCGTTTTTAATTTGATGACCCCGTCGATCCTAAATGGCAAGTAGGCGGAGTTCTTGTGTCTTATTAGTTCGCTGATGGGCCGGGCCTACCATTATAGACAAATGACAATGCTGGTTTTGAAAAAGTTTTCGATTGACTGTAGAACGTGGTAAACTCTGGCCTTGTAAAATCGATCAGGATCGAATTGAGGAGTGTTTTGCTGAGTGAGAAATAAGTTACGTTCTTTCTCGTCCGTGTTTGGCTCAGGATGTTTCAGGTGCGGGCTTCTCGGTGGGCTATGTTGGAATAGCGAATAATGACACTAGCATTACCGATATCGTAAGTCAAATTTGTCGCAAACGTTTCGGGCGTCATCGGTGACTTTGAATTTAGTTGGTATCTGTCGTTTTGTGATATTACCAACATATTGTATTGCCAATATTCCGTGCGAAACGGATGGATCTCAACACCCTGCACCGTCTTTTAACAAGGTGAGAACAGTGTGACTATCTGTCTTACGGAGAACGGCTTGCGGCATGCTCTTTGATGACGGTGGCAGCCATGCTACTTCGCACGATAATGGCGTCATGACAAGCGACGTGCTGATTTGGCCGTCTAGTCAACGAAAACGTGTTCTTAGTAGGATATTTATTGTGTAACTGTAGGGAAGGTGGCACCTTGGTAGCATGTCGTGTGCAAATTTTTTCAAGTTTCCCTACCCATTCAGTCTGCAATGTGACAAGATTTTAATCCATCTGTTGCTTCTGTTAGTACTCACTTATTTGGCTTGTGATGTGATGGACGAGGTAAATTTGAGTAGTATATGAGATAAATGGCGGTATTCAATGATTTTTTTTGTAGAACGTTCTGTAGTAAACACTTCAAACAATAGACGTGTGAGGTACGAGTAGTGATGTAAGGCGAGCTCTACGATATGCGGCTGGAGATGAGATCGAGTTGGTACACATTTAGCCTTGGTTTTATCGTCGAGTTTGACGGCAGCAATCGAGGTGCCGATGATTCCAACTATGGTTCAATATGATTACTTTTCAGTCGGAGGATTAAATTAATGTACTAAAAATATAAAAAAATCGTTGAATTTCAAGAGTAGTAAAACGTTAAACCTATTTTTAAATAGCTTTCGGTACAAAACCTAAGATTAAGATAAAATGCGAAGTGACACACCAAGTTAATACGTTAAATAATGTTATGATATCAGTCGAATACAGGTCAAATTTGAAATAATACCGAAGTCATTTCATTATTTTTGCTAAGACAAAGACTCAACTAAAAATGTTACCAGAAATTTTCATCATTAGAAATACAACAAAGACCTAATTTCAGTTAAGTCATATAAATAACAAAATTTTCAAAACGATACCGTCTTATCTCCAAATAGGTCAGTGAGCTTTTCCAAAATTTTCGTAAAATACAGACCTAATTTAAAATGAGTCAAGCAAACATCGCAGGTTTTTGTAAAACAAAGACCAAACACTAAATCGGTCATTCTTTTATAAAAACTTTTCAATTACACTCGCCTCAACTTTTGATAAAACAACGGCTCATTTCTAAATCAGTCGTTTTTTCACAAAAACGTAGCATGCAGCCGCAGACGCAAGACGAAATCGGTCGTTATTTGACTGAAGAGATAGGAGTTCGGGGCGGGAAAGATATAGACTCATCTTTTTTTAAACCTTATTGTATACGAGATAAGGTTGTATTTTAAAGTCTATGTTGTGGGCCCTGCTCTAATAAGTCAGTTTTTCACAAAAACTCATTTTGGCCAAATTTTGATTTAAGTCGTTATTTTACTAAGAGTGCGATATTTATAAAAATTTGATCTCTGATACAAAATTGCTGATCAATTGGTTAACTCAGTATGGGATGTAATTTTTTTCATATTTTAACTTATGTTTCGTGGGGAAAGTTGTTCAGTTTCATGCGTGCCTTCACCTCCCTTAAATCCTTTTTATTACCCTTTTTGCTCTTTATGATGATACTTAGCAAACTTAAAAAATATACAAGAAAGAAAGATGTACATAATGTGACATAACCATGTGACAGCCACCATTATAGTTAATGACAGCCGCAATTTTGATGCAGAGACTGTCCGTATTTAAATTTACTAAACTAGTGATACAAAATGGTTTTGATAAGTTCTTCAATTCTTAAAAGTCAAAGTAAGTTGATCAATGCAACGCATGCATGCATGTATGCATACATTTTTTTAAAAGATATAATAACATTCTCGAGTGAATTCCGTTCAAATGGTCGATTTCTATTATTATTAACAGCAGCAACAGATGGCGCCAACAGATTGGCAAGAGCAATGCAAGATGTATTCACTAGGAAATTGAATGCTGCCGCCCATACCTTGGATAATTATCCCTTTGTCGCCTTTTACGACACCCACGAGTAAAATCGGGGTGATGCTATTCTAAGCCGGCATTACACAGTAAACGATCGACACACTTTCTTACAAAATGTTGAGACGAATGCAAAACAGTTGACAGCTACATGACATAAATTATACAGGGTGTAAGAGACAGCTCTCCCAATACTGAAAGGGTGCATGTAGACCATGAATTTAAACAACTTTTCCCTAGAAACATATGTCAGGAAAAGACAAAAAGAAACTACCTCCCATACAAAATCGCAATCAGCTGACTGTATTTACTATGGGAAGTCAATGTTCCAATAGTAAATGCAATTTAAATATTTATTTATGAAAATTTGTTCAGTTTCATTGTCAGAATGCACCATAAGAGTATTCGGAGGGCTTTTTCCAATGAGGTATATTTTCAGTATCTATATTTTTTTTAAATATGATTCTGTAAGTGCCCCATTTCGGATACATAAATAGCAGCCTGTGTACTATTTTAGTTTTTGTTGGCGACTAAAAACTTCATAAAGAAATTTTTATCCAAACTTTTTATCGTGTCCTTTGATATGAACAAGACGTCTTTTTTCTGGGAACATAAAGTAGGTAATGTCATTCTCGAGGCCTCGAGCCCTTCCAACTTGATCTGCAAAAAATCTTGACATGAGAGACGCGTAGGGAATATTTTATACTTAAGTACCTACAGCGGTTCTCACACCTACCGCATCATTCCGGTGTATAACCTCAGTTTTAGCATCTTAACGGCTGAGTGTGATGAACTGCCTGCGACGCCAAGGTTCCAGGTTTGATTCTCGGTGGGAAACTCACAAAGTTGGTATTTCTATCACGCCAATTAAAAGGTAGGCCTACGGGTAGGTAGAGCGTAAACGGTCGAAAAACGGACATTTACGCCACGTCTGACATATATTTGAGGGTCATACGGCAAATTGCGTATCGCCATAGTGACAGGTAGTCAGCCCATCGCCTAAAATTGCCTTAATATTGCCTAAATATTGATATGTCTCAATTTGGAAATTTGATCCCAGTCTGGTTAGGACACTGTAGGATGTACGATGTTGTGGTAGAACCACCTTAAGTACACCTACTCGTGAGACACAGGATGAAGACTCCTAAATTATTCTGTGTAAAATTCTGACCTTTCTGTCTCGTATGTTTTTTGGTCTTTGACATCCTTTTCGTAAACTTACATTTTCATTCTCGATATAAAGACCGCACCCAAATACAAATGAAATTTTGTTTGTTTTTCCAACAAAACTAATAAACCTCGAAACTTATCTGCAAAACCTTTTTAGGAATGAAGCCCCGGGCTATTGGTAAATATAAAACTTTCAGAATATCGAGCTCGTATACAGCCACAACTTTGGCGTTTACCCTTGTATACCATTTTGGATTAGGCATGGAAGAATGGTAATTGTAGTCTGAAATTTCAACAAAATATTAATTTTAGGGGTCCGACCCTCAGGGTGCCGACAGGAGCCCTATAGTATGTTTCTACTGTTCGCCAGTCGCCGTCTATTGCAGGGGTGCACTTATTTTCTTAAGAATGGTAATATTCTTTCATTTTTCACAACATGAAAGTCATGGTGCTGCCACGCCACTTTTTCATGTATAGAAAGTATAGATGTGCTTACCCCGCAAGGTATTTTGGCATGATCTATGTTTACTTACTGTCCCGAGTCTGTATATAATGGTACTTCTGACGGATGTCATGAATAGGCACATTTTCGAAAATTACCAAGAAATGGTTGCAAGAGAAAGCACGCAATGGAAGGATATAAAAGCAGTCAGCCTACACAAAAATTGTTGAACACTGTGCTCGAAATCAATAAGAAAACTTTTTCAACAGAATGCTTAAAGAGTTCAAAACTGTTAAAAATATTAATATCTTAAAAGAAAAATTAAAAGCTTACCTGGTGGAGAAATGTTGCTATTCTGTAGACAAGTTCTGATATTTTCTTATGTGTAGAATATTTTAATAATTTTGTAATCAACATTTTTACTAGTGACATGGTTATTGTTTTTACTGACTTGCAACTTATATTATTGTCATTTTAAATTGTTTAGTTTTATTACAATAGAATATTTTAATTGTAAGTACTATGAAGCCGACTTATATGTCATATTAAGATGACTAAATTAAAAATGTAGGTATGTAGAGTTTGGATATTTTTTGATGACTTTTATTATGTTTTTTTATTATTTTGTTTTATGTTACTTTAATTTTCAGTGAATGTCAAACACAATGTATTTTGTTAATGATAAAACTAAATTGAATTGAATTGGATTGTTTATGGCACTGCGATTTCAGCCCCGGTGCTACTGGTTGGTGGGGAGCAAGGGCTCACCAGGAGCACACCTCGGACACTGGGGCTCAAATGTATAAAACAAACGCGTTGCTACGCACACAGTCTAAGCTCGCGTAGGTGAACACGGACCATGCTTGTGTGTGTGAGACAACATGTCAGGGTTGCCGCCATTTTACCTTAATTTGTTCGTGGTGCGTCCGCGAATCGGGAATGCAATGTGCGGCAGTATTAAATGACCTTCTTCGTTGCGTCCTTGCTAGCCGGTGTCTGAGCGTCCTCCGAGCGCGGGAGGGCGGCGCTTGTAGGGGGAGGCAGGGAGTGACCATACTGTACGCTAGTACTATTAATTATACTGTGCCAGGAGAGAAGTTTGTGTGATTGAATCAACCCGGTACATGCCGGAAATTTCTTAAAAGGGGAACAAATGAGGGAACTCCGCGCCGGCTCCGGCGGGGGCGTCGGTTGCTTGAAGAGCTTGTGGAGTGTGATCTACTCGCAATGGCTGCAGCAGCGGCTACTGTGATATCATCATCATCCAAAAGGACGTGAGATGATATGTATGTATGTAGATCTGTCTGTGTAATTTATGCTGTGCTGTATTCCTAACTTACCTACTACTATCCAACACAAATCTCCGAGGTTGGCCTTCAAACTTCATCGACCTCTATTGTTTTTCGCGACTAGTTTAAAAGTCGATAACTAGTGAATAGTTTTCATGTGGAATCACCTAAGGGCATTAAACGTGTCTCTATCCCAGCTAATATTACCTAGAAAGATGAAGAAGGAAGTCTATTTCCTAGTTTCAGCCCTTCGGCTTTTACCTTACCCGTGGGACGAGATAAAGTGCACTCTATCCTCAGAGCAAAAAATTGCTTCAGAGGGGACCCTACTGATAACAACCAATGAGACATGACATGATAATTTGTCGAACTTGGTGCTTGCTAAAACTCAACTGAATGCAAAAAAATCACGAAATACTAATTTTGTCAAGTGTTACAGTGCTTTTATTATGTTTACAGATTAAAGCGCGTTTTTGTGCATTTAGTTGACATTTACTTAAGGGCCTACCGTGAACTATTAAACGTTCCTTTCCCATGAATGGTAAATCTTGTGTGTGAAATATTAGCAGAATCACCATAATTAGACGATTTTTCACTCTTGAAAATTTCTCGTCTAATAAACAAGTAATCAAAAATTTGTAATGTACAAGACATATCGTATTCGCAGAAAATAATGTGTTATGTTCATAAGATTGCTATACACTACCTAAAAAAGCGTAAAAATAGATCGAACTTTGAAAAATAAATCTATCAAGAAAACTTTCTTTCATCGTATTTTCCTGCGACTCTTTGTGGTTTCATTTAGTTAGCTTCTTAGTTCCTTCTAAAATAAAATCTTGCTCTGACTGTTCCTCAGTTTTCAAGCCTCGTGTAACAAGTAGTGATGTTTATTAGAAACCTATTTACAGCTAAAAGGGCTTCAAGCGCGGAAGAAGACAACACGTGTACAGTATATTTATATGACTGCCGTGGGCGTATCATCGTCCAATGAGTTGGCTTTTGATGTTATTTCTCCTTATTCTAAGAAATAATTTAAAGAAAGAAATGAAAAGAAAATAATGTTATCGGCAACAAAATAAACCTTACAACTAAACCGAAACGGTCCAAATTCAGCATAATGCCACAGCCAGAATTGTGGCGCTGGTTTTCAGTTGGTACCGGTTCAGAAGCCGCTAGAGCTTACAATTATGAATAATAAATAATGAATATAATATTATTGACAGGTCCAGCAAACACTATATCGACGAATTGTTATAATTTTGAGCTCATGATATTTCACCGCTGTTGCAAGCGTCATGATCACGGGTAAACTGGTAGAACTGCGGGTGGCTGCTAGGCGCAAACATATCTGTCTACCCTCATTCTTCCTCATTTTTGTGGAACGCAATCGTCACTAACGGAATACACTCGAAAGTGGTCCCAACAACACACACACACACATTTTTTTGATTATTTATTTTAATAATAAAATTGTGCATACTAATTGTAAATTTACAGATATGTACATGACTTCTTTTTTTTTACTTGCAAAATTTTCAAGCGCCTAAAATAGTTTAAATAACTTACACTAGATGTCGCTTCTACATCGCTTCAAGACGAGTATCAAGAGGTTGAAAATTTAAAATGTTCGGTCAGGGCACCGGTAGATCAGTGGCAGAACAGTGGGACGGTACTCCACAGGTCCCGGTTTGAATCCCCGGCCGTCGCTAACAGTTTTTCAATTTATCAAATAGTATAGCACTGTGAGTGCAAAATAAACCATAGTACGTTACACTAGTCTGAATTTGTAAGTACTGCGCAGTAATTAACTGTGACGTAGAAATCAAAGTTTACACTTAGGAACTGTGCATCTATGTGCTTTAGTTAACATTTAGTTCCGAGCAAATTCCAGCCACATTTCCACATTTCTGAAGACAAGTTGAAGTGACAAAAAGTCCTAAAATATTCATTTATGTCGTGAGTGACTCCAGAGTTGATAAACAACTTGATGAACCCTGAATCAGATAGAGTTTTAAGTCCCTTTTCTTTTCGCTGCGTTAGATAAAAACAAACGATGACAGCTTCCTAAGTTCCTAACCAAATTAATAACAAGCTCACAAGGTGATAAATTGACAAAATATAAATTTTTTGCCTTTTGAGGTAATTCGTCACTTTTTGTCAGCGAAAATCGTATGAGGGTATCGTAAGAGGCGATTTAGGGACTCCAAGGTAACATGTGTATTGCAGTTTTAGGCAATGGGCTGACAACCAGTCACTATGGAAATACAAAATTATCTGAAGGATCCTCATATGTTTGTCAGTCATTGAGTAATTGTCCGTTTTCATGGCGTGATATGTGTATGTAAGTACGTAGGTATGTCACCGTAAAATGAATCCAGGAATTTAGGATTCCGAGCCCGAATTCTACCGCCAGTTTGCTCATCTATGTAGTTTCATAAATTGCATGTTTTTACCCAGAAAAACATAGTATAGGTACTAAACGATTTAGTGTACACAAAACTCCGACAGTCAGTTCAGTGTAGGATCAGTCATCCGGATTAACTTTTCAAAAATGCAATTAAATGTAGCTGGAACGCCGGAGCTTCGGAACTCCGGAACTACTGAATCAGATGCGGCGGTTAATCCGAATTGCCACAAACCAAAAACTGTACCTACTTATATATATATATATAGTTTTCCTACAGTAATAAAATATAATAGTAGGGTAATGTAGTGTCTGGCTTCTTTTGGGTATTTAAGATCTGGAATTCTGTTGAAGATATTCATATCGTCGTTTCACAAATTAGGGATACAGCGCGCTGAGCGCATAGTGTACTCAAGTTGTTAAATAATATTCTAAATTACAGACGTGCTCGCGTAGAAGCAATGAAAGTAAATAAAGAATTAACGCATCACAATAAAACAGTTTGAAACGGATTCAAATTGTGTTCATTTTGGATTTTACAATTCCTACGTTTCGAGCTCTGTACACAGCTCGCGGTCAATTACGGTTTCAGCATTCTGCGTGGAACCGGGATGTTACGCTAGGCAATAAAGAAATAGATGGCGGTAGAACAAAAATAATATAAATTCTAAATAATGACGTCTAACCTCTTAGTCATCCGTGACCGTCTTTATAGAGCTCGAAACGTAGTAATTGTAAAATCGTTAATAAACACTACTTTAATTACACAACTGTTTCAAATGTTTTATTGTAATGAGTTATACTTGTGCAAACTCAAGAAAATATTAAAGAATTAAAGTTCGACGCGGATACGACGCAAAAGACTAATAAGAATAAGACATTTGCACTTAAAAGGTTGTCCATTCGTAAACAAGCTCCTGTACAAATAAAACAAAAACATCATGTTTATTCCATTATTTTTTCGCGTGGGTAATCGAGTCGACTCAATAAAACTCAATGCCCAATATCCAATGCCTTTAGACGCGATAAGATTCTATTTTTCTGAAAAAATAGATTGCCCCCCCCCTTTCATTCGCGCTGCGCCAGTTAGAAAAAAAATATTTGAAAGATTATCGGTTTAGTTTCAACATAGAAACTAGAAAAATACCCTTACAATGTCGAATTCAACCATTTTGCCTAAAAGGTAAAATATATTAAAATTAAAGCATAAAACATTTGGTAAACCTTTCGAACTTTAGAAATAAAAATTATTCAAATACAAGTACGTTAGTTTCTTTTTCTAGTAAGTAAAGATCGCCAAACAAATATCAATTTGTATCCGTTCGATCCTCTACAAACTACTTTTTTCTTCCGTAACGCCTATTAGCCAAACCTGTAACTGATGGAGGTTAAAACATGCTTCAGACGTGGCAATCTCGACCGGTGTTTCCGACCTTTAATACTCTTCATACACCCCAATGGGTCATATTAAATATACTGGACATTTCATTCAGCGCCATCTAGCCCCAAACTAAGCAAAACTTGTATTATAGGAACTAGATAGCTGACCATACATTTTTTGTTTGTATATATACTTATGATACATAGAAAACACCCAGACTAAACACAAATATTTGAAAATTGCCTTCACAAATATTTGTGTCTTGTGAGAATCGAACCTACGACCCTCGGCGTAACAGGCAGAGGTACTATCCGTTAAGCATCACATGTCGAAACTTTTTATTTTAAGCTGTCAAGTGGTTATTTCGAAGAAAAAGTTATTTTTTTAAAAGGAATCGAGTATTACTATACTGAGTAATGTAAAATAAATCTGTAAATAATTACAATACAAAACGGAACAAATACGAAAGGTTGATACAACTGTTATAGTACGCCTACTACAATTAAGGAGGAGTGTTGAAGTTTGAGCTGATACTTCTTTGTTGTTAGTAATTGCAGGCTGGCTGAAAGAAGTCATGACAAGTCAAAATTGAATATAGAGTTTTTTACTCTTGTCGTTGTTGTCTGTCTTGTGTCAAGCTTTTTCTAGTGAAAATTGTATAAAATATATTTATTATCTAAATATATTTTTCTGGTGTTTATAAGACTTGTTTTCGTGATTTAGTTTAACCTCACACTGCGCGTTGCTTTGCTACAAACATCTACAGGTTATGGGCCCAGCAGTTTTCGGGAGGTCGCAAGTAAGAATAGTCTGAAATGAGTGCTGCAAGCACCAGTAGTACAATGAGTCTCCCAGCCATTGAAAAACTAGAGGGAAGCTCAAATTATGGGTCGTGGAAATTCCTCATGGAATTGCAACTTATCCATGACGATCTGTGGGAATTCACGACAAAGACACCAGACAAAGCAGATGTTGCATTGGTAAAACGGGACCAAAAGGCAAGAGCCAGAATATGCTTGATGGTCAAACCAGAATGCCTGGTTCACGTGCAAACTGCTAAGACGGCGAAAGACGCATGGGAGGCCTTGAAATCAGCTTTCGAGGATAAAGGCATTAACAATAGATGCAGGCTGTTATCCAAACTAGTCAGTCTGAAATTGGAGCAATTTAAATCTATGAGGGAGTATGTCACGGAGATTTTAGCTACAGTTCAAAGACTCAGAGACATCGGAAAAGAAATGGACGACAAAATGGTAGCAATGCTAATGCTTCAAGGTCTAACAGACAAATATCAACCATTAAGGCTTGCGATGGAAGCAAATAATGAAACTCTGACATCAGATTATGTGAAACTTAAACTTCTTCAACTAGAAGACACCCTTGATGCATCTACATCAGCACTGACAGCAAATAGAACGAGGAAATTTGCCAAGCAGCGCACTTTGAAGAAACAAATCAAGTGCTACATATGTGAAGGACCGCATAAAGCTTTTCAATGCCCGCAAAAGCCCAAGAAGAAGGCAGATGCTCTACAAGCTTTTGCATTCGCAGTCAATGCAAAGAAGCAACGAGATGAAGAATGGGTCATTGACTCCGGCGCGTCCAACCATATGTCAGGAAATAGTGTATGGTTGAATGATGTTAAACCGATTGATAAGAGAGAGATCACATGTGCAAATGGAGAGAAAGTATTTGCAAAGAATGTATGTATGTATGTATGTATGTATTAACTTTATTGTACCACCAGACACATTTATAAGAACAGTTACAGAAATAAATTTAAAAACAAGAGGCACAAAGGCGGACTTATCCCATTAAGGGATCTCTTCCAGTCAACCTTTGAGAGACTCAGAGGATATGTTATTTGCAGGTAAATTACGCGGTACTTCAGTATGGTTGAAATAAGCTTACTCTATCAATATATATTATAAACAAATAACAAATACACGTACTTGATAATAAATAAAACACACAAACAAACACATAATAATATATCATACATAAATTAATATACACATAAATAAATATATCAATATGGGTAATGTATTTATGAAAGAACATAATCTACAATACAATACAATACAATATTCTTTATTTGTACAAAACACAACAAAACAAACAGATACAAAAAATGAAAAAAGATCGGTACAATTTAGGCGGCCTTATTGCTGAGGTAGCAATTTCTACCAGGCAACCTTTGGGTGAAAAAAGAAAGAGTATGTATGGTTAAGCGGGATAGTGCATAGGTACATCTACATATACTAATAAACTATTTTACATACTATAATTACACATAATCTAACAGTGAATGATGTCTGGTATGTACCAAACTTATCTAGTAACTTGATGAGCGTAAGTACAATAGCAAAGAAAGGTTTCATTGTAGTATTTAATGATGATGGCTGTGATATTTATCCCTCAGGCAGTGTCAGGATTATAGGTAAGCCAGCAGTGAAAGGAGTATTAGAGAGAGGTGTATACAAGCTGAAACACAGTGCATCCGGAACTGCTCTCTGTACAAAGGTGAATCCTGAACTGGTCTTGTGGCATCAACGGATGGCACATCTGGGTATTCGTAATCTTCGTTTACTTAGAGACAAGATGGCAAACGGGGTAAGTTTTTCTAACCCAAGTGAAAAACTAGAGTGCGCGGAATGTTTACTCGGGAAACAGACCACGCAACCGTTTCAGAAGAGTGGTGCAAAGCGAGCTACAGAGCTGCTTGAATTGTTGCACATGGATGTGTGCGGACCGATGTCCGTAGAGTCGCATAATGGATTTAGGTATTTTATGTCCATTATTGATGACAAATCGCGTAAAACTTTTATATATCTTTTAAAACAGAAAAGTGAAGTTTTACAAAAGTATAAAGAGTTTACAGTCCTAGCCGAGAACCAAACGGGTAAAAGGATTAAATGTGTACGGTCAGATAACGGGCGCGAGTTTGTTAATCGTGATATGGATAACTTTTTGAAATCCAAAGGTATCCTTCGTCAATTAACTATTGATTACACGCCGCAGCAGAATGGAGTGGCTGAACGAGCCAATCGCACCATTGTGGAGAAGGCGCGAACTATGCTCCTAGAAGCGAAGCTGAGTAAAAGCTATTGGGCAGAAGCTGTAAACACTGCAGTATATTTGAAGAATCGCTCGCCGACACTTGCAGTAAAGGACAAAACCCCTGAAGAGGCCTGGACTGGGAAGAAAGTCGATCTTAGCATGATCAGGAAGTTTGGATGCCGAGCTTTCATGCATATTCCGCGCCAGAAGCGGACAAAGTGGGATGCAAAGAGCAAGGAACTACTCTTTGTTGGATATTGCGAGGAATCCAAAGGATATCGTCTTGTTGATCCGGAAACACTTAGAGTGTATAAAGCAAGAGATGTAGTATTCTTCGAGAATCAATTGCCTAAAACTCAAGCAAAAGAGACCAGCTCAACTGGTGAAGACTATGATCAGTTTGTACTAACAGAGAAGTCAACTGAACCTACAGGACCGGAAGATGTGTCCAATCATCGCCCGCAAGAGCTGCTGGGTGAAGGAGGAGCTTCAGATGAAGGAGAGCTTCCGTGTGAAGGAGGAGCTCCTGAAGAAGAATGTTTTCTTGACTGTGTTCCGCCAGTTACTGAAACGACTGAGACAGAGTCAGAGGACGCTTCGATCCTGGAGGATGCACCAGTTCATCATGATACCTCAAACTCGGAGGATGTGTCAGAGGACACTAACATGACTGAGAGGAGATATCCCTTAAGAAATAGAAAAGCAAAGGAATATCCAGATTTTCATCTGTATCAAGCTGCAGTGGAAGTCGATGAAGAACCTCTTACAATAAAAGAAGCCTTATCTGGAAAACATAGTGCAGAATGGCGAAAGGCAATTCAAGAGGAATTAGATGCCTTGAAGAAAAATAAAACATGGACGCTAGTCGAACCACCAATCGGCCATAATGTTATTGATTCAAAGTGGGTACTTCGAATCAAAACAGAAGGAGGAGATAAGAGGCGATTTAAGGCTCGACTTGTAGCGCGTGGTTTTAAGCAAAGAGAAGGGGTGGACTATTTTGAAACCTATAGTCCAGTAATCAGACACTCTTCGTTGAGGCTTCTACTGGCGTTAGCTGTCAATGAGAAGCTGAACATCGATCAAATGGATGTGAAAACAGCGTTCCTAAATGGAAACCTCTCAGAAACAGTATATATGAAACAACCCGAAGGTTTCTGTGAGAAAGGCAAAGAGAGTCACGTGTGTCTACTGAAGAGGTCACTGTATGGATTAAAACAGGCACCACGGGCATGGAATCAGCGACTTGACGCAGCACTTAAGGAGCTCAAGTTTACGGCCCTGGAGAATGAGCCATGTGTATATATCCGGCGAAGCCAACACAGGCTCATCATAGTGGCGGCATACGTTGACGACCTACTTATTTTCTGGAATAACAAACTAGAAATGGAGTCAGTGAAAAAGGAACTTTCTGACGTTTTTGAAATGCGAGATCTTGGTAGAGTAGACCTTTTCCTCGGTATGACGGTGAAACAGGAAAAGGACAGCATCACCTTGAGCCAAGAAAAGTACGCAAGGAAAATACTCAAGCGCTTTAACATGGAGGAGTGCAAACCTGTCTCTACTCCAGTTGTTCCAAGTCGGCTTGAAAAGCCAGGAGTAGAACACAAACCTGATGAAAGGATTCCATATCGGGAATTGATAGAATCCTTGATGTATCTGGCTGTGTGCACGAGGCCAGATATTGCTTTTACGACCAGCTACCTTAGTCAGTTTAACAGCTGCTATGATGAGGCCCACTGGCAGGCTGCAAAAAGAGTACTTAGGTACTTGAAAGGTACCATCAATCATGGACTAAAGTTTACTGCCAATAGGAGGCTTGAAGGGTACGCAGATGCAGATTTTGCAGGAGACTTCGACCGCAAGTCTTATTCCGGGTATGCCTTCATTATGGGAGGAGCCATATCATGGCAGGCAATGAAACAACGAACGGTGGCACTATCCACAGCAGAGGCAGAGTACGTCGCTCTATCTGAAGCAACCAAAGAGGCTGTGTTGCTCCGCAGATTGGTGGCTGAGCTTACAGACTCTCAGCCGCGGACCGTTACTGTCTTCTCAGACAATCAGGCTGCTGGGGCAATGGCGCAGAACCCAGTCCACCATAGCCACACAAAACACATTGATGTCAGGCACCACTTTGTAAGGGAAGCAATTTTAGATGGTGCTATCACAGTCAAATATAAGTGTACGGAGGACATGGTAGCTGATGTGCTAACCAAGCCACTGTTGAAAGGGAAGCATGTGAGGTGCATGCAAGGATTGAATGTGAGCCGAATGTAGGTATTATGTATGTTATAGTACGCCTACTACAATTAAGGAGGAGTGTTGAAGTTTGAGCTGATACTTCTTTGTTGTTAGTAATTGCAGGCTGGCTGAAAGAAGTCATGACAAGTCAAAATTGAATATAGAGTTTTTTACTCTTGTCGTTGTTGTCTGTCTTGTGTCAAGCTTTTTCTAGTGAAAATTGTATAAAATATATTTATTATCTAAATATATTTTTCTGGTGTTTATAAGACTTGTTTTCGTGATTTAGTTTAACCTCACACTGCGCGTTGCTTTGCTACAAACATCTACAACAACCAGCAAATTATTACGAAAAAAGGGTGAGTGGTCCCTATTTATTAAAATAATTAGATTTGTTGAGAACTAGTCCTAAGGTCGGAATAAATGTGAGGAAACATAAGCTAAATGATGCCATTCTACTTGATGTTTAAGGTTGTTGAAGTAGGTAATACACATTCCTTCATTTTAATTACCTTTAAATGGATATACATGTATTTCATTACTTTACTTGAATTGAGTAAAGTTACTACTTACTACATTATGGTAAATCTATCTAAGCATGCTATGGAAGGTAATACAATACCTAATAGGTATGTATAAATTGTAACTGAGCGATACTCGCCATCAAACTTTTTGGTTTGGCGAGATGATTAAAATGTCTTCACCATGTACTTGTCAAATGTATTCCTAATATAAAAAACACTGCTCCCAACTCTTAACTGCTTGACCTGCTAAGCCCCGTATTAGCCTAGCGAAGCGTGACGTTTCAGAAAAATTAAATTCACGGGCGTCGGCTAAAAGACGGAGGTGTTGAGTGGGTTTATCCTGCAATACTGGCGCCATAAAAACAAACTCAAAGGACGCACTTTATTAAATTTGTTTCATTTGGATAAATGAAAATAAGAAATAGAAATAATTATATAGTCGGCCGGGGATTGAAACCGGGATCTGAAGAGTTCCGTCGTCAATCCTCAGCCAATGCTAACAATTTTTGTCAATACCAAAATAGAGCACTGTTTTTGCAAAATAAACCATGGTACGTTTCATTTGGAGTTTATGTATATTGAATAACACTTCTCTTCTTCTTATCGTATCAATGGGGTACGCCCAATGCAGATTGTATAAAATCTATATCAGCGATTGCCAATGCATGGCATTATTGCATTGCATTCGAGTTGGCCTCTATAAGGTCCTCGTGTGTGTGAGGACCTGGTCTCAGAGAGGCAGGTGAGACATTGAGGTCAATTCGGGATTTAAATTTTCCTTACTTGCCTTAAATTAGTGCTGTCACTTTCCGTCAAATAGGTTTAGGAAAGGATAGAAGATATCTAAGTCCTGTCATTTTTAAAAACGTCAAGGGTTTTTTCGCCTTTCCTAGTCAATTTAGTCGCCATTGTTTTGATCGTCGCCTTATTTTGACAGGTAACACGTATTTTGCATGAAATTATAAGACATGACACGACTGAAATAGCTCCTATCCTTTTCTAAACCTATTTAACGGAAAATGACAGCACTAATTTAAGGCAAGTAAGGAGAATGTACATCCCGAATTGTGGCCATTGTCAGTGTTTCCCCGCAGACGCACTTGTCACTTAATTAATCACAATATCCGGCAATTTTTAAAGATTTGACTCTTCGATTTTTGCCACGGGGCTTTGAAACCTACACCTGACTGAGACTATCCGTGCCTGTAGTAATTGTAATTAGTAGCAGTAGGTACTACTATTATCTATTCTGTGGTAGCAGGCATTCGCTATCAGGCGTGTGTGGTGGCGTACTTACTTGCTAGTAATCACACACAAACGCTTGCTTGCATTGATCATTGTAATCCGTACCACAGATTTTTTTTTTATTTATAAGGTATATGAACATAAAACTAACACAATTTAATTAATTACAGAAAAAAAAATACGCCTGATAGCGAATGCCTGCTACCATAGAATAGATAATAGTAGTCCGTACTAATATTATAAATCTAAGAGTTAATGTGTGTGTATGTATGTATGTTACCTCCTCACGCTCAAACTGCTTGACCGATTAGGGTGAAATTTGAAACACAGATAGAGTATAACCCGGAATAACACATAGGATACTTTTTACCATGGGAAAATGAGTGGCAGCGGGTGAAACCGCTGGGTGGAAATCTAGTGCAAAATATAAAGAAGGTACATATTCAGCGCTGTTGTTCATTTCTGGGATTTACGATTGTCACACTCAGAAGAACCTAGAGCCTCAGAAGAACAACTCATTGGAGCAAGTGGGACTGGCCTGTGCCCGATATCATCAAACTATAGGCTACAATTTTACAGGTGAAAGTCGATGTTCATTGCGTAGTCGGGCAGTAATTATGATACCTGAGTATGAAACAGCTACGCAATGTACAGTTCATAAAATGCAACATGATATGATGCACGGGTTTTTTGCGACAAATTTTAGTAAAGTATAAACATAATTTGAGTAACATTGTTGGCGCTAGTGTTGCGTATGGTAGCTGAATGAACTGCCAGGATCCTTAGTAGGCCCTTGAGTAGATCCACGTCGTTATGTAAGATGGTTTTTGATTGATGATTTTCCAGTCGTACCCTGAAAAATGGCAGCGTCTTTAATTTTTTTAGGCTTACGTGTTTATCCAGTTGTAAAAGAGAAATGAGTGCGTGCAAAGGTAAAAGGAAAATTTAGGTCTCGATTTTTTTAAGGTTATGTATGATTATGTACGACACCACGGTGGTATTGGGGTTATGCTATTCTAAGCCGGCATCACACGGCACTGATGTATAAATTCTTCCAGGGGATGGGTAGCAGCGTTTCCTGTAAAAGCAATATACCTATTGTACTGCGCTCGCCATTACGTTTGCCAAGCGTGGCAAGTACGGCAATAGGGGAGGCCCATGTCCAGCATTGGACTATTGTGTCTGTAAATGTAAAAATTATAAAATGCCTATCCACTTTTATCCATATTTGAATTTAATATGATGAACAGTTATCTAAATCATTTAGCGAAACTACAAGCAATGTAACCGAATATAGGTTTGTTTTCTGTGTGTCTCAAATATTTGTTTGACATATAAGGGCAATTTTTTAAAGACTGGACTCTTTAATTTTAGTCCCGGGGCTTTGAAACCTACACCTGACTGAGCAGGAGCTCATCCTCAGAAGTTTGTGTGGTTGTTGAAACAACCAACCCTAACGCGCCCTTGGATGCCTTGGGGCGCGACTTGACTCAGGAATGGTTCTAGGAAAAACGGATGGGACGGAATCTACACGGCACGTGCCGGTAAGGACAAATGTGTTATATGTGCATGTATATATGTATAGTATGTATCCTCAATTTACACAATTTTATTTACAGGAAATCTCGAGGTTGCAAGAAAATCAGCAGTTCCTAGAGCCATCCGTTTAAGCAATCAACCTTGTAAATTTTCCACGTATTCGCTTTTCATATTATATTTTAATGATATATCTGTATATTATATTTTAATGATAAAATAAACCTACACACGAATAGATTCAATATACCTCAATTAATTTCAATCAAAAATATACCTACATATCTATACATATAATAAAACAGAAACGAAACCAATTCTGTACATGAAATAGATTCAAAAAAGGGTTTTTGCTTCTAATTGTGTTCAAGATACAGACATCAAAATAGAAGTAAAATTGATTTTTGTCTGTTTGTCTGTTTGTCTGTCGGTATGTTTGTTATTCTTTCACGTAAAAACTACTGCACAGATTTCTACAAAATTGTATACTGTGGTAGCTTATTACCCGGGTCAACATCTAGGATACTTTTTACCTCGAAAAAATCTTTCATTCCCATGGTAAAACACAGTAACTGGTTCCGCAAAGCGAGTTCCGAATTTTTTTCCTAAAAAATAATATAGATGTCGCTGTTAGTTTTGTAAAACGCGGTATTGACCACGTATTGACTGACATACGATCTGAACTTCTAAACGACCCCGTGAAACGACCTAACCAAACAAAAAACAAACAATCACACATTTAATCCTTGCGGGGTAGGTTGAGCGTCAACGGCCGTAAGTATTTTATCGCTATCGCCACGTCTGACATATATGCGGGCCGTTCTAACTATTACAGAAATGTTTCGGACTTTTACTTTGACCTTTGGTCATGGTCAAGGTATGTGATGGAAGACAGATGAATTGTAATATTTTCTTGAGTTTGCACAACTATTACTCATCACAATAAAACAATTTTAAACGGAATTAAGTTGTGTTTATTGTGGAAACGTAGGAATTGTGAAATCCAAAATAAACACAACTTAAATCCGTTGAAAATTGTTTTATTGCGAAGACAAATTATGATTTGGGTAAAATTAGTTATTTTTTTTACCACTACAAGAGGCCGTTGGCCTGAGTTAAAGGTTATAATACTTTTAATTTTAACTCGACATCTCTACGTGTAACCGAGATAGTGAGTCTTGAAAGACAGACTAATGGACAACAAAGTGAGTGAACCTATAAGGGTTCCATATTGCAGCCTAAAACCTGTTTACCAATATAGTTTTTATTTTAACTCGATATCTCTGCGCATTCCCGAGATAAAGCGTCTTACGAGATGGATGGACGGACGGACGGACAACAAACTGATCGTATAAGGGTTCCGTTTTTTTGTACGTTTCTTTTTGATGTACGGAACCTAAAAAAATATGAATACCTTCATTAGTTAGAATCAAAAATGTTAGAGTAAAATTTGTTTAAAATTACTTCATAGATGTCGCTGTTAGTTTTGTGAAACCCGCTAATGAAATGTTTTCTCCAAAATTATATAACAAAGCCACTGACAGGCGGCAGGTTTTCTAAAAAAATAATAATATAGTATTGAAAACTATGCCGTGTGATGCCGGCTTGCAATAGCATCACCCCATTTCTTTTCCGTGGGTGTCGTAAGTGGTGACTAAGGGACTTTCACATGGGCGATGGGCTGACAACCTGTCACCATGGTCATACACAATTTTCCGAATGACCATCAAATATATGTCAGACATTTACGCTCTGCCTACCCTGCAAGAGATAATAGGCGTGATATACGTATGTAAGTATAAACTTGGGCAACGGATATTCTGATAGATTGTTTCTTTAAAGATAAATCTTTTTTTGTGAAGTGGCGCCACTATCGAGGTCGTTCACGGTTACACTCGCCTTAAACATTTTTGCAGAGATCAGAAGGCAAGGTAGGATTGCACTTGCTGTAGTATCTTCAAGTATCGCTGCCACACTGCTTCCAGGAGAGAAAACGGCGCATACAACTTTCAAAATACCAACCGATTTGGACACAAACGATACTCCAATATGTGCTGTATCACGTAATAGTTACAAGGCAAAGGTTTTCTGATATTGTTGTCTGGTAGTTATGTGACGAGTGTACGATGGCCAACAAAAAAACGGTAGAAGCTATGGATAGGACTTTGAAAGACATACGCAGAGATAATAGGGCCATGGGCCATATCACTGTTCTTTTTTCCAGTGACTTTCGCCAAACACTTCCAGTTGTTACTCGAGGTACCAGGGCTGATGAGGTGAATGCATCACTAAAATCATCGGCTCTTTGGCCACAAATTCACAAGCTGACCATGACGGTGATCATGCGAACCCGTCTCGGAGGTAATCCACGGGCTGAAGAGTTTTCACAAGCTTTATTAAAACTCGGCAGAGGTACTTTACCAGAGGATAACGGTCAAGTAAGTCTGCCTGAAACGCTTTGCCAAATAGTTTCTGGTCTAAAGAGAATCATTTCTTCTGTGTATGGCGAGCCTTCCTTCCTTCAAAAGAAAGATTCGTAGCTACGTGGAAGAGCTATTTTTGCACCCAAAAATGATCAGACTGCTTCAATAAACCATACCATTATGTCACAAATCACTGGGGATATGGTGGTATACGCGTCAATTACCACTGTTATGAATCAAGACAAAGCCACTAACTACCTAATAGAATTCCTAAACTCCTTGAGTGCGAATGGTCTTTCTGCACACCAAATATTACTTAAACTTGGTGTTCCTCTCATGCTTCTTTGCAATCTCACTCCGCCAAAGCTGTGCAATGGAACCAGACTGAAGATCTTAAGCTTAAAGATGAATGTATTCGAGGCGGATATTTTCACTGGTTGTGGCGCGTATACCACTCATTCCCAACAACTTTTTATTTCAATTTCAGGGCATTCAGTTTCCCGTCAGCGTTTTCTTTGCAATGACTGTAAACAAATCGCAAGGACAGACGCTGAAAGCCGCAGGCGTAGGTCTTACGATTCCCTGTTTATCACACGGGCAGCTATATGTCGCTTGCTCTCGAGTCAGTTCTTCTGAAAATTTGTACGTTTAAGCACAGAATATATAATAGTACTAACATACAGAAGAATCACTCCCTAAGAAATTACATGTTTAGGTATAAATTAATACCTACGCTCGGTGTACCCAACCGCTCACAAACAAAATTGAAACTTATGAACGCGCGCGAACGCTCAATCTCCCTTGCGCATCGCAGTTTTATGACTGAGCCGCCGGCGAACTCCAAGGGTTGTAACTTGTCATCATGTTATTCGTGCACGAAGATTTTTTGTTATTGATTTTGCTATAATATCTTATTTGTTCACTTAATCTAACCAGTTTTGCACGGGTGAAGCGTCCGCTCGGAGTCGATGTAAGTTTTTGATGTATGAGAGGGTAGGAGGATCAAATTTTTATATGTCTGTCTTGTGTTTATATTGTAATTTGCTATTCCTTCATGGTGATACTAATGTAGTGAAGTGCTGTGTTGTTGACAAACCCAATCGGGTTTAACGACGCGTAATATGTATGCCTGTATTTGTTGTATTGTCATAAAATAAATAAATAAAAAAAAAAAAAAAAAAAAAAAAAAAAAACTACGAAAGGAATTGTAAGATTTGTAAATATTTATAAACCTAAACGAAATTACTAATGACTACTGTTTATATAGAAAAACAATTAATTATTCTTGTGTCTAACTGTTCTTTGTATCGAGTGGGACACCGAGTCGACGACCCGATCGATTTTTTAACGAATAAACGTACTAAAACACAGAAAAAAATCAAGTAAGTGTGCGCGCGAGCAGCACGTGCTTGCGAACAGTGCGGCGGCTAGCGGCACACTGGCGGTCTGGCGACGACAAGTGACAACCCGCGGAGATTAGTCCCCGTAGGGGACCCGCCGGCGGAACATACCTAAACCGTGGAATGAGACCCCCCTGGTTTAAGCACCCGATGATAAAACTACCAAAGTAGTTTATAATGATGTTTTGTAGCTGATGTCCATAGTATCAAAACCAAGTACCTAACCGAAAAACAAGTTAACCAGTACCTATTCATTGCACATCTTAAAGAGAAAAAACTTTATACAAACATGATATTAATATTAAACAATATGCATACATCAACTTCACTAACTCACAAGTCACTACACCATGCGTACGAAGTCGCGGGCAACAGCTAGTTATACCTATATTAATTGTACCTACCTTAAAAGAAATACTGAAAAAGTAAATTTGTTAAAATTCCTATAATTTTTTGGACCCAACGCGTTCTATTTATAAATATATACAATATTTCTAGACCTATCAATACATACAATTTTATTAGTGTATGTTTACAAGTAGAAGAGTTGTTGAAATCGCGAACTGTCGATTCAAAAATATACCACTTTGATCCTACCGTATTAATTTTGATCCAACGTAAAAAGGGCCCAAACAAGACAAGTGGAGGACCAATAAAGTATTCACAAAATATAATAAGATTTTTATTAAAAATACGAGATGCTTATTTATTTATATCCTCCAAGAAAATTTGATATTTCATGTTGAATAATATATTATGGAGGAAATATGAAATATTCTCTTTTGAAAACTTTGAAATTTCCACGTTGATAAATATTTTAATAGGTACCTTTGTACGTATATTCTTGAATGAATATTGAAGTAACATACTTTGCTTCTAGGATTTATTTATTACTATCGGCCCACCCAGCGGTTTCACCTGCTGCTAACCAATTTACCACGGAAAACAGACCTTCTTTCGACATAAACCATACATGAAAACCTTCCTCTTGAAACACTCTAGTTGATAATGAAAATTTAAGCATACATACAAACAGACATAGGGAGAGAAGCGGGAAGCGACTTTACTTTATACTATCTACTAGTGACTAGTGATGATGTACATGAAAAAATAAAAAGGGACCCTTATAGGATCACTCTGTTCTCCGTCCGCCCATCTGTCTATCTGTCTGTCAAGATCCTTTATCTCGGAAACGCATAGAGATATCGAATTGAAATTAGAACTACATACTCAACTCGATGGACATTTGTCGCTCTCAAGGGACTCAAAATTCAGAGGGGATTTTTTGTGGACCTAGAACTGTGCAATTTGGAAAGTAGCTTGTTTTGCAGTACAAGTTAACTACTCCGCTCGTAACAGCACACATGTACAAGTGTGCTGTTATGAGCTTGAAGTGCTTGAAGTACAATACAAATCTATTGTTGCAAAATTCGAGCTAAGCGAAATGGTTAAAGAAAAACTCAAAATTTTATTTAAAAAAAATTGTTTATGTGGTATGTCATATATGTGGTGAGTCGCAGAGTTTGAAGCTGTATGAAATATGACTATTTCCATTTCATCTTACATGAATTTCTGTGGAACTCCCCTACAAAATTGCTGATTATGGAAGCTCAAAATATTTTTTTCACATTTCGACCTATGTTCCTTGGGGAAAGTTGTTCATTATAACCAGGCTGTCCTCTGTTTTCAGTATCGGTCACTAGTTAAAATTTCACCCGATATACTGGAGTTGGTAACTTATTTTTCATTTACCGGCACAATTGGTAAAAATAATGCCAATTTACTGCCCCATTTCTTTTTATGTAGTAGGCGATAAAAAGAACCTTTTTGTTATTTGAAACAGTCCAAATGCTTTGATTTTTCATCCGAGACAATTTGTTATTTATTGTTTTTATTTTTTAAGACGCCCCTTGGCCTAGGTGCCGCCCTCATTACGTCACAATTGAAATCAACATTAACAGCCACAACAGTCCACTGCTGGACATGGGCCTTTACTATCGTGGGCGTATTGTCATGATCACCACGCTTGGCAGGCAGATTGGCGAGCGCAGTGCAAGGTGTTGATTTATCAGGGAACGCTACTGCCCATTCCCTGGAAGATCATTCCTTAGTCGTTTTTTACGACACCCACGGGTAGAATTAAGGTGATGCAATTCTAAGTCGGCATCACACGGCGGGGTAAAATTGGAGTGCTGCTATTCTATCACGTTAATATTTATAACTCGATTAAAATGTAATTAATTAAAAATCTGCGAGTTAAGTTTATAGTACGGATACAGAAGTTTATTCACAAAATGTGGTTTTAATCACGAACGGATAACTTAAAAATGGCCCGTATGTGTAAAAAGTAGCCAGTTTAGCAGTTTTGCTATGTGTGACACTAAACTATTTTTTACAAATAACTATCTATTAATAAACTTAAATAGGTATCTGTGCTGCAATCTCGACTCGCAGATTTTCGATCGAATAAGTTTTCATCGAGTTATGAATTTTAAGTGATGAGGGTAGCACTTAGCCTAAGGAGGCTTCTTTAATGCAAATGAAATGGAACATTCGCCTCAAAGGGCATGAAAAGATTTTTTAAGTGAAATTTATTATTGAACTCTGGATGTTTATAAAGAAGTAGCTACTTATATTTGAATAAATTTCAGTAGGCAGTATTCTAAGCTTACCTATTTTTACCCGTAGGTATCGTAAAAGGCGACTAAGGGATCATTCCAAGCAACAAGCAGCAGCGTTTCCTGTGAATACAAAAACTTGCACTGCACTCACCGATCCGCCTGCCAAGCGTGGTGAGTATAGCAAATCCAATCCAACCACTCGATTGGAGGAGGCCCATGTCCAGCAGTGGACTGATATGGCAGTAGAAGTATTCTTAGCTACTTCCTTTTTTTTTCTATAAAACAAACTTACATACATATATCTCGCATATTGCGGGACAGACAGAGCGTAAATGGCCGTTAAATCGGTCATTAGCGACACGCCTAAAATTTGAGGGTCTTTCAGAAAGCTATGTATCACCACAGTAACAGGTAGTCAGGCCCATGGCCTAAATTTGCAATACACACCCTCAAGTCTTATAGTCGCCTCTTACGATATCCACGGGATATAAATGGATTGATGTTATTCTAAGCCGGCACTACACGGCTAGTGAAACTTAATTTGGAAAATGTATTTCTTTAGTGAGTAGGTATATACCTACTGATGAATGGGTATTAGGAGGCCATGTGGCTGCCCGTAACCATGGTCACGGACTGGGCTCCAGACTGACCAAATATCAGAGACCTCTGACTACTAACACACTGGGTCAGGTGTAAGTTTTGCGTAGAAATGCGGTGATGCTATTCTAAGCCAGCATCACGATTTTTTTAAAGATTTAAAGATAAATCTATGTTACGACACCCACAGGTAGAAATGGGGTGATGCTATACTAAGCTGGCCCCCCACACAGCAAAATAAGGTGACTAAGGGATAAATTCAGGGAATGGGCAGCAGCGTTCCCTGTGAATACAACACCTTGCTAAGCGTGGTTGAATTTTTGTTGTTGTAAAACTGCCATAAAAACCTTATGTATTTGTGACCTTAGTGACTTTACCTATTTATCTATCCACCTGTTTTTTTTTTCAATTGGGGCACCGAGTTGTCCAACGACTCGATGAACCCTGGTGTCAGAGTTTTTCAACCGCCTACTACCAGTAAAAGGCCTCTGACATGGTTGGTAACGACCGCCGTCTAAGTTATCATAGACAGCAACCGGGACCGACGGCTTGACGTGCCCTCCGAAGCACGTAACCAGGTGTCTTTTCGGACAATCAGGTGGTTCAGCCTGCAATGTCCTAACCAGACCGGGAACAAATTCACAAAGTGATAAATATCATTTTTGTGAGTGCCCCACCGAGAATCGAACCAGGAACCTTTGCGTCGCAGGCAGTCGCACTACCACTGCGCCACATCGGCCGTAATCCATCCATCTGGTGAGTATGGCAAATATCCCCCAATCGGGGGAGGCCCATGTCCAGCAGTGGACTGGTGGTGTTAGTTGCTGTGAAGTTGTTTGATATATATGTTTGTATGTTGTTGATGTTAATGTTAATTTTAATTTCAGATGTCTTCAGTATCTGGCTTGTAAGCTTCACGGCCGGTCGTCAATCAATTCTCTCCCTTTCGTCCTAATTGCTATAATTCTGCTGCCACTCAAAAATATGCCCTGTCTTCAAAAGGAATAGTAAGCTTTTTGCACAACGGGGAATGGTGCCTAAATGGGATATTAACAATTTGTAACGTTTTAAGTCAATTTGTGAAATGAAGTTGATTCTTTGGATGTTACGGGTGGAAAACGGTGTTTTTCGTCGTTGTTAGGTACAAATTGATATGAATTGATTTGCTGTTAGGTAAGAAAACAGTTTTTTTTTTCTCGAGGCTGCTATTTATAGATCACAGGCACCTATAGAATCATATTAGGTGATGGACTGACAACCTGTCACTATGGCGATACACAATTTTCCGAATAACCCTCAAATATTTATCAGACGTGGCGTCAATGTCCGTTTTTCGCGGCCGTTTACGCTCTGCTTACCCCACAAGGGATTATAGGCGTGATATGTGTGTGTGTGTATATTTAAAAATATATTTGACAGCAAAAAATATTACTAATTCATTGGTCACATTAGAGTCTGGTGTATAAAGTTTATAACTTCTTTTGAAATATATTTTGTACTTTTGATTGATCCTTCAATCTTTTCTTTCTGAACTACTTCAATTCTTTTTTTGCTTGATCTCTTGAGCTGAACTGAATTTATTGAAATATCTGAAAACACTTCAAATCGATATTCAGTCATGTGTCAAATTGCCTCGCTTCACTCGCGTGAATCAATCTCTTTCGACTATTAGAATATTATTTAAAAAGTAGTCAGGTAAGGGCCTCCAAATTCAATCGAATTTTAGACATCAGACTATCTGACGGTTAGTAACATACATATACATATGCACATATACGGGGTGTAAGGGACGGTGTACCGAAAACTTTGCAGGCATGATCAGACCATGGAGCTAAACAACTTTTTCTACGGAAGCTATATTGGTAAACGAGAAGTTTTTTTGACCTCCAATAGAAAATTCCCGATCAGCTGACTGACTTTCTATGGAAATTCGAAAAATAAGTTCGTTTCCCAACATAGGCTCCATCGTAAAGATTGTTCAGTTTCATGGTCTGATCATGCCTGCAAAGTTTTCGGTACACCGTCCCTTACACCCTGTATACATATATCAGCCTATTGCAGTCCACTGCTGGACGTAGGCCTCCCCCAGGGTACGCCATAGGGCACGATCTCCCGTTTTCGAAATCCAGTCGCTACCAGCCGCCTTCTTTAAGTCATCTGTCCATCAGGCCAGAGGTCGTCCAACACTACGCCTGCCGAGGCGTGGCCTCCACTCGAGAACCCGCTTACTCCACCGTCCGTCGGTTCTACGACAAATGTGCCCAGCCCACTGCCACTTCAGTTTGCTACACTTCCAGACTATGTCCGTTACTTTGGTCTTTTTGTTAGTAACAGCCACGATGCAAAACTGAGGCGAATCCCACTCTATAATGAACTGACGGATGCGTCTGTCAAACACCTTGATCAAATTCCTTGCGTTACAATGTGCCATAGTACCCTTTTTCTTATGGGAATTCGAAAGTTTCTTTCGTCTGACAGACGGATGCGTCAAATATACGTCCGTCAGTCCTTTATAATAGAAGACAGCCTTACAGCCTTAATTTTATGATATCTCTTTTTTATTGGGATTTGGAGATTGCTTCTTTTCGTCTAATTGACAACCGTATCCAGCAAAACACCCTGCGTTACTGCGGTAGGTGCAGATCACTTAAAACGCAATGTATAAATACTATGACCTATCCAAATAGATGAACTAATTGTCTGTAGAATTGACGTTATCAAAGGACGCTTCTAAAACCTCGTTATTTTATTGAAACCTGTTGTTTTAGTAGCATGACCCTTCCAACACCTGTAAAAAGATCAATTTACTCCCCCGGGCATTCAGGGGTAGCAAATTGCAAAACATATGAAAACATGAAAATGACCTGAAAATAGGGAATTCCCTGTGGAACACCTGACAATCGTTTTATTCGTTCCACGCTTCCTCCTTGCCTCTTTTATTTGTGAGAAATTACACAAAGGGCTCAGATCTTATATAGAAAGGTTACCAAGGACTCAGATGGCAACAATTAGGTATTACATTTTATACGCGTAGGTACCTCAGAGAAAAGTTTTATGTTCAGATTGATACATACAAAACAAATAATGAAGTCACGAATATCTCATCGGTAGCTTGTTTGGCGCGAGTCACAAATACGCAGCAAAATTCCCATAAAACGCTTTACTTTTTGTAATATTGGCATCAACCTTTAAGCGATCAACGTAAACTGGTTACATACAGTCTTTAAAATAAAGGTTGAGTCCTTAAGGGGTAGGTTGATGCGCTAATGATAGTATCACAGATTGGATCAACTTTGTTTGAATTGTATTTTATGTTTCTGTGCATTTAGTTGTATGTTCAGTTCAAACGCAAGTCAAAATTGATTAAGATGAGTTTTAAATGGCTTCAATTTGCTTGCTTGAAGGGTTTCCTCTAAGGCACAGGTGCTCTTGTCTTAAGGTAGATACTTTGGAAAATATATTAAACCGAGATCAAACAGCTCTTTTGACAGCGTTTTTTTGTTGACTGGCAGTCAGTAAAATGACAAAAATCTACTTATGAGGTTCTCATAGGTAAAATCAATTACAATAAGGGTAAGGAAAGGAACATACCTTAAAACATCATTAAATTTCAAATTTTATTATGTGGGAGATACAGTCGCCGAAGGACCCAAAAAAGCTGACTAATAGTCGAAGTAGGCCTCTTAAGGCGAATTTGGGTCTGACGTATTTATGTAACAACCATTAGATTGGAACAGAGAATGACGGTTTAACGTTTTGATGTCATATGAATATATATAATTATTTTTTAATTAAACTTTATGTAAAAAAAAAACATTATACATGGGCGGACTTAATGCCGGCATTATCCAATCTACCTTAGGGCATGTGAAAAGGGGAGAGGCAGGTGCAAATTAAATGCATTTATGAACCTGAAAATCAATCTACTAAGATACTATCTCAAACAATATTATAAAAATAATATAGTACATTCCTAAGAGACAGTTCTACCATATGTAGTTAAAATTTTTGATATTTAACAAATCTTTGTATTGCAGAAAACTGTGCAGATTTTTAAAACTAATTTCAAACTTAAACTTCATGCAGACTTGATACAAAGTATCACTGTCTCATTTGGCAAATATCAGCTATGGCTGTGCCTCCTTATATTCCTGTCAAAACTAGTGGCAAATATATAAAAAAAAACATGTTAGCGCCATGAAAACGTAGGGTCGAAATCATATTGGCTACATCAGCCTTTGGCGCCGATGTTCGAGATTGCTCAAGGTCGAGCACAATTCTTTATTCAATAAACTTACTTATAAATAGGTACACTTATACAAAATAATTATGAGGCTTTCCTATTTCCTGAACTAAGAATATGAATATGAATTCATGTGTCTCAGGTAAACAGATAGACGACATAACTAATATCTTTAAAGAAACAAAAGAAAAAAATACACAATTAAAATAAACTTGCTAAAACATATTATACAATATAAGTATTGTAAAACTATAGCATTAGTGCATATGATAAAATAATTAAATACTTAAAAACGACAAAGACCATATAACTGTAACTAAGCAATCATTCGCTGACAATGACGGAAACTTATAAAAAAAGAAACTCGGTTTTCATAGCTCGACTCAGTCTATAGATATCAATATCATCACATTTATCATACCTCTAGAAAAAACAGCAATCCTGATGCAATGAAGAGTTTTCTATGTGATTCTCTATGGCAGTTCTCCCACTTGTTGTCTGTCGCATGTCTCTGTCAGACGAAAGGAAATTGGTAATTCCGATCTTTTGGCTTCGGTGCCTTTACCGAACGTAAATCGGCTTGACAGACGCACCGTAAATGCATCGTATCTGTATTTGTTTTATTAATTACGAGATTCGCAATCAGCGAACGACAAAATGAGAGACGCGCCAAACACTTTTGTACGACAATGTGTTCATACATTTTGCAAGAAAAATTATTTTGAAAAGTAAATCATAAATAAAGCCTTGTAGATCAGTGTGTTAGATACATATTAAAACAATTTCAACCCTTATCGAACATTCTTGATTTCAACGTAATTTTAGCCATCTATTATCAGCCTTTCGTTGTTCCGTGGTTTTATCAAAAACATTCCTGAAATCTTATTAAACTGCGCACGACAACAAAATGCCTTTCCATTAACAAAATACTTGTTGTCGAGTTATTTAATATTCCAATAATTTACACAGGATGTATTTAAGCAACGTTTCATACAGCGTGGGACACTGAGTTGACGAATGATCCGATGAACCCGATGTCAAAGTTTTTACACCGGCTGTGCGATGATCAAACATCTGCGATCTAGTCCAATCAAGGGGTCGATAGCGCTTTTTTGCGGCGTAAAGCAAGTTTTTATGGGGCTGTCAAATTCGTTGACGATCCATTTCCACGTCGACGAGATGTCAAAGTGCATTTGACATATTTTTTATTATATTTCACCTGTAGTTATGATGATCGTCGTCATTCAGTTTTTCTTTTGCTTTGCATACAGGCAAAGCAATGAGTAGTATGACTACAGCCAAGACTATTCAGTTTTGCCAGTTTTCTTCGTCATTATACAGATAACTTATCATAATCATTTGTTGGTCCATCTCATCCCTCGTCATTGTACATCGAATGGCTTTTGCTGTGTTTAATTAATGCCAACGAGTTTTATGTAAAATAACATTCATTCAGAATATCAGAACGAATAGGTCAAAAATGTTTATTTTTCTTTTAGACCGGACCGGACCAGTGTAGGTATACGCTTACTACGCTAAGTCCAAAGTCCAAAATTTGAATCCAAACTGATTGTTTTATAAATTCACATCCTGTATGCTCAAAATTAAATTAATTTACACAAAATGAAGTATATCTATAACTTCTTTGTCTTGGAAATTTTGCTGAAATTGTGATATTTTGACTTTTGATTCGAGACTTCACGAAATTTAAGACTTTTGAAGTAATTTGTATCTACCCGCTGACCTTTTCCTTAAATATAGGCTTCATATTTCAAACTTAGTTTCCAGAATTATTCAAACTGAAAATATAATAATTCAAGTATTCAATTTCACCACAACGAAAATTTATATCGTTACAAATTCATTTCTTTAGGTCTCACCCACCACCCAAGCAAGTGCTATATAATGTATAGTAGTGCAGTTACAGTCATTATTATGCCTAATTATATACTGTTGCATACACTATTTAATCTACAGTCTACAAAGAAACTCTGAAAAATCAACCAACAATTCGTTTAATTTCTCCATATTACTGAAAGGCTTACATATCATCATTATGACGTAATGTAACAGCGTTTGAGAAGAAACTGTATTTCTATAGGCAGAATGCATAAAGCAGGTCTTTATACAACTGTTGATTTTGTAAGCCAAACATTATGAGACGAGTGTTAGCTTAATCACAGGCTGAGAACGGAACTAGAATTTTATGACGTAAGTTCACTTTTGATCCGGAAAAGTTTATGCCGCTTTACTCAGTGATACCTACTTGGGACCATTGTGAACGATTTTAACCGAGGACATAAAATTCCATCAGGCAGACTTCAGTTTTTTGAATGGCGGTAAATAAATATTCTTCTAGAACCTATTATAGGTATGTAATAATTTTTACGATCGGCCAGTGAGTCAGTCAGTGACAAAATTAGGTTTGGCTAGCTATGATTTAAAAGTATTGGTTCAAATTGAATGACATTGGAAATGTTGATTTTAAACAATTAGATATCTCGGTGTTAGATTTCTCTAAATTGAATATAACTAATGAGAAACTTACAGCATTTTCTGTGAATGGATGCGAAGCCTTCTTCGATTAACCTGCAAAAAAAAAAAATAGTTGATATAAAGTAAACAAAAGTTTAAACGGTTTTAAAAATGGCAGCTGTTTTAAAGAAACTGGGAACGTCTAGCCCAATGGCGTAGCGGATGATACCCTGCTACGCCGAGGGTCGTGGGTTCGATCCCCATAAGATACAAATATTTGTTAGGTAAGTCACTTTCAGATATTTGTGTTTAGTCTGGGTGTTTCGATGAATTTATGTACAAAAAGTACTTAAGTAATTATTTATCTAGTTCCCAATACTACAAGCTTTGCTTAGGTTGGGGATAGATGGCGCGGTGTGAATTGCCCAGGATATATATTTCTTTGTGTCGTTCTCAGACTGCAATTCCCACCGCGTGTGGATAAAATGTGTTTTCACCCCAGAGTGTCGCGAAACACAGTTAAGACCCCATTTTCTAAGTAATAAATCTTGTAAGAGTCCACACACGCCAGAATATTTAGCATGCCTGCGGGATCGAACCCTTTTCAAGACGATGTTGACTCAGCGTGTTTGTGCGTAGGTGGGTAAGCAATAAAAAGTCGTGCCGTGATAGGCATTTTTTTAATATCTGAAAAGCTAGCCACGTGAATCTTGTGACGTAATAAGATCGTTAGCAGTTTTAGAAAAGCGTCGCCCCAATCTACCCTGTGAAAGTAAACCATATCTACGACGGTCGATGTGGCGCAGTGGTAGTGCGACTGCCTGCGACGCAAATGTTCCGGGTGCGATTCTCGGTGGGACACTCACAAAATTGATATTTATCACTTTGTGAATTTGTTCCTGGTCTGGTTAGGACATTGCAGGGTGAACCACCAGATTGTCCGAAAAGAAATGGTTCCGTGCTTCGGAGGGCACGTTAAGCCGTCGGTCCCGGTTGCTGTCTATGATTACTTAGACGGCGGTCGTTACACAACCATGTCAGAGGCCTACTACTAGTAGTAGGCGGTTGAAAAACTCTGACACCAGGGTTCATCGGGTCGTTGGACGACTCGATGTCTCACACGAAAAGAGAGACCTTGCACTGCGCACACCAATCCGCCTACCAAGCGTGGTGAGCATGGCGATATCCCCCAATAGAGAGAGGCTTATGGCATTGGACGGTTGTTGCTGTTAATGTAGTGTAATCTACATCTACACTAATATTATAAAGAGGAAAGATTTGATTGTTTGTTTGTTTGTATGTTTGTTTGTTTGTTTGTTTGTTTGCATCGAATAGGCTCCGAAACTACTGGCCCGATTTAAAAAATTCTTTTACCATTAGAATCCTACATTATTCCTGATGAACATAGGCTATATTTTATACGAGAAAAAAATAGGGATCCGCGTATAAATTTCGATAATGTAACCCAACGTGTGAAAAATGTACCAAAAAAATCTTATATCGCGTACGCTGTGGAAATTATTGACAATAGAGCAAAGTGATGTACTACAGTTTTATAGAGCACATCAATATCTATAATAATGTCCGCGATACCATATGTTTAACTATTACAGTTATGCCACAATAATTACTTTTTCATTTAAAAATGAACGAACTACGCCACATTATTCGTACCAGTGTAATGATTACATTTAATCATTACTGTATTAAAGGGTGTAAGGGATAGCTCTCCGAATACTGATAGGGTACATGCAGACCATGAAACTGAACAACTTTCCCCTAAGAACATATTTCAGGAAACGTAAAAAAACTGACTTCTCATAGTGAATGCAGTCAGCTGATTGTGATTTTGTATGGAAGGTCATTTTTTGGCGTTTCCTGACATATGTTTCTAGGGGAAAGTTGTCCAGTTTTATGTTTCATGCACCCTATCAGTATTCGAAGGGCTGTCCCTTACTCGGTATAGAAAGACGACAAAAAACATTAAATAATTCATTTAAAAAAAATCTACACTAAAATAATACATACATACATACACATATCACGCCTATTATCCCTTGCGGGGTAGGCAGAGCGTAAACGGCCGTAAAAACGGACATTAACGCCACGTCTGACATATGTTTGAGGGTCATTCTGAAAATTGTGTATTGCCATAGTGACAGGTTGTCAGCCCATCGCCTAAAATTGCAATACACACCCTCAAGTCCCTTAGTCGCCTCCTACGACTCCCACGGGAAAGAAATCGGGTGATGCTATTCTAAGCCGGCATCACACTAAAATAATAATAATATAATCTACACTAATATAATAAACAGTTTTTTTTATTGTTTGTTTGAATTGAATAGGCTCCGAAACTACTGGACCGATTTAAAAAATTCTTTTACCTTTAATTGAAATTAAAATTCTTTATTCAATGTAGGATAGTATTATCAATTTATCACTTATTGACGTCATGAACCAAAAAAATAAATTTGTATCACACAATTTTCTTTTTTTTATTATAATTTTGTTATGACCTAATAGAAAACCGGCTCGGGCAGGATAAAAAAAATAAAAATACATGCACTGCCATGGGGCTGGCCAGGTTAATCACACGGCATGTAACTTTACGCCACCACCATCTGAAAACGATATTTGTTTCAAATTGAAGTCAAGATTTTTAGAATCCTACATTATCCCTGATGAACATAGGCTATATTAAACTGTCTTATTCCCGGGGGGAAATTGTCAGCGGCGGGTGAAACCGCTGGGTGGGCTGCTAGTGTTAGATACAGCTACAAATAAAAGCTTGACAAATTGGTTGAGGAGTTGACAAAATTATCGATGACTTACCTACATCAACATATTTAAACAAATCATTCTACCCTAATATTGTAAGTAAATACTTAATGATTCAATTTCACAAAAATGTCATACATAATTATAAATTAAACTAGCTGTTACCCGCGGCTTCGCCCGCGTACTCATAGAGTTTTATTAATTAGTTGTGTATTCTAAACGACACATCGTAAGGCGAACAACTGTGTAAACTGGGAGGGCACTAAAATCACTATTCACCGATACACAGACGACACTACACTGGAATGGTTCACTTCCTTGAAAAAGTATATAATTTGTGGTACCTGGGCGCTACCATCACTAATACAGGCTATTGTAAAATCAAGTAATGAGGCGCAAGAATGATCCTTGAGTTCTTTTGCCACTTTGCACTCATGATCACTGGAAAAGTCGATGGCAAACGACCAAGAGGTTTCAGTACAATTAGGTGGTCTCATTAAATACACTCAGCGCTCTATGTCGCCAAAGATACGCAGCGATGGAAAAGAATCCTGAATGAGAAAAATATTTCCCATCAGGGGAATTACGACCTTCAATAATGAAGATATTACGACGCTAGAAAGAAGATTATGACACATTTATAGTGTAAGGAAAAACAGGCATTTAATGTTAAAAGTAAAGATAACGTAATTTTAATAGAGACGCAGTCACTAAACCGGAAAAATTATCGTGAGTAATATGGAAGACATATCTTGATGGAGAGCGCGTATACAAAAATTGTCTTTCAAAGGGGAGGGATTTATGCTTTTACAGTGTTTCGGAGCGTTTGTTTCCAGAAGAGTGTTAAAGACATAGTACACAGCTTAATGGACACAGAACAGAGCACTATTTTAATACGCTATTGTAAACGATATTGTAAGTTTTACCATCTGGGGATAAAATGAAGAGGTTCTGAGCATTGGACACACGCGAACATGCTACATATAGCTGGCCATGAGAGAAGCACGATTTTTCTAAGTGGACCCCCGCTACCTTTAAAGTTTGTCCCTGCGCTTTGTTGATTGTCATTGCGAAACTAAGCTTGATAGGAAATTGCAGCCTCTTGAATTGGAATGGAAGATCTGTGGGAATAATTGGGATCCGTGGTATTATTACATTTTCACCCTTGCCAACGCCGGTTAAGATGGTGGCTCCAATTATGTTCCGTCCTAGTTGTGTCACACGAAGTCTCGTTCCATTACATAATCGAGGGGCATCTAAATTTCGCATAAGCATGACTGGAACGCCTACTTTTAATTGCAGCTTATGTGAGGGCACACCTGACAACTCCAATGAATTTAAAAACTCGACGGGGTATGAAGTGCTCTGTTCTGTGTCCATAACCGTGTCTACTTGTATATAGCTTTAATTTTTTTTTAATATTCCTGCTATTTTGAAATTTTTATTACATACAAACATGCTCCAAGAAGACATGAAAGAAAGGAGTGGGTATGTAATCAAGGATTTGAAAACCTATATTAGCTCCAAACCAAATTAACTTGGGGATGGATGTTCTTGGATTGGAATTATAATAATATGAATACGCAGTATAATGATTTTGCCTAGTCTTCAATTTCAGGACTATGGTACCAAAAAATTTAAGTTTATTATGTGTCTTCGCAAGTATACGCAGGGCAAACTTACTGTGCTAAAAATGGTTATTATTATAGAAATGGACTTTCAAATCATGTTTAACTGTAGAAATTAACTTTACTACTGTGGTAAGAAGTATCTCAAGTACATACCCACATCACCCTTAAAGCCACATTCATATCCCAAAACTCATATTCAAGAGACATTCTCATAGTAGTGCTATACAGGGTGTAAGTGACAGCCCTTCGAATACTGATTGGGTGTATTCAAACCATGAAACTGAACAACCTGCCATAGATTAAATTCTTTTTTTCTATATCCCATACAAAATCACAATCAGCTCACTGCATTTACTATGGGAATATCAGTATTCGGAGGGCTGTCCCTTACATCCTGTATATACATCTTTTTTATGTGGTATGGATGTATTCTATGCTACACAATAATCAGTTTTCCGATGGGAAAAATATGTTTTTCCGAGATAAAAAGTAACCTATGACACTCACCAGCTTTTCATCTAACTGCTTTCCAAAAAAAAAATGCTTTACATCGCTGCATGATACTCATTTATGTATGTAGTATGGATGTATTCTATTGCTAAACATTAATCGGTTTTCCGAAGGGAAAAATATGTTTTTCCGGGATAAAAAATAACCTATGTCACTCACCAGCTTTTCATTTAGCTGCTCTCAAAAAAAAAAATGCTTTACATCGCTGCATGATACTCATCTATGTTCGTAGTATGGGTGTATTCTATTGCTAAACATTAATCGCTTTTCCGATGGGAAAAATATGTTTTTCCGGGATAAAAAGTAGCCTATGTCACTCTCCAGCCTCTCACCTAACTGCACACCTAAAAAACACTGCATGATATCGCTCTGTTGTAACGTGAAAGAAAGACAAACAAACAAACAAACAAACAAACAAACACACTTTCGCATTTATAATATTAGTATGGATAAAAAGCATTAAATTTCATGTCAATTAATTCAACCTTGATGCATTATATCCCCGTGATAAAGGTTATGTTTATTATATTGTCATCTGGAATAACATCTGTTTCAACACAATAAAATATATATATCTCTATTAAACGACTGGCGCTTATTTGAGCAATAAATAACAAACTTGTATCGGTAAGAAATAAATTGTACGCCATTTTCTTCGAAATTGGATTAGGTACAATTCTGGAAACATCTGCTTCAGACAGAATGCTCAGTATTTTTTCTTTGTTTTACTGTACTACGTCGAAATATACAGCAAATTCACTAAGTTGATTGATTCACTCCTCAATTTTCTTGACAAGCTCGATTTTCATAACTCTGAGGCCTAATACCGATTCCGCATCAGATAGACAAGTCTGTCAATATTAAAGTGCTATTAGTGGCAAAAGCAATTCTTGTTGCCCCAGAGGCTTGATTCCAATGCCCGATATCATCAAACAACAGGCCACAACTTTACAGGTGAAATTCGATGTTCATTACGTATTCGGTTAGCTATTATGATACCAGGAATATTAACGGCTACGCAATGTACTAAGAATTTCATCTGTAGACTTGTAGCCTGAAGCTACCGGCTGAAATTTCTAACCTAAAAATAGCTCAGTCACTTTCAAATAAATAGGGGAAGAAAAGACAGGACACACATTAAAGCTGAATTTTAGTTTGCGGCTAGAAAAACAAAAAAAAATTGCGTTTAAGTATATTAGACGAATTTTTATAAGAAGAATTCTTAGTATTTTCTACTCAAACCAGTGAAATACTTGTAAAAAGATTCGATCCCACGTAACCGTATAAAATAAAGAATTAAAAATTGTATTTTCGTTTTATTATTCTCAATAACATTACAAACTAGTATAAGATATACTGTGGTTCATTTTGCATTCACATTGCAATTTTTTTCTTCAATGAAAATTATATATCGAAAAATGTTCGACTCGGCTGGGGATTGAACTCGGGACCTGTGGGGTATCGCTCTGCCACTGAGCTACCGGCGCCTCGACCGAACCCTTCCTTTCCTTTTTTTTCATTTCAGTATAAAATAATCCTTCAAATGGTTCTGCTATAACAGTACAGGTGTTCAATTATAATCTGTAAAGCTCCACCACGATGGAACTGCAATGATTATTTCTCCAATAGAACTCGTCCCTAGACACACGCGATAACGAACAGAGCTGAGCCTACAGTTTCTCTCGATTGTAGGTGAATCTACTGAAAATATAGTCTATGGAATATCTGGATATTTCACACTTCCGCTGCCGACGAGGTAGCAAACTGGGGAACTAGTTGCGCTACTCTCGACTTCTGTGATTGGTCAAAAATGTGTCCATGTCAAAGTTTAGTAACTTCTTATTAGTGCTTTTAGGCACAGTCACGCCATCTGCAATATGCTTAGTTTTCCTCCCCTTTGCTCCCCACCAACTAGTCAGGTGTAGATTTCGAAGCCCCGGGGCTAAAACTGCAGTCTTAAGAAAAAACAAAACTATGAGTATATTCGTAGTACACGAGTAGTTTTAACATTTAGTGGATTTCATACAGCAATTTGTTCCAATGTTCATGTTCTATGGCAAATGAGGCAAGAAAAATAAACGAGTGTAATCGTGTGGCAGCGAAAGTGTTATTGCCCAGCTTCGTTAGTTGAAGTGAGGTAAGCCTACAGAGCTGACATTAATTGGATTGTAAGTTCTAGAAACGTAGAGTTACGTAGGATGGAATGATGCACGTATCTTTAGTATAAATCATAAATTATAGTTTGAGCGCTGTGACAGAGTTCAGATTCATAAAATTTTCGTTTTACCTTTTTTTTATATCAAGCATGGGTTTGCTCTTGACTCTAGTCTATGTCATAGGACAGAAACAGAGTCTAAGATGGAGCGAGCTCACCCAGAAGAAGCCTGTTCACTCTTACTTTGAAGAGATTAGGGTTGCATACGTTTGGAAATACAGACGCAGGTAGTGAGTTCCACTCTTTAGCAGTGCGCATTATAAATGATGACTGGAAGCGCTTAGTCCGAATTGGTGGAATGGCAACCAGGCATGGTTGGTATCCGGCGGTGCGTCTGGATGTCCGATGGTAGAAGGGAGCTGGTGGAACAAGGTCGTGAAGCTCTTGAGCACACTCTCCGCCTTTGATTTAGTCAATCACGAAATCATTCTTGCTAAACTGGAACATTACGGAATTAGAGGTGTGACATTGCAACTGTTCAAATCATATTTAACCAATAGGTATCAGTTCACAGAAATAAAGTTTGTGGAAGGAATAGAAGAGAAAACTGCTTCCTCTAATCTAGCGAGGGTTTGCAGAGGCGTTCCACAAGGGTCTATTTTGGGACCAATTCTGTTCATATTATTTACAAATGATTTAGCGAATTATATAACCGGAGTTGCCCCTGGAGCTTCTTTGATAACGTTTGCTGATGATACGAATGCAGTTGTTTCCGCTTCTAATATAGATGATTTAAATGAAAAAATTAACTGTCTTTTGTCAGAATTTCAGCACTGGTTTACTATCAATGCCCTTAAATTAAACACTAGCAAAACTAACGCTTTACTTTTCAAGACAACTGCTCGTAACAAAGATAAACTGAGTATAGGTAGCGGAGGTAATCCTGTTCCGAGTGTTGCCTCGGTTAAGTTTTTAGGAGTCCACATTGACGCTTCTCTGAACTGGAAACAAGAGCTTGCCTCTTTGGATAGCGCCTTGAGTTCAGCTTGTTATGCCATCAGAAGTTTGCGGGATGAGGTGGGGTTAGCTGAGCTAAGGATGGTGTATTTCTCATTAATTGAGTCGAAATTAAGATACAGTATCAAACACTGGGGCAATGGGTACAATTACAATATAAACATGGCATTCACGCTGCAGAAAAGGGCAATTAGGACAATACTTCGACTTCCGCAGTCTGCTTCATGTAGGGAATTGTTCAAAGATCTTAGGATTTTGACAGCGCCATGTCTATATATTTTAATTTTACTAGGTGACTTGGCAAAACATCACTGGACGATAGAAAGTGTAGATGAAAATAAATCCAGGTTAAATTCAAGAAGAAAGGATTTGCCTGTAAGAATAAAACCCCGCTTGAAAGTTGCAGAATATAGCGCTCGATATCAGTCTGTAAAGATTTTTAATAGATTACCTACTGATCTGAAAGCTCTGTTAGATAAGCCATTACTCTTCAAACTAAAACTTAAGACGTTCTTGCTGGAAAAATGTTTTTATACGGTAGAGGAACTTATGATGTTATAGGTAATATTGTAGTAAGATTTATAAAATTACTGATTGAGCAAACACTTGTCTTATCGAATTTAAAACTCAGTTTAAATATAGATATTTACATATACAATTGACATTTAAAAATAATAAAAATAATTTTGTAATACTTATAATTTATGGCTATGACATTTAATTTGAAAATTTTTTACATTATATTTGAATCATTTATTTACCTGTATATTATATTATTATCTTTTTAGTCGAATTTTTTGACCTAAAATAGGATTGTAATGGCGTAAAATAATAGTAGTGTTTTTTGCATATATATTGTATGAATTGGTCTCATTTTAAATTGAATTACCTAATGCATTTAATTGAATTATTATTAGATGTTTTCTCAGAGATGTCGTATTAAAGATTGTACGGTCGGATTCATAAGTGGAGTCATAGTTAGACCACTTGACAGATTGCAATACGGGTTATTATCCTCTGTACTTACTTTACTAACTTACGCACACACGTAAGATTATCGACTGTAAGTAGAAAAGTCCACCTTAAGGCGTAGCATTAAAACTTAAACAGATTACCACCTATAAGCGACATCTATGTAATCTTTGAAATAATTACTCGGTGATAGCCTATTCGCCACCACATCACCACAAAGTATACATCACACTGGTTTGTCTAAAACCGTATTATAGTTATCCTTATTCGTTCACTTGTAGTAAAGCAATAGATTACATATCTTTATTTCGTCGTATTGATCACAAGCTACCGTAGCTTAGCGGTAATAGTTCTTACCTTCTAATCAGAACGGAACCGGGTTCCCATCCGATCTCTGTATGTTGAATAATGTTTTTTTAAATGTTTTTACCATATTTTCTCCAGTAATAATTATTTTATATAATATTGTTCTATATATTCATCTATGTATTATATCTATAAATGTTTATTGTAAATTATGTATCAAAATATTATATCTAAAAACATAAACCTATAATATTGTAATAAAACAAAAAGTAAGGTAAGAAATTATTTTATTGGTAGGTATGGTATCACTTTATGTAAATAACAAAATGACATGAATGAGAACTTTTGGTAACCATAAGATACGAGTATGTAAAACTACATAAAATACTTGCTGTCGTAATACATAGTTAATAGTTTTGTTTGAATGATAAAACACAATATTATGTAAAATGATATTAAGTGTTCATTAGCTGAAACATCGATAGGTAATTATTTATAAGATCATAGGAATGATCCAAATCTTGGATTGAATCTTTCAATAAAGTTATTTAAGTAATAATTTCGTTAGTAATTATTTTATTGTTCTATGTTTAACGATGATGCACTTTCCTCGGAAGTAAAAGTAATTGTAATAATAATAAATCAGTTATTTGCCTACATCTCAAGGTTTTAGCTTAAGTACTCGTTTTCGTAATGAAAAGATATTGAAGCAAGGCCTTAAGATAACTGACTAATAATTATCAATCTTATATAAATATAAATCGATGTTTTAGCATAATTTAATTGCTAATGTAATGCTCCACAAATACCTACTGCAATAGTAGGCGGGTAAGCAGGTAAACAGAGGTTGAGTGAGCAACGATTTATCAGGCCCGCTTCGGCATACATTGCTGATTATTTTGTGTATATTCATATATTATAATGAAATACACAAGATAATCAGCAATGTATGCTAGATCGGGTCTGATTGGAATCTTAAGTAAAAATCGCCGCTTACATAATTAGTATTTGGTGTTACCTCCGCTGTTTTCAACAACACTTAATAAACACTTAATAGACTCGATCAAATAAGTGCATATATCTGTTCCTCTGGTACTCTCCCACACTCCCAGGCAGTGAGCCTCTAAAGCTTCTGTAGTTCTTTCATTGCGCATGTCCCACCTTTGCACCATTAAACCCCATAAATTCTCTATGGGATTTAAATCCGGAGATTTTGCTGGACAACGAATAACTTGGATATCTGGGTGCTAGCTAAACCAATATACACCACGGCAGCTCGATGCACTGGACAATTTATCCTGGACAAATGCAAAACGAGGAACTTCACTATCAGGATAAACAGTTAAACATTTCGCACCGTCGTCGGTAGCATGCTTTCCTGTAGCATATCAACATAATTAGCGGCAGTTGCACGCCCTGTTTCTTGTGCTACTAATTCGCCTGGACCAGCGGCAGAACCATTTTATTCATATTGTTACACCATCATCCTCCGCTGTGAATCATTAATAAGACGAGTCGAGTTTTTACGCTACCTTCCTCTTCAAAACGTGTAACCCAACGTTTAACAGTCTTCCACTAAAACAAAGTAGCATTATTAATAAAAAAGTTTATACTAATCGGTTCACAGCTACCAACATACTATGAGTCAAAGTTTTTAATATTTAAAATACAATTGTAATGAAATAAAACTATACTTACGGCCAGACCAGTCTGATTAGCAATTTGAGTTAAATTAAATCCAATATCATGCAGCGCCACAGATAATTGCAGCGCAACAATACTCTGCCTATCCTGCAAACTGATATTAGTATGCATTTCGAAGAAATAAACACTGAAGTTTAATAAATAAACTTAGGTTAAAAAAAATAACTTAGCACACGCACTATCTCGCAAACGATCTAGCAACAACTAAAATGTAATTCAAAATTTACTAAATTTTGCTTCATTTGATAAAATAAAAACTACAACGAAGATGTCGGGATTCGAACCATTGTCTGAGACAATGGTTTGTCTCCACAATAACGGTCAAGAATTAGCTTGACCGCGCTACTGACCAAGCTATCAAAGCTAATGACTCATGTAGTGAAATAGTCAATACTACTCAGCCTATTATACAATGGTAGTTCGTCAAATTATAGTATGTTATACGTCATTTGTGTCATTGTGTGAGTGTCGCCGCGGGTGCGAGCGACTTGTTTTCTGAGGTTTGTGTTAACTATGACTCCACTTTAGAACGCGACCGTACATGTAGTTAATAATGTTATGTTATGTTATATTTTCAACACAATGTATATTGTTCGGAAATAAATAAATAAATAAATAAAAAATATAAAAAAATAAAAATACAATCTGTAAAAAACCGACAAGCAGGCGACCTTTTCACTCTCACTTAGTTTCCTATTTCCTACATGTTGTCAAGGGAATCATTTCGTAATTTACATAGTATAATTGGTAATCTTATTGCACTTTTTATTAGAAAACCACAAGGCAGCAATTATTCTATCCAATAGGAGTTGCATGATTATCCGGTGTTTTACCGGATCCGCTTTTTTGATAAAAGAGTCAACGAAATCTCTAAAAAAACTGTATAATATGCCACGCTGCTTCAAATTACGGCCGGCACCGTTGCTATCTATGATTACTAGTAGTAGTAGGCGGTTTAAAAAAAAACGCTGACACACAAAAGGAATTGATATTTGGCTCTAGTTTGAAATTCATTTTAAAACCCGCACAATTTTCTGCAATACAAAGATTCTTTGAATAACAAAATTGTATTTATATATTATCTTGGTATTCCTATTCAACCTGCAGCTATTCTGTTAGTGCATTCTAGAGCTACCTGCATCTTTCTAGATACATTTTAAGTTAGTCTCGTATAACAGAGCTACGTTTGAACTAGAATTGAACTTTGTCTGGAATTCTAGACGTTTGCAGTTTTGAGCTTATACGTAAAAGTTCGGGCAAAGACGTGGGTAGAAAACAGAAAATGCAGAACGCCATTTTTTCTTTTATTGTCTTTATTTCTTTGTTGCTTCAATGTAGTCGCTCGTATAGAGGCGCCTGGTTCCCCATGCATATTTACAGCAGTAGCTAATGATAAAAATCTTTTCTCTAAAAAATCTAACTTTCTCTTCTCCCAACGACCCAATGAACCCTGGTGTAAGAGTTTTTTTTTTCAACCACCTCCTTCTAGTAGTAGGCTTCTGACATGGTTGTGTAACGACCGCCGTCTAAGTAATCATAGACAGCAACCGGAACCGACGGCTTAACGTGCGTGGCTTAAAAATCAAACAAGAGATATTTATTTCCACACCACAAAATTCGTTTTGAAATCACAAGTAGGTACCTACTAGTCGTGGCACCATTTATTTCGTGGAGAGCTGGTCCAATTTTTTGGAAATGCATGAAAAAAATGACCCCCATTATATGACAGTTGCATAAACTACTATTATATCCCGAATTGAGGCCAATATCAACTTTGTGAGTGCCCCACTCAGTCGCACTACCGATCATAAAAAAGTAGTATAATACTAATGAGAATTGAAAGTTATGTGAATGTGTTTTCAATTACCTTTTCAAAAAAAGAGTAAAATGTTTATTCCATGTCTTGTCTAACACAAACTTTTCATTTTTGCAGGCAAAGGCATAATAACACTTTACCAACAATTGGAATTCTCAGCCCTACGACATTGGTATCTTGAACTCAGTCTTTAATTCCACTGAGCAGGATAACAATAACTTTATGGTTAGCGTGATCGTTTCAAGATGGCTACTTATAGCTCAAGGTCATGAGTTTGGCCCTTACTGAATACCTGATGACTGAACATCTGAAAGTGCAATCATAATGTTGATAACTTATGCTTTTTGGTGTTTTTGCATTTGTATGGGAGTGATTTATCTGTGCTGATAGCATCTAATTTATTTGATGTTTAGCAGGGTGAAAGTCAAACTCATGTCCGTCTAGACACCCAATACAAACTGCAAGTCCACTCAAACTCACATCCAAACCGCCGATGCACCTAAGTCTTATGCCATAATTATACTGTGCTTATGCGGTCGGCATAACAACGGTCCAAAGTTCTGTCTAGCCCAGCCTGAGCTTGACTGTACCTACGTCAGCATCAGAAAAAAAAGTCAGAAAAGGGAAATAAATAAACATTTTTATTGTTAAACAAACAAGTGTCACTCATGAAACATGACGTAGGTGTACGTGAATTACTTGTTAATTATTTGATGAAGTTTAATCCTAATATTTCCTTGAGTTTGCACAACTGTTACTTGTTATAAACGAACACTGCTGGCCGCGGGCTGCAGTAGCCGCAGTTAATGGCTCTTGCGGAGGTTGCGTCCACAAGCTCCTCAAGCAACCGACGCCCCCGCCGGCGAGGGCGCGGAGGTCCCTCATTTGTTCCCCATTTTGGGTAGTTCCCAAAATGGGGCACGTGCTGGGTATATTCAGTCCAATTCGTATTTCCCAGAACAACACGTAAGCCCAGTCTCGCCCCAAGAGCGCGATCGGGCTGGTTGTTTGAACAACTACAAAACTTCTCCGGGTGAGCTCCTGCTCCCCACCATTCAGTCAGGTGTAGATTTCATAGCCTCAGGGCTGAAATTGTTGAGTCCAGAACAAAAAAAAATTACTTGTACCTAGATTCTGTCACCAGAAATTCCGAATAATATTATACACTAACCACATTATCACTTGGTTTGCTGACGCCAGTGTTACCGTTCTTAGCACTGGCTTCTATTACAGTGATAACGACCAACCACTTTCTCTATTGAAATTCGGACGACGGCTTATTTCTATAGCTTCCCAAACTTTGCGTGGTAGAAAGAACACTTCCCTAGCCAGAATAGCAGAACTGAATATTATAAGGTGTAAAAAAATTAGCTAAGAATATTTTAAGGGGTGAACCAGTACGTGAAACTGAACAACTTTCCCCAAGGAACATAGGTCGAAATATGAAAAAATAATTTGACCCTCCCATACTTATGTGTTACCCGGCCGGGATAATTTGTATGGGAGGGCCAATTTTTTTTTTTCATATTTCGACCTATGTTCCTTGGGGAAAGTTGTTCAGTTTCACGTACTGGTTCACCCCTTAAAATATTCTCAGCAAATTTTTTTACACCATGTAGTGGTTGGTGTCCGGATTCAGCGAGTGTTCTGCTACCGCCGACGTCAAGTGTTGCCGTTCTTTACGCCACGTATGTGCTCTGTAATTCTTGTAGAGGCATGCCGCTGTTCGCCAAAGCTATTTTTATTTTTTATTTTACTTGATTATGGGTAGGAAATTCTTGATGATGTATTTCTGACTTACATCTAACTACTTGACGGATTAAATTGAGAAAAACCCTATTTAATCCGTCACACCTTTTATGTACGGAATATTTAAGTAGCTTCTATAGTCTGGAGCCTCTCTTTGGTTGATGAATTAACTATACAAAATATTAGAGACAAAACTGGATAAATCACAAAAACCATATTTTTAATTCAGGTAAGTACCTAATTTACATATTATATTGTCAAAGAACAACTGCAAAGAACCACTGAAATGCGATGCCGTCACGTCGTGACGTCATCAAAGCATAGTCCCCGATATAGCTAGCTCCGCCATCCTCCGAAAAGAAAGCCATTTTAACCAGTAGAGGGCTCTCTACTAAATAATTAACAAGTAAGTCACGTAAACCAACACCGTAATATAAAAACAACAGAAAAATATTGTCATTTTTATTTCAGTTTTTTTACGAGTACGTGTCAACAATGCCTTTAAACCTAAACCACAATAAAAATACTGATTGTTACACAAAGCATATACAAACAATGCTACGTTTCACAATGATTGAATAAGCCCTAGTACATGTTTGTTCGTTAACAAAAACGAACATAAACAACAAAACCATTAAAAAATATAACCTTTATTTGCATAATCCATTTTTTTTTCAATTTAAACCCAATTCGGTTAATTCAATTATTCAATAACACCAAAAGTAAAAATCAAACTCGGCATTTCGAACGCTTATTTTTATGGCTGTTATTGGACCATATTTTTGGGGTTCCCTAATTTTAATATATTTTTATAAAAACCTGCTGAATTAGCCATTCGTATATAGCTAAATATTTAAATACAGTTATATGAGTGCAAAAATCTTTATTCTGTAATTGCTTGCTCACTGACAAGCTTACAATTTTTGTATTCACATTGCTATATGTATCACCCATTTTTATAAATAAATATCAAAACATTGCTATTATGTAACCGGTACTTGAACTCGGGACCATTGAGTACCGTCTCACTGCTCAGCTATCTGAGCTATCGGAGTCACAGCCGCTGTCATCAACTTCTCGCTTCTTGTTCGTCTCGATTACAGATCTTATTGTTACATTGTCTACGGAACCATCATCATACTTTTAAATACAACTTAGCAGTTATCGTATGTTATATAAAAAAGAAATTGAAATTGGTTAGGGATGAAAATTGGTATAAAAACCATTACTATAGTGATGTACCTAAAATATTAATTTAATAGGATATACCTACGTTTTCATAATATGCAAATTGATTTAAATTAAGAGCTATTGAACAAGTATTTTTAAGTAGGTAATATAGCGATATTTCATCAAATGGTGAAATATTATATTTTCCTCTGTTATTTTGCAAACCATTTAAATCCTATAGAACATAAAATAATAACAAAAACTAACTATTACTTAACTTTGTAAGTAGGGGGGCAGAAATTCAATTTACTTATAGGCGGTTCTCTCACTTGTTGTCCGTCCCTGCGTTTATTCGACGCACCGTAACGCATGCGTTTGTCAGAGGGAATGAAAATCGTTTCAGTTGTGTGTCAATGGCCTGTCAGAGGGACAGTTTTGGTCATTTCGTATTCTGCTTACAGTTTAAAGAATAGAAAATCACAGTGGCATCATAACGATATTTGTCATTCGATGGCATAACAATGACTAAAAATAAGAAAATTGGGGCATTGTGGGTGAATAGCAAGACTTGTCAAAAGCCTTCTACTAGTAGTAGATAGGCGGTTGAAAAAACTCTGACACCAGGGATCATCGGGTCGTTGGACGACTCGGTATCCCACACGAAAAGAAGAAGCTAGACTTGATAACGCGATGGCGCCGTTTACAAAACGTTCCGCTTTGCAATGATAGAATAAGTTTCCAAATTTATGACGCGAATCTGGTTAATTTGAGAATTCTGGACTCTCGCCAGCCTACCTGTAATGCGAATTTAACAACCTCTTTACCGAGACGTCACAAATTATACAAATTGAAGTGCGATTCGCTGTTTTTAGGTTTCTCAAAGTGTACTTTATTACGAAAGCAATAAAAGCATAAAAATTATATACTTGTCACTCTCTCATGTGAGCGTTTAAGAGATAAAAAAACGGTTTAAAAAGTAATTCAGCTTCTGAAAATTAAAAGCGAAACATCAAACACGGCCGTGTGATGTCGGCTGAGAATAGCATCTCTTCATTTCTTTCCCGTGGGTGTCATTACCATGTAAGTATATAGCATGTTTAGGCGATAGGCTGACGTTTCGACGGACGTTTACGCTCTGCCTACCCCGCAAGGGATATAATCGTGATGTATGTATGTATGTAAAATGACATAAATGTCAGTCCCGGTTGCTGTCTATGATTACTTACTAGTTGAAGGTGGTTGAAAAACTCTGACACCAGAGTTTATTGCGTCGTTGGACGACTCGATGTCCAACACGAAAAAAAAATAGGCGATAATTTCCAATTTCTGCAGTATACCTATTTCAATTACTCGCGATTTTTACAGCTTAGTTCGTATAGCATAGTTTAAGAACCCCTGTGCTAAATTTAGCATTGGCCACCAGCCAATTTCACTTTGCGAAAAATAATGGCGCGTGCCTAAGTAAAGATTGAAAGCATCGGAAAAAAGAGGTTTCATAAGTGAGCAGCTTTTGTTCCTATTAGACCCACTGTGGGTTAGATCCAGTGTGTAATTAAATAACACACACACACTCACACACACACATCACGCCTATTATCTTTTGCTGGGTAGGCAGAGCGAAGACGGCCGCAAAAAACGGTCATTTAAGCCACGTTTGACAAATAATTGAGGGTCATTCGGAAAATTCTGTATCGCCATAGTGACAAGTTGTCATCCCATCGCCTAACATTGCAATACCTCGAGTCCCTTAGTCGCCTCTTACGACTCCCGCGGGAAAGAAATGGGGTGTGCTATTCTAAGCCAGCATCACACGGCATAGGCGGCATCAAACGGCATATTAAATAAGACCCTCTGACAAAATCACGTGAAGTTTGGTGCAGTTTGCTGTTTCTCCCACTTTTCGTCCGTCGCTGCATTTTTTAACGTAACCTGTGCCTCTGTCAGACGAAAGGAAATTGCGGGTTATTGGCGAAATACGTCTCAAATTAAGAGATGTAAAGCCAAAAAAAGAAAAATCAGATCTAACGACTTCACAGACGTAAACGCACCCTAGCCGTATTTGTGTGGGAATAAGATCGAAATTTGCAATTTCCTTTCGTTTGACATTCGACAAGTGTGAGAACCGCCTTAGAACGTAAAGTTTTTAATAGTTTGGTTTATTTATTACTAGCTGTTACCCGCGGCGTTGCCCGAAAATAAAAACTATCCTTTGTGTCTAATGTGATATATTATGTGGTGTTTAAAGAATCGCACATGTATACATACATACATATATATATGTACTTTAAAACTCCTTTTTATTGGATAGTCCTGTAAAAAGCAAACGTTTGATTAGCCGTAAAGCGCCAAAGAAAAATATGGTTATAATAGCACAGACCAAAGAACTCACGGGCTTCGATGCTCTGTGGGTATAGGGTATGAATAAAAATAAATTGCTATGTTAATAGGGTCGCCCCATGAACGGAGCCTTTGTATCCCCTGATAAATGATATCGTATGCAATAGACAGGGCAATTTGAAAGAACTCTTAGAAAATTGAGTTATAAGGGGGAACGGGTATGAAATTGCGGCGGTATTTCATGGTTTATGAATCTTTTGCAGTCATGATCATGCCATGCATGACTATGAACAGCTCGTTAATTATATCCCGTCCCATTCTTAAGCGTCGTCCTAATTGAAAGCGCGCGCTTGCGAGCGTCGAGATCAATTTGAACGTACTAGGGAGTTTTATTTTTGAGAATTCAAAAAATAATAATTTTCCAAGCGATGTATAGATGGCGTTGACCTGACTAAGTTACTAGATTCCAAAGCCAAAAGGCATGAAATAAAAGTTATTGTACTTTACGAATCTATCCTCGTTTTTCGCGCTTTGTTATTTATTAATAGGTACCTACTCTGTTTTGTATGTACGTTTTTTTCATTGTTGCTTTCGTTAATATGCAGGGAAACCCATGAGAGTCAATATTTTCTGTCCTATGACCTAGACTAGAGTCAAGAGCAAACCCAACATTAATAAAAAAAATAAAAAATAAAAGATGCCAGTGATGTTACAATGATTAGTTACGTTTCGTTTTACGATCACAATTATCCAAGAAAAATAATCGAAAAATTACGTGACGCTCCGTTCCTTACGTTAACGTATCAAGTACAGCGCCCTCTATCCAGCGACAAGGTACCATTAAAAAAAACCTATTATGGAGTGGTTCTAAGTGTCCTATTGAAGAGACTGTTCTGTCTCACGGTTCTCCAGCTTTTTTCTAAATAAACTTCAGTCAAATAAATTTCATCTGATTACATTATTTAAATCGAAAGATACTTTTTCAATTTATCGTAGCGCCATCTATGTACAGTCGGTTATGGCACATAAGGTACCAGGGCTACTCAAGAACAACTGAATTATTTTGGTCCCCAGCAATATTTTTTTCTTAACTTGAATATATATTAGTAAAAAATCAATTCTTTTACAAGAAATGTTTTTTTATTATGTATTAACTTGGAATAAACATAATTCAGTTATTTTGGAGTACCCCTGGTACCATATGTGCTATAACCGACTGTACACTTGATGTATGACTAGAAAACTCACCAGTGTCAGTATCAGTTTGACATCTGGGACGACGTGTCAAAGCGTGATTAAGAAATCCTTGTCTTCATAGATTCTGATTTCTTTCTCTTTATGAATGTAAAATGTACACTGAGCTTCGGGTATAAATTTACTTAATTACTAGTATTTATTAAGGCAAAGCCTCCTTGAACTCAATTTAAGGCGATTTTAATTTCTTCGAAAAAGCCAGTAACAAAATATACCTTTTCATTAAAACGAAGGGGTTTCTTGCGCCTTAGAAATGGTTTTCAATTAAAAACAACGATATTTTCTCTAACAAAATAAATTAAATTTTAATTTACGTTCAAGAAACTTTTAATCTGATTAAAAAAAAGAAAGAAATTTCAACAATAATATCTTCTTTGTTGTAGGAGTATTTTATTTCAATGTCTCTCAAAGTTAGTTCGTTCTTTGCACACAAGTTTTTTTTTACCATAAATAAGACAATGTTACGTTTCCATTACTCATTTCACATTTAAATCTACAAATATTTATAAATTAAATTATTATTAGTCAGACTTGACGCAAATGGCTGGTTTTTGCCGACGTTTAAGATCTGCCTACCCCCCAAAAGATAATAGGCGAGATATGTGTGTAGAACTCAGCCACAACAGTCCACTGCTTTGACAGGGATTTACCATATTGCCAAACACGTTTGGCAGGCGGATTGGCGAGCGCGATGCAAGTACACAGATTATACTGCTGTCTATTTCCTAAATGAATTTATCCCTTAATCACTATTACGAAACCCACGGATTCTGGTTATGCTATTCTAAGCCAGCATCTCACGGCCAATAGTTATGAAAGGGTTCAAATCTGATATTCCGCAGAACTTCTAAACCGGGTCATATTTACCACAAACAACGGCTAATGCCTTCCTGTTTGTGCTTATTTTCCTTGAAACTCAATAGCTGATGTTCGAACAATAACGTATACTGTTTCTATCAAACGTTAGGTTCCGTCAGAGAAGAAATCGTAGACAGATATTGTTATTGTTTGCGAACTGCTGAATGATTTTCCATGAGAATACGATGTTTTCTTATAAATATTCTTCTAGTATTAAAAAGACGCTGCATAGTTATAGTATAAACATTATTCGTCGGCATTAGTATAGTTCAAAGGCTGTTGCTGTTTATAAGTTAAAAAAAAATATTTTGACGACACTTTATTTTTAGAAATTATCATAAAATTGCTTCTAGTAAAATGTATAAAAAAGTGAAAACTCAACCTGAATAGATTATTGTTATACGCTCTCTATGCCATAAGTGACTATTTTTCCGAGTCTTTTCTTTCTTCTGTGAGTACATAATAAACCATACTACATATAAATAGGTAAACATCGTATAGCATAGTTTAAGAGTTTTAGATTTTTTTTTTTATTAGTAATGGGTTTGCTCTTGACTCTAGTCTAGGTCATAAGAAAGAGCCAGAGTTTAAGATGGAGCGAGCTCACCCAAAAGAAGCCTGTTCACTCTTACTTTGAAGAGATTAGGGTTGTATGCGTTTGGAAACACAGACGCAGGTAGTGAGTTCCACTCTTTAGCAGTGCGCATTATAAATGATGACTGGAAGCGCTTATTATAATATAAATCCATTGAACTTTTTAACATCATGAATTCACCCCATTAATTGAATCCTAGTTCGGATCTAGAATTAATAAAAAGGGATTTGAAAAGGTGCACGTTCTGCACTTAAAAGTGCTGTCGGGCGCGGCGCCAACATCTCCAATCTCCTTTAATAGAAAATAGGAGGAGAAAACGACCAATTCACTAGACGGCGATCTAAGATGGGTTTCCAACTGGTGCCCGTCGCTGCGTATTTTTAACGCATGAGTCTATCAGACAAAAGGTAATTGCAAATTTCGATCTTATTCCAATAAAAAAACGGCTATGGCGCGTTACGGTGCGTAACCGATGTGTGTGTCAAGTCGTTTGGTAAACGCAACCGTAAACGCACCGTAGCCGTATTTGTATTGGAATAAGATCGGAATCCGCTATTTCCTTTCATCTGACGGACGCATGAGCTACGGTGCGTCAAAAATACTCAGCGACTAACAACATGTGGGAAAACCGAAAAAGCTTTTAGAATGCACGCAATTTAGTTGGTGAATACGATGAACACCTTATTGGTTGTCAGCCCATCGCCTAAAATTGAAATACACACCCTCGAGTCCCTAAGTCGCCTCTAACGACGGGAAATAAATGGGGTGATGCTACTCTAAGCCGGCATCACACGGAAAATAATGAGTTTTCATTTACCTCTATATCATCTAGAATTTGGTCGCAGGTAAACCCGATCAAAGAAAGTTTGCTCGATAGATACATTTTTCAAAGTTGGGGCAATTTTTACACTTTTATGCGTAGTGTATAGCAATCGCAATACTTCTTGAACTTGTACTTGGATTCTAGTCGTACAGTTTAAAGAAATTTCTAAAAAAGTGAAAAATCATTTAAATATGGCGATTCCGCTCTGTTCTCACACACAGGATTTGCCTTTAATGGAAGAGGGACGTAAAAAGTTCAAGACAGGCCCTTAAGGCGAAAACTTTCTTGCAGAGCAGTAGAACTTTACATACTGGCTAAAACGGACAGCCCGCCGAACACTCCATAGGGTGCATGCAGACGCAAACAATTATACTGAACCTCTTACCCCTAGGCTCATATTCCTAAAAACAACAAAAAAATTACTTCTCACTCCAAAACCACGATCAACTGACTAAAACTGTGATTAGTTGACATTGACACATTATTGACAAATCACAGGGTATTACAGTCGAGGGTGGCGCCATTTTTTCCTTCTCATTGACACATTAGGCGTCTAGTAGGCTGTGTGGTCATAGCAGACGTATTTACTTGCAATGAACGCAAGGTGTTTCAAAGAGATAACGATGTAGACCATTTCTAAGACCTACTTCGAAACTGTGCTTAAATCTTGTCTCCTCTCGACCGACCTACTTTAGGACTTCGCATAGTTTTAATACTTATGTCTAAGTTGGTACCTAAAATAATAATATTACCCGTATGTCGACTGCATTTTTATTATTATGAAAAATGCAACGGGACGTAGCATTACTTCTAAGTTGTAGCATTTTTGACTGCTACAATTTGCTACGCTGTAGCAAAGGTCATCGTAGCAAAAATGCTACAATTAATACATTTTAAAACAACAGTGAGGAAAGGGATATAAGCTGACTATTATGTATGCCACTTCGTTAATCTGCAAGTTTTCAAACGCTTTTCTATTCAAATGGCCCTTAATGATGCTGTTATTATTTACGCTTGTACCCCCTTATAAAACCGCTCGCAAGGCCACGTAAACATTTCCGATAGCGGTTTTATTGCGGTAAACAAGCACATTCTTTTTATAAGTCATTTTAATGCCTTATAAGAGTGCAGGAAACGGCTCGATGCCATAATGAGAATATTATGTAAATTCTCGAGGAAAGACGCTCTTCCTCGATTTATTATGCGCTTTTTAAAAGAAATGAGGCGTCAAATCGACTTATGCGTTATCTATCTGGAAATGAACTAGACTATTACGACGTCATTCGTTGGCGCTTGAACGAATTAACTGCTTAGCATTTTAGTTTGTTCTTAGCTTTCAAGGAAATAATAAATAGCTAAGTTTTTGCCCGTGTGGTGCCGGCTTAGAAAAGCATCGCCCCAATTCTACCCCATGGGTGTCGTTATTAGTGACAAAGGGATTATCATCCAGGGAATGAGCAGCAGCGTTCTCTGTGAATGCAACATCTTGCACTGCGCTCACCTATCCGCCTGCCAAGCGTGGTGAGTACGCCTGCCATAGTGGACTATTGTAACTGATAATGTATGTACCTATGTTATGTAAAGTTTTGCGCTGTACCTATTGGTGTTATGCGAGAGTAACTCGATTTTATAAATTGAAATGTTTGGTGCGATGAGAACATTTTTATTTTTATCTATATTCCCGTCCAGCAGTTTCACCCGCTGCCACTCATTTTCCCGTGGTAATAGTTGCTTTTCTGCGGTAAAAAGTAGCCTATGTGTTATTCCAGGTTATACTCTACCATTTCCAAATTTCATCCAAATCGGTCTCGCCGTTTGAGCGTGAAGAGGTAACAAACATAATATACACACACAAACTCTCAGATTTATAATATTAGTACGGATTTGAAATGTTTGGTGCGGATGAGATTTTTATATTCTCTTTGACTAGTATTTTTGCTAATTTGACTAGTATCTTTGACTAGTACTTTCAGTTAATTACCACCACAGCTTGCAGAATTTGTTTCTCTTTATACACGTGTCTACTTGTTTATAAATTTACAAAAAAAAAACTGAAAATAAGTTATTCATCCTAACACCATGTACAGTCGGTTGTAGAACTAAATTATTTATGTCCCCAGCAATATGCTTTTTGTTGACATGGATATGTCTTAGTAGAAAATGACTTCTTAGAATAAGTATACATTTTTATGATGATTTCCGCCCAGCGATTTACCCGCTGCGATGCCACTCATTTCCCTGTGGTAATAGTTGGCCTATGTGTTATTCCAGGTTATACTCTACCTGTGTTCCAAATTTCATCCAAATCGGTCAAGCCGTTTGAGCGTGAAGAGGTAACAAACATTAATATTAGTATGGATTAACTGGGGATAAAAATAATTCAGTTCTTTTCAAGTACCCCTGGTACTTTATGTGCTATAACTGACTGTACATCAAATACTGATGTAACCCCATGGCAAACAAAAAGCGTTTGTTTAGGATACTTTTGGTCTCGATTCGGGAAATAATTTCTCTTTAACTTTCCTTAAAGTGGTGCTGTCACTTTCCGTCAAAAAGGATAGGAGATACCTTAGTCATATCATGTTTAAAATGACAATGGATTCTTCGGAATTTCTAGTCGCCATTGTTTTAAACGTTATAATCCACTATTTTTACAGATGACGCGTGTTTTGCTTCAAATTATAAGACATGACATAAATACGATATCTCCTATCCTTTTCTAAACCTATGTGACGGAAAGTCATAGCACTAATTTAAGGTAATAGAGAATTTATTTCCCGAAATGAGGCTATTGTACGCAGAGAAGGCGAGTTAGTGTGTAAAATTTGGCTGACATTGACATATTGAGATAGACGGCTGAGCCCAAAGGACTTTGAGTTTTTTATGGATTACCTTTGAACCAATAAGAACCACTCACTTTTAATAAAAAGTTGGTAAGGAATAAAAAGTTTCAAGCCGCCCGCTCTATAAATAAAATGTAAGTAGGTAAGTGGCTATTACACACACACACACACACATATCACGCCTATTATCCCTTGCGGGGTAGGCAGAGCGTAAACGGTTGCAAAAAACTGACTTTTATTTACGCCACGTCTGACAAATATTTGAGAGTCATTCGGAAAATTGTATATCCCATAGTGACAGGTTGTCAGCCCATGGTCTAGTGGCAATTACTCAGAATCTTAATACCATAAATGTTAATTATCTTATGCATCACATTTCATTACAGGCCGCGAGAAAAATACTCGCAAAAGGTTTGTTAACCCGAGATTGATCGTGTGAAGAAAAAATGCAGTTTTTTCTCGTAACCGATGTATTATTTAAGTAGCTTGGTGTATCTTTCTGAATAGTATGTAGTTATGGTCAATCAATGACCCTGCACGCGTTTGCGAGATATAGCCGTCATTATTAGTACAAGGGCTTTTTTAACGACCCCACGAGACAAGAAGTTCTCACACACTTTTCATACATACACACGTATACGCACGTAAGTATAATTTGTGCAATTGAGGAATTGAAATGAAAATAGCTTTTTTAGTTGCCATTGCACAGGGTAACATTATAATGTCTCATATCATGACATAAAATACATTGTTAAAGTGAATGCAACACGCATTAGGCGAATTTGTGGTACAGTCAAGATCAGGCTGGGTTAGACAGTTTGGACTGTTCTTATGCCGCGCGCATAAGACTTACATTGGCAGTTTAAGTGTCTAACCGCACGTGAGCTTGACTGTACGTGACAGCTACCATACAAATGACATTGGATGACTGTGGGACACCACACGAAAAGAAGAAGAAGAATGACAACCCGTGACCACCGCAATTGATTGCAGCGACGTGTGCCATGATATCGAAAAAAACGTATTTGTCAAATCATCGTATAATCATGGTGTGAGTGTTACAAAGAGTTTTCGAGTACTTTATTGGCAACTACTGCGACGTTTATCGTGATCAAGACTGACATGTTAATTGCCATTTTGCGTGGGCACTCCATATCAGTCGTTGCTCGTGAGATACAGAAATAGATTCTGATTTCAATATCTTGAGTGATGGATGTGTTATGTGAACCACTTTTGTTATGAAGCAACCTTTGTGACATCACTCAAAATGAAAATGAAAACTAAACCAATGGCTGTACCGAAAAGCTAAAGCGTGTTTAAAAATACCTCCTTACAAAAATATTACACTAATTATGACGATAAAACGTGACATGATTTAGTTTTTTCTTGGCACATAATTATAGTTTTGAAGAACTTGCAAAATTACTTCGCAGACAGGATTAACAATTGTTAACGCGTGTGTTTCTTCCTAAAATGCCATCATAAAGTAAGGCTCAATTGAATAATCACAAGTCAGAGACTTTGTTATAACTGTCAGGCCCGATGGCTTAGTGGATACAACCCCTGTCTGCTCCAACAAAGTTGTAAGTAACCTGGGTGTTTCCTATGTATTGTATGGATTTATTTACAAAAATAAGGTAATTACCTAAGTATTAATTTCAGATATCTAGTTCCCTTAGTAAAAGCTTTGCATAATTTGGATTTCAATTTCAATAGTTTATTTCTTAAACTAGTATACATAGATGTTATTTTGAGGCTAGATGGCGCTGTATGTGTCCAGGGTATTTATTTATTTTTCAAATAACAAACATAATTATTTACACTTAAGTAACCTATTTAAGTACAAGCCTAAAATTGGGCACTGTGAGTTTCATCCAGGCACACTTATTTAAAAGTAAATAAAGAAACAGACTAAACATTTTTCTCATTCTTCAAGCTTTTCCATTATTGCATTAACTAGCCGAGGGACTGTGGCTCCGTCCGCGTTTGAATATCAGAAGCTGCTATGCAAATGCAATTCTGCAGACATTGAGTCTCAGAAAACTTTTTTAATGAATTTTCTATCTAGCTTTGACAATCTGCAGTGTTCACGATTCGAGAATTAAGTTTCCTTATAATTTTATTGCAAGAAGTCGAAATGAAATGAAATCAACTTTATTCAATGAAGGATAGTATTATCACTTATTGACGTCATAATCCGTCACGAAGTTTGTAAAACGCTATTTTCTTCTTTAACAATTTTGTATTGTCCTGGTAGAAAACCGGCTCGGACGGGATAAAAAAAACACTGCACTGCCTCGGAACTGGCCAGATTAATCACACGGTATGTAACTAAACGCCACCATCACCAAAAAATTACTTTTGTTTCAATTGTAAATAAAGGTACCGGTTGGTAGCCGGCGACACGTAGCAACAGTAGACGACGTGTCGCCGCGACACTACTGGTTTCTATGCATTTCTATGAAATTACCTCCGTAGCCAGCGACACGAAGCTAGCGACGCGTCGTCGAGTGACAGGCGCAAGTGTCGCCCGACAGCAGATCAGTAGTGTCACTGACGTGGGAGCAACGACACGTTGAGGGAGTTCTCTTTTATAAAATGAATTTTTCCCATTCTGAAAAAGACATTCTCATAAACGAGGTGGCTCAACATCCCGCACTGTACGATGCGTCTCACAAAAACTATGAACACGGTCATAAAAGATAATATTTGGACAGTACCTACACTTTTTCTGCATTTAAGCATGGGACGTGTGGCTTCTTGTCTTTTTCTGTACAAGTAAAACAATAACAACTCATCATCGTCTTCTTTCTCTAATAAAAACTACGATCACTATTATCGACCACGTCAGACATCTTGTTTCACGGAACACTCAAAACCAACTGGATTCCATCTGCTGTTGTCGTCTGCAGTCGGGTCCCAATTCATGACTGCAGCTACACGTCGCAGCGACGCGTCGCGGCGACATGAAGCGACGACACGTCGTCTGCTGCTGCTGCGTGTCGCCCGCTATCAAACGGTACCTTAATGATTTTCAAAAGGTGTTATTTAAATGCCTAAAATTAGTCATCAATATCATCAATTAGAATGTCCAATGGCAAAAAGAGGGCGGCTGGTAGTGTCCGGCATAAACGGGACATACCCTTATGACGTTCCCTGGGGGAGGCCTACGTCAAGCAGGTACTCCGATGCACGGAACCATCTTTCTTCCGTACCATTAGGTTGTTCAGCCTGTTTATATATTTTGATACAAAGTACCTTCAGCCGTTTGCTAAAAGTGGACGTTTTCGCGTACGATGTGTATTCGTTTTTGCTTTTATAACTCACGAAATTTGTGTAGATTAGGTAGACGATATACAGATTTGGGTGACACTGCTTTGATATCATATTCAAGATTTTATTAATACTAATATATCATACATTTTGTATCGCACGAATGTCACATTTCGTACGTATGTCATCAGTCATCACTTTTGGCAATTCTCACGGTGGGTCGGTAGAGTCATATATTAACCATTCTTCCATTTTGGTGGTATAGAATTGCACATCCATAGGTAAGTATTATTCTTTCATAATCATAATGAAAGCTCAAGTTTACCAACTCAAACAACTATTACACTAGTCTAAATACCATGCACGGTTCAGTATACATTGCTGGTTATTAAATTGGCGTCATTACAACAAACTCAAGAAAACCAGCAGTATTCAGACTAGAATAGTAACCGTTTTATTTGTCTTTCCGGTACTTATTTCGGTATGTTTACAAGACAATTTTGCTCGTGACAAAATATAATGAATATTCGTTAGGGAATCTATTTGGAGTTGAGAGTGGTAATATATATTTTTTTAGTCAGCCTTGTCTATGTTTAATTTTTTATACAAATTAAAATTTCGAACGACGCAATGTTAGGATTTTATGAACTTATAGTGATATATTATTTTCATTTTAAGTTGAAAATCTATACTTATAATGTATGTCTGTTGCAATTTTCGATGATCGGCTGACAACCTATCACTATGGTGATACACAATTTTTCTGCAAGATCCTCATTGTTAGTCAGACGCGGCGTAAACGTCTGTTATTTACGGCCATTTACGCTCCGCCTACCCCACAAGGGGTATAGGCGTGATATATAGGAGACAGAAGCCTCATTATTATTTTGTATCATTTAAAATATTTGTAATTAACTTTTAAAGTATGTTTGAAATAATGAAATTCCCTAAACATGGCCCAACATATATAAAAAAGTGCTCATCTTTGCTTAGGTACCTAGTTTCCTTATCATTGCCTCGTTGGGCTTCCTTTGAGTTCATGCAGCTTAAGAGGCAAAAGATACAAGATACATAGACCCTTTTGAGAAGGTAATTGGGGAAAACTTTCCGGTCGCTAGGGCCAAGTTACAAATTTGGCTGTGCCTTCTGCTGATCTTTTGAACACATAAGATAAACAACAAGGGGAAACGTACAAGGAATAAATAAGGTTTTAATCAAGTACACAGTGGCCGCACTTCGGGAAATAAATGTTTTTAATTTACTTAAAATTAGTAAGCATACCGCTACGTACATGTTGCATATAGGCACTTACTTCTGTCACGTTTGAATATGACATCAAGAATTTACCTCTACAGTTGTCATATTTCATACAAATCGTTAATTCCGAACTGTACGCGCCGTATTTTGTTTGTATTGGGAAACAACGCAGTATTTAGGGTGAAATTTCAATCCAAAAACTCAGGACGGGCTAGTAAAAAAAAAATGCCCCATGGAACACATAGGTCAAAATATGAAGAATAAAATTTGGACCTCCCATACAAACTGTACCAGCTAACCAAGTTAATTCAAATATCAAATCCTTTTTATTTTTCTCATTTCGACCTATGTTTCTTGGAGAAGGTTGTTCCTTATCAACAGCCCATCCTGAGTTTTTGCTATCGGTCACTCACTAGTACACTATATATTTTTTTGCTAGCTTTAACTATGTAGTCAACTATCCTAACTATTGGTCTGGCCCATTTGAAACGTAGATATTGGATAAAGTTGTACAATAACTCGACAACTGCACTTTCAACTGGCAACAGAAAATACTGTGGGGAAACTCAACTGATGATAACAACTTCTAGTGCTGGGTTAGTGTCGATAAATTAGATATCGTTGTAGGTTAGCTCAATTTCAGAGCCTATGGCTATTAAGGCCCACCTTAAACAATCATTTCAAATATACATAATCTAATTACACTAATAATACAAAAAGGAAAGATTAGTTTGTTGTTTGTGTGTATGAACCTAATCGATAAACTCCGAAACTACTAGACCGATTTCAATAATAATTTCACAATTTGAAAGCTACAGCATCCTTAGGTTAGAATTTTATATAGAAAATACCACGTTTCCACAAGAAAACGGTTAGAGAAGTAAGAAGTAGTTAGTAAGAAGGTAACTCAGATTTCTTGTCTCTTTTTTGCTTATTTAAGAAAGTTATAACTAGCTTAATATAACTGTAGCCTTACACCTAGCCGTAGCTATTAATACACCATTACTTACTTGCCGTGTGGTGCTGGCTTAGAATAGAATCGCCCCTATTCTACTCGTGGGTGTCGTAAAAAGCAACTAAAGGATAATAATTCAGGAAATGGGCAGCAGCGTTCTCTGTAAATGCAACATCTTGTACTGCGCTTGCCAATCTACGACATGTGGCTGTTAATGTAAAGTTAGTGTATATTAATACTACCATATAAATTTCAGATATTTCTATACAAGTGTTTTAATTAAGCCGTGTGATGCCGGCCTAGAATAACATCACCCCATTTCTTACCTATGGGTGTCGTAAGAGGCGACTAAGGGACTCGAGGGTTAGATGTGTATTGCAATTTTAGGCGATGGGCTGACAACCTGTCACTATAGGAATACACAGTTATCTGATTGACCCTCAAACTTTTGTCAGACGTGGTGTTAATATCCGTTTTACGGCCGTTAACGCTCTGCCTACCCCATAAGGGATATAGGCGTAATTTATGTATGTATGTAATATGTATGTTTTAATACATGGGGGAAAATAAAGGGTTTTCTTTTCAAGCGTAAGATAATAAAATTTACTGCTATAGTGTCTAGTCCACTATGTTTCTTATGGAAAGGCCGTCAGTTTTAAGGACTGATCCAGTCTATATTTTTTTCGTTCACTGTATTGTATATCGATAATTATGTTATCGACTTTGGTACATCACTAACTTTAACTTTTTACTGTCATGTTGTGTAGATAGTAAGTATACGAGATAGTTATAGTACCACCATTCATATGAAAACTTTTGTTAGAAGCGAGTGAGAGTATAATATTATTTGAAAGCGAGTACTCTATTTGAGTTAAGAAAATAACATCAGTTCTCTCTTTACATTCACAGAGTTTTATTTCAAGAATAATACATTGCAGATTATATAAAAAACAGTTTAATAAAAGGTGGGCCAAAAGTAAACAGCCTATGTAAATAGGCTCCCATTTTTTTATTAATCAAGCAAATTAAGTTTTGTTTTCAAAAACCAATTATGAAAAGATGCAAAACTTGTGTGATTAAATTTTAAAACAGATAACTTTTTAATTGCCACATCCAGATGCCTTGAACTTTAAAGACGCTAATTTCCATACAAAATCGTTGATGGTTTTTTTGGTCTGTAGAGAGTTCAGGAAGTTTCCAGTTTAAGACTCGTTTTTGTAACCATGATGAGCTTTCAAAATATACCATTTAAAGAATTCTGGTGCAGGTTTGGAGACCTGGCCGTTCGCTTCAAAAACACCAACAACCACACCACCACAGTATCAAATTGCATCATTTCTGGAGCTGGCGTCTAATTGTTTTCAAACTTTTTGACTTTACAATATTAATTTCACATCACTAAAAGATTGTTTCGTGAAAACAAAAATAATTTAAATAATGATAGCAGTTTTACCGCGTGAAGGGAGTAAAACAGATACTATTTTTGCTTTAACTCTAGATGGTGGCAATGTGATTTTTTAAACACAATCAGAGGCCTTCTACTAGTAGTAGGTGGTTGAATCCCGATGCGACATGCGACCCGTCGTATGACGACTCGGTGTCCCACACAAAAAAAAGAAGAAGAGCATAATCACATGAATTCTGCAACGAATGATTGATTTTTAAAAACATAACTCAAATTGATTGAACAATATAAATATGGGAAGCTATTTACATAGGGTGATTGCTTTTGGCCCACCCTTCAATAACTTCCTATTTTTGACAGTATTTGTAAATAACAGGCCAAAGAAAAAAAAAAAAAAAACTAAAATTTCAAGTGGTCTTGATCGTGTTTTTCAAGCTGTAGTAACGTTTAAAACCCAACACCTCCCTACTCCGTAGGCAGAAATAATATATATTATTGTACTACCTGGCTTATAGTGCCGAGCCAAACCTAAAATAAATTTTCTTTGGGATATAAAAGACCCATTAACACAAACAATACGAACTGCTTTTAGGGCAACTTGAAAAACCCAAAAGTATATTTTTTCCGAACAAAATAGCTGTTTGGAATACTTGGAAAAGCTTTCAGAGGCCCTAAATAACGGCGGTAGCTTAATGAAAATAAATTAATTTTACCTCAAACGTCTATTGAATGAGATAGTTGCTAGAATATTGCTTTTTAGAACAAAAATAGTCTTTTCATAGCTATTTTCGTCATAGAAGAAAACTAAATAAGAAAAATCTTTCTTGAAAAAAGATTGCTATTTCCGTACATGTACCACGCCTTCATCCGTTGCGCAACGTCAAACAAAAATTTGAGGGTCATTCCGATAATTGAGTATCGCCATTGTAACAGCCCATCATAACATAGTCTCCCTCCTGGGCACGACTTGCCATGGCTGACTTGGAAATCACTTAACAGGCTGAGGACCCAAGTCGGCCGCTGCAAAGACAGTCTGGCCAGGTGGGGTTACATCGACAGCTCAAGAAACAAGTGTGAGTGTGGCACTTTCCACCAGACAATGGCCCACCTTACCTACTGCCCCGCGTGTCCCACCACCTGCACGCGTGACGACCAGCTGGCCGCTACCACAGAAGCGGTACGAGTGGCCGAATTCTGGGCGCGCAAAATTTGACAAGATTGCCATTGAATCGACAAGAAGAAGAAGATCATAACATAGCAGTGTGGCTTGTCGGCTGGCGATAAGCTGGTGACTGCGGCGCCGTCCAGACAATGGACCAGCTACAAGCCTGTCTCACTTGCCCAAACCCCTGTCACTCCAGGACCTGCAAGAAGCGAGCCCCAGGGACATTTCAATTGCCAAACATGGTCACGGAAGAACTGTTGCCATCGACTCGATAAAGAAGAAGAAATGCAACTTACAGTCTACTATCTGCAGCTTATGTGATCAAGGTTATTTACGTGGGTTTTCCTGTTCAATTCTAAATGACTGCAACTGCTTTTATCTGCAATTTTATTCGATGGGCTCTGACATACTTTAGAGGCCCGTTTAAGAAAAATCGTTTATCACTATAGTGAAATATTAAACTCTTGACTCCCTAAGTCGCCTCTTACGACAGCCGCTGCAAAGAAATGGGGTGATGCTGTTCTAAGCCGGCATCACATTGCAACGGCCTTATAAGTCTCGAGACCCATTAATGTGTAGGTACATCAACCCACCCCTTTAACGGATCAACATAAACTGGTTTTTCATACAAACTATTGTAACTACCCACAATCAAGGTGAACCGTACCATAACCACTTCCGGCAGAAAAGGAAGGGTTAACCCCGCTTCTGACAAGTTGAAACGACTTTGCAACATACTTATAAATAACTTCGTAGCTTGAAGCTTTCACTGAAAGAGAGAATTTGATATCAAGGGAAGTATGCCATGTATAGTAGGCTTAGAATAGCATCACCCCATTTCTTTCCCTTGGGAGTCGTAAGAGGAGACTAAGGGACTTGAGGGTGTGTATTGTAATTTTAGGCGATGGGCTGACAACCTGTCACTATGGCGATACACAATTTTCCAAATGACCCTCAAATATTTGTCAGACATGACGTAAACATCCGTTTTTGCGGCTATTTGCGCTCTGCATACCCCGCAAGGGATTATGGGCGTGATGTGTGTATCAAAGGAAAACAACTTTTGAGTTGTTCTTTGTATGTTAAGATTCGACGGTAGCTTTACCTGATTTTTATTGGTACATAGACATCCAGTTCTATATTCACAGAACATGTTTAATTGTTGCCACTATAACAAAATACTTAAAACGACCATAAAATAACACACGAAAGTTGCATTTTTTTTTTAAATATCAAGGGAATTTTCGGTTTGTACAATTCAGAATTCTACCGATCTTATCAGTTACTCCCTTCAAGTATGGTAAGTATGCTGGTTGTCGTTCGACTGTGGTTGGTTTGGCACGGTTTCTGTGACGTTGACGGGGTGGCTTCAGGTTATTTTCATGGAGTACTCGTCTCACATGCTTAAACTCATTGTCTAGGTGTTGGGGGTCACAGATACCGCGTGCTCTCTGAAACAAAGAGGTTCCAACGGCAGCTAATTGGCTCGGATGATGGTGGGAGTTACCATTTAGGTACCTATCTGTGTGAGTTGGATTTCTATAAACAGAATGACTAATTGTACCATTTGTGTTTTTAATTATAAGAATATCTAAAACTGCTAATTGATTATTTTGCTCTGATTCCATTGTAAATTTAATATTGGGATGAATTGAATTTAAATGATTTAGAAAAGCTTGGTCTCGTGGAAAGATGGTGGAGGTGTCGTCTACGTACCTCTTATATATCTTCGGCACAGCCGGAGCATGCCTAGTTGTGCAAACTCAAGAAAATATTACTCTATTCGAATGTTGAACTAGAAAAATCAATTCTCATTCTTTTCAATCAATTCAATTCTTTTGTATGTCCGTTATTTTTTTCTGTCCAGGCATTTCTATGGCATCCCGATACGGGGTATACCTTTTATTGGGGGCTTACTATGAGTATATTCTTGTTTTTTTTTTTCAGTATATCCTATCCCACTGAAAATGCCACGCCAGGAACGTCGGCGGCGGTGGTATCAAAATGCTTTTGTAAAAAGGTTTTTACTATAGATAATATAGATTCGTAGAAAATTTAATTGAAATGGAGAGGACTGGTATTTTCTTCTGTACTAAAAAGAGTGTACTGACACCACAAAACAGTTCGGTATTTCAACCCTAGTTTAGACGAGACGAGTTAAAAAAATAACGCTGTCGGTCGCGATGGGTCTTGGTATTACTATTCACTTTTAATATTAATTGTTATAACTTAAATAACAGCGAATATTTCATTGAGTTTGCAGGTTCTAATTTTACATAAGGATAATACGAACAATTTGGGCAACGGACATTCTGATAGTTGTATAAAGAGTTTTTTTTTTTTGTGAAGTGGCGCCACTGTCGAGGTCGTTCACGAGTACACTCGACTTAAAGCGATGACTTAAGGCTGAATAAGTCAAGTTCACTCAGTTTAAAATTTCGTTCATCGGAGTTCACTGTTCTGAATACCAAGATAAGTTCTTTATGAATATTAAAATGATCAGATAAGTTATAGGGTGTCTGGATACTCGATTAACTGTCGAAAACAAATATTGTAGAGCACTTTATCTTCTAGATTTATCGGCGCTAAATCTTGTACAAATGGATAGAATTGATAGGACTAGGGGTTTTATTTTACGACTTCAATTTGATTTATTGGAATAATATTCTTCTGGCTAGTAAAACACTTCACTTTACTATTGTATACGGTAAAGCGGTTCTCCCACTTACCGTCAGTCACTGAATTTTTGAACGCATGCGTCTGTCAGACGAAAGAAAATTGCAAATACAGCTACGGTGCATTTACGAGGCATTGACATACACATACATATACGACGGATGACAAGTGCAAGTAGGTACCTATTTATCAGGATGTGATAATATTAACTGAAAATATTAATTTTCAATTGGAGAACCACCTTTTGAAACTAATAATAATGGTTCTCCCATACAGAATGACTCGGGCATCAACGAAGTTTGCATCAGAAGTCTTTTATTAACCGAATTCGAAAAAAGTTAAACAGTTTCGTCTTAAATCAGCCCTGAAAGTGTGTACAGTCAATTGCCTAACGCAAATTAGCCACAATTTGGGATAACAGTTCTCTTAGGAATCTCTTATACTTTTCGAAACTGAACTTTTATTAAACGGAAAGTGACAGCACTAATTTGAGGCAACACAATTTGGGATAACAGTTCTCTAAGGACTCTCTTATACTTTTCGAAACTGAACTTTTATTAAACGGAAAGTGACAGCACTAATTTGAGGCAACACAATTTGGGATAACAGTTCTCTTAGGAATCTCTTATACTTTTCGAAACTGAACTTTTATTAAACGGAAAGTGACAGCACTAATTTGAGGCAACACAATTTGGGATAACAGTTCTCTTAGGAATCTCTTATACTTTTCGAAACTGAACTTTTATTAAACGGAAAGTGACAGCACTAATTTGAGGCAAGTTATGAGAATCTATTCCCCGAACTGAGGCCATTATTATGTATATTCTTAGGTATACAATGCATTGTAGCACGAAAATATGAAAACAACCGTTAAGAAACACAAGATTAATCACTCTGTAGTCTAGAATGCTGTAAGTAACTAGGTCACCCAGCCACTTAGTCATATCAGTCTTCCTTGCCACCCTCGAGCCACAAATTACGTTCACTGTACAGATGGTTCACTTTCCTACTTGGTGGCCATTTTACTCATACACCTACATTAATAATAATAATAATACGTGCCGAAAATTCAGGAATTTTTTGTCAACTTCTGTTACTATAAACTCATAAGACCCCTCGTCTTGGCTAAGGCCCGTGAAATAGGGTAGAAACCCTCTAAAAGGATAGAATATCTAAAGTTAACTACATATAATAATAATAATAATTTTCGACAACAGGTGTCATCCCTAAACATCTCCAAACCAGTCTTAAGCTTTTAGATCTCCCACCGAATACATACATAACAATGCAAAAAGCAACAATATTAAATACTTGTCGTATAGTGCGCAAGTTCCTTTCTGCAGACATTTAAGTTAATATAACTTAACCTCTAACTTTCTTTCGATGACCCTTGGTTAAAAACCCGCGTCATTGAAATAGAACCTCCCAAAAGGGAGAAAATACTAACTGAAAAATAAAAATAATAATAATAATAAAGTTTATTATAAGAATATCTTTATTTTCCAAAAGCAAGTAATACATTAACACTTGACCTGCGGAACCTGCACTAGGAATTAACCTGTATCTTGGGAGTATATTTAAAAATTACAATTTATAACAGTTTTATAAGTCAGTTTGGGTATACTTCAATAATAGATTACACACACACTTCGCGCCGCTTTGGGGAGACCTCAAATTGTTATCTTTTTTAAAATAAATACAACACAAAATTGTTATTTATTAAGTTATTTTTGTTTCCAGATAATATTGTAAAATTTTCTCTAAAAAATATATGTTTTTTTTTTCTGTACCGGCATATATTATATAACCTGATTGTAATTGTTTTGAACTATAATTTTTGTAGTAGAGGTTTTATAAAATATCTTGCCAGGTAACCCTAATTGTTTATTCATACTCACCTGTCTTACTCTATTTTAGAAAGATCAACACAAGTGTGTAGTTATAATTATGCTTTTGTAAGCGACCCCAGGTTAGGTAGTTAATTAAAAAAAACAGCAATAGTGAACCTTCTGTAAACCTCTGTATTTTATACTCGAGTTTCATTGTTTATCTTAAGCCAAGCTTGAAGTTTGCTAAGCAAATTTTGGTGGGAAGGAAGTGAGATACAACATGGTGGATCCGGTTTTGAGTTTAGTAAGAAAAGCCAAACTAGTTACGTGGTTCTTGTGGTATAATGTTGAGAAATGGATTAATATTTTAAGTGCTTGATAATAGTTAAGGCGTCAAACAACTCGATCTTAATTAATGAAGTAAATTGCAATTTCATATAAGATGAGTTTGTAAAAGTAAGATATCCAAATCAAAATATGAAAATTGGTGCAAATCTAAATTTTCACGTCAAATTGTTCCAGTAGAAAACTTAAGCAATAAACTGTATATTGTGTTTATTTGAATTTCCTGGTCAATTCAAAGGAATTCTTCAGGCACAATTTCTAATATCGTACCCACAATTCATTTAATTTTCTATATTATCGAGATTACTAGCTAAATCCGTTTGAAATTGCTAGAACGGATAAGACCAGAGGTTTTATTTTATGACTTAACTCAAGCCAGTAAAAGATCCTTCGCAAAGATTCCACGTCCCAAATAGAAGCACCGTTTGACTGAGACTGGTGAGAAAAAGATTGGTAAGTATAAGATTCGGGTTTTATTTGGGGTCGATTTTTTGGCCAAAAAAATTGGTATCCGAAGCATAATCAGCGGCACCGTTGATCTTTTTTTACTCTGATAAACAATTTTATTGTTTGATAAAAGTGAAAATATACAAATGACCGATAGCAAAATCTCAAGATGGGCTGGTAATAAGGAACAACTTTGCACAAGGAACATAGGTTGAAATATGAGTAAGTTTGTACCTATATATCCATAGGTTTTTCATTTCGACTTCCCCTTTGAAGAAAATACACAAGTCCAAAAACTTTCACACAAAAAATCTTAACACAATAACTTATCCAAATGTCAACAAGTAAATACTTAATTCTTCTCCACCTTTCAAATGAAAAAATAATTGTGTAAGTAAAGTGAACAGGAAACATTCACACTTTGAATGAACCAGAGCCTATTTTTTTAAAAAGGTGTATTTTATACTAATGCTTGATTTTTATAATATGAAAACGATAAATCATTGGTACAAATTTCTTTCATGCAATGAATAATGCATTAGCTTAGACAGATATCATGTGATTTATTGCTTCCGAAGTCTGGCTTCATTCGATAATTTGAGAAAACGTATTAAATCGAGTAAGCGATGAATGGAATTTAAAATACGAGTACCGTAGAAGAAATTAATTTAATGATCTTTTATGCAGGTAAACTGCAATAACGCCAATCGAATCCAAAAAATTATTTGTTTGCATTCGTATCGGAGACGATAGGTATTGCGGTTTCTAAAGGCATTATTCAGAATAAAATGATGATTGGCGAAAGCCTCAATTTGACGTGGTGACATGTGCCATTTTGATTTCCGGTTTTTAACACTGGAAAATTATGCGGTACGTGTGAAAACCACCTTGGTCGTGAGAGAGAAATTTAAAGGATTCATACCAGGCCGCTTAATCTTATCTAAAATGTATAGCATTGGACCCAACCGATCTGATTCCACTCATCAGAATTCACACCCAGAAACCTCTAACGTAATTACATTCCTATCAAACCTCCATAACTGATCCTAAGTAACTTCAGATCGACTAATAGTTTCAGAGACAGTGACATGAACCCCTACATCAGCAGCGTTTCGGGCAAGGCTTTTTTTCAGTTAAGGTACTGGGTTAAGCTACGGTACCGGTATACGTTTTAATTTTTGACGGAAAAAGTTTATTATATGGCTTATGGTGTCGGTAAAAAAAAGGTAGAGAATAGCGGTACCGCTACCGATGATATAATTTAAATATCGAAATACATTGCACTCTATTAAGCAAATTTGCGGAATCGTGGGTAATGTAGAAACCCGTTTTGATAGCAGATTAGGTACCGTAACGGTACCTACTGTTAACGAGTCAGAAACAGAAATTTTGGGCACAAAAAAATAATAATGGGCAGGTCATTCAGATATAAAATTATGTCAATGAGTAGGTATATTCGTATATTTTTAATAAGAGGCAAGATAAAGGAATCAATCGTAGGATTAGGAAAGCAGGGTAAAACTTCACTGTGACCGATAGCGAAATCTTACGACGGGCGTGACAAGAAACAACTTTCCCTGAAGAACATAGGTTGATTAATATATGACATAAATATTTTCAGTTTCCACAGTAACTTAAATCAGCTGATCGATCGATATTGGCTCTGAATCACAATAAATGGAAGGCCACAGCTTTTGGCCTAAGACCTTTAAGGCTAATTTTTCTGTGGCTTAGCGGCCTGATTTAGAAGTTGCCTAGTAAGTAGTTAAAAATCTGACAACAGAGTGCTTTGGGTCGTTGCCGCCCTTTCGTACCGTGTAGGCACTATACTCAGTGGCACTTTTGATGTCGTGGACGGCCATATTGTGTGGCAATCCCTGCTTGGATCAAACGTCAATGTCTAGGTTTTTCAGCCAGCTGCCTGCGTCAAAAGTTTACTTGTGCAGATCGGCTATACCACAATGCGACGGCCATTATTCTCTTTAGATAATTCAACTTATGCCGTAGGTTTGGTGTCTTCCATAATAAGAATGAATTTATGTTCGAAGGGCAAGTACTCCACATTCCGAAGCCTCGAATACCACACGACCTCTCGGTCTAACTACCCTCCCTCAGAGTCGAAACTCAATTCAGCATAGTTACTTCCCCGCACTTGCCACCACTTATAAAGTTGCCATCAAGTTAGGATAGTTGCTCCTTCTATGTGAATGAAATTAGGACTCTATTTCATATTAGTACATTTTCTGGAACTTGAAATAGTCAAAGCTTTGAGCTCTGTCAAAGACTAGGTACTGATGGAGTTTAACTATTGGAAATCGTACCGTTTGTAGAAATCTAGTGTCAATAATAGAATAAAAGTCACACGATAAAGAGAGATAATGAAATATTAGATCCTAAGCCAAGTGGTGGCTAAGGATTAAATATTTCACTATCTGTCAAACACCTTGGTCAAATCGCATGCGTAGTGTGCCATGGTGTCCATTTTTAATGGGAATTCGGAATTTTCTTTAGCATCCTCATAGCGTAGAATTCACCATACACTTACAAGTGAAGTGACAAGTGGCATTTTAAATTCCGCATTGTGTATTTAAATTTACAATTATAGTCAAAAGGCTAATTAAGGTTGTTAAGACCAACCAAATTTGTCCGTTTCCTAATTCATCCACTTCCTCAATATATCCACCTGCTACTCTTATCTCATCCACTTCTTTACTTGTTACTTTCCCGTCAAGCGCAATCATGCTAGACCTCGAGATTTTTGAAAAATCGTTAAAAAATAAAAGCAATTTGTTTTTTTACAAAGTTAAAACTTCAAATGACAACTACAATAAAGCTAATATTAATTTACTTTTGTTAGGTATAACATTTTTAATAACAAAATTCAGATTTGTATGGTATTTTGGAGCAAAGGATTTATCAATTTGCGTTGAAGTTGGCGTAGAAGTTTGGTTGAATGGACATCGAGTCAAGTTTTCGATTCAAAAGTAAAGTTTCTCTATTCCAAAACTGTGATATTTAAAAATGTTCTGGTATACTACGAGCAGCACCTCGAGTTTTGTGTTAATTGATATCTATACAAGGTATCAATCAATCAACATCAGTAAGTAAAAAAGGATGAAAAAAATATTTAAGATTAAAATCAGTCTATAAAACTGATAAACTTCTCCCAAAGAACGTAGATCAATTCAATGGCTCACTCACACATATTGTATGAAATTTCAAAATATTTCTCTCATATAGGGTGAAATTTTACCAGTGAACGATACAACTTTTCCCAAGAAAAATAAGTGGAAATATAAAACAATATTTGAGTTGCGGCTGACCACCATCAGGCACGGTGTTACTGCATGACAACCAATCCGTCTGCAGTGACACTATGCATCTAGCAAACCAAGCTCATCTCATTTCGTGTGGGATACCGAGTCGTTCAACGACCCGATGAACCCTGGTGTCAGAGTTTTTCAACCGCCTACTACCACTAGTAGGCCTCTGACATGGTTGTGTTACGACCGCCGTCTACGTAATCAAAGACAGCAACCGGGACCGACGGCTTAACGTGCCCTCCGAAGCACGGAACCATTTATTTTCGGACAATCAGTTGGTTCATCCTGTAATGTCCTAATAAGACCGGGAACAAATTCACAAAGTGATAAATAGCAACTTTGTGAGTGCCCCACCGAGAATCGAACCCGGAACCTTTGCGTCGCAGGCAGTCGAACTACCACTGCGCCACATCGGCCGTCATCAACCAAGCTTAGAACCGTAGACACACGCTGATCTACGTCAACGTGTATTCACCATACCTCATGTACCGATCACCACGAACCTTTTACCACTGAACACCGCTGAAGTCCACCTGGCTAAAAGACTACAAATAAACCATATCAGTAACTTTGTACAATCTCTGCATTTCGCAAACCTCAGTTCCTACCCTCGGGGTAATAGTAAAAAAACCATCACACAATTAATGTTCTCCACAAATATTCCACTGACCATATGAATCTAGGGCTCTTCCATCGCTAGATAACCACAATTCCACCCAGTACATCAGGATTCTCTTGATTTTACGGGATTTTGAACCTAACTTCAAAAGGACACACACAAGAGTACACCCCAAAGGAACTGTCAAACTTCTTTACTCCGTTGACAGTCTGCGTTACGTTTCTTTATCACGAAAGCAGTCAACAATGAACTGTGAGAACGTACTACAACGCCTCTTATATCACTCTAGTCTATCTTACCGTCTACAGCCTACATAATGTTGAGTGTTGCCAACACTTAATATTGATTTCTGCAGGAATCCACTATCAATTGAATGGATGGAATTGTTATCAAAACGCGAATTGTCAACTCATACATACGTATATCACGCTTTAAATCCCTTGCGGGGTGTGCAGAGCGTAAACAACCTCAAAAAACGGACATTTACGCCACGCCTGACAAATATTTGAGGGTCATTCGGAAAACTGTGTATCGCCATAGTGACAGGTTGTCAGCCCAGCGCAGCGCCTAATTTTGCAAAACACTGTCATACAATACATTGTCAACTCACTTCATAAAATACTCATTTTGAAAATTCTCTGACATATATTAAACTTAGGGTCTATTTTTCCAAGAAAAACATTATTTTTGCCAAGATATACGGTATCAGGAAAACAGCCCGGAGTGGAACACGGGGTATCCGTAATAAAAGCATTGTTAATTTCATGATAGGGAGCCATTTTGCTTTTCTATAAAGAGCCGTATGCGCTCATATAAAAATACACAATTTACTTCGTTAAATAACCAAGCCGGTTTACAATCAGGACAAAACAAAATGGATAAAAAATGATCGAGACAAATTTCTTTTTTTTACATAGACGGATCATCAATAAATTAAGATCCGTTTTGAGCAAATTAGCTATCTTAAAATATAAGCTACCATACAAAACTCTTCGGCTTATACGGGGTGTAAGGGACGGTGTACCGAAAACTTTGCAGGCATGATCAGACCATGAAACTGAACAACTTTTTCTATGGAAGCTATGTTGGTAAACGAGATTTTTTTTTCGACCTCCCATACAAAATTCCTGATCAGCTGACGGACTTTCTATGGAAACTCGAAAAAAAAATTTCGTTTCCCAACATAGGCTCCATAGTAAAAGTTGTTCAGTTTCATGGTCTGATCATGCCTGCAAAGTTTTCGGTACACCGTCCCTTACACCCTGTATACTTGGCCTTAGCTGATTCTGTGATCGGTTACGGTCTAAGCAGTTACGGAAGGACAAACAAGACTTTGTCTAGAGGATATCTATGATCTTCAGATACGGTTATTAAAAACAATAGTCCCTAAACATATTAAAAATAAATATAAAGATAACTACCACAACTTATTTAATCATTGTCAGTTGATGAGCATCCAGAATAAAATAAAATTTACAATATTAACTGAAGTAAATCAACAAGGTATTCTAAAAGAAAAACGAAGAAATTCACGTCTGAGGACCTTATCTGACACTCATACCTATCTTCTACCCAAAGTCGTAAATAAATACGGATCGAGGAAATTGGATTATGTAATACCTACCTACCTTGATGAATTACCATTAGACCTCCAGGACATGTACACACAAAATTGTAAATACCGGGGTAAGTTGAAAACTTACTACCTTACGAATAATGATGTCACTTAACATAAGACTCGTCAGTACACAGATAAACCCTCAGAGGTTTGCGAGGTACTGGCTATAGTTTAAGACTTTTCTGTAATTTTAATGTTTTGAATAAATGATTAAAAAAAAAAAAAAAAAAACACGTCAATAATTGAAAAGTAGTACGATCGTACAATGAATAAAATTAATTTCATTTCATAATATTTCACCATTATTATTGCTATTTGTACATTAATGTGAGTTTTTTTTGAGTGTGTTTGCCCTTGACTGTAGTATATAGGTCATGGGACAGAGACAGAGTCTAAGATAGAGCGAGCTCACCCAGAAGAAGCCTGTTCACTCTTATTTTGAAGAGATTAGGGTTCTATGAGTTTGGAAACAGACGCAGGTAGTGAATTCCACCTCTTTAGCAGTGCGCATTATAAATGATGACTGGAAGCGCTTAGTCCGAATTGGTGGAATGGCAACCAGGTATGAATGGTATCCGGCGGTGCGTCTGGATGTCCGATGGTAGAAGGGAGCTGGTGGAACAAGGTAATCCAACAGATTACATTTAAATGGGACCGCCGCAGACTATCGGACTTTTTTTGAAATTTCAGTAAAATAAACTCGATTGATATTGAAATAAACTTGACTTTGGGTAGAATGACAAACGTCCCCCAGTTGTCATTCTTGCCAATGTCACCTTTATTTCAGTTCATTTTAGGATTTATAGTTAACAGTTGACGCGGCGCAAAAACGTCCCATAGTATGAAGTGGTCTTTATGATCATAATCAGCGCAGTATTCTGACGCAATTTTCTGATTTTGATGAGTACGTAAATTAAAGGAGGTACATTAATTTTGAAATGATATTTGAAGTTCATCCGTGTTACGAAAAGACACAATGTGATTTACAATAATTACGATACTTTCTCAATTTCAGGTAGTTTTGGTTGTACTTACCAGTTTATCTAATTTAATGGTTAACGTTTGTGACTTACCTGAAAATAAAAATAAAAACATGAAAAGCAAATCGAAAGCAGAATATAAAAATTGACGAAAGCCAAATATTAATAATCTATGGAATCATATGCGGTTCTTTCCCACTATTTTGGACTGACGGACGTATTTTTAACGCATCCGTCTGTCAGACGAAGGAGAATTGCTCATAAACAAAGGGATACCATGGTTCACCCCTTCGAGCAACACGGTCTTTCGTCTCGTTCCGGTACGGGTACGGCCGCGTTGATCGAAGGTACACTCTAACACATGTAATTTGACCAAGGTGTTTGACAGACGCATCCGTCAGTCCGTCATAGTGTGGCATTCTACATACATACACATATCATGCTTATAATCCCTTTCGGGGTAGGCAGAGCGTAAACGGCCGCAAAAATCAGACATTTACGCCACGTCTGACAAATATTTGAGGGTTATCCGGAAAATTGTGTACATAGTGACAGGTTGTCAGCCTATCGCCTAAAATTGCAATACACACTCACGAGTCCCTTAGTCACCCCTTAAGACTCCCACGGGAAAGAAAAGGGGTGATGCTATTCTAAGCCGGCATCACACAGCACTTTTGTGGCATTCTGCTATAGTTCAATCGCGGTATTCCGAATTGTTTGACTGTGACATCAAACATATTTATATCAAACTATACATGCCGTGTGATGCCAACATAGAATAGAATCAACCCATTTCTTTCCAGTGGTAGTCATAAGAGGCAACTAAGGGACACGAGGGTTACAAAATGTATTGCAAATTTAGCGATGCGCTGACAATCTATCACTATGGTGATACTCAATCTACTGAATGACCCTCAAATGTTTTAATTTAAGACGTTGTGTAAATCTACTCTGTCTACCCCGTAAGAGATATAGGCGTTACTGTTACATATGTATAATATAAAAAAAATTACACATACGCAAGTGAGTTCCAGCCCTTCCCTAATTTATTTTATTTATTTATTTATTACAGGAAATCTCACAGCTTTTACATTCGATTATACATTGAAAGAAATACAGTGTGTTTGCCAATAAGAGAGATTACACAAAATAAACATTTGTTTTGCCAACTACAACTAAATAATAAAATGAGAACCTCCACTAACCCTCCAGGATTCGGGTTTATATGAATTCTTTATTGTACACATTTATACAATAGGTGAAAAACTTAAAATTAGTTACAAGGGCGAGCTTATTTCTATGAGAAATCTCTTTCAGCCAACCCAATAGAGATGAAAGAGGAGAAAAAGCGGGAACTTGAAAATAAATTAAATTATGTACTTACGATTATTGAACTTAAATACAAAACAATCTAAACTACAAAAGTATACAAATACACAAATAAAATACGATAATATACTACTGCATATAAAATATATATTTTAATTAATGTATAATATATTCAAAGACATAATAAGAAAAGACATATAATATATTCAAAGAATTCAAAGGGTTTAGTAGCTGAACTCAACGCAAATGCAACGCTTAGGCTTCACGTGTGACGTTGTACTTACGCACACAACTCGCGTAGAGCCCGCGCTCGTTTGAATCCATCCTAAGCCAATCAGTGAAAGACAGCTCTATTTTACGCAACGTCAAATTTAGTTATATTCACGCAGTTAAACGTTTGCTGCGGGTGCAATTTACTGCTTCGCTAAGACATATTAAATTCTAAATTAGTAATGAATCATTCAAACGAGCTTACCGAAATTTACGCACACATATAAATGAGTAAAAACAAAGACCGAAGAGCTATGCCAATAATAGTAGATTGTACTTGAACAAATAACGTGACAGATTACCTCTTATCAAGAGTGTATTCTATGCTCGAAGTACAAGGGCGTAAACACAATAAGGAGATTTCTTTTTGAGAATAAAAAAAGGTTAGTTTTTCAATAAATTTTTGTAGATATAAAGTATACATTCATTAGATTGCATTAATCAAGCTAGTTTTCTCAACAATGAAAGAACAGTTTTCGTACGAACATGTTCGCGTAGACGGAATGTATGAGTACAAACAACTTAGCCACAGACTAAATCAAAAGAAAACTCGTCATCAGGTACGCTTTACAAAATAATGATGACGTTCGCTGAATCCAAAGATATGGAATCGTCAAATACGAGAAAAAAATCTTGTTAGAAATATGTGCAAAGAAACCAATAAAATAAAACGAGTGACGAAGAAACTCTTTAAATGGTACTTGTAAATCAAATAGCGACTTTTCTATTTGACAGTTCTTGAACACAGATCTCTTATATATATGTCCTAAAGGACAGATAAGCAACTAGCCTTAGTACATGAAGTCCTTACTGAATTGACCATAGACTTACAATATACCACTACGTGAATTGACCATGGATTGTGTAATTTTACTGTGATGTACCATGGACGTACTCGCTACGTTATATTGTTACCTCCTAGTATTTAATAGTGATGTGTAGTAGTCACAGTAATAGGTAGTATTTTTCACAGGTATTTTTATTATACAGGTAATTTAAATAAAATGAATGTTACATAATTTAAAATAATTTTATTACAGCAAACTAAAAACGAATAATTTTATTACAGCAAACTAAACACGAAGTAAACGACTGTCACCTCAAGCCGCCATACGCCGGTTTCTTATTCGTATCACTCTGGGAGCCTGAAAATAAAGCATAGGAAAACTTTATTAAAAACGATACGATAGATAAATCTCAAAGTACGAGCCTTCTGTCCGTCGCAATGAATGTATGCAATTTAACTACAACAGGATAAGATAAATAAAGATCCACACAATAATAATTGAGTGTGTCAAAGAAATTTGAGTTTCTATTTACTTTGCTGATCATGACCAACCGATTTTTTGATAAAATAGACGTGCAAACCTAGATTGTTTATATCAGGTTTATAATTATGTGTTTTCAGAGCTGAATAACGAAAACGCCACCCAGCCCACCAAGCTTATATGGTACACTTATTTTTTCTCCATGCTAATGGTTAAACTAAAATTAAGTTTAATTTGTCTTATATAAAAGATAACAAAACTAGGTTTTGGTCTAAAACCTGCGACATTACCTTCTACCTTATCAGGTAGGCAAAATAGGCGCGGATACGATTCTTATTTTTTTTTTCTGTATCAGTCTAGCGCTGATACTGCACATAGAATTGCACTATTCTGAAACATTAATATAGTGTTAGGCTGTAATTGTTCTATTGTATATAATAAGTGTAGGGAAGTCGTGAGTTCATTTATTATAGGCAAGGTGGTGAAGAATGTGGGACATCATGCTATATTGACGCACACCTTCTGTGATGCAGTAGTCTAGCGTCTATTGATACTTAGCCAACTTATCGCTCGGTGTAGCTGTTCTCAATTTCAATTAATTTCAACATCGGTTTTTATTTTTATTTTTTTCATATAGTCTGTAAAAAAAGGCAAAAACCACCGAAAGAATCACTTCGATACGATAAGTAGTTTCCGAGATATAATTTTTTAAAAGTCGGCAAGGCATGCTCGACCGCGCTCGCATGTGTGACGTCACTGAACACTACCGGCCGCCCGCCACCGACTCGCTTTGTTGCTCGTTGGTCACCAGTCGTCGTAGCACACGCGCGCGACGATCTGCTTTTTATTTATTGTTAAAATAATAATAACGGTACAGTTATCTACACTAATATTATAAACAGGAAAGATTTGATTGTTTGTTTGTTTGAATTGAATAGGCTCTACTATTAAATTCATTCAACAAACAAACAATCTCAAAAAATAACTACTGGCCCGGTTAAAAAAAAAAAATTACCATTAGAATCCTATACATTATTCCTGATGAACATAGGCTATATTTAATACGAGAAAAAAATAGGGATCCACATGAAAATTTCGATGTAACCCAATGTGTGAAAAATGTAGCAAAAAATATCTTATATCGCGTACGCTGTGGAAATTATTGACAATAGAGCAAAGTGATATACAGTTTTATAGAGGACATCAATATAAGGAAGAGGAAAGATTTGATGGTTTGTTTGTTTGTTCAAATTGAATAGGCTCCGAAACTACTGGACCGATTTAAAAAAATATTTTACCGTTAGAATCCTACATTATCCCTGTTGAACATAGGCTATATTAAAATGTCTTATTCCCCGGGGAAAATTGTTAGCGGCGAGTGAAACCGCTGAGCAGGCTGCTAGTGTCAAATATATATAGGGGTCTTACTTACTTTTTCATTTTAACTCCTCGCATTTCAGCGGCAACAAAATCACCTTTTTTCGAAAAAATATTGAGCCACCATCAAACCGTCCACCCTCGGCAAGTTATTTGATTGCCCTTTTTGACAACCTTCTTCCATATTTTTATTAAATAACAACAATCTGTCGGGAGAAGAACTCATACAGCGCGCGGTGTGTGTGGGCGGAGCCTGTACAATTACGTCACACGCAAAGCGCGCGCGTTTACAGAGATCTGAATTTTTGTTCAACTTCCAATGTCCATAACTTCAAAACTATTTGGAATTTTCGAATGAATCAAAAACAGTTGTATTTCGTAACACCTAAGCACCATAGCTAAGAAGTTTCAAGTGATTCTGCCCACCTAGTAATGTCCTTCATTGTACATTGCTTGCGAGAGCATATCAAGCCATCAGGCCGGGATGATGTTTAAGATGATTCTACTTAAATGCTGATCGCTACACTGCCTCGTCGGCCTAGTAGGCAGTTTAAATACGCTGATACTGCGGTTATTCGTGCGGAAAGAGAAAAAGTATAACTCACCATGCATTTAATTCACCAGTTTGGATGCCGACGAAGAATCGAATGTGTGGATCTTCATTTGTATGGAACTCAACAGATCACCAGTCTACTAAGATCACAACATCTAAGTTGCTCTAATCTTTGGTATATTCTGAAAGTAGAAAGCATTGGATTGTTTTAAACTGGTCACTACCGTAATGAACGCACCAAAGAAAATAGACACTTAGACACACATCAGCAAAAAAATATTGTGATATCAACATCAAGGGAAGCTGCTTACATTTGCTATAGCGAATAAGTATGAACGAACGTTGAAGTCATATCATTACTTATATTACATACCACAAAAATTGCAGCGAAACTGCGTTCTAAACGATGTTCTAAACAGTTTCAATAAATTTTTGATCGTAAAAACAGCAATACAAATTTTTATCGAATGCCGTCACCTCGTATTCGCCAAGTTCACTTTTCTTCGTCTTTGCCCATAGCACAGGTCAAAATAAAATAAATGGTTATAAAATGGTCAATGTTTACAATAATATTAAGGATAAATGTAATTAAAGAAATAGAAATCGTTAGAAGTTGGCCGTGAAAAAAATGACAGTTTGAATTTGACAGGCATAGATAAAATTCTTTTGTATTCTATTTATCCATTGGACAGGCAAAGGTCTTAAAACCATACAGCCTCGTCTCGATGTAGCTAATCGTAACTCAGAAGATAATCGTGGGACTGGGGCAGGTATACGGTCCGGTAGCTTTGTTCGGAGATTCCAATGGCTGTTCTTGAACTTTTTTCATAATGTCATACCAGATGGTGTAGTCCTAAGTTGAAATTTAGACTTTTTATTTCATCTTTTTACTTCTGTAGAAAGAAACTTTTTTTAGTTTATCTCAGCGCCATCTAAGTTCACTTGAAGATTGGCTAGAAAATCTCCCATTGACATAGTTATTTTGAAAATCGACGACTAAAAAGAATAAAATGATGAAATACGGACTTTGCGCGTTATGAACTCATGAAAGCAGAAAAGAGTGTGAAATATTGATTTGGGCAAAAAGTATAAGAAGGACCTGTCTACGTACTATGTTTTGATATAACTGTCTAATTCCAAGCTAAACTCCCGCAGTGGAAGCGATTTACACAGGTAAATTTCTAGTAAAATACCAGGAGTTCAACTGAAGGCAGACAATGGCCGCGTTACGCAGCGCTAAATAGCATACGCTGCACAATATAGCAGCGCATACTATGAATTAAACGTGAACCTAAATCTATTTAACTTAATTAACTAAGTTGAGTGAAATTGGCAAATGATGTGTTCTGACCTTCACATAACTCAATTCTGTAGTAAATACCGTCTGCCGATCTGGCGTTACGTCACACGTATAAGCACTAGATTATAAGTAAGTACCTCCAAATTATATCACCCCACGAATTCCGCAATTCGTACTAAGGAGTCACAATGATAATGGTACAACAAATACGACTAAAGGGAACACACCATTAATACGAAGAAACAGTTTTATACTAAAACAACTAGGTTCCACACTTACAGTCACGTCGCCGGTCCAAATGCATAAAATACCCAACGGAGAAAGGAAGTTCAGGGAATGGATCAAATAGGGATTCCGTGGGTACTTACAGGGCTGGGTGGAAAAGATATCGACACCCAGCATTCCACGACAGCCTTGGCGCGTTATTCACTTCAAACCACTCACAGCTTCTGTTCGTATTCCACTTTGATATTAGTCATTACGCGTGACCCAACCCGAATTTGGGCCGTACAAACGCGGGCCAATATGGCCACCTGATGCCTATTCAACGCGACGCTCACGTGGAAGACGTCGAGACATCCAACAATCACTAAGCCTGGCATTCCAGTACAACCCAGGAGAAACGCAATAATACGATGCATCAACACGCGCGATCTCAAATTGAATCGTCCATTACACGCGGCATCACAAAACGCGTGGCGGGAAATCCGCACAATACGCGATACCCTCCCGTCCGAACGGTTTTGAGTGACTGATAGTGCGGTGCAGAAATCACCGCTTGGCGCCTACCAGGCGGCCCGCGCGCACGCCGCCACCCTCGCCCCGCGAGCGAGAAAGGGACAACATATGCCCAGAGCGATGCGTGCGGGCGAGCATCGCGGCGTATTCATAGACCGTCATTAATACCTAACTTACCCCAGCATAGCAACGCTAAATTAAACATTCACCCGCCCTAGGCCGAATCCCTTAGGCCTATTCACTACTGGGGAGACGAGATAGCGTTGCTATTGCTCGCTTAAGAACTGAATCCCCTACCTGAACTGTCGCGACTCGAGGAGTGCCATCACTACCTGGGAACAAGTTGAGAATGCGCCCTCTGCGCCATCGCAGTAAGATAAGATAAGATAAGATAATTTATTTCAAAATAAAAGTGAGCATACAAAAAGTAAATTTACAGATTTGCAGTGGCGGCAGGTTGGCATCCTTAACCAGAACGAGAACTCCGATGCGAGGGGGTTCAGTTCTGTCCGTCCACTTAAGGCGTTGCTGCAGAATGTGCAAATACTCAAGCGACCATCGCTTCCAAAAATTCTGAGACATTTGCTGCAGCAACTCATAACGCGTCAAACGATTGCTACTGACCTCTGTGTAGGGGTACTCTGGCAAGGCGTTAAGTGGTCGGCCAATTAAGAAATGCCCTGGTGTCAGGGCCTCCAGATCATTCGGATCTGAGCTAAGCGGACACAAAGGACGTGAATTGAGAACGGCCTCAATTTTACAAAACACGGTCGCTAGCTCCTCAAAGGTTAATATCGTTAAACCTATAACGCGCATCAAATGCGTCTTAGCGGACTTTACAACCGCTTCAAATATACCACCCCAGTGGGGGCATCCTGGTGGATCGAACACCCAGTTAATGCCCTGACGGGAGAGGCTCGTGCCGATAGCTTCCTCGTTTTCCGATAAAAACGTTATAATTTCTTTCATACATCGATCAGCGCCCTTAAAGTTGGTACCACAGTCCGACCTGATCAGCGCTGGTCGCCCTCTTCGCGACACAAATCTATCTAAAGCTGCTAAGAAAGCCTCCGTAGTGAGGTCGGCCACGAGTTCCAAGTGGACGGCCTTGGTTGCTAGGCACACAAACACGCACAAATACGCCTTGATTGACTTCGCGTTGCGAAGGCGTGATGCCTTTACCATAAAAGGCCCCGCAAAGTCCGTTCCCACACCCGCGAACGTCCAGGCTTCCGTGACCCGGTCCGGTGGGAGGTCTCCCATCTGAGGTTGCATTGTGGCTGCCTTCAACCGATAGCAAGGCAAGCACCGAAACACAATGCTCCGTACCGTACGTCGTCCAGACAAGATCCAAAACTCGCGCTGCAGAATAGCCAAAAGTGCATTGCAGCCCGCATGCGAGTTTTTCTGGTGACGATCCCTAACTATAAGTTCTACCAAAAGTCCCTTCTTTGGGAGTAACAGCGGATGCCGTGCTGAAAAGGGCAGGTTAGCGTTCCGAAGTCTACCTCCAACCCGGAGCATTCCATGCTCGTCCACGAACGGGTTGAGGCGCACAAGACCTCCCTTCAGCTTTCCACGGCCATCCCTGAGCAGCCTGGCCTCTTCCTCAAAATGTTCCGCCTGGACGACCCTAACCAATAAACTTAGAGCCGCATTCCGCTCCGCAGGCGAGAGGACAGGTGCCAAGTTCCGTTCTGCTTGAGGTTTTCTACAGTTGTTCACGAACCGTTTGATCCAACCTGTCACCCCTAGAAGTTTGTCGAGGGAGCTGTATCGTTCCAGCAAGAAAGCCGCACTAGGCTTAGGAACGATCTGCCCTACGTTCACTCGCAAACCTCGATCAGGTGGCCCAAGCGGCGACCCGCACTCATTGTATGGCCATCTCTCAGGTGACTCAGTCAGCCACTGAGGTCCCCACCACAGTGAGTGACCTGCCAAATCAAGGGCCCTACATCCCCGTGAGGCGCAGTCCGCTGGGTTCTGTTCTCCCGGTACGTGTCTCCATACCAACGGAGTTTCCGATCCTTTAATCTGTGACACCCGATTTGCCACGAAAACCTCAAGAGTATGTACCGATGTCTGTAACCAGCACAGAACTATCCTACTGTCGGTCCATGCGTACACCGTTTCATCCAAATTGATGGTACCGCGTAGATTACTAGCGACATAATGTAGCAAGCGCGTGAGAAGCGCTGCTCCCGCCAATTCCAATTTTGGAATGGTCCATCTTGTCCTAACCGGAGCCACCTTACTCTTGGCCATAACTAGACGCACGTCTACAGTTCCCGTTGAACTGACTGTCCGCAAATAGACAGCTGCCGCGTACCCTCGCTCCGAGGCATCACAAAACCCATGTAGGGTAGCCTTACATCCCACCGATGGGAGCAACTTGCGAGGTATGGCGATGCGTACGATCCCTGGTAAGGTGGTCACAAACTTGGTCCAATCATTCAACAGCTCTCCGGAGAGCTGGTCGTCCCAACCCAAGTTTGCTATCCACAACCTTTGCAAGAAGCACTTCGCCATGAACGTCACCGGTGCGATCCACCCGTTAGGATTGAAAGTTCTGGCGATCGTCGAAAATACCGAACGCTTCGTCCAAGTCTTCTGCAAAGGGTCTGGCTCGATCTGATACGTAAAGACATCATGCGTTGGCCTATATTGCACCCCTAGGATGCTCAACGTATTTGGATTGTCCGGGTTCTCGAAAAGGTGCGGGTCCTGCTGGAACTCACCTGGCAACCCGGCCAGGAGCTCTGGACAGCTGGACAGCCATTTCCGCAACTCATAACCTCCTGATTCCATGATCGCGATCAGCTCGTCTCGTAGTAGCAGTGCTTGTTGCACGCTATCTGCACCCGTGCAGATGTCATCCACGTAGACGTCGCGATCCAGTACTGCTGCGGCTCGAGGGAATCTTACCCTTTCCTGTGCGGCTAACTCTCGCAGCGTGCGTACTGCCAAAAACGGACTTGGCTTCAGACCATACGTTACCGTGTTGAGCTCATAAGTGACCATCGGCTCGTCAGGGCTCTCACGCCACAAAATCAGCTGGTACCGACGGTCATCCGGGTGTATAATTGTTTGGCGAAACATCATTTTGACGTCTGCGACGAACGCTACTTGGTGCAACCGAATATCTGTGAGGATGTCCACAATGTCCCGGTTCAACTTGGGACCCGCGTGCAGACACTGGTTCACAGACACACCATTCGATGTAGGAGCAGAACCGTCAAACACTACCCGTATCTTCGCCTCCGGTGACTTCAAAACAGCCAGGTGTGGTATATAGTAATGCTCGACACACCTCCAATCTATGCTGGACACCGACATGTGGCCTAACTCTAGGTACTCCCTCATGAATTCGATATACTTCTGCCGAAGTGCTGCATCTCGCTTCATCTTTCTCTCCATAGCCAGTAGTCTCCGTTCCGCGATCTGTCGCGAACTACCTAAGGAGGGGCGGTTTGGGAGAAATGGCAGCCTGGTAACAAACCTACCTGACGAACTTCGTGCAGTGTTGTACTGATAGAACAGCTCGCACTCGTCATCCTCTGGCTTCCGTCTATCCGCTGTAGGTGGCTCCTCAGACTCCCAAAACCTCTGCAGCACCTCCGACAACACACTACCATAGAGCACCGTATCGCCCTCTGGTAGGTCCTGAGATCTCCAAACTGGGCCAAAAATAACATACCCCCCTGTGGTATCAACGGCCACTAAACCAGTTTGCTGAAGTACCCGTTTTCTGCCACACCAGAATCTCCCGAGGACGTCTGACCCGAGGAGAACGTCCACCGTACCAGGAGTATCAAATTCAGGATCAGCTAACTCTAAGCCTGTGGTTAACCCTCGTACCGTTGACGGTAACCGAACCTGAGGAAGTTTCCCTACCACTTCATCCAGCACCACTGCTGAGGCATGATAGCTGACCCCTGTACCTGTATTACCTAATGTGAACTCGAAGTTCACCTGACCCCGAACGTCAGGCACATCTACACCTCCAATACCTACAGCCCCATCCGTTGTGGGCCTTATATTTAAGCGTAGCCTACTCACCAGCTTACTAGACACAATACAACCCTGAGCCCCTGTATCTAACAAGGCTCTTACCTGTATGCTGCGGCCACCGTATCCCCATACCCAAATCATTGCCGTAGGCAACAATACCGTAATTGGCCGGGGGGCCGAAGCTGGCGTGTAGGCGGCGATTACCTAGCAGGAATCTAAGCGCGGAGTGTCCGCGTCCTGCGGGGGGGTCCCCTCTCTCCGTACACCTTCGAGTGGGTCCCACTCCTGCTGATAGGGACCTCTGGTCCTGTACGCCATGGCTGGCAGCCTATAGTAACCCTGCGGCAGGCGCGCGTACCGTGGATGCGCCTGTAGCCGCGGGTGCTCAGCCAAGGGGAGAGGCATGCGTGGGTCATGGGAACTCACCATGTTGTTCAGACCCGCCGAGTACTGCATGTACTGGCCCTGGTGTTGGCACCCGCCCGTAGCATCACGTGACTGTCTCGCGCGTGGTGAAGGGGGCATCACCTGCTGATGTCCCTGGCCTCGTCCCTGAAACCCTGGTGGAAGAGGACTCCTCCTTGGAGGGGGTGGGGAGCGTTGCTCCCGTCTAGGTAGGGCAGACTCCGTCCGCTGACCCACGTCAGCTCTGCCTCCGTAATCTCCGCTGCGGTTCATGCATAGGAGCTGATGGGGGGCACCCTGGCAGTACCTGCAGTTGGTGCTTGATGGGCACTCTCGCACCTGATGCGGCCCCATACACCTAAAGCACCAACGCCGTTGCTGCACCACACCACGACGTTTCTGCACCCGCTGTGCAGCGAACTCCTCACACGCAGTCACCTGATGCCCCGCCTCTCTGCAGTAGGCACACCTCGTTTCCAAATTAGCGACGTTGTATCGCCTGGGTGGCCTACTCCTACCGTCTCGCGCCTGTGCACCCGGCCGTTCCGGGCGGCGAGCGGCCGCAGACTCCGCGTGAGGCGACTCTCCAAATTGGGCATCTACCCGCCTGCACTCGGCCTCGAGGAAGGACTTGAGCTCCTCGAAGGTCGGGAGGTAATCAGATGTCTTACCTCCGTGTGACTGTTCAAAACGAGCGGCCATGTCGCTCGGCAGGCGGCGCAACAACGTGTGGACCAGGATATAATCATAGCCTGACACCGGCATCCCCTGTCTCTCAAGAGCGTTCACTGCAACGCAGACAGGGTTGAGGACCTTGGCCCTGAGGTCCGTCCCTCGTGTGATGGTCGGCACGGTGAGCCACTGTTCCAGGAGTTGGTCAATCATGAGACGTTTGTTGCTGTATCTCTCGATCAGCAAACCGCGAGCCGTCTCGTAACTTGCATCATCGACTGGTAGATGCTTTACCAGCTCATGGGGCTCACCTTGCAGCTTGGCCATCAATTGTGCCATTTTATATGCCGGCTGCAAGTCAGTGCGGTTATGAATCACACTGTCAAACAGATCCTGGAATCGGGTCCAATCCGTGTAGTCCCCGTGGAAGACCGGAATCGCCACAGCCGGCAGGGGCACTTGCACCCCCGGTCCCCGCGGACCATGGGGTGGGTCCGGCTCCCCAGCTCTACGCCTGGTGATCACAGCAGCCGCCTGCTGGATCTCCTGCCCCATCTCCATGCACTGGGTCACATTCGTCCGGACCGTAAGTTTGACCTCCTCATCAGGCGTCCCATCAAATAACTCCTCGCATCCAGTGAGGCAATCCAACACCTCCGCGACCCGTTCGTCAATCCGTTGCGCACAAGCGATGAGTGCGTCCTCTCGGTCCCCGCGACCGACCATCGCCTGCTTAGTCGCGAACCAAATTAGGTGCGTTCTAATTTTTGCCTGAAGCTGTGTAATTGTGGGAGCCATGGTACCAACTCAAAGTAACACCGAACCTTACAATAAAAAAACAATAATAGACAATCGGCCCTGATCCTACCGTTAGGATATCCGCACAGGGTAAACACAACGATAATAACAAGCAATTCACTAATTGATTGGCCCTGATCCTACCGATAGGATATTCTACACAGGGCACACACTACAATCACAATAAATTTTTTTTTTTTTTTATGTAGGTAGATTAAAAATCTTATACTAAAATAATCTTAAATCTAGTGGTTTTCTTAACCACGCTCTGCTACCAAAAATTGTCTAATTCCAAGCTAAACTCCCGCAGTGGAAGCGATTTACACAGGTAAATTTCTAGTAAAATACCAGGAGTTCAACTGAAGGCAGACAATGGCCGCGTTACGCAGCGCTAAATAGCATACACTGCACAATATAGCAGCGCATACTATGAATTAAACGTGAACCTAAATCTATTTAACTTAATTAACTAAGTTGAGTGAAATTGGCAAATGATGTGTTCTGACCTTTACATAACTCAAGTCGGTAGTAAATACCGTCTGCCGATCTGGCGTTACGTCACACGTATTAGCACTAGATTATAAGTAAGTACCTCCAAATTATATCACCCCACGAATTCCGCAATTCGTACTAAGGAGTCACAATGATATGGTACAACAAATATGACTAAAGGGAACACACCATTAACACGAAGAAACCTATTTTTATTATAGTTTTAAAATATTTGTCACCCACATGTAATTCTACAGAAATCCATAATTTGACTACGATAACTTATTGAGACACGTGAATGTTGCATACTTCTTTAGGGCAGTCACTAGTGTTACAACGTAGCCTCATCGTACTAATTAAGCAAAAAAAAAACACAAAGACGTTATTCTAGTCTCCGTGCACTGTGTCATTGAGCTCGGAATGTGCAGAGTGGTAATCAAGCCACTACAGCTTCCGGGCGTGCTTTCAGACGCGCTACATTTTCCAGTCTAGCAAGAATAGCCATTTTCTCCCTGGCCTCAATTCGGGAAAGAAAATTTTCGTTCCTTAATTTAGTGCTGTCACTTTCCGTCAAATAGCTTTAAAAAAGGATAGGAGTCTTATCATGTTTAAAAATTTAAATGGGTCTTTTGCCAGTTATAGTCGCCTTATTATAACAGATAACTCATATTTTGCGTCAAATTATAATGACGTTATATGACTTTCATGTCTTTTATCCTTTCTAAATTTATATCATGATGATGATTTAACGGAAACTGACAGAATTTATTTAAGGTAAGTGATGAGAATTGCCGTGTAATGACGGCTTAGAATAGCATGACTCCAATACTACCCGTGGGTGTCTTGAAAAGCGACTGAGGGTTACATTCATTCCGAGAAAGGCGGTAGCGTTACCTGTGAAGACAATACCGTGCACTGCGCTTGCCAAGCGTGGTAACTTTGGCAATATTATTATTAACCATTTATTGCACACAAGAAACATTACAAGAGACAATATACAAAGAATGACGACACAACAGGACAACTTATTTCTACTAAGAAATTTCTTCCAGCTGACCTACAGAAAGTGAGACTTTTACAAGACAGGCGGATTGGGCGTGCACAATTACTTATTTAAATACATAAATGCCAATAAAAATATATAAATACTTTCATAAATAAACATACATAATATATTTCATACATATATTATATGAATACTACCTAAACTGAACTAAACATATGATTAACTATAATACATACATAGCTATAATATACCTAATTTACTCGGATAGTGAAAGATAGTGCTCTCTTACTCTCTTCTTAAAGACAGCGATGGAAGGGCTGTCTCGAACAATGTGTGGTAGTGAATTCCATAACCTAACCGCATGAACAGTAAAGGAATATGAATAAAAATCAGTATGATGGTGAGGAATGGCAAGAACCGTTCTAACATTAGAACGACAAGGCTTGTCCAGTGGACGAGAGAATTTAAAGCGCTCACGCAAATAGATAGGGGCGCACGGGTTATATAAAATGTTGTATAGCGAACAAAGAATGCGAGTATTCCTGCGGAATCGAATCGGGAGCCACTTGAGCTGTTTGCGAAACTGGGAAACGTGATCATACTTACGGAGTCCGAAAACAAACCGTATGCACAGATTCTGGAGACGCTCAAGCTTATTTAAGAGCTCCTCTGTGGCATCAGGGAAACAAGAATCGGCATAGTCCAGTACCGGAAAGAGAAGAGATTGTACCAGAGAGATTTTAGTTTTTAGGGGCAAGAGACTTTGAAGTCGTTTAAGCGAGTGAAAAGAGTAATGAATTTTCCTGCTGAGCTCATTGACGTGAGGGATCCAAGTCAGATTGGAATCAAATATAACCCCAAGATTCTTAGCGGTACTAGTATAAGCAATGGCGGTTCCATTGTAAATGACAGGTGGGATACAGCAAAAATCCAACTGCTTATACATGTATCTGCTACCCAAGATCAATACCTGCGACTTTTTAGGATTTACCAACAGACCAAATGATGTTGCCCAAGCGCTTATTTTAGTGAGATCTAAATTGATTCCATCGACTGCACCAATTATATCAGCAACATTGAAATGTCGATATATTTGCAAGTCATCCGCGTAGAGATGGAAGTTTGATGAGATTTTTGAAGTGACGGTATTAATAAAGATACTAAAAAGAAGAGGAGAGAGTACGCCACCCTGTGGAACTCCCGCAACAAGGTCACACCAGTCAGAGGAGACCTCATCAGAGCATACCCGCTGCGAGCGACCACGAAGGTAAGAGTCAAACCAGGCTATTACTGGAGAAGAGATGTTAAGAGAACGAAGTATTGAAAGGAGAACATCAAAATCTACAGAATTAAATGCGCTGCTAAAGTCAAGCAAAGTAAGGATGGTCAAAGATTTTTCATCCATAGCAGATCGGATGTCATCTGTGACTTTAATCAAAGCCGTTACAGTGCTGTGACCAGGTCTAAAACCGGATTGAAATTGAGAAAGTAGATTATTTGATGTAACAAAGTCAGCAAGCTGCTTATGGACGATGTGCTCAAGGACTTTAGATAGGAAAGGAAGTATGGATATAGGTCGAAACTCGGAGAAGGATGAAGGATTGGACGTTTTAGGGAGAGGAATAATGTTTGCACGTTTCCATGCGGAAGGGAAAGAACTTGATGCCAGGGAAAAGTTAAAAATGTGTGTCCCAATACCTCCCAATAGGGGGAGGCCTACGTCCAGCAGTGGACTGTTGTGGCTGTTAATGTTATGCTATGAGAATGTATTTCCCGAATTGAGGGCAGTGTCTAATTATAACAGAGTATCCATTATGCTACCGCTGCGGGCTAGTGGGCTGGCTCCGTACGTACGTCAGTAAACCTTTTGTTTAGGTATACTTACTTACTTGCGTGTATTTTTTCTTATTACCTATATTTTTTATGACATTTTCTTAGTAACTAAATTGGTCGCTGAATGAATTTCATACTTTCAGAATGATGCACCGCTTTTGCTGGCACATAACCTTTGAGAGTCCAGAGTACCTGACGCGGACCACCAGGAGCCTAATTAAACTCTATGATAACAACAGCAACAGTTTTTAGCGCAATAAGCCACTTCTGTTGGTATATCGAGAATATTGATGAGGAACACAGAGAGCCCAGCTATAGAAAATGCTTCTCTTTCTGTTGATAGGGTCGATGCACAATCAATTTATTATGTGTTGTCTTACTCTCAGTGCAAGACACTAAATTTAAATGACGCTGATTCGGAAATAGAAATTAAAGAAAAAATATGAGCACTTTGCTTTCTATAATTTAAGTACCAATACAAAGGTGAAAACATGTACAAAATAAAAAATTTTGTAAGTAACATTCAGTTGGCGAAACAAATTTCACGGGACCAGCTAGTATTTAAATAAATCTCACTTACGCTTTCGTTTTAATTAACATTTCACGCTAAAATGTTGTGGATCCCACTGCCTTTATTTTCTACGATATATTACTTTTTGCTACAGTTTGGTCATAAATAAAATAAAAATGATGAGTTTTTTTTCTATCAATATCTATTTAAACGTTATTATAAGATATACATGATTCAATATCATTTTCTGTTTTGCACTACCATTTCTTAATTAACTAATCAGGGACCGTACAGGTAAGACTTACAGGGGTTATTGATTGGGTTTTACATATAGGTTTATTCGTATCTCGTCAAAACCCATTCAAAAAGCTTTCTAAAGCGATATTTTAAGGCTATCAAAACCCTTTCAAAGCACTATCCTTATTGAAAGGGTACCTCTCTCGGCTTTTGCATAAATTTGATCCCTACGTGTCACTTATACGGACTTTCATTGCCCTTGCATCATTATGGCGGCGGCGTGCCGGTTGGTCAAAGATCTGAAGTTGCCGCGTAGTCGCAATCTGCTCGTCTTGCGAACGATTTCATTGCAGTGCGTGCGCGAGTAACCCCTATAAAGCACTATATATAGGGTCTTAGCATAGGATTCCCTTTTTGATTAACTTTGACCAAATGAAACAGTAACCAGATGAAATGGAAACTCGTTTAAATTGTGGTATTCAGACATGGTGTTGCAAAATGAAGCCCTTAATCGAAAAAGCGCTTAGCGGGTCCCTGGACTAATAACTAGATAGTTGTTAATTGATGACATCGTAATTTTTTTCAAAGTTGTAGCGACATCAGCCGTGGTTCACTGTGGTGCATTGCATGATGCGTCTGGTGGGCGTGCGCTATCCTGGCTGATATGCGCCATCCTTGCCGCCATGAGCTGTTCTGGCCGCCATGCGCCATCCTGGCTGATATGCGCCATCCTTGCCGCCATGAGCTGTCCTGGCCGCCATGCGCCATCCTGGCTGATATGCGCCATCCTTGCCGCCATGAGCTGTCCTGGCCGCCATGCGCCATCCTGGCTGATATGCGCCATCCTTGCCGCCATGAGCTGTCCTGGCCGCCATGCGCCATCCTGGCTGATATGCGCCATCCTTGCCGCCATGAGCTGTCCTGGCCGCCATGCGCCATCCTGGCTGATATGCGCCATCCTTGCCGCCATGAGCTGTCCTGGCCGCCATGCGACATCCTGGCTGATATGCGCCACCCTAGCTGAAATGAGCCATTCTGGCCACCATGAGCTATCCTGGCCGCCATGCGCTTCTGGCTGATATGCGCCATCCTTGCCGCCATGAGCTGTCCTGGCCACCATGAGCTATCCTGGCCGCCATGAGCCATCCTGGCCTCCATGAGCCATACTGGCCGCCATGAGCCATCCTGGCCGCCATGAGCCATCCTGTCAACTGTGAGCCATCCTGGCAACCGTGAGCCATCCTGGTTGCCATGCGCAATCCTGGCCGCCCTGAGCCATCCTGGCCTCCATGAGCCATCCTGGCAACCGTGAGCCATCCTGGCCACCATGAAACACCCTGGCCGCCACGAGCCATCCTGGCCTTCATGAGCCATCCTGGCAACCATGAGCCATCCTGGCCGCCATGAGCCATCCTGGCCTCCATGAGTCATCCTGGCAACCGTGAGCCATCCTGGCCACCATGAAACACCCTGGCTGCCATGAGCCATCCTGGCCTTCATGAGCCATCCTGGCAACCATGAGCCATCCTGGCCCCCCTTAAGTCATCCTGGCAACCGTGAGCCATCCTGGCCACCATGAAACACCCTGGCTGCCATGAGCCATCCTGGCCTTCATGAGCCATCCTGGCCGCCATGAGCCATCCTGGCCTTCATGAGCCATCCTAGCAACCATGAGCCATCCTGGCCGCCATGAGCCATCCTGGCCTTCATGAGCCATCCTGGCAACCATGAGCCATCCTGGCCGCCATGAGCCGTCCTGGCCTCCATGAGCCATCCTGGCAACCGTGAGCCATCCTGGCCGACATGCGCCATCCTGGCTGATATGCGCCAAAGACGCTTTGAACAAAACAAAGATTTACGCGGAACAAGGGAGATTCGTCGCCTCGAATTATACGCTGACTGTTTTCATCTAAAAATCTTGACAGCGCTCAGAAGACTTGACGCTTCTCCAGATTGATGTGGTCTGTGGTCTGTCTTATCCCGACAATTCTCATCAAAAATAGCAAAAAGACGGCATGCTCCGTCATATTAATAATGAAAATCTTGATTCAGCGCCACAAATAAATTAGAAGAGATCTAACACGCTGTTTAGTGTTTAAATAAGCATTTTTATTAAACGTGTTTATTTGCAATAAAGTCCCTACTCAGTGCCATGAGTGTTTGCTGGTAATGTTTACGATTGAATACTTAAGCGTAGGGTTGTCAACCATCTAGGCGCCGATGCTTGAGACTGTTCATGTGTCGAACACAATGATAGAAACTCGGTTGTCATAGATCATTACTTTTTGTCAACATAGACAAAATGATCGTAGAAAGGGACAAAAATCCGATGACATGATGAACTTAGAATATAAATTACTTGCCTTATGTACTATTTGACATCTCGTTGGGACTGCGGCGTATTAATGTCCGCTTGTGTCATTCCATGCAAAACCCAGCCGTCAAAGAATAATATTTAATGGCTATGACCCCACCCTGAATATATATTAGAGACAAAATTCTCAAAGTAAGGGAAGGAAATTCAACAAAAATTTTTGTTTATCATTTATCGTCTGTCATTAATAATAGTTGTAACCTTAAATTCATTTATCAAGGCAGATCTTCTACTTGTTGTCCGTCGTTACGTATTTTTAACGTTCAATCTGTCAGACGAAAGGAAATTGCAAATACCAATCATATTCCCATACAAACAACATGAAAGACGCATTAAAATATGTATGAATCTTTCCATAGTACCATTATCATTGTCAGTCATACTTTAAAGCTTTAAATTAAAGTAGCAGTTGGCAACCCTATATCTAGACCAGAGTGAGTATTATTATTTTAGATACTAATGTTAAGCGCTGTCGTATCTTTAGCGGTAATTGAGTTGATTTAGGATCCAACTAAGCGTTGGTGTTGCCAGACATTGACGGTATTGTTAAAAAATCTAGTAACCATAAAAGATAAAGCTTTGCAGTTTAGACTTTTTAAAGATTACTTTAAGCCGTCCGGAGCGCGTCATTTTCAGTAGCAATTAAAATAATATAAGGCCCCGTTTTACCAGAAGAGTTGGTTCTTTTCATTTCCGCTGCGCCAGAGAGAAACAGACAATCATTTTGCGTAAAAGTTTTTTCGAAATTTCATCGTTACTTCGGCATAGAAATGTAAGAAATACCGTTAAAATGTCTAATTATCTAGCCTTTCTTACTACAAAAGGTATACTTTCTTAAATAAATCTAAAGCTGTAGACATAATACTGAAAAAAATGATTAAAATACATGTAGAGATAACTTAGTATTTTCTTCTTCTTTTAAACAAAGTTTTTAAAATTGTGTAACTGATAGGTATCTGTTGTCTGTTAGATCCTCGACAATAACATATATTTTTTCAGAATTCTATGGTTGTCATTGTCAAAATAAAACCGTTTCAAGAAAATTACGCGCGCACCATACCTACACCGAAACAGTTCTAATTAAATTTTCTTAGTCTAGGAGTAAATTCTGCTGATTCTTAGTTTTAACAACACTATATCCACTCGAACTATATTAAATGTAGAAACCTTTTATTGACGTTACAAAATTATGTTTCTTAAGGACTTTATTTACAAATGCAAGCTGTTGGTTTCTCTAATAAAGATAAAATAAAATAAAATTTGCAACCGAAAGCGGCGCGCAAATTCGACATTGTGCGCTGGCCCTTATAGCTACGTTAGTTAATCCAAAAGGGGTCTTCAACCTTTATCCAAAACATCACATCAAAATCCAAAACATCACATAAATCATTGATTGATACACCAACTTCCATTGTTACCCATCTCACAAAGAGGTAGTTCAATAATAGTAACATAATACCCTAAACTAATTAGTTACGATTGAATAGTTATTTGATCGTTCGTGTTAGCCTTTAGACGGAATACAAGTAATCCTGTACCTTTTACCCTCCCTATCGGATCCGGTGATATTCTAGCCATAAATTTGTTTTCGTCGGTTTGTCATGTAAACGATGTAACGATGTTAAAAAACAGACGTGCTAGCTTGATGAGTGATGGCTTAATTAAAATTACAAGACTCCTCCTCCCCTCGCTTAGCAAGACGCCCGGATTTTGTAAGTCATATCTCGTCGTCCGTGGTCGTATCGTATTGTTACGATTTGACTTCAGTTAACAAAAACCGGCCGAGTTCTTATTAGACGCGCCAATCAAGGGTCCTGTAAAATGCCCATCAATCCCTTTCATATAATTCCCACTTGAACTACAACCTTAATTTAAAAATTTTTTTCTTATTCGGCTAACAAAAAAAATCATAACTAATTATATTACAATATTCTAAAAAAGTGGATTTTACCCTTAATTTTAATGTCACAACGTTCACAAAGTGTAATAGCTAAAATTACACAAAATAATAAACTGTTTTTGGCCAATGGTCCAGAAACTATAAGCCAAATATACACGACTTTAATCCACACTAATATTATAAATGCGAAAGTAACTCTGTCTGTCTGTCTGCTACGCTTTCACGGCCAAACCGCTGAACCGATCTTCATGAAACTTGGCACCGTGATTGCTAGCATACCGAGAACGGACATAGGCTACTTTTTATCACCATTCGAGGGCCTGGAGTACAGATGTAGACCACCAGGTGTACCTCCAGGAGCCTAGCAAAACTATAAGAGATACAGGCATGGTTCCAAGACAAAAGTTGTTCAGTATGATGGGCCGCTTCTTTTCACAAGGACATTGAGGACTGGAGTACCTTATGTAGACCACCAGGTGTACCATCAGGAGCCCAGCTAAACTATAAGAGATACAGGCATGGTTCTAAAACAATAGTTGTTCATTATGATGGGCCGCTTCTTTTTACAAGGACATTGAGTATCTGGAGTACCTTATGTAGACCACCAGGTGTACCATCAGGAGCCCAGATAAACAATCCACACTAATATTATAAATGCGAAAGTAACTCTGTCTGTCTGTCTGCTACGCTTTCACGGCTAAACCACTGAACCGATCTTCATGAAACTTGGCACCGTGATTGCTAGCATACCGAGAACGGACATAGGCTACTTTTTATCACCATTCGAGGGCCTGGAGTACAGATGTAGACCACCAGGTGTACCTCCAGGAGCCTAGCAAAACTATAAGAGATACAGGCATGGTTCCAAGACAAAAGTTGTTCAGTATGATGGGCCGCTTCTTTTCACAAGGATATTGAGGATATGGAGTACCTTATGTAGACCACCAGGCGTACGATCAGGAGCCCACCTAAACTATTAGAGATACAGAAATGGTTCCAAAACAAAAGTTGGCCAGTGTCATGGGAATAAGTTGAGGAAGGACAATGGCAACTTTTTACCAAGGATTTTTTTGTTATCTACTGACTTTTGTATTCCATGGTTATAAATATTTATCTGTCCGTGCAGTACACCGGATGGCAAAATTTTGAATTGTCCCTTTAACAACAGAAGCAAGCAAGGCATCCTTAAACAGTAGAGATAAGAACTGTTCTAATATCACTGTCATACTTACTATGAATATACATATCAAATTTAGAACCTGTTTCTAAAAAAACTATCTAACGCGGACGAAGTCGCGGGTAAAAGCTAGTATTTTATAAACATGAAAAGTTAGCCATATTGGGATTAAAGCGATGCGATAAATAGTGACGCGGCAAACGTTTAAGCCAGCGAATTTTAAAGTGGCGAAACGTGTATCGGCATACCGTTTTAAGTCGATTAGACAAAATGACAATAGGGTAGGTAGAGCATGCTCTTTTTTTATTATAACATTGTAGTGCGATTACATACGTCTGAAATGAGAATGCTAAGATGAGTTTGCGGTGTGACAAGAAAAGTTAAAATAAGGAATGAGTATATTAGAGGAAGTTTGAAAATTGCTCCAGTTACAGAAAAGATGAGGATAGTCGTCATTTATGATGAAAATAAAAGGATTGAGAATGTGGATTGATGCAGAAGGAGAGGAAGGCCTATACAGTTTAGATGGATTGTATAAAAGATGATATGAAGCAAAGTGTGAAAACGAAGATTTGACAGCTGATAGAGATGAATGGAAGAAACCATGTTGCGCCGACCCCAAATAAATTGGCATTATTTGAGGGTATAACTTATTAAAAAAATAAAGTCGATTGCGTGATGCGTGTCTGTAAAGCATTATTTTACATTTGTTGTCATTTTTTATGCTTGCGTAAATTTTCGATTAACGTTTAGTAGCTCGATTATTAAATTATATTTTAAGTGTCTATAATTAAAATAACATTATAAAATATACCAGGATTGCCAATGTGACTGTTAATACAGTGTACAAACCCAATTTGCGTCGTTTTTATCCACTACAAACGAAAGTATGTTAGCATATACCTAAAATGTGACAAAATGATAAAATGTTTGTCAGACGTGGCGTAAATCACCGTTTTTCTGCCGTTTACGCTCTGCCTACCCCGCAATGGATATAGGCGTGATATATGAATGAATGAATGTATTTGGCCAATGGTCCAGAAACTTAAGCCAAAAATAAACGACTTGAATATTTTTGAAACATAAAAAGCTATCTATACTGGGCTAAGTGCCTGGGGCTCATAATTTACGACTTATATGTACTATTTCCTGAACTTATTCAGGTATTTTATCTTTTCGTGTGGGACACCGAGTCGTCCAACGACACAATGAACCGTGGTGACAGAGTTTTACAACGGCCTACTACTAATAGTAGGCCTCTGACATGGTTGTGTAAGGACCGCCGTCTAAGTAATCATAGAAAGTAACCGGGACCGGCGGCTTTACGTGCCCTCCGAAGCACGGAACCATTTATTTTCGGACAATCAGGTGGTTCACCCTGCAATGTCCTAACCAGACCGGGAACAAATTCACAAAGTGATAAATATCAACTTGAGTGTCCCAACTAGAATCGAACCCGGAATCTTTACGTCGCAGGCATTCGCACTACCACTGCGCCACATCTGCCGTCACTTATTCAGGTGCAATTGAAGAAAATGCTTACCGCACAGAGACCGTAGATTCAGAGTTTCTGTCACAGTCAGTGATGAATTGGGCACTCTCTTTCCTCTTTGTATTTCAGCTTTACCTACTCATTGCAGGAATAGACTACAAGATTTTTTTGGTCGTGTGATGCCATTTCACCGTATATGCCTACCTTCCTATTTCATTCAGTGCAAATATTTTTAGAGTGAGGTCTACTCGTGAAACTGAATAATTTTTCCAAGTAACATAAAATAAATAATAAATAGTTAAAAACTAATTAATAAAATTAATAATTAATTTAATTTATTAATAATTATAATAGATCGAAATATAAAAAACATACCGCCGCGCCCATAAAAAAAAACTCAGAACGTGTGTACCTATATATTTGTATGTGAGGTCCAATTTATTTTTCATACACCGATCGTACATGAGAGTTGTGGGTAGAAATTGCACAATGAGCAACAACAGCTTATTGGAGCACAAAATAATAACAAAAAGCTCTGGTCTACCATAAAAGAAATTACGAATTTGAACCCTTCTAAATCACCCCCTTATGATTTGCTATCTATTGACAACACTCCTAAAAAATCTGTTGATAAAGCAAACCAATTCTTTTCTGATATAGGCGCTAATTTAGCTAGTCAAATTACAAATAGAACTTCTTCTATACCGTTACATCAAAAGCACCCGTTGTCCCCTGAGTCATTTGTTTTATTAAACACAGACGAAGACGAAATAGCTAACATTATTAGACATCTCAAGAATAATACTAGTGTTGGATGCGACCGGATTCCTACTAAAGTGCTGAAAACTTTAAATGAATTTATAAAAGCTCCCCTAGCGCATATTTTTAACCTATGTATAGAAAAGGGATTGTTTCCAAATGCATTTAAAAAATCCATTGTGACTCCTATCTATAAGAGTGGCAGAAGAGACTTGATCAATAACTATCGTCCTATTTCTATCCTACCAAATATGTCTAAGATTTTTGAAAAAATAATTAATGTCAGACTAACGAATTACCTTGAATGTAAAAATCTACTATCATCATCTCAATTTGGCTTTAGAAAAGGTAAATCTACCAATGATGCTGTACATAATTTAGTAGACTTTGTAGTTAACAAGCTAGATAATAAGTATAAATGTCTATCAATATTTTTAGACTTAGCGAAAGCTTTTGATACTGTATCTTTTGCCATTCTTTTGGATAAGTTGTCTATGCTAGGTATAAGAGGTCAGCAACTTCTACTTCTCAAGAACTACATCTCTGATAGGTCTCAATGCGTAAAAATTGGTGACATCACTAGCTCCAGTCATCTAATTACATATGGGGTTCCACAGGGTAGCATTCTTGGTCCTACGCTATTTCTTTGTTACATTAACGATTTATGCAGCCTAAAACTACAAAATTGTCTCATCAATTCATATGCCGATGATACGGCACTTACCTTTTACGGGGAAACATGGACGTCTTGCTTTGAATATGCTCAACAGGGATTCGATGTAGTGTGTCAATGGTTAGCAAATAATTCACTAACTTTGAATGCGACCAAAACGAAATATATTACATATAGTATACGACATAATAAAGCTTCACTTAATGATAATAACAAAATTATAGCACATTCTTGTGCTCCTGCAAACAGAAACCAATGTAAATGTCCTTCCATTGATAAAACAGATTCAATCAAATATTTAGGCGTTTGTATCGACAGTCGGCTCTCGTTTGCTGAACACATTCATAACACATCTAACAAAATCAGAAAATTATGTTACGTATTCAAATCTCTTAGACACGTAGCGGATGCCAAACTCATGAGATCGGTATACATTTCACTTTGTCAATCCGTAACTACGTATTGCATCTCTGTTTGGGGAGGTACACCAAAGAGTAACTTTTTAGAAATTGAAAGAGCACAGCGATTAATTCTTAAAATAGCACACTTTAAACCTCGTCTATTTCCCACAACTCAACTTTATATTGAAACTGAAGTTCTAACTGTAAGACAGCTTTATATACTCACTATTATTTTACAGAAGCATAAGACAATTTTTAACTCAAACCACAAAAATTTGAATAAAAGACGTTTTTACCAGGTGTGCAGAGTCGCTCCTGTAAATACTACTTTTGCACAAAACTTCTATATTTTTCTTAGTAGTAAGCTTTATAATATTGCTAATAAAGAATTAGATATTTATAGTAAAGTTAGATTTGAATGTAAAAAATTAGTCACGGAGTGGCTGATGAAAATGAATTACGAATATATCGAAAGTCTACTTGATGTTGTAACATAATATAGATAACTTGTATAATATACTAAATTAGATATTTATTACTTTTATTTAAAATATAATAATAATCAGTTTACTAATTTTAACCATAAACTCTTACTAAGTATTCAAATTGTATTCTACTTAGTTATAAGTTCATTAAACTACTGGTCTAAATAATTATAAGTGTGTGCTGATGTCAGAATGTTGGAGCTAGGAGATCCATAGTACAGGTTCACCTAGTTTGGACTCCTATCTCCCTTTCAATTAAACAACCATGAATTTATACACTTTAACAAATGTAATAACTTAATTTAATTACTGGGAGACAATAAATATTTTTTATCATTTTTTTTTTTTTTTTTTTATTTCAGCATTCGTAATTAAATGTTTCAAGGTAACGTTAGTTTCTTAAATTTCTAATACTCACGTATTTATTAGAAACTAGCTGGTGCCCTTAAACTTAGTTTCGCGGACTGGATGTTATGGTTACCATACCACCAGTACCAGTGTTACTTGCCTTTGAATTTAACTTAACTCCCACTAGGGCACCTAAGTTTATTTCCGCGCCAATGCCCTTCAATTTACTTTCTCTGAGAGGAAGATGATGTCCATCACGCTGCGGCTTGTCATGGTGGTTCTTTAAGGACCACTTTCCTTATCCATAATAGTTTTACTGGGCTCCTGGTGTACCACATCTGGTACTTGGCCTATTATGCTGAACATCTTTTGCTATACAGACATTTCTGTATCTCTCATACTGTAGCTGGGCTCCTGGCGGCCTAAATATTCTACGTTTAATCGTATTTCCCGTGGCAATGAGCAATTTTCCCGGTATTTTAAATGTTGACCAGGCGTCATAGCTATACACTATAAAAAGTTTTATTCGAATCCGTCAAGTAGTTTCGGATATTAGCCCGGACAAACAGACAGACAAAAATGAAAAAAAAAATGATATGTGTTCTAATAATATTTTCACATCACCTAAGATTCGTTTTTCGTAAATTTGTTCAATGTACAGCTACAGACACACGGGTTTTACTGTTTTATTATATGAATAGATTTATATGTTTGTCAGTGAGGTACATACAAAAATCACGTAGACATAAAGTTCATCTTCGCAACTTCCGTCCGCAACGTCGGACTTTCAACTTTAAACTCCGAACGTATGACGAATTTCTTTAATCTGTATTTCAGGAACTTTGTACGTGCTTGGAAATTGCCGACGTGAGATATGGTTTACACCAAGTGTACTTTATAATATTCTAGAGTTTAAAAGTTTGTAAGTTTTATGCGAGGATCAAGTTCTAGGGATTTAAGCTAGAATTATTGCACATTATATCATTGTAAAAGTTTCAATAAAAAGCCATTGTTACCAATTAAAGCGACGTCATGTTAATTGTAGATTCATACAAAGTTTTATTAAAAATAGTAATAATAGTAGCCAATTGTTTGTTTTGGTTCCTGCGATACAAGCCCAGAGCTTAGTGCAGAAGCCACTGTCAAGTGTATCAACGTGTGTTTTTTCTTTTCAATAAATCATTTTCAATTTCAATTTCAATTTGACTAGCAAGCAATGAGTCTCAACAAAAAACTATTTTTCTCAAACATGCTAGGAAATGTGTTAATTTCTTTCAAAAAAAGAAACCGCGAAGTTTCGCATTGGTTGTCACGTCTCAGATCACGCCAGCAAAGTTGTATGGAAATCCTTTGCTGGTGTCCATTAAGATAAATTCGTTATACGCTAAACCCACATAATTTGATTTCAAAATTATCTCGATGACTCTCATAGAAACGGAACATAATTTTGTATGAAACAGGTAACTAAAGACGAGGCTGTATGATGTGAAGACCCTTGCCTGTCCAGAATTAAAAAAGAAAAGAATGAACTAAACATTTAGTATGGCTGAATATTACGTAATACTGTGCCTTACTGGCGAATTTATTTTAAAAAATTACAATTGGTGGGAAAATTGTAAATTTTTATTTGTTTCGTTGTGTTGTGGTCGCTAGCTAACTTTCATAAGAAGTACAATCTTTCATTTCCTAGCCTTTTTTTGAGAAAAGCAATATGTAAGCCTCGGGGAAAATTACTTTGCTTGACTTGTATAATTGAAGTCCTCGCCTGCGGCTCGGACTTCAAACTATACTCGTCCAGCAAGGTCTTATTTTCCATACCTCGACAACAATGTACTATTTAACATCTCAGCTATGACCTTTCTACTGAGATTTATCGCTTGAATAGATTATTATGTCAACTGGTAGATTTTCAAACACAAGCTCCAACTTTATAAGCTGCTTATGGTCAGCTTGTTTTCAAAACGTTGGACGTTTACTTTAAAGCTGTGTTTCCTATAGTGTTATTTGATAGCATTTTCATGTGGACTGGTAAAAGTCAACATTCTCAAAATTAAGCATTACAAACATCTTGCGTGCATTTCATTCGCTGAAATCTAGATAGCTTGAATATAACTAGAAATTTCATGACAGATTTTCCGTGCGAAATGTCATAGGTATCTTCTTTAAAATAAACAGGGTATAAGGAACATCTCTCCAAATACTTAAAGTGTGCATTCAGACCATTAAACTAAACAACTTCCCTTAAGAAAATATTCCAGAAAACGTAAAAATCAATTAACTCCCTAATAGTAAATGCAGTCAGCTGATTGCAATTTTGTATGCGACTTCAATATTTTTTTCGTTTTCTGACATATGTTTCTGGGGGAAAGTTGTTCAGTTTCATGGTCTGCATGCACCTTATAAGTATTCGGAGGGCTGTCCCTTACAACTGTATACTAATTATTGAAATGAATTTACTAGTGACCGATAGCGAAAACTCAAGACGTGATAAGGAACAAGTTTTCCCAAGGAACGTAAGTTGAACTTGCAATATGTCAAAAATAATTTTAGTTTTTTTTCGCTATCGGTCACTAATAAAATTTCACCCTATATGAAGTAGTGGAACTAGTATCGATGAGGAAGCTTTTATGAGGAAGAGAAAGCGGAAGAGGAAGTAACAAGTTTAAAGCTGGGGGACGCGAATAAGAGAATGCGGATGAGGAAAAAGAATAGGATGCGGATGAGGAAGGGGAAGAGTATGTGAAGTAGGAAGAGTGTGTGTGTCAAACTAAACAAACGAGCACTAGAAAAGAAAAGCGCGGGGCGCGGATGGGGTGGCGGCTCTCGGCTATAATACGCGCGTGTGCGATCGAATTCCTTCTGACTTCCTTGTGAGCTAGGAGAAAGAAAACGCGGAAAAAGAGTTTTTTATCTTTCTTTATGTGGAAGCGGTAGCGGATGAGGAACCTTAAAAATTACGGACCTTCCACGTGATGAGGGTGCGGCAGAGGAATCCTCATCAACACCAAGTTGAACTATACGCAGATGTTGCTGTAAGCTGTAATGAGCATATAAAGTTAGATGCTATTATTAGTAATTTATCCATTATTTTTTAATTGAAATAAAACGGCACAAATTAAAAGCAGAGTTCGAAGACTTTAAAGAAAGCAATAAAAAAGACTCCAGTCGAATCTTGTTAAAATTATTGAACACACTCAGTCAGAAATTTTTAACTTCGTTGCTTGAAAGAACCATAATTTCTACCAATGAAAAGTTATTCTCAGATTCAGTAGCATTGTTGGTCCAAAGTCAGCAAACAATCCAAGTTGATTCGAATAACCTCTTTTTCTGCTATATTTCCGAACGCCTTGATCGCTTGTTCGCATTGGCTGCTACATTTTACGAAATAAACACACATACAAATATCACGCCTGGTAAGCCGGCCGTAAAAGACGGTCGCTTTTGCCCCATCTGACAAATATTTGAGGCCTGTTTAAAAAAAATCTTGTATCACTAAAGTGTTAAGTTATCAGCCTATCACCTGAAATTGTAATATACATAAAACCCTTGAGTCTCGCAGTCGCCTTTTACGACATCCGCAAGAAAGAGATGGGGTGATGCTATTCTAAACTGGCATCACATGGCATCTACAAAATATATCAAAGGAAATAATATAAAGTTCCTGTTAGGGAATTTTACTTTAACAAATTGTAAATTGATTGATACCTATTGTGTGCCTTTTAATGGAAAGCAATAACCAATGTAGATTCAATAAAATATTACTTTGTAATAGTTTATTTTAATTGTTATAGTTTATGTCGGCCGGTGTAGCGCTGTGCTAGAATAGTTGCCTGACGCAAAGGTTTCGGGTTCGGTTCTTAGCGGGGCTCTCACTATTTTGATATTTTTCACTTCGTGAATTTGCCTGATTAGGCTATTGCAGGATGTATGTAAGAAAAATGGTTCCGTGCTTCGGAGGGCACGTTAAACCGTTGGTCCCGGTTGCTTTCTACTATTACTTAGACGACGACAGTTGTTACAGTACTATGTCGGAGGCCTACCACTAGTAGTAGGCGGTTGAAAATCTCTGACACCAGGGTTCATAAAAAAAAAAATATTTAGCAGGCGTATTAAAATGCCATGTTGCAATTAAAGCTGCTATTTTATAAACCCAACCGAAAAATTTAACGACTATTTTGACCCCTCGTCTACCCATTTATTTATTTATTTAATTAACTTTATGCAATAATTTACATGGGCGGACTTAATGCCGGGGGCATTATCTACCAGTCTACCTTAGGGCATGTGTAAATGGGCGAGGCAGGTGCAAAATATATTTTTTTTTATTAATGATGGGTTTGCTCTTGACTCTAGTCTAGGTCATAGGACAGAGACAGAGTCTAAGATGGAGCGAGCTCACCCAGAAGAAGCCTGTTTACTCTTACTTTGAAGAGATTAGGGTTGTATGCGTTTGGAAACACAGACGCAGGTAGTGAGTTCCACTCTTTAGCAGTGCGCATTATAAATGATGACTGGAAGCGCTTAGTCCGAATTGGTGGAATGGCTACCAGGTACGGATGGTATCCGGCGGTGCGTCTGGATGTCCGATGGTAGAAGGGAGCTGGTGGAACAAGGTCGTGAAGCTCTTGAGCACACTCTCCGAAGTACAATCTATAAACAACCGACAAGCAGGCAACCTTGCGGCGAAGTGCCAGGCTATGTAGCTTGGTGTCCACCAGTTTTATGTCGCCTATGAGCCTCTTGGCCCTGCGTTCCACCGAGTCAAGAGCGGCAAGTTGGTATTTGGCTGAGCCATCCCAAAGGTGACTGCAATACTCCATGCAATAAGAACCTAAATTAATAAACTAAAATAGTAAAACACATCGTAGTGGGGGCCGAAATAGGGGTTAACATTATTTCTTGGCTGCTGGTAATGTCTTTGCAAATTCAAAAAGACTCCGTATAATAATTGTGTGATGGAAACCCATTAAGGCCTGTGGTATAAAGTAAGTAGCATCTGAGTTGAAGCCATTTGAAACTAGGCTAATGCGAGGGACGTGACGACGCCGCGCGATATGAGTCGAGCTTAAAATCATGCACAGATAGCATATTTATACATACATACATAATTATATCACGCTTTTATCCCTTGCGGGGTAGGCAGAGCGTAAACAGCCGCAAAAAAAACGGAAATTTACGCCACGTCTGACAAACATTTGAGGGTCATTCGGAAAATTGTGTATCGCCATAATGACAGGTTGTCAGCCCATTGCCTAAAATGGGGTGATGCTATTCTAAGCCGGCATCACATGGCAAATATTCAATTACTGATTCTGTTTCCCGTATAAAACGATATTTATGCATCAGTCTATGGGGTAATTTAATTTTCTGAGTGAAACGTAGAAAATTAATTTATTTATCTGATAAATATTATGAACTTTTATGTATAAAATGTTAAGAAGAAATGCTCGGGGATCCGTTTTTTTTTTATTATTGAAATTTGAAATTCCTTATTCAATGTAGGATAGTATTATCAATTATTGACGTCATGATTAAAGTCCTAAAAGAAAACCGGCTCGGGCCGGCGTTGTCATTGTAATGCCATCGAAACTCAATTGTCATAATATTGCCATTGTAATTTTTAAACTGTTAGTGGAATACGAAACGACCCAAACCATCCAACTGACACTCTATTGAACCACAACTGAGACACTTTTCAAATTGTTGAATATGGCCACTGTTTGCTTGATTTTCGTATACTATAGTCGAAGAGTTGAAAAGCACCACTTATTATTAGTTCTTTGGTGTCTATATCTCAGTTCTTATATCTTTGTTCTTCATCATTGTTTCCTAACTTGGATATAAGATCGTCTTACAGCTCAATAACTAAGTATCGAACTATCCAAGTTCTTCCACAAGATGATGCTGGAGCTTTCAGTTGCAAAGAGTAATAAGTAGTTTAGTTTCTCTGAGAGAATGTAGAAAGGGTTTTTATTTATTATGTTTATACTAAGCGCAAGTAAGTATTTAACCCTTGGTGTACGACGTGGGGCGTATTGACCCCAGCCTTTAGTTGTTCTAACTTTACTACATCGTTTTTCAACCCTAGTGGTTCTAAGTAATCCTAGCAAAGGCCTTTTAATGGAACTTCTTTCTACCCAGACACCTGTTTCTTTTTCTATCAAGAAAAGCCTTATCTAATGACTTGTGTTTTAACCTTTATAAATACTTACATCACGTCTATATCCTTTTCAGGCAGAGCGTGGACGGCCGTAAAAGACAAACATCAAGGTACGCAAAGTCTGACAAACATAATTATGAGGGTCATTCAGAAAATTGTGTATCGCCATAGTGACAGGTTATCAGCCCATCGCTTATAACTGCAATACACATGTAACCTTCGAGTCCCTTAGTTGCATCTGCGGTGATGTTATTGTAAGCGAGCATCAAACCATATAGCAGTATAACAAGAAAACTTGTATGAAAATTTGTGGTTTGATAAACTAAAATAAAATAATGGTCAATTGTTCCCCACGTGATACACGGCGTAACTTTTTCCATGACGCAAACCGAGGGTTAACTATGGCTGAATGACAGCGATTTTTTACTATCCTTTTTTGTTGCAGAGCATATTTTTTTATCTAGTCCGTTCACATTCTTTTAAATACCAACTTGAACAGAGTTTAGCATCCAAGAAACGATCGATCAATGGCAAATTAAAACTTCAAGATGCTTTTATAATAATGAAAAGTTATAAAATTGAAATATTCTTCGTAAACTCTCTGGAAAACCTAATTAACGGATGGTGTTCCAACTAAGTATATTACACTAGATTTCCATCCCGCGGTTACGCCCGCAGTTTTTTTTCGGTTTTCCTATGGAAATGGCATGGTGCGGTAAATAGTAGCTAAAAGGCGTGGTTTGCCACGGTAAAAAGTGGCCTAAATGTTATTTCAGGTTATACTTACTCTGTGTACCAAATTTCTAAACAGACAATCCGTTTGGGCGAGAGGATAATTGCTAGTAGTATTTGTTAGATACTATCAGTATAAGCACCAACATTTGAGGGATTTAATTTATTCTTCTATAAATGAAAACAATACCTTCCTCTAGATGTCGCTTGTACGTCGTTTCATGACGAGTATCAAAAGATAAAAAAAAAGTGTTCGGTAGATGCCCCGGTAACTTTGCTGGATGGTAGTCCACAGGTCCCGGGTTCAAGCCTGACTGATGCATTTATTTTCAATTTCATGTTTTTTATTAATGAAAATAATATAGAACTGTAAGTGCAAAGTAAACCATTGTTCATTAGTTATTTTGGGCCTGATTTCTCTTTTCTTTTACCCTTGCAACACTTAACTGTAATTTTATTGTCACCTTGATGTTCTATAATTCAAACTGTTGGTAAAATACGAAACGCCCAAAACCATGCCACTGACACGCTATCTGCATAAAACTGAAAAGATTTTCATTTATCAGACTTTCGGTCCTGCTTTTTCATAATACTATTAGAATTACCTTTTATAAGTAACTATACAGAATAAATAATAGTGTAACTAGATCTGCTGCTTATATAGTATGTAACCCACACACTAAGAACATATTCTGTGGTCTTCATCTTGTGTAATCTTCTTAGTGGAAATATAAGTAGGACTTAGGTGTTCATAATATTGTTATTTCTGCCTCACTTTATTGTTGCTTTGTTATAAAAGACAACGTTATTATATTTTCTTAGGAAGAGCTTTACTTACAGTTTTTTCGTGGCCTCAACATTATGACAAAAATATATCACAAAGTTAGCTACCAAAAGTTGTAGAAAATATTCGTTGAAAAATGGTTAACGGCAATATTATTCGACTAAGGTCGGCAAATTCTTAGAGCAACTCAGACAGCCCAAAAATAGGTAGCCTATTTTACAGCAAAAATTTGTAGAAAACTTACAATATTTTCTAACACAGGCAGGAATTGCACCTGTGACATCGCCATCACTAGTGGCAATGCATCTGCCATATGGCCTATCGCGGCTCATCAATTGCCCGCGAATTTTGTGTATCTTGGTGCCAATAACAAGTGGCTCGGTTTTAAATTATTTTATGTTTTGTATCTGATATTTAAAAAAGTTATCAGATATATAAATAAAAATATGTAGAAAGGAGATAAACATAGGCTCTTAAAATCTAATAAAAGAGAATTTACCTCATCTAAGTACCCAAGTAATTTAGTTTCGTAATGAGGTTTTAGTCCGAGTACCAAGTCCGATCAATTTAATATTAGTTTTCACGACTTTTGCCTCTCTTCATCATTAGTATTCTACCTTCGTTCTTAATACAGAAAGTTACGGTGTGGATAACTTTCATAGCAACAGGATTTATATTTTGCTATCCATGCCTTGTGATGCTGGATTAGAATAGCATCACCCCAATTCAATTTCATCCAGGGAACCAGGCAGCCGCATTTTCTGTAAATGTAATAACGGTGGGAGGCTATTCATACAAAAGTTAAATGGACTTACGTCTCTAAAGGAGACAAAAGTTTCATTAAAAGCTCGCTGGGAAGTCCCGTAGTGATATAAAATTTTCGTAAAAGAATAAATATATAAGATAAATTTTTTTTCGATTCCGGTTTGCCACTTTACGCCAATAGGTTGCGCTACTGCTGCAAAAAAATAGTTTGTTTCTGTTGTGGACGAAATACCTACTCTTTTATCTTTTAACTAAAAGTAGTATTGCGCCAAATTTACGTGTGCTGTACCTTCATCATTTCGCGTAATCATTAGTAAAAAAAAAGAATCGCTTTTTTAAATCCATTTATTCATAAAAACTAGTTAAAAAACTAACACCCGACTACTGAGATATCGCGCTCTAAAAAGTAAGAAACAAGAAATCTGGAATATTAACTACAAACAATTTAATATCTATAGTCCACGAAATTTATACGAAGATATTACACATAATTATATATTTCAATGTATATTTAATATACATTTATTGTAGTTTATAGGTGATAAGCGTGGTCGTATGCCAGTTTGCCTTAATTATGTTGTGCAAGTTTCCCTACTAAGTACTAGAGTAGGTGGCATACGACCACGGCTATCACCTATACACCACAATAAATTTATATTAAATAAACATTGAAATATATAATTATGTGTAATATCTTCGTATAAATTTCGTGGACTATAGATATTAAATTGTTTGTAGTTAATATTCCAGATTTCTTGTTTCTTACTTTTTAGAGCGCGATATCTCAGTAGTCGGGTGTTAGTTTTTTAACTAGTTTTTATTTTAATTATTTTGGGGTTGAAGGTGAGTTTACATACATACATACATAAATCACGCCTCTTTCCCGGAGAGGTAGGCAGATACTACTTCCTTCCACTTATTACGATCCTGGCATACTTCTTTCGCCTCCCCTACATTCATCAATCTCTTTATGCATGCTCGTCGGTTTAGGGTACTCATGACCTGACCTTTCTTTAACACGTCCCCAATTTGATCGACAAACGTTCGTCAAGGTCTTCCCCTTTCGACGTTTCCATCCACACTTGCCATATACACCTGTTTCGTTAATCTTCTTTCATTCATCCTCTCTACATGACCAAACCATCTAAGCAAACTCTTTTTTACACCAGTCACTACGTCTTCTTTTATACCACAACGTTCCCTTATCACGCTATTCCTTATCCTTTCACTCAATTTTACGTCAATCATACTTCTTAACGCTCTCATTTGTACTGCATTTATTCTACTTTCATGCTTTTTCTGCCATACCCAACTTTCACTCCCATACATAAGTGTCGGAACTAACACCCCTCTATGCACTATTCATAGCCAGGCAGGCCTTATTAGACATTTTCTGGCTGTTCATAAAAGCGTGCAACGCTCCATTCATCATGTTGCCGGCATTTACCCTTCTTTCGATTTCACACTTTCCATGTGATGTGAACATGGAGCCCAAATACACAAACTCTTTCACTTGTTCCACCCTCTCTTCTTCTATCATAATTTTTCACTCTATCATGTTTTCCTCTTTCTCAAAAACCATTGCTTTCGTCTTACTTACATTCACTTTCATTCTTTTCTTTTTCAAAGCCTCCATCATAATATTTACCATCTCCTGCAACTTAGGAGGAAATCTGAGGAGGCTTATTACGCGGTAATTTTTGCAGTCCAGCTGTGACCCTTTTCTTTTGTAAGGTACTGGAACCAAATAAGGCCCGGCCCGGAATAAGGCCCACTTTAAAAAAATAGCAGTGTGGGTAAAGCAAACTGTTCATCAGTTCACGCACACATAGAACTTGCCGATATAGCGAGCTGGCAACGTCGCTTGCCTTCCCGCGCGCCGCCATTTTGTCAGTAGCCTCAAAGTTGTCCGAGTGTGTGGTTGCGGCTGCGCTCCGTATAAATTTTCTTAAAATTTGACACAGTTTTCTGCAAGTTTCTTCGTCTATCCAGTTGTTTTTTATAATTTGGCGAGACTGGGATACATCCAGCTACAAGAGGGACTGTAAGCATAGTTTTATTTTCTATTTTTACATATGATTTTTGTCTTTCAAGTTGAAACGGCTCATTCCCCTATTAAGGCCCAGTGCGGTTCCTGGTAATAAGGCCCGGGCCTTATATGGGGTATGAGATGCAGTCATTACGTCATAGTAACATTATAATTTTTCATATTATTTATAAATTATAGCTTTTATAGTAAATAGATAACGTACTTGCAAACAAAATTCATTATAAAATACCGATATATCTATAAAAATATTAAATACAAGCTTTCCGCCCCGCGGTTTCACTCGCGGCTTATTCCTTTTCCCGTGGGAATGATATGTTTTCCCGCACCGGAAAAAAGTATCCCATGTCACTCTCCAGCTTTTCATCTAACAGCTCTCCAAAAAAAATGCATTACATCGCTGCATGATATTCATCTATGTACGTAGTATGAATGAATGTATTCTATTACTAAACATTAATCGCTTTTCCGATGGAAAAATATGTTTAGAGTGATAATTAGAGTTAACGCGTTATTGTTTTTTTTTTGTAAAAGCCATACTCGCAATAAGGCCCAACGATTTTTTTATGATGAAGAGAATTTTGATTTATTTTTTGATAATAAGTTTATGTTGATAGAGCTCTATCTAAATAATATTCAATTTTATTTTTGTTTCGCATTTTGGAGAAAATATTGCGTTTTTTAAATTCTTTTATTTTAATAAGGCCCATAGCCGATTTTCTTTATAGTTTTAGTAAATTTTCAGGATGTTAAGCTTCCAAAGGTCGAATTATGATTATACCTAGTGATGTTAATATTTAAAACTCTTTTATTTTGTTAAAATACACTTTTCTTCCACGGGCCTTAATATGAGCCTAGCTCATAATAAGGCCCAAAGCATATGTTTTTAAAACTGAAAAGAAGCACTATTTTCCGTCACTATTTTTTATATTTGTACATGTTTTGATAAAGACATTTAATAAAAGAGTTGTAATAGCAAGCGTTTTTCTTATTAGCTCAACTGTACAAATAGTTATATTAAAACAAATAATAGTGGGCCTTATTTGGTTCCAGTACCTTATAATGGCACTATTACAGCCTTTCACCAATCAGTTGGCACTCGACCGCTTCTCCAACAAAGGTTAAAAAGGAGGTACAGCTGACTGGCCACAACGCCTTCGCCAGCCTTCAGCATTTCGACCGATAGTCTATCATACCCTGCAGCTTTACCAGATTTCATACTTTTTAATGCTTTCACAATCTCATCCATTTCAATCTCACTTTCGTTCTCAATTTCATTCACTTCTACAGTAGTTGTTTCTAGTTGCAGTATCTTCTTTCTCAAATAAGCTTTCAAAATATTCCGTCTACCTTTTCAACACACATTCCTTACCTTTTATTACACTACCATCCTGGCTTCGAATCTTACTCAACTCGGACGACGTGGTTTTACTTCGAGCTGTTTAATGGATTTCCAGAAAACTTTCAAGTTGGAACGAAAGTTTTCCGATAGCCTCCTGTCAAATTCATCCTTATTCTTATCGTTCATTTTATCAACAGTCTTTTTAACTACATTCTTCACACTTTTATACTCTTTTCGTGCTTTTTCTACATCTTCATCCATCGCTTTTAACATTCTTCGGTTAGCTTTGGTAGCTAACCAATCCAACCATGCTTTCTTCTTCTTCTGCACAACTTCTTGTACCTCTTTGGTCATCCATGCACTCCGTTGTGTTTACCCTTTCATCCTTTTGGAAATTCCACACACTTCTACCGCGACATCCACAACACCTTTTTTAAATCCTTTCCATCCTTCTTCAATGTCAAACATCTCCATTTGGTTGTTCAATTTCTCTTTCAATCTTTTAATATACTCCTTTTTTACCTCTTTATCTTGCAAATTTTCTACTTTCACTCTTTCCAACGCACTACTTCGCTCAGTTACCCTGTGCCGCTTGAAGAGACCACTTATTTGTGATAGCACCAGGAAGTGGTCTGTGTCAATACCAGCACCGCACTCGAGTGTCTACAATTTTTATCTTCAATCTTTCATCCACAATCATAAAATCAATCATACTTCTTGATGCACCTTCCGCTCTTGTATAAGTGTGGATCTTTTTGTGTTGAAACATTGTATTTGACACAAAAATATCCCACTGTAAACAAATCTCTAACACACTCTTTCCATTCTCATTTACTCTTTCATCACTAAACGTACCAAGAACCTTATCATACCCATCTCGCTTTATTCCTACCCATCCATTAAAATCTCCCAGCATAATTATTCTTTTATTCGCCTTGCAGTTTTTCAAAACATCTCTCACATTGTCCCAAAACTCCTCATTTTCCTTTTTTGCTTTTGTGGAGCCACCCGAACCCACATCCGTCGGTGCATAGACACCTAGGATAAAGATTCTAGTGATTACGACCTTCAGACTAATCCAGAGAAGTCAAGGGCTCACACATTCGAACTCAGTCACGCATTCAGCCATACGTGCGGTTAGAATCACGCCGACTTCTGTACAGCCTCGGTCGGAACTAGAAACCCCAGACCAATACGCTATGTTAAGGTCCTGTTTCGTTGTGTCGCAACCTTTCCGCTTAGTCTCATTCACACACAAAACATCTATGCTCCTCTTATCCATCATCTGACATACTTCATATTTTTTATCCACCATTCCTCCCCTAACATTCATCGTAGCAAAGCGGCTCTCTGTAGCCCGCATTCCGCACCCGACAGGAACGAGACGTGATGAGTCGCGAACTCCTACATCGCCGCCATATAGATTTTGTTTCGAATTTACAATCATTGCGTTCCAACGAGAAGCTAGGGAAATTTTGCGTCGATCCTGGCAGAGCCCCGCATACCAGGAAAGAAGGTAAGTTTAACACTTAAGTATGTATTTTTTTACGATATTCGTACATTGCGTAGCACAAAATACTCCATGCTGTTGTACCCGTAGCACATTTACCTTAGATGGTTCACAGTATAACTAACAATATATTAATTACATTACATTCATAAATACACATATCACGCCTTTCAGGGTAGGCAGAGCGTTAACAGCTGAAAAAAACAATCGCTATTGCCAGGTCTTACAAATGTTTCAGGGTCATTTCAGAAAATCGTGTTCCACTAAAGTGTCAGGTTGTCAGCTGTCGCCTAATTGTACCTACACATGAAATCCTCGTGTCCCTTAGTCGCCTTATACGACACCCGTTGCGAGCCGTTATCCCGTAGTCGCCTCATACGACACCCGCGGAAAAGAAATGGGGTGGTGCTATTTTTTGCTGGCATCACACGGCAACAATTTTTTTGAACTGTGCTTATTAAGCCCTTTCATTTGATACCCAACACGACATTACTAGTAGTATAAACTTTTTCAATTCTTAGCTCTAGAGGGCGCCATATGTAATGTATAGTGACATAACTTAGCCTATAACCAGCGAACTGTTTAGACGCTTCAAATGATACCTCATTTATCAAATTTTGATAATTTGTTTAGAAGTTAGGACGGAACAAACGTTTTCGTTTCCACATACATACATACATATATACATACATACATACATACATACATACCGGTCAAAATCATAACCCTCCTTTTTGCTTTGCCGTAGTCGGGTGATAATTTGTTTAGAAGTTAGGACGGAACAAACGTTTTCGTTTCCACATACATACATACATATATACATACATACATACATACATACATACCGGTCAAAATCATAACCCTCCTTTTTGCTTTGCCGTAGTCGGGTAATAAAATATACATATTTTTCTTATATTTAAGACACACTTAAAGTACAAAAGAAAAGTTTATCTGTGTGCTGCACATTCCTTTTATGAAATTTAATAACTAATACCTAAATAAATATCTTAAATCTAAGGAAACCTAAGTTGACAAATATTTACGAAAACAGATTTGTTAATGGGGCGGTATCGGCCCGTCCATTATTCCGAAACCGGTCTCTAGGACAACCTCTCAAACATACATCGGCGCCCCGCGCACGGGTTGCTACCGTTTACATTATATAAGGTGTAAAAAATATAGCTGAGAATATTTTAACGGGTGAACCAGTTCGTGAAACTGAACAACTTTCCCCAAGGAACATAGGTCGGAATATGAAAAAAATATTTTGGGCCTCCCATACTGAGTGTGTTACTCGGCCGGTTTAATTTGTATGGGAGGGCCAAAAATTTTTTTTTCATATTTCGACCACTGTTCCGTGGGGAAAGTTGTTCAGTTTCACGTACTGGTTCACCCCTTCAAATATTCTCAGCGATTTTTTTTACACCATGTATTTCATTTCTCCGAAAGTTGACAAAAACATGTTTAGTCCATTGAATTTAAATTTTTCGTTTGTATGTAAAACGTTCCACCTTAAACTGCTCTCGCCAATATACCTGCCAAGTGTGGTGAGTATTCATTCAAGCGTGAGGTCCTTTGAATAATAAGTACCTACCCCGTTGTGATGCGCAACTTGGAGTTTGTCTACACCTTTGTCCGTCTGTCGTACCGTAACGCATGCGTCTGTCAGGCAGTAGGAAATTGCGATTTCCGATCTTATTCCAATTCCAATAAATAAATATCCTGGACAATCCACACAGCGCCATCTAGCCCCAAACTGAGCAATGCTTGTACTATGGGAACTATATAGCTGATATTAATACTAGGATCGGAATATGCAATTTCTTCTCAGACGGACTAAAAGTGGGCGAATCGCCTTTGAATATTGTAATATCAATCTTAGTGTGAAAAGGCTTACGCTAAGTCTAGGCTTAAATTTAAGTTTAAATAATTTAGGTTAAGACCAAACTTGTTTATATTTTCGTTTATTCAAATACAGATTAAGTCCTCAATGTTAATTTCATTAAATAGTCACAAAATCTTAAAACGAAAACGTTATCTTAAAGCCCATCAATTGAATCTTATTGAATGAACTTGATCGTTACGAATTTGATATTCTTCAATAATCTTTATTTGATTTTTTAAGTACTATCAGCAGTACATAGATTGACTTATTTAAGGGACCAAGTTATACCGGATTTTTATACAGTTATCAAGGGCCATCAGTACAAGTTGATCCCTTTAAAGGGTTGATTGAGTGCTTACCTAACTTAAGTGATTCTTACCGCACCGCATGTTTTTTTTTTTTGTTTAACAGAATCAAGTTTCTTCACGAAAGGAATTTAGGTAACTACGTTCAAAAGAAAACAGATATACGTGTCATCGCATCAAATTAACTCTCATACACTGACTGCCTTTCCAATGTGTTTCTGTACGTTTCCTGCAATATATTCTTTGGGGAAAGTTGTTCAGTTTCATCCAAATTTAATATTTTCATCCAATATATTTTGTTAAAAAGGTACATATATCACGCCTATAATCCCTTATGAGGAAACAGCTGAAAAAACATTTACGCCACGTCTGACAAACATTTGAGGGTAATTTGGAATTTTGAGTATAACCGGTATCACCATAGTGATAGGTTGTCAGCCCATCGCCTAAATTTGCAATAAACACCCTTGAGTCCCTTAGTCGCTTCTTACGACACCCACGGAAAAGAAATGGGGTGATGCTATTCTAAGTCGGCATCACACGGCACGGTTATACAGATAATAAGTAATATCTGTTTTATAGGTCCGTAGATGCATGTTTAATTAGTAACTAAGTAGGATGACCAGAAATTAAATACGATGCTGATTCTTCCGACCAATTTCAGCCATTGCGACCAATTTTTTTTATTGTTTATTGGTTTATCAACATTTTACATATATATACATCACCAGTGTCTTTATCAGTAATAAGTCTACACTCTGTTTAACTCTCCTCTAATATTGAGAAGGTAGGTGGGGTGTTCATCTAAAAATGGATTCTGTAATTCTACAACTTGTAACCCTAGTAGGGTTAAACGGTCTACTAGAAGATTAAGCATACAATGTTGGAGGGTTGTTAAACCCTTCTATTTACGTAAAGGCTTTTAAGAGAGGATTGAGGGTTTTTATGTTGAAAGGATTTATTAAGATATTTTCTGATTTTGACAGTTAACTACTATCAGTAGGATATGAATACAGGTTACTCCTACTACTGTGTAAGTAAGATTGATGAAGAGGTGGTGTAGCCAGTTGGCTCAATGCTGCATGATGGAGAAGGAGAATTCCCGCCGAGCGAGATGTTCAGCTCGGGGACCGCGTCCCAACTGGTAGGACGTGGATTTTGTATTTATACTAAGTCTTCGACAAACCTCGTTACCGGGTTTTAGGTCTTGACTTCTGATTGGCTAATCTTTTATGACGAGTATGACGTGTTGTGTAAACAACAATGTAAACAACATTGTGCAGGCAGCGTTGTCGACGTCGCCTCGTCAGCAGTAGGACCCACCATACCCCTGGCAATACCCCTGGGGGTAGGGTGGGACTGAACCATACCACCATAGTAGTGTTGGGATTTAAACAATTGATAAAATAAATACGACAAAGGAACTTTACTGAACGAAACTTAAAATTTATAAAACGTACTCTTAGGCAGACATAAACATAACAAACAAAGCTTCGAATAATAAATTACTTATCTTAATTGATCTAACGCATGACTTCGTTGTGCACTAATTTCATTTGGACTTCTGTAATAAAATCATCATTCATAATTTGCTCCGGTCGGCGTTTATTAGAGGTAATCTTTTTCTTGTGAATGTCGTGTAGAACATTTAATAATCTCATTAAAGTTAGTGTATTATTATTGAGTAATTTATTTACTTTTGAATGAAAAGACTCTACAATATTGGTCGTCCGGTGTCTTTCACCGTAAACGCTGAATACGTCGGGAGTATGTACTTTTAACCAAAAAATTTCAATATATCTTATAAACTTGTCCGTCCGCTTTAAACCCACACATTCTGATTTGATATAATCCAGTCCTTCTAATATTTTATCGGCAGGCATAAGCGGTAAAGCGGCAGTAAGTCCCACGATTCTCTTTTCAGGTTTTAATTTCGTGATGCGGTACTTTGGAGATTCAGCATTTTTCCAAATATTTCGTATCCCGTGATAATAGCATCCCTTTATCGTGCAATTTGGAAATACTTTTGAAATAGCATTCATTGCCGCTTTTTCATAATCACAGTGTATCTTCAATGGTTCCCACTCCAGTAATTGTGACAAAATCAAATTGAACAATATCTTATAGCTCTTTTCTGTACGATTCGACATCAAAGCAAAAATAAGCGGCATTACCGTAGTGGTTTCTGAGGTACTGTTCACATCGCCATGAATGTTGTATATTTGAGCGAAAGGTGGAGGACAACTATAAAAGGTGCCATCCACAAAATATTCTTTAATTTCTGGTACCTTTTCTCGGGAGTCCTTGGAACAGAAAACTAAAATACGTGTTTGTTCCTCACCTTCTTCGTGGTAGTAATCGGCTAAGAGGAAATCTTTAAACTGAACTGGTACTTCAACTTCACCCACATTTTTAAAGACGGTCTTAGATACTTGTGCTGATTTATTTCTTGCGTCGTGTAAAAAATGCTTAACGCTTTCGTACGATGGAAAACTCCCCAATACAGATTACATCAAGGAGATCGAAAAAGGTTTTTGAATGTCACTCAACAAACAATTTATCAACATGTGCAGTAGTGTAGATGTAACCAACTAATAAAATAAAACTTAACACTTACTTTGTCATATAGAATGATACTAACACCGGGTAGGTAGGTACTTGTAAAATATCGGGATATTTTTATTTTTCATCGATAATTAACCCTTAAATGCATATCGTATCAAAAATGATACATCGTACTTAACGGACCTAAAATGTATGCAGAAGGTGTTTTACAAGTTGGCTGTGTGTGAAAAATGCTTTTGCCTTTACAAACTTTAAAAAAAAGAATGTCTGGCTCTATGGTTTGTACGCATCTCGCTACAAAGCTGTCAAAACTTTTTCGCGCGCTAATTAAAGTATTCTCGAGAAACTTCAATATTTGTTCGTCATATTTTAGTGCATATTTGTTTTGAAAACATCAAATAAAAATTGAAATTGCAAAGGTAAGTGTTTGTTTTTCTTGTTTGCGTATGAGTTTCAGTAAAAAACAACGGATTTCTGTTAAAAAGTTGTAATTCTTAGTTTGTATCAAAAATGATACATTATGCAGATACATCAACAAAAAGTAGTAAGGTCACTTGCAACCCGCCCAGCGGTTTCTCCAGATGTTTGATCAGATTTTATTTTATTTGGTATGTTTTTTAACAGGATGGCAAAAAAAAAGCTGAAGGATAATGAAATTGAAAATATGCTAAAGCGGCTCGAAGCTGGGGAGCTGTCGGAAGACGACGCAGAGTCAGACGAGGAGGACATGTTCTACTACCACACTAGAGCCGCCTTAGAAAGGGAATTAGAAAGCTTAGACGATGAAGAGATCAGAAATGAAGGTCATCATGATGATATAGTAGAAAATGTCGAAAACGACGATCCTCCTCTAATTCAAGATGACGAAGAGCTCCCTCAACCTTCTGTTTCTCGGCGCACCACCCACGAAAAAGTTGATACGAGAAAACTTATCTGGAAAAATCACCCATTGGAATATAAAGAAGGAGAAATTGCGTTTTTAGGTAGTTCTGATTATGGTCAAGAGATAATGGCATTAGAAACACCTCTACAATTCTTTTCTTATTATTTTACACCAGACCTTATGGAGAAAATAATCGAAGAAACAAATACCTACTCGGTTCAATCTAATCTTGATCGCCCTGACTGCATTACTCTAATTGAATTACGCAAGTATTTAGGAATACTAATATTCATGTCTGTTTACCATTACCCAAGCGTCAGAGCATATTGGAGCAAGAAGTTTGGATTTCGACCAATCATTGAAGCAATGGCTGTGAACAGGTTTGAGAAGATTCGAAGCATATTACACTTCAATGACAATAATTTACACAAACCAGTGGACCATCCCCAACATGACAGACTTCATAAAATAAGACCGGTAGTAGATCACTTAGCAGGCAAATTTTCAAGTGTACCAATGGAGCAGCGACTTTCAGTAGATGAACAGATGTGCGCTACCAAAATTAGCCACTTTATGAAACAATACCTCCCAAACAAGCCACATAAATGGGGATTCAAGCTTTTTGCCTTGTGTTCTCTTGCTGGATATTGTTATAATTTCATAATATATTCTGGAACAGATAATGAACCAATGCTGGATAATGAACCGGACATAGGAGTAACCGGTAACACTGTAATAAAGCTAACTAGAGGGATCCCACGCATGATGAATCATATCGTGTACTTTGATAATTACTACACCTCTTTACCTCTGATGCATTATATGATGAAAGAAGGTATATGGTGTTTGGGCACCGTACAACTGAACCGGCTCGGAAAATCATGCAAATTGCCAACAAAGGCAAAAGTAATGGCAAAATCCGTGCCTCGAGGTTCATACGAAGAAAACACAACAAGTTACGATGGTGTGGAGTTTTCAGCAGTAAGTTGGAAAGATAATAAGCAAGTGACGCTGCTATCCACATACGTCGGCGCTGAACCTGTCGGCTCTATTGACAGATTTGATAAAAATGAAAAGAAGAGGGTCCCCGTTCCATGTCCAAAAATTATAAGCGAGTACAACGCGCACATGGGCGGAGTGGACCTCATGGATTCTTTCTTGGGAAGATATCGCATAAAAGTGAAATCACGTAAATGGTACATGCGCATTTTCTACCATCTGCTGGACCTTTCTGTAATCAATGCCTGGATATTGTATAAGAAGGTGTCCATTCGAAACAACAAGAGCTCTAGCGAGATGCTCAAGCTGTCAGATTTTAGATCTGAGTTAGCAGACAGTCTTTGTAAGTATGGTGATCGCGTACTGCCATCTCGCGGCCGACCAAATAGAAGTCTTTCTGAAGAACCACCAATGAAGCGTAAAAATGTACAACAGGTGATGCCCTCCAGAGACGTCCGGTACGATGGTGTGGATCACGTACAAATAAGACAGCAAAATCGAATGCGGTGTATGATGCCTGGGTGCAAATTATTGAGCAGCATTATGTGTTTGAAGTGTAAGGTTTACTTATGCTCAAACAAAAAAACAGCGGATTGTTTTAATGAATTTCATATTTAATTTCTTTTGTTATTGTATATTTTCTGTAAATAAAACTTGTTATTTCAACTTAAAACTTGGTTTATTTCGGTTAAGTCTGTATGTAATCGATCAATATAGTTTTGGTCGATTTTGCATAGTGTATCAAAAATGATACAAACATATTTTCCAAAAAAAAAAGTATAAATAACAAAAATATATTTTTTTATTTATTTTTCCTGGATTCTAGGCAACTATTTCCACATAATATATTTTTTTCAGCAAAATCGGAGGTTTCATGAATTAAAGGGTTAATTGTCTAATATCCGCACATTTCGTTTGATCAAGTATGAACAATATATATTGTATATCTTAAATGTTCTTCAGCCAACACTATGGTGGTATGGTTCAGTTCCATCCTACCCCCAGGGGTATTGCCAGGGGTATGGTGGGTCCGCAGTGCAGTAGATGCATCCAGAAAAGTCAGCGCATTCTGTGTGTACGACTATATATACGCTACAACTGTATGAAGAACCGGTATAAAGTTGATCCATTAAATGTGCTGCTGATACATCAAAGACTTCAAAATAAGTCTTTCGTCCAAATAGCCCAGTACCGCTAGCTTTTCATGTTTCAAAGATAATAAAGTCGTTTTTGGTTTGCTTATGGTTTCTGGACCATTGGCCAAACCTATTTTATTAATTTGTGTCATTTTAGTAATATGCTAACATATTATTTTCGTTTGGAGTTGATAAAAACGATTTAAACTAGATTTATACAACGTGTACGCTGTCAAATTGACAATAGTGTTATATTTAATAATAATATATGAGCCGCTATACATTAAAACGAAAACTTATACCAGCGTCAAAAATGACACAAAATTTCATATATGCTACACACCGACACACATAACACAATCATACAAAAAATAAGCAACTTTAGATTTTTTGTAAGTTATGCCCCTCAAATAATTCCAGCCGTACCGGACTAAAATTATCTAAATTGTGCAAGAATATTCTAAGGCTGACCGTCGTGACCGCACTTATTTAAATTAGGGTAAGAAAATAGCCCTCCATTGAGTAGGTAGGTACTAGAATGATTACACAGAGACCGCCATAATGGTGCCTAGTTATTTTAAAATAGGTAGATGGACCCCTGCACCCGATATTATCAAACGACAGGCTACAATTTTAAAGGTGAAATTTGATGTTTAATACGAAGTTGTTTACTCATTAGGAGCCCAGGTATATTAACCGGCTACGCAATGCTCTAAGAATTTCACCTGTGGACTTGTAGCCTGTAGTTTTATAAAATAGAGCACTGGTAGCGACTCGATCACGAAAACGGGAGATCGTTGTGCCTTATGACGTACCTTGAGGGAGACCTACGTCCAGCAGTGGATTATTTGAGATTGTATCAGAGCTATAGGCAAATATGCATAGTGGATAAGTAGCACACCATTTATTTTTATTCACAATGTAACAGATAATACTGACTATATAATCGGCAAGCGAGATTATGCTACTTTCAACAGGATTGCTATAGGCTGATTTAATATGAAACAAATTAGATAAAGAAGGACAAAATTATGCCCTGTGGAAGAGAAGGACAGAAACTAATAGCCATTAGTAAGACTGTTTACATTATTTTAAGTACTTACGTAGTCAAAGAATAGGTTAGTACATAGAAACACTTCATGTTATCCACGAGGGGGCCACATTGGTTATTTTTGGAGATAAGGTTAAAATGCTTTGTCATACAATGAATAAGAATTCCGAGAATAAGATGACCGGCTCTAGCGTTTAACTTCAAACTGCAATAAGCGTCCATGTCTCAATCAATCAGACACGATTAAAGATTAAACCAATGAAACTACATAACAATAGTGGGATACTAGGACCTTAAAACCATATGCCTTCAAACGCCATAGTATCTGCACACGCGAAGACCTTTATGAAGCCACAAACAACGCTGTGCAAGTGGCTGAGTAAGTGCATCCTACCAAAGTCTGGCGCCAAGTAGCCGCCTGCGTTCCGTCAGTGTGTGGGAGTGCCAGTGCCTTAACGGGCTTCTTCTGGGTGAGCTCGCTCCATCTTAGACTCTGTCTATATCCTATGACCTAGACTAAAGTCAAGAGCAAACCCATCATTAATAAAAAAAAATGAAAAATATTTATGGATTATACCAGCCACGAATACCACCTATCTAGTTCCCATACAAGCTTTGATAAGTTTGGGGCTAGATGGCGGTGACTCAAATGTCCACGATATTTATTTATCTTCTATCGTTAACTTTTCCTGATTTTCAGAGATTTTCCACGCAAGTTATATACAAGATACAATTCAAATGGATTTTTACCAACGAATTATTTTGCGCTTCCGACTGCAACAGTGTTGAAATACAGAGAGCTAAAAACAATAATAATTCGTCGGTGAGAAACCATTTAAATTCTAACTATAAATTGTATAAATTACGGCGAAAGCTTAAAATTTTATTTTAAGCTACACATTGGAATGCGGATTCGTAGCAGTTAATGCCTTGTAGAAGGCCTCTACAGACGTAGCGAAGTTTGCCGTAGCGTGGCCGTAGCAAAGGCTACACCACCGTGGAAAAAGTTGCGTAGCATTCAATAATATAGTGAGCTTGAAGGGTGTGAGTGAAACGCCAACATGTTCAGTTACAGTATATTGTCGGAAAGAACAGAATTACAGAGTTTCAGTGTTTAACTTAATTATTTCAGCACTTTTACCTATCATCTATAAGCATCAGAGTGGACTGCAAGTGGCTATCGCACTCCTAGCTATAAGCATACGTAGGTAGGCGTTGAGAGTGGACTGCAGGTGGCTATCGCACTCTATTGCCAAGACTGTACCAGGAGGACTGCAGTGGCTATCGCTCCTAGCGCGGTCGCTAGCTAATTGACACTGAGAGCAGGCCGCGCATCGGCTTATATAAGAATGCAGTAGTGTGCGTGCGCCGCTCGTCGAATGCATCCTTCTTAGTGTGTGCGCAGGTCGATCAGTCGGCTGAGACAGATAGTTAGTGTGCGAGAGGGAAAGTATTCGATTCCGTGCGTAGATGAATATGTCTTGCTACATTCTCCCCCTCTGGTACTCGCAAACGTCCCGTAAGAGTACCAGGACTAAGACTGTCTTGATGTCTTCCTGGGTCGACCACGTTTTTTAATAGGTATGAGTGGTTGTGGTGAATCAACTTCTCTTTTCTCAAATTTGAAAATTGCAGATGTATGATATCTGCCTAAGGATTTCTCGGGATCCTCTGTACTTGCAACTTCATATATTGAACTTCCATGTTTCTTTATTATCAAATAAGGTCCATCACGACGAGGAGCTAATTTAGCAGACAATTGCTTGTCTTGAGAGCTCAAAGGATGACTTTCTACTAAAACCAATTCTCCGATTTCGTATCCAGGATCCGGTTGACGTTTTTGGTTAGCTCTCTGTCTGTTATTATCTTGCATATTCTCTACATTTTCTCTTGCCATTGACAAGTCTTTAGACAGTTGTTTTAGACAGGGTGTGATCTCTGTTATAAAAGTTTCAGATTGGATAACGTCACTGAAATTATGAGAGATATCATATGGCGTTCTCATTTCTCTTCCAAATGTTAAATATGCGGCTGTGAACCCAGTGCTTTGATTATATGCTGAGTTCATACCAAATCGGATAGCAGGTAAAGTCTCTGGCCAAGTATTGTGTTTGTTCTTAACCATAATTGCTATTTGAGTTTTAAGGTCTCTGTTCTTCCTTTCCACAATGTTGGGTTCTGGGTGATAAACAGGACTTAGAAATTGCTGTATATCCAAGCAATATGTGAGTTGTTGCATCACAGCAGATACAAACTGCGTTCCATTATCGCTAGTGATTCTGCGAGGTAACCCATATCGTAGGAAAACTTCATTTAGCAAAGTAAGTGCACAATTCTGTGCTGTCGCTTCCTTTAGGGCAAATACTTCGACAAAGCGTGATGCAGTATCTTCAATAATGAATATCCACTTTTCGCTATTGGGTCCCTTAGGTAGCGGACCAAACAAATCTATGGAGAGTACTTGAAATCGTTGACAATTTGCGGTTGTTTGAAACAAACCAGTCGGTTTTTGGTTAGTTGGTTTGTATCTTTGGCATTCAATGCAGGATTTTACGTATTTAATTATATCCTTACGCATTCCCTTCCAATAGAAAGTGTTTTCTATTCTCTTTAATGTTCTTTCTACACCGAAATGACCAGCTGTAGGTGAATCATGATAGGATTTTAGAATATTGTTGACTTCATGTTTTGGTGCCACCAATTTCGCGTTATCATCCTCCTGATCAGGTGTAAATCTGTATAGAACTCCTTTGTGAATTAAATAACCTCTTTTTGACCAGTGTTTATTATCTTCAGAATCAGATTGGTCTTGTAGGGCTTTTATTATAAGGCAAAGTTCTTCATCTTTCTTTTGCTCGTTTGCCATATTGTCTTCATTTCTTCTTGGTATGTCGATTTGAATTTGACATATTTCACATGCTTCTGTATGATTGTCACATGGAGGCCGGGATAAGCTATCGGCGAGAACATTTGTTTTTCCTGGGCTGTATTTTATCTCAAAGTTGTAGGGTTGTAATTGCAATGCCCATCGTGCTAGACGGCCTGTAGGTGATTTCAAGTTTAACAACCATTTCAAAGGTTGGTGATCTGTGATTGTAAGAAACTTGGCACCCTCTATATATCCTCTAAATCGTGATATAGCCCATACAATTGCCAAAGCTTCCTTCTCCGTTACTGTGTAGTTACATTCAGCCGGTGTGAGAAGACGACTAGCATATTCAATGGGGTGTTCATTCGAATCCTCCCCCTGCACCAAAGCTGCCCCAATGGCATAATTACTGGCATCAGTTTTTATTGTAAACGAAGCTTCGTACTCTGCTTGTTTTAGTACTGGTGCTGTAGTTAATGCTGTTACCAAAGCCTGGTATGCTTCTTTTTGTTCTTTATCCCATTTCCAGGAAGATTTTTTCTTCGTTAAATTAGTTAGTGGCCTCGCCACTTCTGCAAAGTTTTTTATGAATCGTCTGTACCATGAAGCCGTTTGCAAAAAGGAAATTAACTGTTTCAGGTTTTTAGGCTCTGGTCTGTTCATAATTGCAGATACTTTCTCTGGGTCAGTCTTAATACCCTCTGGTACTATAAGATGTCCTAAGTATTTGACGTTAGAACATCCAAACTTGCATTTCCTTCTATTTGCTCGTAGGTTATACTCTCTAAGTTTCGTAAATACTTCCTTAACATCTTGAATATGTTGTTCAAATGTAGGAGATCGTATAATTAAATCATCGAGGTAACAAAGAACGCATTGTGCTCGCAGTCCTTGTATGAATTTGTCCATGAGCCGTTGAAAGGTAGCAGGTGCGTTGCGTAACCCGAACGGCATACGCTTGAATTTGTACATTCCAAATGGTGATATAAAGGCAGTTTTGTCTTGATCATCTGGATGCACTTGTATTTGCCAGTAGCCTGATTGTAAGTCAATGGTTGTCATATAAGGCATTGCTTTTGCTTGATGTAGCAGATCATCAATACGAGGTAAAGGATAGCGATCTGGTATAGTTATTTCGTTTAACTTTCGATAGTCAATACATACTCTAACATCATCGTCACCTTTTGGTACTAAAATGACTGGTGCACACCAAGGTGAGTCGCACTCTTCTATGATATCATTACTAATCATTTCATCTAATTTGATTCTTAGTTGTTGCTGTCTGGCTGGCGATAAACGGTAGGGTTTCACCGCTATTGGTTGATGATTGCCTGTATTTATTCTATGTTCTGTATGACAAGTAGGTTTACCACTAGCTTTGAATATATCTTCATATTCTAACAATAAATCATTGACCTCATCTTGTTCAGTGTTTGATAGTGTACTATTATCATTAGGGTTTAGAAATAAATCAATAGAATACAAGGACATTGGATTTATTGGTAGGTAATCAATACGTGGATCTACACTTAAATTTGGATCAGCTGGTTCACGCGGGCGTGTTGGCCTCGGAGGAGTATCAATTTTAATCAGCTGCCAACTTGGTATCTTTGGAGGAGAACAGTTATCTTTGGGCCTCGGTGGAAACGGTGGAGACGGAGGTGTGGCCGGCAATGGACTAATCATCCTTAATTCATTGGCCCATTGGAGAAATTTGGATATTTCATCCTTCTCTTCAGATGGCTTCTCTTTCTCGTCGAAATTCAGCTTTTTTGCCGCTTTAGTCTGTATTGTTATCTTGCTGTTGTACAGCCGTATGAAGTCAAAATGCACCTCTGGATTATCCATATAAATCCAGGCTCGTTGAGCTGGAAGAATAGCCATCCCAATTTGCTCCTGGAAGTCGATTCCCAGCAACGTGCGGTTATCAGCAGCGATTGGAATGACGCTCAAAGTTATAGGGAATGTCCGGTTTCCAAGGGTAATTTCGATTGTTGTTTCTAGTAATTTCGTTTTTATTATTTCGCCAAGCGCCATTATAACATCAGCTTCGTATTCAGTAAATTTTGTGCCCTTTTCGAGTAAAAATCTATAAAGCTGCGTACTAGCGACACTGGTCTTTGCTGCTGTATCAATATGGGCATAGCCCTTTTCTCCTTTTATGGTCACTTCAATGGTTGGCAACTTCACGTTGCCCTCCAGTAGGCGTACTACATCTGTTTTATAAAAAGCCACCGGCTTTGGTGGTGATTCTTTACTCTTGCAGTTTGAGCAGTTGCTTCTGAATACGCCAGGTGCGCCACAGCCGTAACAATTTATAATTGGCTTCTTCTCTTCTGGCTCCTTCTTGTTTTGTTCTGCTGTCGCATTTAATTTAGTTAGACGCTTCCTGCATTCATCGATAAGATGACCTTTTCGGCTACAAAATAAGCAACGTTTAAACTTGCTGCCTGTTGCCACAACAGCCGTAGGTTCAGTCGCTGGCTTGGGTTTCTTCTCTCCGAGGGACTCAAAATGACGAGCGCGTTCTAACAGTTGCGAGAATGTTTTGAAGTCGGAACAGGCGATTTTCTCTTGTAAATCAAGTCTGAGTGTTCCGTAAATCAAGTCCAACTGTTCGTCCTCTTTGTATTTTTTAGGTGGAAACTGTCCAATTAATGCACGTTTGCGACATAAAAAAGCATCAATTGACTCATCCTTTCCCTGGGGTGAGTTAAATAACTTTATATAAATTTCGTGGTTCTGAAGTTCTGGAGCAAACGCAGCACGAATGCTTTTTATTGCCATTGCCCAAGTCTTTGTTTCCGCACGAACCCCTTGCCACCAAGTACTGGCATTGTCTTTAAGCAACAGAGGTAGCCCTGACAGTGCGTCGTCATCCGATATATTGTCAATTTTTTTATATATCTCCACAGCAGTTACAAACTCCTCCACTTTACTAAAGTCTCGTTCACCGTGGAACTTAAGCGTACAGCGCGTAAAGTTTTTATTTGCCATTGTATTTGGTATACGATTTAGTAGCTGAGTAAATTGTTCGTCCGTTAATTGAACTGGAGCTGTCATTTTGACGTCTTCTTCATCTACCCTCTCTGGATTTTTTGAGTTTCTACGTTTTGTCATTGAGCGTTTTGATATTGCTTTTGAAGTGAGTACAACAATGTCAGCTGTGTACTACCAAAAACTGCTCTTTTGAAGTTTTAACTATTTTCCGTTGGGCGCCACAACGAAGGGTGTGAGTGAAACGCCAACATGTTCAGTTACAGTATATTGTCGGAAAGAACAGAATTACAGAGTTTCAGTGTTTAACTTAATTATTTCAGCACTTTTACCTATCATCTATAAGCATCAGAGTGGACTGCAAGTGGCTATCGCACTCCTAGCTATAAGCATACGTAGGTAGGCGTTGAGAGTGGACTGCAGGTGGCTATCGCACTCTATTGCCAAGACTGTACCAGGAGGACTGCAGTGGCTATCGCTCCTAGCGCGGTCGCTAGCTAATTGACACTGAGAGCAGGCCGCGCATCGGCTTATATAAGAATGCAGTAGTGTGCGTGCGCCGCTCGTCGAATGCATCCTTTTTAGTGTGTGCGCAGGTCGATCAGTCGGCTGAGACAGATAGTTGGTGTGCGAGAGGGAAAGTATTCGATTCCGTGCGTAGATGAATATGTCTTGCTACAAGCTACAATTATTTTACACAAGTTCGTAACTGATAATTATACAAGAAAAACACTATTATACAGGGTGTAAGGGACAGCCCTCCAAATACTGATAGGGTGCATTCAGACTATGAAAATGAACGACTTCCCATAAATCAATATTTCAGGAAAAAAATGTTTTGGCTTCCCATAGTAAATTCAGTCAGTTGATTTTGATTCTGTATGGGAAATAGTAATTTTTGGATTTTCCTGACATATGTTTCTAGGGGAAAGTTGTTCAGTTTTATGGTCTGCATGCACCCTGTCAGTATTCGGAGGGCTGTCCCTTACACCCCGTATAAATTTAATAAATGCTAAATACAGTGTGATAAAAAGGGGCAATAGTTGTATAGTATAGTTTCTGACAGCCATTATACAATTGCCGTGTGATGTCGGCTTAGAATAGCATCATTCCATTTCCTTCCAGCAGGAGTCTTAGGGACTTGAGGGTAACATGTATTGCAATTTTAGGCAAAAGGCCGACAACATGTCACTATGGCGACACACATTTTTCCTTAAAACCCTCAAATTTTTGTTAGACGTGGCGTAAATGATCGTTTATACGGCCATTTACGCTCTGCCTACCTCGCAAAGGATATAGAGGTGATGTATGTATTTATATATGTACAATACAAATGACTACCTGTGATAGCCGCAATTTGATGTGGTGATAGAATTTCGTAAATTCTAGTCGTCAAAAACCAGATACGGAAAAACACATTGGAAAATCATGAAGTGTGAGAGCCGCCAGAACTCATACTCCATTATTGAATACCAAATTTTAAAACACTTCCCGTGTTAGGTATACAATTTTTTGAAAACTTGCAAAATTTTTAAGCGCGGGCAGATTTGAACCTGCTACTTTCGCATTACTAGTGGCGACGCCTCTTCCATCTGGGCTACTGCTTCTCATTCCTTGCCCGCCAATTTTGCAAGTGTATTTTAATACCAGTAACGCGTGGCACGGCTTCATCTACCGGGTTAGTTTTGCAACTGATACCCGGCGACTAATTCTATCGATAGAGTTTCGAAGTTTTAAAAAAAAAAATACTCCAATATTCTTTGCGGAAGGTCGTTCACTTTCAACATAATTATAGTATGCAATTGTACCAATACTATTTTCTAGAGTCTGTGTGGAAAGAGTGTAGGCGTGGAAATTGAGAGCGCCTCAGTGCCTTTGTATGAGAAGTGTCATAGCAACTTATGACAAAAGTATTATAGTACCGTAGCCGAGAGAAGTCGGTTTTGACAGCTGTCATCTCCATACTAAAAGAGATGTCACCAAAGAAAAATGGACCCTCTGCCATAGTATTATCATGAATCTGACAGCTGTCAAATACGACTTCTCTCGGCGGCAGTACTTTAGTTACTTTTTACCCACACCTATTCTCTTTTCACACAGACTCTACCAAGACTTCCTCTAAGCTGTCACTGTCATATCCTGTGCTCGGTTATCAACCCCGAAATCCCTGTAAGACCAGTCCAAACAAATCAAAATTTCACTCACCCCTTTTAATATTCAAACACGGTGTCTGAAACATTTCATCCGACAAGGGGCTTGGGTTGGCAAGCGCCTTAACATAGAGTGACTCGCTGTCATTGTGTATTATGTCAGATTGGGGAAGTAGACCGTGCTCTGTCTACTGCAAAGAAGGTAGGTATAGTTCATTCGCTTAAGGCGGGGACATAATGCGAGCAAGATTTTTAAACCAGTTTCATTTAGACAATTACAGACATAAATATACATACATATATCACGCCTATAACCCCTTACGGGGAAATTCTTTTAAATTCTAATAAAATATATGTTATTGTCGAGGATCTAAAAAATAACATATACCTATCATTTACACAATTTGACAAACTTTACTCGATAGAAAAAAGAACCAAAGTTACTACTATTTGAAACATTTTTCATTATTATGTCTACAGTTTTAAAATCATTACAAAAATATGCTATTATTTAGATACATACCTTTTCTAGTACAAATACCTAAATTAGACATTCTTACGGTATATCTCTAGTTTTTATGTCGGAAAAACCATAAAATCTCGCAAAGATTTGAGTGCAAAATGAGTGTCTGTTTCTCTCTCTCGCAGCGCGAATAAAGAAACAAACTTTTCAGGTGAATCAGAGCTTTAAACAGTGCTGCGACTAGCGTAACTTGACCTCGATCATTGATACACACACATACGGGCGCGTACTGACAGTTACGGTGGTCGCGACACTATCTAAGCGTATGGGATGTACAGTCGGTTGTAGCACTTATGGTACCTGGCGTACTCCAAATAAACTAAATTATTTTTATCCAAAAATTTAAACTTTTCCTCATGATTTTCTACTGACAAAAATAATTCAGTTCTTTTGGAGTACCCCTGATACCTTATGTGCTATTACCGACTGTACCTACGTGCGTAGTTAATTGGGTGTCAGAGATTGTCGTATTTTTGGTTTGCTAGTACTGGCCCGAATGCGTATCGGATAGTACTCCTGCTACGCCAAAAGTCGTAGGATCCAACCCACAACACACAAATACTTTGTAAGTTAATTTTCAAGTATTTTTGTTTATTCGGGGTGTTTTCTATGTATAAATAATTATTTACACACACACACATATCACGCCCACAATCCCTTGCGGGGTAGGCAGAGCGCAAACAGCCGCAAAAAACGGTCATTTACGCCACGTCTAACAAACATTTGAGGGTCATTCCGAAAATTGTGTATCTCCATAATGACAAGTTATCGTCATTTGAAGTGTAAAGTCTATTATGGATTTAGTATGCGTCGCCGCATCTTGCTGCGGCTGTCACAGTTAGTTATTGGCATGGTGGCTGTCACAATCTGCAACATCGTCGGGTGCGAGGGCGATTCACGTGAGCAAGAGGGCTCGGCTAGTGGGTGTCAAAAATATCGTATTTTTGATCGGTCTGTGTGGCTAGCAATGATAATTATTAATAATAAATAAATAAATAGATCTCACTTGTGTAGGTATGCTGTAAGAAGTTTATTTTTAGAAGTAAACCTGTTGTGTCATGTCTGATTGTAAATTGATCTTGCGTATGTTTATTATTGGTAGTAAATTCCAATTTACTCAATAAATAAAATATATGGTATACTCATTTTCATATATTGTATTGATCTTATTTTGCGGATCTCGGGCCCACAGGGGCCCCCGGACCTTTGAAGTACGTTGTCAGAGCTTAGCTTTGATAACAGAACAGAATCGATTTGACCAGTAAACGAATAAAAATTACAGGGTTATTTTTTATTCAGTCCGGAAATTTTACATGATGATTCTACTCATGATTCTGATCAACTTTTATTATGAGGTCACCTGCGAAATCGCAAAAGAATCCAGCTGTTCCATACATTTTGTTCGAGAAGGTGTGATTTTTTCTATGGAGCGGCTGTTTCTTTGTTTATGTTTCTTTTATGGCTATTTCGCAGGTGACCCTATAATTAAAAGTTGCTCAGAAGCATGAGCAGAATCACGCTGTACAATTTCCGGGCTGAATAAAAAATAGCCCTGTATATCATAGATGAGTTATGGCATATTATGGCGTCATTATTGTTTGCAAAATATAAGTTGTTTTTATTCTAAATAAGCTGATGTGAGTAGGTAAGTTCAAAAAACCATACAAAAACCTTTTGCCAACAAATGGCTATAAAACTCAACTGTTATTATTTTATAGGGTAACACTCAGCCCGAAAGTCGTAAGCATGCTATAACCATAATGGAAGTCTGGAAGTGTTTGGTTTATGTACCTACTCCATTCCATGTTTATGCAAAGTTGCCGCGTTGCTGGAGAAAATCATTTTGAATATCGAGAATATTTACCTACTTGTAGAATACAGCGTAGGCGGTCTCTCACGCATCGCCTGATTTTACGGTGTTTTAGCTAGTACCGTTTTTTTGACGAGAAGAGTTCCATGAAAAAACCAGATGTCATGGCACTTGCTGCCGCATCAAATTGCGGCTGTCTATCATGAGTCACAATACTAGTCCGGTACGGCTAGTACAAAAAAATTTAAGTCGCTTATTTTTGTATATATATTTTTCGTAAGTATTGCGTTTTGTGCGTCTGTAAACCACATATTAGATTGTGTGTAATTTTTTACTCGTGCGTAAATTTTCGATTAACTGTGTATAATTATATAAATATTATAAAATATACCAGTCTATCTGACAGTTTACACAGTGTAAAAACTCAATTTGAGTCGTTTTTATTAACGGGCAAGCACGTACATTGTCACGTATGCATTTTTAAGTTGATCAAAATTATTGGCTCATAGTCAAATTTACACGTTTTTCTATCAGGTCGCAAAAGATACGCACATAGCAAGCAAGTGCAACGCGCGCTCATTATTTTCACACTAGGGTTATTTTAATATAGTTTTATATCAGTTTATCAGTGTTTATCATTTATCAGACTTTCGTTGGGATATCCCCGAAAAGCAATCGAAAGTATGTTAGCATATTCCCCAAATGACACAAAATAATAAATTGGGTTCGGCCGATGGTCCAGACACTAAAAGCCATAAAAAATGGTTTAACTTTAATTGACACATAAAAGTTGGCCGTACTGGACTATACCGTTCGGTGCGTGTGTCGATTTACCTAACTACATGAACTCCAAACAAAATCATTGTCAGCCTTTCTTTCATATGGGAGGTTATTTTTTTATTGTATCTATTGTATTTTTGTTGGAAATATTAACATCCATTTCTGACATTCTAATCCGTACTTCTGTATCCGTACTAATATTATAAGTCTTAGAGTTTGTGTGTGTATGTATTTTTGTTACCTCTTCACGCTCAAACGGCTCGACCGATGTGCATGAAATTTGAAACACAGGTAGAGTATAACCTGGAATAACACAAAAGCCACCTTTTACCGCAGGAAAACAACTATTACAACGGGAAAATGAGTGGCAGCAGCGGATGAAAGCGCTGGGCGTAAATATAGAACAGAATAACAAGGTGATATTTTTGCAATTCCTTGCACGTTTCTTTAATTGAGCTAACATTTTCAATTTACGTCACGTCCCTTGCCCAACGATTTCCGAAACCATTACGTATGCATTTGTGGTCTACTTGTTTGTTTGTGGCTTTGAACTTTTCGCTTCGGAGATTTCTGTGTAATTGTTGGGGAAAACAATCCTTTTGTAGTCATGTTTTTGACAACAGGCGAGAAAAGGTGGCAGTACAAAACTGGACCGGACGATAGATGGGACGGAAGGATCTTGAGCGGTGGTCACACGTGTCGACAAGCGCAGCCTCATATCAGACGCCCTTAGTAGGATGCACTTTGTCTCCATTTGCCATCGACGCCTCAAAGGCCTGGAGCCAGAAGTTACCACACCTGCATCATCACGTTTCATGATGTCAGCAGCTCCACTGGACATCAGCGCAACTTAGACTTCTCAATCTAACCCTTTAACGGGCAGACCATGTCCAATTTTTCCATTGGTTTTGAAATCTATTGCGAATAGTTAAGGTTCAATCTAGGTGGGAACATTCTTCCCATCGCCTTATATAGGTTTAACGCATCCTCAAAGCCAGTTGACCTTCAGCAAACCTTGCAGTACCAGAAACAAATACGGTACGACATGTACTCTTATCCTCGGTCGGCACATGCGATGCTGAGTGCCGCACTCAGCATCGCATGTACTAGCTGTCGCTGCTGAGCTACAACTGTCGAGCGTGTAGCCTGATCTTCTTCAGCAACATGCCTGCTAGCCTCACCGCCTGCCTGCACGATGAAACATCAACTGCTTCAAGAGATCATCGGGTAAACAGCGTCTTCGACACTCAAAAACGGGGAGTGATGAGACCTGAAAAAGTCCTGAAACGCCGTATCGAAGTGTTTCCGCCTGTCTCTCTTTTCGTGTAGGACACCGAGTCGTCCAACGACCTGATAAAGTCTGTCAGTTTTTGTTTCAATTGCCTACTACTAGTAGGAGGTTTCTGATATAGCTGTGTAACGACCAGACAGCAACCGCGACTGACGGCTTAACGTGCCCGCCCGAAGCACGGAACCATTTATTTTTCGGACAATCAGGTGGTTCACCCGGCAATGTCCTAACCAGACCGGGCACATATTCACAAAGTGATAAATATCAACTTTGTGAGTCTCCAAACCAGAATTGAACCCGGAGTCTATGCATCGCAGGCAGTCACACTACCACTGCGCCACATCAGCCGTCAGTGTTTCCGCCGATCGCTATATAAACAACTTCCAAATTTGTTCGGAACAGTTGATCTTTTGGTTACATTACTCGACCAGGTGGGTAGTTACCTTTTTCCCCTGGCCTCATTATCACTCCTCCTAAAAGCTTATTATGGTTATGTGGATAAGTTTGGGTCTCTGTAATTGTCTGTTATTTTATTCGAATAAAATGGTTTTGAAACCTTTCCTGCCTCTTTAAGCATGTCAAATGTGTAATACATTAATTTAAATTTACATTTCATGTATACGCTTCACTTAACTGTCAAGCCCATGCCGTTTCTGCGGGTAGGAAAGTTATAAATTTTAGCACATACCTACATAAACACATAACAATAGTAGGGGAGCGTTTCAGGTAAACGATTATATTTTTACTCGGTAGGTTATTATGTTTTGTAGATTACATGTCGCTGGACGGGACATGAGCAATTTTATGTTACGCGGATCTATTACTTTTTTATGCCGAAGATTTAGCGTGAGCAAGATTTTTAACCCAATTTTATTCAGACAATCACAGCCTTATAAATCACAAATTAACTATATGTATTAAAAATTCAGCTAAAATATATGTGTTTGTCGAGGATCTAACAGATAATAAATATTATTGTCAGTTACACAATTTAACAGACTTTACACAATTGAAAAAATTCAATAAAACCACTATTTGTTTGTTTTTTTAATATTATATTTACAGTTTTTAAGTTATTACAAAAAAAACATAAATAAGGTACATACCTTTTCTAGTACGAATACCTAAATAAGACATTGTAGCGGTATTTCTCTAGTTTCTATTTGTAAAAAACCGTTAAATCTTGCGTAAACTTAAACGAAAAATGATTTTATGTTAATGAAAATGAATAGAAAGGGACAAACTTTTCAGGTGAATTAGGGCGTTAAATGATTTCAAATCTAAATTCACACTGTAGTATACTTATCATAAATAAAATTTTCATCCCAGTGCGTTTTGAGGCACCGTAGAGGTACAATAAAATAACAATCCCCATAGGACGGAAGAATACATCTATCTTATCTCTTTTTATCGATATTACCACGCTTCAGTAATTCAAAATAACTCCACTTAGATTCCCCTACTATTATTACGTATTCAGAATCCGGACAGACTCTGAAACATGCTAAAATCAGAGCGGAAAAATTTAATTTACCTACAAACATGCGCTTCTCAGTTCCACCCTCATAATCTAAAGCGATTTTGTATTAACCACGTCATTAAAACATGTTTTTTAGTTCGAACGAAACAAGCAGCTTAAGGAATATACACGCTGACTTTTATGATGCCTATACAAGTCGTTTTTACTCATATACTCGCCAATCCGCCTGCCAAGCGTGGTGAGTATGACAATACCCCCCTAATAGAGGGAAACCCAAGTCCAGCAGTGGACTGTTGTGGCTTTTAATGTCAAATGTAATACAAGTCGTCTGACAGACGCATCCGTAATCGTATTTGTATGGAAATAAGATCAGTATTCGAAACTTCTATTTCACTGACAGACGCTTGCGTTACAGTGCGTCAAAGATACGCAGCAACGGACGGTAGGAAAGAACCGCCGTAAAAGAATGCAGGTAAACAATCTTACTATAACTGAGTGACAGCTAATGTTTATTTTCATATCTGTCACAGGGTAAAATGTTGTCCCTCCATATCACAATTTCTCTAAGTACTTCGAGGCTTTTCCAGTTTCATCAAATTCTCCCCCTTTCTACTTGGTAATTAGTTTAATGTGATGATGAGAGAAGGGAAAGAGATTCAAATTGGTTTCACACACTTTTAACTCGCTGAAATTGGCTCGTTCTATTTTACGTATACGGTCTAAGGTATATTATTTGGCAAAGAGCAATATAGTATAGTTAAAATTAGTTTTAATTGTTGCATTGGTTTTTCCTCACAAAAATAATTCTAGCACTACCGACGGGTTGGCTGGAAGATCTCTTCTTAGAGATAAGCTCGCCTTTGCTCACACTATTTTTCGTTTGTTTTTATGCAATATATGTTTGTTATATGGTTCATGATTTCAGACCTTCAGGTTGGCAGTCGTGACTTCAGTGGGTCACTGCTCCTAAACGCAACTGAGAGCGGCTGGTCCGTATGATGGTGGGTATAGCGCGCGGGTAAGATTTTTAAAACCGATTTTATAAAGACAATAAGGGTCGAATTATATTAAACTGCTTGACCGCTGCGGCGCTTAAACGGTCAGGACGTTTGTCGCGAATGGACAAGGATTTTTTCGCAGCGAATTATATTGTATAACACACATCAATAATACTCAATTGGTTCGTATAATTAGTTGCATGTTCTTGTATTGTTATATTGCTTTCACGACAATGCGGCCAAGCCGTCTATAATCCGGCCCTTACAGCCATAAAATTCCAAGAAAATACATGTTATTGTCAAGGACAACAGATACTATCAGTCACACGATAGGACAAACTTTACTTGATAGATTAAAAATCTACTTTAAAACCAGTTTTATTTTAACAATCACACTAATAAAATTGTAAAGAAAATATTTATTGCTGTCAACGATCTAACAGATAACATATATCTATCAGTTACACAATTTGACGAACTTTACTCGATAAAAAAATAATTCAAATTGATGTTACTTTTATTAAAAACTTGCAAAATTTTACCTCGATTTGAATTTTTTTAATATTATGTCTACAGTTTTCAAGCTTTTACAAAAAATATATGCTATAACGTCGATACGTACCTTTTCTAATACCTAAATTAGAATTTTTACGGTATTTGTTTAGTTTCTACATCGGAAAAAAATCTCGTGAAAATTTGAGCGCAAAATGAGTGCCTGTTTCTCTCTGGCGCAGTGCGAATGCGTGACAAACTTTTCATAAAAAAACAGGACCTACAGATCTACAAATTCTGAAAATATGAGATTTTTTTACTTAATCCCTTTATTTTGTGTCAGTACCCCGCGGACTGAAACTAGAAAAACGTGCTGAATACTTTTTTATATTGATGGCAGTCTTACCTTAGTGGCCCAAGGGTTAAGCCAATAAAAGGTTAGGCTTATCGGGGTAGATGACAACCTGAAACAGAAATAAATTTAGGTTTTTCGAGGAATTTGAGTTCAAAAACTAAAAAACATATTTTTTCTTATTTAGTTCTGTCTACTCTACCTAAATCTGCTGCAACGATAGGTCTAGACCTAATTAAGACCCGTGTTTTTTTATTCTATAAAACTAGAAATAAAAAAATTATGAATCATTTAAGTCATAGATAAAAGTAAAGGCGGCTAAATACCATATACATATAAATCACAAATTACTGTTCTTAATTACTATAATACTAGCGTTTCTGCCCGCGGTTCCACACGCTGATTATTTATTCGTACGGAACACTAAGTCAACGAACAACTCGACAAACAGAATTAAAACTTTTTAATAACATCATTATTTTATATCCTTAGGCTTATAACATTTTTGAAAACAGATATACATTTTTAACTATCAATTTCCATACAAATTTTATTCTCCAATGTAGAAAATGCTGAAACGCGTATTTGGTAACTCTAGCTTCGTAATTTAATCCCAATTTTAAAATATATTGCCTCAAAGGTCCATAGTTTTTAAGCTGTGCGCGTTGATGAATGAGTCAGTCAGTCTGTCTGTCAGTAAGGATATTTGTTTTTATAAGTATAGATATATATTAATTCGCTAGGCCATTAGGGTACGTGCGAGGATTTATTTTCTAGACCGCGGAAAAAAGGCCCGCTTTTTCTGTTTAATTACCCAGAGGCAGTAAGCAAAGGATAGTCTAATGGGTTTCTTATGTGCGCACCGTGGTTGTTTATCTAACATCTATACATATAATAAAACAGAAACGAAACCAATTCTGTACATGAAATAGATTCAAAAAAGGGTTTTTGCTTCTAATTGTGTTCAAGATACAGACATCAAAACAGAAGTAAAATTGATTTTTGTCTGTTTGTCTGTTTGTCTGTTTGTCTGTCGGTATGTTTGTTATTCTTTCACGTAAAAACTACTGCACAGATTTCTACAAAATTTTATACTGTGGTAGCTTATTACCCGGGTCAACATCTAGGATACTTTTTACCTCGAAAATATCTTTCATTCCCATGGTAAAACACAGTAACTGGTTCCGCAAAGCGAGTTCCTAATTTTTTTCCTAAAAAATAATATAGATGTCGCTGTTAGTTTTGTAAAACGCGGTATTGACCACGTATTGACTGACATACGATCTGGCCATCTAAACGACCCCGTGAAACGACCTAACCAAACAAAAAACAAACAATCACACATTTAATCCTTGCGGGGTAGGTTGAGCGTCAACGGCCGTAAGTATTTTATCGCTATCGCCACGTCTGACATATATGCGGGTCGTTCTAACTATTACAGAAATGTTTCGGACTTTTACTTTGACCTTTGGTCATGGTCAAGGTATGTGATGGAAGACAGATGAATTGTGATATTTTCTTGAGTTTGCACAACTATTACTCATCACAATAAAACAATTTTAAACGGATTTAAGTTATGTTTATTGTGGAAACGTAGGAATTGTGAAATCCAAAATAAACACAACTTAAATCCGTTGAAAATTGTTTTATTGCGAAGACAAATTATGATTTGGGTAAAATTAGTTATTTTTTTTACCACTACAAGAGGCCGTTGGCCTGAGTTAGAATAATAATAGTTTTAATTTTAACTCGACATCTCTACGTGTAACCGAGATAGTGAGTCTTGAAAGACAGACAAATGGACAACAAAGTGAGTGAACCTATAAGGGTTCCATATTGCGGCCTAAAACCTATTTACCAATAAAGTTTTTATTTTAACTCGATATCTCTGCGCATTCCCGAGATAAAGCGTCTTACGAGACGGATGGACGGACGGACGGACAACAAACTGATCGTATAAGGGTTCCGTTTTTTTGTACGTTTCTTTTTGATGTACGGAACCTAAAAAAATATAAATACCTTCATTAGGTAGAATCAAAAATGTTAGAGTTAAAATTTGTTTAAAATTACTTCATAGATGTCGCTGTTAGTTTTGTGAAACCCGCTAATGAAATGTTTTCTCCAAAATTATATAACAAAGCCACTGACAGGCGGCAAGTTTTTTAAAAAATATAATAATATAGTATTGTAAACTATGCCGTGTGATGCCGACTTGCAATAGCATCACCCCATTTCTTTTCCGTGGGAGTCGTAAGTGGCGACTAAGGGACTTTCACATGGGCGATGGGCTGACAACCTGTCACCATGGCGATACACAATTTTCCGAATGACCATCAAATATATGTCAGACGGCCGAAAAAACGGACATTTACGCTCTGCCTACCCTGCAAGAGATAATAGGCGTGATATACGTATGTAAGTATAAACTTGGGCAACGGATATTCTGATAGATTTTCTTCAAAGATAAATCTTTTTTTGTGAAGTGGCGCCACTATCGAGGTCGTTCACGGTTACACTCACCTTAAACATTTTTGCAGAGATCAGAAGGCAAGGAAGGATTGCACTTGCTGTAGTATCGCTGCCATACTGCTTCCAGGAGAGAAAACGGCGCATACAACTTTCAAAATAACAATCGATTTGGACACAAACGATACTCCAATATGTGCTGTATCACGTAATAGTTACAAGGCAAAGGTTTTCTGATATTGTTGTCTGGTATTTATGTGACGAGTGTAGAAGAGGTAGAAGCTATGGATAGGACTTTGAAAGACATACGCAGAGATAATAGGGCCATGGGCCATATCACTGTTCTTTTTTCCAGTGACTTTTGCCAAACACTTCCAGTTGTTACTCGAGGTACCAGGGCTGATGAGGTGAATGCCTCACTAAAATCATCGGCTCTTTGGCCACAAATTCACAAGCTGACCATGACGGTGATCATGCGAACCCGTCTCGGAGGTAATCCACGGGCTGAAGAGTTTTCACAAGCTTTATTAAAACTCGGCAGAGGTACTTTACCAGAGGATAACGGTCAAGTAAGTCTGCCTGAAACGCTTTGCCAAATAGTTTCTGGTCTAAAGAGAATCATTTCTTCTGTGTATGGCGAGCCTTCCTTCCTTCAAAAGAAAGATTCGTAGCTACGTGGAAGAGCTATTTTTGCACCCAAAAATGATCAGACTGCTTCAATAAACCATACCATTATGTCACAAATCACTAGGGATATGGTGGTATACGCGTCAATTAACACTGTTATGAATCAAGACAAAGCCACTAACTACCTAATAGAATTCCTAAACTCCTTGAGTGCGAATGGTCTTTCTGCACACCAAATATTACTTAAACTTGGTATTCCTATCATGCTTCTTTGCAATCTCACTCCGCCAAAGCTGTGCAATGGAACCAGACTGAAGATCTTAAGCTTAAAGATGAATGTATTCGAGGCGGATATTTTCACTGGTTGTGGCGCGTATACCACTCATTCCCAACAACTTTTTATTCCAATTTCAGGGCATTCAGTTTCCCGTCAGCGTTTTCTTTGCAATGAATGTAAACAAATCGCAAGGACAGACGCTGAAAGCCGCAGGCGCGTAGGTCTTACGATTCCCTGTTTATCACACGGGCAGCTATATGTCGCTTGCTCTCGAGTCAGTTCTCCTGAAAATTTGTACGTTTTAGCACCCGATGGTAAAACTACCAAAGTAGTTTATAATGATGTTTTGTAGCTGATGTCCATAGTATCAAAACCAAGTACCTAACCGAAAAACAAGTTAACCAGTACCTATTCAACTTCACTAACTCACAAGTCACTACACCATGCGTACGAAGTCGCGGGCAACAGCTAGTTATGCAATATAAGTGGTTAAGTAATCACTAGAATATGAAAAAATAAAATATTTTTTTGGGTTTGTACGACAGAACGGCTAGATACAGTCATGCTCAAGCTGGGTTAGATAGTTTCGACTTTATACCGTATTTATGTCGTGCGCATAAGGCTTACATTGGCGGTTCGAGTGTCTAACCGTACGTGAGCTTGACTGTACGTAATGATGGTTTGTACCTACTCACCTCAACTATTGGCACAGCACAGTGCGCGTGCGAGTTCATGATAATCCTCCTATGCCTCTCCTTGTCGCACTTGCCAGTAGCATTGCGAGTGCGACGAGGAAGAACATATTTCAGGATGCTCATGTGAACTACTTCTCTGTGATCGTAGCTGTGACTGTGGCAAATAGTCAACAGTGCAAAGTGATTGCTTTCATTAAACCGGGGTATCGGGGAAACACGCTGGCAACCCTAAAAGCAACCGTGTGATCTGCTTAGCCACATATACAAACAATGAGAATGCCTGGTTGCGTATCGTCTTACGAAAAATAATGACCTGCAGCTCAGCCCGGACCAATCTGACTTCCGACCAGGAAAACCCTGTTGCAGTCAGGTCTTCAACCTGATTGAGTTTATAATGGGTCTTGTGGATCTCAGTGCAGCAAACGATATGGTCTACATAAACCGGCTTTTATCAAAAGTAGCCACCTTTACAACGGACCGCAAATTGCACCTTGATCGCTGAACTATTGCAAAACCGCCGGCTCCATGTACTCTTTGACCATGAGAAAAGCAGATGACGAAACAAAAAGGAAGTGGTTGCCTCAAGGAAGTGTTCTTGCACCCATTCTGTTTAACGTATATGCAGAAAACCAAACAACCTCTTTAAGCACCTCACACTACCTGCATGCGGATGACCTTGTCCTAACTTTCCAGGCTAAATCCTTCATGGATGTTGAACAGCACTTGACTGCAGCCGTGGAACAGCTTCATGACTATTACGATTGAGATTCCTTGCCGACCAACCTTTCCGAGACAGTCATGCGAAAGTCATGAGTCAATGCAAAACACCTACGCATTACTTGGTAAAGAGAAGACAAAGCACACAATGATAACTCGAAGTATCTTGTTTATATATTAGACAGGTCCTTAAGATACAAGGGCAACTGCAACAAAGTGAGAAGCAAAGTTACCGCCCGAAACAACAGCATTCGACGTCTTACAATCATCCGTTGGGTTGCAGTTCCCCACGTTTTTTGCACGAGCTGTTTGGCACTATTCTATTCAGCTGGCGAGTACGCTTGCTCCAGATGGGCGCGCTCAGCACACGCAAGGAACGTGGATGTTGCCCTAAGTCGGTTTTCCCACTTGTCGTCCGTCGCTGCGTATTTTTAACGCACGGTAGCCGTATTTGTATATAAGTAAGATCGGAATTCGCAGTTTCCTTTTGTCTGACAAGTGAAAGACCCGCCTAAATGAAACATGTCGGGTGGTTACGGGCACGCTGAATCCAACACCCCTCAGCACCGTGTAGGTACTTTATGGCTGGAATAGCACCGCCATGTGTACCGCATATTTAAAAAATTGCCGATCAACTGGTGAATTTACTATGGGAGATCCAATTTATATTTTTTTTTCATACTTTTACCTATGTTCCATAACAAAAAATGTTCAATTTTATGAGTACCTTGACCTCCTGTCGACTTGACATACCTTTTTGCTACCCCTGTAAATAGGGTGACATTTTACAAGTAACTGCTGCTGGTGATTAGGAATAACCAAGGAACATTTGCCGTGTGATGCCGGCTTAGAATAGCATCACCCCATTTCATTGCCGTGGGAGTCTTAAGAGGCGACTGTGGACCTCGAGGGTGTGTATTGCAATTTCAGGCGATGGGCCGTCAACCTCTCACTATGGCGATACACAATTTTCCGATTAACCATCAATTATTTGTCAGACGTGGAATAAATATCCGTTTTTTGCGGCCGTTTACGCTCTGCCTACCCGACAAGGGATAATAGGCGTGATATTTGTATGTATGTTTGTAAGGAACATAGGTTAAAATATGACAAAAACATTTCAATTTCACACAGTAACTCAAATTAGCCGGATCCAGCAAAACAACGGAAATTCATGCGGTGCGTGTGAGAACAACTCAAATAAATCGGCCGAATCTTTCTTGTATTCAAATTGGTTTCGAGATTGATCGTCTTATTATACGGATAGTCAATATAACTCCCCTTGTTACAAGAAGAGCAATAGAATTTTGTGGATTTATTTTATTCATATAAGATTATATTGTCAGTAGGTGGGTACAATTTGTACTATTTACTTAACTATTAGAAGGAAACTCAATTGCAGAATATTTTGAAGATATAAAAATTTAGAATTTACTTAGTACATATACATAGGTACCTACTTACAGAATTCTTGAATGTCACATTGTAATTAAGTTTAATATTATTATTATTAATAAAGAATTATTATTCATAAATAGAAAATCTGCCACTGAATTTTTGGTAAGAGCGCAACATAAGTAGGTAGCTACTTCAGCTTCAAGCGAAAAATAATCTGTTGTAAAAACTCTACTTATTAAGAGATGCATAGGTCACGATGACAAACAGAAATAAGCAAATCGTTATTTGTATTTACGTTACTATAGTTAAATTTCAGACGAAAATTTTAAAGTCATTTGTCATTTAGACAACCAATTCAAAACAAAAACAAGGTAATTTTTTTTTCGAAGGCATAATATCTACCTAGCTACCTATTACATTTCAGTATCAACAGTTGCTCCAACACAATGTGATAGATAGTATGTGATAGATAGATAGATTGATAGAACATAGATAAGCATGATGTTTTTTTTTTCATAACTGTAAATTTTTCAATAATTTACTACAATTTATAATGTGTTATATGTGACGCAGACTATGATGTTGAAATAGAGAATCTCGAAATTAGTTCTGAAATTCTTTCTTTATAAATTTTTTTAAATTTTGACACACACACAAATCACGCATATAATCCCTTGCGGGGTAGGCATAGCGTAAACGGCTGCAATAAACGGACATTTACGCCACGTCTGACAAACATTTGAGGTTCATTCGAAAAATTGTGTATTGCCATTGTGACATGTTTGTCAGCCCATCGCCTAAATTGCAATACACACCCTCGAGCACCCACGGGAAAGAAATGGGGTAATGCTATTCATAGTCGGCATTACATGGCGACTTTGAATTTACAATTTTGAAAATACGAGTATATACACACCCTTCAGATTACAACATTAACCTTTCTATTTTTTACTATAAAGATCAACGCTAATTTATGCTCACTTCAAAAAATCTTCTTACAATAAAACGCAAAAGTGTGAAAAAATATTTCTTTCTCAAATTGTTTTCAGTATTTTGTAACCCAAATTTTCGTGAAAAATAACATAATTAGGTATGTATGAGATAAAACGAACCCAAAATTTTTAGACAACGAACACTCTACATTATTACGGTTGTAAATAAAAAATATGGCCAAGTTAAAGGGATATTTTTGTAGGAATATTTTTGTTTGAGAAGGGATGGGACGTGATGAGAGGGCTTGGCTGACAAATTATAACTTCCTTCGTATATTTATGCCAGTTTCCGGGGCCTCGTTCGTTAGGCATCATTGTCGGGAAGTTTGGTTATCACGGTTACGCTGGCTGGCTAGATATTTAGCGGTTTTCCCACTTGACGTCCGTTGGTGCGTATTCCTGCCTGTCAAAACGACGCATTCTTCAATGCATAGTTAATGCGGGGACAGTGCGCGAGCCTAATTTTGAAACCAGTTTTATTCAGACAATTAGAGCCATAGAATTCAATTTTGAAAAAATCAGAACTGAGCACTGTTGCCGTATTGGTATGGGAATAAAATCTAAATTCACAATTTCCTGTCATCTGACAGACGCATGCGTTACGGATGCGATAAAAATAAGCAGCAACGGACATCAAGTGTTATCCCCGCCATAAACTGTCATTTCTGTAAAGTGCGGAGTAATTATCGCCACTGCTGTAATTGTTTTTTCTTAAAAAAATATAAAAGAATCCAAAAACCTCAATTTTCAGATACCTATCATCTGCGTCGATTAACAATCTTGTATGCCGTGAGGTTAACCTGATTGGTGCGAGACACTGTTGTTATTTTTGAACAAAACTCGAGTAAAGTTGAATCACACGCCGACGTCAATTATTCCGCCGTCTTTGTGGTTGAATGTTGAAAGATATAAATTTTATAATAAACTGTCCTATTTTATAAATGATTCACTTGATACGAAAGAATAACTAGAAAGTCAATTATAATTTTATAACTTTACTTAGGTAATAATAATGCAACCATACAATGATCAATATTTTCACATTCACCAGACCCGAAACAATCACTCTACGCACTGGAAGTATTAAGGCGGTGCCAACAATCCAGTGGCGCTCTCAATAGTTTTTTAATAAGTTATTATAATCACAAAGTAAGTATTGTGTTATAATCTAGAACAAGCATTTTAAACATAAGACAGACCGATTGTTGTCCTATACGTTAAGTTGATTTCAAGGTACAACAATAAGCTTGATATTGTTATGCGTCTTTATAATCACTGAAACGGAAAATGGTGGCCACCGTAAACCGTTAGGTTGATTAAAAAAATTAAAACACAATAAATAGCTTATTGTTTGTATTTTGAAATATACTTCTTTATTATTATTATCATTAAACTTTATTGCACAAAGAGTACAAAGAGCGGGCCTAATACCACGCGGCATTCTCTACCGGCCCACCAAAAGATAACTTCTTCTTTTTATAAATATATTTTATCGTATAAGACAACAATTTGCGCGTTTTTAATATAGGTTTCAGATTTGAAAAAAAATTTACTAAAAACATGTGAGTGCGCCACTGGACGGTCGGATTTCGCTCGGCGTAGGCTTAACTCGAGAAAGATCTGTTTATTTTGAGGGGAATCTTCGGTTGTATTATTTAGAAATTCTATTTCAGAAATTCACGAAATCTTACAATGGCAAATGTTCGGCGAAACATTTTCTCCAAATCTTTAGACATTGTTTAGTGGTTTCCACACGCACAAAACGATTAAGCGGTATTTTTTCGGTACGGTTTTATTGCTGAAAGAATTTGTATGAAATCAAATAGAATCGCCGCAAATCAGTGCACGTGACGCCATTTGGCGGCTGTCATAAGCGTGCGGGCTGTAAAAAACCGCAATATCCTGCGGCACGTGTGCGAACCTTATAAAGACATTCGGTTCTTAAAAGGGATTCAACAGCGTGGGCATATCTTCTTAAAACCGTACATTGTACGACTGGCTTGTCCGAAATTAAAACCATTCTTGTACGTATCAACCTTTTCAGGAGTTTTGCATTAGACTTGGACAAATGAACTGATAGAATGGCGGTATATATTTTATATGTAAAAAGAAGTCAATCAACAAGTTAGTATTTAACAAAAAATCTATTGATAGTGGTAAAGAATATTTTATCTTAAAAGTACTTAATTGTGTTACAAATTGCGCATCCTAAGGTCAATCAATCAATCAATTTATTAAACAATTTCAATATACAAAAGTGTACCCGTGAACGACCAAGACAGTGGCGCCACTCCACAATTATTTTTACTCTTCATACGAACATTCTATCAGAATTTCCGCTGCTCAAGTTTTTAGTATTATCTTTAAGTAAAGTTAGAAACTGCAAACTCAGTGAAACATTCGCTTATGACAAAAAGTGCCTAAAAACGGCCAATTTTGGTATTAATTGCCATAACTTTAACAAAAGAAAATATTTCATTGAGTTTGCAGGTCCTAAGTTCGCTTAAAGATAATACAAAAAACTTAGGCAGCGGACATACTGATAGATTTTTTGTATAGAGATTTTTTTTTGAAGTGGCGCCACTGTCGTCGCCGTTCACGAGTACACTCGCCTTAAACATTTTCATTAAATACATAAAGTACAAGCACCTTAGAACACACACACATATTATCACGCCCATTATCCCTTGCGGGGCAGGCAGAGCGTAAAAGGCCGCAAAAACGGACATTTACGCCACGTCTGACGTATACTTATTTGAGGGTCATTCGGGAAATTGTGTATCGCCATAGTGACAGGTTGTCAGCTCATCGCCTAAAATTGCAATACACACCTTCAAGTCCCTAAGTCCCCTCTTGCGACTCCCACGGGAGTGAAATGGGGTGATGCTATTCTAAGCCGACATCACACGGTATCACACCTTAGAACACACTGAACTTATATTAAAACCACAAGGTTCATTTTGCTATGCACACTAGGTAATCCTGTGTCGTGGGTGGTCCTCCCACGGACGTAGTTTTAATGCATCCGTCTGTCAGAAGAAAAACAATTTCGAATTCCCATACAAAAAACGGATACCATGGCACACTGTAACGCATGCGATTTGACCAAGTTGTTTGACAGACGCATCCATCAGTCCGTCATAGTGTGGGATTCATCTAAACAAAGCCTAAAGTAAGCATTTTTTTTAAATTAAAATACGTTATTGGCAATGCAGTTTCGGACATAAAAACATACAAGTTAGTACGTTTATACACTTATCAAATTGTATACTCAGTGGAAACAATATGGGAGGCTTTTTATTATGATTATGATGATATTCTGGACTGTAATCATAAAATTTTATTCTAATTCGAAATTCTTCATGAAAAATACCTTCATTTACCAGGAAAGTTTTCTTACTATATTATTTATTATTTTAAAGGCTTGTTCAATGAGAACACGCTTAAGGCGATTACATCAATTCATCCCACACACTTAAGTTTTGTTTAAGCAACCTAAGTACAAGCAATATACAGGGTTATGAAATTTTTTAAACTCTTTATTATTGTATTTCTTTTTTTTTTTTTTTTTTTGCGAACTTGCAAAATTTTCGAGTGCGGGCAGGATTTGAACCTGCGACTTTCGCATTACTAGTGGCGACGCCTCTTCCATCTGGGCTACCGCAGCTCATTTCTTGCCCGCCAATTTTGCAAGTGTATTTTAATGCCAGTAACGCTTGGCATGGCTCCATCTACCGGGTTAGTTTTGCAACTAATAACCGGCGACTAATTCTATCTTAACAGATTGAATGTAGTCTAAGCGATGAAAACCAGCGATAAATTGAGTACCAAATTTTTAAAACACTTCCCGTGTTAGGTATACAATTTTTGCGAACTTGCAAAATTTTCGAGTGCGGGCAGGATTTGAACCTGCGACTTTCGCATTACTAGTGGCGACGCCTCTTCCATCTGGGCTACCGCAGCTCATTTCTTGCCCGCCAATTTTGCAAGTGTATTTTAATGCCAGTAACGCTTGGCATGGCTCCATCTACCGGGTTAGTTTTGCAACTAATAACCGGCGACTAATTCTATCTTTACAGATTGAATGTAGTCTAAGCGATGAAAACCAGCGATAAATTGAGTACCAAATTTTTAAAACACTTCCCGTGTTAGGTATACAATTTTTGCGAACTTGCAAAATTTTCGAGTGCGGGCAGGATTTGAACCTGCGACTTTCGCATTACTAGTGGCGACGCCTCTTCCATCTGGGCTACCGCAGCTCTTTTCTTGCCCGCCAATTTTGCAAGTGTATTTTAATGCCAGTAACGCTTGGCATGGCTCCATCTACCGGGTTAGTTTTGCAACAAAACTAAGCCAAGCGTTACTGGCATTAAAATACACTTGCAAAATTGGCGGGCAAGAAATGAGCTGCGGTAGCCCAGATGGAAGAGGCGTCGCCACAAGTAATGCGAAAGTCGCAGGTTCAAATCCTGCCCGCACTCGAAAAAATTTTGCAAGTTCGCAAAAATTGTATACCTAACACGGGAAGTGTTTTAAAAATTTGGTATTGTATTTCTTATAAATATCCTGGACAATGCACACAGTGCCATCTAGCCCCAAACTAAGCAAAGCTGGCACGATGGGAACCAGATAGCTAGTATTTTTATTAATACATATCATATATTAGGTATAACATATAACGCACACAGACTTAACACACATATCCGAAAATTGACTTAACAAATATTTGTATATTGTGGGGAACAAACCCACGACTCTTGGTATGCAGAGGCAGTCAAGATACGTACCTAAAATTAAACCTTGGCAAAAAATAACACTGTACAAGAGAGCACTTGATGTATTATGGCTTATTTCGCACTGACACTGCTGGATTATAAATGAATATAAAATGTTGAAAAAATTAGTGTGTGGTGGTGGGTACTCTACAGGTTCCAGGTTCAATCTCCAGCCGACGCAATTTTTTTAAATCTTCTCATTTTCGTTTAACAACACAATTTTTTCTGTCAGTAGGTAAAACAACATTCTAACAGCTTATCAAGATTAGTTAACCTTAACGAGGGTTACCGGCGGCGTGTAAATGACGTTTTCTTAGATTATCACCGATTCAAAGCAGTGCTACTTACTAATCATAATCCGATAATGAGATTCGAAAATTTCAAGAAGATGAAAGATAAACCAAAAGTTGCCGAGTGATGCTGATTTAGAATGACATCATCCATTTTCTTTTCCGCGGGTGTCGTAATGGCGACTAAGAGACTCGAGGGTCACATGTTTTGCAATTTTGGGCGATGGGATGACAATCTATCACTATGGTCACTATACCAAGGAGCAGTAGTTTAACTTCATACTAACGCCTGGTTTGTGCACTCACACATGCACACGCCGACCTATACGTACACGACTACTACATTATAATCTCGTACCGCTCGTGTCACAGTAAATCGCTCTGCCCCGCGCGTTTTTGTTTGAGTAATGATAACATTCCGAAATAATTAAATTAGTTTTACTAAAGTGAACTTCATTTTTAAATCAACCCAAAAAGATAACGAGCATGAAACACTACTTGTAGTACAGAGAAAATCTTTCCACCTACCCTAAATCCCGCAGAAAAGAGATCTTCTTATACAAAATCTATTATTGCTATTGTTATTAATTAGGTACCTACGAGAATTCAATGTTTTTGTTAATGGAATATATCCACAAAAATGTATAAAAATGCGAAATCTAGTACGGGCCTTATTTATTACAAAACAAAACTTTATTTGATATTTTTTTCAAATATTGCCTGCATCATTAAATTGATTGAATATGTCAATTTGCACGTAAATAATTTACCTTGTTATTACAAAAAAGTTAGACATGGTGATGGACAACGTCAAATCATATGGAAAAATGTCTATGACTATAAACGTGCGTGTTACTTTTTGTAATCACAGTTTTATGTCGTATGCTAACAATCCTGATTTCTGTGACTGCCATGTCATATCTCAGTAATGATATTGAAAAAGTAATCAATAATTTTTTTTGAAATGAAAAATCATTTTCTTTTGTGTTTTTGCATAATGTATTTTTTGGGCCTTGTTTACGCATTAATCAAATACAAGACACTTTATTTTAGAATCCTTAAAATATAAGATAGCTTATAAAATGTTTAGGTTATATTATGTTAATTTTATCCCTGACCAGCACATATTATTGAAAAATATATATGAGAACTCAATATATTAATTTAAAAACATATATTTATTTTTAACAGATGTTTCCTGAATCATAATAGTAACAATCGATTACTAGGAAAAATCATTTCATACAGATCTAGTACATATAGGCAGATTCTGACCCTTAGAAATGATTTTTTAAATTTTCATTAGATCTCTTCACCAAATCACCATCAACTCCACTTTAAGTCCTTTTCAATACTGCCAAATTTGAAAATGAAAGCCATTTACGTTGTCTTTAATTTTCTAAAGACTTTCAAAGGGCTTCTGTCCATGAAACGTAATTAACGCTTTAAAGTTTGTGTGAAATATAATTTATAATGAAATATTTTCAAGTGATTCTACAAGTGACCTGTTGAGGGCGATGACCTTGTCAATAACAACAATTCTATAGACAGGTCGTCAGTAGAACAAACTCCACGTTTTCGAATAAAATAGTTGATCCTTTAAAATACTTTAAATGGGTAATTAAATTGCTGTAAATAGCACCTACCTACTTACGTACTAAAATAAAATGTACTTTACTCAATATAGGATAGTACTATCACATATCGAGGTCATGATCAGTCATTGTAAAAAAATGTGTCACACAATTTTCCCCTTTATTATAACAATGTTGTATAAAAAAATATAAATAAAGGCACTACTTTGAGACCGGCCAGGTTAATCACACGGCATGTAACTTTACGCCAACCACCACTACAACCTAGCTTTGGAGACTAGTGTAATTTCGTCTTGAGTAGTTATTTGATCTTTTTCAGATAAGTCGGTGGTCCTCACTGTAATCAGTAGAAAATAATAATAACTATGAAACAGATAATTATGATAATCCTACTTTCATACAAGTGTCTGCTTTTCAGATTTGTACGCACTTCATTGAAAAAACTCAATTTTATGTATCTTTTTTTCCAAAAAATTATTGATTGTTTTACAAACTATGTACCTACCTAGATATTTTCATATCTCCATTGCCCAGCTTAACATTTTAGATTATTTTCCGTAGGTCATATTACAAATTAATTGAAAATTCAGTGACTGAACTATACGCAGGTGTTACAAATTAGAGATACGAAGGTGTGCGGGGTTGTTCCCCCACTGTGAAGGACTGACAGACGTGTTTTCGAAGCATCCGTCTGTCAGACGTAAGGAAATTACATACAAAAATAGATACCATGGCACATCGCATGCAATTTAACCAAGGTGTTTGACAGACGCATCTGTCAATGCTTACGACACTTGCAACCAATTTGTTTGTGAGATCAATGATTTCAAAAAGTCGAAAGCCGAAAATCTAGTAAATACTTTAAAAAAATGACAGATTCCTGTAATGAAAATTCGTAATAAATGTGTGGCTGGTTACAAATTTTAGGGATTATAGATCAGATTACAAACAAACAAAAACTTTCAGCGTTGTAATATTAGTGAAACTAAAAAACATTGTCAACGCTCTGCTGGTTTGGAAAATTGTTTTTTGAATGGAATATTATGCACAATACATAATATTTAACATTTGATGAGCACTATCATTAGAACCTATGTGTTTACAATTCACTCATAATTTGTCAGTTTCCTGGCTATGGCGTATAAAACCACAGGTTGAAAAAAAAACCGTCAGTACCCTATCAGCCATCATGAAGTTCCTCGGATTGTTTTTGACCATTGCCGCTGTTTTGTTTGCTGTGGTTGTAAGTATTTTCTAAATAAATGACTAAATAATACTGCAGTGTCGCCTCCAATTCAAAGATTCAATGGAGTATCATTTTCTGTAGGTCAAAACAATTTTTCAAAGCAGTAGACGACCACATTTAGCTTTAATTTCACTAGGATCTTTATTTAATTTTAGTCTAGTTTAGCTTAGCATTAATTGTTATTTGTCGCTTTATATTGTCCCTTGTTTACAAAAATTCATAATTATTTTAAGTTCGACCTTTTGTGTTGTCATTCTTTGTGTAATGTTTCTTTTGTGCAATAAATAGTTAATGTTAATAACCATGATTGTGTTACGTAAATCAAAGGCAACGTAGATTTTTGAGCTAGGTTGAACATTAAAGGTGGCAAGGCGTAACTTCTTATCTTCGTGTTCCACCGAGTCGACAAATGGCCCGGTGCCAAAGTTTTTCAACCTTTTTTTTACTCATGGTTTTGTAACGTCTAAGTTATCATAGACAACAACCAGGATCGGTGGCTTAACGTGCACTCCGAAGCACGGAGCCATCTCTTACGGACAGATGTCCTAACCAGACTGGAAAGTAATTGAAAAAGTGATGGTATCAAATAAGTGAGTGTCTCGCCGGGGTTCGAACCTGTAACCTTTGCACACAGGCAGACTCACTATCACTGCACCACTTTTGAGCGCAACTGTTTTCAGGTTTAAATCGCTGTGGAGTACAACGTTTCTACCAAATTATTTCTAATGCTTACGAGTATTTAAATTCCTATTTAAATAATTTGTTAGAGCCGTTATATACACCGATCCTTATCTTAATTTTTTTATATCCTGCCTTTTTATGCCTTTTCTGTGTCCCACTGCATGGCAAACGCCTCCCCTCTTTTACGCCTTTTACGGTCTCCGGTTTCTGATTGCCAGTCACGGCTACCTATCCTCATAGATAACTTTAAATTGCTTGTGCTGCTAAAATCAGTTACGCCCTTTCGTGATGCGACCAGCGATATGTGGTCGACGGTCAACCGCATGATGACGGTAAATCCACTGACAATACCATTCTCAAAGAGTTGGTATTGACGCCAGATAGATAGCCGATCGTATTGTAAATGATAAATTTATTAATACACTTGTTATAGGTCAGAGTACAATACAATAATTTTGCTAAAAAATGATTTATAGAAATAATTATTATTTTATAAGTGACTGAGAGTCATTTAAAAATAAATTATATAAAATGACAATATTTAAAAAATCAAAGAAAAAGAATTATTAGAATATTAACTCGGTTTTAATAAACTCACTTTAATCATAAAACTGGTTACTCAACAACAAAGGTTGTAAGCCAACTTCCCAGATATGATAATCTATGGCCTATGGTTGGTAGTAAATTATTATTTGGTTTATTATGCACTTACAGGGTTCAATCCCTGGCGCAAAAAAAAACAATTTACGTTTTGTACGGCGTTAACTTCATGCCACTAATCGCCTTAAAAATGGACGTTTGGTCGGAATAGGCTTCAATCAACTTTTCTATTGATTTTAATCGTAAATACATAGATATTCGGTAAAAGCGTCCTTGGCGGCTGATGCGGCGCTGTGGTAGTACGACTGCATGCGGTGCAAAGGTTTCGGGTTCGATTCCCAGTGGGGCACTTACAAAGTTGATATTATCACTTTAAGATTTTTTTCTCAGTCTGGTTAGGACATTGCAGGCTGAACCACCTGATTCTCCGTAAGAAAGATGGTTCTGTGCTTCGGAGCTGGGAGCTAACTAAGCATCGGGAGTTGCACAACCATGTCAAAGGCCTACTAGTTAGAAGACAGTTGAAAAACTTTGACACCAGGGTTCATCGGGTCGTTCGTCAACTCGGTGTACCACACGAAAAGAAGGACAAGGTAAAAAGACGTAGGCGTCCCCTAGAGTTCGCCATAAGGCTCGATCTACCCCTTTCACCTCCATTCTCACCAGCCCCACTCTTCAAGTCATCGGTCCATCCATAGATCCACTTACCTGAAGTATAGTTTAGATTTTGTTTCAGAGTGGCATGAGTCCTGGAGCAGTACCAAAGGCGGCAGTTGCTGGTCCCTATGGGCCTCCCGAAGGCGGACCACCATCTGGGCACCCACCTGGCGGGTTCCCACATAGCGGGTTTACACCCCCATCTTTCGGTAACATACCAAGCGGCATCCCAACTGGTAAGGAGGCAAAATATCAAAATAAAAGGTGTTATGTTACTGGTTGCCGATAGCGAAAACTCAGGCTGGTGATAAGGAACCACTTTTCTCACGAGACATAGGTCGAAATGTATTTTTATACTTGACTTACAAATTGACTCGGTCGGCTGGTACATTTTGTATGGAATGTTCTTTGGGGAAGGATGTTCCATGTCACCAATCCGTCCAGAGTTTTATTCTATCATTTTATTCTATCATTCTATTAATGGCTAATTCTATCGGCCACTTGTAAAATTCCACCCTTTAGTAGTAGTAACCTAACATAAAACTGAGTGATTTAGAATGGCCAGGTGAATAAGAATAAAACTGGTTAAGTACTTTACTACCAATCAATTGTATTAAAGCTCCCGCCGGCGGGGGCGCGGAGGTTCCTCATTATTGTTCCCCATTTTGAGAACTACCGACACGTGCCGGGTAGATTCAGTCCGATCCGTTGTTCCCAGAACAACTCGCGAGCGATTAGGCTGGTTTTTTGAGCAACCACACAAACTTCTCCGTGTGAGCTCCTGCTCCCCACCAATCAGTCAGATGTAGGTTTGAAAGCCCCGGGGCAAATATCGAAGAGTCTTTAAAAAAGCTTATTCTCCCGAAGAATATATATTTTTTTTATACTTTTTATCTATACAGGGTTATTTTTTATTCACCCCGGAAATTTTGCAGGCTGATTCTACTCATGATTCTGAACAACTTTTATTATGAGGTCACCTGCGAAATAGCGAAAAATAAAACAGCTGCTCCATAGAAAAATTCATACCTACTCGAATAAAATGTATGGAACTGCTGAATTTGTTTTCGTGATTTTGCAGGTGACCCCATTATAAAAGTTGTTCAGAATCATGAGTAGAATCGCCCTGTAAAATTTCCGGGGTGAATAAAAATAACCCTGTATAGTACATAAACTAGTTTTTTCCCACTGCGTTAAAGCGCGTGTAACTATTTGTAATATTATAACATAGTAAATTTTTTATCTTTTGTTTTTTACAGAATAATCAACATGGTAATGGACAAGTTCTACATCTATTAAATATTATTCTATTTGTACTTATATTTCCATTCTTTGTTAATTAATCGTGTATTAAACTGTAATTGAAATTCTAATAAAATAATCAATCACAAAATTTTACGAATATTAATCTCTTTTCAACCCTTCGAACCCGCCATTTGTATTTTTTCAACTACTGACTAATGTTTATACACTGCCTTTATTTTTCTTGTGGTAATTTTTATATTTTGTCATGTTTCTATGTTGACAATTTTTTTTATTGTATTTAAGAAGACATTTATATACATTGTAATTTTTTATTTTCTATATTAGTCGTATAACTTGATCAAAGTTTGAATAATAATAATAAAACGTCTTCTTACGTTTATATATATAGTAATTTTTTATTTTCTATATTAGTCGTATAACTTGATCAAAGTTTGAATATGCCATCAAAATTTTCGCAAACATTGAACTATTTTGAGATATCTTGTGAAATATCTCCTGCGTATGAGAATATTTGTTTTGACACTTAGTAAAACTGAAATGCACAATAACAATCTTATATTTATTGAACAAATCAGGCTAAGAGGTTGCAGTGATATGGAAACCACTCGGGCTGCATAAATATTTGCTTTCAATATACGCCATATTGCGTTCGGTTTGCTGAGGGAATGCATATGGTTGCTATTGATACGAGAAGTGGAAATAATGGGCGTGGAGGGCAAAGCTGACCTTTTCTCGTCTTCAAGTGTATCGTTAGTTTGAAATATGTCGTCAAGATAAGATAACTTTTTACTACCATCACTTTTGAATACCAAATTTCAAAACACTCACCGTGTTAGGTACACCATTTTTAAAAACATGCAAAATTTTCTACAGAGTAGATTTTGAACCTGCGACTTTCGCCATCACTAGTGGCGATGCCTCTTCTACCTACGCGGCTCATTCGTTACCCGCAAATTTTGGAAGTGTATCTTGATGCCAATAACGCGTAGCATGGCTCTATCTACCGGGTTAGTTTTGTTAAATCCTGCCTGCAGTAAAAAATATGCAAGAACTCTAAAACATTACCATGGCTATGAAAGATACCTAATAGGTTGTGAAGCCATTGCGAGGAACCACTATTTTTACTTTAACATCAATCCCACAAGTTTCAGTGTGGTTATGTTAACGTCACACAAGTTTGCAAACTTTTACTCAGATATTGATTCATGATGTCCAATAATTATGCAGTTCTCCCACTTGTCATCCGTCGCTGTGCATTTTGAATTCATCGTAACGCATGCGTCTGTCAGATGACATCACAGACGCATCCATTACGCACCGTAGCCGTATTTGTATGGGAACAAGATCAGAATTCCCAATTTCCTTTCGTCTGACAGACGCAAGCATTACGCTGCGTTTAAAATACGCAGACATCATACGACCAAAACATCTCCTCACTTCGCACCTTCCAGGAAACTTAAAAACTTTTCTATAGGAGAAATTGAAAATAATATTATTTTCTACATACATACATAAATCACGCTTATATCCCTTGCGGGGTAGGCAGAGCGGAAACGGCCGTAGAAACGAACATTTACGCTACGTCTGACGGACATTTGAACGTCATTAAAAAAATTGTGCTATAGTCACTGGTTGTCAGCCCAACACATGAAAACCTCGAACCCCTCAGTCGCCTTTTACAACACCCACGGGAAAGAAATAGGGTGATGCTATTCTATAACGACATCACACAGCAATATTATTTAATGTTGGCATGTATTCATGGCTGTGTGATGCTGGCTTAGAATAGGCCGTGTGATGCCGGCTTAGAATAACATCACCCCATTTCTTTCCCATGGGAGTCTTAAGAGGCGGCTAAGGGACTCGGGGGTGTGTATTGCAATTTTAGGCGATGGGCTGACAACCTGTCACTATGGCGATACAAATTTTCCGATTGACTCTCAAACATTTGTCTGACGCGGCGTAAATGTCCGTATTTTGTAAAAGGCCGCTCTGCCTTTAAGTGATAATTATGTGTGTATGTATGTTGGTATTCATCTATCAGTGGGCGTGAAACCCTACTCTAAAAATCCCCGGTCTTTATAGTTATACTACTATGTAATTCCCACCGTGTGATGTCGGCTTAGAATAGCATCACCCCATTTCTTTCCCATGGGAGTCGTAAGAGGCGGCTAAGGGACTCGAGGGTGTGTATTGCAATTTTAGGCGATGGGCTGACTACCTGTCACTATGGCGATACAAATTTTCCGATTGACTCTCAAACATTTATCTGACGTGGCGTAAATGTCCGTATTTTGTAAAAGGCCGCTCTGCCTATATGTGATATGTGTGTATGTATGTTGGTATTCATTTATCAGTGGGCGAGAAATCCTACTCTAAAAATCCCCGGTCTTTATAGTTATACTACTATCATCTACTATGTAATTCCCACACAAAGGATACAAATGGTGCCGGCCACAAAGCAACCACTTGTCATCCTGTCAAGTTGTTAGCGTTTCGGAGGGCAGCTATTTTCGATATACTCGTACGTACAATCGGCAACACTTTGAGTTACCCCTTCATACACTGGTCTTTCTTATGACTTTCCTGATGGCGTAGCGGATGCCTGCTACGCAAAGGGTCGTGGGTTCGATCCCCACATAACACATATATTTGTTAAGCTATTTTAATATGTTCTATGTTTGTCTGGGTGTTTTCTATGAATTATATGTATTTATTTATAAAAAAAGTATGTAAGTATTAATAGCTATTTAGTTCCTTTAGATTTGCTTAGTTTAGGCCTAGATGGCGCTGTGTTTAATTGTCTATAATATCTATTTATTTATTATTCTTAAGAACTGTCTGGAGTACAATGAAAGTTAATAATTTCAAGGGGTAAATTGATGAGCTGATGTTAGTACTAAAGTGCGCTTGTTAGTAAAGAATCTAGAATGAACTGTCTTTGAATATTCGGACAATAGCTTAAGTACGTCTTTTGTTGAACTAGCTGTCTTTTGTTAGGTGACAATTGCTGGCCCTTAGGGCTTAGCATTTCTGCGCAATTTTCGCTAGTGCCTAGACGTTTTTTTTGCAGCTTATAATCTTCATCAGATAGGCGAAGCCCACACTATGATGGACTGGAGGATGCGTCTGTCAAACACTTGGTTTTCGCATGCATTACAGTGTGCCTTGGTGTCCGGTTTTTGTATGGGAATTCAAAATTTCCTTTCGTCTGACTGACGGATGTGTCAAAAATACGTCCGTCATAGTGGGAGAACGGCCATAGCGTTTTCGACTATCGTATTTTATACCTTACAGCACGTTAACACCATGCACAAGCTCCTGCTCCTGCCGCTGCTGTCGCGAATATTGCTCGAAATATTTCCGCGGAATCAACGCGAGTGAGTGTTCACACAGTGCCTGAATACTCTTCTCGCGCCAATATAAGTGAACGAGATAGCAATACATTCCACACGCGTTTGTGCTGCCGCTCTTTGACTCGCACACGAAAAGTCGACAATCGAGGGAGCACGGGAAGTGGCAGCGGCATGATGAGTAGCAGCGCGAGTAACCTTATCACAAACTCGCGCTGCCCACTTCCCTTACTATTTCCCTGCCCATATTGGCATCGTGTGAACGTGCTATTAGAAGTTTCTCGATTACTGCAGTCAAGAAAACCTGCAAAGTTTCCTACTGCAGGCAGGCATCGCCGGCAATCAAGCCGCAGTAGCCCAGATAGAAGTGGCGTCGCTAGCAATGATAGCAAAAGTCACACGTTCAAACCTGACTGCAGTAGAAAATTTGGTAAGTTTTCTAAAATTGTAGACCCAACACGAGAAATGTTTTAAATTTTGGTATTCTAATGTTGTTTAACTCGTCTCTATGAAAACTTTGGGTCTTTGAGTTTTTTGATATACTAAAACAGTCATTCAATTTAAAATAGTGGGTTTTAAAATATTATTTGAACACACTGTACCTACACCAATGCACAACAGCAAAAGGCGGTTGAAAAACTATGACACCAATGTTCATACGGTCATTCATCGACCCAGTGTCCTACACGAAAGAAGAAGAACATCAAAAAATAAACGCTGCCCTGATTTGATTTGAAAATAGGTAGGAACGTATTTTTTTTCAATCACTGCCCTTCGGAATAAGACGGAAAACCGCGTTTCTCGGAGTCATTGCCACGGATTCGAACGAAATATGCTTTTTTTTTCGCAACTAGAGTTTGCAATCTTGATAGCCGGGTATTCGTTTTATCCGGATATCCGTCAAATTTGTAATCCGGATAGTTGGTACTTACATAATTGTTCGGATATTCGGATAGTTCCATTGTTACATTTGAGGAATTATTTTAACCAAATGATGTAGCGATGACGAGATAATGTGTACCTAACTTATCATATGATTCATAACATATACAAATTTATTTTTTCTATTACATGGAAGCACCGAGAGAATTACTATGTTTTTGCCTAATGATGGTACTCATCAATAATCAGCTTGTGCGTTATTGTACAAATATATTATAATTTCCACACAGGCTGTTGTTGAAACCCCATATCTTGAAACGCAGTCAATTGGGTTGTTCGTCGGTCGACCCATTATATTTTCAATTTCTTTGATAAGAAAGGTCTAATATGTATCTTTTATTAATTGTGCTAGGCTACTGGTGTTCCACAACGTGTTCTCTGGACGTATGTCAATCCTTTCCTTGATTTTTTTTTATTGCTATCAAACTAGTTTTTAACCCTTATCCAAATGTCTTACAGGTTGAGGTTGTGTGTTGTGTCTTACGATTTTGTACCTAATGTGGAATACCAGGCTCCCAGCTTATCTACACGAGGAATGGAAAAAACTCCATAACAAAAGCTGTGTAGCATTATTGGCCGGTTCTGCTAGCATGTAGATATTGAAGTCTTAAGTGGCACTCATCACGTGACCCAGATTGGTGTAGCAGCCTGGCCCTAAAAGAGTTTCGAGTTTATAATATTATTACAGAAATAATTTTATGCGTTTCTAATTTAGAAAGCATATTTATATCAAGAAATTCAATTAATTTAACAATTTAAATTTTCATCCGAGATATACCCGGATTATTTAAATGTTAATCCAAATTATCCGGATAAAAAATTATAATCGGATAAAACAAACCCTATTCGCAACTAAAACAACACGCTGAAACGGCCCTGACTCCTTGTCAGTGCGGTAGGTCTCACACGCACCGTATGAATTTGCTGTATTTTCCGGCTCCTATTTCGTTGACGAAAGGAGCTGAATGAAGTCCCATAGAAACGCCGCATATAGAGAGTAAGAGAATAGAGCCGCATATAGAGTAATAGTAGAGTAGAGCCAAAAGCAGGTCAAGGTACTCATGAAATTGAACCTTTTTGTGAATCTAACTTGTATAAATCAATCGATACATTTCATGTTATATGGCGATTAACTGTAATTTCGCTGGTGGCAAGTTTCATATTTTAATCAGTTTGTTTTTGACGAGAGGCTGTCACAACTTACATTTTGTTTCATCATCATCATCATCAGCGGAGTCCACTGCTGGACGTACGCCTCCCCTAGGTTACGCCATAGGGCACGATCTCCCGTTTTCGCCATCCAGTCGCTACCAGCCACCTTTTTTAAGTCATCGGTCCATCTGGCCGGATGTCGTCCAATACAACGCTTGCCGACGCGTGGCCTCCACTCGAGAACCCATTTACTCCACCGTCCGTCGGTTCTACGACAGATGTGCCCACCCCACTGCCACTTCAGTTTGCTACATTTCCAGACGGTATTATATATTTGTTTGCTGGCTGTCAAATGCCGCAGTATTATGCGGCACGTGTGCTATCCTACTGCGTGAGTCGGTAATCTCCATTGAGACGGGCTGTCAGCAATACGGGAAACACTGGGAAATTCCTTACAAATTCGCTTATATTGTTTTCAACGGCCCAACTGTTCACGTGGTTCGATTTGTTTGTTCAACTCTCAACGCAAAGGTTCATCAAAGGAATGTTTACTATTTGTGGGGTTGTTGACTGTACGATAATAGGTTTCATGTAAATACTATATAGGTACCAACTTTAGATGTGTTAGATTGGATCGTGTCAGAAATTTACGTAATAACTACTGGCACGGATTGGACATGGCCGTATGATGCCAGCTTAGAATAGCATCACCCCATTTCTTTCCCGTGGGTGTCGTAAGAAGCGACTGAGGGACTCGAGGGTGTGTATTGCAAATACAGGCGATGGGCTGACAACCTGTCACTATGGTAATACACAATATTCTAAATGACCCTCAAATGTTTGTCAGACGTGGCGTAAATGTCCGTTTTTTACAGCCGCTTACGCTCTGCCTACCCCGTAAGGAATCATGGGCGTGATATATGTATGTATGTATGGTCTGGCATGGATTGAGCATTGTTTGAAATTGTCAACTAAAAGGTCATATTTTATAGTGGAAAATGGGCTGGAAAAAGCTTCGATGACATCATACAAACTAACAATAATAATGAAAAAGCATTAAGAGCAAGTAAATACTTTTCATAGTTACAACGCTTCAAAATAAGAGAAAGAAGTTTTCAATTTCAACGTCAACGTGTTGTTACCGACGATTTTTTATTATACAACTGCAAAAGTAAAAAAAAATTAAAATAGGTAAGTACTTGGATGGTTTTTATTTTTTAGTAGTACAACATGCTATTTTCTTTTTGTGTTTTCATTTTCACTTTCGAGTGCGGCCGCTTCTTTTTCTCTCTGTTTAACCTCTGGTTGGTTGGTAAATAATGCCGTGTGGCATTAGGGCCGCCTGTCGTGCAATATAGTATTAAATATTTAAACAAATTAAAAAAAAGTAATATGAATGTGCATACAGGGTGTAAGAGACAGCCTTCCGAATACTAATAGGGTGCATTCAGACCATGAAACTGAACAACTTCCCATCAGAAAATATTTTAACAAAACGTCAAAGAAAAAATTTACTACCTCTAGGCTAGTTACTAGTTATTATTCTGGCCTCTAGTAATTGTAGTCAGCTGATTTAAGGTCAAATATTTTTCGTCGTTTCCTGACATATGTGCCTTGGGGAAAAATGTTCAGTTTCATGGTCTGCATGCACTCTATCAGTATTCGGAGGGCTGTCCCAACACCCCGTATATTTAAAAGTAATAATGTGATCCTCTTAAATGTCCTACGATCTACGAATAGGTATAATATGACAAAAAGCCAATTGGCCCCTTTATGTAACCATCTCTGGATTTCAATGCCCTATTGAGTGAGGTACCTACGAGTACCTAAAGTCTGAGTGCTCCGATTGAAAGACTTTTTGAGTTGAAAATGGATTTTCTATTGAAAGTTGAGTCTAAAATAAGCTTATTATAAAAGGAAAGTAATGGTTCTTGCCAATTTTAGAGCAGGTAGCTGTGAGACAAAAAACTTCGTATTGAAGTTTACCTACACTACATATATTTGTATTTTAACACTGTGCAAAGCGTTCCAATAAGGTTTACAACCATACGGACTTATTTGACGTTTGTGACAGCAGAGCCAAAATATGAAATTTACCCAGCTGGAGAGATTAATGTCACAAACATGTAATTGGTTCGTTAGTTTGTGAACCATATTTAAGGATCGGAGTTTCTTGAAGCGATAAAGTTTTTATCGCAGAGCAGAATTAAATTCTTATTACTAAATTGTTTACACAGCTTACGGTTATTTAAAAATAATATAAAATGATTTCCATGCTAGTGATAAATTTTAACCCTTACAGTTCGTCAAAATAATAATATGAAACCCTTTTACTATCCAAGTGTGATTTAAATACAAATCTACATTGGGACGACCTGAATGGCAAAAGGTTTAAAATTAGGTAGGTATGTGAGAAGGGTGGAATGTTCTAAGTACTTGACAGAATATAAAACGGTCCCTTTGTACCCGACACCGTTTGAATGCTTTGTGTGGTTGTTGACGTTTCAAAAACGGACTGTTAACCAATTGAAATAGTCGTTTTATTCAATTGAAAAAATCCGCTACATTCAGTTCCAGCTAAAAATGTGATACAGTTTAAAAACTGCTACCCGACTACGAAATATAAAACAGGTAGAGTATGCGTGAGCAAAATTTAAAATAACATGTTATTATAGGTTTGCTAAGACATTTCTCATGCACTAAAGCACAGAGGCGCCCTCCAATTCCACCCCCATTATCTTTCTGCTTAGACTGTTGTAAGTTTTTTACGCTATTTTTATTTCAATTTTGCTCATTGCGCTTTATACATTTTCTAACTATAAACTTCAGCAAAGAAAATCCTTTCCTACTGTTTTAGGAAAAACTTCTTAATAAACTGCTCTTTCGGTTTCAAAGGTTGTAATAGTAATTGTATGATTTCCAAAGTGGCAACACAATACGAAACAAATAACTCAACCATTTAGGCATATTGCCGCAGTGGGGCAAAAAGGTTTGTTAATCGTCACACTTTGCTGTTAAACCGGGAGCTATAGGTTGTTTTATTCAAGCCATGAATAAAACATGCATTCAAAATCGAATTACAATGTGTAAGATTAAAAGTAATCTACAATACACGTTATTGAAAACTTGCAAAATTTTCAAGCGCGGGCAGGATTTGAACCTGCAATTTTCGCATTACTAGTGGCGACGCCTCTTCCATCTGGGCTACCGCAGCTCATTCCTGCCCGCGCTTGGAAATTTCGCAAGTTTTCAATAATTGTATACCTAACACGGGAAGTGTTTTAAAAATTTGGTATACAATACACGTGTTGCAATTTCACTAAATTGTTTTACAAGTGATAATGAGTGAAAAACAACATGCCATATCACTACGAAAGGCGCGCCATTGCAAATTGAGAAAGCGAGGCGATTTATGTCAGCTTATTTCCAAAAGCTTGGCAAGTTAAATGCTACAAAATTCGCCTCGCTTCCGCTCGTGGAACACACATCCGGAAACTTCCATTGCGGTATTTCGAATGGTCTGAATATGGTATCAAAGATTTTCCGCTCAAGTTGTCATATCCCATACAAATATTTTATATCAGTCCATTTAAAGTGTAGTTTCAGAAGACATGACATAACGTACTATTCTGAGTACCAAATCTTTTATATGTCATATTTAAGATCCAACATACAGTATTGTTTTTTGCACTCACGGTGCTAATTATTTATTAAAAGCACCGGCTCTCGCTGACTTTTTCATTTTATTTTTTATTTTTAATCCAAGATGCCGTCTCTCTCTCTCTTCCTCCTTGGCAATGATTATTCCCATCTGATGGTGGGGTCTGCCTTTCTGGTTTTCTCTCTCCACCTCGTTCTGTTGGACGTATCTTCCTCAGTCACATCGCAGGAACTCATGTCCTTCCGGATGGCGTCTAATCACCTGGTCTTCGGTCTTCCTCTTCTTCGGATCCCCCGGGTGTTTATATTGTTCAATCCAACATGCCGTGACTGAATAATTTTACACTTAACTCATCATTTCAATACATGTTTTACCTACTTGTAGTTTAGGTGGACTTAAGTAAGCCAAGGTACACTTGCAATAAAATTTGCGCTATCTAACGTACCTAACATTATTCACATCTAAATAAATAAGTGTACATACATACACATAACATAAATCACGCCTATATCCCTAACGGGGTAGGCCGAGCGTTAACGGCCGTAAAACGACTATTAACACCACGTCTGACAAAAGTTTGAGGGTCAATCAGATAACTGTGTATCACTATAGCGACATTTTGTCAGCCCATCGCCTAGAATTGCAATACAAATCTAACCCTCGAGTCCCTTAGTCGCCTCTTACGACACCCATGGGTAAGAAATGGGGTGATGCTATTCTAAGCCGGAGTCACACGGCATAAATATAAATAAATTAGTGTCTACATGATAAAGCTGATAGTTTCGCCCTCACGTCATTAGTTTAGAAAACTCCATTATGCGTGACGGTCTTGCTTCGTTGGTAGATTAGAGGTATTATCCTAATCCATATGACCGCCTTATCATAATGGACGGGCGGACGCGTGAGCGACAGCGGGCGTGGGTGTCAGTATCTTCATTGAAACCTATCCAGCTGAAGAGATAAGTATATAATAATACATACATACATACATATTTCACGCCTATAATCCCTTGTAGGCAGAGCATAAATGGCCGTAAAAAATGGTCACTTACGCCACGTCTGAAAATCATTTGAGGGTCATTCGGAAAATTGTGTTTCGCCATAGTGACAGGTCGTCAGCCCATCGCCTAAAGTTGCAATACACACCCTCAAGTCCTTTAGTCGCTTCTTACGACACCCACGGGAAAGAAATAGGGAGATGCTATTCTAAGCCGGCATCACACGGGATAATAATTATCTTCATTTTATACAGCGCCATCTAGCATCTAACTACGCAAAGCTTGTACTATGGGAACTGGATAGCTGATATTATAATACATTTTATATAATTTTTATGTAAATAAATACATTCAATACATAGACAACACCTAGACTCAACGCAGATATTTGGAAAGTAACTAATATATACTTGTGCTGAGTGGGGAACAGTGGGGATCAAACCCACGACCACCATGACGATGAACAGACAGGTTCGTCCCATCCGCGACACAATCGGGCCAGTCAGGTTTGGTTGAGCTTTTTCAAGCTCTGGCCGTCATTATTAGAAAAATTTAGCACATTTTGTCTATAAGACAAATTTGTGTAAATAATTTCGGATGACAGGCATATTAGTATCAATTCTATGTGAGAGACTAATATCTCTAACTAGAATAAGAATTTGCCGTGTGATGCTGGCTTAGAATGGCATCACCCCATTTCTTTCCCGTGGGTGTCGTAAGAGGCGACTAAGGGACTTGAGGGTGTGTATTGCAAATTTAGGCGATTGGCTGACAACCTGTCACTATGGTGATACACAATATTTCAAATGACCCTCAAATGTTTGTCAGAAGTGGCAAAAATGTCAGTTTTTTACAGCCGTTTACGCTCTGCCTACCTCGTAAGGGATTAAAGGCGTGATATATGTATGTATGTATGTAGAATAAGAATTATTTATTAAATAGCTTTATGTCAGTATTTACATTTCAAGAAAAAGTACTTAAATATTACATACTATTTACCCTGAGCTAGGATCTGTATCTCAGGCAGACAAAGTCATATTTATTACTTACATAATACGTAATTTTTTATAAATTATATACATACATACATAAATCATGCCTATATCCTTTACTGGTTAGGTAGAGCGTTAACGGCCGTAAAACGGATATAAACACCATGTCTGACACAAGTTTGATTATTGTTCTATTTTACGCGGTATCTGTCAAAATTAAGATTTAAAAATATGTCATTTAAATATACAAGAAAATCTGCGATATAGCGCGGAAATCATAGACTATTTCAGACATGACATGACTAAAATAGTCTATGACATCTAATATCCATTCTTAAACATATGTTATGAAAAGTAACAGTATCATTTTTAATATCCGATAGAGTCAGTAACGTGAAATCTAGACAAATAAGTATTATTCAATGATGGAAATGGACAATAATAAACTATTTTGTTCTTGAGTTCAGAGCCCCGATTCTCTTATTTTTTAGTATTTGTAATGTAAATGACACTGAACTTCTATTGAAACTGTAATTCTAATGGTTGCTACAAACTGTTTGCGGAATTTCAAACTGTGAGCGGTATATGAAACGGCCAAAACTATCCAACTGGCGCTGTATTGAAACGCAACTGAAACGCTGTTCAATGGGAAATTTTCTAGGGATTCTCGAGTGTCATGTAGAGGTCGCTGAGCTAAATAGAAATTACGTTTCTTTACACAAAACTGTACCACTTTATAAATTATTCTTTATTTTGTGTTTATTGAACTGTTCTAAATTTATCATTGGTTATTTGTATACTTACACGAATGACACTCACTATAATAGCAAGGTGATAAGTTTATTTTGTATAAAATCAAACTAATATAACGAACACAACGTGAAACGGAACTAGTGACAAAACTATGGCTGCCGCCTGCCATATTGAGAGGTCAAAATTTCAGTTCAGCACAGCGCCCTCTGGTTTGACATTTAGAACTATCAACAGAACTGTCAACAGAAAAACTCCCATTAGCAGATTAGAATAATTGCTACTACCGCTTTCAGTGTAAACGAACCTTTAAGGTTATCAATGCGTGTCGTTGTCAGTTAGTAGTTAATCTGATAGTGGTAGCCATAATTGATTTTATGTCGCAGATAATAAGAGCGCTTTGTGCAAACCGGCGGAAAGATACACTTCGTTGCATACATACATCACGCATATATCCCTTGCGGGGTAGAACTTACAGCAAATACTTGTGCTGTGTCGGGATCGTACCCACGACCCACAGCGTAGCAGGCAGGGGTACTATCCACTACGCCATCGGGCCAGTTAAAACATAACATAATAATGTGGTGATACTTATTTTTATGAATGACCCATGAGAGGTTGCCAAATGTGGCGTAAATGGCCGTTTAGCTCTGCCTACCCTGCAAGGGATATAAGCGTGCTACATGTATGTATATATTATTATGTATTATTTAATATTCAAGTAGAAAAGTCTTGTGACATCATGGTTAGACATAAAGTTTGGATTGTGTCGCACAAGTTTTAGCATTTCATTCAAATTCGCCTGATGAATCAAAAGTTTGGTATTCAAAACTGTATTGCGTACATTCGAAGTTGTTATACGAATGTAAATACATTTTGATACTGGAGTTGCAAAATAGGTTTCAATCTAAGTTGGATTAAAACTGTCTGAATAATTCCGTTGTTCAAAGTTTAAAAGCTCTTCAAAATATACAGCTACTTATATTTTATTTGCCTCTCAGCGCGGCTTGGCAACAGCGTAACGAAATGTAAAAATCTAAGGTGGAATCTTTCGTTCTTTTCGTGTGGGACACCGAGTGTCCAACATAGAGTGGTCCAACGATCCGATGAACCCTGGTGTCAGTTTTTCAACCGCCTACTACTACTAGTAGCCCTCTGAAATGGTTGTGTTACGACTGTCGTCTTAGTAATCATAGACAGCAACATTTTTACGTGCCCTCCGAAGCACGGAGCCATTTCTTTTCGGACAATCAGTTGTTTCACCCTGCAATGTCCTAACCAGACCGGGAACATATTCACAAAGTGATAAATGTCACTATCAGAATTATTTCTTAGGGTAAACCATCCACTTGATGATACAAAATTTTTCTCTGAATGAAATTGGTCAGAATATGAAAAAGAAATTAATCTTACAAAATTACTCAATCAGCTTACGAATTCAGTTTAACAGACATGCTGGACCATGAGCGAGCGACTCTGCTCGAAAAATGTACAGTCTTAAATAGTCAATGCACAGTCAGAAAAGTAGCTAACGAATTTAATTTCTGTAAAACGGAATACGTACCTACCTTGCATTGCGTATGAGCGGAAATGAAGCGGATTTTGAAACATTCGCGACTCCCACGTAATCCGCCATGACACCAAGTGGGTGTCTCGAGAGCAATGGAAGGTTTCAGAGTGAACCGTACAACTTACCTACTGAATCCATGAAATACTCATACATACATGCATATATCGAGCCTATATCCCTTGCGGGGTAGGCAGAGCGTAAACGGCTGTAGAAAACAAACATTTCATTCAAATTCAAATTCAATAGTTAATTGCATAAAGCAGTAATACAATGTCACGTCTAGCAAACATTTGAGGGTCATTCTGAAAATTGTGTATCGCCATAGTGACAGGGTTATTAGCCAATCGCCTTAAATTGCTATACACATGTAACTTCCGAGTCTCTAGTCGTCTCTTACGACACCCACGGAAAAGAAATGGGGTAATGCTATTTTAAGCCCACATTACAAGGGAATGAAATCGTCGTTACAATCAATTCGACAATTCGAAAGTTTCGAATTAACATGTTTAAAAAATGTGATGTACTACCTGCCATATTAAGTTGGTAAGAACTTAGTATTTTAAGCCCACATTACATGGGAATGAAATCGTCGTTACAATCAATTCGACAATTCGAAAGTTTCGAATTAACATGTTTAAAAAATGTGATGTACTACCTGCCATATTAAGTTGGTAAGAACTTAGTATTTTAAGTTTTTGTACAATTATTCGTTTAAGGCTTCATTCTGGTTATCCTATGATCCTTTGAAACTTTCCCTTGCTCTAAGGTGGAGGCACATTGTTTTATATTACACTCCACACGATCATAATTTGAATAATTTCATAACCCACCTTGATTCACCGCATGAGCAAGAATTTGAAAACGAGTTATAAGCTTAAGCCTGCGCCGAGCGCTATCCGACCGTCCAGTGGCGCCCTCATATGCTTTTACCAAATTTCGCTAAATCTTTAACAAATATCAAAAATCGATAACGGGCAAATTGTTGTCCTATATGATAAGTTTATGCCGTAAATCAACAATGAGCTTTTTATTGGGTTCTTAATTTTAAATCACTAAAACGGAAAATGGTGGCCACCGTTTTAATGTTACCGTTATTATGTCACCGTTATAATTACATACATGTCACCGTTAAAATTACATAAAATGTAAAGCTTATTTTTGTACCTTAAAATAAACATATCGTATAGGACAACAACTTGTCCGTCTTAGATTTGGAATGCTTGTTCTAGATTTTATGAAATTATTAAAAAACAGGTGAGGGCGCCACTGGACGGTCTGCGCCGCCTTAACCTGAGGAACATTCTTTAGTGAGGTATGTTTGTTGTTTCTGATCATAGCTCTGAGAATATATTCTCGATCCCAAGTAAAATTTAACTTCTACAAATTTTTGTCCCCTGGGGTTAATTTTACTCATATTTTTAGGACCTCATATACACCTACCCTAACAGCTTCGTCATGAAATAAGTTATTTTTTTGCATATTGAAAATATAAATACGTCTAAAAGGTTCATATTTAAGTTTCAATGTATCAACTTAGTATTGACATTGGCAAAATTCCCATAGGGCATAGCTTTCCGTGACTAAAAATGGTGATATAATTGTATTGGTACGATTGGCGTCTCGTCTGCCTCATATTCCGTTTATCTATGATCAACAAAGGAAATACAAGTACTTAAAATTAAATAACTTTATCCTTTGGAAATCATCCGAAAACAGATAAAAAATCCTTAACTAATTGATATTTAAATTGTTTTCTGAAATAGTGGCATCTGTAAAGTGTCAAACATTTAATCGCGAATTATAATCTTACGAAGTTTAATTTATTAGAGGCAAGTCCTCTTTTAACAAAAAAAGCCGGGCAACAGCTATGGCGGTTCTTCCACTTGTCGTCCGTTGCTGCGTTGTTTAACGCACCGGACGTAACGCATGCGTCTGTCAGACAAATGGACATTGCGAATTCCGATCTAATTCCTGTACAAATACGGCTACGGTGCGTTCAAGGAATAAGGAAACAGGAATAGCAATTTCCTTTCGTCTGACAAGCGCATGCGTTATGGTGCCAATATATTTATGAAAATATCATGTATGTTAGAAAAAATATAAATACTTTCACTATAAATTGTGACAGGCATAACCGCAATACAAGGAGTAAAAATAAAATAGATCAACCTAAGCATAGACTCGCTAAAGTTAGGACTTCATTTGAAGGTCTAAGTATAAGATACTATAACAAAATACCGGAAGATATATTGAGTTTATCAGAAAGTAAATTTAAGTCTGTTATCAAGAAAACATTATGTTATAAAGCTTACTATAAGTTAGATGAGTACATTAATGACAAAGAGGCATGGAGCTCTGAAATTCCAGCGCAGCACAAGAAACACGCACTCATTTTTAATACCAAAATGGGGCGTGCGTGGAGTTTACAACTGACATAATTTTACAAATCTGCATGGATGTAATTTCAATTGTTTAAAGTAAATATTTTATAAGTTAAAACTGGTAGATTTATCTACTTCAATTTTTACAAAAAAAAAAATATGTAGCCATTTTTGGTCTTAACATATTTTTTTTTTTTACTTACAGAATTAGCTAGGGTAGCTTAGGGGCTAGTAAGATTGTTAATTTAGAGTAGGAGCACTTCTGGGCAGGTTTTTTGGTGGGTTTTTCCTGTTCAGGAGGTCCGATTAATTATACGCATGTAAACTACACGCTTTAAAAATCTTGACTTCAATTTGAAACAAATATCGTTTTCAGATGGTGGTGGCGTAAAGTTACATGCCGTGTGATTAACCTGGCCAGCCCCGTGGCAGTGCTTTGATTTTTATTTTTTTCTCCCGCCCGAGCCGGTTTTCTATTAGGACATTACAAAATTGTTATAAAAAAAAGAAAATTGTGTGATACAAATTTCTTTTTTTTACAATGACGGTTCATGACGTCAATAAGTGATATGATAATACTATCCTACATTGAATAAAGAATTTCAATTTCAATTTCAATTTCTAAGAAAATGCAGATATGTTTAAAAAAAAAATCGCCACGTCTGACAAACATTTGAGGGTCATTCATAAAATTAGGTATCGCTATATTTACAGCTTTAGTAAGTAGCAGATAATGGTGTATCGCCATAGTGAGCCCATCGCCTATGTAATACACATGTAACCCTCGAGCCCCTTAGTCACCTCTTACGATCACGGAAAAGAAATGGGGTGATGCTATTTTAAACCAACATCACACGGTAGGTATCAGTGAAACAACAGCCAACATTATTTTTTGTTAAATACATACATACATACATTACGCCTATAATCCCTAGCGGGGTAGGCAGAGCGAAAACAGCTGCAAAGAACGGATATTTACGCCACGTCTGACAAATATTTGAGGATCATTCGCAAAATTGTGTATCGCCATAGAGACAGGTTGTTAGCCCATCGCCTAAAATTGCAATACACATCCTCGAGTTCCTTAGTCGTCTCTTACGACTCCCGCGGGCAAGAAATGGGGTGATGCTATTCTATCCCGGCATCACCCGGCATATTGTTAAATGGGTCGAAATTAATCCTCATGATACTGAGAATGAGCGTCCTACCCCAATCAGTACCCGGTTTCAATACTTCCAATCAAACTCTATTGATGAAGCCAAACCGATCTCTTATCAAAGGAAAACCTTGGATTGTGCTGATTGCTTAGTGGAAAAATGGAACCATCAAATACCTAGATATTATCTAAGCTATATTTATTTCTTAAAATAACTGCCTATTACAATTTGCAAATATAACAGATATATAGGATGAAATTTTACTTGTGACCGATAGCGAAACCATTAGACGGGCTGGTGATAAGAAACAACTTTCCCTAAGGAATAAAGGTCGGAATATACAATAAAAGAATGTAGACCTCCCATACATAATTGCCGATCAGCTGATTTGAGTTACTATGGAAACTCAAAGTATTGTTGTTATATTAAGGTGAGAATTTTAGGCGATGGGCTGACAATCTGTGACTATGGCGATACACAATTTTACGAATGACCCTCAAATATTTGTCATTATGTGGCGTAAATGGCCGTTTTTTTGCGGCCGTTTACGTTCTGCCTACAACTTACAATACTGCAACAATTAAATTACAACAATTCATTAATGTTATATAAAGTTTATTCTAAAAGAAATGCTTTCAGTTTTCTCTTACTGGACAACTTTCCCCAAGAAACATAGGTCGAAATATGAAAAAAGGACCTCCCATACAAATTGATCCGGTCGCCTGGAAAATTCTGTATGAGAGGTCGATATTTTTTCATATTTCGACCTATGTTCAGTTTCATGATTTTCTTATGTACGTTACTAGACTACTACTAAAGACCCGTAAAAGTTACTTGCTATTATGCTATGGTGTTCTATTTTTGAAAATGTATCTGTACAAATACTATTAGGCAAGGCAGTCACCATTGTGTACAACTGTATACATAGTCTTATGTTTGACTGCCGTATAGGTATGTCAACAACCGACCCCATCGTTTCCTATGTTTGTCCTCCCCAAACATCGTGCCTTAACCCTTTAAGGAGGCATCGAAACATCGTCGAAACAAACCGGCAAGGGGTCTGCTTTATGCGCAACATAAACTACACGCTTTAAAAATCTTGACTTCAATTTGAAACAAATATCGTTTTCAGATGGTGGTGGCGTAAAGTTACATGCCGTGTGATTAACCTGGCCAGCCCCGTGGCAGTGCTTTGATTTTGATTTTTGTTTTTTTATCCCGCCCGAGCCGGTTTTCTATTAGGACATTACAAAATTGTTATAAAAAAAAGAAAATTGTGTGATACAAATTTCTTTTTTTTACAATGACCGTTCATGACGTCAATAAGTGATATGATAATACTATCCTACATTGAATAAAGAATTTCAATTTCAATTTCAAATTTCAACAAATATTGTTCTAAGAAAACTTGCACTGCAAGAATGTGTTTCAAGCAATCGCTGCACGTCATACTTATTTTCACAATGTATACATTGGTGCTGATGTTAACGCTCTGCTTACCCCGCGAGGGAATTATCCCTGATATGTGTATGTATGTATTCATTGCATAGCGACATAGAGAGAGAGAGAAAGAGAGTTTTTTTAGATCTGGACTCTGCAATTTTAGCCCCGGGGCTTAGAAAACTACAGCTGACTTTTTGGTAAAGAGTTTGTGTGATGTTCAAACAACCCAAAGAGATGTTTACTGCACAATGAACTATCCTATCATTTTCTACATATTACATACACGTATCACGCCTACATCTCTTGCGGGGTAGGCAGAGCGTTAACATCTGTAGAAATACGGTCGCTATCGCCACGTCTGACAAATATTTGAGGGCCGTTTCAGAATAGTAGTGTATCACTATAGTAACAGGTTGTCAGCCTGTCGCCTAAAATTTTAATATAAATCCCTCGACTCCCCTAGTAGCCCCTAATGGCATGTACCCACATGAAAGAAATAGGGTGATGTTATTCATCACACGGCATCATTTTCGAAATAATAGCAATTTAATGGATAGTGACAGCTTTATTTTTAGTTAACCATTTCAATATTACAATGTGCCCTTTTTAAGGTGAAACCGATTTGGCTGCTATAAAATAAACACGCAAGTCATCAAAATATGGGTGGTTTTATTTTGACTGGCAACATTATTTTAAAGGCACACATCATTATAGCGCTTACAAAAAGGTTTAATTTTTTCAGTAGCGGAATAATTTAACGACGAAACGTGATTTTTAATGAAACTGAAAAGTATACAGGAAGTAAAAATATTAGTTATAATTATTTTAAAGTATTAGTTTTAAAGTAAAAATATTAGTTTTAAAGCCAGTCAATAAAACTAAAGAATTTTCATCAAAGAACAAAAGTCGAAATATGAAAAAAGAGAGCAATTGGAATGGAATGTTTTTTTATTAATTAATATGTTCCTTGGGGAAAGTTGTTTAATTTCCTTTAGTGGTTCACTTTTTAAGATATCAATTTGAATGGAATCTCTTTTTTATATTCTACCTATGTTCCTTGGGGTAAGTTGTTCAGTTTTATAGGCTGGTTCGCCCCTTAAGATATTTGCAGTTAATATTTTTGACATCCTTTATAGAAAACAGCGTAAGTGCTTCTATATTACTAACAAAGAAACTGCTACAAAAGGTTAGGAAGTTATTGTGTTTTTTATTCGATATTAATGTTAGAGCTTTTCTTGTTATTGAAGAAAATTGTGTGCAGCAGATAATGTAACAAAGAACCACTTATTGTTCAACTTTAAGGCGGTGTTCACACTTGTGGTCCATCGCTGCGTATTTTTAATTCACCGTAACTTAACGCTTAAAGTGCGTATGTCAGACAAAAGTAATTCGCAAATTTCGATTTTACATACATATATCACCATATATCGCCTTATCCCATGCAGGGAAGGCAGAGCGTAAACGGCCGTAATAAACGGATATTTACTTACGCCACGTCTGACAAACACTTGGGAATCGTTCAAAAAAGTGCTTCGTAGGGCACGTTAAGCCGTCGGTCCCGGTTGCTGTCTATGATTACTTAGACGGCGGTCGTAACACAATCATGTCAGAGGCCTACTAGTCTCTCTTTCTCTTTCTCGCGATTGAAAAAACTCTGACACCACGGTTCATCGGGTCATTGGACGACTCGGTGTCCCACACGAAAAAAGAAAGAGTGAGACATGACTTGGATTTGGGTTCGCGAAACCAATTTGGTGCCATCCCTGCTAATGTAGGTAATTTCAGGCGGAAAAATGCTCGAGTTAAATTACTGCTTCTTGGTATATTGTGCTAGGACTCATTTAAAATTACTCATTCTACTGAGTGCTAGACACCTGCTGCCTCATTAGGGATGCTACAAGTCTGAGCACAAAGTAAGTCTAGTCTACATCATAAAGTAACAAGTTACTTTGCTAACTAGGCGTACCAACAGCAGTTCTTCGAGGCACTGTTATATAAACCAGAATTATGAAATAATAGTAACGTCACTCAACTTAAGGTAGCATCATCAGTCCCTTTCCTTTTCGCTGCGTTAGAGAGAAACAAAAACCGAACATTTGTTTAAATATTAAAATATATGAACAAAAATTTTTAAAAGTAAGCCCATATATGCTCATAACTTATTTATTGAGGAAGAAGAGGACACAAAATAAAATTTGAAATGATGAAACATAATTAAATCGATTCAATTAGATAGAAAGGTATTTAGCTTCTTCCGCACTTATGATGGCATCATAAGTGCGGAAGAAGCTAAATACCATACATATATAATACAATCAAGATGGACTTCCGCAAAGTAACGCCTGATACAATTACTTATAATTAAATCGTTCAGAATAGTTTTTAATCGGACCAAAAACCCAATTAACAGCTTTCTTTGACTCTTTTTTTATTAAGGCTAAACAGCGCGTGTTTTGAGCGCCATAACTTTGTAGCATATATCTTGAAGAACTAAAATAAATATCGTCTCATAATTTGAAGATTTCGAGAAATGGGATACAAGTTTCCGAACACTTTTAACCTAACTTCGAAGCCAACTTCACCTTAAATAAAATAAAAAAAGCTACTTTGCATGATTCAAAAATTAATCTTGACTTCAACTTTGTAATATAAGTTACTAGTTTTCTAATAAGTTTTTGAATATGATTGATTACATCACAAGGAAAATTATATAATTTAACATGAAAAGGCGTAGTTCCTACCTACCTACAACATTATTTTCAATAAGGTGGTTCTACCATTTGACGTCCGTATTTTTAACGCACAGTAACGCAAACGTCTGTCAGACGAAAGGAAATATCAAATTTTGATCTTATGTCTCTACAAATACGGCTACAGTTCGTTTGCGGTGCGTTAACGGATGCGACCGTTAAGGGCAGCTTAGTGCTGAAAAGTAGGCATTTACGGCCTTCTGCCCGTCGCGTAGAAAAGATCGCGCGAGCTAGTCTGCGGTGAACTCACTTGACCCTACGGTACGGACCGGGCGGCAAGCGCAGCTTCCACAGCGAGCGCGCGCGTTACAGTATACAAAACTATGGCAGTAGGTCAATAACTCCCAAGATATAGCTTTAATTTTATTGTTTACGTAATTTACTTAGGAAAAATATGTTGGTACAATTGTAGGATTGATAAAATTAAACAGAGAAGATGTGTTTTTATATTATTAATTTTTAATTATTGTATATATATATATATATACTTATTAATAGTAGTAATATTATTTAAATATAAATTTAAATAATGTTAGTATTATGCAATGCGCAGTTGAATAACTCGTTATGATGAGCTTTCTCTTGTTATTCATTTAAAATATGGTTGATGTCAACAAGTCGGCGGCGTCCCGTGACAGTTTGAAATTCGTCTTCCTTGGTTTCAGCTTCTACTAGCATAGGAAATATCCTCATTATCATCACCGTCGGTACATCTGAAATTTTTCATTACTTACTTATAATCATCAAAACATTGAAAATCGAAGGACAATGACAAATAATCCTTACTATCCGTACTAATATTATATATAGTGGGTGTGAAGAGTGTGTGCAAAAATGCTATCCAGTCTTAACGCAGCCACGAGACGTGACAGACTCGGGATAAACTTGGACAAGACAAAAGTCAAATTCAATCAATAAATCATTCCCAAGCCAGTCTCCGTCGAAGGTGTAGCCTTTAAAGTTGTCCCGAAGTATGTGTACTTTGGGCAAACGTTGCAGTTGGGTAGAGACAACTTTGAGACTGAAAGCACCAGAAGAGTGCAGCTTGGCTAGGCGGCATTTGGGAAGCTACGTCATATCCTAGACAATGCCTCAAGACCATGGTGTTCGATCAATGTGTCCTACCAGTCATCATCTAAGAAGGCCAGTGACGGACATTTTCTGGAAGTGTAGCAAGCTGAAGTGGGAGTGGGATTGCCACATTTGTCGTAGAACCGACGGACGATGGAGTAAGCGGGTTCTTGAGTGGAGGCCACGCCTTGGCAAGCGTAACGTTAGACGCCCTCCGGCCAGAATCCAGATGGACCGATGACTTAAAAAAGACGGCTGGTAACGACTGAATGGCGAAAACGGGAGATCGTGCCTTATGGCGTACCGAGGGGGAAGCTTACGTCCAGCAGTGGACTGATGAATGAATGAATGAATGAAAATGAGTGTGTATGTGTATATTTGTTACCTCTTCACGCTCAAACGGCTTGAGGGATTTGGGTGAAATTTGGTACACACACATACAGAGTATAACCTGGTATGACACATCATCATCATCATCATTGGCCTCACACGTCTGTGACAGACGATTTAATCAGTGTCTGAGGCAAGAATTTTCATGGCTGTATAAGCCGATACGCGAGCGGCATAATTTTCCGCACGCCCTACAAGTGAAGGTGGAATTTGAGACTGGCACATGCATGTTTAGATGACGCTTTTGCCTTTTGTTAGCGAGACCAGAAAACCAGGTATTATCATGTGTTTTGACACATATGCTACTGTTTACTGCGGTATAACAAATATTCCCACGGGAAAATGAGCAGCAGCGGGTAAAACCGCTGACGGGCCACTAGTTTGACATATAATTTTCGTAACTTACTTATGAGATTTAGAAGTCGATTGAAGTGGAAATGTATGGGAGTCCATAACTTGCAATAAGGGTTGATCATCACATAAGCTTGAAGCTCTGAAACATGTTTGAAACATCAATATTCACACAGAGCATTTAAATAACATTAAGTATCGTCATTTCCACTTTTTGTCCTAAACAGTGTAACTTACGTATTTCTATCTGAATCTGCCTTTTCTGCTTGAGAGCTAATATCTACATGGTGAGGCTGCTGTATAGAACTACAGGAAAAATGTATGTATAAATAAGTGAAAATCTATATATAAATATGAAAAATATCAAAGTCTTATTAGGAAACAATCGTTTATTAGCTGAACAATAAAAATATATTTAATTTTCGTAACTTACTCATTAGACTGGAGAGTTGATTGGCGTGGAGATGTCCTCTTCTTTGTCGATACACTCTTAACAGAGCGGTCGTGGTCGTCAATCCGGGTTGGTGGCACGCTTTACAATCCGTCGCCATTCCTCACGGATGGCTGCTTTTCTGGTGCACTCTGTCACGGAACCTTCTTGTGTAGCGGCTTTAATTTGGTCCGTCTGATCTTCTTCGAGGGTGCGCACCCTCGACCTTCCCCTGGACCACGAGCCGCTCGATAGATATGTCCCCGCGTCGGGCGACATGTCCAAAGAATGTAAGGATGCGAGTTGGCACGATGGGGGAGAGGCGTTGCTAGATGCCGAGTTCCTTGAGAATGGAATGTAGGATAGTATTATCATATCACTTATTGACGTCATGAACCGTCATTGTAAAAAAAAGAATGGGGAAATGAATGGGGAATGCTGTCCATGATATTCCAAGCATTCGTCTCCAGCACCACATATCCAGTGCGTCTATCCTCTTTTTTTCAATTACCCGCAAAGTCCACGTCTCCGCAGCATAGAGGAACACGGGGAATATGAGTGCTCTCACGGGTCGTGTTTTGGTGGCTTTCGTGATATTGCGATTTTTCCAAATCTTATGAAGCTTGCTAGTTATCGCCATACGTCTTTTTACCTCGTCTATGCAACCGCCGTTGTTGGAAATCAGCGCTCCCAGATAAACGTAGGATTGGACAACCTCGCAGTTTGCGATATGTTTGACTATGTTGTTTTGGAGATGTATGTGACTCCAGAACTTGCAGAGTTGGTCATCGTCATGAAGGCTTGAAGACTTGGAACGTCTTTTATCAAAAAGTACACTATCTTGAACAGACTTACCTTTTCAGTTTCACTAAATTATACTTACTTTTCAGTACCTAGTAATTTGTTTGCATGTGAATACCTTTGTCTCTTGGTATTGAAGCACTACAAGGATTAGAAAGCCAAGGTTATCGGTACAATATTTACCGTCTTATTAAATATACTATTACATTACAAACAAATTCAGTGGTTGTTCTACTGATTTTGTTTTACTGTGTATGTACTTGATAATTACTTATAGAATGACTCACTAATAAATAATAAAATTACATTATGTAAAATCGTACATTGTCGTCGTATTATTTGTACTGTGGTTGCACCACTGGTTTTATTTCTACTGTGTATGTATTATGATGTTTACTTTTAACATGGCAACAGTTTATGAACTACTTAATAAATAAAATGACACTAGATCAAATGGTAGGTACAATGTTAGATACTGTGGTTGCAATACTATTTAATTTTACTGTCTGTTGTTGTTAAACCTAAAACTGCTTCTGGTTTAGTTACCCAGATCAGCTATACAATTCTTTGTCAACTTACCTATTCACTAAAATTGATACCTATACATACTTACTTCATAGTAGGTAGTTACTTTGGTAGGTCAAAAACTGGTTAGAATTATGCTCAGATACTTACGATATTGTTTGCCGGTCTTTCCGCTTTTGACATATAGGTACCCTCTTGTATTTATTTTTAAGTTCCCATTTTTACTTATTTACAGACTATGTACACGTTTATTTACAATAAATTAACGAAATATTTACACATTGACAAAATATTTACAGTCAAAAAATGTACAACACTTATTTAAAACTTAGTAGCAAAGGCGAGTTTATCTCTTAAGAAAATATATCTACGCCAGCCAACCCATTTGATATCTTAAAATTCATATCTTATTAATATTACGCGCAAGATGAAAAAAGCAGGTTGCGGAACGCCGCGGTCGAAAAATTGGCATAGCTCCTGCTCCGGTGATGCCCGGCGGGCGTCTGAAGCGCAGCGCGCGCGTCGTTTGGTTATATAATGGGAATAATGGGGTTTAAAAAAATCCTAAAAAACAATTTAAAAAATCTATCCATTATTTCATTTACATCTTGTAAATTTCTACATTTTGGCATATTTTAAAAGTTTTAAGTGTAAATAATCTTTGAGTAATACTTGAAAAATTGTCATAAGCTAACGTATCTTTGCATTTTTTCATGATCGAGAAAAGTTATAGAAATCGTGTTTTTGTCCATTAAATAATCAAGAAAAGTTCATAAACAACAACATATATTTTTTCTGGTTCAAATAAAATACTATATAATGCTTTAAAACTCAACCAAAAATAGGTCGATTCGACATTTTTCACACTAAGGCGCCCTTAAACGACTGGACAGACGCATCCGTTACGCACCGTTAACGGATGCGTCTGTTAAAAAAACGCAGCGACGGATGACAAGCGGGAGAACGGCCTAACGTAGGAACGTAGGACGTATGTAGTTTAGATAGGTACCTACTACGACTGGTCCCGACTGGCCAAACTACGCAATACAAAATAGTAGAACTGTCAGTCTGTCAGTTAAACGTTTAGTTTGTTTGTTATTTCTACGCATATTTTCGTCTGATGTATGCGTGCGTTCGTTTTCAACCTTTTTTAAATTGTGAGGACGGATAGCAAAACAGACATTCAGAGAATTTATTAATCTTATTTTTTGTATGGGTAAGTGCCCTGCCGTGTGATGTCGGCTTAGAATAGCATCACCACATTTTTTTCCTTTGGGTGTCGAAGTCGTAGTCAACCGATAGTCAACTTGTATAAGTAATGAAGTTCTTTTTTCGTATTTGATATAGTGATTTTATTTTCTATTCCTAACTTTTTAGCCAACCGTACAGTTTTTTTAAACTTGCACATAAAGATGTGTTTATTTTTAAAAGAGTAATCACTTAATTTAGCTTCGTTTATTTTTTATCGAATCTTACCACTAAATTTACAATGTGTACTTTTTTAACGAAATCAATCGCAAAATCGCCAGTTTTTACTTACTTTTACTTTTATAAAACACTAGATCACTCCTTTTTGTAAGCCCAATCAATAAGTTTTAAAATCTGTATGAGAAATCGACATCTTTTGTTCTGCCGTAGCATGCATATGTTATAATTGTATAATTATAATATAATGGGTAACCTCACCTCTATATCACATCACCCCATTTTTCTCGCGGGACTCGGAAGGTTGCTTGTGTATACAATATTAGGCGACAAGCTGACAACCTGTCATTTTAGTGATAGATACACGATATATCTGAAATGGCCCTCAAATTTTGGTTAGAAGTGTCAAACGCGACCGTATTTTACGACCGTTTATGCTGTGCCTAAACCGCAAGGCAAGAAGTCGTGATATTTGTGTGTGTGTTTGTGTGTGTGTGTGTGTGTGTGAGATATAATAATAGTAAAATACCCGGCCCACTAAGCTGAAGGAAATGCAAGGCCATTATTTAATATTTTCTTATCTATGCACAACGTTCGCTGCTGAACTAAATAGTGCTGTACCACTGTCGATTTAATTCAATAACTAGACAGAAATAATATTGGTTTCCATAGCTCAATAGTATATCGATATTTGCGAAAATGTTAAAAATAGACAAAGAAGCAACGAAGAGAAAAGTTTTCAAAATAACTGAAAAAAAACCTAAAAAAGATATAATAATTGCTCGTATTGATAAAAAATTAAAACAATTACATTGTGCGTGTTACTTTTTTATGAATCAAAATCAATGGCTTACAAGTATAAAAAACTAGCTTTCACCCGCTTCTAACCGATTTTCTACGGAAACAGACCTCCTCTCGACATAAATCATACATTAAAACCTTCCTCTTGAATCACTCTATCTTGTAAAAAAATCCCCATCCAGATTCGTTGGGTGGTTTTGAAGATTTAAGCATACATTATATAAACTGCGGACATTATATATGTAAACTTTAAGCATACATATATAACAGACAGACGGAACGGACGGGAAGTGACTTTATACTATGTAGTGATGAGAATCAAATTCTATGTAGTCAATTTATTCAATGGATACACGGTTTCATTGAATAACTTGATATAGGTCATTTATTTGGTGCACGCGGGTGCTCGAGTGGATTCCACGTTTTGGCAACGGCAAGCGTAGCGGTGGACGCCCTCCGGCCAGATGGTCTTAAATAAGGCGGCTGGTTGCGACTGGATGGCGAACCCTGAGGGAGGCCTACGTCCAGCAGTGGACTGCAATAGGCTGCTGTATGCATGTATGTTTATGTTTGTGTATGCAGTGGATAAGCGGGCCTTACGAAGTACGAAATCATCTTTTTTTCCAGACAATCAGGTGTTTCAGCCTGCATGTCCTAACCAGACTCGGCACATATTCACATAGTGATAAGTAAATATCAACGAGTGCCCCACTGAGAATCGAACCCGAAACCTTTGCGTCGAAGACAGCCACACTACCGCTGTGCCACATCGTTGTTGTTGTTGATGACCGTTATCGATATATTTCGTTACGTCACTATACCTTATTATGATTAATCTATGCATCACCGTTTTCCTGCAAATATTTACATTTAATGCGCAGGTAATTTACAAGAGCTCTCCATTTTGATTATTTATTCTATGGCGTTGTAAATTGTTATATGGCCGGCTACTTTGTACTATCAGAAGCACACAAATCTACACATTAAAGGTATCAACATATACTCGTTATTCTTATATAAAGTAAGAATAACTATTGTAAATTGATCCCAAGATGCCAAGACGCCAGCCGCCTTTCCCGTAAGTGTCGTAAGAGGCGACAAAAGACTTGAGGGTTTCATTATGTATTACAATTTTAGGTGACAGGCTGACAACGTGTCACTATCACACCTTTTTTTTCTGAAAAGGCCCTCAAATATTTGCAAGAAGTGGCGAGACGTGTGAGTAACTTTCACTCGTCAATCTGCTTACCAAGAGTGGTGGCAATACCCGCCAATAGGAGGAAGATCATGTCCAGCAGTGGACTGTTTTAGCTGTTAATGCATGTAACTTTATCCCTTAAGGTGGAACGTTTTACATACAAGTAAAAAACTGACATTCAAAGGACTTAAACATGCAATGAAGATTTTTTTTAAATAAATGTTTATGCGAAATGATGAAGGCACACGTAAATTTGACGCAAAACAACTTTTGGTTACAAGATTCTTTATCTTTTATTTCGTGTACAATAAAATCAAACTCCTTTTTTGCAGCAGTAGCTTCATCTAATGGCGTCAAGTACGAATCGGTTTTAACAAAGAAATGTAATGGTTTACAATTTATATTTATTATTTTGCGAAAATGTTATATCAACACGGGACTTTCCATTGAGTTATTTAATTAGACTTCTGTCCCTTTTAAAGTAAGCCCATTTTACTTTTGCATAAAAAACGTCCTACCTTGAGAGTATAGGTTGATGTGTTACTGCACCCATAATACCTATTAGTAAGCCTTCTGACCAAAAAGTTAAGGACCGTATTAGGATGGGTTTTAGGAACAACATCTACGGGAAACACAAATAGAGGATGTAAAAATATTTGCTGCTAGTATTTTAAGGGGCCAACCAACCCTGAACTTTCCCCAATGAACATTGAACGATTTTTTTTATTGTCCTTCGATACACAGTGACCCTGTCGGCTAGAATATTTTTATGGCAGGTCGAATTTAATTTAAGATCGGCCTGAGTTCCTCGAGAAAAGTTATTCAGTTTCATGGGCTGCTTCACGGGGTGCACCAGCTCTTAAAATATTGGCTGTATTTTTTATACCTTATATCAGTTTTATATATTTTTTTACGTTACTTAAAAATAATAAGCAACATCTATTGAAGTTTGAAAATTCTCCGTGTTATTACAAAAAAGTTAGACGCGCTTTTAGGCATTATTTAAAATATTTTTCTACAACATTTGACGCTGTCAAAAAGCTTAAACTACCTCTAACTTTTATTTATTAAGACTGTTTTAAAAGGCTTCATAATAATAATTTGTTAAACTAGTTATTTTGTTGTTCAACAAAATAATAATTTGTGCCGCTTAGTGTCTAGACACCCAGACAAAACGATTTCATTTATTAAACACTTATATTGTCTAAAACAGAAACAGAATAAAGCTTGATTCAAAACAGATCTACTGGATTTATTCTGATCATGTCTGCAAAGGTTTCGGAAAGAAAAAGAGGAAGGTAAAGCACAGTTAAGCTCTTTAAAATCGTCACCAAATTAACATTATTTATAAAAGACACGCTAAAAAAAGATACAATATTAAAGGCGCGCCGTGAGAAAAATGGGTATTTCTGGATGCACGCAATTTCGTTGGTGAATATGATAAACATTTATTTTATGTATAACAATTTTTCATTATATTATCTAAATTTTGCTCGCAGGAAAACATAACTAAAGAAAGTTTGCTCCATAGATTTATTTTTCAAAGATTTCTATTTTTTAGAGATTAAAGATTACACTTTTTTGCGAAATTTTGAGAATTAGTTTTATGAACATAACACATTATTTTTTGCGAAAACGTCTTGTGCAATACTAGATTCTTGTCGTACAGTTTTTTATTACTTGTTTATTTGACGAGGAATATCCAAAAGAGTGAAAAATCGTTTAAATATGGCGAATCCGCTGTGTTCTCACACACAGGATTTACCATAAGTGGGAAAAGGACGTTTAAAAGTTCGAGGTGACTGACATAACCAAAAAGAAAGAAACATGCTTCATAATTATTTGCTGCTAGTTTAGGTGTAGTAGGTATTTGTCAAGTTGAGAATTATAATATTATAGCACTGAGTGCAAAATAAACCATCGTACGTTTAAATAAGCAAAGCTTAATCCCTTGGTTTTTAATTCCTACTGAAATGAGGACTACACATAGTATTAGTTAAAATAATATACACTAGATGTCGCTTGTGCGTCGCTTCAAGACGAGTATCAAGAGGTTGAAGTTTTGAAAATGTTTGTTCGAGGCGCCGGGATCTTAGTGGCAGAGTGTTTGTCATGTTGATGCGGGAGAAACATAAGCAATTTGTTTTCTGATTGTATTTTGTATGAAACATTATGAAAGGACGCGTGATTTTTTTATCGCCTGTGTGGATACTTGCAAATGATTTGTGTTACAGAAAAAAGCGATAGATAAACAAATAGCTGTGGCGATAGGGCCTAACTGTTTTCTTCAAATATTTATAAATAACATTTTCGATGTATATAATCTAGTAGAGCCGTCACACGCCTTATCGATTTTTGTTTCAAACTGAAGCCTGCTGAATACAGTAATGTCAGTACGTGATGACAGAGCTTTTTTTCCTGAAAATACCGTCACAGTAAATAAATGAGACATGAAACACTTATAAAAATGCAAAAATCTTTGTCGAAAATTAAGTGCGTCGGTTTGGTAAAGTATATCACGGTACCAAGAGAGCATACATTGCTGGTTACCATCAGTTTATTTTAATAACAAACATACATTTATCACGCTTGTTTCCCTAGAAGTGCTGGCTCTGGTTGCGGAAGAACGTTGTCTCCTAAAGACCATAGAAAACGGAAGCGAGAAGATGAATGGTCACTTGCTACGACAATATCATAAAGAACATTATTAAAGGCAAAGTACCTACGAGGAAAGAGAGGCAGAGGTAGACCTAGACGCACCTACTTAACCCAGATAAAGGAAAAAGTCAACGTCGTGTCGTATCAGGAGGTCAAGTCACTAGCAGAAAAGAAGCAATCCACCGACAAGAGTTTTACTGTTGAATTTGTGGAAGAATATCCCTTGCGGGGAGGGCGGAGCGTGGATGCACAAAGTAAGTATTGGCGGCTGCGCGACTTTTGTGGTAAACGGCCGTAATAAACTGTAATTTACACCACTTCTAACAAACATTTGCGGGTCATTCAAATAATTGAGTTTCGTCCTAGGGACTGGTTGTCAGCCCATCGCCTAAAATTGCAGTGTCATGGTAAGCGTCGAGTCCCTTAGTCGCCTTTTATGACACTCTCGGGAATGAAATGGGGTGATACATTTCTGAGTCGGGAAAACACCGAATAAAATGGGAAATTTTCTAGGGATTCTCAAGTGTCACATAGAGGGCGCTGAGCTTATCTGAAATGACGTTTCTTTACAAGAAAGTTTGTATCACTTTACAAATAATTATTTACTGAATGTTTATTGCATTGTTCCAAACTTCTGATTTTTTTCTAGTTTATTAACATGAATTATACTCAATATAATACTAAGAAGACATGGTTTTTATTTCGTAGCATATCAAAACCCAAATTGAAACGGAACCTGCAACAGAACTTTGGCTGCCGCCAGCCATATTAAATTTTGCAGTAAGGGTGGTAAAACGGCAAATTTTCAGTTTAGCACTACGCCCTCTGGTTTGAAATTAAGGCACTGACTCATCAGAACTGTAAACAGAAAAACTCCCATTGTAATGACACCTGAATACCAAATTTTAAAACACTTCCCGTGTTAGGTATACAACTTTTGAACACTTGCAAAATTGTAATTACTATTTGCGCCGCCTCTTCCATCTGGGTTAGCGCGGCTCGTTCCATGCCCGCCAATTTAGCAAGTGTATCTTGATGCAAAAAAAATATACTACATATAAAAATGACATCTTATTATATAAATGTGGACGGGGCGGCGAGCGGCGAAGTAAAACTAATTATATTCTTGTAATTTAATTATTTTATTCCGTCTTCACAATCTTCCCAGCACAACTTCTTACGTTCATCCCCATTGACAGTCTCCCTACTCTCCCTTTCATACGTCTCTATCTTTCTCTATCACACGTCATCTACCACGGAGATTTAACTCCTACATAAATAACCACCAATGTAAGCCAAATCGTGCCATGTTTGGAGGGTAGTGTAAACCTAGCCAATGCCACTTGAGGCCTCGAGAGGTGAAAACTGAAGAGTGGCCAGGATAATAGGGAGAGGCGTAACAAAGGCCCTTTGAAAACCCTGAATAACGTCGGTTTTAATTTTATTGCTGCCGTAGTGGCCTGCCGTATTTTGTTTGCCATATCTTCTCAAAAACTTGCCATACTTTGAGAAAGAATCACAAATTGCGGTTCGTATAGGGTGAACTTTTACTAATGACAAATAGCGATAACTCAAGACAGGCTGGTGATATGTAACAACTTTCTCCAAGGAACATAGGTAAAAACATAGAAAAAAATTGGACCTCGAATACAAAATTGCCAACCAACTAATTTGGAATACTAAGGAAGCTCAAAATATTTTTGTCACCAGTCCGTTTTCTATTTCTAGTATCGGTCACCAGTAAAATTTCACCCGATATGAGTGACATCATCATCACCTGTATCAGCCGCAAATTGATGCAGCGTGTGTGCTGTTATATTCGGTATGTATGGAATTTAGTCATTGATTTGCTTACTTCTTTCGGCTAAATAGCGGAGCCGGACAAACACACGAATTTGCGCTGCGTGTGAATACCACATATAAGAGGCAAAAATGAGGGTTCTTAAGAACCTCCTATCACATTATTTATTGCGGCTGAAAAAGGCTTTCAGGACCATGTTTGCATTTCCTTTTTATGTCCTGATTTTTGGGCGAATGAACGGGTTATTGTTTTTATAGCCCTGAAAGAGGTAAAGCTTTTTGAATAAATATAAATATTTTTACGATGCCATATTTTACGGTTTCCAATCTTTTTATGTATACCAATGATTTCGATTAGCGCGATGGCGCTGTGAAGAGTATCCCTGCCTACTACGCCGAGGGTCGTGGGTTCGATTTTTTATACCAATTTTGTATTGTCCTACCTAATAGAAATACTGGAACAAACTGTTACAAAAAATTAAATAACGAAAATTGTGCAATTGGTTGCCTTATTGCTCAAGTAGTAAAAATCTTACAGGCAACCATGTACTAAGGAATAAGCAATAAGTTTAAATAGTTTTCCACCAAAAAAACCAATTTTGTATTGTCCTACCTAATAGAAATACTGGAACAAACTGTTACAAAAAATTAAATAACGAAAATTGTGCAATTGGTTGCCTTATTGCTCAAGTAGTAAAAATCTTACAGGCAACCATGTACTAAGGAATAAGCAATAAGTTTAAATAGTTTTCCACCAAAAAAAACAATTTTGTATTGTCCTACCTAATAGAAATACTGGAACAAACTGTTACAAAAAATTAAATAACGAAAATTGTGCAATTGGTTGCCTTATTGCTCAAGTAGTAAAAATCTTCCATGCAACCATGTACTAAGGAATAAGCAATAAGTATATACTTTTCCACTAAAAAACCTTAACCAATTGTCGATTTTTACCTGCTTCTCGCTGTATGTCCCTCTATACCTATGCTTAGATCTTTAAAACTACGCAACGGATTTCGATGCGTTTTTTATATAGATAGAATAATTCAAAGGGAAAGCTTAAAGAGTCGGTAAACATACTGGACCTTTCAAAAGCGAGGGATTTTTTGCAAAGGTCATCGACTTTTCGGACAAAGAGACAAAGCTGAAACGTAACATTGGGTATAATTTTCACAGGTCACGTTAGATTAGGTCCTCTACAACATGCCAGGTGGAACTAAGGCGATCCTTCCATTATCGGATGCGTCTGTCAAGTCGTTTGACAGACTTTCCCCACTGAACATAAATCTCCGTTCATTTAAGAATTGCCTATAATGTAAACAAACTTTGTATGAATCTGACAGCTCGCAACTGTCAGTTACATACAAAGTTTGTTTACATAATAGGTAATTCTTAAATGAACGGCGTATAGATCGAAATATTGTATCATCTAGCTCCCGTACAAATAGATTTGTAACATAATACATTTTATATAGAGGGTAGAATAAAAAAAAATTATAAGACGAAATATTAATAAAACTATCCTGATAATTTTTATTATTTTCATATTTTTAAATTTATTTTTCTTTTTTGCCAAGTGGTTCAGTTTTATGACCTTGTTAACCCCATGAAGAGATCGTGACGTATTACTACTGACCTAATACAATATTTAAAAAAGAGCACCGTAGCCAATAGCCACCAATGTTTAACATCCTGTATTTATGCTGCACTTCCGGCTGACATTTTAAAATTACAGAAAGAAGTTTTTTATTTACAGCACGAAGTTTTATAAACAGAATTCAACGTTTTTATTAACATTGCCGCAACATGCAATTAATTTTGTACTTACTTCTTTTAATTGGTATTTCTTTTTTAATAAAAATCGTGTTACAAAATATAATACATTCTTGAATAAAATGAGAACCTAGATTTGTTTTATTAATAAAAGTACACTAACAGCTTAATTTTAAATGTAGTTTTTTTTGTAGTTGTGTTGTGTGGACCGAAATAAATGTAATTTCTTTCGTTGTGTTGTTCAGTTGTTGTTCAGCTGTTGCTCAGATGTTGTTAAGTTGATGTTTTTTAGCTTTTATTTGTTTGTGTTGTGTTGTGAATTTGATCTCGTATTAGACCTTGCAATCGCCGGTGCGGAGGTTTGGCAAAGTGTTGTAAGTTGGTTTTCTTATAGAGTGCAGATAAAATTGTGTATGCATCAGCATTATATGATAGTTAAATAAACTATTTTATCTTATCTACTATTTCTTAGCTGTATATTCCTCAATATTTATCGTTTTGCGTGGAACTGCTAATGAAGCTGAAGAAACAGTTGTCAAACATTGAGAACTTCTGTTTCTTCGTACAGTGAGTCGGTTGGGTACAGATATGGTTTTTATAAGTAACCCTTCCTCTTCTTTCCGTGTGGGTCACCGTGAAATCCAACGACGCGATGAACCCTGGTGTCAGAGTTTTCAACCGCCTACTACTAAATAACCCTTTACACCGCTCTTTGTGCTCACTTCAGGTAGATCATAGTTCCCTTGGCTGCGCCGCCCCAAACTATTATACTATAATGCAAGAGAGACTCACACAATGCGGTATACACCAATTTATAATACTACTACTAGGCGGTTGAAGAACTCTGACAACAGGGTTCATCCGGTCGTTCGTCGACTCGGTGTCCCACACGAAAAGAAGAAGAAGAATGCTGTAGGTTCAATTGAGATCTTGATTATTTCATCATCATCAGCCCAAATCCACGTACCCACTGCAGGGCATAGGCCTCTTTTCTATTGCTCCAATCTTCACGGTCCTGTGCTAAACTCATCCATAGAAATCTCGTCGACTTGGTGATATCATCGGACCACCGGGCTGATGGTCTGCCGATTATTTAGTTTTTATTAATTTTGAATTTCCATTAACTCATTTCTATGCATTAAAAATATTTCTGCCGTGTGATGCCGGCTTAGAATAATATCACCACATTTCTTTCCCGTGGGAGTAGTAAGAGATGATTAAGGGACTTCAGGGTGTGTATTGCAATTTTAGGCGATGGGCTGATAACCTGTCACTACGGCAATACACAATTTTCCGAATGACCCTCAATATATGTCAGACGTGAATGTCCGTTTTTTGCGGCCGTTTGTGCTCTGCCTACCCCGCAAGGGATAATAGTGTGTATGTGTAATTGTGTATTTGTATGTAAAAATATTCTTTTTATGGATCTAAAATACTAAACAACATCCGTCTAAAACCAATAGTAAGTAGTTACGTCTAAAAATATGTACAATATGGGCTTTAGACAAAAAAAAAATGAAACTTAAATACGTTCCCGTAGACGTAGATTTTTATTACATATGATAACAATTGTGTATCGCGTAGGTAAAATAATTGCTGAAATATTTCATGGGGTGCTCCAGCACATGAAACTATAGGTAAATTTCTCTAAGAATAAAATAAAAAAATAATTTTAAAGAACAAAATAAAATATGAGCCTTAAAAAGTAAGCAATTTTATTTTAATGGTCCTTTATCACTACATAGTATAAAATTAAGTCGCTTCCCGTTTGGTGTCTCCTTATATCTTTAGAATTACCCAACGGATTTTGATGCGGTTTTTTTTATTAGATAGAGTAACTAGAGAGGAAGGTTTATAGGTATAATTTATTCCGATAAATTGTCCCATTCCCATGGGAAAACGGGTAGCCCAACTGGTAGTAAACTTTTGACCCCCTTTTGACACCTTTAAAGATTAAAATTTCAAAAATGCTGAAACACGTATTTCATTATTTTAAGTTATGAGTCTAATCAGAAACTTTGAAACAGATCACATTTAAGATAAAAAACTTTCATACAAACTTTTAACCCCCTTTTTACCCATTTAAGGGTTAAAAGTTCAAAAATGCTGAAACACGTGTTTAATTATTTTAAGTTATTAGTCTAATCACAAATTTTGAAACAGATCACATTCATTTAAAAAAACGAACTTTCATACAAACTTTTAACCCCATTTTGACCCTATTAAGGGTTAAAATTTAAATATGCTGAGATACGTGTTAAATAATTTTAAGTCATAAGTCTAATCACTAAATTTGAAACGGATCACACTTAAGACAACGAACTTTCATACAAATTTTTAACCCCCTTTTCATCCCTTGGAGGATTAAAAAAAACGGAATTGTATCTATAATAGTTGCTTTATTACATTAAAAACTTCATGTCCAAGTTTTATCCCTCTAGCTTCAGTAGTTTAGCATTTTATACTATCACGAAAACTGATAAAAATAATATTTTATTTCCATAACACAAACATAGATGTCGCTGTTAGTTTTTCAAACGCACTATCGTTATGTTTTTTCAAAAACTATAAGATTGCATTTAATTTCGCTCCTTGCTGTTTTTGATGCGCGATTTTATTTATTTAAGCTATCGTTCATCGAAAACGAAATGAAAGGTGTTGTTTTTGGTATTTGTTTGGGTCTTGGGTTAAAATTGATTGTCTAATTGATTTGTTTTTGGGTTTAGAATCGATCAAAGTTGTGATGTGAAGTTTCTCCATTAAAAAGGGTGGTCAATAGATCAACATGGTCTTAGAGATTCTAAACATTGTTGTTGTTGTGCCAATTATTGGCGACGGCGCCTGCTTATTTCGAGCAATATTTTATCTTTTGTGTTGTATGACACCCAAGTCATGGCTCAGGAGGTGCACGAAAGTATTATTGCTTATGTTGTAGAGCACTGGAGAGAGTTTTCCGTCCTATTACACGACAAAGATGGAAATAATTACGCTAATTTCTCTGAATATTTTGCGGAAGTCCCTACTGCATATTTATGGCGGTTTGTGTGAGTTAGTGGACGGTGCAAAAAAAAAACCTTGCGTCTTTGAGGTTTACAACAATGGAGGGTTGTATGCGAAATTCGGTGAAGATGGAAATCCCGTTCAAAGGCTGATAAAATTCCGGTTATTTTTAATCCCCCAAGGGATGAAAAAGAGGTTAAAAGTTTGTATGAAAGTTCGTTGTTTTAAGTGTGATCCTTTTCAAAATTAGTGATTAGAGTTATACATAACTATGACTTAAAATAATTAAACGTGTTTCAGCATTTTTGAAATTTTAAGCCTTAAAGGTGTCAAAAGTTTACTACCAGTTGGGCTGCCCGTTTTCCCAAGGGAATGTGACAATTTCCCGGAATAAATTATGCTTATAAACCTTCCTCTAATAAAAAAACACATCAGAATCCGTTGGGTAATTCTAAAGATATAAGGAAACACCAAACGGGAAGCGACTTACCTCTATTAGAGTGATTCAAGAGGAAGGTTTTTATGTACGATTTATGTCGGGAGAAGGTCTGTTTCCAGTGGGAAATCAGTTAGCAGCGGGTGAAACCGCTGGACGGGCCGCTAGTTTATTTTATATTTTGCTATACTATAGTCTCAATTCTTACAACTAAGCCCTTTTAAATATTTTCACCATCTTTTACACCGTAATATAAACTTTAAACTTATAATAAATTTTAAATTACATTACTGAAAAACAATACACACCAACTTTCGAAAACCAACACCTCAAGATTAATTTATTTTACGCGTTACTACTGCGAGAAGAAAGTTATAAAAAAGTTACTTACATGAACAACCCGTCGTCAAGACTCCATCAAAGTTGGTCCAGCAATTTCTCCACTCAAAATAAAACTCAAACAACAAGCAAGTAGTACTTGTTAACACTTCACTAATAGAATAACTTCGAAACTGTTACATTTTCCCTCCTTACTTGTCACTGGCAGGATACACGAACGAGGAAGAAAACTTTACAAAGTGAACTAAACTTTTCGAAACAAAAATATTCGAATGTTCAAATGTCAGAAAAAAATAAAGGTAAGCTTTTTGATGGTTTGGATAACAATTACCTATTTTTGAAACTGGCTGGTTGATTGGACTGATTTAAAAATAAGATGTTCGAAATTCGTATTGCGCGGGAAAAGCGAGGGCACGACCTCTCGTCGCGGGGCACCAGTGAGCACTGACTTGAAGCCGTCTGGCTGGATATCTCTCCTAGAGCGAAAATTTGTTGAGCCAAATCCTATGGAATCATGACGCCCTTCAAATATTTGAAGAGGTGCGTAATGAAATATTGTTTGCCGGCAAAAGAATGAAAGATCGGTGGTACGTGTCTCAGGCGTGACTTTTGGAAACAAAGCTGGAATGGAAGTAATTTCTTTTTGGTCGTGCAACGTTAAACTAGATTTTCACAGGAGAGAAAAAGGGGACTTTAGATAAACTACTTAAGAAATAAAAATCTATAGAAAGTTTAAAGTAATTAAGTACATATAGAGTATTGTGTTTGCATGAAAACATAATTAATCGATAAGTATTTTAGTTTACATACTTACCACTTCTAAAAAACTTTTCATCAATAAGTAGATAGTCATTCATTACCTTTCACTGTCTAATTAGTTCGTATTAGTCGTATTTAAAAATATGTATTATTAGTATTCAGTATATATCAATTTAAATATATATTAGTATATTGAGTTAACTTTTATCTTACTATATTCAGTTAGTAAAATTGTGCACGATTTATCAGCCTCATCTTATCCTATATCTCTACCGTAGGACTGCTAGAAGAGATTTCATTTAAGAAATAGGTAGTACCTGTTGTGTTGTTTTTGTTTAATGTAATTGGTCTGTATTTTATATTGTGCGCAGTAATCAGTTAAATAAATAAATATAGTCGTACATACTTGGCATACTTTTTACCACGGGTAAACGCTTTATTCCCAAAGAAAACTGCTGTGCGGGCGTAAAGTAATTGTTCTGTATTTTATATTGTGCGCAATAATCAGTTAAATAAATAAATATAGTCGTACATACTTGGCATACTTTTCACCACGGGTAAACGCTTTATTCCCAAAGAAAACTGCTGGGCGGGCGTAAAGTAATTGTTCTGTATTTTATATTGTGCGCAATCATCAGTTAAATAAATAAATATAGTCGTACATACTAGGCATACTTTTTACCACGGGTAAACGCTTTATTCTCAAAGAAAACTGCTGGGCGGGCGTAAAGTACCTACTCAATAAAACTTTTTTATTTCACGATCTTCTAAAGTTTTTATTGTTGTCCGACCCCTGTAGTTTTCCTAAACTCTTTTACAGATGGACCATTCCCAAACCAGTGACCAATTTCATTTGTAAGTAGTAGGTTGAATACCAAATTTTAAAACACATACAAGTAGTAGGTATTACGTATTAAAACTTCAAATCGTTGCAATAGGTAAGGCAATGCTTTACGACCGATGTGGCGCAGTGGTAGTGCGACTGACTGGGACGCAAAAATTCCGGGTTCGATTCTCGGTGGGACACTCACAAAAGTTGATATTAATCTCTTTGTGAATTTGTTCCCAGTCTGGTTAGGACATTGCAGGCTGAACCAACTGATTGTCCGAAAAATAAATGGTTCCGTGCTTCGGAGGGCACGTTAAGCCGTCGGTCCCGGTTGCTGTCTATGATTACTTAGACGGCGGTCGTAACACAACCATGTCAGAGGCCATACTAGTGGTAGTAGGCGGTTGAAAAACTCTGACACCAGGGTTCATCGGGTCGTTGGATGACTCGGTGTCCCACACGAGAAGAGAGAGACGCGAGGGATGCGTTAACAGCCACAACAGTCCACGGCTGGACATGGGCCTCCCCCCTATTGGGGGGTTTTACCATACTCAACATGCTTGGCAGGCGGATTGGCGAGCGCAGTGTAAGATGTTGCCCTTCGCATTTACTGAATAAATGTATTCCTTAGTCGCTTTTTACAACACCCACGGTGGGGGTGATACTATTCTAAGCCGGCATCACACATCATTAATTTAATTGATGAAATAAAAATGCCGTACAGCCTTTTATTAATTAAATCGACAAATAATATTTATTGATCGATTTTTTAAGAGTTCGTGCGATTCAGAGTGAAATAGCGCGCATTTCGAAAATCGAGTACCTAAATGATTCGCGTCAAGCGATTTCGAATTTTTGTGCGTGTTGCTATACAAGGTGTTACAAAAGAACACAAAAATAATAATATAATTAATTCCTCAGTCGATAAAATAGTCACATCACTAGTCTGCCGTGTGATGTCGGCTTAAAAAAGCATCACCCAGTGTCTTTCCCGTAGGAGTCGTAAGAGACGACTAAGGGACTTGAAGGTTACAATATGTGTATTGCAATTTTAGGCGATGGGCTGACAACTTGTCACTATGGTGATACACAATCTTCTGAATGACCATGAAACATTTGTCAGACATTGCGAAAATGTCCTTATGACCGTTTATGCTCTGCCTACCCCGCAAGGGACATAACCGTGATATATGTATGTATGTTCAAAAATCCGGGTACGGCAAAATACCGCAAAATCTTGCGATGCGTGTGTTCTGCCTGAATAGTTAGGTGAGTGTATTTAATCATTCGTTCAAAAATGGCGGATCTTTTCCTAACGTAATAGTCGGTTATCTTAACGCTGGTCCTAATGTACGAGATTCCAAAGGAATTCGCGGTAAACGAGCAAACCGCGAAACTCGATTTTCCGGGGAACCTGTCACAGTAGGAGTAGGTTAAAGCAGTAGACGGCCGATGTGGCGCAGTGGTAGTGCGACTGCCAAGGTTGCGGGTTCGATTCTCGGAGGGACACTCTCAAAGATGATATTTATGACTTTGTGAATTTGTTCCCGGTCTGGTTAGGAGGAACCAACTGACTGTCCAAAAAGAAATGGTTCCGTGCTTCGGAGGGCATGTAAAGCTCTGCCTACCCCGCAAGAGATATAGGCGTGATGTATGGATGGATGGATGGAATACTACCAGACAGCTCTTTAGTAAACCTTTTTAACCATGGGAAAACTTGTAGCAGCGTGTGGTTCGCTAGTATCTACTAAAGAACCTCTCGTGATATCTTTTAGACCGTACATTTCCGCCTTAAAATGAAGGCATGTTCCCTTACTGTGTCCCACTGTGTCCGACATTTGCCGGAAGCCATGTCGGGATAAAAAGACGCCGACGAATGTGAATCCATTGCTTTTTTGCCCGTCTTTTCGCCGAGCTAGGAGTCTGGTTCTTGTATTTAAATTGCAGTATGATCTGGGATCTTTTTATTCGTATGCTTTTTCTTTGTGAATGGTTAGTTTAATGAAACTATGTTTTATTATTCCATTAAACAGATAAAGTAAGCTGGTTCCAAAAAAGGGCTAAGAGCATGTCTGATACTTCCAAAAATACAGGGTTTCATATTATTATATGACCGAGACGGTGTAAGCAGACGGACGGAAAATCAAGGTTCTTTTGTCGATCATAGAATCCGAAATAAAAAAAGCTCACCTACCACAACGAAACAATTGTAGACGTCCCGGAAATCATTAAAATTTCCTAATTAAATTACTTTAATCAAATAACTTTAATCATTATGTACAAACCTGTTAAAAAAGCACACTGCAATATGTAAATAAGAAACAAACAAATTTTCAAAGTTCGTTTACAAATTATGAAGATCAAACTATAATTTTAACCACATTCTTACAAAAAATACTTGCGATTTTACAGCGATTGATCATTTGGAACTCTATCTCAGAGAGTATATCTCATCAACTACCATGAGTCAAACCATCCCAAGCAGAAAATATAGCCAAACTCACGATGTTAAAAAGTACCTACATCTTTGCGTATTGTTCGAGTTTAACCCCTTTTAAACTAGACGCACAGATTTTTTTCTCTGAGTTAGTTTTGGGGTTGATGACTGACCCGACTATCTGCCTGCATAAGTTGGTTCTCCCACTTGTTGTCCATCGCTCCATAACGAATGCGTCTGTCAGACGAAAGGAAATTGCGAATACCGTTTTTATTCCCATACAAATACAGTGCGTTAAAATTCGCAACGACAGACGTCAAGCGGGGGAACCACCTAATGGAAGAAGTTGGAAATATCTCGCTAATACTCTCTTTTCAAGCTTTAAGTTGCAATGCCATTTTGAACGGATATCCTTGAAATCGTAATCGTTTAAAAGCCGGAAATTAGAGCCTTTGTTGACCTAGTAACATTATTTCAGCTGCAACATTATTTGGGTCAATCGCTGTACTTAATGTCAAATCAATCTTTGATTTTATTTGAGACTCAATCAACTATTATATATTCTGTGACTCAATACATGATACGAGGACATTTTAAACAAAAGCGGGGATCATACGTCCGTTGCTGCGTATTTTTAGCGCATGCGTCTGTCAAACGACGTATCCGTCAACGCACCATAGACGCACCTTCGCCGTATTTGTATAAATAAGATCGGAAGTCACAATTTTCTTGCCTCTGACGGCCGCATGCGTCATGGAGGCGCTTAAATACGCAGCAACATAGTCAGTGGGAGAACCGCCTACTTGGGTATGCTAAGATGAGAATTATACTTTATTCCCAATTTATTCTTAATAGAATAATAAGAAAGTGAATTAGTACCAAGATATTTGATAAAATATTTTTACCCTTAATGACTTTTGTATGACGCGCCCAAAAACCTGAATAAATGCTTTTGCCATGGTTAGATGGACATTGGATTTCATATCGCGGTAACCAATCAACCACCAAGTGTAGTTAGAACTTAAACTATAAAAACAACGTAAAAGTGGTTTAATGCGAGTTTTAATAACTTATCTGTTTTATACCCGTTAAAGAACATGTGTTGTGAGAGTAATAATGGTTAGCTATTGGCCTCAATTCGGGAAGTAAATTCTTGTACATTTGTGGTGTCACTTTCCGTCAAATCGGTTTAGATAAGCATAGGACATATCTAAGTCCTGTATATTTGAAATATCCACGAGTTCTTCGCCATTCCTCGACTTTTTCCACGTCGTCGTATTGTTACAGATAACGTGTATTTTGCGTCAAATTATGACATGACATGATTTAGATATCTCCTATCTTTTTCTTAACCTATTTGACGGAAAGTGACAGCGCGGATTTAAGGTAAGTTAAGATAATACATTCCCGTATTGAGGCCAGTGTAATACTAGTTATTTTACACCAGCCTATTGATTCATTTTAAGTATTAGACCGGGTCTATCGCGATAGTATTTAGGTAAATATTTACCTGTGTCCCTCTGACACAGGGAAAGTGAAAGTGATCGCGAGTGCTTGAAAAGTTATACAGCCTATTGATTTTATTTCATTTATCTTATTTCGACGTATGTCTCCCTGTCTCCCAAATAGCAAACTGGCTGAAGCAAAACTTGCTTACCCTCAACACGAAAAAGACAGTCTATCTGAGCTTTCACAAAACCGCGGCTTCTGCTCCATCTATTTATCCTGACATTAGGATTCATACCTGTGGAAATCGAACTGACACATGTGGCTGCGAGAGTATCACGCATGCCAGCACAATAAAATATCTTGGTGTCATGCTGGATGAGCGATTGACTTTTGCAGCACACATTGCTCTTATGTCAGGAAGAGTCCGCAAAGTTGCAAGCATTATGCGAATGCTACGAAATTCTGCGGACCCCCAGACTCTAAAGCTTGTTTATCTGGCCTTATGTCAGTCTATTCTGACGTACTGCATCCTGTGTTGGGGGGGTGCTGTCAAAACTGAAATGCTGAGAATTGAAAGAGCCCAGAGATCCGTCATAAAAACCATGCTTTCAAAGCCCTTTAGGCATCCTACAGCTCAGGTCTATACAGAAAGTGGCGTGCTAAGTGTACGTCAACTATTCATTTCCAAGATATGCTGCAAGACCCACAAATCTGTTCTTGGTTCGAGCTCTTACCAGGACATGTTGTCCAGACGTAGGTTCAAAGTACCCAATATGCCGGTCAAGACTACGTTTGCGCAGCGCTTTAGTCCTTATATTGACTTATATCTATACAATACTGTTGTCAAACACTGTGATATTAGGCATTGTTCGGTAGCTGAAGCTAGGATTATAATTAATAAATGGTTACCTGCCCTTGATTATGATAAGACTGAGGAACTGTTAGTCAAAACTAAGTAAGAGTAAAAAAAACTTTTTCTATTTATTTTTATTTATTTTTTCCTTTATTTACACTATTTATTTTACAACTTATTTTATTTACAGATTCTTTAATTAAGTAATTTTATTGCATGATATTCCTTTATGTTCATTGTTTTATACTAATTAAAATACTATATCACATTTGTATTACTGTCTGGGGTGAATCGTTTTTTGTTAAACGTTTATGATTCCCACGACACAGGCGTGGCCTAGTGTGGGGTCATAGTGAGCTCAACTATGTACCTCTATCTTCTTCATGCGTGTACTAGGTTAGTCAAAAAATTATGAAATGTCATCTATGCATGTTGTTTGTTAAATAAATATTTTTTCATTTTTCATTTTTTTTATACGCCATTAGGCACGAAGGCACGATCCATCGACTCGCTACCAGATACTACTAGAACTATAATAGTTTTAAAGACCTGAATTTCGTAGCTAGGCTTACTACGGTTTAAATACTCGTAGCAATAGGCAGTAGCTCCGACGTAGCAGAAAAAAAATATTTTCATTGTTTCTTTAGTCGTGTAGGACACCAGTTCGACGAATGACCCGAAGTAATAACTTACACAATTTTCACTTTTGCTATATTAGTTAAATTATAATTGATATAATTTAATATTCATAAATTTAAATTAAAACACCCCTGCTGAAGGTAGGTTTAACTGTTGCAATAAAACACAAAATTGATTCTATTCGTAAAACAGAAAACAGCTGTTGGGGATCTAAAATGAATTTCATTTTCCCTTTCGTCAAGATCCAATAAAGTTTTGAATATTATTCGTAAAACAAGAAGTTTTGCGCGGCGGCATCTGTGTTGCCAGACCGCGGGTGATATTGGGTTGCCATCCCTAAATGTACAAGCAATATCGAGTATTACGACTAGGTATAGTTTCCGTAGGCTGCAGAAGGCGGATCTCCCACTGGTCGTCCGTCGTTGTGTTTTAACCGTAACGCATGCGTCTGTCAGACGATAGAAAAATCACATACTCCGAGCTTAATCCCATACAAATTCGGCTATTGCTACCACGGTGCGTTACGGTGCGTAACATAACATAGCATAAATTGTAAAAAAAACAGAAAAACAACAATCAAAAACTCAAAAAATAAACAGTACAACAAGGCGGCCTTAATGCTAGATAGCATTCTCTGCAAGGCAACCTTTGGGTGGTAACAGATAACGCGTCGTAGTCGTATTTGTATGGAAATAAGATCGAAATTCGCAATTTTCTTTCGTCTGACACACGCATGCGTTACAGAACGTTAAAAATACGCAGCGACGGCTGACAAGTGGGGGAACCGCTTATTACGACTAGGTATATGCCTGCCTGCATTACTTGAGTAGGTATATAGTTATTTTTTTTATACAATTTCCGCTTATTGAGTACCTACCTACGGTCCTCCCAATCCAAGTACGCTCAACGGTTTCATTCGCTTTTACCCGTTTTTTTATTATAAAAAAACGTACACACATACATACACATATCACGCCTATAATCCCTTACGGGGTAGGCAGAGCGTAAACAGCCGCAAAAAACGGCCATTTACAGCACGTCTGACAAATGTTTGAGGGTCGTTCGGAAAATTGTGTATCGCTATAGTGACAGGTTGTCAGCCCATCGCCTAAAATTGCAATACACACACTCGAGTCCCTTAGTCGCCTCTTACGACTCCCACGGAAAGAAATGGGGTGATTCTATTCTAAGCCGGCATCACACGGCGTTTGTAAGACGTGGCGTAAATGTCCGTTTTTGCAACCACTTACGCTCTGCCCACTCCGCAAGTGATTATAGGTGTGAATATTGTCACCCCATTTCTTTCCCGTGGGTGTCGTAAGAGGTGACTTAAATAACATGAGTTTGGCAATTTTAGGCGATGGGCTGACAACCTGGCACTATGGATATACAAAATTTTCTGTATGACCCTCAAATGTTTGTCAGACGTGGCGTAAGTGTTAGTTATTTACGGCTTTATACGCTGTGCCTACCCCGCAAGGGATTTACCCGTGATATTTGTATGTATGAACTATACTTTTTACTGCAAGGTGAATGCAGGAAAATCGCTATTTGCAGAACCTTCTAGTTTTCTACTTAACACGCTAAGCTATTAGCATATTTCTAGTAAATACTAGCAGAGGTGTAAGGTTGATTTATAATACAAGAAAATTACCTTGACTTTGAACGTAAGCTGTACTTTTGAACCGACTAATGAAAAGATGGAGGTTCTTATGATGTTTTATTCAGGTTTAATTATTTAGGAGTTACCTTAATACGCCTGGACATATTGGTGAATTATTTTTTGTCCAAAAGTATCTAGATTCGTCTCATAATGTTAAGACTAGACACTTGAAATCAGTGGCATACAGAGTAGGTATGGCCACAGCAGGGGCATATATTTTACGGGGCGAAAAAACATAAGCTGGAATATTATTATTTTAAAATACAAAATGTATCAGACGCCCGAAACAGTAAGTATACTTTCAGAAAGGAGAGGTCAAAATACTTAAAAAAAAATTGCATCATTAATATTTCATTAACACTTCTAAGTAATAACATATAATACAACAAATTACATACGGTACCAACATACATTTTATTACAAAATTGTCTTCTTGTGTCACAAAATAGGGAGACGGCGCGCGGGGCGGTATTACTTGTGGTATTACGACTATTTATCTCACGCACAGATACACTTAAAATCAACATCACTACCAGTGCCCTATATTATAAAACTATAGCACAATATACCAAGAAGCAGAAGTTTAACTTCATGATTATGCCCGATTTGCGCACTTACACATACACACGCCCGACTGACCTATACATACACGACTAGTACATAGAATTTCATGCCGCGCGTTTTTGTTTGTCATAGAACTAACGGACGGTGGACTAAGCGGGTTCTAGAGTGGAGGCCACGCCTCGGCAAGAGTAGCGTTGGACGACCTCCGGCCATATGGACCGATGACTTTAAATGGCGGCTGGAAGCGACTGGATGGCGAAAACGAAAGATCGTGCCCTATGGCGTACCCTTGGAGAGGTCTACGTCCAGCAGTGGACTGCTTAATGTTGAAATATGTAATACAGCCCTGTGAGTGCAAAAGAAACTACAGTGCCCTGGTTTCCAGTGCCTGAAAAATAACAGCGGCAATTTCAGGATGCTTGCAGCTCCCCGAACTAATTCCGCGGAAAAGCTAATTTCCTAGAGAAATTGAATAAAAGCTCTAACTAGGTTTGCTGAGACGTGTGCAGCAGGATGCTAAGATAGTGTGGTCTTGATTATATGGAGCTGTATAACGTATAAGAAACTTGCGACGTTGCAATATTTACAAGTCGCAGATTTGAATCAGCTATAACTTTCTAATCTATTTTGTAACGTAATGTTCACACAAACAAGGTGGTATGCAGTTTTTTTTTTTTTAGTTGTGGACCCTATGATATAAGCCCCGGGGCTTTTAATCTACACCTGACTGTATGGTGGGGAGCAGGAGCTCACCCGGAAAAGTTTGGGGCGCGATTGGGCTTACGAGTGGTTCTTGGAAGAACGTATTGGACTGAATCTACCCGGCACGTGCCGGTAGTTCCCAAAGTGGGGAGCAAATGAGGGACCTCCGCGCCCCCGCCGGCGGGGGCGTCGGTTGCTTGAGGAGCTTGTGGAGTGTGATCTACTCGCAATGGCTGCAGGAGCAGCTACTGTGATTTCATCATCTTCTTCCGTAAGGATGTGTCTCGGACGGTGTTTAAAATGAGGTTGGATGGGGGAAGTAGTTGGACGCGGCAACTATCAAGGGGTTTTTAAGATGGGCAGCGTTGTCGAATAAGCGACGAGACTCTTCCTTTATATACGCTTAAATGGTAGGGAGGGTTGGTATGCAGTTTAATTCTTTCGTGACTATGATTAGTAAGACAAAACGGATCGAACGCAAAATAGCGCCAACAATTGCTTTGTAGTATTAAGCTGTATTAGTCGTGTACTATGAGGGGAAGATCGTTGAGGCAAACCACAATTTGCTCCATCTTCTCTTGATCTAAAATCTCTACGAAAAACATATGTAAACCAATACTGATGCTTTTGGTACTGAATTTTGACGATGATTCTTAGCTGTATTTTTATTAAAGAATCAAACAATACTTATGAACAAAATTAGATCACTCCCTTCTTTTTTTCAATATTTATGAATATGATAAAAATACAGCTACAGTATTGTTTGATTAACAAAATTAGATCACTCCCTTCTTTTTTTCAATATTTATGAATGTGATAAAAATACAGCTACAGTATTGTTTGATTAACAAAATTAGATCACTCCCTTCTTTTTTTCAATATTTATAAATGTGATATAAATACAGCTAAGAATTAATAATTTAAAGGGGAACAAGCTGTCAAATTAATGTTTCCCCCCTTCCCCTTTTTTTTATGTCCCTACTTTCGGTTTTTCTGCTTTTCCCTATTTTCGCCATAGTTCTTTAAAAAGAAGGGGAAGGGGGGAAACATTAATTTGACAGCTTGTTTCCCTTTAAATTATTAATTACACATATTAAAACTACAAACATACCAAGTTTCATGCTTGCTTCCGGATGGGACCAAAGCTTCATACAAAGTCGGAGCTAAAGAGCCGTACTAGAAGAACCAAAAGCATAAGCTTTGGTTCACATATGTTTTTCGTTGGCACATTAGACCAAGAGAAGATGGAGTCAATTGTGCTTTGCCTCAACAATCCTCCCCTTATAGTGTACAAAATCTGTACACAACTAATACAGCTTAAGACCACAAAGTAAGTATTGGCGTTATTTTGTGTAAATACACAGCGCAGGTACTTGATTAGTCATTTATTGAAATTAACTCTTAAGGCGAGTGTAGCCGTCAACGACCTTGACGGTGGCGCCACTTCACAAAAATCAAATTTTCTCTTTGCAGCAAATATTTTATTGAGTTTACAGGTTCTAATTTAAGTTTACGATAATACTAAAAACTTGGGCATCGGACATTCTTGTTTGTATAAAGAGAAAACTTGTTTTTTGTGAAGTGGCGCCACCGTCGAGGTCGTTGACGGCTACATTCGCCTTAAAGTAGGTATAATTATTTGAGTTCAAGAATGAATTCGTGTTTTTTTGATAGCGAAGAATTATTTATGTTTTTTCTAGTTGTGCGTCTCTCTGACACTTTTTCTAGATCTGAAATGGGAATTAAAAAATAAAAGACTACAGAACCGTTTTTATATAAAATAATTTTATTAATATCACACTTATTTTATACATGTATTGAATAAAAATATAATTGTAGTCAGATAATCTTAATCATAGTAAGCAAATAGGGCATTTTTGTACAAAATGATAAATGATGCGATATAATTTATACTGCAACCAAAAAGATTTCCCAATGGACAAATTTGGTTGAAATATTTTTGAACGATACAAATGTTTATATCATTATTGTGGCTTTTGATAATGTTATGTAAATAAATGATCGCAACAAGTATCTAAATGATGAAAAAAAATGACTTTACCAAAATAAAACTTAGTGTTGTACATTAAATAACCTTGTTGTGAATTATATAAAATTATTTCTAATATTTTTGGGATTGGTACTTTTCAAATTCCGTACACCTGCTTACCTAGATATAAGGTAAAATATTGAGGAATTTTCAAAATGAACTTTCTCCATACGGGTCAAATTAATAACAATTAAAGTACTTAATCAACTTAATTCGCAAAGCTGTAGAAAGATTTCCAAGGCTGTGATTCAAACCACTCAACTAATTATGAGACAAAAGAAGGGGATGGCTGCGCCTATTCTTTTGTATACCTTTCTCATTTACATAAAATACAATCACACATTTAATACCCCTCAAAACTACAGTACGGCCATCTCAATAAGCAATATTTGACAGTTGTCAGATTAGTGCTAATACTATGGCAGAGGGTTCATTTTCCATCGTCAACATCTGTTTTTTGTTTGGAACTGACAGTCGTCAAATATGGCTTTTTGGTATGGCCTTACTTTATTTATATTAAGGAAAACAATTTGAAAATTGACATAAGAAAGATTGTGGAGAAAATCATTTTGTTCAAAAGGCTTTTTTGGGATTTTTGCTGACTTTTGTGGTTGTGTAGTTTTAAATAGCCACGTAGCTACTCCTCAGTAATACAATGTCTACGCCGTAGCAATGCGCTACGATTTGGTGTATGTATTAAAATACAGTATACCAAATAAGCGACTAACAGGCTTTGTTTAATTTAGCGTTGCTATGCTGGGGTAAGTTAGGTATTAATGACGGTCTATGAATGCGCCGCGATTTCGCACGCATCGCTCTGGGCATATGTTGTCCCTTTCTCGCTCGCGGGGCGAGGGGGCGGCGTGCGCGCGGGCCGCCTGGTAGACGCCAAGCGGTGATTTCTGCACCGCACTCAGTCACTCAAAACCGTTCGGACGAGAACGTATTGTGTTTTGTACGGATTTCCCGCCACGCGTTTTGTGATGCCGCGTGTAATGGACGATTCAATTTGAGATCGCGCGTGTTGATGCATCGTATTATTGCGGTTCTCCTGGGTTATACTAGAATACCAGGCTTAGTGATTGTTGGATGTCTCGACGTCTTCCACGTGAGCGTCGCGTTGAATAGGCATCGGGTGGCCATATCGGCTCGCGCTTTGTGCGGCCCTAGTTCGTGTTGGGTCACGCGTAATGACTAATATCAAAGTGGAATACGAACAGAAGCTGTGAGTGGTTTGACGTGAATAACGCGCCAAGGCTGTAGTGGAATGCTGGGTGTCGATATCTTTTCCACCCAGCCCTGTAAGTACCCACGGAATCCCCATTTGATCCATTCCCTGAACTTCCTTTCTCCGTTGGGTATTTTATGCATTTGGACCGGCACGTTGACTGTAAGTGGTAAACCTAGTTGTCTTAGTATAAAACTGTTTTCTTCGTGTTAATGGTGTGTTCCCTTTAGTCATATTTGTTGTACCATATCATTGTGACTCCTTAGTACGAATTGCGGAATTCGTGGGGTGATATAATTTGGAGGTGCTTGCTTATAATCTAGTGCTGGTGCGTGTGACGTAACGCCAGATCGGCAGACGGTATTTACTACCGACTTGAGTTATGTAAAGGTCAGAACACATCATTTGCCAATTTCACTCAACTTAGTTAATTAAGTTAAATAGATTTAGGTTCACGTTTAATTCATAGTATGCGCTGCTATATTGTGCAGTGTATGCTATTTAGCGCTGCGTAACGCGGCCATTGTCTGCCTTCAGTTGAACTCCTGGTATTTTACTAGAAATTTACCTGTGTAAATCGCTTCCACTGCGGGAGTTTAGCTTGGAATTAGACAGGCTTACAGGAGCTTGAATGTATTTAATTATTTTTTCATCAAAATCAACATATTTTCATTCATTGAAGCATGCGCGCATATTTTCTAGAAATTCACATCTGTTCAATGACGAAACAACGCAAAAATGAAGTGCAAATTTAGAGATCTAATAATGAATAAATTCAATTGATGTAAACTCCTCGCTCGCTCCATTTTAACGTTTTCATTTCATCTTCAAGGACATTATTAAAGAGTATTCAATAATGTTAAAGTAATATGTATGATACTTACAAAAAAACCGAGTTTTCTTTTGACTGAATTTCAGAGTCTGAAAACCGACTCGACCCCGATGGACCCGTATGGAATGTTTGAATAGTACTTTTCAAGTTAAATAAGATTCTATGGTTGAAAGAGTTGACTGACGAGTACCTAGTAGTTGACTGATAAGTAAGTTAGTTTGTTTATCAACGATATACAAAAAATATTTATTGTTTTTTTTTTTTTTTTTATGATGGGTTTGCTCTTGACTCTAGTCCAGGTCATAGGACAGAGACAGAGTCTAAGATGGAGCGAGCTCACCCAGAAGAAGCCTGTTCACTCTTACTTTGAAGAGATTAGGGTTGTATGCTTTTGGAAACACAGACGCAGGTAGTAAATTCCACTCTTTAGCAGTGCGCATTATAAATGATGACTGGAAGCGCTTAGTCCGAATTGGTGGAATGGCTACCAGGTACGAATGGTATGCGGCGGTGCGTCTGGATGTCCGATGGTAGAATGGAGCTGGTGGAACAAGGTCGTGAAGCTCTTGAGCACACTCTCCGAAGTACAATCTATAAAATACCGACAAGCAGGCAACCTTGCGGCGATGTGCCAGGCTATGTAGCTTGGTGTCCACCAGTTTTATGTCGCCTATGAGCCTCTTGGCCCTGAGTTCCACCGAGTCAAGAGCGGCAAGTTGGTATTTGGCTGAGCCATCCCAAAGGTGACTGCAATACTCCATGCAGGATCGGACTTGTGCTTTGTAAAGAGTTAAAAGCTGTCCAGGCGTAAAGTATCGCTTCACTCTATTCAGGACGCCCAGCTTTTTAGCCGCCGTCTGAGCCTTGTACTCGATGGTCGCGCCGAAGTTTAGATTTGATGTCAACTCTATGCCTAGAAGCTCAAGCCTGTCAGTGACTGGGACAGATGTACCCCGAAAAATAGGTGTCCAGTCGAAAGGACTCCTTTTGACTTTTGATTGCTTAAGTTCTTTTTGCAATAAATATTGTTTTTGTATATTGTACGTAGTTCGTATATTTATCTTAGATTAAATCAACTTAGAACGTAAAAGTATATTTATCTTAGATATTACAATATTTGACTCATTAGCTATAACCCCATATTAAACACGGTGAGAGGTTATTTCGATACAATCCCTGGAGGGGGAAAGAAGAGACGGAAAAAATATTTGTGATGATTTCTGACCAAGTTTCTGACCCACAATTGCGTAGAAGAATATCCCCTTATTGCCCCCTTCAGGGAATGTATCGAAATTACCTTTCACTCTGTATAAATAAATGTGTAATATTTGACTCATTAGCTAGAACCTCATATCAAACAGGGTGAAAGGTTATTTCGATACATTCCCTGGAGGGGAAGACCCCTGAAAGATGTATTGAATTACCTATCACCCTGTATAATTAAAATATTTGTAATATTTGACTCATTAGCTTTAACTCTATATCAAACAGGGTGAAAGGTTATTTCGATACATTCTCTGAAGGGGAAGACCCCTGAAAGATGGATCGAATTACCTTTCAGCCTGTATAAATAATTGTGCAAATGTTGACCCATAAAATTTAGCTTTACTATCAATTTATTACTATTACAATACACTTAAAACTAGTTTGGCACATAATCACAATATTACGTTGAACTAAAGGCACACTATTTAGACCTTTTCAGACCTATACATACCCTGAGCATTATTTTCACTCGTCTTGTACCAGAATAACTTTTATGTTTTGGACTTTTATGATCTTATTAACTTTCCAAACCGTGACTTTAGGATCACTATTAATTTTAGGTGGTTCTCTCACTTTTCGTCTGTCGCTGCGTATTTTTAACGCACTGTAACACCAGTGGGAGAACCGCCTTACTATCTTCGCAAACCGGGACTTTAGGATCACTAAAAACCTTAGATGGTTCTCTCACTTGTCGTCCGTCAGTGCGTTTTTTTAACACACCGTTACGTACCGTTACACAAATGGGAGAAGCATGGAGAAGCGTCACAAGCGTCCTTCGCAATTTGGTGATAGTCCGTAACAAAAGATGGTTCCGTGCTGGTTGCTGTCTATGATTACTTAGACCACCGTCGTTACACTACATCTTCAGAGGCCTACTACTAGTAATAGGCGGTTGACAAACTCTGATACTAGGGTTCATTAGGGCGTTGGAAGACTCAGTTTCTCACAATAAAGCCTCATCGCAGTAATCCATCGTTACACTACGATGTTAGAGGTTCTAGTAACAGGCGGTTGAAAAACTGACAACAGTGTTAATCGGGGCGAGACGACTCGGTATCCCACACGAAAAAGAAGAAAGAAGCAGTTTCAGTAATCGTTATGACATCTTGTATGGTTGTTGTGATACGGCAAAGGTCGACGCATTGGAGTGGTTTCCCGTGGGTCCGAGTGCAACTCCAGGGTGTTTTTCCTTTGGTACCAGAGCAGCAGAACCGCGCACACAACACAGAGAAGTAGGAAGAACATCAGCATAAATAGCAGGTACAGCTGTAAAAGAAACGGTTGTCTGTATAATAGATCGTAGACAATGCCCTCAATTCGGGATATAAATCTTAACTGACCTTAAATTAGTGCTGTCACTTTCTGTCAAATAGGTACGGAGAAGGATAGGAGATATCTTAGTAACGTCATGTCTTAAAATTAAATGTAAGATATGTGTTATCTTCAAAAATAAGGCGACGATGAAAACAATGGTGACTAAATTGACTAGGAAAGGCGAAAAAACCATTGACGTTTTTATAAATGACGGGACTTACATATCTCCTATCCTTTTTTAAACCTATTTGACAGTAAGTGTCAGCACTAAAATAAGGCAAGTAAAGAGGGCAATTTTCAAATGTCAATCATTAATAATAGTAGTTTATGCAACTGTCATATAATGGGGGTCATTAGAATGCGAGTGTCTGTTTATCACACGAGGCGTAGCCGAGTGTGATAATAGATTGACACGAGCATTCTAATGCCTAATTATATGCAGTTGCATACACTATTTTACCTACACTCAAAAAAAAATACTCAGTTGAACACTTTTCCAAACGTCCGCACCGGCGATTGCAAGGCCCGATACATGGTCAAATTCAATACGAGAACGTAATATGGCTTGATATGGATTTTTGAAGATTCTTTACTAACAGTTGTTTAGATGTTGAGTCTCAACAGCAAACAACTAAACAACTGAACAACACTGAACAACAACTGAACAACAACTGAACAACACTGAACAACCTCGGAAAAACATCTGAACAACAACTAATCAACATCTGAACAACAACTGAACAACATCTGAACAACATCTCAACAACAACAGAACAAAAACCTATTAAAACAACTGAACAACATCCGAAAAATTACCGTACAACAACTGTCAGGTGCGGCGGAAGATAGCGATTTGAGTATTGAAAAATAAAACTTCGTTTCATTTCTCAACTTTATCGTATTAAGAGTTTTCTCATTAAGTCATTACGCTTCTGTAATTGGTAGTAAACCCTAGTTTTTATAGGCAGAATGCATAAAGTAGGTCATTATGCATCTGTTTTCGAATTCATAATTCGAACATTATGAGACGAGTGTAGATAAAAAATATAAATAAAATTTGAAATCTGCAAAATACTGTTACAATTATTATTACATGTGTGGTTCAGATATTCACGTAAACTACAATGCTTCAAGAGCCGTTTGGTGAAATTTTATCTGAACGAATGTCCAGCGGGTAAAAGATTGATCAGGCGAGAATAGCCGTGAACGACCTCGAAAGTGGCGCCACTACACAAAAAAGTTTTCTCTTTAAACTAACAAACTATCAGAATATCCGCTGCACAAGTTTTAGTGTTAACCTTAAGTAAAATTAGAACCAGCAAACTCAATTAAATATTCACTGTAAAGTACCTACAATTCGATGCTTACATTCTCCAACTAATGAGCAAATTATAAACTAACCGCCTACGCAACAAACATCAAATTTTCAGTTACAAACTGTAAATTGTAGTTTTTATCACTTTGATTTGACCTCCAGTAAATTAATAGTTGATTATTTAATGTGCTCGGGTTAGCGATTAGATAGTATAGGAACAATACTCTAGTTACGTGATCGAAATGAATTTAGAATAATGTTCCACTAACCTGTCAACAACGGAAATTAATTCGCACTCCAATAAATTATGCTTAATTCGTACGATCTCTTATCTTACAATACAATGCATCGCCCAGCATCACCTCAGTAAACAATAAATAAACCGACAAAATATAAAAGCTACTCTGTGGATAATATCCGAACAATCCTTGTCTTTTTCAACTTGGCTACGTAAACATTATGACATCATCTGTGTGACAAATCGAGGATCACGCATGCGCTTTTCATATTTCTTTCAGGCCAAGGCTTGCCGACTACTGGCCAACTTTTCTTTTGCAAAAAAATAAATAACTTTCAAATATGGAACATGAGAAAATTAAATAGCCAGCCATTGCAGAAAAAGAGGAGAAGAGGGAAAGAAGAAATCTTGTGTATTTTTTATACAGTAAATGCAAAAAACTTACCCCGAATATGAAATAAAAGTTGGTTTCTGCGTCCGGCATGGTGCGTAAGGGGGATCCGATGGGAAACTGACGGGGCGGAGGCTATGAGACGGGCTTGCTGCCAAATCTTCCACAAACTCCCCTTGAACTTGTAATTTTATTGATTGCTTTGTCCGTGTACGTAAACGGATCATAGTTTCTTTATTATTTTCATGGATTTAATCTGTTTGAGAATACGAAATTATGTTTGAGAATAAATAATGTTTCGCTTAGTTTCCAAATAGAATTACTTAATAGAAATAATTAAGTGACTCTATACAAGTAATTCAGTTGTTTGACTAAAGTTTTGTTCCATTATTAACTTAAAATTAAATAAACGTAAGAGATTTTAAAAAATAGTGAGAATTTTCAGTTTTACATAGGTACATACACATACATACATATATCACGCCTATAATCTCTTGCGGGGTAGGCAGTAGGCAGAGCGTAAACGGCCGCAAAACGGTAATTTTCGCCACGTCTGACAAATATTTGAGGGTTATTCGGAAAATTGTGTATGGCTATAGTGACAGGTTGTCAGCCCATCGCCTAAGTTGCCTCTTACAACTTTCATACATTTGTATACCTACCTCATATGCAATATCATCTAGGTACACACGACTCACTTCAACACAACTTTGCTACCCTTGTTTTCTGTTTTGATTTATTTATGTATTCTAGTCTGTACATGTGTCACTAATTACCTATCTTCTGTAATACTGATCCTATACTTTTATTTTTATTGAGTCAATTAGGAAGAGCGGGGTATTCCCATAACAAGTGTCTTGGACTACTTAAAGGGAAGCCTCCAACCACTATGTTCAATAGGATTTTTTGAAATAAAGATATTTTTAATTTTTTAATTTTAATTTTTTAACTCCCACGGGAAAGAAATGGGGTGATGCTATTCTAAGCCAGCAAGCATCACACGGCCTTACTTCAGTTTTACCTAAGCAAAATTCTTTTAGTAGCTAAGTTTTGTAGTTGTGTAAGTAAGTGTCTACTTAGTTGAGTTAACCTAAAAGTTGTACAACTTAACTTACGCTTGAGCGACACTACATTTCGTTGCAAGAAATTTAAAGTGATGCAATGGAACAACTTAAACTAACTTAAGGAATTAGTTGAATTGGAACTTTAGTACTGCCAGTTCTGCTGCTAATATTGTAAATAAAAAAAGATTAAGTGTCTATCTATCTATTTATCTATATATCTATATATCTTGCTCATGTGTGTTGTAGAATATGAAGTCGTGGCCATATAAGTAAGTACCATCAATAATATTTATTCAATGAAGGATACGTATATTGTCATTGTATTGCGTATTGTCGTCATAATTTATAAAAATAATTGTTTAACACACTTTACTTCTTTTTTAATAACAATGTTGTATTGTCCTGAACGAAAATCGGCTTGGACGCGATACAAAATTTAATAAAGGCACTGCCTTGGGGCTGGCCAGGTTAATCACACGGCATATAACTTTTCACAACTACTACCAGTAAACGACATTATATAATTTGTTGATATAGTCGGTAAATCGTGCGGCTATTCCATGTTATTTAGGTCGTATCTCCAAAATATTACTAAAAACTTAAATTCTTATAAAAACGCAAAAGAACATGGCCGTCGAAGTTGTTTCAATCACTAGAAAAAAAATTCAATAAATGTGCTTCGTTCACATGTCATGTCGGCTTAGAACAGCATTACCCCATTTCTTACAAACAAAATGTTCAAAATATGTGTATTATTATATATAATAAGTTACCGACTGAGTTAAAAATTTTAGAAGGTAAACAATACAAGAAGCAAGTAATTGTATGGCTCGCGGAAAAATGTTTTTATAGTTTGAAAGAATATTTAGAGTTATGAATGCGACTGATTTTATATTGTAAATATTTGCACGCCTTCATGCAGGCTGAATATATTGATTCCATAATCTTTTATACTATAAGACCTTGTATGTACTCAATGTAAACATATATTCATGCAAATAAATCTTATCTTATCTCTTACCTGCGGGTGTCGTTAGAGATGACAAACGGATTCGATGATTTCATGTGTTTCACAATGGTAGGCGACAAGCTGCAACCAGTCGCTACAGTGATACACAACTTTTCTGAAACGGCCCTCAAATTTTGTCAGTCGTGGCGAAAACGACAGTATTTGTACGGCCGTTATCGCCTTGTAAGGGATAAAGGCTTGATACGTACAGCCATTGTTTAATTTAGCGTTGCTATGCTGGGGTAAGTTAGGTATTAATGACGGTCTATGAATGCGCCGCGATTTCGCACGCATCGCTCTGGGCATATGTTGTCCCTTTCTCGCTCGCGGGGCGAGGGGGCGGCGTGCGCGCGGGCCGCCTGGTAGACGCCAAGCGGTGATTTCTGCACCGCATTCAGTCACTCAAAACCGTTCGGACGAGAACGTATTGTGTTTTGTACGGATTTCCCGCCACGCGTTTTGTGATGCCGCGTGTAATGGACGATTCAATTTGAGATCGCGCGTGTTGATGCATCGTATTATTGCGGTTCTCCTGGGTTATACTAGAATACCAGGCTTAGTGATTGTTGGATGTCTCGACGTCTTCCACGTGAGCGTCGCGTTGAATAGGCATCAAGTGGCCATATCGGCTCGCGTTTTGTACGACCCAAATTCGGGTTGGGTCACGCGTAATGACTGATATCAAAGTGGAATACGAACAGAAGCTGTGAGTGGTTTGAAGTGAATAACTCGCCAAGGCTGTAGTGGAATGCTGGGTGTCGATATCTTTTCCACCCAGCCCTGTAAGTACCAACGGAATCCCTATTCGATCCATTCCCTGAACTTCCTTTCTCCGTTGGGTATTTATGCATTTGCGCCGGCACGTGACTGTAAGTGTTAAACCTGGTTGTTTTAGTATAAAACTGTTTTCTCGTGTTAATGGTGTGTTCCCTTTAGTCATATTTGTTGTACCATTATCATTGTGACTCCTTAGTACGAATTGCGGAATTCGTGGGGTGATATAATTTGGAGGTACTTACTTATAATCTAGTGCTTATACGTGTGACGTAACGCCAGATCGGCAGACGGTATTTACTACCGACTTGAGTTATGTAAAGGTCAGAACACATCATTTGCCAATTTCACTCAACTTAGTTAATTAAGTTAAATAGATTTAGGTTCACGTTTAATTCATAGTATGCGCTGCTATATTGTGCAGCGTATGCTATTTAGCGCTGCGTAACGCGGCCATTGTCTGCCTTCAGTTGAACTCCTGGTATTTTACTAGAAATTTACCTGTGTAAATCGCTTCCACTGCGGGAGTTTAGCTTGGAATTAGACAATTTTTGGTAGCAGAGCGTGGTTCAGAAAACCACTAGATTTAAGATTATTTTAGTATAAGATTTTTAATCTACCTACATAAAAAAATATATTTATTGTGATTGTAGTGTGTGCCCTGTGTAGAATATCCTATCGGTAGGATCAGGGCCAATCAATTAGTGAATTGCTTGTTATTATCGTTGTGTTTACCCTGTGCGGATATCCTAACGGTAGGATCAGGGCCGATTGTCTATTATTGTTTTTTATTGTAAGGTTCGGTGTTACTTTGGGTTGGTACCATGGCTCCCACGATTAGACAGCTTCAGGCGAAAATTAGAGCGCACCTAATGTGGTTCGCGACTAAGCAGGCGATGGTCGGTCGCGGGGACCGAGAGGACGCACTCATCGCTTGTGCGCAACGGATTGACGAACGGGTCGCGGAGGTGTTGGATTGCCTCACTGGATGCGAGGAGTTATTTGATGGGACGCCTGATGAGGAGGTCAAACTTACGGTCCGGGCGAATGTGACCCAGTGCCTGGAGATAGGGCAGGAGATCCAGCAGGCGGCTGCTGTGATCACCAGGCGTAGGGCTGGGGAGCCGGACCCACCCCATGGTCCGCGGGGACCGGGGGTGCAAGTGCCCCTGCCGGCTGTGGCGATTCCGGTCTTCCACGGGGACTACACGGATTGGACCCGATTCCAGGATCTGTTTGACAGTGTGATTCATAACCGCACTGACTTGCAGCCGGCATATAAAATGGCACAATTGATGGCCAAGCTGCAAGGTGAGCCCCATGAGCTGGTAAAGCATCTACCAGTCGATGATGCAAGTTACGAGACGGCTCGCGGTTTGCTGATCGAGAGATACAGCAACAAACGTCTCATGATTGACCAACTCCTGGAACAGTGGCTCACCGTGCCGACCATCACACGAGGGACGGACCTCAGGGCCAAGGTCCTCAACCCTGTCTGCGTTGCAGTGAACGCTCTTGAGAGACAGGGGATGCCGGTGTCAGGCTATGATTATATCCTGGTCCACACGTTGTTGCGCCGCCTGCCGAGCGACATGGCCGCTCGTTTTGAACAGTCACACGGAGGTAAGACATCTGATTACCTCCCGACCTTCGAGGAGCTCAAGTCCTTCCTCGAGGCCGAGTGCAGGCGGGTAGATGCCCAATTTGGAGAGTCGCCTCACGCGGAGTCTGCGGCCACTCGCCGCCCGGAACGGCCGGGTGCACAGGCGCGAGACGGTAAGAGTAGGCCACCCAGGCGATACAATGTCGCTAATTTGGAATCGAGGTGTGCCTACTGCAGAGAGGCGGGGCATCAGGTGACTGCGTGTGAGGAGTTCGCTGCACAGCGGGTGCAGAAACGTCGTGGTGTGGTGCAGCAACGGCGTTGGTGCTTTAGGTGTATGGGGCCGCATCAGGTGCGAGAGTGCCCATCAAGCACCAACTGCAGGTACTGCCAGGGTGCCCACCATCAGCTCCTATGCATGAACCGCAGCGGAGATTACGGAGGCAGAGCTGACGCGGGTCAGCGGACGGAGTCTGCCCTACCTAGACGGGAGCAACGCTCCCCACCCCCTCCAAGGAGGAGTCCTCTTCCACCAGGGTTTCAGGGACGAGGCCAGGGACATCAGCAGGTGATGCCCCCTTCACCACGCGCGAGACAGTCACCACCTCGGCAGCAGGTGCCGGGACAGGGTAGGTGGTCACAGGTCCAAGGTCAGGGGCACCCATCACAAGTACGTGATTCTACGGGCGGGTGCCAACACCAGGGTCAGTACATGCAGTACTCGGCGGGTCTGAACAACATGGTGAGTTCCCATGACCCACGCATGCCTCTCCCCTTGGCTGAGCACCCGCGGCTACAGGCGCATCCACGGTACGCGCGCCTGCCGCAGGGTTACTATAGGCTGCCAGCCATGGCGTACAGGACCAGAGGTCCCTATCAGCAGGAGTGGGACCCACTCGAAGGTGTACGGAGAGAGGGGACCCCCCCGCAGGACGCGGACACTCCGCGCTTAGGTTCCTGCTAGGTAATCGCCGCCTACACGCCAGCTTCGGCCCCCCAGCCAATTACGGTATTGTTGCCTACGGCAATGATTTGGGTATGGGGATACGGTGGCCGCAGCATACAGGTAAGAGCCTTGTTAGATACAGGGGCTCAGGGTTGTATTGTGTCTAGTAAGCTGGTGAGTAGGCTACGCTTAAATATAAGGCCCACAACGGATGGGGCTGTAGGTATTGGAGGTGTAGATGTGCCTGACGTTCGGGGTCGGGTGAACTTCGAGTTCACATTAGGTAATGCAGGTACAGGGGTCGGCTATCATGCCTCAGCAGTGGTGCTGGATGAAGTGGTAGGGAAACTTCCTCAGGTTCGGTTACCGTCAACGGTACGAGGGTTGACCACAGGCTTGGAGTTGGCTGATCCTGAATTTGATACTCCTGGTACGGTGGACGTTCTCCTCGGGTCAGACGTCCTCGGGAGATTCTGGTGTGGCAGAAAACGGGTACTTCAGCAAACTGGTTTAGTGGCCGTTGATACCACAGGGGGGTATGTTATTTTTGGCCCAGTTTGGAGACCTCAGGACCTACCAGAGGGCGATACGGTTCTCTATGGTAGTGTGTTGTCGGAGGTGCTGCAGAGGTTTTGGGAGTCTGAGGAGCCACCCACAGCGGATAGACGGAAGCCAGAGGATGACGAGTGCGAGCTGTTCTATCAGTACAACACTGCACGAAGTTCGTCAGGTAGGTTTGTTACCAGGCTGCCATTTCTCCCAAACCGCCCCTCCTTAGGTAGTTCGCGACAGATCGCGGAACGGAGACTACTGGCTATGGAGAGAAAGATGAAGCGAGATGCAGCACTTCGGCAGAAGTATATCGAATTCATGAGGGAGTACCTAGAGTTAGGCCACATGTCGGTGTCCAGCATAGATTGGAGGTGTGTCGAGCATTACTATATACCACACCTGGCTGTTTTGAAGTCACCGGAGGCGAAGATACGGGTAGTGTTTGACGGTTCTGCTCCTACATCGAATGGTGTGTCTGTGAACCAGTGTCTGCACGCGGGTCCCAAGTTGAACCGGGACATTGTGGACATCCTCACAGATTTTCGGTTGCACCAAGTAGCGTTCGTCGCAGACGTCAAAATGATGTTTCGCCAAACAATTATACACCCGGATGACCGTCGGTACCAGCTGATTTTGTGGCGTGAGAGCCCTGACGAGCCGATGGTCACTTATGAGCTTAACACGGTAACGTATGGTCTGAAGCCAAGTCCGTTTTTGGCAGTACGCACGCTGCGAGAGTTGGCCGCACAGGAAAGGGTAAGATTCCCTCGAGCCGCAGCAGTACTGGATCGCGACGTCTACGTGGATGACATCTGCACGGGTGCAGATAGCGTGCAACAAGCACTGCTACTACGAGACGAGCTGATCGCGATCATGGAATCAGGAGGTTATGAGTTGCGGAAATGGCTGTCCAGCTGTCCAGAGCTCCTGGCCGGGTTGCCAGGTGAGTTCCAGCAGGACCCGCACCTTTTCGAGAACCCGGACAATCCAAATACGTTGAGCATCCTAGGGGTGCAATATAGGCCAACGCATGATGTCTTTACGTATCAGATCGAGCCAGACCTTTTGCAGAAGACTTGGACGAAGCGTTCGGTATTATCGACGATCGCCAGAACTTTCGATCCTAACGGGTGGATCGCACCGGTGACGTTCATGGCGAAGTGCTTCTTGCAAAGGTTGTGGATAGCAAACTTGGGTTGGGACGACCAGCTCTCCGGAGAGCTGTTGAATGATTGGACCAAGTTTGTGACCACCTTACCAGGGATCGTACGCATCGCCATACCTCGCAAGTTGCTCCCATCGGTGGGATGTAAGGCTACCCTACATGGGTTTTGTGATGCCTCGGAGCGAGGGTACGCGGCAGCTGTCTATTTGCGGACAGTCAGTTCAACTGGAACTGTAGACGTGCGTCTAGTTATGGCCAAGAGTAAGGTGGCTCCGGTTAGGACAAGATGGACCATTCCAAAGTTGGAATTGGCGGGAGCAGCGCTTCTCACGCGCTTGCTACATCATGTCGCTAGTAATCTACGCGGTACCATCAATTTGGATGAAACGGTGTACGCATGGACCGACAGTAGGATAGTTCTGTGCTGGTTACAGACGTCGGTACATACTCTTGAGGTTTTCGTGGCAAATCGGGTGTCACAGATTAAAGGATCGGAAACTCCGTTGGTATGGAGACACGTACCGGGAGAACAGAACCCAGCGGACTGCGCCTCACGGGGATGTAGGGCCCCTGATTTGGTAGGTCACTCACTGTGGTGGGGACCTCAGTGGCTGACTGAGTCACCTGAGAGATGGCCATACAATGAGTGCGGGTCGCCGCTTGGGCCACCTGATCGAGGTTTGCGAGTGAACGTAGGGCAGATCGTACCTAAGCCTAGTGCGGCTTTCTTGCTGGAACGATACAGCTCCCTCGACAAACTTCTAGGGGTGACAGGTTGGATCAAACGGTTCGTGAACAACTGTAGAAAACCTCAAGCAGAACGGAACTTGGCACCTGTCCTCTCGCCTGCGGAGCGGAATGCGGCTCTAAGTTTATTGGTTAGGGTCGTCCAGGCGGAACATTTTGAGGAAGAGGCCAGGCTGCTCAGGGATGGCCGTGGAAAGCTGAAGGGAGGTCTTGTGCGCCTCAACCCGTTCGTGGACGAGCATGGAATGCTCCGGGTTGGAGGTAGACTTCGGAACGCTAACCTGCCCTTTTCAGCACGGCATCCGCTGTTACTCCCAAAGAAGGGACCTTTGGTAGAACTTATAGTTAGGGATCGTCACCAGAAAAACTCGCATGCGGGCTGCAATGCACTTTTGGCTATTCTGCAGCGCGAGTTTTGGATCTTGTCTGGACGACGTACGGTACGGAGCATTGTGTTTCGGTGCTTGCCTTGCTATCGGTTGAAGGCAGCCACAATGCAACCTCAGATGGGATACCTCCCACCGGACCGGGTGACGGAAGCCTGGACGTTTGCGGGTGTGGGAACGGACTTTGCGGGGCCTTTTATGGTAAAGGCATCACGCCTTCGCAACGCGAAGTCAATCAAGGCGTATTTGTGCGTGTTTGTGTGCCTAGCAACCAAGGCCGTCCACTTGGAACTCGTGGCCGACCTCACTACGGAGGCTTTCTTAGCAGCTTTAGATAGATTTGTGTCGCGAAGAGGGCGACCAGCGCTGATCAGGTCGGACTGTGGTACCAACTTTAAGGGCGCTGATCGATGTATGAAAGAAATTATAACGTTTTTATCGGAAAACGAGGAAGCTATCGGCACGAGCCTCTCCCGTCAGGGCATTAACTGGGTGTTCGATCCACCAGGATGCCCCCACTGGGGTGGTATATTTGAAGCGGTTGTAAAGTCCGCTAAGACGCATTTGATGCGCGTTATAGGTTTAACGATATTAACCTTTGAGGAGCTAGCGACCGTGTTTTGTAAAATTGAGGCCGTTCTCAATTCACGTCCTTTGTGTCCGCTTAGCTCAGATCCGAATGATCTGGAGGCCCTGACACCAGGGCATTTCTTAATTGGCCGACCACTTAACGCCTTGCCAGAGTACCCCTACACAGAGGTCAGTAGCAATCGTTTGACGCGTTATGAGTTGCTGCAGCAAATGTCTCAGAATTTTTGGAAGCGATGGTCGCTTGAGTATTTGCACATTCTGCAGCAACGCCTTAAGTGGACGGACAGAACTGAACCCCCTCGCATCGGAGATCTCGTTCTGGTTAAGGATGCCAACCTGCCGCCACTGCGATGGCGCAGAGGGCGCATTCTCAACTTGTTCCCAGGTAGTGATGGCACTCCTCGAGTCGCGACAGTCCAGGTAGGGGATTCAGTTCTTAAGCGAGCAATAGCAACGCTATCTCGTCTCCCCAGTAGTGAATAGGCCTAAGGGATTCGGCCTAGGGCGGGTGAATGTTTAATTTAGCGTTGCTATGCTGGGGTAAGTTAGGTATTAATGACGGTCTATGAATGCGCCGCGATTTCGCACGCATCGCTCTGGGCATATGTTGTCCCTTTCTCGCTCGCGGGGCGAGGGGGCGGCGTGCGCGCGGGCCGCCTGGTAGACGCCAAGCGGTGATTTCTGCACCGCATTCAGTCACTCAAAACCGTTCGGACGAGAACGTATTGTGTTTTGTACGGATTTCCCGCCACGCGTTTTGTGATGCCGCGTGTAATGGACGATTCAATTTGAGATCGCGCGTGTTGATGCATCGTATTATTGCGGTTCTCCTGGGTTATACTAGAATACCAGGCTTAGTGATTGTTGGATGTCTCGACGTCTTCCACGTGAGCGTCGCGTTGAATAGGCATCAAGTGGCCATATCGGCTCGCGTTTTGTACGACCCAAATTCAGGTTGGGTCACGCGTAATGACTGATATCAAAGTGGAATACGAACAGAAGCTGTGAGTGGTTTGAAGTGAATAACGCGCCAAGGCTGTAGTGGAATGCTGGGTGTCGATATCTTTTCCACCCAGCCCTGTAAGTACCAACGGAATCCCTATTCGATCCATTCCCTGAACTTCCTTTCTCCGTTGGGTATTTATGCATTTGCGCCGGCACGTGACTGTAAGTGTTAAACCTAGTTGTTTTAGTATAAAACTGTTTTCTCGTGTTAATGGTGTGTTCCCTTTAGTCATATTTGTTGTACCATTATCATTGTGACTCCTTAGTACGAATTGCGGAATTCGTGGGGTGATATAATTTGGAGGTACTTACTTATAATCTAGTGCTTATACGTGTGACGTAACGCCAGATCGGCAGACGGTATTTACTACAGAATTGAGTTATGTAAAGGTCAGAACACATCATTTGCCAATTTCACTCAACTTAGTTAATTAAGTTAAATAGATTTAGGTTCACGTTTAATTCATAGTATGCGCTGCTATATTGTGCAGCGTATGCTATTTAGCGCTGCGTAACGCGGCCATTGTCTGCCTTCAGTTGAACTCCTGGTATTTTACTAGAAATTTACCTGTGTAAATCGCTTCCACTGCGGGAGTTTAGCTTGGAATTAGACAGCCATAGATACTGAAAAAATATATACGTTTTATTTTTACTGTCGAGGATCAAACAGATAACAGATACCTATCAGTTACGCAATAGGGAGTTTTCTTTTTGAGAATTAAACACACACATATCACACCTATAATAGTAGGCAGGCAGAGCGTAAACGGCCGCAAAACGGTCATTTACTCCACGTCTGACAAATATTTGAGGACCATTCGAAAAATTGTGTATCGCCATAGTGACAGATTGTCAGCCCATCGCCTAAAATTTCAATACACACCCTCGAGTTCCTTAATCGCCTCTTACGATTCCCACGGAAAAGAAATGGGGTGATGCTATTCTAAGCCGGCATCACACGGCGCCAATTAAAAACGTTTAGTATTCCATGACCTCTGTAGATGACGTTGAACTGACTGCGTTACTTGATGGCATGTGAAAAAGTAATTGTTCTTTCCATATCTATCCTCGTTCTTCGCGCATGAATGTTAACTTAAATTTTGTTTGGTTTGTACGTTGTGGTTCTCGTTCCTATGCAGGGAAACTCTTGAAAAAAATATATTTCTGTAATGCGAGTGATATAGCAATGATTAGTTACGATTCGTTTTACAATCTCATAATATCAAAGAGAAAAAAACGAAAAAATCTGTGATTGTCTAATTCCAAGCTAAACTCCCGCAGTGGAAGCGATTTACATAGGTAAATTTCTAGTAAAATACCAGGAGTTCAACTGAAGGCAGACAATGGCCGCGTTACGCAGCGCTAAATAGCATACGCTGCACAATATAGCAGCGCATACTATGAACTAAACGTGAACCTAAATCTATTTAACTTAACCGCCAGCCGCTACCATCGTTGTATATATTTGAAATTTGCGTGTTTGTTAAAACTAACCTAAAAAGTTATATACGTAGGAATGACATTTGTAAATTTTCTACAAGATACCCTAACCGATTAATAGCACCTTCATGCTCCACGACTGGCTACCAAAGGAACTGCTATTATATGTCCATTAAACTTTTTAATAAACTACCGGACAGTATTAAAGAGTTGCCTTTACCTAGATTTAAAACTGGTTTGTTTGAATTATTGTGTGAGGGATGTTACTACAGTGTTCAAGAATTTATGATGTGTAAAGGTCGCTAATTTTGTCAATTTCATGTTTTGTGTTGTGACGTTTAAATAATATTATTTCTAAAATATATTGTATTCCTCTGACATAAAATGACTTTGTAATTTATTATTGTTTTAAATCTCTAATTTATTGTTTTTATTTTTGTCAATTATGTTGGACTAAGCATTGTTATTATAATTATTATTGAGACTAACTATACTATAAATTATTAGGCTCTCCTCTCTCTATTTATATTTGTATACCAATTAATTTCATATTGGTTGAATGTGTGTGACTATTTAATTGTTAACCACCGATGTATAACCACATTTACTACAAATAAATATTCTGTATTCTGTATTCTGTATTCTGTATTCTGTTAATTAACTAAGTTGAGTGAAATTGGCAAATGATGTGTTCTGACCTTTACATAACTCAATTCTGTAGTAAATACCGTCTGCCGATCTGGCGTTACGTCACACGTATAAGCACTAGATTATAAGTAAGTACCTCCAAATTATATCACCCCACGAATTCCGCAATTCGTACTAAGGAGTCACAATGATAATGGTACAACAAATATGACTAAAGGGAACACACCATTAACACGAGAAAACAGTTTTATACTAAAACAACTAGGTTTAACACTTACAGTCACGTGCCGGCGCAAATGCATAAATACCCAACGGAGAAAGGAAGTTCAGGAAATGGATCAAATAGGAATTCCGTTGGTACCTACTTACAGGGCTGGGTGGAAAAGATATCGACACCCAGCATTCCACTACAGCCTTGGCGCGTTATTCACTTCAAACCACTCACAGCTTCTGTTCGTATTTCACTTTGATATTAGTCATTACGCGTGACCCAACCCGAATTTGGGTCGCACAAACGCGAGCCGATATGGCCACTTGATGCCTATTCAACGCGACGCTCACGTGGAAGACGTCGAGACATCCAACAATCACTAAGCCTGGTATTCTAGTATAACCCAGGAGAACCGCAATAATACGATGCATCAACACGCGCGATCTCAAATTGAATCGTCCATTACACGCGGCATCACAAAACGCGTGGCGGGAAATCCGTACAAAACACAATACGTTCTCGTCCGAACGGTTTTGAGTGACTGAATGCGGTGCAGAAATCACCGCTTGGCGTCTACCAGGCGGCCCGCGCGCACGCCGCCCCCTCGCCCCGCGAGCGAGAAAGGGACAACATATGCCCAGAGCGATGCGTGCGAAATCGCGGCGCATTCATAGACCGTCATTAATACCTAACTTACCCCAGCATAGCAACGCTAAATTAAACATTCACCCGCCCTAGGCCGAATCCCTTAGGCCTATTCACTACTGGGGAGACGAGATAGCGTTGCTATTGCTCGCTTAAGAACTGAATCCCCTACCTGAACTGTCGCGACTCGAGGAGTGCCATCACTACCTGGGAACAAGTTGAGAATGCGCCCTCTGCGCCATCGCAGTGGCGGCAGGTTGGCATCCTTAACCAGAACGAGATCTCCGATGCGAGGGGGTTCAGTTCTGTCCGTCCACTTAAGGCGTTGCTGCAGAATGTGCAAATACTCAAGCGACCATCGCTTCCAAAAATTCTGAGACATTTGCTGCAGCAACTCATAACGCGTCAAACGATTGCTACTGACCTCTGTGTAGGGGTATTCTGGCAAGGCGTTAAGTGGTCGGCCAATTAAGAAATGCCCTGGTGTCAGGGCCTCCAGATCATTCGGATCTGAGCTAAGCGGACACAAAGGACGTGAATTGAGAACGGCCTCAATTTTACAAAACACGGTCGCTAGCTCCTCAAAGGTTAATATCGTTAAACCTATAACGCGCATCAAATGCGTCTTAGCGGACTTTACAACCGCTTCAAATATACCACCCCAGTGGGGGCATCCTGGTGGATCAAACACCCAGTTAATGCCCTGACGGGAGAGGCTCGTGCCGATAGCTTCCTCGTTTTCCGATAAAAACGTTATAATTTCTTTCATACATCGATCAGCGCCCTTAAAGTTGGTACCACAGTCCGACCTGATCAGCGCTGGTCGCCCTCTTCGCGACACAAATCTATCTAAAGCTGCTAAGAAAGCCTCCGTAGTGAGGTCGGCCACGAGTTCCAAGTGGACGGCCTTGGTTGCTAGGCACACAAACACGCACAAATACGCCTTGATTGACTTCGCGTTGCGAAGGCGTGATGCCTTTACCATAAAAGGCCCCGCAAAGTCCGTTCCCACACCCGCAAACGTCCAGGCTTCCGTCACCCGGTCCGGTGGGAGGTCTCCCATCTGAGGTTGCATTGTGGCTGCCTTCAACCGATAGCAAGGCAAGCACCGAAACACAATGCTCCGTACCGTACGTCGTCCAGACAAGATCCAAAACTCGCGCTGCAGAATAGCCAAAAGTGCATTGCAGCCCGCATGCGAGTTTTTCTGGTGACGATCCCTAACTATAAGTTCTACCAAAGGTCCCTTCTTTGGGAGTAACAGCGGATGCCGTGCTGAAAAGGGCAGGTTAGCGTTCCGAAGTCTACCTCCAACCCGGAGCATTCCATGCTCGTCCACGAACGGGTTGAGGCGCACAAGACCTCCCTTCAGCTTTCCACGGCCATCCCTGAGCAGCCTGGCCTCTTCCTCAAAATGTTCCGCCTGGACGACCCTAACCAATAAACTTAGAGCCGCATTCCGCTCCGCAGGCGAGAGGACAGGTGCCAAGTTCCGTTCTGCTTGAGGTTTTCTACAGTTGTTCACGAACCGTTTGATCCAACCTGTCACCCCTAGAAGTTTGTCGAGGGAGCTGTATCGTTCCAGCAAGAAAGCCGCACTAGGCTTAGGTACGATCTGCCCTACGTTCACTCGCAAACCTCGATCAGGTGGCCCAAGCGGCGACCCGCACTCATTGTATGGCCATCTCTCAGGTGACTCAGTCAGCCACTGAGGTCCCCACCACAGTGAGTGACCTACCAAATCAGGGGCCCTACATCCCCGTGAGGCGCAGTCCGCTGGGTTCTGTTCTCCCGGTACGTGTCTCCATACCAACGGAGTTTCCGATCCTTTAATCTGTGACACCCGATTTGCCACGAAAACCTCAAGAGTATGTACCGACGTCTGTAACCAGCACAGAACTATCCTACTGTCGGTCCATGCGTACACCGTTTCATCCAAATTGATGGTACCGCGTAGATTACTAGCGACATGATGTAGCAAGCGCGTGAGAAGCGCTGCTCCCGCCAATTCCAACTTTGGAATGGTCCATCTTGTCCTAACCGGAGCCACCTTACTCTTGGCCATAACTAGACGCACGTCTACAGTTCCAGTTGAACTGACTGTCCGCAAATAGACAGCTGCCGCGTACCCTCGCTCCGAGGCATCACAAAACCCATGTAGGGTAGCCTTACATCCCACCGATGGGAGCAACTTGCGAGGTATGGCGATGCGTACGATCCCTGGTAAGGTGGTCACAAACTTGGTCCAATCATTCAACAGCTCTCCGGAGAGCTGGTCGTCCCAACCCAAGTTTGCTATCCACAACCTTTGCAAGAAGCACTTCGCCATGAACGTCACCGGTGCGATCCACCCGTTAGGATCGAAAGTTCTGGCGATCGTCGATAATACCGAACGCTTCGTCCAAGTCTTCTGCAAAAGGTCTGGCTCGATCTGATACGTAAAGACATCATGCGTTGGCCTATATTGCACCCCTAGGATGCTCAACGTATTTGGATTGTCCGGGTTCTCGAAAAGGTGCGGGTCCTGCTGGAACTCACCTGGCAACCCGGCCAGGAGCTCTGGACAGCTGGACAGCCATTTCCGCAACTCATAACCTCCTGATTCCATGATCGCGATCAGCTCGTCTCGTAGTAGCAGTGCTTGTTGCACGCTATCTGCACCCGTGCAGATGTCATCCACGTAGACGTCGCGATCCAGTACTGCTGCGGCTCGAGGGAATCTTACCCTTTCCTGTGCGGCCAACTCTCGCAGCGTGCGTACTGCCAAAAACGGACTTGGCTTCAGACCATACGTTACCGTGTTAAGCTCATAAGTGACCATCGGCTCGTCAGGGCTCTCACGCCACAAAATCAGCTGGTACCGACGGTCATCCGGGTGTATAATTGTTTGGCGAAACATCATTTTGACGTCTGCGACGAACGCTACTTGGTGCAACCGAAAATCTGTGAGGATGTCCACAATGTCCCGGTTCAACTTGGGACCCGCGTGCAGACACTGGTTCACAGACACACCATTCGATGTAGGAGCAGAACCGTCAAACACTACCCGTATCTTCGCCTCCGGTGACTTCAAAACAGCCAGGTGTGGTATATAGTAATGCTCGACACACCTCCAATCTATGCTGGACACCGACATGTGGCCTAACTCTAGGTACTCCCTCATGAATTCGATATACTTCTGCCGAAGTGCTGCATCTCGCTTCATCTTTCTCTCCATAGCCAGTAGTCTCCGTTCCGCGATCTGTCGCGAACTACCTAAGGAGGGGCGGTTTGGGAGAAATGGCAGCCTGGTAACAAACCTACCTGACGAACTTCGTGCAGTGTTGTACTGATAGAACAGCTCGCACTCGTCATCCTCTGGCTTCCGTCTATCCGCTGTGGGTGGCTCCTCAGACTCCCAAAACCTCTGCAGCACCTCCGACAACACACTACCATAGAGTACCGTATCGCCCTCTGGTAGGTCCTGAGGTCTCCAAACTGGGCCAAAAATAACATACCCCCCTGTGGTATCAACGGCCACTAAACCAGTTTGCAGAAGTACCCGTTTTCTGCCACACCAGAATCTCCCGAGGACGTCTGACCCGAGGAGAACGTCCACCGTACCAGGAGTATCAAATTCAGGATCAGCTAACTCTAAGCCTGTGGTTAACCCTCGTACCGTTGACGGTAACCGAACCTGAGGAAGTTTCCCTACCACTTCATCCAGCACCACTGCTGAGGCATGATAGCTGACCCCTGTACCTGTATTACCTAATGTGAACTCGAAGTTCACCTGACCCCGAACGTCAGGCACATCTACACCTCCAATACCTACAGCCCCATCCGTTGTGGGCCTTATATTTAAGCGTAGCCTACTCACCAGCTTACTAGACACAATACAACCCTGAGCCCCTGTATCTAACAAGGCTCTTACCTGTATGCTGCGGCCACCGTATCCCCATACCCAAATCATTGCCGTAGGCAACAATACCGTAATTGGCCGGGGGGCCGAAGCTGGCGTGTAGGCGGCGATTACCTAGCAGGAATCTAAGCGCGGAGTGTCCGCGTCCTGCGGGGGGGTCCCCTCTCTCCGTACACCTTCGAGTGGGTCCCACTCCTGCTGATAGGGACCTCTGGTCCTGTACGCCATGGCTGGCAGCCTATAGTAACCCTGCGGCAGGCGCGCGTACCGTGGATGCGCCTGTAGCCGCGGGTGCTCAGCCAAGGGGAGAGGCATGCGTGGGTCATGGGAACTCACCATGTTGTTCAGACCCGCCGAGTACTGCATGTACTGGCCCTGGTGTTGGCACCCGCCCGTAGCATCACGTACTTGTGATGGGTGCCCCTGACCTTGGACCTGTGACCACCTACCCTGTTCCGGCACCTGCTGCCGAGGTGGTGACTGTCTCACGCGTGGTGAAGGGGGCATCACCTGCTGATGTCCCTGGCCTCGTCCCTGAAACCCTGGTGGAAGAGGACTCCTCCTTGGAGGGGGTGGGGAGCGTTGCTCCCGTCTAGGTAGGGCAGACTCCGTCCGCTGACCCGCGTCAGCTCTGCCTCCGTAATCTCCGCTGCGGTTCATGCATAGGAGCTGATGGTGGGCACCCTGGCAGTACCTGCAGTTGGTGCTTGATGGGCACTCTCGCACCTGATGCGGCCCCATACACCTAAAGCACCAACGCCGTTGCTGCACCACACCACGACGTTTCTGCACCCGCTGTGCAGCGAACTCCTCACACGCAGTCACCTGATGCCCCGCCTCTCTGCAGTAGGCACACCTCGATTCCAAATTAGCGACATTGTATCGCCTGGGTGGCCTACTCTTACCGTCTCGCGCCTGTGCACCCGGCCGTTCCGGGCGGCGAGCGGCCGCAGACTCCGCGTGAGGCGACTCTCCAAATTGGGCATCTACCCGTCTGCACTCGGCCTCGAGGAAGGACTTGAGCTCCTCGAAGGTCGGGAGGTAATCAGATGTCTTACCTCCGTGTGACTGTTCAAAACGAGCGGCCATGTCGCTCGGCAGGCGGCGCAACAACGTGTGGACCAGGATATAATCATAGCCTGACACCGGCATCCCCTGTCTCTCAAGAGCGTTCACTGCAACGCAGACAGGGATGAGGACCTTGGCCCTGAGGTCCGTCCCTCGTGTGATGGTCGGCACGGTGAGCCACTGTTCCAGGAGTTGGTCAATCATGAGACGTTTGTTGCTGTATCTCTCGATCAGCAAACCGCGAGCCGTCTCGTAACTTGCATCATCGACTGGTAGATGCTTTACCAGCTCATGGGGCTCACCTTGCAGCTTGGCCATCAATTGTGCCATTTTATATGCCGGCTGCAAGTCAGTGCGGTTATGAATCACACTGTCAAACAGATCCTGGAATCGGGTCCAATCCGTGTAGTCCCCGTGGAAGACCGGAATCGCCACAGCCGGCAGGGGCACTTGCACCCCCGGTCCCCGCGGACCATGGGGTGGGTCCGGCTCCCCAGCTCTACGCCTGGTGATCACAGCAGCCGCCTGCTGGATCTCCTGCCCTATCTCCAGGCACTGGGTCACATTCGCCCGGACCGTAAGTTTGACCTCCTCATCAGGCGTCCCATCAAATAACTCCTCGCATCCAGTGAGGCAATCCAACACCTCCGCGACCCGTTCGTCAATCCGTTGCGCACAAGCGATGAGTGCGTCCTCTCGGTCCCCGCGACCGACCATCGCCTGCTTAGTCGCGAACCACATTAGGTGCGCTCTAATTTTCGCCTGAAGCTGTGTAATTGTGGGAGCCATGGTACCAACTCAAAGTAACACCGAACCTTACAATAAAAAAAAATAATAGACAATCGGCCCTGATCCTACCGTTAGGATATCCGCACAGGGTAAACACAACGATAATAACAAGCAATTCACTAATTGATTGGCCCTGATCCTACCGATAGGATATTCTACACAGGGCACACACTACAATCACAATAAATATATTTTTTTTATGTAGGTAGATTAAAAATCTTATACTAAAATAATCTTAAATCTAGTGGTTTTCTGAACCACGCTCTGCTACCAAAAATTGTCTAATTCCAAGCTAAACTCCCGCAGTGGAAGCGATTTACACAGGTAAATTTCTAGTAAAATACCAGGAGTTCAACTGAAGGCAGACAATGGCCGCGTTACGCAGCGCTAAATAGCATACGCTGCACAATATAGCAGCGCATACTATGAACTAAACGTGAACCTAAATCTATTTAACTTAATTAACTAAGTTGAGTGAAATTGGCAAATGATGTGTTCTGACCTTTACATAACTCAATTCTGTAGTAAATACCGTCTGCCGATCTGGCGTTACGTCACACGTATAAGCACTAGATTATAAGTAAGTACCTCCAAATTATATCACCCCACGAATTCCGCAATTCGTACTAAGGAGTCACAATGATAATGGTACAACAAATATGACTAAAGGGAACACACCATTAACACGAGAAAACAGTTTTATACTAAAACAACTAGGTTTAACACTTACAGTCACGTGCCGGCGCAAATGCATAAATACCCAACGGAGAAAGGAAGTTCAGGAAATGGATCAAATAGGAATTCCGTTGGTACCTACTTACAGGGCTGGGTGGAAAAGATATCGACACCCAGCATTCCACTACAGCCTTGGCGCGTTATTCACTTCAAACCACTCACAGCTTCTGTTCGTATTTCACTTTGATATTAGTCATTACGCGTGACCCAACCCGAATTTGGGTCGCACAAACGCGAGCCGATATGGCCACTTGATGCCTATTCAACGCGACGCTCACGTGGAAGACGTCGAGACATCCAACAATCACTAAGCCTGGTATTCTAGTATAACCCAGGAGAACCGCAATAATACGATGCATCAACACGCGCGATCTCAAATTGAATCGTCCATTACACGCGGCATCACAAAACGCGTGGCGGGAAATCCGTACAAAACACAATACGTTCTCGTCCGAACGGTTTTGAGTGACTGAATGCGGTGCAGAAATCACCGCTTGGCGTCTACCAGGCGGCCCGCGCGCACGCCGCCCCCTCGCCCCGCGAGCGAGAAAGGGACAACATATGCCCAGAGCGATGCGTGCGAAATCGCGGCGCATTCATAGACCGTCATTAATACCTAACTTACCCCAGCATAGCAACGCTAAATTAAACAGTGATATTCCCTTCTTTAAAACGTACCAAGTACGGCGCCATCTATCCTTGTTAGGAAAGAGTAAAATGAAATAAAAAGAAAACTCCCTATTTGACAAACTTAATTTGATAGAAAAAAAATTAAAGTAACCTCCCTTGGTAACCTCTCTTTCAAACATGTTTTAATATTTTAGTAGGTACTCTTTGATATTATGTTTACAGTTTCAAAGTTTTTACAAAAAGTACTATAGTCTAGATTCATAATTTGTCTAGTAAGAATGACTAAATTAGATATTGTAACGGTATTTTTCTAGTTTTATGTCGACGAAACCGTAAAATCTCGCGAAAATCTGAGCGCATAATTATTGGCTGTTTCTCTCTGGCGCAGTGCGAATGAAAGAGACCAACTGTTCAGGTAAAACAGAGCCTTATCCGTTTCCCGTAGTAATGAGAGAAACCTATGTTATAGACACCCTTCTGTCACCAATTGTGCATAACTGAACGCTTAGGTCTAATTAGTTTGGGGACGATCGACCAGATAAGTTATTTCAACTATCGCTATCCGAGTTATTAGCAGTCAACATTGAGTTTGTCAGTTCAGAGATCTCAGTCTAAATGTTGGACTAACTCTATTAATTGGCTAAGTGCTAGACTGGTTCAGCCAATATCAAAAGTTAGGAATAGGATTTCATACTCTGCTTATGTACAACTTGTTATATATTATGCTACTAAGCATTAAGCGTTTTTTAGTTAGTTTTCATATGCAACTTTGTAGTATAGCATAGATAGGTATATTGACCTAGTATGTAAGTGGTTAAAACTCTGACGCCAGGGTTTATGACATCATTAGGTTGCCTGTTGGATTTGGTGTCCCATCACCTGCCCCTGTGGGGACGATTGGGCTGGTTGTTTGAAAAACCACACAAACTTCTCCGGGTGAGCCTTCGTTTCCCACCAACCAGTCAGGTGTAGGTAGGTTTCAAGTTTCAAAGCCCCGGGGCTAAAATTGTAGCGTCGAGTCTTTAAAAGAAAGAAGTTAAGCTCGATCTTCTAGCAACGCGGTTTTCCGTCTCGTTCCGTACGTGTACGGAACCCGCGTTGATCGAATAGCTTGACAGAGGGCTTTTTTTATAAAAAACATACATACACACATACACATATCACGCCTATTATCACTTGCGGGGTAGACAGAGCGTAAACGGCCGCATAGTGGACATTTACGATACGTCTGACAAATATTTGAGGGACATTCCGAAAATTATATATATTTTCATGAGGCATTGTACTTTTGCCTATAAACCTTTTTTTATAACATACTTATTTAGGTAAATAATCTTTTGACACGTCGAAAACTCGTCACTGACTGAAACCAATTGTCAACTTTTTGGCATATTTTTGCCAGGGTTCAAACGAAAATGTTCAACACAAAATGTGCAGCAAATATTACGCGTCAATTGACGAGTGTCAACTGAGAGCAGGATACAAATATTAAACTCGCCTTAGTGTGACAAGGATAGATAGATTTTCTAGAACAATCCTTGTCATAACGCCAAATATTTGCTGCACATTTTGTGCCGCATATTTTCGTTTGAACATTTTTTGTCGCATATTGTGTGCACCCTTTTTGCCAAACCATGGCCAAAGAGAAGAACACTAAATAGTAGGTAAATTGCGATGGTGAAATAAAAAATCCTCAAAACAAGAAATTGGAAATAATATCAACAATGATTGAATTACCTAAAATTAAAATCGACCCCAAAGACACTGAAGGCCTATGCAAGTATGTTTCATCAATCAAAAACTTATTCTTAATTTTTTCTGTACCTGACTGTTAATTGGGTAAATGTTCATCACTATATTAGATTGAAATTCTTAATTCAATGCAGGATAGTAGTATTATCACTTATTGACGTCATGATCCGTCAAATGTAAAAAAAGCAAAAAAAAATTATAAGACAATTTTCTTTCTTTGATAAAAATTTTGTAATGTCCTAATAGAAAACCGGCTCGGGCGGGATAATAAAATAAATATAAAGGCACTGCTTCAGGGCTGGCCAGGTTAATCACACGGCATGTAACTTAACGCCACCACATTCTGAAAACGACATTTGTTCTGACCATGCTTGCAATGTTTTATGGTACACTTCTCCTAACAGTTTCCGGCCGCTTACGTTCTGCCTACCCCACAAGGAATATAGGCGTGATATACATATATATGTTTGTATTTATATATGTTCCAAACACTCAGTATATTTACAGATGCCGCCCTATCTGCAAGAGTCGGAGGCGGCTTTGGAAAGGCAAGCCACAAAAAACTTCAGCTGAATTGCTACTTGAACGAAAACCAGTGGCAGAGTGTATTAGAAAATGGCATTTGGTAAGTAGCAAAATATTTGATATGCACGTGTTTTTTTTTACATGAGAATGCAATGCGACGCGACGTCGCATCGTATTTATGTGTGGGCAGCCTTATACTGAAGGGTATCCGAATCACTACCAGGTATGTTCCGCGATTTATGTACGCGATATTTTTCTTTTTTATGACCATATGTTTGAAATTCTAATTAATTATGTAACAGTGTGATATTAATTGGATACATATTTTACTAGTCATGAGATTATAGACCCCGTAAAACGGTGGCGTGACGAACTCAATGTTTATCATAGGACCGAGTTGGCTTTGGATCGGAAGAAATTGAAGAACGCGGCCACTTATTTTCCCGTGGTAATAGACGTTTTTCCGCTGTAAAAAGTAGCCTATTAGTTATTTCAAGTTATATTCTACCTGTGTTCCAAATTTTATTCAAATTGGTCTAGCCGTTTGAGCGTGAAGAGGTAACAAACATACATACATACATACACACACACAAACTCTCAGATTTGTACGGATAATGTAAAGTTTAATTTTCAGAAAACGCATCCAAACGGTCCTTGTCCCTTATTTGCGAAGTCTAAGAGGGTATTCGTTCAAGAGAAATACCCAAGCAGTGTGAAAGAACCCTACGTAGTGCGAGTATGTGGGGCTGAAATAGATGATACAGTCAAAACACCATACTTGAATGCTGCTAAGTTAGCGAAGGAAAATGGTTAGTTTCGTGCAATCTAGGTTAATATTGAATAGGTTTTACATACCTGGTGGCCATTCCACCAATTCGGACTAAGCGCTTCCAGACATCATTTATAATGCGCACTGCTAAAGAGTGGAACTCACTACCTGCGTCTGTGTTTCCAAACGCATACAACCCAAATCTCTTCAAAGTAAGAGTGAACAGGCTTCTTCTGGGTGAGCTCGCTCCATCTTAGACTCTGTCTCTGTCCTATGACCTAGACTAGAGTCAAGAGCGAACCCATCCCAAGTAAAAAAAGGATTTTTAAATAATATCAAATCATACGACACGATGTCCGCCAAGTCTTAAAACTAAGCATGAAACTTTAATAACAGCGATTATTTCATTGAGTTTGCAGGTTCTAATTTTATTCAAGGATAATTTTAAAAACTTGGGCAACGGATATTCTGATAGATTGTTTGTATAAAGAGAAAACTTATTTTTATAAAGTGGCGCCACGAGGTCGTTGACGGCTACACTCGCCCTTTGCGGCTTTTTTACCCAGAAATAATGATAAAAACATGTTTTGTTTCAAGGCGCATTCAGCATGGTCCGCGCGTGTTGTCCCTTCTGTACGTGTGATAAATGCTGTGACTGCGGCCTGAGGATCTATCCAATGAACGACCCGGAGCGGTTGAACTCCAGGCGGGTTGACATGCGCAAGTTTGACACTCGTGTCAAACGAACTTACCAAGAAATGCGTGTTATGTATAGGTGATACAGTCAAGATCAGGCTGGGTTAGACAGTTTGGACTTTGGACTACTTAAGAGCTGCCGCTTATTAAATGTTCGTTTTTGCGAGGGACACCAAAAGCACTTTTCAAAGAAATCCGATAATGAACCGAACGTAATTGAAATAGAGGTGACATTGCCTAGGTGACGAGCAAACGCTGCAGATTGTCAAAGAACGACTATGAGAGCCGTTTGTCGTTCTAGCCGGTGTCACCTTTATTTCAATAACGTATGGTTAATTTACGTATTTCTATGACAAGTGGTCGACGTCGAGCTGTCGTCGCCTTCAAAAACTTACGTTTAGTCTGCGGCGGCCCTAAAACAGTTGCAGTATAAGTGTCTAACCGCCCCGCACGTGATCTTGACTGATCAAATCAACATATTTTTGTTTTCTTTTAAAGTATTTTTATTCTAAAACAATCAAGAATAAAGACCAAAGCTCAGCTAATACTGGTAACAGAGCAGATGTAATTTTGGACCAATGTACTTGAGGTCTGCCTAACTTAAGTATTTACGCTGGATACTCTAAAATTTTACTCGTCATAACTTTTATGCAACTTAAAACTTTTAATGCGTGACCAAATGTTTTTGTAATTTGGGACATTAAAAGTTTTCTTGCAAGCATTGTCTTTTTTCTCATTTACCGAAAAAGTACTACGACAGGTTTGTTCGACAGTGATTGACTCCGAAAAAAAGTTCATGAAATTTTTACACGAATTATCATCATAGTCATATTATTTTACTATGGAATCCCAAAATGTTGAATATTTTTTTCAAGCAATAATTTCTCAGTTACAAAAAAAGTAAGCAGTCAAAATATTTGTAAGAGGGGCAATAATACGCTTAAAAATTTATCAAATGCAAGTCGGATTCACGCATGAAGTGTTCCGTACCAAAATTGCAAAAAACCTCCATGGGTATGTAAATGCAACGTTTGCTGCATAGAGAGCCCCTTCAAACAATCATCCACTATCTGTGAAAATTTCCACTGTCTTGTTAATACAGTTTATGAGGAACTAAAGGACAGACAGATGGACCGACAGCGGAGTCTCAGTAATAATATGGTTCCGTTTTAACCCTTTGGGGTAAGGGATAAAAAAAAAACTTCATTATATTCAAACATTACGCTTCCATCACATAATTTTATTTTTATGTTTTTCCAATCCACAGGTAATTCTCTTTCAAAGGTTTCTATACTTTGTATTCAGTACGCACTTGTTTTTGTCACAATCAAATTTTTTATAAGCGAAAACACGGCTATCACAAATTTCTATGAAAAGTTTAATGAAGTGGGTCCTACTGAATATAAATGAACCCTACAAGGTCGACCGCAATGAGGCTCAATCAAAAGATTTCGACAGCATCTTATCAGTGGGAGATTCTGTTGACAGTTTTTGAGTCAATTTATGCATACTTAAGGCGGGACGTTTTTCATTCAAAAGTAAAATTTACTTATGTCTTTAAAGAAGACAAAAGTCTTAATCAAAAACTTGATAGAAAGTCCCGTGGTGATATAAAATTTTCGCAAAATAATAGAAATTACTTGTAAACCGATCTTCCTTGTTAAAACCGATCTGCCACTTTACACCTATAGATGGAGCTACAAGAAATGAGTTTGATTATATTGTGGACGAAATAATATTTATATTTAAACAAAAGTAGTTTAGCGCCAAATTTACATGGGCCTTTATCATTTCGCATAAGCAACTGTTAAAAATTGCTCTTCATCGCATGTTTAAGTCCATTGAAATTCAGTTTTTTTATTGTATGTAAAACGACCCACCCTAACACAACGATATGGGAAGAGCTCTCCGAACACTGATAATATATTGCATGCAGACCATCATCATCATCATCTGCCCTTATTCCAATTTATTTGGGGTCGGCGCAACATTGCATGTAGACCATGAAAATAAAAATATAAAACTTTAAGGAACATGAGACGAAACGTAAATTTAAATTCGACCTCCAATACAAAATCGATTTAATACAAAAAGTATTTTCTTTTACTCTCCCTGAAATATGATTCTGGGGGAAGTTGTTCGGTTTCATAGTATATCATGATCAGTATTCAGAGGACATATGAAAAATGCCGTGTGATGCCGGCTTAGAATAGCATCACCCGTGGGTGTCGTCAAAACAACTAATGGTTTATTATGATTTTTATCCAGGGAATGGGCAGCAGCGTTCCCTGTGAATTAAACATCTTTCACTGTGCTCGCCAATTCGCCTGCCAATCGTGGTGAGTATGGCAATACACCCTGTAAGGTAAAGGCCCATGTCATGTCACACCTCGGACACTGGCGCTCAAATGTATGAATCAAACGCGTTGCTACGCACACAGTCTAAGTTCGCGTAGGTAAACGGGGAACATGCTTGTGTGTGTGAGACAACATGTCAGGGTTGCCGCCATTTTGCGTTTGAGAATCGGGAATGCAATGTGCGGCAGTATGAAATGACCTTCTTCGTCGCATCCTTGGTAGCCGGTGTCTGAGCGTCCTCCGAGCGCGGGTGGGCGGCGCTTGTAGGGGGAGGCAGGGAGTGACCATACTGTACGCTAGTACTATTAATTATACTGTGCGCTGTATCCGATCTTTCACCCCAAACGAATTCACCCTAAGGTGGATTCTGGGAAACGCATGTCTGAGAATTCACCTTACCTAGGGTGAATAAATGGATTTTTTATATGTATTTTCTTCCGATTTACCACCCTGGTAATGTACACTACTGACGCACTCGTCCCAGGAGAACCTCCCTCGCCCTTCTTGCAAGACACACCAGCTGCACCCGTCGCTGCTGGTGCGCCGGCCGCGCCCGTCGCTGCTGGTGCGCCGGCCGTGACTATCGCTGCGTCGGACGCGCCCACCAGGCAAACGCGACGTGGCGGACGCGGTAGAGGTGCTCCTGCACTGCCTGTGGGAACAAAGGCGCGACCAACATCGACTGCGCCGGCCGCGACTACGTCACCCACCCGGCGAGGACGACGCGGAGGACGCCGCGGTGGACGCGGTAGGGGCGCTTCCCGTGCTCCTGCACCCGCTGTGGACACAAAGGCGCACCAGGCATCGGGAGCCGACAGCAACGTGCAGCCTGCGGGGTCACCTGCCTCCCCTACCAACGGGTTGCAAAGGGCGGTGAGAGTGCCGCTCACTCCAGTAGCTGCACCGCGTACTTTTAGGGCGTCTACCACCTCAGCCCCCGCTGTCCCGACACCGAAGCCGCGACGGCGTGGCCCGCGCCCGTGTCCTACTCCTCGACCCAACGTCGGACCACTTCTTGACAGTGTGAGTGCAACGAAAACGATAAAGGCAAAATCAAAGACTCTAATTTACTCTGACGAGATAGGTGTAGGTTTCGGACAATTATTAAACTATCGTTTAAATAAACAAGTGACAAACATGTGTTGTCCTGACACCTCATTTGAGGATATTGTTAAACAAGTAGCTGTAGGGAAATTTGATGAGCACACCACCATTATAATTATGATAGGAAATCATTCTAACATTAGTCGTAGTACATTAGACAATAGTGTAGAGGTGTTGCTCAATTTACACAATCAGACAAAGTGCAAGTTCATTTTGTGCAACTTCCCATACTGTACAAACCTGTCAGATCAACAAAACAACTGTGTGCATAGAATGAACATGCACCTATACAATATAACATGTCATCATAGCGATGCTATTTCTTATTTTGACTTGAATAATTTTATTCACACATTTATTTTGACTCAGGATACTATCTGTCTGATTATTATAAAAAACAAGTAGCTACATTGTTAGCATATAATATAAATGACACAAAATCTGTGTCATCTCCTATATTAATTTGTAATGTTACTAACAATAATTTAAACTAGAATTTAAGACAAAGGAAATCCCCTCTTTGACTGATATTAATAACAAACACAAACCGGGGTTTTCTTGCACTCATCCTCAGACAAAGGAAAAGCAAAATCAGTTACAAGTGTTACATCAAAATATTCAGGGTTTTGCTAGCAAAGTATTAGAAATTGAATTATTCTTAGAAAAGCATAATTATGACATAGTTTGTTTAACGGAACATTTTCACAAAGATCCTGACATTTTGATAAATTATGAAAATTATTGTATTGCCAGTTCTTTCAACCGAAAATCCGCGATACATGGAGGTTCCTTAATACTTATTAGAAACAACATTAAATTCAAAGAACGCAAGGATGTTGTCGGATTGTCGGTTGAGTGTTGTACTGAATTATCTTGTGTTGAGCTGGAAAGTCATGTTATAGTATGCGTATACAGACCGCCAATAGCAAAAAATTTTACCAAATTCCTAGAAATAATGGAAGATGTACTCAAATTAGTCACAAAAACTAATAAACATGTAATTGTTGCAGGTGACTTTAACATAGACATTTTAGAAATCAATGCATTAAGTGATAAATTTTTAGGTCTTTTTAAATCATTCAATTTATTTAATATATTTTTTGAACCTACTCGTGTGACGCCTACTTCTGCCAAATGTATTGATAATGTATTCAGTGATTGTGACCCGGTACAAAAATGCATTGTAAATTCTCTTCAATCAGATCACAAGGGTCAAAGTGTAATATTCCCATTCAAAAACCATATTAAAACGATCAAAATAGAAACCAGGCGCATCACTGCAAGCAGGTTGAAAAATATCAAAATGTGTTAATCGAGAAATTGCCTGTCCATAATTATAATTTTGAAAACCCAAATCATGTATACGAAGACGTTTTCAATTTGTTAAGCAAAGAATTCGAAATCATTTTTAACTTAGAAACGAAAGAAATTAATACGAAATTTAAGTTTAGTGATTGGGCAACCAAAGGTCTTAGGATTAGTAGAGATAGGCTTTTTGAACTTTACGAGCTTAAAAACATGACAAACGATGTAAGTTTTAGTGAGCTAGTAAAAAAATATTCTAAAACCTTCAAAATAGCTTGTGAAATTGCTAAAGCAAACTTTATTAGTAATAAGATAAAGTCTTCAGATAATAAAATAAAAGCTGTCTGGAAAGTTATTAATAGCGAAACAGGTAAAACTAAGCCACGCGAAAATAACTTTTCACTTAAAACCGACAAAGGAGTGATTAGTTTAAATTCAGATGTAGCGCAGGAGTTAGAGACATTTTTCACAAATATACCTCTAAAAACTACTGAGTCATTAAGATCTTCACCTACAATTTCATATTCATTGCTGAAGCAAAATGTAGATGTTTGCAATTCTGAATTTAAATTTACTCATGTAAGTCCCCAGTATATTTTAAAAACTTTTAAAGATATCAAAGTAAAGAGCACCGAAGATTTATGGGGGATGTCAGTTAAAGTTTGTCAATCAGTAATCGAAATATTAGCACCATACTTAGCAGATATCTTCAATGAATGTATTGATCACGGCATTTTTCCTGATTTAATGAAACATAGCAAGGTAGTTCCGCTGTTTAAAGCTGGTGACAAACAAGACCCCAGTAACTATAGGCCTGTATCAATTCTGCCAGTACTCAGCAAAGTGTTTGAGAAGATCATACTAAATCAAATGCTGTCCCATTTTAATCAGAACAATTTGTTACACAACCAGCAATTCGGTTTTACAAAGGGACGTTGTACCACAGATGCTGGTGTTGCTCTAATCAAACATGTATTTAATGCTTGGGAAGAATCAAAAGATGCCATTGGTGTTTTTTGTGATCTTTCCAAGGCATTTGATTGCGTAGATCATGAAACTTTATTGCTAAAATTAGAACACTACGGTATTCGAAACGCAGCTCTGAAATTTTTGAATTCATATTTAGATAATAGAACTCAAAAGGTCCAAATAAACGGCGCCAAATCACTGGGGTCTCGTGTTAAAATTGGTGTGCCTCAAGGCTCTATTTTAGGACCATTTCTATTTCTAATTTACATAAATGATTTGCCTTACATGGTAGAGAATTTGTCCAAGATTGTACTATTTGCTGATGACACATCCCTTATATTTAAGGTCGATAGACATGCACATAACTATGACGAAGTAAACAACACTCTTGGACAAATTCATAGTTGGTTTACTGCAAATAATTTAGTTCTTAATGAGAAAAAAACTAAATGTGTATTATTCACTTTACCTAACGTAGTACATTCTTTGAATAATCATGTCGTACTTAATAATGAAAAATTAGAGTTTACTACCAGTACAATTTTCTTAGGGATTACTCTCGACTCAAGTCTCCAATGGGGCCCTCATATTACATCTTTGTCGGGAAGATTAAGCTCAGCTGCATATGCGGTACGTAAAATTAGAGAGATCACGGATATTGCAACTGCGCGACTTGTTTACTTTAGTTATTTTCATAGCATTATGTCCTATGGAATTTTGCTGTGGGGGCGCGCCGCTGATATTGAAACAATTTTTATTCTCCAAAAGAGGGCCATTAGAGCAATTTATAAACTTTGCAGTCGTGATTCCCTAAGGGAACTGTTTAAGGAAATTAATATTATGATTGTACCGTGTCAATATATTTATGAAAATATCATGTATGTTAGAAAAAATATAAATACTTTCACTAGAAATTGTGACAGGCATAACCGCAATACAAGGAGTAAAAATAAAATAGATCAACCTAAGCATAGACTCGCTAAAGTTAGGACTTCATTTGAAGGTCTAAGTATAAGATACTATAACAAAATACCGGAAGATATATTGAGTTTATCAGAAAGCAAATTTAAGTCTGTTATCAAGAAAACATTATGTTATAAAGCTTACTATAAGTTAGATGAGTACATTAATGACAAAGAGGCATGGAGCTCTGAAATTCCAGCGCAGCACAAGAAACACGCACTCATTTTTAATACCAAAATGGGGCGTGCGTGGAGTTTACAACTGGCATAATTTTACAAATCTCCATGGATGTAATTTCAATTGTTTAAAGTAAATATTTTATAAGTTATAACTGGTAGATTTATCTACTTCAATTTTTACAAAAAAAAAAATGTAGCCATTTTTGGTCTATTCATACATATTTTTTTTTACTTACAGAATTAGCTAGGGTAGCTTAGGGGCTAGTAAGATTGTTAATTTAGAGTAGGAGCACTTCTGGGCAGGTTTTTTGGTGGGTTTTTCCTGTTCAGGAGGTCCGATTAATTATACGCATGTAAACTACACGCTTTGAAAATCTTGACTTCAATTTGAAACAAATATCGTTTTCAGATGGTGGTGGCGTAAAGTTACATGCCGTGTGATTAACCTGGCCAGCCCCGTGGCAGTGCTTTGATTTTTATTTTTTTCTCCCGCCCGAGCCGGTTTTCTATTAGGATATTACAAAATTGTTATAAAAAAAAGAAAATTGTGTGATACAAATTTCTTTTTTTTACAATGACGGTTCATGACGTCAATAAGTGATATGATAATACTATCCTACATTGAATAAAGAATTTCAAAAAAAAAAAAAAAAAATTTCACTCGACATAATTTTTGCACTCGACATAAAGCACTGACCGACAATATATTGATAATAATCTACATTCTGATAACTCATTTCTGAATCATTCAGATTATGAAAATACTTGACATTGGCATTGCATCGGAGAAAATGAGCAAAGAAACGTATATTTTGGAAAATTTATAACAGAAGAATTAAAACTTGTACCAGCTTGTATGAGAACAACGGTTTACCGGCATTGTTTAAAAATTGTTGATGCGTTCAAAAATATGCACAAGAATGAAAATGAGGTTACTGTCAAATATCCACAGCCATAAAGCCTGTAAATTATATCATTTCATTATTAAATAGTATAGCAATATCCTATTGGTTTTGTATTTGTTTTGTAAGTTTCTAAAAACACCTCTCTACGGTCTTAAACTCTACAAAAGCAACTAATAACTCCTCTTAAACCCTTTTACCTTCTAAGATCCTCTTATTCATCTGATGGTGTTATAAAGTAATCCACTAACCCTATTGTATTACCCATTGCTGGACAGCGACGCTATTGTTCGCTTTTTAACCACTTAAGTAATTTCGTTGCTACTAAACCGCTGCTGTAACGCCTAGCTGTTATAAGGGTTTTAAAATACTACTGTACATCTTTTAGATAATTATAGAGCGCTTGAACGACTTTTTTAACACCTAGCTGTTGAAAAGTGTTAAAATATGCTACTGTTCATCTTTAGACAAATTGTACAGCGATTAAACGGTTTCTTCTATACGACTGTCAGGCTGTACAATGGCTGTATAAGGAGCTCGTGTGCTTGTTGAGCTTAGGCCAGCTAAGAAGTCGGTATAAATTGGAGGTACCAATTTTCCTTTTTACAGTAGTTAGATACGTTGCTAAGGATGAAAAAAGACTATAGATACCACCAGGTATGAAACTGCATAATATCAAAACACTCCCAAGGCTCAGTTTCTAAACTCACACTTTTGTACTATTGGACAAAAAAAAATATTACACTGACTGTACCTAGGGTGAATAAATGGAAAAATTAATTCAAAAGAAACTCCATTTATTCACCCTAGGTAAGGTGAATTCTCGGACATGCGATTCCTAGAATCCACCTTAGGGTGAATTCGTTTGGGGTGAAAGATCGGATAAACCGATACTGTGCCCATGTCCAGCGATGGACGATTCTGGCTGTTAAGTAAGTGAAGTATTTAAAAAATGACGTAACAGTTTTTGTGTTGAATGGGGATCGAACCCACGGCCCTCAGACACCTTCAACGTGGCAGTCAGGGGTACTATCCACTACGCTATCAATCTACGAGCTCAAAAGATTGTTCTGTGGTCATGGTAGAATGAACGCCATCCGCTCTAGGTAACTCTGGAGAGTCATGGATACCTACTTATGTAGCTCTTGTTTGTGTTGCGAGTAATGTAGGTTTGGATGGTTCAAAAGACAGGAATCTTCAGAATAAGCCTTTATTTTACATTATGTTCACTATAGCATCTTGCACACGTTGAAGGAAACAGAAGAAGAAATTGCCATTAATTCTTAGAAAAACTTTAGTTTTACAAATGTTGCTAACAAACTCTTTGCTCGCAACAACCCTGCTTCGCGATATCCAAGTCAGTAACTCTCTTTTCGTTTGGGACACGGAGTCATCCAATGACCCGATGAACCCTGGTGTCAGAGTTTTTCAACCACCTACTACCATTAGTAGGCCTCTGACATGGTTGTGTTACGACCGCCGTCTAAGTAATCATAGACAGCAACCGGGACTGACGGCTTAACGTGCCTCCGAAGCACGGAACCGGCCGTCATTAACTGGCTGGAAGTGTCGCCACACAGAGGTGGAGAGAGCTCGTTTTGCAGGACAGGATCCATTTAGGGTTGTTGAGTCAGCGGAGTTTTAACATTTTGCGTTTTGTCATTTGCGTTTTGCCACTACAGTCTATGCCGAAAAATTAAAGCGATGACATTGGGCGCCTCTGTGCCTCAGTATGACAATTGTCATGAAAAAAATATTAGATCACTATTTGCCCACGCCTATTCCCTTTCCGCACAGACTCTAGTATGAGTAGGGTCATAGACGTATTGGCTGTTTCGCGGCGCGCGCCGGTAATCATTATCAAAATGTGGTCATTTTGGTGAAACGGAAACGAAGTAGTTATTTTGATAAAGATGCCATTTTGGTAAGCTAAAAGTGGTCTTTTTGGTAGAGTAGACTAAATGTGTCTAAATGTTGATTAGTTTTACATAGAATGAACCTCTCTTCTCTAAGCCCCTCCTGTTAGATATCCTCAAAGTGGGCCGTCTGTCACGTTCGGCAGGCGAATTATACCGTGTTCCAGTTTTAGTGGAAAACCCGTCAACCATTGATCAATCAGTCTCTAGTCTGCTAAAATGTTTATATTATCCGTACTTAAAATTATAAACCTGAGAGTTTGTGAGTGCATATGTATGTTTGTTACCTCTCCACGCTCCAACGGCTTGAAGGATTTGGATGACATTTGGAACACAGGTAGAGTATAACCTGGAATAACACATAGGCTTCTTTTAACCGCGGAAAAACAACTATTACCACGGGTAAATGAGTGGCAGCGGTGAAACTAGTGGGCGTAAATCTAGTAACCCAATAATGCCGTATGCTAACTTTATACGCGTCGCTGTTACCAAACACTAATTAAAAATGTAGTAATAAAATCTTTAATTTTGAAACAAACAACAATTCTTTATTTATTTTTGCATTTACCCTCCAGAAACATGGTAGTAACCTGAATCAACCACAACTATTTGAAACTTTACTACCGGACTACCCGCAATACATTTCAAAACCAGTGAAAAACAAAGTATCATGCTTTACCTGGCTACAGCGATATTTTTGCAATCCAACCAAATCAAGCAAATCCACAACAGTCCACAGCTGGACACAGGGCTCCCCAAGTCCCTATATTGGGGGTATTGGCATACTCACCACGCTTGGCAAGCGGATTAGTGAGCATTGTACAAGATGTTGCATTATACAGGAAACCCTGTTGCCTGTTCCCTGGATGATTTTATTTATTAGTTACTTATTACGATACTCACAAGTCGAATTAGGGTGATGCTATTGCAAGCCGGCAAAACACGTCAACGACCATTTTGGAGGGTGACGCTGGTTGGCGTGGCTGATCCTAGCCGGTGGACGGACAGACAGACATGACAGATTGACCTTATGACGACCTTTTATCTAATAAAATAGTTGCTCATGTAGATATTTTTCATCAATAATATTAGACAAAACTTTAGTACGGCATTCGATCAAACTTCTATAAGGCACGTCGGCCCTATTACCAAGCTTAGCAACACACATACACGCAAAGACAATAATCCACTCCTTGTAATTACGTGATGTTTCATTAACGGAACTAAATAATCCATCTTTATCCGCCGTAGAACATCGTATACTTCGTAATAGTATTGATTCTAACATTGTATTATATTAGAATTAATAAATATCAATATTTATAGATGTTGTTTTTTTATATTTTGTATTCCATTTGATCTTAACCGTGTAGCATAAAAGTTCAAAAGTTCAAAGCTCAACACATACATACATACATAAATACATTACGAATACCCCATGCGGGGTAGGCAGACTTAAAGGCCGTAAAAACGGCAATTTACGCCACTTCTTACAAATATTTGAGGGTCATTCAGATAATTGTGTATCATCATAGTGACAGGTTGTTAGCCCATCTCCTAAATTGTAATACACATGTTACCCTCGAGTCCCTAAATCATCTCTTACGATACCCCGGGAAATAAATGGGGAGATGCTATCCTAAGCCGGCATCACACTGGTTCAAAGTTATTTTATTTAACAGTAATCTTAAGCCTATTTTAACTAACTAAATTGCCGTGTGTTGCCGGCTTAGAATAGCATCACTCCATTTCTTTCCCGTGGGAGTCGTAAGAGGCGACTAAGGGAGTCGGGGGTGTGTATTGCTATTTAAGGCGATGGGCTGACAACCTGTCACTATGGCGATACACAATTTTCCGAATGACCCTCAAATATTTGTCAGACGTGGCGTAAATGTCCGTTTTTTGCGGCCGTTTACGCTCTGCCTACCCCGCAAGGGATTATAGGCGTGATATGTGTATGTGTATGTATGTATTTTAACTAACCTTTCGATTTCGCACTAACCGCGGGAATCCGAGTAATATCAATTTTTACATTTTGGTTAGCGGACCAATACTAGATCATCCTTTTAACAATTTACGAAATCTTTCGATTTTCATTATTTTTAATTAAGGCATCATTTGCTGGATTCGTTTTCTTCACAAGCTCTTAATGGGGTGATGCTTAATTAGCGCGGCAACATAAATACAACCGTAATTCAGTGCCGATTACCACGAATTAGAACACAATTTGCATAATCCTGATGAACAAGGTATTTCAGAACCTCGAAACTGAATGGATTATATTAATTAAACAATAGAATTGACGTTGTTAATTCATCAAAGCTGAAATAACACACATGCAAATTATATTACGCCTTTATCCCTTGCGGGGTAGGCCGAGCGTAAACGGAAATTTACGTCACGTCTGGCAAACATTAAGGCGGCTCTCCCACTGCACCCCCTCGCGCGTCGTTCGGCAGATTCGCTATAGGACAGAAACTTGATAAGGCAGAAGCTGGATTGGGCAGAATCGTGTTTTGGCAGTTGTGGTACACTCAAAAAGAAAAAATAAAATACTTAGATATTTAAAGACATTTATTATTATTGCATATTATTTGAATAACATTGCCCGTTTAGAACCTTTGTTCCCATTGGCCACTACTTTAATCGCCACTAGTAGCGAATGGGATGAAAAAATCCCAGTCGCCACTAGTGATGAATGGGAACTAATTGCCACCATCTGAGTTCGCTTTGCATTGCTCGTGTCATCGTTTTGGAAAATTTTTGCCTCCGTCTAAAGCGGTTTGCGAGAGGATGCGGAGCGGAGTCGGAACTGAAGCAAATTCGTTAATGACGCGCGGCGGATTTGCAACGTTTTGTTACAAATAAACAACATATTTGCTACAAATCCGCCTCCTTTCCGCATAAACTACCAATACCGCTTGTGTGATAAAAGCGTAAGGAACAGCGCTGCGCGCACTGATGAGGATGTTTGTGTCGTGCGACAAACGGACCCTCTCTCCTGTTTCTCGGAAACCGTTCAAGCTAGACTAAACGTTTGTTGGAAGAAATTCTAAACGTTTTGATTGATTTCGTATGATAGCTGTCGAACTTTATACGTGTTTTTCTCGGAAACTATGCAAGCTAGACGTTTCTCGAGAAAGTTGTAAGCCTAGACAAGATCTATTATATGACAGCTGTCAAATTTCAACATGGTTTTTCTCGGAAACTATGCATGCCAGACAACTAGTTTCTTAGAGAAAGTTGTTGGTCTTGACGAAATCTACATTTCAGGTGACAGCTGTTAAACTTTAAACGCGTTTTTCTCGGAAGCTATTCTTGCCAGACAACTAGAGAAAAAGCATTGTTAAGTTTGACAGCTGTCATTAAATAGATCTTGTCTAAGCTTACAACTTTGTCAAAGAAACTAGTAGCCTAGCATGCATAGTTTCCCAGAAAAACGAGTTAATAAGTTGACAGCCAGCTGTCATCCAAATGAAGATCTCGTCGAGACCAACAAATTCCTCTAAAAAACAAATTGTCTGGCAAGCATAGTTTCTGAGCAAAACGCGTTTAAAGTTTGACAGCTGTCACCAGAAATATAGGTTTCGTCAAGACCAATAACTTCCCCTTAATCCATCATAATAAATGAAATTCAATTTTATTTCTGTATTCATAAAATATCTTCCAATAGGATATGACAAATTACTGACGTGACTATGAGAATCTCATTGTAAAATGTATAACTTGTCATGTCACCGTAAGTAGCCATTATTAATGATAAGATAAACTAAAGAGTTTACATCATAATATTATTAACATCCTGACTTTACTCTGCCAAAATACGATTCTGCCCAATCCAGCTTCTGCCGTATCAAGTTTCTGTCCTAAAGCGAATCTGCCGAACGACGCGCGAGGGACTGCACCGCACTCCGTCGCGTAGCGCGGGATCGCAGATTTTAAAGTTGTATGCAAGTACATGAGTACGTATTGAAAAACCGCCTAGTGCTACACACCGACAAAGCGTCAACGCGCAGTGGCGGGATCTGCCGCTTCGCGCTACGCGTCGGGGCGCGTTATCAGTGTGTGAGGCGCCTTAAGCGTCATTCAAAAGATTGTGTATACATTCAATATTGACAGGTTGTCATCCTATTGCCTAAGATTTTTTCCTATCGAGGCAATTTCAATAAATTGCGTTTTGAGCTTCACAGTTTTGTAGCATTTATCTTGAAATGTTACTGAGGAAATATCGTTTCATCGTTTGGAGATTTCAAAAAATGGCATACATACATAATTCCGCACACTATCCAACCTTTTGTGGTTGATTTCTAAGCCCATTTCACCTTATGGAGAAATTGTCGCCAACCTACCAATTACCCAGATAACATGCACAATCTGAGATTGGTCGTCAATATTATGTTATCAGGATATATCAATGTTAAGCCATTACTACATAGTTGATAGTGTCTGCCGCAAACAAGCTGTCACATCACTTCCCCTCCAAATCTACAGCTAAATGGCCGAGAGATAACACGTATACGTTGGGGGACTAAAACAGTGTACTTGTACGATACTTAAAGTACACACATATCACGCCTGAAACATTTGCGGGGTAGGCAGAGCGTTAACGGTCGTAAAAAACGGTCGCTGTATCACTTTAGTGACAGAACTTCAGCATGTCGCCTAAAATTGTGTTATTAACATGAAACCTTCAGAATCCTTTATTCGCTTCCTACGACACTCGCGGGAAAGAAATGGGGAAATGCTATTCTAAGCCAGCATCACACGGCAAACCACAATATGTAAAGTTAAACCCTTTTTGGCTTTTTATACCTACTTCGCGGTAGGTACCTACTTTATAGAATTTGAAGAGTTGCTTCTATTTCTTCAGGTCCCGAATCATCGTCGGATAAAAACGTCATCGAGTGGATGAAAATGCATAAAAAAGCGAAGAGCATTTAAAAACCCATCTCCTTTTTTAGTCAGTTTGAAAACAAAACGTAAAACTTGGGAAGCTGATAGGTACGCTGTGTCACGTATTTTCATCGTGACGACGGTGCAGACTTTATTCTGAATTCCCAGTGCAAACAGATCGCAGACGACACTTTTATCTACCAAAGTGTCAGGCGTTGGTTATTCCGAAAGAATACCTACCATTCGAGTCAAATATGTTGGAATAACGTGGAAGTTTGACACAATCTTTCCCGAAGCTCTATAAAGTTGAATTTGCTTGCTTTTTTTAAGGAACTTTGGAACCTTCTATACAATACAATACAATACAATAACTTTATTAATAACATTTGTTACAAGTCAGTATATAGATTATAATAAAAATTATAATAACAAATAGTATGTAAAATCAATTAAAAATAATAAATTCTTGGTTCAGTCTAAATCAGGTCACAAGTGGACCCAAAAACTCCTTCAAATCGTAAAATTGCTTCTCGAGAAGCCAATTTTTTAATTTATTTTTAAATATTTGTGGAGACGCTGCATTCCTGATCGTATCCGGCAAGCGACTATACACACATGGACCCAGCACATACACTGAACGCCCAGACTTTGATAGTTTGTGTCGTGGCACAATCAGCTGATTTTTCATCTCGTTGCTGCGCAAGCTGTGTAATCGGTTGCTTAGCTTGGGCTTGAAGCTGTCTAAATGCGTGGCGGTGAACACGGCTACCTGGTAGATGAGCTCACACGGCAATGGTAGTATTTTAAGTTTTCTGAAAAACGGTTTGCATGATACTTCCATATAATAAGTGTTAACCAGCCGGATCAGTTGAATGATTTAAGGGTCGTTATTTTATATGTATAAGTTAAATTCAGAGATTTAAGGATGAAATTTATTCGTGAAACTGAACAACTTTTCCCACGAAACATAGATATGAGAAATAATACTTTGACCTCCCATACAAAATTATCAAAAAATGTGTCACTTTGTTTATATTATATTATTGGCCATATTTTATCCACCCATGTTCTTTCAGGAAAGTTGTTAAGTTTCACGAGTCGAACTCACCTTAAAATATTTTCACTGAATTCAATAGGACTTTATTGATTTAACGCCAGTAAAAACGTAACAAGATAGTTTTTGTCTTTTTCCATCTTTTCACTAAAATATAATTACATAATGTGTTGTTCCATAAAAATAAAACGGTCTGTTTTTGAAAACTTGCAGGATTTTAATTTGTCTTTCGCTATCACTAGCAGCGACACCTTTTTCATCTGGGCTACCGCGGCTTATCCACTGCCCGCGATTGTGCAAGTGTATTGCAATGACAATTACGCGTGGCATGGCTCCATCTACTGGAGTAGTTTTACAATCTACTTGCATCGACTTGGTATCACTATGAATTAAATTAATTATGAATCATCTATTATCATTAAGTAACCATTTATTGCACACATCAAACATTACAAGAGACATAATATACAAAGAATGACGACACAACCGGACAACTTATTTCTACTAAGAAATTTCTTCCGGCTGACCTACAGAAAGTGAGACTTTTACAAGACAGGCGGATCTGTGTTACCGGCCAAACCCGATTTTAGGATAAACTAGTTTTGTCTAGGCTACATCAGTTTATCCTAAAATAATTGTATGATTCATATAAGGCTCAACCAGTTCAGCCTAGGATAAACTTGTTTCTCCTATCAGTAGAACCTACCTTGTTTTACTGTATTTGTATTTTTTTACTTTGCTTATAAGGTGGATCAGACGTATACGCGTACTGCGCGCGTTTTGAGCGCATATTAGTAACGAACCGAGCGAGCGAGTACACGAATCCTACACGCTCTTACTACGCGTTGCCCCTTTTTTTTAGTTCTGGACTCTACTATTTTAGCTCCGGGGCTATAAAACCTACACCTGACTGTAACTTTCCCGCGGCTTTAGTACTAACACGCGCTTAGCACGCACAAGGCACGTGTATACGTCTCAATCCGGCCTAACTAGGTTGCTTCGTATTCGACCTTGCCTGCGTTGAACGCAACGTCAAAACTTTTAAACCCTACTCAAGATGTGAACTAAAACGAGATTATCTCGGGATAAATACATTTAGGCTGTTCCTTTTTAACCGATTTCAAAAAGGCAAAAATGTATTTGACTGGTATAAACGCAGGTCATTCACAGAAATTCAAAATATTTTTATCACTTCAAATTATGTCCCTAAAGATATAGTTATAATTTGAGAAGTGTAAGTATATCAGGTAAAATTTAACTATTACCGATACTGAAAACAGAGAATGGGCTAGTGATAAGGAACAACTTTCCCTAAGAAACATAAGGTCGGCAATTTTTTATGGGATACCCATTTTTTAAGGTATTTTCTAATAGGAATAAACTTCATCAACATTGGTTTTCTATTTTGCATAAGATACAAGCTATAATACAAGCCAATGCTGCAGCCATTGCGAGTAGATCACACTCCACAAGCTCCTCAAGCAACCGACGCCCCCGCCGGTGGGGGCGCGGAGGTCCCTCATTTGTTCCTGTTAAATTTCCGAAAGGAAATTTGAGATCATGGAAGTAAACTAAGTTGTTTGATGTATCATCAACAGAATATTTTATTAGAGTAACAGTTTTGTTTTGTGTCATAGTTGACAAACATAAATATAAAAATATATAGTGGCCAGGGTGTCTCAGTATTTACAAAAAGTATTTACAACACCTCCCCGTAATGGGGCACCCTGTACCTGTATAAAACTAAGATAAGACATATCAAAGATCACTATAAACAAACACACGATAACACAACACAAAATTAAAACTATACACAAACAAAAAAAAATTACATCAACCTGTATATACACTTCACCAAAAAAAACTTCAACCTGTATATACACCTAAACCTAGAGAACTATTTACATACCTAACCATGATCTGAATCCTAGCCTAAACCTAATGAACATGAAAATTTACAATGTTTGAGTTTTGGTAGAGGCTTGGTGAGGATGTCTGCGATCATGTTGTGTGTTGGTATGTATGTGATTATGTAGTCCTGTTCTGAGAGTAGGCGTATGAAGTGATGTCTAATGTCGATGTGTTTTGTGCGTGCATGGAATGTGTTGTTGCGAGTGAGTTTGATTGTGCTTTGGTTGTCTGTATGAATGGTGAGTGGCTGTATGACGTTGTAGACTTCTTTGATAAGTGTGCGGAGATAGATGGCCTCTTTGCAGGCTTCGCCTAGGGCCATGTATTCGGCCTCTGTGGTACTCAGTGCAGGGGTGCGCTGTTTCTTAGATTCCCAAGAGATGGCAGCACTGCACATCTTGAAAACGTACCCCGTGTATGAGCGTCTGTCTACTACGTTGCTGGCGTAGTCGGCGTCAGCATAGCCGGTTGGATAACCGTCACCATTTTTAAAGTTTAGTTTTAGGTCCTTAGTTGCTTTAAGATACCTTAAAACTCGTTTGGCAGCTTTCCAATGCACCTCCCCGTAATGTCCATTGAACTGGCTCAGATAAGATACTGCATAGGATATATCTGGTCTTGTGCCTATTGCAATGTACATTAGAGAACCAATAAGCTGTTGGTATGGCAAATCGGGTTTCTCATCATCCTTATCAGGGATTGTGAGCTTCATACCTGGTTCCATGGGCGTTGAGACAGGGATGGCATCAGTCATACCAAACTTCTCTATCACTTTCTCGATATATTTGGTTTGATCGAGAGATATGTTGCCGGGTTTCTGGACAACACGCATTCCAAGACAGTCTTTGACAGGACCAAGGTCTTTGACCACGAATAGTTTCTTTAAGCCGAGCTTAAGGTCGTCCTTCATGCTGTCGTTACTACAGAGAATAAAGAAATCGTCGACGAATACAGCTACTACAAGTAGGTCGTTTCCGTCGCGTCTGTAGTACAGGCAATGCTCGTTAGAAGCTTGCTGCAGGTCAAGTTTTTTCATGGCTTCACAGACTTTCAAGTTCCATTGTCGTGGAGCTTGTTTAAGGCCATATAGAGCCTTTTTGAGTAGGCATACTTTGCCCTTTGGGTCAGTGGAGAAGCCGTCTGGCTGTTCCATATAAATTTCCTCATCGAGGTCCCCATTTAGAAATGCAGTTTCCACGTCTAGGTGGTCAACTTGAAGTCCACGTTGAGCCGCAAAAGCCAATAATAGTCGCACTGAAGACAGTCTAGCGACTGGTGCAAAAGTTTCACTGTAGTCAATCCCTGCTACTTGGGTGAAGCCTTTTGCTACTAGTCTGGCTTTGTATTTCGTTATTTGGCCACTAGTGTCCTTTTTTAGTTTAAATACCCATTTGCATTTAATCGTTTTTCTGCCGGAGGGTCTATCGACGAGAACCCAGGTTCCATTTTTTATTAGGGAATCGTATTCAGCATGCATAGCTTCTAACCACTTTTCCTTCTCTTCATGATCCGTTACTTCTTTAAAAGATTCGGGTTCCAGGTCTGAGGTGAGATATCCGAAGCGTTCAGGAGGATTCCTTACACGGACAGGGTATCTGCGTTCAGGTTCAGTAGGAACTTCAGGAAGAACGGGTTCATCTGGTTCAGAAGTAGCTGACAGATACTCTGGTGATGCCGGTTCAGCAGTCGCAGATGTATCTATTTGTGGTAGAGGCTGTGGCTGGGGTTCAGTGTTTTGAGGGGGTATTTCAGAGTTAGGACGTGGGACTGGAACATCTGAGATGAGAGGTGATGGAAGACTTGGCTGTTGTGTCGTAGGCGGTTGTGTTTCCTGTTGGTCTACTCTTGTATTAACAATTAAATCGTAAGTGAGACTGTTGTTAGGGGTGGTGGGTTGCTGTGGTTCAGTAACTCCAAGTTTGTCTTCAAAAAAAACTTCAACCTGTATATACACCTAAACCTAGAGAACTATTTACATACCTGCGCGCCACCCCATGAATGTGTACTCATTGGTCCACAAAGGTCGGAATGAATGAGCTCACACTTTTTGAAAGACTTACTTTTCGACTTTTTGAATGGACTTTTTGCTAATTTTCCTTGAAGGCAAGGAATGCAGGTTTCATCTAAACCCGAACTATCTATTTGACAGTTTATGCCATTCGTTCTCTTTTTCAGAGTAGACATCGCTTTGACGTTGAGATGTCCGAGGCGTCTATGCCACAGAACAGCTGTTTCATTTCTGACATTTGTCAGCTGTGCTTGTTGTTGTGGCTCAGAAATATCTAATTTATACATGCCCTTATAATTTTGCCCTGTTGCTACTACTGTTCCCGAAATTTTGAGCCCTTTTTCGAGATAGATTTGAGCACCTTTACTAGTAAAAACTGTAGCATAGCCCTTCCCTGCCATAGAACTAACAGATAATAAATTAGCCGAAAGTTGTGGTACTAATAGGGCGTTAGAAATTTTGTCAATATTGCCGCTATTTACACAAATTGTACCTGTTCCTTCGCTTAAAATCTGCTGGTTGTTGGCTACGGTTACTGTGTCTGACTGGGGAGAAAAATTGCTGAATGATTGTATGTTATTGCACATATGAGATGTTGCGCCAGAATCTATGAACCAATGGGATGGGTTTTTGGAAGAATGAAAAGATGAATAAAGTGTAACATGTGTACTGAAATTAGCCTTATTCTTCTTTTTGCGGTTCCGGCACTCCGAGACGACGTGTCCATGTCGCTTGCAGAATGTGCACACATGCTTTGGGCGCGGGGGCACAGGCGTAGTCTTGGACGCAGGCGTAGGCTTCGATGTATACAGAGCACTGTCTTTCGTCGAGGTCGATGGCCGCTGGTCCTCCTTCAGTAACAATGTAGCTACGGAGTCCGAAGAGATTTTAGTTCCCGATCCTTCCAATGCCATTACCATAGGGTTATATTTTTCAGTCAAACCAGTTAACATTATAACTCCTACAAACTCATCATTGACGGGAGCCTTTATTTCCGCTAGTTGCTGCTGCGTGCTGCGGATTCCGTTAACATATTCGTCCATGCTAGTACAGTTCTCCAGTCTTGTATTGAAGAGTTTACGAAGTAGGTGCAGGCGCCGTAGAAGGCCGCTGTCAGCATAAGCTGCTTGTAGCTTTTCCCAGGTTTTCTTGGCGGTGGTGCAGCTCATTATCACAGGGTACACCGATGTTGCTACTGATAAGCATATTTTTGCCTTTGTTTTTGCATCAAGCCGCTTGAATTGCATGTCTCCAAGTTGCTGCATCATAAGTGCGGGACTTTCTATAAAATCCCACATGTCACTCACGACGAGTACGTTCTTCATCGAGAAACTCCAGCTGGTGAAGTTTCTGGCACCCTCCAGTTTCTCAATCGTGGGCACCCCAATCTGTTGTGCCATCGGGAGAGGCTGCTGTCCACTAGGTGTAGCTGTAGGTTGCGCTGGTGCCGGCAGTTGTCCTGCCGATGAAGGGTTTTTGGGTGTCACCCTCCATAGCACTCGTACCAAATTATATATTCTTACACAACTTAGGTTAGAGGGGCTCTGGGCCCATAACCTGTTAAATTTCCGAAAGGAAATTTGAGATCATGGAAGTAAACTAAGTTGTTTGATGTATCATCAACAGAATATTTTATTAGAGTAACAGTTTTGTTTTGTGTCATAGTTGACAAACATAAATATAAAAATATATAGTGGCCAGGGTGTCTCAGTATTTACAAAAAGTATTTACAACAGTTCCCCATTTTGGGAACTACCGGCACGAGCCGGGTAGATTCAGTCCAATACGTTCTTCCCAGAACTACTCGTAAGCCCAATCGCGCCCCTGCTTGTTTGAAACCCAAAAAACTTTTCTGGGTGAGCTCCTGATTCCCACCATACAGTGTAAATTTAAAAAGCCCCTGGGTTAAAATCACAGGAACCAACACTAAAAAAAAAACATGTCAATGCTACAATGTCAATGGTGCAGACGAAACCAGCAGGGCTAAGATGGCAGCACGACTCTACAAAAGTTCTATACGATTTGACATTACGGCGCGACTTCTAGTCTTCGATTGAGTCTTCGCGTTACAAACTGGACATTTTGCCGTAGACGATTATCACTATCAAGACCATGAAGATTTTCATCGGAGGTTTTCACCCACTCAAAAACTGTAGTTTTTTCAAATTTGCTTATTGTGTAATAAGTTTGAAGAAATCACTTAAATGGAAGTAACGTTACACTGTGATTTTGACTTATTTATTCCTTTTCTTTGTAATTTTACTATTATAGTCATCATCATCTACAAAAAACTGTGATTTATTATCACGTAATATTTACGTACCGAATTCGACCTCATTGTTCCTAATCCTAAAAGCCATATAATCTATTTAAATAAAATACCATTTGACACTTGCCAAAAAGTTATTCATAGGGTTGCCTAGCTGAACAAAAATTTACTATCGATAACCTGAATATATAGGTACACATATCGCGGCTTTATTCCTTGCGGGGTAGGCAGAGCGTTATCGGCCGTAAAATACGATCGCTATCGCCACGTCTCACAAATATGTAAGGTCCGTTTTAGAAAAATCGTGTATCACAATAGTGACAGGTCGTCAGCCTATCGCCTAAAAATGTAATACACATAAAACCCTAGAGTCTATCAGCCGCCTCTTACGATACCCGCAAAAATAAATAGGATGATGCTATTCTAAACCGCGGAGCCTGGAGGAGTTTGGCGGAGCAGTAACTCCCCAAGGTTACTGCTCGGTCGTTCCTAAGGGACGTGCCCTTAGGAATGAGGCATCGACCGAGAAGAAGAAGATTCTAAACCAGCATTACACGGCAAATCGATAGAGGCGTCGGTAGGACTGATTTCGAAAGTCGCAGGTTCCTGCATTATTTGAGATTTGAGATAATACTTTTATTTATTTAATCTATTATTAGTTATTTTTGTATTACATTTCTTTCACGCGGTGCATGCCGTGTGGTTTTAGAATTTGAATGACAATGCTGCGTCTGAGTGACCTCTTTCGTGGCGCGAACTAATGGGTATTGCAAAAGTAAATCGCCAGTGGAAACAAATTCATCCAATCGTCATCAATAGCTACAACCTTTTCTTATTGAGGCGTACTACGAGTATAATACCACGCTTTGTAGGCGACCCAAATGCAAGGCGTTGCATTCAATAAGAATTTGAGAACTGTACTGTTCGTTACTACTGCTGATACTTGCCTTCATTGATTTAAGGACACCTAGAGCTAGAAATGGGTGATCAAATTCCGCCTGGCACTACTTGTAGTTTTTTCCTGCATTTAAATTGTTGAAATTCACTGCTAACAAAGAATAATAATGGCTTCAATTCGGGATATATTAGAAATAAACTATTCTTCCTTACTTACTTTCTATGAAATGAAATATTGAAGAACACCCATTTTTGACTAGGGGTTAGCTTAAAACCAGCAGTGTGCTGTGCCTACACCCATTTCAGCTCATATTGTATATTTGTACTGAATTTATTTATTGTTGTGCCTAAGATGTGATGCGAAATAAATATATTTGTATTTGTATATAAATTCTCTTAACTTAAATTAGTGCTGTCACTTTCTGTAAAATTAGTTTAGAGAAGGATAGGAGATATCTATGACTTAGATATCTCCTATGCTTTTCTAAACCTATTTGTCTGAAAGTGACAGCATTAATTTAAGGTAAGTTAAGAGAATTTATATCCCGAATTGAGGGCGATATTATACTACTCTGAAATAGGTACTACTTTGAAACTGATAATCGATATCGATAGTCTATTGAAAGTTTTCTATCATCGGTAGCACTACTAAAAATGACGTTACTTACGTTGTCAAATGCTTGGATTGAAGGAAAAAGTTATACATAGGACAAAATGATCATACTATCGAAACTTTGAACAAAAAATTTAATGTATGAAACGCAGGAGACCTTTCATGGCGGCTATTATATCTGTTTCACTTATTTCCGTTTTCTTTCTCTTTTGTTGGCAATAATGTCAACATCATTTGATCTGTGGACTCAGTTCAATCATCAAACAAAGAAATTGTTTTTAAGTTATACTGTTTATTTTGCTTTGCTTCTTATCAAATAATTTTAAATAAGTAACAAAACCATAGTATTTGGCAAAAGCAAAGGAATAATGAAGTATAGGAAGTGTGAAATTTGTGAAATTGAAACCGAAAGAAAGGATGGACAGAAATGGTATTTCATGGCTCAGTTTCCTCTGGATAAAGAAAGGCAAGTTAAGATAATTATAATGATAATGCCTAGAATATGACTCATAAACATCGTTATTATAGCAATAAACATTAATTTGAGTTAATATGTTTATTTAGCTTAAGAAGTTACTGTTATGTAGTACGACCAAAAATAATATATAATCGATATCGATACCATGCGTTGTCACTTGGCACAAATTTACTTTTAATGGAGAATGTTTCTAACATTTCCTTACAACCGAGTTCTGGGTCAGAGTACCTATGTTTTTCGGGGCGGGGGGATATTGGAGTAAATGCTTCTGGGCCCTATGAAACGTCGAAATTTACTATTGGCAAAGCCTCTTCCATCTGCGCTACCGCGGCTCGTCCCCTGCCCGCGTAGGATAAGATACACTTGCAAAGTTCACGGGCAGGGGACGATCCGCGGTAGCCCACATGGATGAGGCGTCGCCACTAGTAAAGGAAAAAGTCGCAGGTTCAAATCATAGCCACGGTTGAAAAAAAATGCGGGTTTTCCAAAATTTTATACATAACACGGGAAGTGTTTTAACAATTTTTAATCAATTAAATGTATTTATTTTTTGATAAGATATAATTATATGTTTCAGGTGAAGAAGAAATGTACCGCTATATAGCCCTGAACGAATGGTACAACAAAAAATCTTCGATCTACCCTACAATTAAATTATGTGCAATGATTGAAAATATGGTCAAAGTTTTTGATGAAGAAATAGGACCTACACTAAAAATTGTAGACGATTAAATGCATGGACATGCTTGTATGAACTCCGCCAAACCAGTCGCTCTCTTTTCCTGTGGGAATGGGGTGTGAGATTTTTCTGAAGTAAAAGTATCCTCTAAGTGTTGACCAGTTATACAAAATTTGGTAAAAATTCGTCTAGTAGTTTTTGCTAGAAACGTGGACAAACAGACAGATAGAAACAGTAATTTTTTACTGTTGTTTTAAGACCTATAACTTGAACGGAATTTTAAGTACTCAAATGTACAGACTTGGTTGAGTTACTGTTTTATTATATTTATTTAGAATTTTACAAAATTAATAATTATTGAAATCCTTTAGCTTGTTTTACTTAGAAAAAAGTCCATTAGTTATGTTTCGGCAACTTATTGTTATTGAAATATTGAGTTAAAATTGTTTCGATAATATTCAAATACGCGGAGGTTCCGAACGACCGTCTTTCCCGAAAACGCTAAGCTGCAGCTACGTTGTCGATATGGATAAATTGCAGGCTGTCGCGTAGCTACACCACTACGTGTGTTCTTTATATTGGCTATACTAGACTTGACTTGTTTTGTCATGTTGGCAATGATTTGGGAACTGCGTTTTGACGTTTTGCGTCGTCATTTTTTTTCTTCGGAGTCCCAACTCTTAAAACGCTAGTTCTATAGTTCTATTATATTCTCCTTGAAAATGTTTGTAAACAATAAAAACAACAACAAAGAAAAAATATATATTATTTTTGCAATATGTGGTTATATAATGGTCATATACCATTGATTTACAAAATTATATATCTCAAAGTGATCTCAAATCACGTAAATGCTCAATAATATGTAAGTAACTAATAGCACTATTAGGAACTTTGATCTTATTATCAAGTATGGATTTTTTGTGTGATTTCCTCATCTCTCAATTATACCTATCCACCTACTTTACCTATTGATTACATACTTTGTTCACAACTCTTGTATTTTGTGATATTTACAGAGAAAGAAGCTTTACAGGACATAAAAACCTTACTGTTTCATGAATTAATCAATCAATCATATCATCCTCAGCGTTCAGTGCTGGCTTGGATATCTAGTTCTTGTATTGAACGCCACTAAGCATGATCCGCGATGGCCTTTCTACGCGCTTACCTAGCCTGAGCCTATAAATACGTTTTTGGATTCGCGGTTTCGACTCAAGAATATTTCAATCAGCAGTGGTTGTCGGATCTGCTTTGCTAATGAGCTGACTAAGCAAGGTAGGTACTGCTTATCTGCTGTGCTGCGTTTCATACTTCCTATTATATTTACTGGCGATTTTTTTGTGCAGTGATGCAATGCCATCAAAACAATGAAACATATTTCTCCTACAGCTACGGTTATTTATTTATTAGCCATGGTTTTATAAGAGTTTATAGTGGGAGTATGGAGAGTCAGACTCTTGTGCATAAATATACAATAACAGTTCGTAAATAACAACATTATTTTTGTCTTTTCAGAATACCCTGCCACCATTTCATTTTGTTGTAATCCGCAATAAAGTAATTGAATATTTATCACATGAGGATAAGAATACCTAATGATTCATCAGCTTCAGCAAGCCTCTGCTAAAGTTCGGCCTCTCTCTCGTGTCATAAATAATAATTTAAGCTCTACAATTGTTTTATTTATTTATGTACCATTTCAGTTAAAATGGAACATTTATGGCTAACGGACAAAATAAATGGAAAAATAAGTTAATAGCTTATTCCTGACTGAATACCCTGATGATTTTTGGATTCGTTGCCTGTTCAGACAGGGATGTATTGTCTTAAATTAGCGCACAACTGGCGTATATGAGCATAATTACAGGTGCGCGGGGGAAATGGTTTCGTGACTTGCATTGCAGCGTATTAGACCGTAACTATTAATTTTATTAAAGACGCTTCCAAAGGCTGGATGAAGCCTTCCGCTGGTCAAGTCGAAGTTCAGATACTGAAGCTTGTTACAGAATCAGTTTAGTATTTGTACTTTACTCTGGACCACCGGTTTTTAATAAAATACCTTCTTATAGAGGTAAGAATTCCGCCTACCCCGTAAGGGATATAGGCGTGATTTATGTATGTATGTAAGAATTCTAAAGTAAAGGGGTAAGCACCTAGCCTATGGAGGCGTGTTTAAGAAAAAAAACTATTTACGAAGTGTATTAACTACAAATCCTATCAATATAGGGATAAAACACACATCGCCATCTAGCCCCAAAGTCAACTACGTAATATGTTTAGGAACTAACATTCAACTTCAAATTTTCATACTGATTTTTAAAAACAATCTGTGCCATCTATTTCCTGTTAAATAAACGGGTATAAATAATAAATTTTATACAAAGCAAGTTACGTTTCATGTGTTGGGGTGTGAAATAATATTTAAAATTCTTTTTCACCTACTCCTTTATGTTAATCTTTATCTCATCTACTTACTTTATTTATTCCCATTTCTTTTTGCCGTTTATGCGCAAATACTGTGTTTTCCTAAAATTTAAGTGGTTACCTACGTGCCTGTAGGGCATTATAACAACTTAGAATAAGTAAGAATGAAGCTAATATCTATAGTTAGATAGGTACTACATACAAAGTAAGAGCAAAAAGACTACTAAAGCGTAGATAATATAGATTACCTGCTTGGTAGTTGTAAATTTTTTATACAGAAACTATAAGTTTAACGTGCCCTCCGAAACACAAAAGTCCGGCGATATGATCACGTGATTTAAGCCAAAGCAGACTAGAAATTTAAAAAATATATCTTACCAAATTGGAAACAATCTCATAGTATAATAACTTTGCGTGTCCCGTCCGTGAGGTGAAAATGATACTAAAATAACCCGAGCTGAGCTTGATTGTACTATCAGCAGTTTTTTGTAGACATTTTGTGTAAACAAAAGTTTTTAATGAACAAAATCACCTCATTCGCTATACTAAAATAAATATTTAGACATAAATATTTCGTATTTCTTGAATGCGAACTTGAAGAAACTGCTACGAGATTTCTAATATCTAATTCTATTAATATCTTTTATCTTTGAATCAAATATCTCATATTTCCTATTTGTCATATTATTTGCCGTGTGATGCCGGCTTAGAATAGTATCACCCCATATCTTTTCCACGGGAGTCGTAAGAGGCGACTAAGGGACTCGCGGTATATTGCAATTGGTGCATCGGTGTGTATTGCAATTTTGGGCGATGGGCTGAGAACCTGTTACTATGGCGATACACAATTTTCCAAATGACCCTCAAATATTTGTCAGTCGTGGCGTAAATTTCCGTTTTTTTCGTCCGTTTACGCTCTGCCGACCCCGCAAGGGATTATAGGCGTGATATGTGTATGCCATATTATAAGATACACGATTATGTTTCATATGCTTAATTGACACCCTTCTACTTCATAATTGAAATTGTAAGTTATGTTTTCGTCTTAGAAATTTAAAAATGGCAGCTTTTATTCTGAATTTGGGTTTAATAAGTAAGTTTTGCTGCCTTCTATCTACAGCCTCCGAGATCGCGTACAAAGTTATTCTGTCTTTGTTTTTCAAAGATATTTTACTCCGTTAGCCTTCTAATATTTAATTATGAAAGCCAAAAAGAAATTCTAGGTTTATCCGGAAATTATTTCACTTTGTACAATGACATGCTAAAATAATTAAGTTATATCAATACAATATATTTCTTAGGTCCTACATATTTGTCAAATACATCTATATTAGACAGTCAAATATAATATTATCTTAGAACTAAAATATGTGTGTAATGTTTGTGTGTAAAATAAATTATTTCTTTTCGCAAGAAGTTTTTTAATACCTACCCATGATTCAATTAAATACTTATTATAAATACATTTTATATATCATACATTCATACATAATAGTAATGTTCCTAATTTGGGTAAAGAAGCGTGGTAAGACCTTTTTCCAACACTGAGACAACATAACGACAAAAAACCGGCCAAGTGCGAGTTGGGTTCCGACCACCGAGGGTTCGAAACATGCACATTTAGTCATTTTATATGATACCCCATTTAAACTACTAGCCTCATTGTTATTTAAATAAATAAAACATTATTTAAACAGTTCAAAATTTAGTTTTTTTTTTCTTTAACTGGTACTTCGAAACGAAGGTTCTTGCCAAATTTCATAGTTCTAGGTCTAAGGGAAGTACCCTATGAATTTTGATAACAAAAACACGAGCTTATTACAGCATAAAGAATCGTATCCTTTTTATAATAAATACATGCATGCATATTTTTGATATCAAGCAACAATTTTGGTTAAAATAATAAAGACACGCATATCTATAATGTAAAATAATACAATAATTATATCAAATATATTGCAACCAATAAATTGAGTTAAGTTTTTATTACTTAAAATTTTCATAATCTTAAGGAACTTTTTAATTGTTATGATAAATAATCATTCAGATATAATTTTTCCGAAAACGAGGTAATTAAAGTTCCCAACAGAAAAAAAGTTAAAAGTAGAAAGTAAATTAAAAAAAGGATGGTAAACTGCTGAACCTAGTGTATGTTATGTCCTTTTTTCAAGAGTGTATTTATTTTCTAGTACCTTGTTTAAAAAAATAGTAAGTTATTAAAACCATCATCATCATTCAAAACAGTATGCAGTTAAATCAAAATTACCGTAAAAATAAGATAACCAAACTAATTGAGATATTTTTTATCTATAAAACTTCGTACACTATGAATATAGAAAGACACACAGGATAAATTGTTTTGCAAGGAAACACTGCAATCCAACGGGATATATCATGAAGTATAATGAGATACTTTAGCCACACTAAAATGTTGACATTCCTCGCATAGATCACTTGAACAATCTTGTCAAGAAATTTGCCCATTGTCGTTTGGCCAGCACAAAGGGCATAGTCTTGCCCCAACAATTAGCAAGAAATTGGACAGAGGTCAGTATCTACAAATAAAAACTCAGTCTCATTATTCAAGTAAGAAGTAATTATTGTAAAGAAGCCCAGCGTTTTCCCGTGAGAATAATACTTTTTCACAGAGTTTATTATAAATAATGATATTAACCTATCTCTTAAATGACTCGATATATAAAAAGCCATTAAAATCGGTTGTGAAGTTTGAAAGATCGAAGAATATTTACATAGTGACAAAGAGACAGCGGGAAGCGACGTATGTGTCGAATTGCACTGTTAGTGATGATTTAAAGGTAATGATATTGGCAGTAGGCCTAAGTACTTATAAGTTATTACTCACTATAATATGCGTTGGCATACCTTCCCCATTATGCGGGTCAAGATCAACGCGTAAGGTGTCTACGAGATAGCGACCCATATACTTATTTATGCGGAATAGAGATTAAAATTCGCTATTCGGGATAGAAAATGGGTCGCATATATCTCTAATTCTGCCTCTTTGCACCTTACGCGCCTTCCTCTCCTCATAAGTAGTAAGGAAAACGTTGTATAAAATATAACTTTATACATTTTTAAGATTCAGATTCATATTCTTTATTCAGCTTTAACAACATCGTCAACAGAGTAAACATAAATTATTCAAACATTTACAATAATTTGATAAATAGCACTCGCAATAAATTCTTTGAATATAGGCAATTTTTAATATTAATATCAATATCAATAAACATAATTTCATTTCATTGAAATCAATAGTACTTACGTCACGATTACCTCGACTTTTATCATTTTATTTTTTGTGATAACTAGAAGACTCGCTTCAGTGTATCGAGTCGCCCAAGCTTAGATAGGAGACTCGAAATGTCAGATTCACTCTATTTGTAACTTCAATTGAAAGTCAGTTGACAATATTCTCTATGGTTTGTATGAGATTTTAGTCCTTTGTGTAACTTTTTGACAACTCGAAGCGACTCGAAGACTATTTTGCCATCTTAGCCCTGCAGGGGGGCTATATATTTGACTGGGCCGATGGCGAAGCGAATAGTACCCCTGCCTGCTACGCGGTAAGTTCGATCCCCACAAGACAGAAACATTTGTTAAGTCAATTTTCAGATATTTTTGTTTAGTCAGGGTGTTTTCTATAAGCGTCTTCATGTCACCGGAATAGGTTTTAGAATAGTAATATTTTAAAATGTATTTATGTTTATTTCAATTGTATGGTCGTATTTTATTATTTAGAACAATTATGTTGGTAAACTGTTTAGCTAAGACACTGAATTACTTATCTTAGTTTAGGAAATAATTAAGCCTCATAATTGTTTTTGTATAGTTTAATCTATTAGTAATTATGTTTATGAATAAAGAATTTGTATTTGTATTTATTTGTATTTTTGTAAACTTTGTGTATATTTATTTAAAAAACGTATATACGTATTGATATCATTTTGTCCCCACACTACAAATTATGCTTAGTTTAGGGATAGATAGCGCTGTGTAAAATGTCCAGGTGAATTTTTTATTTAGTGTCTGACTTCTTCTTGAAAATGAAACCTGCTGTCACAGTTTTTCAACCACCTACTTGATAACTCGTAAGCCGATCACTAAAATAGTTTGTCTAATATGGAGTCGGTTTATTTTTTGCGATATTATGACTGGCAAAAACATGTGATCGTGTACGTGTCCGTAGTTTTACGCATGTGGTAGGACAACCCCTACGTGACGTAAATTTGAATTAAAACCGTTTTAACTCATTTTTCAAAGCTAACGAGTTTTACGATGAAATATGCCCCGATTCAGACCTGATATTTAAATTAAATAAGTAAGTCGGTAAAGTGTAATTAGAGAACTGATTTTGCAAGAACTTTGGGATCGAAATAATTAATTGAACTAATTTTTCAATGTTTAACCCTAGATCGGTCGCGTGGGGTCTAAAAGACTTATGATTAGAAAAAACTACTTTTTAAAAAAAATCTTGTGTAGTATGTGAGTCAATACGTAGCATGATTAATCTATATCCATGCACGTTTTTGCGAGATATAGCTGTCGTTTACGTACTTGTTGAAGACCTCAAGTCACAACAAGTTTTCACACACTTTTCACGCATAATTTTGGAAGTAATATGCATACATACACATACACATATCACGCCTATTGTCCCTTGCGGGGTAGGCAGAGCGTAAACGATCGCAAAAAAACGGCCATTTACGCCACATCTGACAAATATTTAAGGGTCATACGTAAAATTAAGTATCGCCATAGTGACAGGTTGTCAGCCCATCGCCTAAAATTGCAATGCACACCCTCGAGTCCCTTAGTCACCTCTTACGATACGACGAGAAAGAAATTGGGTGATGCTATTCTAAGCCGACATCACACGGCATGGAAAAAATATTCTTAGTTTACTTAGAGAAAATGAGGAAACGAAAGAAAATAGCTGCTACCGTATATTAATAAGCAAAATGTTTATTTGTTCAATTTTGTTTTCCAAATACGTTAATCATTTACCATCTGTTTAATCTATTTTTAAATAAAATATATTTTCTTGCCGTGTGATTGCCGGCTTAGAATAGCATCACCCCATTTCTTACCCATGGGTGTCGTAAGAGCCGACTAAGGGACTCGAGGGATGTGTATTGCAATTTTAGGCGATGGGCTGACAACCTGTCACTATAGTGATACACAGTTATCTGATTGACCCTCAAGCTTTTGTCAGACGTGGTGTTAATATCCGTTTTACGGCCGTTAACGCTCTGCCTACCCCGTAAGGGATATAGGCGTGATTTATGTATGTATGTATATTTTCTTGACTTCCTCTTCTTCTTCTTCTTTTCGAGTGGGACAATTATTGGTTAACTTTTTAACTCGTGGTTACTATTATTATTATTGTTATTTAGAACAAACAATTTATCAAAATTCATAAAATAATATCACCTAAATTTTGAGGTCTGCATAGACCCCACGCGGCCGATTGCGTATTTTTTTTACGCATAAACCTAGGATTAATGTTGTTAGGAAGTCAGATTATTCATGAATATAAATTCTATTCTAATCGGTGTTCTTAAAGTATTTGGACATAATCATTAATTGGTTATATTTCAACTAGCTGCCCACCCAGCGGTTTCACCCGCTACTAACCGTTTTCCCAAGAGGAGAAAGCCCTTTTCCCAGCATGAATTACCTATACTTTCAATTCATATACAAACAATTACCATTTTCAAAATAAACCGCAAAAGACAAAATTTGAATGCCTATATTGAGGAGTATCCAAGTAATTCAACTTTCAAACTGTATGAAAATAATCGACTGGCAGTTATTTCGGTTGGTTTTTAGCATGATCTACATAAATTATAGAATACAGAAAAAGTAAAAGCGCTTGCCAGTCAAATTCCGACAAAATCGCTGAACATACATACTTGGGGATAATGCGGATGCCCCTCAGAAGGCCACCCTGTATAATAGCAAAATCACATACGAAATACGAAACAAAAAAGAAATTAAATCTGCTTCTGTTTACCTTTCTCACAACCATTTTTAGTTACCGCAGCGCTTTTATTCGGAGAACTATGAAATATAAAATGTATTTATTTCATTGGTATACCACATACATGGGTACATATATCACGCCTATAGATATCCCTGGCCGAAAAAACGGTCACTTACGCCACGTCTGACAAACATTTGAGGGTCATTCAGATAATTATTTATCACTATAGTGACAGGTTGTCAGCCCATCCGCCTAAAATTTCAAAACACATGTTCCCACAAAACCCTCGAGTCACTTAGTCGCTTCATACTACACCCACGGAAAAGAAATGGGGTGATGCTATTCTAAGCCGGCATCCAACAGTATCATTGGTCATTTTGTATAATCAATGTATTTACGCTTAAAATGTTTAGTAGAGTTTCTTATTTAGCTAAATATACCTCTACTGTTATAAATATTTTTATACTGTAGCTACGTTTCATATACCTCGTGTGTTCACAAGTTTTGAGACGAAATAAAACTTTGATAATAAACTAAACAATAAAGGTAAGTATATTCATGAGATTTGTACATACATACTCACATTACGTCTATTATCCCTTGCGCGGTAGGCAGAGCGTAAACGGCAGCAAAAAACGACCATTTTCACAACTATTTCCACGTCTGACAAATATTTGAGTAGGGCAAAAATGAGTATTTTTGGATGCACGCAATTTTGTTGGTGAATATGATAAACACCTTATTTTTATGTATAATGATTTTTCATTTTACCTCCACAAGGAGTAGTAAAGTGAGTATAACAAGCCGAAAGAAGATCAAGATACTCATAATATCGAACCACTTTCCCCATGGAACTTAGGTCGAAATATGAAACAAAAATTTGACCACCTATAGCAAATTAATCAGCTGATCGGCAATTTTGTATAAGAATTGAATACCAAATTTTGAAACATTTCCCGTGTTAGGTATACAATTTTTGAAAACTTGCAAAATATTCAAGCGCGGGCAGTATTTGATCCTGCGACTTTCGTCATTACTAGTGTCGACGCCTCTTCCATTTAGGCTACCGCAGCTCGTTCCAATTTTGCAAGTGTATTTAATGCCAGTAACGCGTGGCATCTACCGGGTTAGTTTTGCAACTAATACCCGAAAATTCAAAATTTTGTAAGTTTAAAAAAAACCGTATGAGAAGTCCGTTTAAAAAAAAGTTGTTCAGTTTCAGAGTAGGTACCTTGACCTCCTTTCAGCTTGTTAAGTAATACCTTTTTGTTGCTCCTTGTATACGACGGTTTTTGCATTTGAATGGAAGACCGCATTTGAATTCCAATTTCAGTTACCATATCCAAGCAATTTAAAACTCACCAAGTGATCCATCAAGATTACCCAGCTCGCTCGTTTCACTGAAACTACAGGCTACAAGTCTACAGGCGATTCTTAGTACATTGCGTAGCCAGTTTATATTCCTGTATCATAATGGCTAACCGACTACGCAATGTACATCGAATTTCACGTGTAAAATTGTAGCCTGTAGTTTGATAATATCGGGTACTGGCCGGATAGTACCCTGCTTGACTAGTCGGCGCCTGCGACTTTCATGCAAAATTTTCTTCAGTCACGCTAAAGGTCCAGAACAAGAGATGTTTTTTTTGAGTGACAGCTCGAGCACTTTTGACTAGAAATTCTAAAAGTAACTCAATTGTAATTGAAATTAAAGCGAGTGCGCCAATTCACAAAAAAAATATCTTTATGTAAACAATCTGTCAGAATGTTAGTTGTTCAAGTTTTTAGTACTGTCCTTACGTAAAATTAGAACCTGCAAACTTAATAAAATATTCTCTTTGATTAATGTTATGGTAATTAATACCAAAAGTGGCCGTTCTTGGGCACTCATACTAACAGTATTTCATTGAGTTTGCAGATTGTAATTTTACTTAAAACAATACTAAAAACTTGAGCAACGGAGATTCTGTCGAAATGTTTGTATAAAGAGAAAACATTTTTTGTGGAGTGGCATCACAGTCGAGGCTGTTTATACGTACTAATGAAAATCACGTCGCAGTCACCAGTTATACCTACTAATGATTAGTGGTGGCGGTAATTAGTACTCGACGTATCCGTAGTTAATGCACATTTTATTAACATCAGCTTATATACTAACTAAACCTAAGTAAAAGTATGACGCAAATCACGTAGGGAATTGAGATATGATTAAATTCCTCTACGTGAAAATACGCTAGATTGTAGCTTCCGCTACACTGTTCACGACTACACTCGGTTTAAGGTGACATTTGGCGGCGGCACCCGGCATTCTTTCTAGGCAATGTCACCTTTATTTCAAGTACGTACGGTTCTCTTTTTAACTTCTATGGTCCTTGCTTCTATGGAAGTGTTTGAGATGTCGCTTGTGAGAGTTTGGTCTGCATCAGCCCTAAGCCGTCAGTCCCAGTGATGTTTTTTTTATTTGAAAATTAAAATGAAAAATGATATTACTTAATTCAATGTAGGGTAGTGTTATCACTTATTGAAGTCATGATCCGTCGTTGTAAAAAAAATGGTATAACACAATTTTCTTTTATTATAACGGTTTTGTATTGTCCTAATAGACGGCTGTCGTTACACAACCACGTCAGAGCTCTAGTTGGAAAAAAAACTCTGACATCAGGTTTTATCCTGACGTTCGTGGATGATGATGAAATAATTTTTAGAGTGATTACTTATACAGCAGCTGTCTACTTATAAGTACAGATCTTAAAAAAATAAATATCTTTCTTGTCTTGTCTTGTCTAGCCCACACCACCCCACTGCTGGGCAAAGGCCTCCCTCTTCTCCTTCCATCCATCTCTATTTTGGGCTTCCGCATGCCAGTTTCGTGAAAAATTGTCCAACTCGTCGCGCCATCTACGACGGGGTCTGCCGCGGCGTCTTTCAGTAAGTAATAATTCATAATAAGTTTATTTCAATTTATAATATAACAGTCAAAAGACCAAAGCGTTACAAACATCATCTCATTAACATTGTCCAATAATAATTTTCAGACAAACACTTCAAAACCTTTTATTAGTGCATAGTTTTATAAAAGTAAATTTTGCCGGACTGTGTGTTCGTTTTAAATTTAATGTCTTTTGACAAAGAGAAATGGTAGCTACTTCGGCACAGTTAGCTGACTTGGGAAAAATATCTTCATCTTTCCTCAAACTTTTGTATTCGTACTGTAGTATAGTTAAAATTCATTTTAATTGTTGCATTGTTTTGTCCCCACAAAAATTTTGATTCTCGCACTACCGACGGGTTGGCTGGAAGAGATCTCTTCTTAGAGATAAGCTCGCCTTTGCTCACACTGTTTGTACATTTTTCGTTTGTTTTTATGCAATAAAGGATAAATATAAATAGAAAGATTGCAATAAACTTTAAATTTCTAATACACTAATTTGTTAATTAAAGCAGGAATACATATCAACATAATGATGAGCCTATTATAATGATCTTGTGTTATCCAATACTACAAATTATACAGAATGTGTCGTCTTTACTCCGTGTGATGCCGGCTTAGAATAGTATCACCCCATTTCTTTCCAGTGGGAGTTGTAAGAGGCGACTAAGGGACTCGAGGGTGTGTATTGCAATTTCACTATGGCGATACACATTTTTTCCGAATGACCCTCAATTGCACTCTGCCTACCCTGCAAGGGATTATAAGGGTGATATGTGTAGGTATGTATGTGTCGTCTGGCGCAGGTTGTTGATCAAATCAGGACCAAGACCGGCACATGACTAAATCCGAACTCAATTTGATCATAAACCCAATACTTTATGTATATAAGAATTTTATTTCACCAATGATACACATTGAAGGTACCGTCACAAATAGGCATTTTAGGTCAAGATGACAAACAAAGTTGAAACTCTTTCTCCCAAACTAGGTTTAATACCTGTATCTTGGAAGATAGGGTTCCTCACAATCAAAGACAACCAACATTGTCGTAAGAGCAGTCTTTGGGTGTTATAAAGGTGAATGTACAATAATTTTCAATGCGCTGGTATAAAACTAAACAGTAAGAACTATAAAAGATAAGGGAAAAAAAGGTATATGCATATATGTGTGTGTGTGTGTGTGTGTGTGTGTGTATTATTTACGAGTATAAAGTTTTCGGTATATGTGTAGTCTAAAGCACTTAACCAATGGAACAATTTAGATTGACATTCCGACGTTGTAGTATAACTTACATTATACATCATTTCAAATATATTAAAAAGTTTTTTGCCCAAAACTTTGATATATGATCAAAATCCTGAACAAGTCCAGGTTTTTTAAATTTTCTCATCTTCCGATCTTGGTCCTGATTTCATCAACAACCTGCGACAGACGACACATCCTGTATAATCTGTGGTATTGGATAACACGAGATCATAAAATGGGCGCATCAAGCTAGACCTGGAGCAAAATGCAAATACAACATGATTTCCAAATATCTATATCCATATCCTAATTTAAAATATCTTTATCTTTAAGACACTTGTTCCACACGCATTGTGCTGCCCTCATGACTTTAAAATTCAATTTTTTTTTTGAAAAATTTGACACCATCCCTAGCAAAATGTATTAATTAAAAAAACTGCGACAGTAAACCCCAATTTAAATAATTATTGCGTCAAATTGTAGTCTTTTTGTCAAATCTTACTTTGACATTTGATTTTGACAATCGTCTGTTTTGGAGAGCCGTCGAAAATGTTTCGGCTTGATACGAGTGGTAATGCCACTTGTTGTGAATTCACGGAAAGTTCACAGTTAGAAAATATCAATGCGCATGCCAAAAGGGCCATTGCGTTATTTGAATTGCTAATAGTTGGGACAGCGATCCAGCGATCTGTTGTAATTTCTTTGCTGCCTAATGTCCTAGTATTCTTATGTAAACTATAAGTGTTAACACTATCCTACATTGAATGAAGTAATTTCATTTTCATTTTTTTTTTCATTTTATATCTTGATTATCTATGGTTTTGTTCGCACGGCGAATATTGCAGGTACCTTGTATTAAAATATCTTTATCTTTAAGACACTTGTCCCACACGCATTGTGCTGCTCTCTACACTTTAAAATTCAACGCTCAATGAAAACATATTTATTTGCAAAATTGCGGTTCAAATAAACAGGTTCCTACTGAAAAGTTGATCAGTTTAATGGGCTGAAATGCTGGGTCACCCCTTAAAATATTTGCAGCTAATATTTTTAGATCAATAAAAAATATTTTTGAAGGCAATATAAAACCCCTGCTGCTGTTCAGTCAGTAGCTATATCACTTAAAACTAAGACAAACAAACAACTTTATTTCTACTACTATATTTGAGAAAATAAGTATGTTATAGAAAACCTTAGCAGTAGCAGCATTTCTGAGTTCAAGGCGATTCTCACACGCACCGCTTCATTTACAGGGTGTTTAGCCGGATCCGGTGTTTTGACGAAAGTAATTAACAAAAAAGAAAACGGTTTGCACGTTGCCGCAATATCACAGATTATTATTGTTGTATAGTAGCTGTCAAGAACCGCAATATCATCCGTTTGGTGTGTGATTCACATAGCTGCACGTTCCATCCGTTCCGAGAATCATGTCATCCATATAAACGCTATTATATTCTGTTTATATCATACGGGATTTAGATTTGTCTAGCGGTCTCAACGACTGTTTTGAGCTATAAACAACAACTACGGATACAATAGCTATATGGCCATTTATTATATCTTTTGAGTCAGATGTATTCGTAAAAAGATGAAAGAGGTGCAGAAAAAGACAATACTATTTTAGGAGTGGGGTTGAAAATATCACCGGATTATTCACATCAGACTAAAACAATCAGTTTCTATATATTCTTGGTAGATGGAGCCACGCCATAAGTTTGAAACACTTGCATAATTTTGCAGGTTACGGATGAGCCGCAGTAGCTCAGTACCTTGAAGGCGTTTGCGTTGAATTCTTGCAAGTTTTTTGTAAGACTAAAAACAATCATACTTGGGATTTCGCAGGAATTGAACAAGAATGATCGAACGAAAACAGCAGTGCAGTGAAACACAGTCACAGGCAACAATTAGACCTGAATAAATTAAAACATAGTAAGTAGGCTAACTTTCATTAAAACGAACACTAACGATGTAACTCAGTTGAAACCTCAAGATTTTTTAAAACGAAAATTATCGCGATAAGACTCGTTTCAATATCTATTTCTTGCGAAATAATTTACTTAAACAACGCGCTAAGCGCATGCGTCAATAAGCAGTTTTCATTTTGAGAATTAAATAAAGTAAGGTATTCTAAGAACTCTGTAGATGGCGTTGAACTAACTACGTTACCAAATGCCAAAGCCAAAAGGCATGATAAAAGTAATTGTTCTTTCCGAATCTATCCTCGTTTTTCGCGCTTTGTTATCAATTTATACTCTGTTTTGTTTGTACGTTGTTTTCGTTAATATGCAGGGAAACCCATGAAAGTAAATATTGTAGTGATGCAAGTGATGTAACAATGATTAGTTCCGTTTCGTTTTACGATCTCATACATCCAAGAGAAAGAAACGAAAAATTATGAGACGTTCCGATCCTTAGATTAACGTACCCAAGTACAGCGGTATCTATCCAGCGACTAGCGAAGAGTTAAAAAAATAAAAGAAATCTCCCTTTTCAAAGATGGATCAAATTAAACCGGAAAACATCTCGGAAGCTTCTGAAGACATTTAATTTCGTTTGAATGTTTTCTTGTCCTTATTTCTTATTCATTACGTAGGTACCCATCTCCCTTGACTGTTCCTTTTGGTTCTCAATCAAAGTGTGTATAATCAGATTACAAGATGAAGTAATTAAAAATTCCTAAAGGGCCTCCGGTTCGTTACATTTTGACTTGCCTTTATAAATTATTTCAATTTAAAAGGCTATACATTTCTCAATTTTTTAAATGTAGGAAATTTGTCGTTCTGACGAGAAACAGAAATTTTATGTAAGTAAAGCTTATTAATCCGTTAATTGTACACAATATAGCACAAAGGACATAATATATAAAACAATACACAACAGGTCAGCTTATTTCTAAAAATTATTCTCTTACAGTAGACCTAGGGTAGTGAGAAGGCAAAGAGTGAGGCAGATGACGTGTACAACTTACTAAGTATGATACACATAAAGCTAGGCTAATGAAACAAGAATAGTACAATAAATAAAAATAATAATATATTTAAATAAATTTACGTTATTATCTGAACTAGCTTGTGGCAGCAGCCATCTGGAGCTTGATTTTTTAATTAGTAGAAATTTGACCAATATTCACATTCACAATTCAGTCTTCCAGGTAATCCAATTTGCCTACTTCAGTTTTGTTTTGTATTTCTTAAAAGAAGAAATCTGTTTGACCATTTTAATGAAATATCTTGAACATTTTCCATATACGTAGAAGTATTTACACCATCTCTAGCAAAATGTATTAATTAAAAAAACTGTGACAGTAAACCCCTTGGTAAACCCTAATTTAAATAATTATTGCGTCAAATTGTAGTCTTTTTGTCAAATCTTACTTTGACATTTAATTTTGACAATAGTCTGTTTTGGAGAGCCGTCGAAAATGTTTCGGCTTGATACGAGTGGTAATGCCACTTGTTGTGAATTCACGGAATGTTCACAGTTAGAAAATATCAATTTTAGGATTGCGCATGCCAAAAGGGCCATTGCGTTATTTGCATTGCTAATAGTTTGGACAGCGATCTGTTGTAATTTCTTTGTTGCCTAATCTGCTAGTATTCTTATGTAAACTTTAAGTGATAACTATCCTACATTGAATGAAGTAATTTCATTTTCATTTTTTTTTTTCATTTTATATTTTGATTATCTATGGTTTTGTTCGCACGGCGAATATTGCAGGTACCTTGTGTTGTGTATTAGTTTTTCTTTAAATATGAACCCTGGTCGGCTAAACTGGGAGTTGATCTTCAAACTGGTCCCTCGTCTGACCCTCTCTCTTCGTGTGGGACACCGAGTCGTCCAACGACCCGAGGCGGCACAGTGGTGCCCCGACGACAGGAGTTTGCTGGAATACTTTGGCTTAGTCGATGGTGGTTAAGAGTAGATAGCGGATCCTATACGATAAGGCAGCAATCCTAGCGAGTGAGAAGAGATTCATTCCTAGGGAAGTACGGGAAGCCATAGAAATTCAAAAACATCCAAATTTCAACTGAGATCCTGGATGGGGAAGGGAGGTTTATTCCTAGTGCGAGGTCCGCAGCTCAAGTGTAAAATGTATTACTTGCTTTTGGAAAATAAAGATATCATTATAATTATTTACACCACTCGCGGGTTCGCGAGCGCAGTACGAGGTGTAGTTGTATTCATTCCCTGTATTAATACCGTATACTCGTATTTTACGACACCGAACGACATTTAAAAATTTAGTGATCATATTTTAAACCGACATCACATAACAAAGAATAGGTATATGTTCAGTCTGGTTTCAAATAATTTTCATGAACCACACCAGTAATCAGCCCTGTTTTTTCACTTGCAGCTTAGCGCTCTCCCGTGAGAAAAATGTCCGTATCGTAAAAACTAGCCTATGCCTTTGTCACTCAAATAAGTTGAAGCTTTCTAATGATGTTATTTGGGTCAGTATTTTCAGAGTTCATCGACTAAATACAACAAAATAACGCATTGTTCCTCTTTATATTATTATTATAGATGTATACCTAGAGCCATAGTAGTATTACACCGCTCACTTATGGCAAAACTACAAGCAAAGTACCTATAATACACTAAGAGTTCAATACAATAACGGTTTTCGTGCGTTGCTGGGCCTGCCGTGGCGGTGTAGCGCGTCCGGTATGTTTGCGGACCACAGGGTAGATGATTTCTATGCAGTGATGCGCCGAATGAAGGCTCGCTTTCATAACCGTTTGTTGAGGTGCGATAACGAGATTGTCTCGGCAATTTTCACTACATTATACATGTATGACGATAACTTTAATAGTTGGAGTACGTGACATGTTGTTATTATTAATATTATTATATACTATGTAACTTTGAATTGAATTTAAAGTTAAATTTAATAATGCAATTTATATTGTAAATTGACATTTAATATGGGACTCAGTACCTGAAATAAAGAAATTTTATTTTATTTATTTTATTTATTATAAATAAATATCATCGATAATCCACACAGCGCCATCTACCCCAAATTAAGCAGAGCTTGTTCGTCAGACCAACCATACCTGAAGACAATGCCTTGTTCAAGTTCTGCTAACAAATTGCTGAGGCAAATTGAAATTCTGCCCCGCCGTATATGTACAACTTTGACCACACATACAAACACAAAATAGTGTCCCGCTTGAAAAGTGATACAAATTACAATATTTACTAATAAAACACCGATTACTTGAACTATAAAGCGTCAAGAAAGGTCAGGTCAAGAGTACCCTAAATCGACGAGCATGGTATGAAAAGATTGATGCATGTTGAAGAAGCGAAAGAGGTGTGTCAGGATCGTAGAAAGTGGAAATATGTAGTCTCTGCCTACCCCTATGGGAAAGAGGCGTGATTATGTGTATGTACGTATAAAGCTTAAAGATCACTCAAAAAATTTGAAAGAGTAGGAAAAATCTAATTTCTTACATATTTCAAAGCAAAACTCCATAAAACAAAGCAACAACATCAACTTTTGTTTTTTTTTTATTATCTAGCTATTGGGAAAATTTACACATTGCGTAACTTCATTTTGTTATTTAGGTACCGATAAAACACAGTCGTTATTATTGGTGTTATAAGATGGTACTTTATGCCGTGTGATGCCGGCTTAGCATTACCCCATTTATTTCCCTTGGGAGTCGTAAGAGGCGACTAAGGGACTCGAGGGTGTGTATTGCAATTTTAGGCAATGGGCTGAGAACCTGCCACTATGGCTATTCACAATTTTCCGCATGACTCTCAAATATGTAAGGCGTTTCGCAAAATGACCGTTTTTTGCAGCTGTTTGCGCTCTGCCTACCCCGAAAGGGATTATAGGCAGGATATGTGTATGTTTGTTTGTGTATGTACTTTATGAATATAACCTCCTTGCTGTTTCCTGGGTCCTGGGGTATATTTTTGAGTGTCATAGAGGCATCACGTTTACACCTACAAGTATGCAGAATTTGCCTTAGCATTTTTTGGCATTTTCCAGTCTAAAGAATTAGTAAGTTAGTTGCTTATTATTATTAATACTTATATACATTTCTAAGTAAATACATATCATACATGAAAACACCCAGTATTATTAGTAGCACCTAGTATTATAGTAACAGGTACGAGTACGACGCCTATTAAAACGTAGAGACCAACTCCAGAATATTATCTTGAAGGGCACACACCCACATTCATATTCATTAGTTTGTGAACATGCATATTCAAACCTGAGTTACTTTGCTTTCTAGGTATAGGAGTAAAGAATACAAACTATACTATTAGTACGGAATGAGAATTTTGCAAATGTATGGAAGGGGAACAAAACTTAATACAGTACATACATTCATACATTAATCACGCCTATACCCCTTACGGGGTAGGCAGAGCGTTAAAGGCCGTAAATCGGATATCAACACTACGTCTGACAAAAGTTTGAGGGTCAATCAGATAACTGTGTATCACTAATAGTGGTTGTCAGCCCATCGCCTAAAATTGCAATACACATAACTCTCAAATCCCTTAGTCACCTCTTACGACACCCATGGGTAAGAAATAGGGTGATGCTATTCGAAGCCGGCATCACACGGTATTAAAAAAAAAAAAAAAAAAAATAATTAATACAGTAGGTAAATACAATAAATACCCGACATAAAGGCGTATAGTAGGACTCAATCTAAAGTTTTTGAGCCAGGTTACCCATCTCGCACGTCGCAAATACACGAAAAAACATTAGAACTTTGTTTCATTATATGCCCAACTTTAACATTGAATAATTTCAGAAATTCTGTCCTATTTAAATAAGCAGCTGTTTAAAAAGTGAGCAATAAGTAATGCTCTATAATAATTTAACTTTGTCTTTGTGGTGAGATTGATGCAAAATAGTACGAGCATACTTTTGTGGATGATTAACAATTATTTGTCAGACGTGGCGTAAATATCCGTTTTTGCGGCCGTTTATGCTCTGCCTACCCCGCAAGAGATTATAGGCGTGATATGTGTAGATTCCGGCAAGTCAAAATCATTCAGAATAGTGGAAGTCTCTATAAAGATAATTTGATCGGTGAATACGGCTTATATTAGACAATTTAATTTTGTGTGACGTAGCGTGTCAAAAGTCGTTGGTTCGAATCTTGGTCGTGTGTTTTTGGTTTCTTTATTTTTAAACATAAAATAGGTCTATAATTGGCGAAAAATATATAAATTAGACATAAATTATAAACATGCTACAAAAATATTCTTAACACTATAATAAATAATTTAAATCACATAATGCTTCCTTGTTAAAAAATTTATCAAAATTATTTTTCATATAAAATTTTACCTTCCTATCATTATAGTTTAAAGCTTCACACACTCTGCACAGATGAAACGATTTGGTTTTAAAATACCCATGCTCGTTAACAATACCAAAATGTCTTCTCCATGCATGTAAAGATAAGATCTTTTTATCACTTCTAGAAATTTCTTTCATGGCTTCTGATAATTTCTGGACATTTTCATAATTTTCTACGTGCAAATAAGAATTTGGTGGCAAAAGATTCTCGCAATCTTTTAAAGAAGGGCCCATGATTACAGGGATTGCTCCTTTGGAGAATGCATGTTGGAAGACCTTTTCCGTTATGTATTGACTGCATTTTGAGTTTTCTATAACGATGTAGAATAAGTAACTTGCAGGCAGCATGCAGTCGGTAGTGAAATGGCCAGGACATCTGTAAATAAGAAACATTCATACATTTAACAATGTTTTTCTCAATGTGGTAGATTTTTTCTTAAATAAAAATAAAAATCGGAGTATAAAGTATGTGTGTGTACCTAGTCTTCACTTAATAATAGACATAATAAAGAAGCGAAAATTAAAAGGATTCGGGTTCAAGCTGCGGCAGAAGTTTTTTTTTAGATCTTGTCGTAAATGTCTTTCTAAGTAAATATTACTCTTCTAAAAATTGTGGTTGATGGCGCTAACGTCACACATCAGCCAAATACAAGCATTTTACAAGTACTCCTACGTACCTACCTACATATTAATCGTTTCATGGTCAAATTTCAGACGCAAATTTTATCAAATTGGAAAACTATAGCTCAATGGTAAAAATACTGGCATGGTACGTCCAGAGCCGTAAGTTTGAATCCTACTCATTTGTTTTTATTTTATTTTAATATTATTCTTTAATAACGTTCTGTCTGAGTGTAAATTAGAGACTATCTAGAAGAGTTTCTTAAAAACAGCTGTGTACCAGACCATTTAGGATTTTCGGGTGAGTTTGCTTTACTTTTGACACTTAGCTTTTTCTGGTCTTCAGAATTAGTGCATATTACAGTCGGAACAAATTTTGTTATCTCAAACAAAGCTAGCTGGCCTAATAGCTAGGTTTCATTTTCCAAAAATCATCGCTTCATCAATTGTTTATTTACGAACAACGCATTCTATTAGGGAGTAGGTATTTTTATACCTACTTAAGCTTTCGGTGCTATTAGAAAGTGTCTAAATGCGCTTGCAACTTTTTCGTAATGACACGGTTTGGAAGCTCGGTCAAACAGATTCTGTTTCTTTATAATAACATTTCCTTACTTTTTCTTATTCTCCAGCTTATCAGAGCACCTTCCGAAGACATCGACCTGTATAAATTTTTGTAGCTCTTGAATGAACCGCATCCTGGCCTTCATGCAATTGGATGTCAACACCATGGCTCGGCTATCCAGTGCCTTATCCTTCCAATACGGCACCAGTTTGTGAAGAATGTCTATTGGGTGAAGCTGGTTAATCACCACTGGGTGCTGAAGTGGAACCGTTCTGCCGTATGGCACTGGTATGTCAGAGTCACTTCTGAAAAGTGATTACAAAATTTTTATACATACCTACATACATATATCACGCCTTTACCCCTTGCGCGGTAGGCAGAGCGTAAACGGCCTCAAAAAACGGACATTTACGCCACGTCTGACAAAAATTTGAGGGTCATTCGGAAAATTGTGTATCGCCATAGTAACAGGTTGTCAGCCCATCGCCTAAAATTGCAGTACACACCCTCGAGTCCCTTCGTCACCTTTTACGACACCCACGGGAAAGAAATGGGGTGATGCTATTCTAAGCCGGCATCACACGGCATAAATGACGGTGAAAATATTATAAGGGTGAAATTTTACTAGTGACCGATAGCGAAAACTCTAAACGGGCTGGTGATAAGGAACATAGGTCGAAATATGAAAAAAATTGTCCTTCCATACAAATTTTCCGATGACGATTTGGGCTACTATGGAAGCTCAAAATATTTTTGTTTATTGCGACCTATGTTCCTTAGGGAATGATGTTCCTTATCACCAGCCCACCCTCTGTTCTCTATCGATATAGAAAAAATTCACCCGATATGGACCAATTTGGAAGAGAAAAATAGCCACGTGACAATTAGAGGCTCGCTTAACAAAATCGTGTACACTTTAGTGACTGGTTGTCAGCCTGTCAATGTCCATGGCTCCCCGAGCATTTTTCATACAAAGGAAAGTTCTTCAATTCAATGGAATGCAAATATTTTTTATACAAATGATTACGGGTTAAGGACTAAAAGTATGTTGTCCAGAATAAAATCAGTAATTTTATTACAGCAGTACATCTACTGGCGCAATATGGCAAATCGGCTTTAACAGGGATATTCTAGGTTTTAAAAATATATTTATTATTTTGCGATATAGTTATATAAACACGAGATTTCCCATCTAGTTTTGTTATAAGACATTTGTCTCCTATATAAACATAAGTCCATTTAACAGTATTATGAAACCCGTTTCATCTTAATGGGGTCGCTGAGAGTGATTTAAGAATACAATGGCTCTTTGCTTACCTATACGTCATTGTCCAGTTAAAAACATTGTACATATCAGTCCAACTAAGTGTAGACTCCTTTCCCAATGAGAATGTGTTTATAGGAGATTCATCACTAAGGAAGATCCATCTTTGTTTTGTATCTCTTTTTTCCACTATAGGTATACTTTTCTTCTGCATATGAATAATGACAGCGTCTGCAGAATCAATTTGATCATCATCACCAGTGAATTCGCAATTTTTTACGCTGCAGTCTTCCAAAATTTGAGATGTACTGTAATAAATAAAAGAAACATCTGTTATAAAAATATAACTTTTTAAGCACTCGCGATCACATTCACTCATTTTAAGTATTAGACCGGGTCTATCGCGATAGTATTTAAGTACCTAAATATTAGTAATTTACCTGTGTCCCGACGTTTCAATACAGTTTCTGTCTAATAGGTACTTAAAATCTTTAATAAAATTCCAATTTCATATTTCTGAAATCTTGCTTGCGTTAATTGTGTTTAAACATACATACATATATCACGCCTATATCCCGTGCGTGGTATAGTGAAAAACTTATATTTACGCCACAACTGACAAACATTTGAGGGTCATTCAAAATATTTTGTATTGCTATAATGACAGGTTGTCCATACACTGCCTAAAATTGCAATACACATATAACCCTCGAGTCCCAGAGTCGCCTCCTACGATACCCACGGGAACATGATGGTATTCTAAGCCAACATCACGCGGGAAATTGTGCTGAAATACGTACTATCGGGTGAAATTTTACTAGTGACCGATTCTCTCTCTCTTCTCGTGTGGGACACCGAGTCGTCCAACCGATTCTGAAAAATGAGGACGGGCTTGTGATTAGGAACAACTTTCTCTAAAATACATGAAATGTTTTTTTTAACTTCCATAGTAACCCAAATCAGCTGATCTGTATTTTTGAACGGAAGTCTTGAGTCTTATCCATCTTGAGTTTCCGCTATCGGTCACTAGTAAAATTTCACCCTATAAGGAGCAAAAATATTGAAAAAAATATCAAGGTAAAGTTTAACATATTGTACTCGCAGTTCAGCCAATGAAACTATGAAACAACTTTTCACTAGATAATTGATTAAATTTCAATTTCAATTTCAAAAAATTTCAATTTCAAAATACTTAGACGGTGGTCGTTACTCAACCATGTCAGATGCCAACTAGTAGTCGTAGGCGGTTGAAAAAGTCTGACACCAGGCTTTATCGGGCTGTTCGTCAACTTAGTGTCCCACACGAAAAAAGAAGAATACAAATACGAATTCTTTATTTAATAAACATAGAACTTATAAGCAAAACTAGGTAAATTAGATTAGATTTACCTTATCATACGACAGATAAAACTAATTGGATTCGTTGGTAATCTGTATTATCTTTCATCTCTATAGTCTTTAATCTAGAGTCATACACATGTTAGGTCTATATTCCTTGCGGGGTAGGCAGACTGTAACCGGCCTGAGAAAAGTCTTCATCGCCAAGAAAGTATTTGAGGGTCACTTAAGAAAAAAAACACTCATTCCTGCAGCAACTACGGCAAACCTTAAGATACGCGTGAGAAAGAAATGGGGTGATGCTATTATAAGCCGGCATCACACGGCAAGATAATTTTAAATTCTGTGTATCTAAAAAAACTTCATTCTTACTTATTCGATGATCCATAATTGTATATGTGTCTATTTTTCTGCCAGTTCCAGTACCGCCAGAATAATACTAAAAAGGTTCTGTTCATCTGATTTTCTCGCACGAACTTCTGGTGGTCAACGTTTTTGAACAAAACTGAACCTAAGTTAGAGGTCTTCCATCTCTGGAATAATAATATGCGTTGTTACAAGACAATTTATATGGCTATTAAAACAAGCGGATAGTAATATTTTTCGTTCCATATAACATCAATATATAGGAATAATTTTGACTAGTGACCGATAACGAAAACTCAGGGCTGATGATAAGGAATATCTTTCCTCAAGGAACATGGGTCGAAATGCAAATATCAAAATTGGGTTTCCCATACAAATGTAACAGCCGAACGAGTTATTTTGGATATCGAATCAAAAAAGATGTCATATTTCGACCTATGTTTCTTGGAAAAAAAGGTCTTTGAGAACCACCCCATCCAGAGTTTTCACTACCGATCACTAGTAAAATTTGACCCCACATTATATTATTTCCCCTATCTATGGAAAACTAAAAGAAGAATATTTTTGCGTAAAGAGAATTTATATATTTTTAAAAGCGTACTTTATTTTTACACCACTATACATGTTTTTGATGAAATATAAACAATTACAATCAAAAACACTATAGAATTCAATGAGGGGATTCATTGGGACAAGATTTGGGTATTCTTTCTAATTTTCAGATATTTTATACGAAGTTCCTAACTTCTGCAAGTTATAAAAATACATTCCTGATATTTATTTCGTTTAGGTTCTGAGTAAGGTTACGACTATCAATACAAATTTTCCTTATAATTTTGGCTACAAAAGACATACTTACCTTTCGTTTGTCGTAATATTTATTGACAATAGTTTCATGCACTTCCACTTCATATCCAAAATCTTCTAGTTCATTAAAATCACTATATTTTTTCACTTTTATGTCATCTTCACTATTTTTTGCATATAAGTAACAATACATAAATATCACAAAACCGTTTAAACCTATTATGATATACTTTTTACTTCTCATGTTCTCTTAAACAGTTTTACGTGGTACGTGTACTGAATGTAATTTCAGTATACATAAAACACAGGAAAATGGTTCTTATCATCGTAATGCTGATGAACTAATACTTGGTAATATCACGCTCGTTGAAGTTAAGCTACCTGTAGTAAGCTAGGGTTGTGATGTGAACGCAATAAATGTTTGAAATTGAAATTAAAATTGAATTACGTTTATTCAAATATTTAAGAAAATTATTGAATAACTACTTTAAACCAGAAATTGAGGGAGCTCGCTCCATCTTAGACTCTGTCTCTGTCCTATGACCTAGACTAGAGTCAAGAGCAAACCCATCATTAATTAAAAAAAAAAAAAATGAATTTTAATATTGATTATTTTATCAATGTGTAATACTTATAGAAAAAACATTTTATTTTTAACGATGTTTGGCAATAGTTTTTATTTCTCGTCAATTTGCTCTGAAATCATAATAAAAAAATATCACTTCTTAAGAATGTTCATGTTCACTTTCAAAGGTTACCAGAGACAGTGTCTAATTCCAAGCTAAACTCCCGCAGTGGAAGCGATTTACACAGGTAAATGTCTAGTAAAATACCAGGAGTTCAACTGAAGGCAGACAATGGCCGCGTTACGCAGCGCTAAATAGCATACGCTGCACAATATAGCAGCGCATACTATGAACTAAACGTGAACCTAAATCTATTTAACTTAATTAACTAAGTTGAGTGAAATTGGCAAATGATGTGTTCTGACCTTTACATAACTCAATTCTGTAGTAAATACCGTCTGCCGATCTGGCGTTACGTCACACGTATAAGCACTAGATTATAAGTAAGTACCTCCAAATTATATCACCCCACGAATTCCGCAATTCGTACTAAGGAGTCACAATGATAATGGTACAACAAATATGACTAAAGGGAACACACTAAGACATACTAAGACAACTAGGTTTACCACTTACAGTCAACGTGCCGGTCCAAATGCATAAAATACCCAACGGAGAAAGGAAGTACAGGGAATGGATCAAAGAGGAATTCCGTGGGTACTTACAGGGCTGGGTGGAAAAGATATCGACACCCAGCATTCCACTACAGCCTTGGCGCGTTATTCACTTCAAACCACTCACAGCTTCTGTTCGTATTTCACTTTGATATTAGTCATTACGCGTGACCCAACCCGAATTTGGGTCGTACAAACGCGGGCCAAAATGGCCACCTGATGCCTATTCAACGCGACGCTCACGTGGAAGACGTCGAGACATCCAACAATCACTAAGCCTGGCTACCAGTACAACCCAGGAGAAACGCAATAATACGATGCATCAACACGCGCGATCTCAAATTGAATCGTCCATTACACGCGGCATCACAAAACGCGTGGCGGGAAATCCGCACAATACGATACCCTCCCGTCCGAACGGTTTTGAGTGACTGACTGCGGTGCAGAAATCACCGCTTGGCGCCGTCAGGCGGTCTGCGCGCACGTCGCCAGTCTCGCCCTGCGAGTGAGAAAGGGACAATACACGCCCAGAGCGACGCGTGCGATCGAGCACCGCGCCGCATTCATAGACCGTCATTAATACCTAATTTACCCCAGCATAGCAACGCTAAATTAAACATTCACCCGCCCTAGGCCGAATCCCTTAGGCCTATTCACTACTGGGGAGACGAGATAGCGTTGCTATTGCTCGCTTAAGAACTGAATCCCCTACCTGAACTGTCGCGACTCGAGGAGTGCCATCACTACCTGGGAACAAGTTGAGAATGCGCCCTCTGCGCCATCGCAGTGGCGGCAGGTTGGCATCCTTAACCAGAACGAGATCTCCGATGCGAGGGGGTTCAGTTCTGTCCGTCCACTTAAGGCGTTGCTGCAGAATGTGCAAATACTCAAGCGACCATCGCTTCCAAAAATTCTGAGACATTTGCTGCAGCAACTCATAACGCGTCAAACGATTGCTACTGACCTCTGTGTAGGGGTATTCTGGCAAGGCGTTAAGTGGTCGGCCAATTAAGAAATGCCCTGGTGTCAGGGCCTCCAGATCATTTGGATCTGAGCTAAGCGGACACAAAGGACGTGAATTGAGAACGGCCTCAATTTTACAAAACACGGTCGCTAGCTCCTCAAAGGTTAATATCGTTAAACCTATAACGCGCATCAAATGCGTCTTAGCGGACTTTACAACCGCTTCAAATATACCACCCCAGTGGGGGCATCCTGGTGGATCGAACACCCAGTTAATGCCCTGACGGGAGAGGCTCGTGCCGATAGCTTCCTCGTTTTCCGATAAAAACGTTATAATTTCTTTCATACATCGATCAGCGCCCTTAAAGTTGGTACCACAATCCGACCTGATCAGCGCTGGTCGCCCTCTTCGCGACACAAATCTATCTAAAGCTGCTAAGAAAGCCTCCGTAGTGAGGTCGGCCACGAGTTCCAAGTGGACGGCCTTGGTTGCAAACACGCACAAATACGCCTTGATTGACTTCGCGTTGCGAAGGCGTGATGCCTTTACCATAAAGGGCCCCGCAAAGTCCGTTCCCACACCCGCAAACGTCCAGGCTTCCGTCACCCGGTCCGGTGGGAGGTCTCCCATCTGAGGTTGCATTGTGGCTGCCTTCAACCGATAGCAAGGCAAGCACCTAAACACAATGCTCCGTACCGTACGTCGTCCAGACAAGATCCAAAACTCGCGCTGCAGAATAGCCAAAAGTGCATTGCAGCCCGCATGCGAGTTTTTCTGGTGACGATCCCTAACTATAAGTTCTACCAAAGGTCCCTTCTTTGGGAGTAACAGCGGATGCCGTGCTGAAAAGGGCAGGTTAGCGTTCCGAAGTCTACCTCCAACCCGGAGCATTCCATGCTCGTCCACGAACGGGTTGAGGCGCACAAGACCTCCCTTCAGCTTTCCACGGCCATCCCTGAGCAGCCTGGCCTCTTCCTCAAAATGTTCCGCCTGGACGACCCTAACCAATAAACTTAGAGCCGCATTCCGCTCCGCAGGCGAGAGGACAGGTGCCAAGTTCCGTTCTGCTTGAGGTTTTCTACAGTTGTTCACGAACCGTTTGATCCAACCTGTCACCCCTAGAAGTTTGTCGAGGGAGCTGTATCGTTCCAGCAAGAAAGCCGCACTAGGCTTAGGTACGATCTGCCCTACGTTCACTCGCAAACCTCGATCAGGTGGCCCAAGCGGCGACCCGCACTCATTGTATGGCCATCTCTCAGGTGACTCAGTCAGCCACTGAGGTCCCCACCACAGTGAGTGACCTACCAAATCAGGGGCCCTACATCCCCGTGAGGCGCAGTCCGCTGGGTTCTGTTCTCCCGGTACGTGTCTCCATACCAACGGAGTTTCCGATCCTTTAATCTGTGACACCCGATTTGCCACGAAAACCTCAAGAGTATGTACCGACGTCTGTAACCAGCACAGAACTATCCTACTGTCGGTCCATGCGTACACCGTTTCATCCAAAGTGATGGTACCGCGTAGATTACTAGCGACATGATGTAGCAAGCGCGTGAGAAGCGCTGCTCCCGCCAATTCCAACTTTGGAATGGTCCATCTTGTCCTAACCGGAGCCACCTTACTCTTGGCCATAACTAGACGCACGTCTACAGTTCCCGTTGAACTGACTGTCCGCAAATAGACAGCTGCCGCGTACCCTCGCTCCGAGGCATCACAAAACCCATGTAGGGTAGCCTTACATCCCACCGATGGGAGCAACTTGCGAGGTATGGCGATGCGTACGATCCCTGGTAAGGTGGTCACAAACTTGGTCCAATCATTCAACAGCTCTCCGGAGAGCTGGTCGTCCCAACCCAAGTTTGCTATCCACAACCTTTGCAAGAAGCACTTCGCCATGAACGTCACCGGTGCGATCCACCCGTTAGGATCGAAAGTTCTGGCGATCGTCGATAATACCGAACGCTTCGTCCAAGTCTTCTGCAAAAGGTCTGGCTCGATCTGATACGTAAAGACATCATGCGTTGGCCTATATTGCACCCCTAGGATGCTCAACGTATTTGGATTGTCCGGGTTCTCGAAAAGGTGCGGGTCCTGCTGGTACTCACCTGGCAACCCGGCCAGGAGCTCTGGACAGCTGGACAGCCATTTCCGCAACTCATAACCTCATGATTCCATGATCGCGATCAGCTCGTCTCGTAGTAGCAGTGCTTGTTGCACGCTATCTGCACCCGTGCAGATGTCATCCACGTAGACGTCGCGATCCAGTACTGCTGCGGCTCGAGGGAATCTTACCCTTTCCTGTGCGGCCAACTCTCGCAGCGTGCGTACTGCCAAAAACGGACTTGGCTTCAGACCATACGTTACCGTGTTAAGCTCATAAGTGACCATCGGCTCGTCAGGGCTCTCACGCCACAAAATCAGCTGGTACCGACGGTCATCCGGGTGTATAATTGTTTGGCGAAACATCATTTTGACGTCTGCGACGAACGCTACTTGGTGCAACCGAAAATCTGTGAGGATGTCCACAATGTCCCGGTTCAACTTGGGACCCGCGTGCAGACACTGGTTCACAGACACACCATTCGATGTAGGAGCAGAACCGTCAAACACTACCCGTATCTTCGCCTCCGGTGACTTCAAAACAGCCAGGTGTGGTATGTAGTAATGCTCGACACACCTCCAATCTATGCTGGACACCGACATGTGGCCTAACTCTAGGTACTCCCTCATGAATTCGATATACTTCTGCCGAAGTGCTGCATCTCGCTTCATCTTTCTCTCCATAGCCAGTAGTCTCCGTTCCGCGATCTGTCGCGAACTACCTAAGAAGGGGCGGTTTGGGAGAAATGGCAGCCTGGTAACAAACCTACCTGACGAACTTCGTGCAGTGTTGTACTGATAGAACAGCTCGCACTCGTCATCCTCTGGCTTCCGTCTATCCGCTGTGGGTGGCTCCTCAGACTCCCAAAACCTCTGCAGCACCTCCGACAACACACTACCATAGAGAACCGTATCGCCCTCTGGTAGGTCCTGAGGTCTCCAAACTGGGCCAAAAATAACATACCCCCCTGTGGTATCAACGGCCACTAAACCAGTTTGCTGAAGTACCCGTTTTCTGCCACACCAGAATCTCCCGAGGACGTCTGACCCGAGGAGAACGTCCACCGTACCAGGAGTATCAAATTCAGGATCAGCTAACTCTAAGCCTGTGGTTAACCCTCGTACCGTTGACGGTAACCGAACCTGAGGAAGTTTCCCTACCACTTCATCCAGCACCACTGCTGAGGCATGATAGCTGACCCCTGTACCTGTATTACCTAATGTGAACTCGAAGTTCACCTGACCCCGAACGTCAGGCACATCTACACCTCCAATACCTACAGCCCCATCCGTTGTGGGCCTTATATTTAAGCGTAGCCTACTCACCAGCTTACTAGACACAATACAACCCTGAGCCCCTGTATCTAACAAGGCTCTTACCTGTATGCTGCGGCCACCGTATCCCCATACCCAAATCATTGCCGTAGGCAACAATACCGTAATTGGCCGGGGGGCCGAAGCTGGCGTGTAGGCGGCGATTACCTAGCAGGAATCTAAGCGCGGAGTGTCCGCGTCCTGCGGGGGGGTCCCCTCTCTCCGTACACCTTCGAGTGGGTCCCACTCCTGCTGATAGGGACCTCTGGTCCTGTACGCCATGGCTGGCAGCCTATAGTAACCCTGTGGCAGGCGCGCGTACCGTGGATGCGCCTGTAGCCGCGGGTGCTCAGCCAAGGGGAGACGCATGCGTGGGTCATGAGACCTCACCATGTTGTTCAGTCCCGCCGAGTACTGCATGTACTGGCCCTGGTATTGGCACCCGCCCGTAGCATCACGTCCTTGTGATGGGTGCCCCTGACCTTGGACCTGTGACCACCTACCCTGTCCCGGCACCTGCTGCCGAGGTGGTGACTGTCTCGCGCGTGGTGAAGGGGGCATCACCTGCTGATGTCCCTGGCCTCGTCCCTGAAACCCTGGTGGAAGAGGACTCCTCCTTGGAGGGGGTGGGGAGCGTTGCTCCCGTCTAGGTAGGGCAGACTCCGTCCGCTGACCCGCGTCAGCTCTGCCTCCGTAATCTCCGCTGCGGTTCATGCATAGGAGCTGATGGTGGGCACCCTGGCAGTACCTGCAGTTGGTGCTTGATGGGCACTCTCGCACCTGATGCGGCCCCATACACCTAAAGCACCAACGCCGTTGCTGCACCACACCACGACGTTTCTGCACCCGCTGTGCAGCGAACTCCTCACACGCAGTCACCTGATGCCCCGCCTCTCTGCAGTAGGCACACCTCGATTCCAAATTAGCGACATTGTATCGCCTGGGTGGCCTACTCTTACCGTCTCGCGCCTGTGCACCCGGCCGTTCCGGGCGGCGAGCGGCCGCAGACTCCGCGTGAGGCGACTCTCCAAATTGGGCATCTACCCGCCTGCACTCGGCCTCGAGGAAGGACTTGAGCTCCTCGAAGGTCGGGAGGTAATCAGATGTCTTACCTCCGTGTGACTGTTCAAAACGAGCGGCCATGTCGCTCGGCAGGCGGCGCAACAACGTGTGGACCAGGATATAATCATAGCCTGACACCGGCATCCCCTGTCTCTCAAGAGCGTTCACTGCAACGCAGACAGGGTTGAGGACCTTGGCCCTGAGGTCCGTCCCTCGTGTGATGGTCGGCACGGTGAGCCACTGTTCCAGGAGTTGGTCAATCATGAGACGTTTGTTGCTGTATCTCTCGATCAGCGAACCGCGAGCCGTCTCGTAACTTGCATCATCGACTGGTAGATGCTTTACCAGCTCATGGGGCTCACCTTGCAGCTTGGCCATCAATTGTGCCATTTTATATGCCGGCTGCAAGTCAGTGCGGTTATGAATCACACTGTCAAACAGATCCTGGAATCGGGTCCGATCCGTGTAGTCCCCGTGGAAGACCGGAATCGCCACAGCCGGCAGGGGCACTTGCACCCCCGGTCCCCGCGGACCATGGGGTGGGTCCGGCTCCCCAGCTCTACGCCTGGTGATCACAGCAGCCGCCTGCTGGATCTCCTGCCCCATCTCCATGCACTGGGTCACATTCGTCCGGACCGTAAGTTTGACCTCCTCATCAGGCGTCCCATCAAATAACTCCTCGCATCCAGTGAGGCAATCCAACACCTCCGCGACCCGTTCGTCAATCCGTTGCGCACAAGCGATGAGTGCGTCCTCTCGGTCCCCGCGACCGACCATCGCCTGCTTAGTCGCGAACCAAATTAGGTGCGTTCTAATTTTTGCCTGAAGCTGTGTAATTGTGGGAGCCATGGTACCAACTCAAAGTAACACCGAACCTTACAATAAAAAAAAATAATAGACAATCGGCCCTGATCCTACCGTTAGGATATCCGCACAGGGTAAACACAACGATAATAACAAGCAATTCACTAATTGATTGGCCCTGATCCTACCGATAGGATATTCTACACAGGGCACACACTACAATCACAATAAATATATTTTTTTTTATGTAGGTAGATTAAAAATCTTATACTAAAATAATCTTAAATCTAGTGGTTTTCTGAACCACGCTCTGCTACCAAAAATTGTCTAATTCCAAGCTAAACTCCCGCAGTGGAAGCGATTTACACAGGTAAATGTCTAGTAAAATACCAGGAGTTCAACTGAAGGCAGACAATGGCCGCGTTACGCAGCGCTAAATAGCATACGCTGCACAATATAGCAGCGCATACTATGAACTAAACGTGAACCTAAATCTATTTAACTTAATTAACTAAGTTGAGTGAAATTGGCAAATGATGTGTTCTGACCTTTACATAACTCAATTCTGTAGTAAATACCGTCTGCCGATCTGGCGTTACGTCACACGTATAAGCACTAGATTATAAGTAAGTACCTCCAAATTATATCACCCCACGAATTCCGCAATTCGTACTAAGGAGTCACAATGATAATGGTACAACAAATATGACTAAAGGGAACACACTAAGACATACTAAGACAACTAGGTTTACCACTTACAGTCAACGTGCCGGTCCAAATGCATAAAATACCCAACGGAGAAAGGAAGTACAGGGAATGGATCAAAGAGGAATTCCGTGGGTACTTACAGGGCTGGGTGGAAAAGATATCGACACCCAGCATTCCACTACAGCCTTGGCGCGTTATTCACTTCAAACCACTCACAGCTTCTGTTCGTATTTCACTTTGATATTAGTCATTACGCGTGACCCAACCCGAATTTGGGTCGTACAAACGCGGGCCAAAATGGCCACCTGATGCCTATTCAACGCGACGCTCACGTGGAAGACGTCGAGACATCCAACAATCACTAAGCCTGGCATTCCAGTACAACCCAGGAGAAACGCAATAATACGATGCATCAACACGCGCGATCTCAAATTGAATCGTCCATTACACGCGGCATCACAAAACGCGTGGCGGGAAATCCGCACAATACGATACCCTCCCGTCCGAACGGTTTTGAGTGACTGACTGCGGTGCAGAAATCACCGCATGGCGCCGTCAGGCGGTCTGCGCGCACGTCGCCAGTCTCGCCCTGCGAGTGAGAAAGGGACAATACACGCCCAGAGCGACGCGTGCGATCGAGCACCGCGCCGCATTCATAGACCGTCATTAATACCTAATTTACCCCAGCATAGCAACGCTAAATTAAACAGACAGCTTCTTATAATTACGGCCGCAATTTTGTACTCGTACTAATAATCGGTTTGTTATTTATATTGTTGTATTTCTATTTATTTTTGCAATAAAAAATATATTTATGTGACGTTAGAATCTTTGTCCTATAAAATACGAATTACAAAATTTGTAATAAAAAAAATATATTTATAAAAAATATTGAAAGTAAAAATTACTTAAGCGAAAAATATTGTCTTCCCTAGAATAAGCAAACAGCACACAGCGAAAATATACACAATGTTGGTCGTATCAGATAAAAAACAAAAAAAATGTGATGTCCTTGAACGATGCCTAATGGAAATGGAGATAATAAACATTTTAATGACAACAGCGTCGGTTCTGTTTCCGATCGATCATGACCGTGATAAAATACGCACACACACACACACACACGCACACACACACAAAACACACTTCTTTAGGAATACTGGAACGTATTTCTTTAAAAATAAGCAGTACCTGTTGTACTATTTTTTCATATGGTCTGTGTTTTGTTTTTTCATGTATACAATTTATTGTAAATAATAAGCCATGAAATAAAAAAATTACTGACTTACAATACACAAAAAGAACAAGAATTATAATTACTTATTCAAGTCTATAGCCGCTTGTAGTTGTAAATAAATAAAACTCATGTTGAAAAAGATACGGCGTTTTATGCTGTAAAAACGCGTATTTTTGACCCACGCAAGGAAACGCTTCGATTTGAACCTTATCTTACTAACCTATCCCTGTGTGTTGATTTATAAATAATTATATAATTTTTACGTAGTTATGTAGGTAGTATCACAAAATAGAGAATGTACAGAAGGATCACTCGGCCCTTTTTTCGATTATTTCCGCTTTCGGCAAGGGCTGCCACAGTTTTCTTACTGATTTTATTCAATGTAGTAGGTACCTAAACAAACATACAGGGAGTAACAGAAAGGCTATATCAAGCCGAAAGGTGCTCATGAAACTGAACCACTTTCCCCATTTCCCCACTTTGACCTCCTTTCGGCTACCTACATAGCACAATTATTATGAAATGGGGAATGACGAGTAGGTAGATATCTGCTCTGGGGCTGTTGAGACTGAACATCACCCAATTTCTTTCCCGTGGGAGTCGTAAAAGGCAACCAAGGGACTTGAGGGTGTGTATTGCAATTTTAGGCGATGGGCTGGCAACCTGTCACCATGGTGATACACAATTTTCCGAATGACCCTCAAATTTTTGTCAGACGTGGCGTAAATATCCGTTTTTGCAGCCGTTTACGCTCCGTCTACCCCGCAAGGGATACGGTAATAGACGTGATATGTGTATGTATGTACATCAAAAATGAAAAGTTGCCTTTATTTAAGTAGAAACTCATATCACGTTATAAAAAATATACTGATTAGAGTTATTAATCTTGTTTGTTCTTTTATGAAAGCAAGCTTTTATTTAAGTTGGTACAAAATATTATAGGAACATTGTACAAATCACATCGTATACTATTAAACCTATTTATTACATATTTATATTTGTGTGAAGCCATTTTGCGAGTGTGTTTGGATTGGTTTGGATTTCCTTGTAAACGGCGGCGTGTCAAATTGTGGAGAGTTTCGTGACGTTTGCTTGAAGTGAGCTCTCTGTATTCGGCGCGCAGCCGCCAATACTTACTTTGTAGTAGTATATCATCATTAGCCTACATCCTCCTTCTACAGGGCATAGCTTCTGTATTGCGTCAATCTTCACGGCCCTGTGCTAAACTTATCCATAGAGATTTCGCCGATTTGGTGATATCATCGGACTACGGTTATATCTTTTTATTTTTAGTAAAAATCATGTAGTAGGTGTATATAAAACGGGGCATAAGGAACAACCCTCCGAATCCTGATAGCGTGCATGCAGACCATGATACTGAACAACTTTCCCCTAGGAACATATGTCAGGCAACAACAAAAAATGTTCGGCCTCCCATACAAAATTACGGTTAGCAGACTGCATTTACTATGGGAAGTCCAAAATTTTTTGACGTTTCCTGAAATATTTCCTCATGGGAAGTTATTCAGTTTCATGGTCTGAATGCACCCTATCAGTATTCGGAGGGCTGTCTCTTGCACCCTGTATATTATTTTAGATCATAGGAAGAAATTCTTCATTTGTTTTTTCTATGGCTTGTGCATTTTCATTGTTAATTTTTGTGTACCTATCATTTAAAATCTTGAAAAACAACGAGTTCAAAAGTTATTAATTAACATTTCGGTATACTTACAATACAGAGTGTAATCTGCTTATCATGCTCGTAACATTGTATTGTACTGTGTGAGATATTATCAAGCTACTAGCTACAATTTCACGAGTGAAATTCAATGTTCATTGCATAATCGGTTAGCCATTACAATACCAGTAATATTGACCGGCTACGCAATGTACCGGTTCTAAGAATTTCACCTGTAGACTTGTAGGCATCCTGTAGTTTCATAACATACGGTACTGAGCGTTTGAATTCAAGATGTTTAATATTTGTAAATCCAACTCACATTCATGGTAAACATTCAGTCGTGTTTTTGAAATAAGAAAAAAACAGTAAATTGCTTATTGCTGATGTTATTGAAGAAGTTGTGTACATAAAGTTATTTTATCTATCTACAGTATTAGGAGTAATACGTCATGATCTCTATAAGAAGTAGAAAAGCTCATAAAACTGAACATCCTATCATTTATTTTTAATTTCCAATTAATATGTACATTTGTAATGGTAAGTTACGTTACAAAACAATTTTTTATTATAAAACAACTGAAGATCGTCGGAATTGTATGTTTTCGTTGCGGCATCATTGAAATTTAGAGCTTCACATACCCTGCACATTTGATACGAAGTTGTATTAAAGAATCCATGTTCGTTGACCACCTCAAAATGTTGTCGCCAACTGTGATAACTTAGTAATTGAACGTGATCATCTGCAATGGCTTTCATACGTTTGACAAGCTGTGGGATATCTCTGTAAATCCTGACGTGTAAGAAAGATTTGGGGGGAAGAAGCTTTTTACAATCTTTTACTAGCGGGCCGCTTATGACAGGAATTGCACCCTTGGAGTAGGCATGATGGAATATCACTTCTGTCATGTACTGGATACAAGAAGACTCTTCAAATGCGATGTAAAATAAATATGCTTCAGGCAATGTACAATCAGCCTTCTCGTGTCTAGAGCACCTGAAACAAGTTATGAGTTTGAGAGCATTGTTTTGTGTATAACGACGAGGATATAAATTCAGTACCAATATAGGGTGAAATTTAATTAGTGACTGTAGCGAAACTCAAGACGGGCTAGTGATAAGGAACAACTTTCCCCAAGGAACATAGAGTCGAACTACGAAAAATAATTTGAACCTTTCATACAAAATTGTTGATCAGCTGATCTTGGCGGACGTTGTTCCTTATCACCAGGCCGTCTTGAGATTTCGCTATCGGTCGCAAGTAAAATTTCACCCTACCTTTATAAAGGTCTATGCCTATTCAACACCTTTCCGTTCAATTTTGCGATACAAATTCATGAAAAATGAAATCACTAAGAGAATCGTTACCCTATACAAAGGCAAAGGTGACCGCGGTGACTGTAATCGTGGTATATCCCTTTTAAATATAGTAGGTAAACTATTTGCTCGGTTAGTCTTATTAAGACTCAAGAAACTAGCTGATCGTGTATATCCCGCGCCCAGCGTTCCACAACAGATATGATCTTTACACTTCGCCAACTTCAGGAAAAGTGTAGAGAGCAGCGAACACCTCTGTTTATGGCGTTCGTAGACCTTAACAAAGCCTTCGACACCGTTAGCAGAGAGGGCCTTTACACTGCACTTGTAAACATCGGGTGCCCGCCAAAACTTCTGAGCCTCGTTAAATCCTTCCATATGGACATGAAAGGATCTGTTGTTTTTAACGGCAATACATCCGAGCCGTTTGAAATGCGTAGAGGTGTTCGCCAAGGCTGCGTGTTGGCTCCTACCCTGTTTGGTATTTTCTTTTCATTGCTTTTTAAAGTAGCTTCGGCGATGACCAACAGGGTATCCACCTGCACACGAGGGCTGACGGAAAGCTGTACAATATCTCGCTTCTTAAGTCTAAGCGAAACCGCGATGACTTATTTGTCGATAACCTTCTGTTTGCTGACGATACAGCGTTCGTTGCTAATTCTCAAAGTGAGCTTCAAGTCATTGTCGATAAGTTTTCCCATGCGTGTACTCTGTTCTCTATGACCATTAATGCCAAAAAAACAGTAGTGCTAGCTCAAGGCGCAGATTTACCACACATCATGCTAGCCAGTGTTCCCTTGAGCATAGTCGATAAGTTTTGCTACCTGGGGTCGACTGTGTTGAAAAATCTCACGCTCGATGCTGAGATCGATACGCGAATCGGCAAGGCGGCGACCATGTTCGGCAAGCTCAGTACAAGAGTATGGAACAATAAACACCTGACCACAAAAACCAAGATTATTGCTTATCAAACTTGCGTTATAATCATAATCTTGTATGGAGCTGAAACCTGGACATCGTATGCAAAACAGGAACGTCGACTCAATACATTTCATATGCGCTGCGTAAAAAATATCGTGCATATAACCTGGCAGGACAGAGTCACAAACGAGCGAGTTTTAGAAATTGCGCAGCTGCCTAGTTTTACCGCCCTGCTTAAGCAGAGACGATTGCGGTGGCTAGGGCATGTGCACCGGATGGAACCTTCGCGTCTACCACGGCGTGTTCTGCTTGGCGCTGTAGCAAACGCTAAAAGAGGGGTTGGAAGACCTATGCTGCGTTTCAAAGATTGCGCCAAGCGGGACATGGCTGCTGCATTAACATTGACCATCAAAGCTGGGAGAAGCTTGCTGAGGATAGGGACGAATGGCGTAAGCGTGTGTTTGATGGGCGTAAAACACACGATAATTCCTGGTTTTCTGGTCTCGCTAACAAAGGGGCAAAAACGTCATCTAAACATGCATGAGCCAGTCTCAAATTCCACCTTCACTTGTAGAGCGTGCGGAAAATTATGCCGCTCCCGTATCGGCTTATACAGCCATGAAAAGTCTTGCCTCAGACACTGATTAAATAGTCTATCACAGACGTGTGAGGCCAATGATGATGAAGAGAATCAGCGCCCTAGTTACCCACCTTTCAAAAAATATATCCGCTTTCATTTCCTTGCTTAATTTAGTATAATACTGTCCATTACAGTTCTTAGCCAGTGCCATAGCTAGGGTGTCGTGCTGTTTTTTATCCCAATACGGTACTAGACTTGCGAGAGCTTCCTCAGGGTTATCCATATCTACCTCTTTATGAGCTGGTAGGCCCACTGTCCTTCCGAATGGTATAGGTATGTCAGAGTCACTTCTGAAATAGAACACACTATTTGAAATAATAATTGTTTACCATTTCATAGCTTCTTAAAGCATAATCATTCGAGAAAAATACGTGGAAAAAGACAAAACATGAACTAATTGAAAATAATCATCCAAATAGATTAAGGGCTTTTGAGAGGTCATGTTGAGAATGCAAGGACATCAAGAAATTGTATCTTTCAGATAATGGTGGATTCAAGATATTATGGTCTAATTGGTTTCATCATTTTCTATGTCTTGTCTTCTTGTTCTTGTCGTGGTTTACAAATGACCCAATGATCCCTGGTATCAGAGTTTTAAGACCGCTTTTTACTCCTAGTATGCCTCTGAATAGGTCGGTTAAAGCGGTTAAATTTACCATTTACCTGTAGCCCATAGTCCAGTTAAAAAAATTGGACCAAATTGTGAACTCCTGATTTGTCCACTTATTATTTTTATGCATCGGAGAGCCGTGTTGCCACATTATCCATCTAGAACCTGGTTTTCGATGAGCATGTGTCGGTATTGTAGTTTGGTGAGAAGGAAATATAACCGCATCCATCGAATCTATGTGCGCGGTATGAATTGAAAAATATTTGCAGTTTTTTACCATGCAGTTGCGCAAAATATCTTTGGTGCTGAAATAAAAGCGATAAGTAAGTGCGTTAAAAAAAGTCATGGTGAATAAACTTCTCGGGTAGTTACTTATTTAACTACTACTAATTATGGGTTACTCTTACTCTTTACAATAGGTACAGTAAAATGTTGTTCGGTTTCATGAGCTGATTAACCTCTTTTCCAATGACTTGTGAGTTTGTTCAGTGAATATTTTACTCAAGGCGTTTTATGTTTTGCTTTTAAATAAATGTTGAACCATTCCAGGTTACTAATACCTGTAAACGAGCAATAATAATCGGGATCTTGGAAACGGCTCCAACGCATAAGTAAGGGGCTTAGGGGCCGATAGATCGATCTAACAAGGTTTCAATCGCCAAACTACACTTCTTCTTTGACGTCTCGGATCGCGACTCGTCCAACGACCCGATGAACCCTGGTGTCAAGAGTTTTTGGCCTGCTATTAGTAGGTTTTAAAGCCGAGCAGGTAATTTTGAAAAAAACTGTTTAAAAAACGTGTATCAATACTTACACAGATTCACTGTCGTACGAACTAGTCCGCAAGTAGGTGGAGACAAACTCGGACCAAAACATCAACAGCATGACCTTGTAGGTTTTGGACATTTGTTTTTTTTTTCTAAACATATCAGGATCAACGTTTTTGTACAGGATGGTGCCTAAGTTTGATGTCAGCAATTTCTGAGAAAAAATAATATTTGTTTTAATTTTGTATCATTAGTCTTGATATGCGCGTTTCTAGAGGTGCAATTTTCTATAAATTGTTGGTTGCAGCACGAAGACCCGTCTGTTTTCAGAGGTCTTCAGATTGGCAGCTATTTAAAAAAATCGTTGAGGCGCGTAACGGCTTCGAAGGCGTCTACCAAACTTATATTTCAATATAAAAAGATCATGCCCACGAAATTATGGATGCTCGTACTATTTTGCGTCAATCTTGCGTCAAAATTGCGTCACCGCTTGCAGGCCTTGCATCAAAGCCAAAGTTATACAGGATGTGGACAGCCCTCCGAATACTTATAGGGTACATTCAGACATAAAATCCCAATCTTGAATCCCATCCCAACTTTGAATAAATATTTCAGAAATTGCAATTTTTTTTTACATTACATAGTAATTGCAGTCAGCAAATTTTTCTATTAGACAGAAATTCTGGTGTTAATTGAAGACAAAAGTTTGAGTTTTTTCGTTTGTTTCGTTCTAAATTGGTTCTCTTCGGCAAACAGGGCAAAAGAGGTCCATACCTCAGTAAAATCTTTGGTAAAGATGGTAAAAATTTGATGAACTTGTAAAAATTTGTTTGTTTCCCTGTTTTGTGCAACGTTAAATCTGACGATAATGATTGTGACGAGCGACGCATTTCGAGACCATGAATGGTTATTCTCCTTCACACAGTATTTTTTTAACCGCTGCTTATCTGAAGACCGCTGAACACAATTGGTGCCCTGGAGGTTTGGCAAAAGTTTGGTGTGGGATGCGACGTGCGTTGACACAATGGCCCCCTCGCACTTACCTTCTACTTCTGCTCAAGCGGGTGCTGCAGCTTCCTCGGCGGAAGTTTTGAAACGGAGAAAATACTCGTGTCTGGGGGATGTGTACTTTTTTGTTCCTTTTGCTGTAGAGACAATGGGCCCTTGGGGTCCTGCAGCTAAGGGTTTTTTAAATGACATTTCTGGGCGTCTCATTGAGGCTTCTGGTGACCCAAGAGCTGGTAGCTATTTTGCTCAGAGAATAAGTCTAGCCATTCAGAGAGGTAATGCTGCCAGCCTTTTGGGAACCCTGCCAAGGTGTGAGGTTCTAGAAGATATTTTCTATTTATAGGTTAATTGTTTGTATTGATTGTCTTTAATTGAATTTTAATGAAATAAACTATTACGTAAGTAATACGGGAGAATTAGGAGTTCATCCGAAATCCTACGAATTTCTTTCTCGGGGAAAGTTCTTTAGTTTCATAGGCTGGTTCATCCTTTAAAATATTTGCAGCTACCATTATTACATTCTGTACTGGTCAAGCAAATAAGAATATTATTTTAACAAATTCCATCCATACCTGGTTGCCATTCCACCAATTCGGACTAAGCGCTTCCAGTCATCATTTATAATGCGCACTGCTAAAGAGTGGAACTCACTACTTGCGTCTGTGTTTCCAAACGCATACAACCCTCATCTCTTCAAAGTAAAAGTGAACAGGCTTCTTCTGGGTGAGCTCGCTTCATCTTAGACTCTGTCTCTGTCCTATGACCTAGACTAGAGTCAAAAGCAAACCCATCCTTAATAATGAAAAAATTACCTGACGATTTTCACTAAAATATGCGTTGACGACTTTTTTGTGGTGTATGTTTTTGTATTCTTGATTAGGGGTTGACGTGGACAACGTTGTGTTGGCCGAGCTCAAAACTATAAAAGTTGCAATAAAGATAAATTCCTTCCACAAAATTAAACACATTTTTGAAGAAAAAAATACTTTTTTCACAAAAAATATCAGATAAATAAATACTCTTCTTATTCATATCACAAGTTCATTAAGTATTGTACAAGTTTATGATATTATCATTTCAGCTAAGTAGGTACTATCTACTACTTAGTAGAAGACAAAGTCGCTTCCCGCTATCTGTCTTGTGTATGCTTATATCTTTAAAACTTCGCAACGGATTTTGATGTGGGTTTTTTTCATAGATAAAGTGCTATAGTAGGGTTTAACAACACACGCCTGGAAAGGTTTTCATTTCCACGGGAAAACGGTTATAAATGAGTGAAGTCGCTAGAATAAATTTAAAATAAACGATAATTGAACAATTTAACAAAACGTTTGTCTAGAACAAAAGATTTATTATGGAAATACTTCTAAGTTTACGATATTTTATACCCAGTGGAATAAATCATCTTTTAAATAATTTCTTGGCCGATGTGGCGCAGTGGTAATGCGAATGCCTTCGACGAAAAAGTTCCGGATTCGATTCTCGGTGGGGCACACACAAATTTGATACTCATTACTTTGTGAATTCGTTCAGTCTGGTTTGGACATTGCAGGCTGAACCACCTGATTGTCCGAAAAATAAATGGTTCCGTGCTTTGGAGGGCACGTTAAGCCGTCGGTCCTGGTCGCTGTGTATGATTACTTACACGGCGGTCGTTACACAAACATGTCAGAGGCCTACTGCTATTAGTACGCGGTTGAAAAACCCTGACTGGTGTTCATCGGGTCGCTGGACGACTCGGTGTCCCACACGAAAAAAAAACACAGCAATGAAGTTGCAAAATCACTTTATCTTCTATTTTTTTTTATCTACAGCGTCTCACTTTTTAAGCACTCGCGATCACTTTCACTCATTTTAAGTATTAGACCGGGTCTATCGCGATAGTGTTAAGGTAAATATTAGTAATTTACCTGTGTCCCGACGTTTCAATACAGTTTCATGTATTGTGGTCGCGGGTCAGTCAACCCTATCGCGATAGACCCGGTCTAATACTTAAAATGAGCGTCTCACTGCTCCTAAACGCAACCACTCGCAGCCACCAGACCTTGCCCTGTAATCCTCATCGCACCCCAGATTTTAAAAATACTCTTCGATTTCTTTACAAAACATTTTCAGAATTTTGAAATGTCGCGTCCGTTCGGGCTATATTCCAATAATAGTGGATGGGCGACAGGGAGTTATTATAGAAATGATACGACTTAGTTGGTGGTTGAACTTAGACTGACTACTTTATTTTAATAATTACATATCTAGAGCTCGAACGCTCGATTGCCTAATACTAAATAATGCTAAGACAAGCAATACGCTTCCAGTGGCTATGCGGCCACTACACCTCCCCCGAAGTCCCGATTCACCCCCGGGGCAGCAGAAAAAAAAATGTAGAAGCATATTACTTGTTCTAAATAAACATTTTTTTTATATACTAGAAAGGTGTAAATGTAAAATTAATAAAATGTAAATACTAACAATATCTTATATTTTCTTTTACCTACTTATTAGATATAGTGGGCCGTTTTTTATTATTTAAAAAAAATATCCAATTAAATATCTATTTATTTTCATTAATCTATACTTGGGACCGTATAGCTACTAACAAGATATAGTATAGCTACTATCTTATAAAGCCAAATATATGTTATTCGTCTCAATCCGTGTTTTATTGATCTAAATTTTCATGACATATCCAGTTAGTTATATTATTGTCGTATCCATATTTTGCACTGTTCAACATTTTCCACGTTCTAAATTAAAGGTAAAAACCAAATTGTATTTTACATAATTATTTATGTCATACATAATTCTTTACTTTCTTCTTTTGATTATATAAACATTTTGGTTTGTCTGCTTGCATACCTTACATAAATCTCTCGCTAACACACTTATGGTAGATTACGATCGAGATGTTACGTATATGGCCGTTTTTCAGGCTCATAAATGCTTTAGCTAATTACCTACCATTCTAGGTGGCATTTTGCATTAGAAGTTGTCTCTCTTAGTACAAATTCTACTTAATACGGTAATCATATTTTACCTATTTCATAATACATAATAGTGACATCTTTGTGCCTACATGGGTTGTACGTTTCCTTACGTACACCCTTACAATACTGGTATGTGAGTGATCGTAAATTTTAAGCCAATATTTCTATATGCGGCGCTAACCTATCCCACGGAGGACGGTGAGTCAAACACCATGGTCGATTTGAAAGCTCTGATCCTCAATGTACCATGTTATCATTATACAATCATTACAAAACGCATAATGTGTAAGGCATCTCATGGCCTCCTATTTTTCTACATAGTGGAATCTTATTCACACTTAAATCTGAATAATTATCCTTTCTGCTTTTTTACCGACTTCATAGTTAACTTTTATTCATCATCTTTCGCAATACTTTCTAATACGAACTTTTCTTTCTATGACGTCATGCTGCAGCATGTTGAATCCTTTGGCATTAATATTTATCATTACTTTGTGGATGATCAATCCAACTAGCATTTCAATATTTCTACCAAATAATTCCCAACTTTCATGGTTATCTTTACATTGCAATCCATTCATTCGGTTTACTTCCTTTCAATCTTCCTAGCATCTTTTCTTATCGGAAATATAACTAACTGTACTCTAGGTAGCAAAAATTTTTTAATATACATCACGATTCTTCACATTTCAAATATACCTATCCTTGATGATCCAACTAACTTTACTTATAAGCAGAAAAAGATATCTGATACGTTCATAATCATACTAGTAATTTATACCTATTATTTTATTAGTATCCAACTTTTAAATCTGTATTTGTCATTTTTCGAAACGACAAAATGTTTCACAGTATTGCATGTAATTTACATGTTAGTATTTCCTTTTGACTTCTCTGCATTTTACAATCAAATCAGCACTAAATAAATTATACAAAATTCTTTGCACAAAATGACATCCATATCCAGGTCATTCAGTGTCAACTTAGGTTAGTGAACTTTATTACTATAGGTAACACTTGCATTATGCAATGTGCTACTTTACAATTTCATCACTAGGTATTTTGAAATTAAGTTTATAATGGTTTTAGACACAATTCATTCAATTATAATTTATTCTTGTTTCTACAAAACCTTCTTTCTAGTAAACCGTAATTTACTCTTAACTAAACAGTTAACGCTTCCTGTGAAATGTAACTAATTATACTCTGGTGTCACAAAAAGATATTTAATACATTTCTACCTACTTATCAATTAAACCATTCTGTAGTCCATCTTTATTATGTATATTTATCATTATTTGAAAATTTTGTGAACATTTAGTCACACTTTCGGTGAAGATAATTTTTTTTATATACATTGGTCAAATTAATCTATTTATTGTGTAAATACGCACGAATCCATAAGTCTTTTGACAATACATTATGAATGATTATACTCGTCTTTCTTAAATCTGCGTAACAATGTGTAATTAACATTTTAATTAATTTGTAATTAATACCTATCGTGTCATAGTGTCTTAATTTCTAGATTCTCAAAACCCATTACTCAATTTTTTGTTCTTCATTTCAAAATTCGTTTATAATATGGAGCTTATGTTGTAAAATGTCTAAATTAAAGCATTTACTGTTTCTCTACGGAAGAAGTATCTATCTGTCATTGCAAATTTTTAAAAACTCTAATTTGTATAAAATATTAGGTAAGTTCTATGAATTTGCTTTTGCTTAAAGGAGCAAAAAATATATATATCTGTTACTGCTTATACCACATAAATGTTTAAGTTCACGTTAAATAACTACCAAAATGTTAAGTATTTAATTTCAAATTAAATATAAAAATCCTTTCTTCACTCTGCCTAACTTGCAAAGTAGTCACGCTACATATACATTGTCGTGTATTAGTCATACCTCTGCGCGTCCGCATAAGTACTCGTAATACCGAAAATATTGATTGATGCATTCTGATTGAGATGCACGCTGGCCAGGCGGGCAACACCTCAGGTGATACAATGTTTGCTCACAAGGCGAATGACCTTTACTAAAAGTTAATAATTTGTATACTATAAATTTAACTTTGGGTCGTATGTATGCGTCGCATAAAAGTTTTCAAAATGACCAACTCTATGTATTGACGTTACGAACGGGGTGTTTTCAACATACATATTTTAAACAACAATTTATATATCCCCCTTTATGTACTTGCAAAAACTAACTCAACTCAAAATAGCTTGTAGCTTTAGGGATCAACTTAAACCAGTGAAGGCTCATTAAATAAAATAGTACTTAATAAACGGTAGATAATAATGACACTAGACACTAACTAAGGTACTTACCAAATATTTACTTTATTCGTATATTAATCATTGCATAGATCTGCTAAAAAATATATATATTTTTGCTATGTATTGCTAGTAAGAGAAAATATCCTTTTGACTATTTCTCCAATTAAGATAATTATTTGCACATTTTTACAATTATACATCGCAGTTGTTACTTTACTTACTTACTTATTTCATACTTTGTTGACAGGTTGTCCTTTCTCCACTCCTGTTCGTTATTCTATAATAAGTAATAAGTACCTACTTACTTGTCACATTTCAATAATACAAATACACGTACCGGCGGCGTAATAGTAGAATATGACTACCAATAATGTACCTATAATCATTCATTAGACATATTTTCCTTCGCATTTGTTTCCAAAAAATATTGAAATTTGGTAGGTGTACCTATTTAATAACCTTTTATAGATGTGAAAATTTATTTTTAATTAACTGATATAAAATAGACTAGATAAAAGAAATATATGTCCAATGTGACGTAAAAAACAATTTAAAAATTGTAGTATAAAGCGTAAATCATTGAAATTGCTGCGATTTATATGTGTAAAACTTACATTATTAGTTTCTAGGTAGGTACGGTACGATACCGTTTGTAGGTCGTGAAGACACCGCTGACTCGGCGAACAGACGGCAGCGCGTGTAACACGGCGCGCGCGCGGCACAGCGGTTAGATACCATGGGTCGAATGTCGATTATGCCCATGTATTCTGCTTGGCTGCTCCTCATCGGACCCGTACTATGAAGTCTCGCGGCGCCCAGCAACATAATCCTAGCATCAAATAAGGCTTGAATTTACTGCGAGCGCCCTGCAGCTACAACCTCTTGAATCTTCTTATAGTTTACCGCCTCGTCATGGAATATCCTCTTCATGGGGGCTGTCATCTTCTTCTGTAATTATCTTCTTGTTCTTCTTTAGATTTCGTTATTTTTCTTTTCTTGATGTCTTCTATAATGTTTTATCTTCTTTCTTGAAATCTTCTATAAGGGTAAGTCTTCTTTCTTCATAATGGTATCTTCAATTTTTTTTCTTATTTGGTTGATCACTTTTTCTTAATGATGGTTTTGGTGTTTACTCCCTGTGCCCAACAACTATAATGTATTATGCAATTTGTAGGGACTTGCATTTCGCACGGTTGTCCTGGTATTACTTTATTTGTTTTACACCGGAATATTCTTGTTTAATTTTTACTGTCCTCAGAAATGCCACATCGTTGCACTTTGCTCATTACGTGTCACCTTACACTTATAGTTTATTGTTTTGCTTTAATGTTCGTGTTTTTTTTTTTCATCACTGTCTAAAATTTGTGAGGCTTTTAGTTCACTTTTCACATTTTTATGATATTGTCTTTGAAATTGTCTTTAATAAAAAAAAACATCACGTTGTCCTTTTTTAAAATCACTCAGGTTCTACTATTGTCTTCCACTCGGTAGATGGAGTACACTATTCACTATACTTTACTAATTAACATACTCCACGCTACCTAGCACTGCCCTAAGAAGGCAGCACTGGCTAGGGTCGCCATCCAATAATAGTGGATGGGCGACAGGGAGTGATTATAGAAATGATACGACTTAGTTGGTGACTACTTTATTGTTAACTTAGACTGACTACTTTATTTTAATAATTACATATCGATTGCCTAATACTAAATAATGCTAAGACAAGCAATACGCTTCCAGTGGCTATGCGGCCACTACAAACAAACAGCCACAACAGTCCACAGGATAATCTACGTTAATCCTGAAATTGGTAACTCAAGATCCAATGTGACTGAATAAAGGTGCAATCTAAGGCGATTCTACCACTTGTCGAACTTTAACGAAATTTACAAGTGCAATATTAGTCCACTTGACAAAATGAATAGTATTTTTTTTATTTTTTATTACCAATTTACAGCTGTTCATGATGTACCTACCTACCCTAAGGATATAGGCGTGTTTATGTATGAATGTGCGAGCGTTTTACTAATCAAAGCGTTTTCCAAATACTCGATCGTTCCACCCTCAGTTTTCGTATATACAGGGTGTAAGGGACAGCCCTCCAAATACTTTGAGGGTGCATTCAGACCATGAAACTGAAAAACTTCCCATAAAAAATATTTCAGGAATCGCCAACATGTTTTTACTTTCCATGGTAATGTCAGTCAGCTGATCTTGATTTTGTATGGGAGGTAAATTTTTTTTGTCGTTTCCTGACATATGTTTCTAGGTGGAAGTTGTTCATTTTCATAGTCTTCATGCACCCTATCAGAAATCGGAGGGCTGTTCCTCATACCTCGTATATTATATTAAATACTGGGAGTATTTAATAGGAGCATTTGTCCTTATTTCGCCATAATTGATTTCATTTCCTGTACACAACCCTTCACCGGCAATAGACGTGTGTTGTAGGTATATCCGGATTATCCCTTTCCTCCCTTCACACGAAGAATACGTACCCTCTCGGCCCAGAAACCGCCCGGCCCGAAAAAAAATTAGGCATAAAAAGTCAATGTACAGTCAGATCAGATAGAAAATTAGCTAAATGATATATTTCAGAATGAAAATACCACTGCTAGCTTAGCAACAAATAATAATTAGGAAAATAATAAGTAAGTAGAAAAATTACACATAAAAATTGTCTTATTCCACATTGCTTTTGAAGTGAAAATAACATTTTAATGTTAATTTGTCATATTGTGAAATTAGTTTTTTTAACGTAGGTGGTTCGAGACCCCAGTGGCGCCCGCAAACAGGAAAAAAAATCCCTGGCTGGACACGCTAGTCATCTGCAAACCAAATTATCAATTCGCGGCAATAAATACCTACAGAGGTTACCTATTTAGAATCAATGAGACCTGTTGAACCACCTGACTATGAAATATCTTTAATGTTGCGAAAAAATAAATTATAATAAAGTCTTGTAAAACTGCACACTAAGGGCAAATACTCTCTGGCAACACATCAGTCCTATATTCCTAATGTAAAATCAAGCGCATTGGTTAGTTAGTGGTCATTTATAAAATGACGCGACCACTGACCAATCAGCATGCATGCATTACCCCGCCACCCCTGTCTCACGCACCTCAGCCAGTTGTAATTTTTTTGCTTGGATAAATAGACATATAAAGCGTCTATTAGGGCTTTGCGTTTGTATTATTTTAAATAACTTTTTGCCTGAGTTTACAAATGACGCATAATAGGAGTTAAAAAAAAACAGGCTTAGTAGAACCTGGGCCGAGCGGATACAGACTCGACAAGAACCTGTTTCCGTGATCTAGTTTACTGGATCCTTTTTTTAAGAATATAGCCCCGGGGCTTCGTAACCTACACTTGTTTGATTGGTGGGGAAGATGGAGCTCATCCGGAGAAATTTGTGTGGTTGTTCTTGTTCTGTGAACTAGTGCTCTGGTCTCAGGTTCAGGTTCGATTAAAGAGTGGAACTCACTACCTGCGTCTGTGTTTCCAAACGCATACAACCCTAATCTCTTCAAAGTAAGAGTGAACAGGCTTCTTCTGGGTGAGCTCGCTCCATCTTAGACTCTGTCTCTGTCCTATGACCTAGACTAGAGTCAAGAGTAACCCATCTTTAATAAAAAAAAAATAGAAAAAAAAGATTATCAGAGGAACACACCAAAATTATACATATTTGTTGGTGAATCCTTGTGTATTTGTACTCAATATAATAAAGATATTGCAGACTGAATCGCTTGATTGTCCGTAAAAAAAGGTTACGAGCACGTTGCTATCGTTGATTAACTATGCGCGGGCTAGTAGTCATTGTAGTAGTCGGACAACAGCGTCGTTCGTAAACTCGTTGTCCCAAACAATACAGGGTGTGAGGGACAGCTCTCCAAATACTGATATATGTTCATATATTCAGAGGATAGAATATATGTTTATTTTAAGTGTAGTCTGACATTTCACATGGGGTCCCGCTGGCTTGACGCTGCGGAAAATGGTAGATAACTTTTTTTTATAGAGGTACATTTTTTTTTATTTTACTTTTCCGTAGGTAAAAATTAATACCTACATAAGTATCAATTCATTCCGGGACAGGGTCCCGCTGCGTAGACGTATACCTATGGTGCATGCAGACCAATTTGCTGAAAAACTTTCCACTAGCAAATTATGATAACAAAATAATATTCGACCTCCCATGTAAAATCACAATTAGCTGCCTTTATACTACTATGAGAAGTCAAATTTCGGTAAATTTGTAAAATTGCAACGTAGACATGATTTGACCTTGCGACATTCGCTATCACTAGTAGCAACACCTCTACCGACTGGGCTACCGCGGCTCAGCCACCCTTGCCGAAGGGTGTTCAGTTTCATTGTCTGAATGCACCCATATCAGGATTCGGAGGGCATTCCCTTACACCCCGTAGATGAAGACCTGCAATAGGTATACGTGTGTTCTCTTCTCTCTCTTTTCGTATGGGATACCGAGTCGTCCAACGACCCGATGAACCCTGGTTTCAGAGTTTTTTCAACCGCCTACTATCACTAGTAGGCTTCTGACATGGTTGTGTTACGACCGCCGTCTAAGTAATCATAGACAGCAACCGGGACCGACGTCTTCACGTGCCCTCCGAAGCAGGGAACCATTTCTTTTCGGACAATCAGTTAGTTCACACTGCAATGTCCTGACCAGACCGGGAACAAATTCACAAAGTGATAAATATCAACTTTGTGAGTGTCCCACCGAGAATCGAACCCGGAACCTTTGCGTCGTAGGCAGTCGCACTGCCACTGCGCCACATCGACCGTCAAACGTGTGTTGTGATGTAGATACTCCAGGAATATCGCCTGTATCGCTCATTTTTATTTTTTTAATAATACGAACGAAATTCATACGAACATGAAAATAAACAAGCATAATGAATAATAATAAAAAACACTACTGCTGCTTTCTGAGATAAAACCTAGCCAATGACACTCGTAATAATGTAAGGATTCTTCCGATACCATTTCCATTCGAATCTGTTCAGTGGTTAACGAGTTGCAGCACTTTAAAGAATCGCACATAATTATATACAGAGTGTAAGTGACAGCCCTCCGAATACTGTTATGGTGCATTCAGACCATTAAACTGAACAACTTCCCATAAATACATATTTCATAAACATCAATTTATTTTTTGACTTCCCATAGCAAATGCAGTCTTTTGATTTTGTATGGTAAGTCGATATATTTTTTTTGTCGTTTCCTGACATATGTTTCTTGGGGAAAGTTGTTCAGTTTCATGGTCTAAATGCACCTTATCAGTATTCGGAGGGCTCTCCCTTACATCCTGTAAATACATACATATTATGAACTCTAAAAACATTAGGTACACTCCTTTTTTGGTTGGGCAGTCGTGTAATAAATTATAAATCATTTTATTCATTGCCTTTACAAATAAGTATAAAAGCTATGTATAGCCAAATAACATAATAAAAATACATTCTAATGAATTCTTATCTAGCTACTACCACAGAATAATAACTAGTAACTAGCGTTACAGAAGCTTTACTTCGCAATGGTTTTCAAAGAAATATGTACTCAATCTGATAGACAATATGATTTAATTTAGCTCGCGTTCCAGTCGACCACATGTTCATTTACAGACCTGTCAAATATTCTTTTGAGGGAATATGAGCCACGGTCTAGGGTTGCTTACTTCGAGAAACTACTTACGCCATCTAGCGCACAACACGAGCGTTTACTCCTACTTTTGGCGGGCACACAGCAGGCAGCGACGAGTACGTTCATGTAGTCTAAGACCTAGCAGCATAATTGTATATGCTATACGATTATTGCCGAAGATTTAATTCAATGAAGTAATAAACCTGCAATAGTCCTTGCATCAGGCGGATGCTGGCTCTGGGTGTACGAGTACTTCTATAGTGTAGACAGAGCTAGTATCCGCTTGATGTACACATCACAACACATTATTTGGTATAAAAAAGGCCTCTGTGCTGTTGGCTTTGGCCCCACACATGCCTCAAAAGACCGGGTCCCTGTGGGTCCGAGATCCGAAAAGAATACCAACATAATAATAATAAAATGTATACTAATAATAATAATATTATAATGTATACAAATTTTTTTTCCCGTGGGTGTCGTAAAAGGTGACGACGAACAATTTTAGGCGATGGGCTGACAACCTGTCACTATGGCGATTCACAATTTTCTGAATGACTCTAAAATGTTTGTCAGATGTGGCGTAAATGTCCGTTTTTAGCGGTCGTTTACGCTCTGCCTATATGTGTATGTATGTATGTAATAACAAGTCCTGGCGCTGGTTGCATATCTTGAAATTTTGTGAAAACACCTAAATCGATTAAAATTATTCTTCAGTTAAAACCTGATATCAGTCTAAGACGCGCGCGAACCCGCGGGTATCAGCTAGTACCTAAATATGTGCTGAGTGTGAATAGTGCTCACCGAAACTAGCACAATATAATTTTTATCTTGCACCTACAATTTAACTGCAATACTGCAAAATATTATTTTATTTTTAAAATTATTTATTTATATTTCCAAGCAAGAAATTCACAATATGGATTCGCAAACTTTCTTTAAGTTGAAAAGAATTCCATAGACGTATCACATATAAATATTCTGCGTTGGGCTCTTAGTCTAAGTTCGTAAATGAATACGTACGACAGATGAAATGCAACTCGAATGAAACGACTAAACCTTTTTATTTCATTTTAAATACTTACTTTTAGGATTTTGGAATAGTAGGTAATTTGTTCAACAAAAAAAGGAAGGGTTTGTTTAGAATTAAATTCATTTCAAAAAGGAACATAATGTAATCAAATCAAGAGTATTTCTGTGCTTTTTTTCGTCTGTCCATCTTGCAAAAAATTGTCGAGAAAGTTGAACAAATAGCGCACGCGTGTGACTTCTTTCGCTTGCGGCAGCCCGCTAGATTAGCCCTTTCGCAGTGGCCGGCGCCTGGAGGTATGTTTTCAATACCTAAACGCGGAGTGACACACAAGCCTGCTACTACTATTTTATTAACCTAGGTTTCGCGATGAATCCTGTGTCATAGACACTATTAGACACTAGGCCGCCATTCTGACACGGTTTGAAATATGTGGTAAAAAAGTATTTGTATTGAATACTAACACCATTCTAATGCGGCCTGATTCACAATCAAAGGCTCTCTCAAGCCATTTCATCAGTGTGGTGTTGTGCTCGTATCCATTTGTGATTGTAGTGCTGGGATAGATTGTCGAATTGTCGATACCAGCGACCATAAAGCCCTGAGAGACGGCTCACTAAGGGCGAATACTTTCTGGCATCACATCAGACCTATAAGTCTGATGTTAAATCACGCGCATTGGTTAGTTACATACAAACATACATATAAATAAATAAAATAAATAAATTTCAATTTTTTTTTTAATACCAACAGTTTTTACAAATTTGGTTTTTCACAGTTTTATGTTTCTTATAAAAACCAATGACCCTCAAGCTTTTGTCAGACGTGGTGTTAATATCCGTTTTACGGCCGTTAACGCTCTGCCTACCCCGTAAAGGATATATGCGTGATTCATGTATGTATGTATGTATTTTCTGCTCGGAGAAATTGACACATTAGCCGTGTATTAGAGTTTTGTGATCGTTGGTCGGTACATTCTCGACCATGCTCCGATTGTCTTATACCTATTTGGTCATTCAAGTGTCAGTGAATCGCACACGGACCGGACGATTTGTAGTCCTTGACAGACACAATACCAATGAAACCTTTGACAGCCGCAATTTGACACGCTTTGTTCTCAATAGTTCCTCAAGGAATTAAGTGTATGTTGCCGTGTGATGCCGGCTTAGAATAGCATCGCTCCATTTCTTTCCCGCTTGTGTTGTAAGAGGCGGTTAAGCGACTCTAGCTTAGGGTTTAATGTATGTGACAACCTGTCATACACGATTTGTATAAAACGCGGCCCTCAAATATTCGTCAAACGTGGCGATAGCGACCGTATTTTAAAATTGTTAACGCTCTGCCTACCCCGCAAGGGACTAAGGCGTGGTGTGTGTGTGTTAAACCTCTTAGCTGTATACCAGATTAGAAAAATCTCAATTCATAACTTTGCCAGAACCATAAGATAGATGTGTTTTCAATTTACTAAGGGATTCATTATGCGAGGTTCAGAGACCAAATTTGCCCAGCATCTTTTAAAAATTAGGTTTCAATGGGAACAGGTCTGGGTAATGCTGGCCAGGGACATTTTAATTCCAGAGATAGCAGAAAATAAAACAATAGATGCCACATTCACTTCAAAGGAAAAGAGCGGCCAGCCCTACAGGGTTGCTACTTTAAGGCAATCTATTCATTATTGGTTATTAGTACTTCTACAGGACACGTAATCCGTTTTTTAATGCGTTTTTACTGTGTCGTCTGGTAGATAGTTTTGGCTGTTTCGCATTCCGCAGTTCGAGTCATAGTATGGCATTGGTTGCAATAGTAGCAGCTAACTGATTGTAGCTAAAACTGTTAAGGTCGAAAGGTCTGACTCCGGAATTTCCATACTTTCCGTATCAGTACTACCGACACCTCTACCAGCGCGTACTGAAAGTCGCTGGTTCAAAGCTTGCCTGTTGCAATGCAAATTTGAAATATCTCAATTTTATATACCTAACACGTTGAAATGTAAAAAATTGTTAATACCAACTGAAAAGATTTTGTTAAATTTAATGATTTAAATTATATCTCAGTTTGATATTGACCAGAAATATTATTTTATTCTCTTGTTTTCATTCTTCTTTATCTTTCTCAAGTGCTTCCTCTTCTCACAAATGATTCCTCATCCTCTTCCGCTTCCTCGTCCTCATACCAGCTTCCCCATCAACTGTCCTCGCACGGCCAATGAAAAAGTAAGACAAGTGGCAACCCTAGCGTTTAACTATGAGAAGCGCGAGCGTCCGCATGCCTGTCACTCTTGACAGCTTTCGCAACGCACAATTTGCTTCTAAACACATTGAGATGTGACTGCTAAATGTGACCGTTAAATGTGTTACATCATTCAGTACCACTTAAACTGTCAATACTGGCTGTAGTGTGGTTACCGTGTTTTGTTATCCTGCAAGATGTGTGGTAATATCGGATTTTAAGGAGGACTAATAAGTTCAAGGGCCTGCCGTGAATTTTTAAACGTCCCTTTCCCACTTACGGCAAATACTGTGTGTGAGAACAGAGCTGAATCACCATATTTAGACAATTTGCCACTCTTGTGGAAATTTCTCGCCAAGTAAACAAGTAACCAATAAACTGTACGACAAGAATCTTGTATAAAAGAAACTGTGTGTATAGTACGTATCGTATTCTCAAAAAATATGTGTTATGTTATAAGATTGCTATCAATATGCACCACGCAAAAAAGTGTAAAACTGGACCAAATTTTGAAAAATATATTAATCGTGTTTTCCTGCTATCAAATTTACACATAAAAATAAGTTGTTCATCGTATTCACCAACGAAATTGCGTGCATTCAAAAATACCCATTTTTCTCACGGCACGCCCTTAAAATGAAATTCGAGCCGTGGAAAGAAGACCTGGTAGACCGGTGCTCACATGGCGAAGAGCTGAAAACAGCGAACTCATGGTGACTGGCTAATTATGAAGAGTAGAAGACCCTTGTGCTAGAGGAAGATGGCATTAAAGAACAATTCAGGCGTTTTATACCAACGGGTTGGTTAAAGTTAAAGAAAGCTTTATTTTATTCCATACAAATTTAGATTGGTAGAATATAAACGCACATTCGAGTTGATTATTAAATAAATTAAAATTGATAGTAAATATTAATGACTAGATTTCCGCCCAGCTGTCTCACCCGCTGCCACTCATTTCCCCGTGTTAATTGTTGTTTTACCGCGGTAAAAAGTGGCCTATGTGTCATTTCGGGTTATTCTCTACCTGTGTTTCAAATTTCATCCAAATCAGTCAAGCCGTTTGTGCGTGAAGGGGTTACAAACATACACACACACAAACTCTCAGATTTATAATATTATAGTACGGATTATAAAAAAATATATGTAATTATTTCAATCCAGTCCGACTCGCACTTGGCTGTTTTTTTTTGATTCGCTGTGTATCTAACGGAATGGTACAATAAATTAAGTAATCTGCTACCTTTTAAATAAACATTTCAAAGTTTTTCCCTTTTGACTTACTAAATCGTAATGACAAAGTATTTTAAGTTATAGCAGGTAAGCTAGCTCTGTCTATATTCAATATTTGCACAAAATATATTTATTCAAAACCGCTTCCAATTTCACCAGACAAAGTTTCATTCTTAAACAGGAACAGATTTCTAATAGCAAACAAATTGCGCTGGATGTTTGTCCTTTGTTTAATTTGAGCGAGCGGTGCGAGCGAAGCGAACTTCAAGATTGAGCGCCTGGGTATAGCGGCACAGAACAATGATGGAGGATCACAGATAGAAGTGCCAGGTTATTATTCATATTAATTTTTAACGGGTTTACACTGCCTCTGTGGTCTAGTCACACCGTTGGTGTCTGATCCAGGGGTCCCAGGTTAGATACACGGGGGTGCTCATTAAGTTGATATTTATCACTTTGTGAATTTGTTCCCAGTTAGATTGGAACATTGCAGGCTTAACAACCTAATGAATAATTACTGTAAGTGGGTAAACCCGTTGTAATTAAATTAAATTGTCCGTAAGAATAATGGTTCCTAACTTTGGAGGGCACGTTAAGCCGTCGGTCCCAGTTGTTGTCTTTGACTACTTTGACGGCGGTCGTTTCATAGGTAAACCATGGCAGGGCCTACTTGCCTACATGGCAGGGCCTACTACTTGTGGTAGGCGGTATAAAAACTCTCTACTACTTTTGCTAAATAACGACTACCTATTGTATAGGTAAGTAATAGGTACTTCTTATCAATTGAACTCGGTAATAGCAGATTTTTTATATAGAGTATACGTACAAAAGTGACAAGTATAAGCATGGGAATTAATGGGAATGCCGTCGTCCTTTGGCAATTAGGAGAAAGTCGATCGACCTGCCATTTCTACTTGATGTATTTCTTCTTCTTCTTCTGTACATTTCCAAAATACCTACTCCGAAATCATTTGTGCCTATTAGAAGATGTTTAACTTAGGAAACGTAGGCGAGTGAATAATTAAAGCAACTGGAACAGTATTTCTTCAATAACTTTGAGGGTCCTAACATTGATGGAAATTTAAGCCTGGCTGATCTTTAAGGGTGCAGACATACTAGGTTTATGTGATTCGAGGTTGTCACGTGATTTTTTGTTAAAGGCACACTTGCCACACACTATGCGACGCCACGGATCTGCCTCCTCAGTGATAAATACATACTGGGCTTACATGATTTATGATGATAACACACCGAAACACATATGCTACGATCGTTGGAGTATACACTGCACACGTTTTAGCATGCACTCTGACGTGGCAACTCACTCGACTAGGATATGGTTGCTTTAGTGATATCACCCAAGATTAACCTAACCTAACCTACCTTTAAATGAGCAATTTTTGTATCTTGTATATATAATCAGGGTCTCGAAAACGGCTCCAACTGAGAGTTTCGGTGGAGATAAATGGATGTAGTTACGTCAACGAGGTCAAATTAAACTTTTCAAAAGGCATCGTTTCATTCATTTTATGTACCTTAGTTGTTTAAAAATGAGTAAAAAATCTACCAACGAATCTCGGTCAAACGGGTACGGTGCATCTAAATAATGATCGTTCATACTATTTCAATACCAGTCTATAGCTGGGCATAGATCTTCCATGAAAGTAATGTCTTCTAACGAACGTCATCTGACGAATCGGCCTAGTGTGTTTGCACCCTAAATATTTCATTTAGAATGACTTCAAAGAGGATTGACATAGGAACATTTTGTGTATTACATGTAGTATGTCATTAGGAGAATTAGCTTGCCGTCAAAGGGTTAATAATGTCCCTTGAACCATGGCAGGTAACCTAAATTAGGAAGGGTTAAGGTATTATAAATTAACTCAACCCAAGGTACGTAAAATAGGCCTTTAAAATGTTATGATACGAGAAGAAGATACGAGTATAAATTATAATCCCAAAAAAACATAAATGTAAAAATAGATAGCTAATTCATATACCTACCAAAGGAGTTTAAAACCAAAGTACAGCCAAGTTTATTATAAGCTTACATTATATATAACCACATAAAATAATTTGCGGCCGAGTGAAGCCGGCTTAGAATAGCATTACCCCATTTATTTACCGCGGGTGCCATAAGAGCCGCCTTGGGGGCTCTAGGGTATCATGTGCATTACAATTATTGGCAACAAGCTGACAATCTGTCATTGATTTCTGATTCATTTGATGATTGACTGTCAATGGTTTTTCTTAAACAGCTCTCAAATAGTTGTTAGATATTGGCGATAGCGACTGTATTTTACGACCATTAACACTCTGCCTACCCCGCAAGGGAATGAGGCGAGATATGTGTATGCATGTAATAACGCCCTGTGATGCCGGCTTATAATGGCATCGCCCCATATCTTTCCCTTGGGTTTCGTAAGAGGCGACTAAGGGACTCGAGGGCAATATTAAGTGTATTGCAATTTTAGGCGATGGGCTGACAACCTGTCACTATGGTGATATATTATTTTCTGAATGACCTTCAAATGTTTGTCAGGCGAAGCGTAAATATCCGTTTTTAATGGCCGTTTGTGCTTTGCCTAAACCGCAAGGGATATACGTGTGATGTATATATGTAATAGCAACTTCAATAAGTAACTACACTTCAATCATTTAAATATCTTAACGTACGTGCTTTTATTCCAACCTAAAAATAACATACTAGAGTCAAATTGAATCATTTGTCAACTACTCTACACATAATTAGCTAAAATAAATAACACATGCTCGTTTTCACATTAATCTTGGCCGTGTATTTGTTTATGTGACAGTTTGACAGGGGGCGGCGCGTGCGCGGATTATTTGGCAACTGGATGTGTCATTCATGTTTCGATCTTTTGTAACTTGTTATTAATCTGTCGGTAATTTGTCTCGTAACTTACACGTGAAATTATTGACCGACTTCAAAAAAATAAGAGGTTCTTAAGTCTTCGGGAAGTATTATTTTATTGCTGTTTTGTTGGATGTAAACCATGATAGAGGCTTACTAATAATGGTTTAAAAACACTAAAAGTAGGGTTCACCGGATCGTTCGTCAACTCAGTGTCCCATTCAAAAAAAGAAAAGGTAGAAGGTGTGTTCATTGATTATTTAAAGATGTTTTGACCAATATTAAAAATGTTTTTTATGTTCATCACATCAGCTTATATTCTCAAGATCACCTCAACCAAGGACCATCCTCAACTCACAAAGTCACGTCAGGATTTAATCATTTATCAAAAATACAGAACAATTGATGTCGGTTCTAATCGTTTTTAACGTTCAATATTCATGTGATCTTTTGTAAATTGTTATAATGATAGCAATTTTTTTATGTGGCAGCTAAAGAGTGGGCGGCGCGTACGCAGTTACTTTAGTAATTATATATGCGTCATGTTATATATGAATAAGAAAAAGTAAACTTTCCTATGAAAAGTCTTATTTCTCGTCGCGTGTGTCTCGGTGAGAACTGGCCCCTCTGTTAACAATGCAGTACAAATAGAGAAAAAAAATGAAAACTACACTAAAGGACAAAAGATGGTTTTTAGGGATTATTAGTACAGTCGAAATCTGTATATGCGTCCGTCTATGTGCCTGACTCGATGAGAAATTTCAAAGAAAATATCCTGTCTTTCTTAATTTTTCGGCGGTTCACTTACTTGTCGTCCGTTATTCCGTTTTTTAAACTCAAAACAAACCCATCGTAGCCGTATTTGTATGGGAATAAGATTGGGATTCGCAGTTCCTTTCTTTTGACAGACGCATGCGTTACGTTGCGTTCGAAAAACGGAACGACGGACATCAAGTGAGAGAACCACCTTAGCAATTAATTTTATTAACTTATTTTTACACCTGTGTTCCATACAACAAGAATATGAGGTTCAATCCATATTTGTTAATACTACTAACGAAAGCGTACTTATAATTTTGGAACAAAACAAAAAACGTACTTTACAATCAAGGTAGCAAGTTAGTCACCAGGGTTGTATCATTTATAATGTATAAGAAAATTTATTCATGTATTGAACATTTATAATAAAGTTGTGAACGGCCTCGACAGTGGTGCCACTTCACAAAAAATACAAATATTTTTATACAAACTATCTATCAGAATGTCCATTGCTCAAATTTGTACATACATATACATACATTTATATGTCACGCCTTTATCTCCTCAATGAAATATTCGCTGTATTTAGAAATATGGCAATTAATATCAAAAGTGGCCGTGTTTAGGCGCTTTTTGTCATAACTTTAATTACAGCGAATATTTTATTGAATTTGCAGGTTCTTATTTTAATCAAGGATAATACTATAAACTTGAGCAACGGACATTATGTTAGATTGTTTGTAAAAGACAAAATATTGTTTTCTGTAGAGTGGCGCCACTGTCGAGGCTTTTCACGACTTCACTCGCCTTAAGTGGTAAAGTGTAGAAAGATTGAAAATAATCTAACTTTAGGGGAGAAATAAGTTGATACCTCTTTAATGGACTGAAAATGTTCATTGCAATCGGAGATGCGGATTTTATTTGTTTAGAAGTGAAATAAGAGTTTAATTTGTACGAAGAATAAATAAATCCCAGCAAATTTTTACACCAAAATTATTTTTTCTTTTTAGTTTTATAGTCAGCGAATGTCAGGATTACGACACAATACTTTTGAACTTTTTTTGGGAATGTACACGAAACAAGGTCTATTTAAATTAGTTTTTCAAGGATTATTTTGTCCCGACTTCTCTGGAAAAGGCACCCAAATATTTAATATTAAAAATTCTACAAAGCTGTGTTTTATAACAGGAATTTGTTTCATTTTGAAGGCAGGGAAAGCTACCCGACCGATTTTATATCAAAATCATAGTGTTTTATGAGATTCCTGCAAATGCTTCCATGATGTACTTACTGTTGAATGTTTAGGTCCCAAGTTTTATATTTTTCTTTTTAAGACTGGACTCTTTGCTTTTCGCCCCGGGGCTTTGAAAACTGCACCTAACTTGTTGGTGGGGGAGCAGGAGCTCAACCGGAGAAGTTTGTGTGGTTGTTCAAACAACCAGCCCAATCGCGCCCTTGAGGCTCTGGACTTAGGAATTGTTCTGCGAAAAACGGATTGGACTGAAGATTCAGTAGATACCCGGCACGTGTTGGTAGTTCAAAAAATGGGGAATAAGTGCGAGACTAGGTCCATAGTTTGATTTTCTCACACAGAGTGTTGATATTCTATCAGTTTCCAGTTTGATTATGATTATTGACATTGCAGGCTAAATTCTGGTTGTTCATGAAACTGGTACAAACTTCTGGAGGATTGTAGTTATCTATAACTACTTAGGTAGCTGTCGATACACAAACGAGAGGTGACAGCGCAAGAAATTCTCCTGCTCTGTGCACAAACGTGTCACCGTGTCAGAGGCTTACAAGTATCCGTAAGTGGTTTGGAAACTCAAACAACAGGGATTATTGGGTCTCCAGACAATACGCGTAGATATACAAGTGTTAAAAAACTGCAAATATTTCAATGGATGAACGAACCCAAGAAACTGAACAACTTTCCCCAAGGAAAATAGGTTGAAAAATTTAGAAAAAAGATTAACTTTCATACAAATCCAGAAGGTCGGCTGGAATATATTTTTGTATGGGAGGTATTTTTTTTATATTTCATTTTCGTGGACTGGTTCACCTCTTTAATTATTTGCAGCTTATATTGTTACATCCTGTAAAGATATATAGCATGATTTTCGTTTCCTAAAACAGGTTCATTGACCGAATAAACCATTTCTTTGTCCTTTAGGTATAACATCGTTTCTGAGTCACAGTACATGTTTGAAGATCGACATTACGAAACCATTTTAATCAAGATTGCAATTCATCCCAATCATTTAGAGCACCTTAGCGTTTGGAATCAATTATTGTGTCAATAAGTCTATTGATAGAACACCTGTATTTATCTAGGGCTGCCACAACCAAGGTAGTAGTTCACAATCGTTAAGAGTAATTTTTTTACGTGAATATTTTCAAAAATATAGGCTTTTAAAAGCTTTATCCACAGTAAAAAAAGAAGCATTTACTAAGCGACTCCAAAGTGAGTACCGCCATCTACAGGTGAACAAATAACGTTTACAATATACCTATGACTTACAGATATTTGATTCTTAAATCTAAAGATCTTAAATACCACGAAGATTTGGATTTAGATTTTCAGACATATAAAATACAAAAAAGAAACAAAGATGAGTCTTTTAAAAGAGCAGAATATGTATTGGCTCAACACTGCATTTAAGAATAACATAAATCTTATCTTAAATTAGGATATCAATAGTACCTTCAAAATTACTAATAATTTGGCAGTATTATTAATATTTAATTAAAATCCATTTTAGCGCCAGCAGCGTCGCACTTGCACGGCCGACGCTGTTCCTTTCTTTCTCGTAAAACATTACATTAGTGCCGTCTTCTTATTTTTTTTGGATTTAGTCCGGCGGCCCCGTTGCTCTTGCTGTCTATAATTTCTTAGAGAGAGAGAGAGAGTTACACAATAGTAAAAACTCTGACACCAGGGTTCATTGGGTCGTTCGTCACCTCGGTATCACACATTAAGAGCCACAACAGTCCACTGCTGGACATGGGCCTTCTCCTATTTGGGGGTATTGCCATGCTCACCATGCTTCGCATACGGATTGGCGAGCACAGGGGAGACATTGCTTTACAAGGAACGCTGCTGCCCATTCCCTGGATGAATTTATCCCTCAATCGCTTTTTACGACACCCTCGGGTAGTATCGGGGTGATGCTATTCTAAGCCAGCATCACAGCCGGTTTTACACATGTGATGAAGAAATCGCTCTATCCACTGCCAACCCTAGTCTATGTTAGGGTATTGGCGGTCGTACTCGACCACGCTGGCGCAGTGCCAGCCAATCTTTTAGTTTTCGCCACGCCTTCGACACGGTCTGCGCTGAATCGACAGGAGCAATGGCTTAGAAATTGCTATTTGACAAATTGTTAGGACCATCAATAGGTTTGTCGTGTGATGGCGGCTTAGAATAGCATCAGCCCATTTCTTTTCTGCATGTGTCGTAAGAAACGACTAAGGGATTTGATGGTTTTATGTGTGTTTCAATATTAGGTAAGGCTGACAACCTGTCACTATAGTATTATCACATGATTTTTCTGAACCGGCCCTCAATTATTATCAGACGTGCCGACAACGACCGTATTGTTACGGCCGTTGACACTTTGCCTGCCTCGCAAGGGATAAATCCATAATGTGGTCATCATAATAAATGACCTGGGTTAGACTTTCAAGTCCGGTCAGGTCTAGGGTCAGCGAGAAGAGTTATCAACGGAGAAAACTCACCTAAGATTTTTTCCTAGAAATCTAAGGTACTTCATTAAGTATTTTATAGAGGTATATTTAATTTCAGATATTTGTGTTAAGTTCCTATGTATAATATGTATTTATTTACAAAAAAGTGTATTAGTTTTAATATCAGCTATCTAGTTCCCATAATACAAGCTTTGCTTAGTTTGGGACCAGATGGCGCTGTGTGAATGGTCATGGATATTTATTTATAGGTTTTTATTTTTTAATACAATTTTTATTATATTGTATGGTTGGATGTGTATTGCGGTTTTAGGCGATGGGCTGACAACCTGTCACTATAGTAATACACAGTTATCTGATTGACCCTCAAGCTTTTGTTAGACGTGGTGTTAATGTCCGTTTTACGGCCGTTAACGCTCTGCCTACCCCGTAAGGGATATGGGCGTGATTTATGTATGTATGTATGTATTTATTATATCGTTTTTAATTAAATCCCAAAGCGGTGTTAGTTCTCAAATCTTCGGTATCTTAGTTGTTAAATGTAAGAATAAATGTTCATCCATTACCTACTCAATGACGCCTGGACCGACTTCGAAAAATCTTCTATTTTCTGTTTCGAAGCGTACACACCCTCAGATGGTGCCATAGTCACCAGGTCTGGATCTTATGAGGTTCTGAAAAAATTCAGCGAACATTTCTAAATTCCACAGGCACAATACATTTACATAAAACCTTGGGAGTGTAAACAAAAAACTAAATTATATAGGGTGAAATTTGACTAGTGACCAATAGCGAAATCTCAAGACGGGTTGGTAATAAGGAATAACTTTTCCTAGGGAATATAGCCCGAAATATCAGTAAAATATATTCAGTTTCCATAGTAACTCAAATCAGCTAATCAGCAATTTTGTATGAGACACGGGTATGAGACGTCTAAATTATTGTTCCGTATTTCGGCGTATGTTCCTTGGGGAAAGTCGTTCCTTATCACCAGCCTGTCTCGAGTTTTCGCTATCAGTCACTAGTAAAATTTCACCCTAGATAGTGTAATCATAATCAAAATCATTTATAACCAACAATGTGTCATTGCAGCTGCAGAGAACTGCGTTGATTGCAATGTTGATTGAAATACAGATTAATATGGATGATATATGTAGTTAATTATAGATTGACACACGCGATAGTAATAGTTGAGGTCGCATTAATGCCATGTACCTACTCGTAATATGATACATACATATTGTATCACGCCTTGCGGGGTAGACAGAGCGTAAATAGCTGTAATCAACGGACTTTTACGCCAGACAAACGTCATCGTATCGTCATAGTGACTAGTGTATCGCCTAAAATTGCAATTCACATGAGATGAGAACTTCAAGTTCCTTAATCACCTCATACGACACCCACAGGAAAGATATATGGTGATGCTATTCTAAGCCAGCATCAAACGGCATGTTATAGAGATAATAAATATCATTATTTCACAATATGGGTAGGTACATAACTCTTTTATTTTTTTGTTTTATATTACACTAAGCTTAAATAAAAAACTGGACTATTCTTACACTGACAGCACCTCGAGTAACCCATTTATAAGAAGCAGGTTTCATCTCAGGTTACTTGTGCACTGCGCTCGCCAATCCGGCTGCCAAGCGTGATGAGCATGGCTGTGGGTATGTCTGGACTGCAGATAGGAAATACCGCGGATATCAGAGTTTCACGTGACTATTATTCATTGCTCTAGAAAGTCTGGACGTCTGGATGCTTAGACTATTTTGGCAAGGCCACTGATTGTTGCGACAACGAATCACGATTTTATAGGGTACAATGCACTTTTCACGGCCACATGTAAATTTTCTAATGAAGCTATGTTTGATTATTTAGATGATTTGATGATTCATGAACCAATGTGGCGTAGTGGTAGTGCGACTGCCTGCGACGCAAAGGTTGCGGATTCGATTCTCGGTGGGGCACTCACAATAGGTGATGTTTATCACTTTGTGAATTTGTTCCCAGTCTGGTTAGGACATTGCAATCTGAACTACCTAATTGTCTGAAAAGGAAGAAGGTTCCGTGTTTCGGAGGGCACGTTAAGCCGTCGGTTCCGGTTGCTGTCTATGATTACTTAGACGGCGGTCGTTGACAACCATATCGGAAGCCTACTACTAGTAATAGGCGGTTGAAAAAAACTCTGACACCAGGGTTCATCGGGTCGATGGACGACTCGGTGTCCCACACGAAAAGAAGAAGAAGAAAAAGTTGAGTTTGGATGTTGAGCAAATTGTACATACATGCATTTATTACGCCTTTATCCCTTGCGCGGTAGGCAGAGCGCAACAGCCGTAAAATACGGTCGCTATCGCTACGTCTGTCAAATACTTGAGTGACGTTTCTGGTAAATCTGTATCACTACAGTGACAGGTTGTTAGTCTGTTGCCTAAAATGGTTATACTCTCGAGTCCCTTAGTCGCCTCTTACGAGACTCGTGGATTGAAATGGCGTAATGCTATTCTAAGCCGGCATCACACGGAATAGTAGTATTATGTAACTTTCATATAATGGGGGCCAGTGCGAGTGTCTGTTTATCACACGAGGCGTAGCCAAGTGTGAAAATATTTTGACACGAGCTGATTTTACTACACTCTCCAAAAAAACAGTCATACCCTTTTCTAAACGTCCGCACCGGCGACTGCAAGGCCCTATCCTATACAAGGTCAAATTTAATACGAGAACGTAATATGGCTTAACATGATTTTTTTTTTAATTCTATACTTCAGCAGTTGTTTAGATGTCGAGTCAGCTGAACAACATGTGAAGAACATCGGTTCAACAACTAAACAACATCTTAACAACAACCGAACAATTACCGTACAACACCAACTGACAGGTGCGGCGGTAGATTGTGATTTGAGTATTGGCAAAAAGAACTTCGTTACATTTCTCAACTTTATCAAAGTAAGAGTTTTTATTAAACTGTAATTTCTATAGGCAGAATGCAACTGTTTTCGAGTTCATAATTCGAACATTTTGAGAAGAGTGTAGATAAAATAATATAATACAGTGATAAGTTTTAGGTCTTTCTTTACCAAAATTCTGCTCTCTATACGTTGATTTACCAAATTCCTTAGGGAAAGGGGATCAAATGACTGAAACCTTTCCATGAATTTCATTAAGGGCTAAATTAATTAAATTTGGGTCTTCACTGTTGCTAATTCCCTAAAATAAAGTAAAAACTTTACCAAGAGGAAAGTTAGATCGTAAATTATCATTTTGTGGCCGTGTGATGGCAGCTTAGAATAGCATCACCCAACTTCAATTTAAGGATACAGTATCAAATGTGATTGTTAGGAGATAGAACCCTTAAAAGTTCCAAGTGCCATCAATCAACACAACTTTTCAATTTTGGAACATGAAAATAACAAAACAACTTATTTCGTGCCTTGTTATTTCTTTTAATGTTCCATCGTCAACATATAAGTTTTAAGGATTACATTTGTTTTTAGTACTTTTATTATTATTTGTTTTTGTTCAATTAAAAATGTCTTGTTGTCATTATAGTTACCAAAAAAAGGGGCAACAACGTCCCCTGTAATTTTTGCTGCATGTGATACGCTCGCCTGTCAATCGTGAAAATCAAACGAAAAATACTTTTAAAATCGGTTTTGTAGTTTCAGACACTTTCCATTTCATACAAACTAATCTTTTCCTTTTTAATGACGTGTGATATTGTCAAGTGTAATATCAGCTGTAAGCCAACTCAGCAAAAATATACAGAACCCAGTTGAAAGAAAACCTCGTCCCCTATCCACTTGTAAAGGTCAGCAGCAAGTCAATAAGTTTGAAAAGAGTCACTTCTTTTGAGATTGTGAAAGCGTTCACTTCGGCTGATGTCTGAATTTCGCTTTTCGTTGCTAAAAGATTTAGTTATTTTGTGTGAGGTGAAATTGTAATGGTGATCGATTTAAGAAAAACTAGGAATGGGTTGGCGCTGTAGAGAAGAGGCCTATACCCTGCAGTGAGTGGATGTGGGCTGAGGATGATGATGATTATGAAAAATGGGTTATTACTAATAAATTAGTTTCTCTAAGGAACAACATCAGTTCACTGCTGGGTTCCCCTTTTAAAGTTTTTGCTTTACTCTCCAAGCTTGGCAGACGAATTCACAAGCAAGGTAATATAGTGTTTTACAGGGAATGCTGCAGTCCATTCCCTAGATTATCCCTAAGTCACGTTTTACGACACCCAAGTGGGGTGATGGTGTTCTTAGCCGGCATCTTACGGCTTTATGGATCAAAGGCGATATATTTTAAGGTATATTTCCGAAGGGTGATGATTGTATCATTTACCCTACTCGTCTAAACTATTCAAATTTAATGGACAATCAAACACATATTACGTCCGCCTATTTCTTGATTGATGAAGATCAATTATATGTCTTCTTTGACACCTTCATTCATACTTCCATCATGACTTGATGGTCAGGTGGTTTCAAACTTCAAAAATATCCACATAAAGGCGGGTTGTTTATGCAGAGGTGCAAAAAAGCCACGACCTGTCCTAATGCTAATCTTTCTTCTTTTTCGTGTGGAACATCGAGTCGAGAAACGATTCGATGAACCCTGGTGTTAGTGATTTTCAACCACCTACTACTACTTTTAGGCATTTGACATAGTTGATTAACGACCGCCGTCTAAGTAATCATAGATAGCAACTGGGACCGACGGCAGTATTATTATCTATTCTTATGCCGACGGCTTAACGTGCCCTCGGAACTATCTTTCTTACAGACGATCAGGTGCTTCAGCCTGCAATGTCTTAACCAGACTGGAAACATATTCACAAAGTAATATCAACTGTGTGCCCCGCCGGTAATCAAACCCGGAACCTTTGGGCTGCAGGCAGTCGTACAACGACTGCGCCACATCGGCACTAATGATAATAAAAATACTTCTTTCCAAGAATAAGAAATTACGAAAGAAAAGTTAGGTCTCCCTTTCCGAATTTATGTACAAACCAATTTTGATACGCCATATTGGACTTGTTTAAGGTGGTACGCCCACTTGTCGTCCGTCACTGCGATTTTTAAACGCACCGTCACGCATGCGGCATGCGTCTATCAGACGACGACATGACAGGAAATTCAAACAAGGATTTGGAAGATGGGTTTACTCTTGACTCTAGTCGAGGTCATAGGACAGAGACAGAGTCTAAGATGGAGCGAGCTCACCCAGAAGAAGCCTGTGCACTCTTACTTTGAAGAGATTAGGGTTGTATGCGTTTGGAAACACAGACGCAGGTAGTGAGGTAGGTAGACGCTACGTTATGTTATGCACCGTAGCCGTATTTGTATGGGAGTAAGATCGGAATTCGCAATTTCTTTTTGTCTGACTGACGCAAGCATTACAGTGCGTCAAAAAATAGGGCAGCGATGGACAAGTGGGTAAAGTAGAACGGTATATGTCTGCATTCAAAATTATTAATTAATTTTAATTTTGAATTAAACTGACTGAGAATATTCAATTAAGTTATGAAATTAATAAAAAGATGAAAGTCATTAATTAGAGCTTACTGTTTTTATTTAAAATGTCAGTGCCGGATTCAGGGTGAGGTTTCAATTTTTTTATCAAACCCGATGGCCTGCTTTATCAAACTGAACCCTTATTGTATGCACAGCGCATTATACCGTATAAAAAGAATTAAAATGCAAAATTTTACATACATACACGCCTATAATCCTTTGCGGGGTAGGCAGAGTGCAAACAGCCGCGAAAAACGTACATTTACGCCACGTCTGACAAATATTTGAGGGACATACGGAAAATTGTGCATCGCTATAGCGATTGGTTGTCAGCCCATCGCCTATAATTGCAATACACACCCTCGAGTCCCTTAGTCGCCTCTTACGACTCCCAAGGGTAAGAATTGGGGTGATGCTATTCTAAACCGGCATTATACGCCATATACTAAATTTTACAATGGGAAAATGATTATGACTGAGTAGAAGACCGCTGATTTAAATTCATATGTGAGCAACATATGAATTTAAAGCCAGCTTCAAACCAAAGGAGCCATTTTACTGGAATGCTGATAGCTAATATCTGGATTACTAATTTGATGATTTCCTGTGTGATATTGGCTTAGAATAGCATCTACTAAGGGACTCGAGGAGTATATGTGAATTGAAATTTTGGGCAATGGGCTAACAACCTGTCACTATAGCGATACACTATTTTCTGAATGACTCTCAAATGTATGTTAGACGTGGAATAAATGTTAGCTTTTCTACGACCACTCGTCCACTTCTGTTTACACTTTGCCTACCCCGCAAGTGATATGTTATGTAATTTCTCAATTGGCCAGCACCTCCACTGAAAACTAATATAATAAATAACAAACTAGAGCAACTGCTGTGTTCCTCAATATATGATTCTGTTGCTGATTTCAAAACAAAGGCAGGTGTCATTTCTGTGTATCTTGAATTCTAATCGCTAATATGAAACCAATATCAATTCCACATACCTACTGGACCATCCTCCACGCATATTTCACAAATGTTCGCTAGCATCTCCTGTGAAATCATATGATAATGAATAGAGACTGGATATAATCCGGTTTGGCATATTTAAGCAAATTTCATCGCAAATAGCATATTTTCTCTTCTTCTTCTTCTTCTATGTCGGTGCACTCTTAGCAAAGTGGTCGTGGTCATTATTGGTGGCACGCTTCACCAGTCGTCGCCATTCATTCCTGGTGGCTGTTATTCTCTAAAACATTGTTATGGTGCATATCATTGCCATATTTTCAATATATTTCGAGCACATCGCGCCATTTTTTGCTCTCCCTCCTGTCTATTATGCACGCTTTGCTTAAATTGTTTTCTATGTTGGCGAATCGCTCATTGATCTATCAAAATTTGTAACCGGGCCTTGCCTCTTGTTAAAAATAAACTGTATCGTCATGATTTACTGCACTATCCTGGATCATTTACATACGGCGATAATATTCAACATGTCAAGTTTTTGAGAAAAATTTAAATAATTTTGTATTTTTTACCTTAAACTTGTAATATGATCTTGCATATTTTTTCAGCCAGTCATGACCTATAGAGCCGTAACGTGGAACCTGACAGTAAAACTGGCCCACCGGCTACATTTTACTCAGCGATCTATGGAAAAGCTATGCTCGGTATCTCTATAATTGATGAATTCGGAATGAGACGATCCGCAAAAACGTACATAGTCAGGAAGTGTAGCAAACTGAAGTAACTGTGCGTTGGGTACATCAGTCGTAAAACCGACGGCCAGATGGGCCGATGACTTAAAAATGGCGGCTGGTAGCAAGATCGTGCCCTATGGCGTACCCTGAGGGAGGCTAACGTCCATTAGTGGACTGCAATATGTATGTTTTTACTGTTGTCGTGCATATTTCAGCCATTTGCATGCATATTTGCATGCATATATCACTATTTTATGTTGCATATAATCCAGTCTCTAATAATGACTGAGTAAAGCAACCGCTGTGTTGCTCACATCTTCTTAATGGCTCGTCTGAAGTTCGAGCATGTTGTATCTATCCTCAAATTTTCTGCAGACACTGGTTAAGAAAACTGTAAGTTACTATTAGAGGAATTTCGCCGACCTATATTCAAATCTACAAGATGTTTTGCCAGCGTCTCAAAATGACATTTGTGTTTACTTGTTAGCTATTTATCAAAATTTAATTTGTCTTACATTTTTAATTTTGATAGTATTGTTTTAAACAGTACCTAAATGACTCATGAAGGATAATATGAATTTTAGAAAATCCACATATCCGAATTTTTTGGATGATCGCTACGCAGGCAACCACGCGTTGGTCAGCTATAAGCTAATTTCAACCGTATGATTGTTTCAGGCATATTTTATTTTATTTTTAAAAGTTTAGTACGGATAGTACAGCTTCTGTCACTATCTTGACCACTAGTTCTGTGATCTTGATTCTGGTATGCCAAGCACAGCGTTGCCCCCGCTGCCCCTGTGCTGTTTTCTCTACTGTAATCTTTCTCACTCACTCTGTCTCTATCTTCTATCATGTGGAAGAGCGAGTCAACACTTGATCATCCCTGATGTCTCTAGTTTTACTTCATCGAAATTGTGGTCGTTAACTGAAGTGTTCTTGTATCGAACGCGTAAGAGATTCAACTTTAGTTGTATTTGTTAGAGTACGAAGATAGATGTTTCCAATTTCCTTAAAGCACTCTTGGCCTGAATGAACTAACAGCATAAGTAGAGAGGTACAGTCGAATACTTTCCACTTTGAATTACAAAACTAGACTCTAACCCTATGCAATAAAGTCGCCCGTTAAATTTGCTGCCAATATATTGCTATTGACTGTAAGACTAAGTAAAGAAACAGTTATTTGTAGGAAGCACTGACTAGAAGTGATAGTTAATTAGATTTCTAATTTTAAATTAAGAACGATAGCTTATAGTGTCCTAGAGCTTATTAGTTCTCCTGAAATAGGACATTATTTTCCTGATAAATTACTATAATAATAAAAGACATAAAATGTGTAATTGTCCTTGCAAGCACTGTAGGTATAATAATGGCAGGTTAGTTTTTGGCTTTTGCGTGTGACTGAAATAAATGACGGAAAGTAACAGTTAATAGGTATATTGCAAATAAGTAGCAAATAATTAAGGTATTTCTTTGTATTATAGTGGTTTTTAAGCCTGAGTAATTTAATTTTCCCTTACAAAGGTCATTTAAGGTCCTTTGGTTCTAACCCGAAAGCAAAAACGGAAAATTATTTGAAAATCTAAACCTGAAAAAGAATGAATGTTGTACAGAAGCCTACCCTGGGGTTAGACATAATTAGGGTCTAATTGCGAGGTCAATTTTACAGCATGTTTTATTTGAGAGCTATTAATCAGACGGTTTATATTACCTTCAAAGGGAAACAAAATGTTGTTGGGATTATGCTTGATTCTAAGAAATAAAAGACTAATGTGACTAATAGTTCTACGAAAGAATATGTTCAAAATGTACAGGTATACGTTTAAGGTACTCACTCGGAATATGAGCTCTTGAGTAATAAATTACTTTAAAAAAAATATATATTGCACTGATATTACACACGATAAAAAGTTAAGTTAATAAAACATACTAAGATATAGCTACAAAGAGCTAAACATGTCACTTTTCAGCATGTATGCATTTTTTTATTATAATAACTCTGACACCAGGTTTGATCGGGTGGTTCGTTGAGTCGTTGTCCCATACAAAAAGAAGAAGAAGACTAAAATAATGATATCATATTATTAGAATGTACCTAATTGGTTAAGTAGGTACATTTAACGAAATCACTTATTCACTACGCAGACTATGAAATAACTTAAAGAGGCAGACATAAATTTAACATCAGTTTTTGTTGAAAAAAGATTTGATATTTTATGTTCATTTTCGCTTTGACACTCGACTCGAGTTAATTTTTTCTAGTCGTGCGCCAGCCCTTAGGCGACAAGTTTAGACGTATGTCGCCTACGCCTACTAACCAGTGGCAGCCCTTCCATAGACGCTCTTGCCAACCTTTGCGAATACTTCAATGATCGACAGTTCCCGCCCACGTCCATCTAAATCAGTATAATTGAGATCAGTCTTGTCTCAGAGGCCATATTGAGTGATCATCAAGGGGTGAACTCATCAAGGGGTGGGCCCTTATCGGATCTGGGACCATTGTTTAAGGTTAGTGGCATAGTGGCACAGTTGCGGTTATTTCGGTGTGTCCCGGTTAAAAGGTCAAATCGTTGTCACCAGGTGTGCTAGTGTCCTCGAAAGTTCGAGATTGAGTGATTGGTTTGTCACAGGTGCTTTTTAAATTGGTAAAGTTAGAAGCCTGACGGTGTAACTTCCCGTGATTTTTTTAAATATATTTTAATTACCTACAACTTATTGCCTACTTAAATTTTGATCTAAAAAGTACCTATCGAGACAAATTTTTCTTAATTCAATAAATACACTGAAGATATTTTACAACTTCAATAATTTTTTACTCAATATTAACCGGCTTATGTTTATGCGCTTATAATTATAAGTTTACTTAAATACAAGTAAAGTTCCTTTAGTAAAGGTTATACAATTTGCTGATGCACCCTGTAGAAGTAATAATATAAATACTGGAAGCAGGGTTCAGGTTTATTGTTTCACTTCGGCTAAAAACTATGAAATTCAGCTCAAAGTTGAATTTCCATGTTTTTGTCATTCGCGGAATTCTGAAAGGAAGAATTTAATATACTGATGTGATAAATTGGACACGCGAGATTAATTCTTTTGTCTCATATAAAATGTAAATTCGATAAATTTTGGACAAAGACTCAAAGAGATTCCGCGATTTAAACGTTTTAGTAATTTTTCCGAGCAATCGGATAGTAGTTTTTTTGTGTCCTTAATTTCTACTCTAAAATCTAATGATTTAAAAATGTCTTATAGGCACGGTATGGATAAGCATACATACAAATAAATTACAATTCATGTACTCCTTCACATGATGAGATAAAATTAAATAAAATTAGAACCTGCAAACTTAATTAAATATTCGCTGTTATTAAAGTAATGGCATAAAGTCCCCAAAAGTGTTATATGTGATTGAAATGCTTGTCTATGAATAAAAATATTTATAAAAACACTTTTTTCAAAGTTTGGGTTCTGTTCTTATATTTGGGTACCATAATGTTTAAAATTATTAGAAATTTTATAAATCAAATATCAAACATAAAATATAAGGGATTTAAACAAATATTTCCAAAATGGTTTTAGTTGAGTTTCTAAAAATTAAGAAGAAAGTTAGTTGAGGCCCTGCTTTCCATAAAAGTTAGCTTCTTTCACTTGCGCTGCGCGCAATAGCATAAAAAATTGCAATAACTGAAAAACTGTAGACATAATATTGAAAAAAATATTTCAATAGATGTGACTTTTTTTTCTATCTACTTAAAATTGACTAATTGTTCTCTTATCTGCAAACCTCCACAATAACATATATATTTTTCAGAATGTTATGTCTGTAAATGTCCAAGTAAAACCGGTTTAAAAATCTTGCCCGCTCGCTATCCCGGCCTTAATTTGTAGGTACTTCTATTTAATTCCTCTTTTTCCTGCTCTCATAAAAAGGAGAAACAAAAATTTATTTTATATGTACAACCAGATTTTATAGGGCAATTAAGAGCTATTGTTTTCAGGAAAGGTCTAAATCAACGTGTTTTTTACATTCAAATAGGAAATTCCTTTTTTTATTAGATCACGAATGACCCAAAAACAAATCATGTTTTATTTTCTTGAAACGTAAGTATTTTATATAGGGTACTATAAATTCAGTGCAAATTTTAAGATGAGTTTTATTCGTGAAACTGAACAACTTTCCACAGGTAACATAGATCGAAATATGAAAAAAATATTGGACCTCTCATACTTTGCTGGAATATTTTGTGAGGGAAGTCCAATTTATTTTTTACTAGATTTCCGCCCAGCGGTTTCACCCGCTGCCATTCATTTTCCCGTGGTAATAGTTGTTTTCCTGCGGTAAAAGTTGCCTATGTATTATTCACGGTTATACTCTACCTGTTTTGAAATTTCATCCAAATCGGTCTAGCCGTTTGAGCGTGAAGAGGTACACACGCACAAAACGCTTCTTCTGGGTGAGCTCGCTCCATCTTAGACTCTGTCTCTGTCCTATGACCTAGACTAGAGTCAAGAGCAAACCCATCACTAATAAAAAAAAAAAAAAAAAACTCTCAGATTTATAAAAAAATTTACGGATATTTCGACCCATTGTGCCTTGGGAAAAATGATCAGTTTCATGCACTGGTTCATTCCTTGAAATATTTGGAGCTAATATTCTTACATCCTTTATTTAATCGTCGATCAAAACCACTTGATTACCCAAATATTACGCGAGTGATTAGAGTCTTACCACGTCCAATACATACATTTATCACGGCTATATCCCTTGCGGGGTAGGCAGAGCGTAAACGTAAAAACTATTATTAACATCTTACAAACATTTGAGGGTCATTCAGAAAATTATGTATCGCTATAGTAACAGTTTGTCAGCCCATCGCCTAAAATTGCAATACACATTTAACCATGAACTCCCTTAGTCGCCTCTTAAGATACCTAGGGAAAAATAATGGGGTGATGTTATTCTAAGCCGACATCACACGGCAACGTCCAATATGAGATCTATTCATGCGTATTGTGTGGTATACTGAGTTGATGAACGACCCTATAAATACTGATGGAATGGAGCCAGGGTCATGTGATGCCGGCTTAGAATAGCATCAACCCAATACTCATACAAACATACATAAATCACGCCTTTATCCCTTACGGGGTAGGCAGAGCGTTAACGGCCATAAAACGGATATGAACACCACGTCTGACAAAAGTTTGAGGGCTAATTAGAAAACGTTTTACACTAAAGTGACAGGTTGTCAGCCTATCGCCTAAAATTGCAATACACGTCTAACCCTCGAGTCCCTTAGTCGCCTCTTACGACAACCATGGGTAAGAAATGGGGTGATGGCATTCTAAGCCGGCATCACACGGCATGCCCAATACTCATGGATGTCGTTAAAAGCGACTGAGGGATTAGTTCGTCCAGGGAATGAGCAGCAGCGTTCCCTGTGAAAGCAATATCTTGCACTGCGCTCGCCAATTGGGTGCCCATGTCCAGCAGTGGACTATTGTGGTTGTAAATGTAATGTACCTCCAGATCCTGAGACAAATTTAGGCCGCTAGATGGGTTAGTATTTTTTTTTATTTCTCATGATGAAATCTCAAGTAATAGTTCTTACTCGTATAAAATTATTTTTATCTAGGGCGGGATGGGAATCAAAAACATTTATAAACAAGTAATAAGAATATTAAAACATCTCTTAATGTAATTTTGATATTTTATGAGACTTTCAAGCACAATGCTTTTAATAAAAATAAATTGTTTATTCAAGATATCTCGTTAGGGAATCTTATCTTGATTTTTGGTTTTTAATATTGCGTCTCTCTTGGTTTTTAAGATACGCGTTAGATATTGGATTTTCTCCACTATGAAGTCAATAATATTTAATAAAGTAATAACTAGCTTAACAGCTTTACCAAAATGAAGCCGTCTAGAAAAAAACATATTATTTTTGCGTATTTGCATGGTTTCGAACGCTTATTCATGTAAATCTTTATGCCGGCTTAGAATAGCATCACCCCATTTCTTTCCCGTGGGTGTCGTAAGAGGCGACAAAGGGACTCGAGGGTGTGTATTGCAATTTTAGGCGATGGGCTGACAACCTGTCACTGTGGCGATGCACAGTTTTCTGAGTGTCCCTCAGGTGTTTGTCGGACGTGGCGTAAATGTTCGTTTTTTGCGGCCATTTGCGCTCTGCCTACCCCGCAGGGGATAAAAGCGTGATATATGTATGTATGTATTATTTAATAAAGTAATAACTAGCTTAACAGCTTTATCAAAATGAAGCCGTCTAGAAAAAAACATATTATTTTTGCGTATTTGCATGGTTTCGAACGCTTATTCATGTAAATCTTTATGCCGGCTTAGAATAGCTTCACCCCATTTCTTTCCCGTGGGTGTCGTAAGAGGCGACAAAGGGACTCGAGGGTGTGTATTGCAATTTTAGGCGATGGGCTGACAACCTGTCACTGTGGCGATGCACAGTTTTCTGAGTGACCCTCAGGTGTTTGTCGGACGTGGCGTAAATGTTCGTTTTTTGCGGCCATTTGCGCTCTGCCTACCCCGCAGGGGATAAAAGCGTGATATATGTATGTATGTATTATTTAATAAAGTAAAAACTAGCTTAATAGCTGTATCAAAATGAAGCCGTCTAGAAAAAAAACATATTTTTTTTGCGTATTTTGCATGGTTTCGATCGCTTATTTATGTAAATCTTTATGCCGTGTGATGCCGGCTTAGAATAGCATCACCCCATTTCTTTCCCGTGGGTATGGTAAGAGGTGATTGAGGGACTCGAGGGTTTAGGCGATGGGCTGACAACCTGTCATTTTAAGGGACTCGAGGGTAACATGTGTATTGCAATTTAGACGATGGGCTGACAACCTGTCACTTTTAGGAACGCGAGGGTAACACGTGTATTGCAATTTAGACGATAGGCCGTCAATGTCTCACTGTGGTGATACTTAACAACCACAAAACTTCTCCGGGTGAGTCAGGTGTAGATTTTAATAGCCCGGGGCTAAAATCATAGGGTCCAAAAAAAATTATAAGTTGGGATATGTGGTGATACACAGTTATCTGAATGACCCTCAATTTTTTGTCAGAAGTCGCGTAAATATCCGTTTTTACGTCCGTTTAAGGTCTGCCCACCCTGCAAGGGATATAGGCGTGATATATGTATGTATTTATGTAAAATTTTAATTTTTTTTAGGACAGCCCCACATAAAGCATGGCGATCGACATGCGCCACACAAACCTCACGCCGGAGGATGCGGCCCTCCTCGCTGGCGAGCTGAAAAAGCCCTCCTGGCAGTCCAGGAATGAGGGCATCCACGAGAGGGTCAGCTTCGAAGATACCATATGGGGTTTCGACCTGGCCGGTGGATCGTATTACAAGACACCTTTGAGGGTTACAGCTGTAAGTACTTATTTAATCTATTGATGAGTTTAAGAAGCCCTCCTGGCAGTTCAGGAATGAGGGCATCCACAAGAGGGTCAGCTTCGAAGATACCATATGGGGTTTCGACCTGGCCGGAGGATCGTATTACTAAATCTATTGGTGACCTAAAGAAACGCTCCTGGTAATCTAATTGAGGAGGAAGAATGACAGCTTTGAAGACACCATATCGTCGCCCGGCAGTGAAAACCTCGTAAAGCACAAATTCATGATTTTTCTTTTATTTTATTTTTGGGAAGAAAAACTCGTAAGGCACATTAACGAGGAACGCGGGTGGGGCTACGATACTGGGAACACATTCTATTGATGAAAATGAGAACCTCGGTATCGATCGATATGCACATTTTGTCGAGTAAAACCTCGCATTTGCTTAGCCGTGTTTAACGTTGTGCTCTAGGATGTTGTGAAAAACACGTAATTACTTTTACAAGTATATTTTATTAAAGTAAGACTATGATAATCTCGCATATGTGGTTGCAAGTTTTTCATTGATACTACCAAACATTAAAAAGCATTGTAATAAATACTTTGCCGAGGTTTTCGTTATTGTATAATTCCATTATCAAACTTAACCTATTAGGTCACCAGAGCGCCGTGTGGTGCGGGCTTAGAATAGCATCAGCCTGTTTGTACCCGTGGGTGTCGTAGAGGCGATCAATCTAGGGAATAATGGGCAGCAGCTTTACCTATGAATGCAATACGCTGCGTTGCGCTACCTAACCAAGGCTAGCCACTTGTGTGTTGTTTCAACTAACTGGGGTCTCTGGGGTGTCGCATAGGCTCCTGAGTCTGCATTTCTTGGGTGAGTAGGTCCACTTTCACACAGAAATGAGGTCAAACCAGTCGGGTGATTCCCTAGTGAGGAAGGCAAAGCTCGTGTCCATCAGCCATCGATAACTTACTAAGATATTCTGTGGTTGTTCCGACGATGGCCTCCTTGAAATGAGGTGGAGAAGCACAGGTTGTTTTGTCCTATAGAAGTAGCGCGGGTGCCAGAAATAAAAGTGAAGGATCCTAACCTAACTATGCGACGGGCAGTAGTGGATATGGACATCTTTAGGTCACGTCAGCAGTGCCCTGTGAAGCCTTATCTGAGTCAAAGTGCCTCCAGCTCGCAAGCAAGCTGCCAGCAGCAAACAGCAAGTGCCTAGCCTTAGGATGAGATGAGATTGATCGCAATTGCTCTTGTTGACGATGCCTAAAGTGTACGGACCTCAGTTAAAGTCTTTATTGATCACTCTGGCCTCTTCTTGGGCGGCTGTTATTTGACTCATTTGTCTTGGATCCCGCTGACGCTTCGGCATCTATCGCTTAGGAATACCGTGAAGAACGACTACTGCATCAAACAGGCTGTTAGTTGGCTCTTGTCGTGGCTGACTCGGTGTTTTCTTGTCCTGAGGGAGCAAGCCTTGTCTACTTCCGTTTCGTCTTCATCGGGTGGATTAGGTTGGGGGGCAGCTGCCAAGATAGAACCAGCGTTTATATTTTTCTGCAGTGCAGCCTCCTTCCTTTCCACATCGATGGGCTTGGTGAGCGGTGTTGTGCTCCCTTGTCAGTTCAGTTCTTCACGACATGATGTGGTGTAGTTGGCGGGATACGCCTCGCCACGTTTAGGAATGTGGTCGGCTGCTTACACGAATTAGAAGCAGTAGGTATGCTGCTTCCTGCACTTTACGCAGGCAAGCTTGCCGTTGCAGTTCCTCTAGAGCAGTGGTGGCATTTGGCTGTGCTGGTCATCCAATCGACGCCATCTCTCAGGACATGCAGAGCGACTAGGTGTCCTCCGCGCACCTTGATTTGACGCAAGCAAGTATAACTTCGTAGGTGGTCAGCAGCTCCATAATTATTTTCTTTAGCAATATGTTGGTAGTTTTTAAGGGTCGTTTTTGGACGTCTGACTCCGGTACCGGTGACTTTCAATGCCGTGAAATGGCGCTGGTATGCTCAAAATATCTTCTCGTTCTTGCCAGGCATTTGAAACCTACCGGTCTATACGGCCTCACGATCCACGCGTATCCGAGGGCCTGCTTGAGCTCTTTTATGTGTTGTATCCAGTTAGATTAAGTTATCGAATCGAAACTTAAACCGCTAGGTAGTCCGCTACAATCAGAGGTGTTTTTTTGTAGCTGATCAGTTTCCCAGGTGTGGAAAATCCTGCTGGGTCTGCTATGACCGCTGAAACCGAGTGGATTCACGGCGGAGGTGTCGGTGAGGTGAAGTGAAGAAGGAGGAAGTTCCTTCCCCGTTTTTGTGAAGGCGCCATGACAGCTGCCCTCTCCTTGAAGGCATTCAGGGCTTCGTGACGTGAAACGGCGCGTTATAGTGCAGCGAGGTCTTCATCATCATCATTGGCCTCACACGTCTGTGGCAGACGATTTATTCAGTGTCTGAGGCAAGACTTTTCAAGAGCGAGGTCTTACTGCTTAGATAATCGACTCACGTTAAAGCTTCGGAGGCAACGAATAAAAAGGAAGCGTCGGTAAGGGTGGTGTGGCAGCAAACGCAACGGTAATCGCTGTAAATCTTATTGTTTTATGTTGTCAAACCTCGTATTTGATAGTACGCCATAACCTAATTAGTACGAATTCCTCGTAACTCCATTTTAATCAATTTTCGCTATTAGAGTGTCTGTGTTTCTACCACCGCTTGAAATATAGTCATATGGTTGTAACAAAACAAAAGAACTTATTTCTTCGGTTCATACAAAAATTTTCACCAGACAGTTTTTACTGTCTCCTGTAAAATTGTTGCTTTTGCCTTTACGTGGTTTTCACTGGCGGGCGACGATATGGAGCTTAGACCTGGCCGGTAGATCGTACTACAAGACTCTTTTGAGTAAGTAATTTTTGAAACTATTGAAAACTTTAATGAATGAGGGCATCCACGAGAGGGTCAGCTTTGGAGACACCATATCAGGCTTTGACCTGGCAGGTGGATCGTATTACAAAACACCTATGAGGGTAACGGCTGTAAGTACTTATTAAATCTATTGATGAGCTAAAGCTTTTTACAACACCCACGAACAGAAGTTAGGGTGATGCAATGGAAAAGATTTTTTTGTACCCTGTAAACCAAAGTTGTAATTTTTTTTAAGGTACTACAAATTATTTACAATTTCTGTAATTTTTTGTATCCCAAAAAATCTACAAATATCAAACATTGTCTTGCAGGGGAGCACGACTTATTCTAAGCCAGCATCACACGCTATCAAATGTATAAACTGTAACAGAATAAATGCTACAGGAAAAGTAATATTTACTTACTTTAGGAGAGGTGAATACCATTTAAAAAACGTTTATTTTTAATTTTCCCTTTATTTTGGCAAACAAGGAAATGTCATTAAAGCGTACCTTAATGGTGAAATTGAGACAAATGACGACCTCCAACGAATTAAGGCATGAATTTAATCAACGAGAAAGATTTTTACTAGGGGACGTTTTATTTACAGAATGGGAACGAAGCTTTCGGAAAATATATTACTTTAACAGCCACAACAGTCATAGTCACCACGCTTGGCAAGCGGATTGGTGAGCGCAGTACAAGATATTGCTTTAACAGGGAACGCTGCTGCCCATTCCCTGGATGAATTTATCCCTCAGTCACTTTAAACGACACTAAGTGAGGCTATACTAAGCCAGCATCACACGGCGAAAGTAAAATATATTATAAGATCGAAACATCCTATAAACGAGTTTTTGTTTTTGCTCTGATTTCTCGTAATTTAACAGTGTAATTATTTATTCTATGCTCTAGCCTAAAATACAATTAGATTTAGTCGAAGAAAGTCTGAACTCGTTGAACCTAAGACACTCCCAAACAATGAACTTAATTTTGAAGTTCCGCGATTATTACTTCAAAAGACATTTAAAAAGAATACTTAACAGTTCTTTTCTGTTTGTTTTGTCTGTGCTATTAACATGGTGATTCGGAAACTTAAATAAAATAGAACAGTGACTAAAACTAAACTGTTTGGTGTGTTGCAACGCGGGCATCGTTCCATCTCCAAAAAATCAACCACACCAATCTTTTCTTGTGATCTCATTCTTGTATTATCCAAACAGGTGAAGGCCAACAGCCGCGCTGACAAAGCTGGCATCCGGCCCGGTGACCGGCTGAAGAGGATCAATGACATAGACACCTCCACGCTTACCATCCAGGAGGCTCACCAGATCATCCTCGAGTCAGGAGTGCATCTCAAGATTGCTGTCACTGCGTAAGTTCACATCACATTAGCCTACGCCGCGTGACGTCGGCTTAGAATGGCATCATCCTATTTCCTTTCCAAGGGCCGTGGGTGAAGTAATAGGTGATTAAGCCTTCCTATACCCGCGCTTTGGTCTGTGAGACCAACGAAATAATTTTTTGAATTTATTATATAACACAGAAACGATAGCACGTCGAGTGTTTTGCTAGCTGACGGATTTGTAGGTAGTTTTATGTCAGTGCTCGCCACGCGCCTTTGGGGACGCACGAGTGCGCGTATCTGGTGCCAATCGGTCCGTCAGACCGACGTGGGTATAAGTGTAACTTTTAGTGTAAGTATAAAATTATTGTTTATATTGTTTAATTGGTTTTTGTTTAGTTATTTGTTGTGTATGTATATTTTGAACAATTTTATTGTTTTACAGATTATATTTTGCGCCAGAATGAATGATGAGCGATTCCGATTATTGTCGGAAGAGAACAGTTCTGATTCTGACACTGATTACGAAGACGGAAATGACAGCAAGGTGGAAAACGCAGTTGAAGCACAAGAACTCACAGCAGAAGATGATGAAGAAGACGACAATGACGTTTTGTCTGAGGAGGAAGACGGTCAACGCGCCAGAAATTTTTACCTTGGAAAAGATGGACGGACTCGATGGAATAATACTCCTGCCTCAAATCACGTAAGACGGCGTGCTCGAAATATAGTTACACAACTTCCAGGACCTAGAAGTGAAATAAAAAATCTAAAGGATTCTGGTGAGATATGGAGGTTGTTTTTTCCAGAACATGTTATAAATCAAATAGTAACGTGCACTAATGAACAAATAAGTCGCATCAAACCAAATTTTTCAAGAGACAGAGACTGCACTAATACAGACAATCTAGAAATTGAAGCACTTCTTGGTCTTTTGCTCTTTGCTGGTGTCAGAAAGAACAGTCGCTTGAATGCTAAAGATTTATTCAAAACAGATGGATCGTCCCCTGAGATATTTCGCTTGACTATGAGTTGGAATAGATTTTATTTATTGATGCGTTGTCTCAGATTTGATGAAAAAGATACACGAGCTGAAAGAGCTGCCTTAGACAAATTAGCTTCTATCAGAGAATTATTTGAAGAAGTTGTATCTAGGTGTCAAAAATATTACAGTGTATCGCAATTTGTTACAATTGACGAAAAATTAGAGGCTTTTAGAGGTCGTTGCAGCTTCAGGCAGTATATCCCGTCGAAGCCCAATAAATACGGCATAAAAATTTACGCCCTGTCGGATGCCAAAATGTTTTACACCTCTAACATGGAAGTTTACGTAGGGAAGCAACCCGATGGTCCCTATAAAGTTGACAACTCATCTATGGCATTAGTTGTATGACTGAGCGAAGGGATTCACAATACTGGCCGTAATATAACATGTGATAATTTCTTCACAAGTATTCCTTTATTGGATAAACTTGCATCTGAATACAAATTGACATTGATCGGGACAATACGTAAAAACAAAAGGGAATTGCCCAAAGAATTTACGGAAATTCGTGGTCGAGCAGAAATGCCCAGTTTGTTCGGGCACCGAGGCAATTGCAGTCTTGTTTCCTATGTGCCCAAAAAAGGAAGTAATGTTCTTCTTGTGTCTAGCATGCATGATGGAGTCGAAATAGATGAGTCGACCGGAAAACCTGAAATCATAATAGACTACAATAAAACCAAAGGAGGAGTTGATACTGTAGACAGTTTAGGTGATAGTTTAGGGCCTAGAAAGATTGTTAATTTAGAGTAGGAGCACTTCTGGGCAGGTTTTTTGGGGGGTTTTTCCTGTTCAGGGGGTCCGGTTAATTATACGCATGTTAATAACACGCTTTGGAAATCTTGACTAAAATTTGAAACAAATGTCGTTTACAAATGGTGGTGGCGTAAAGTTACGTGCTGTGTGATTAACCTGGCCAGCCCCGAGGCAGTGCCTTTATTTTTATTTTTATTTTTTTATCCCGCCCGAGCCGGTTTTCTATTAGGACAATACAAAATTGTTATAAAAAGAAGAAGATTGCGTTATGCAAATTTCTTTTTTTTACAATGACCGATCATGACGTCAATAAGTGATAATGCTATCCTACATTGAATAAAGTTATTTCATTTTCATTTTCATTTTCATTTTCAGACAAAATGTGCGAGACTTATAACGTAGCTCGAGGCACAAATCGGTGGCCGATAGTAATATTTTATAGTCTAATGAACGTTGCGAGTATAAATACATATATTATTTATGTACAAAACAATCCTGATAAGAAAATTTGCCGTAGAAAATTTCTTGAAGCCTTGTCATACCAACTTACAAATTCGCATCTACGTCGACGAGCTCTCAATACATCCTTGCCTAAACTAGTAAGACTTAGACTCGCTGAAATTTGTAAAATCGATAGTTCAGAGTCTTCAGCGATATCTAACAATAATACAGTTGGTCGTTGTGGATATTGTTCATCCAAAAAAAACCGCAAAACACGGTATAACTGTGCCACTTGCAAAAAATACTTTTGTTTAGAACATGCTGTTGTGGTATGTCCTGATTGTTATGGAGAGACTGAAAATTAAGTCAGCCTGTGATTTCCTATTAGAATCATGTGTTTTTTAGACGTCAAAGGACTATTTTTGTTTTTTTTAGAGGAAAATATAGTTTTATTTCCGTTTTTGTAGTACATAAGAAAAAACTTTATACCTTGAAGGCTGTTTTGTATAAAACGGATAGTCTATTCTGGTATTCAAAATAAAATGATTATAAGATATAAATTAGTTTCATTATGTCCTTTACTTTTGATATCAAACTTTATTTATAATAGGTTTTCTTAAGAAAATCATAAATCGAGGTTTCAAACTTTCGGTCTGTGAGACCGTGCGCGGGTATAGTTGTCACGAAAATTTGCGCGGGTATAGAAAGGTTAAGGGATTTAGGCTTCAGACCCAAGTAGTACTATATACTCTAAGAATTCAGGGGTACATGACGTGTATTGCAATATTAGGTGATACGCTGACAATCTATCGCTATGGTGATACATAATTTTCTGAATGACCCTCAAATGTTTGTCAGACGTGACGTAAATGTCTGTTTTAACGGCTGTTCACGCTCTGCCTACCTCGTAAGGAATATAGGCGTGATACATGTATGTATAGCAGTATACTGATTGAAGTAGGCCTTCCCTAGGGTACATCATAAGGCACGATCTACCGTTTTCGCAATCCAGTAGCCACCAGCCGCCCGCTTTCCTATAGGTAGTAGAATTTCTAAAACGGGAGTAAGAAAAACCAACGATGTTCAGCAAATGTAACATACTTAGAAAACTTGCATTATTTTTTTTCTGCGGGCAGGATTTGAATCTGTGACTTTTGCCATCACTAATAGCCACGCCTTTTTCATGTAGACTACCGTGACTCATTCATTGCCCGCGTATTTTGCAAGTGTATCTTGATGCCAATAACGCGTGGAATGACTCCATCAAGCGGGGTAGTTTTGCGACTAATACCCAGCGACCAATTACCATAATTACGCAGGCAATGGATGAGCCGCGGTAGCGCAAAGGAAGAGGCGTCGCCACTAGTGATTGCGAAAGTTGCAGGTTCAAATCCTGCCCGCAGTAGAAAATTTTTGAATTTTTCTAAATAAAGGAGTAAGTACAACCAATGATTTTCAGTAAATATTACTTATATAATATTCTTCATTGCACAAAAACACACAGAAAAAATATATACAATTTTTGTCGCAAAGGCGAGCTTACTTCTAAAGAAGAGATCTCTTCCAGCCAAGCCATGTCTAGTGAGTGAATATAAACTTTTGGGGCAAATAGGCAATACGAAATTCATTACTTACTTTACTTTCAGGCCTGAAGATGAAGAGGACGCTTACTTTTGCTATGAAGATCCAACTGTAAGTATTTATTTTACGACAATAAAAATTACACTCATTTTAAGTATTCGACGTTTCAACACAGTTTCATGTATTGTCAACCCGCGACCACAATACATGAAACTGTGTTGAAACGTCGGGACACAGGTAAATTACTAATATTTACCTAAATACTATCGCGATAGACCCGGTCTAATACTTAAAATGAGTGAAAGTGATCGCGAGTGCTTAAAAAGTTATAATAAAAATTACATTACTGGTATGGGCAAAAAGATAGTTCGCTACGGCTGACATTATTTAAGGGCATAACCGCGCAGCCGCCAATACTTACTTCGTGGCATAACTTACAAAAATTCTAAACTCGCTTATTTTTTGAACAACGGGTTATGTGTGTCTGTAAAGCATATATTAAATTTCGTGTAATTTTTTACGCTTGCGTAATTTACGATTCAATGTATGGTTACTCATTTAATAAAATATTTTAAGTGTCTATCTAATTTAATAATTAATATTATAAAATATACCAATAGTGTCTATGTAACTGTTTACACAATGTAAAAACCCATTTTGAGTCGTTTTTGTTCACTACAAACGAAACTAAAACTAAAATGATACAAAACAATAAATAAGGTTCGGCCAATGGTCTATCAAACTATAAGACAAAAATAAATAACTTTAATATTTTGAAAATATGATAAGCTAGACATAATCTGCTTAAATGCATGTGGTACAGGATGCGATTGAATGACACTACAAAGAATTAAACTTTGTCCAGAAGTGGGTAAGTGATAATAATAATAATAATAATAAGTCACTTGGCTTAGCCCGTACTTGGTTCTATAAATACCGGCCCTGTGCCGAGAAGAGTAGAAATAACTACACAAAAATAATAATAATAATCATTTATTTGCCATTAAACAAGGTATACAGAGGATGGTAGAATAAAATTGTTATAAACTAGGTTCACTTGTTTAGCCAGAAATAGCATGCAAATATAAATTCAAAATAAAATACAAATTGTCACATTTATGAATAAAAATATACAGAAAGTCGGAGTCAACGTAAAAATTATTATAATGCAAATGGTCACACAGAGAAAACAGTAACATAGTACCTACGTGCACATTTACTCTTAAATCCAGTAATGGCATGGAAATCACCGTCCACTTGGTTCATTTATTTAAATTCCAAAAACTCTTTTACAGAATAAAAATTGTGAACTTGTAACCAATTTCGTAAATCTCTTTTGAATTTTGTGAAGGTTTGATCTTTGAAGTGTTGTGGAATGTTATTATAAATTTTCACACACATAGCGAAGCAATTTTTTTGATATCGGGTGGATCTTGGAATTGTGTTTAAAATAAGTCTGTTTGGATAGCGCATGTTTTGTCGAGTAGATACCTCACTTGCTTTGGTAAATAAGCGAGGATGCTGTTTAACGAAACATGCGACTTCGAACACGTACAAACATGGCAAAGGTAGAATTTTTAGCATATTGAAAAACGGCTTACACGATTCATCTGGAGCGATGCTTGTAATAGCACGGATACACTTTTTTTGTGCAATAAATACCTTGTTTGCATGTGTGCCGTTTCCCCATATTATGAGGCCGTATCTGAGAATAGACTCGACGTATGCAAAATAGGCAATAACTGCTGTTTTTTGTGATGCAGTTCTCGTCAATTTAAATAATGCATATGTAAAGCTGTTAATTTTACTACAGACTTTTTCCATATGTGCCTTCCAGTTTAATTCTTGATCAATAATTAAGCCTAGGTAGGTTACACACTTAGCGTGTTTAAGTGTCTGATTTTTGTAACTTAATGAATTTAAATAATTGTGTAGATTAAAATTTATATAGTTAGTTTTATCGATGTTGATCCGTAAATTGTTATGATTGAGCCAGTTTGCTGTTATGTCAATAGTATTAATTATTTCTGTGGCATGATTTTCAATGGTCAAACTTTTGGGTGATGATATCAGTACGGTTACATCGTCAGCAAACAAAATGGTTTTGTGTTTTATTAAGCCAGGTAGGTCGTTTATATACAATAAAAACAACAGCGGCCCAAGTACGCTGCCTTGAGGGACTCCAGAACCATTGTGCTTGTAGGTAGAGAAGCAACTATTTACTTGCCGACCTGAGCCAATGCTACTTATTTCAACACATTGGGTGCGATTTTCTAAATAGGATTTAATCCAACCCAATGCTACCCCTCTTATACCATAGCTTTCCAATTTTGCTAACAGTAGGCGATGAGATACAAAGTCGAACGCTTTCGACATGTCTAGAAAGACAGCGGTAGTAAAGTGATTATTATTGATACCATCTAAGATTTCCGTTACAACTTGATATACTGCCAGGGAAGTTGATTTCTTTTTTTGGAAACCGTACTGATCCTTACTGATGACATTATATTTATTTAAGAAAGATGTTAATTTTTGATGCATGACCTTTTCAAAAATTTTTGAAAATATCGGTATCAGCGTTATTGGGCGATAGTTCGAGATATCGGTTTTTTTACCTTTTTTGAATAAGGGTTTTACTATCGAGCGCTTAAGACGATCGGGAAATTTACCAGATTCTAACGAGAGATTGACAAGATAAACCAATATGGATTTTATCTGATCCTTGCATGATTTCACAACTTTAGTACATACACAATCAAAACCTTCGCTATTTGTTGAGTACCAAATTTTTAAAACACTTCCCGTGTTAGGTATACAATTTTTTGAAAAAGCGTTACTGGCATTAAAATACACTTGCAAAATTGGCGGGCAAGAAATGAGCTGCGGTAGCCCAGATGGAAGAGGCGTCGCCACTAGTAATGCGAAAGTCGCAGGTTCAAATCCTGCCCGCACTCGAAAACTTCGCTATTTGTATTATTTAATGTCATTATAGATTTATCAATATCATTTATGTCAATAGGTGTTAAGAATAATGATTTATTAATACGATTTTTTGTAGTCGTTAATTGGATGTCAGTGTTAGTAACATTAGTCATATCGATAAAGTAGTCATTGATGTAGTTAGCAATTAATGGAGGATTAGTAATTACTTGAGAATTGTCAATCATTTTATTCAAAAAGTCATTTGGCATAGTCTGTTTTGTTTCACTATTTATAACCGTCCACGTGGCTTTGCATTTATTCTTACTTTTTAGGAGAAAAGCATCATTTGTAAGCTTTTTGGATAAATATGTACATTTCTTTAATAATTTATTATAATTACGGTATTTAAATTTATTATTGTTAGTTTTGTTAGCATAATACTTAAATCGTAGATGTTTTTTGGTTTTAAAACTATTTTTCAGACCTTTTGTAATCCACGAGACGGTACGGGATTTGTTTACTCTAATTTTTATTATGTGAAAGCAGAGTGTGTATAACAGGCAAAACCAGTCGTGAAATTCGTTAAATGCAGCATTCAGATCGTCCTTATCAAACACTTCCGAGAATGATAAACTACTTAGGTAATTATTAAATTTAACTAAGTTCTCACTACAATAGTCTCTCTTCCAGATGTAGTACATTTGTGGAGATATCTCTTTGGTTTCCACCGGAAACGTTATTTTTTGTGCTGTGTCGTGATCAGACAGATCCAGTGGAAGAACAGTACCAGTCACATTACATAAATCACTAATAATGTGATCAATACAAGATTTCTGTGATCATCTCTAGGTTAAATTGTTGAATACGCAGATGATAGTACCGTTTCTGAGAGATACTTGACAGGTGCAAAAACCAGTGGGGATGAAATACGTTCGTTAAGAAAGGCCATGGTAGAGCGAACAGATCTGACCTTAAGTCTTGTCTCCCAATGGGGCGACGACAATCTGGTCACATTCAATGCCACCAAAACACAGGCGTGTCTTTTCACTGCAAAAAAGAGTCCTTTCGACTGGACACCTACTTTTCGGGGTACATCTGTCCCAGTCACTGACAGGCTTGAGCTTCTAGGCATGGAGTTGACAGCAAATCTAAACATCGGCGCGACCATCGAGTACAAGGCTCAAACAGCGGCTAAGAAGCTGGGCATCCTGAATAGAGTGAAGCGATACTTTACGCCTGGACAGCTTTTAAACTCTTTACAAAGCACAAGTCCGATCCTGCATGGAGTAATTGCAGTCACCTTTGGGATGGCTCAGCCAAATACTAACTTGCCGGTCTTGACTCGGTGCAACGCAGGGCCAAGAGGCTCATAGGCGACTTAAAACTGGTGGACACCAAGCTACATAGCCTGGCACATCGCCGCAAGGTTGCCTGCTTGTCGGTTTTTTACAGATTGTAGTTCAGAGAGTGTGCTCAAGAGCTTCACGACCTTGTTCCACCAGCTCCTTTCTACCATCGGACATCCAGACGCACCGCCGGATATCATCCGTACCTGGTTGCCATTCCTCCAATTCGGACTAAGCGCTTCCAGTCATCATTTATAATGCGCACTGCTAAAGAGTGGAACTCACTACCTGTGTCTGTGTTTCCAAACGCATACAACCCTAATCTCTTCAAAGTAAGAGTGAACAGGCTTCTTCTGGGTGAGCTCGCTCCATCTTAGACTCTCTCTCTGTCTCATGACCTAGACTAGAGTCAAGAGCAAACCCATCATTAAAAAAAAAACGGTAAACAGACAGACCTGAAAAATACTATCCCTCCGTCCACAAGATTGTTCGATCTGATATTTAAGACGTAATTAATTTAATCGAATACTAGATAATTTCTCTCGGGAAATAAGCGTCTGAATATTACTTGAAATTGCCAACCATCTTGGTCCCGAGTTGGTGATTTTTTAAAGTAAATATTCCTATACGACGCTTTATGCGGATCGATTAAGTTAAGAAATCTACGAAAACAATGTTTTTTTTTATGTTTATACACTAATTTAAAAAAAATGCATTAAAAGACTTTCATATAAAAATCACCAGGACGCTATTTAAATATTAATTAAAAAATATATTAAAAGAAGAACCTTATCAAAATATCTGCGTTGCCTATATGAACATGCAAATTATGGAAGCAATCAAAACCGTTGCATATTTTAAAATTATTATCAACGTTACATTTTGCATTTTTTTGGACACACTGTAGGTATCAGACCAATAGCAATCCAACTCAGTTTTCTTGCAACTCGCTTTTCAAGAGTAATTAATTTATTTAGATGGATTGTATTTTGACGCACTGTAACGCATGCGTCTGTCAGACGAAAGGAAATTGCGAATTTCGATCTTATTACCATACAAATACGGCTACGGTGCGTTTACAGGCGTCTCAAAAGTCTTGTCGTAGCCGTATTTTTAAAATACGCAGCGACGGACGGCAAGTGGGAGAACCGCCTTAGTTTAGTGTTTCCATTTCGAATTGCAGTGTTTGCTCAAGCTTCTAATTTGTTTGGTAATGATCCTAGAGTAGGTACTGCAGGGTTTCACTACGTTAACACAGAGTTTATTTACCCACTAAGTAGATACGTATAATTTAATCCATGTTCAGAACACAAAACCTCTTTGCTATATAAAGTAGAATAAAGCAGATTTAATAATAATAATAATAATAATAAATAATAAATGAACTTTTATTTCAAAATCAGCACAAGTTTTTACACTGAAATCCGCCAAACTATACAATAGTTTGTAGGCAGAAATATAACTCCCCATTTTAGGTAGGTACTGTTGTTAATTAATTACAAATAGGTTATCCAATTATCTATTATAGATTTACAGGGTAATTACTATAAATTACCTATGTATATATGACAAGGATTATAAGATTTTAAAATTTTTTGGTTACAATTCCATTAAACTGTTATTAAATTTATTTAGAAGATAACATTTGACTTTTCTTTTGAACGTTTGTTTGGTATTACATTGTTTGATTTCCAGCGGTAAGTCATTATAAATTTTTGGTACAAGATATGGACGGGCTCTTTGGCCATAATAGTTTACAACTTTAGGTACAATTAGTATCTCATTCTCCACCTTCCTATGCAAGCGTGGATGACTCACGCGTATCTTAAACTCGTTACTACCTAACTGCTCAACGGCCATTGACATCGTAAACTTCTCATGGACAGGTAATATTTTGCAAACGTGAAATAACAGGTCATAATTAATTTTACACTGCTCTTTAAGTTTGCTATCTGCCAATGTTTTCATGAATCTTATTTGCAATGATTTTAATTTATCCAAGTACGTACGAAACGTTCTACCGTATGTACCAAGTCCATAAGAGATTATCGAGTCCGTTAAAGCGTAGTATACTGTATACAATGTTGCTCGGTCAATGAAAAACTTAAGCTGGTGGAACTTTACAAGAACTGCTCGTAACTTTTCACACATTATCTCAATATGTTTACTCCACGAGAAACTCGAATCGACAGTTAGCCCGAGGTACTTGTACTCCTCCACCAGCTCAACCTCCCCACAGCGGCATTGCGCGTGAGTTAAGGCATTGTGCAAACAGCTGTAGTCGTGACCCTTGATAACGGGCCGCCTGCTAATGGTTTTATTGTACGGCGAGTGTATATGCATACACTTTGTCTTAGATAAGTTAATTATGATACCGTTATCATGGGCCCAACTTATTATGTTGTTAAGATCCTGTTGTATACGGTCTTCAATTATGTCAATATTTTTATCAGAGTACACTAAGCATGTATCATCTGCATACATGTATATTCTGCAGTTTTTTATAACATTACACATGCTATTCACATGCATGATGTACCCGACGGGGCCGAACACGGAACCAGTAGGTACACCGCAAGCTATTTGTGCACTTTGACCCGAGACTCCCGACACAACAGTCTGCAGTGATCGGTTCGTTAGGTACGATTCTAACCATTTATTTACTGGGCCTCTAATACCACATTCTGCCATGGCAGACAGCAGCTGGTGGTGGTCCAACGTATCAAAAGCTTTTTTGAAGTCTATGTAGACCACTACCACCTGCTGCCGACCATTAAGACTGTTGTTTACGTCATCTGAAAATTCCGCGAGTGCGGTGGCCGTGCTGCGGCCCCGTCGGAACCCATGCTGTACATTACTTAGTATAGAATTTCTTTCAAGAAACGCACTGATCTGCCCTACTACGAACTTCTCGACAATTTTATTTATGACAGATAAAATTGCTATCGGGCGATAATTTGTATAATCTAAGTGCGATCCTTGTTTAAATATGGGTCTTATCAGGGCCGTTTTAAGATCCTTTGGGTAAGCTGCCTGTTCGATACATAAGTTTATAAACAACGCAATGACTGGACCTATTTTCTGCTTAATGTATTTGATGTCCCGCACTCGTATTTTATCTAGCCCCGGCGACTTATCGCGGCTCATGGCGTTAATTATTTTAATGACATCTAATGCAGATGCCTTTTTAAACCTCATCGAAAGTGGGGCACTATGCACATAATCATCCCTGTTTAAAAACTTATGATCACACACATGCTTAATATCCGTTATCTCTTTAGTAAACGTAGTGGAGAATTTATTACATATGTTAATTAACGAATCCTTTTTACCCAAGTATTTCAATATCAAGTCATCTAAACTAAGTTTTCCTCTACCTGTCCAGCTATTTATTTTAGACCAGATTTTTTTCATATCTTTTTTACAGTTTATTATCTAATTTTGCCTATATTTATTTTTAGCACTGTTGATACATTTATTTACCTTATTTCTATACGTTGTATATTGCAAACGTTTAATCATGTCATTTGGTTTATTTTTCCACTGACGAAACAGTTTATTTTTATAATTTATCATTACTTTTAACCTAGCATCTATCCATGGTTTCGGTATTCGTTTTTTGAATACCTTTCGTTGAGAAGTAGCTTTTTTATACACATTTTCGAAAATAGAAAATAACTGTTCATAAAGTAATAATGGGCATTTACATACCAAAAGTTCCTGCCACGCATACTCATCCAAAAGTTGTTCCACTATCCTATCACTAATTACCGTCTCGCGGGAGGTATTTTTACACTTGTTGTCGCCACTAGTTGCACTTTTTTCAAACCGCACTCCTATCAAGTAATGATCGGAAATTTTGCACTGCAATACACACGATGTAACGTATGGCGCTGCCGGTACTCGAACCCAGGCATGATCCAGGCACGAGCGCACTACCCGGCCGCTCCGTATCTCCTCGCGCGTGATGTCTGTTATCGTGCACTGTAGGCCGAGTTCACACAATTCATTTTTGTATTTAGACGCTGTATTGTTTAATGTAAGCTCGCAACTTATGTTTATGTTAGTATCTCCAATGATGATCAGGTCACACATGGGTGGAATACTTTTTGTTTTTAGTAACAAATAGTCAATAAAATCTGATTCACTTGTATCAGGAGGTCTATAAATTGCCAGGACGTGCATTGGCTTGCAGCCATCCTGGAGAATTTGCCCGTGAATCATTTCACACACACCAGGGCAGTTAACATTATTTGCTAGAAAGTTGTGTTTTTTCTTGATGTATATCAGTATTCCCCCACCTCCTCTATCTTCACGAGTATTAATGTAGGCATCATAACCGTCTAGGGTAAACAAAGGTAGTTCTACCTGTTTAATGTTGATTTCAGATAATATGATCATATCTGAACTTTCTTGAGTATCCTGTAGCAGAACCTGTAGTTCATCAAAGTGCTTTCGCAATGACCGAATATTGAGATGAATTATACTGAACTCTTCATTATTTTCTCGCCAGTCCTGGCACCATAAGCTTGTATCTATATATGTATTACATAATGTGTTATTTTGAATTGCTTCTAATTGGTCATCGAACATCATTTGTGGTTCATTGTTCGATATGCACAGGTATCCGGTATGCACGTAGGGTGCATAGTAACATAGTTAGTAGGTAATTGAGGAGAGGATGTGTAAACGGTCGTAGGTAGTCATGTGTTCGCAGCCTTAGCCTTCTGCGCACGCCCTGCCTCGGCCTTCACGCGCGCCAAGTCGTCGGCCGTGCGAATTACCCATATCTTCCTATCTTCGGGATCTTCCCGTTTAAGGAGGATTTTGCCATCTTGAACCCACACATATTTGAAGGGCTTAGGTTTCAGCTCATTCTTGACGCTCCATAGTAGCTGCTTCATTGGCTTAGGTAGGTCTTCATTTATAAAGATAGGGGCATTAGTGCTGTCATCGCCGTAGACATCGGCATTAGTTAGCCGGGTCTTCTTTTTTGTCAACCATTGGTCACGGTCGGCGCGCGAGGACAGGGTGAGGACGAGCGAGCGGGGGCGGGGGGGCGGAGGTGACGACTTCTCGCCGGCGCCGCCGCCGCCGTTTTTTCCGCCTACCGCCGTTTTGTCAACCAGCTTCTCTTCGCCTACCTTCTTTATTTCACAGATGGTTTTCGGATCTATGTTTAGCTTGGAAGCTAAAGATTTCACCGTACCCATGACGTCTTCATCTTTCTTCCAGTTAAGCCCCACAATCTCAACATTCCTCTCTTTTTCCTTCATCTCTAAGGTTGAAATTCTTTGTTCAAGTGCTCTGGAGTAAGTTTCCAGGTGGTTATTTTTCTGCTCAAGCGATGTTGAGTTAAAATGTAAGGTGTTCCCATAGACTTATAATATACCACGGGTGTTCCATTTTCAGTCGTCTTTTTTCTTCTCATTCCGACCGGCACACAGATTACTTATATAATATGTGACCGGCAGCCATACTGCTCGCTTGCTTTATATAATAAAACACACACACACACATATCACGCCTTATAATCCTTTGCGGGGTAGGCAGACCGTAAACGGCCGCAAAAAAGGGTCACTTACGCCACGTCTGACAAATATTTGAGGGTTATTCGGAAAATTTTGTAGTGCCGTGTGATGCCGGCTTAGAATAGCATCACCCCATCTCTTTCCCGTGGGAGTCATAAGAGGCGACTTAGGGACTCGAGGGTGTGTATTGCAATTTTAGTCGATGGGCTGACAACCTGTCACTATATTATAAAAATAAGTAATATTTATGCAAAACATTGAATATATTATCATTAGGTGTTTAAGGGAGCCGAGGGTGTGTACTGCAATTTTAGGCGATGGGCTGACAATCTGTCACTATGGAGGTACATAACTTTCCGAATGACCGTCAAATATTTGTCAGATGTGGAGTAAAAGTCCGTCGTTTACGCTCAGCCTACCCCGTAAGGGATAATAAGCGTGATATATATGTATGATGGAGTTTACCCTGAATCATTTTATTATTCCCCGTTTTACACGCACCCAAGCCACCAACTTCTACTTACTAAATACAGTCCACTGCTAGTAATGTAATAAACAATCCCCACGATTAAACAGAGTATACAGGGTTATTTTTTATTCACCCCGGAAATTTTACAGGGCGATTCTACTCATGATTCTGAACAACTTTTATTATGAGGCCACCTGCGAAATCGCGAAAAAAAATAAAGGTGTTCCATAGAAAAATTCATACCTACTCGAACAAAATATATGGAACAGCCGGTTTATTTTTCGCGATTTCACAGTTGACGCCATAATAAAAGTTGTTCAGAATCATGAGAAGAATCGCCATGTAAAATTTCCGGGGTGAATAAAAATAACCCTGTACAATAGTTGCACCAAATGTCGTAAAAGGTGACTGAAGGATAGTATCATTCGCAAAAACAGCATTACGTCAGAATCATGCACTTTGCTGCTAGGCGTAGTACATACATACATAAAAAAAACATTAACAGCCACAACAGTCAGAAGAAGCACAACTTATTGCTTTCACTTTTCATTCCCGGACCATGGAGAAAGTTGTTCATTTCCTTGGGTTAAATTGTTTCTTTGAATTATTTCCAGCAAGTTTTTTCACTTGTATATCCACTATTATTTTTTAATTCCAGTTACAAGATGGTTACGACAGTGACGAAGAAAGAAGAAAAGCCGAAGAGCGAAGGAAAAAAATGGAGGTCCACGCTCGAGTCGTAAGTTTTTTAACATTTAGAAACAAGCAAAAATACCAAGTGCATATTCCTGTAAAGCCACAAGTAGTATCGAAAAACATTGAAACTAGCCTGAGTTAACATTTATAGCTCAAACAATGCCGCAGAATGTCCTTTGCACAAGTGTTTGGCATAATCTTAATGCTCAAGTAGATTGTTACTTACAAACTCGGCGAAATATTCGCGATAATTTAAGTTTTAACTATTAACAAAAGTCGTCTTACTCGGCACTTTCATTCATAACTTGAAATATTTATCAGCAAATAGTATATAGCGTTTATAGAATTTGTATGATATTTTTTTTTAATAACGCCAAAAACTTGTGCAAAGGACATTCTGGAGTTTTTTTTCGTGAAGTGGTGCTTGTTTTATAGTTTTAAAACATAAATACTCGTATTCTTGGTCATAATTAATATAGTCTTTGACAAAAGAGTTAACTGTATTTTACTATATGAAAATATAAAATTATTTGTGTACATAATACACTACAAATTGTATTTTCAGTATTTAACAGTAGGTAAAAAAAAACCAAATTAAATTACCTGGTTATGTTTTCTAGTGAAACACACCATATTTGGAATATACATGTGTAAAAAAAATAGCTGAGAATATTTTAAGGGGTGAACCAGTACGTGAAACTGAACAACTTTTCCTAAGGAACATAGGTCGAAATATGAAAAAAAAATTGGCCCTCCCATACAAATTATCCCGGCCACACTAAGTATGGGAGGGTCAAATTATTTTTTCATATTTCGACCAATGTTCCATGGGGAAAGTTGTTCAGTTTCACGTACTGGTTCACCCCTTAAAATATTCTCAGCTAATTTTTTTACACCTTATATAGGTATATATTATCTATCGCTTGTCACGCTTGTCACATACCGTGAAAATGTAATCAAAGAAATTGTCTGGTTGGCTTGGCGGTTCAGTAACTATTTTACGTACAATTTAATTTTAGAGTCATTACTGGAGCCTCCAATGGCCTTGGGTGAGCAAGCGAAGGATCATCTATCGAGAGTCCAACTGCTTTTTGGTACCAAGCAAGTTCGAAGAAAAAAACAAGTAAGTTTTTCACTGACAATTCTGAGGAATGAGACACCAAGTAGTAATAAGCAGAAGTAGGCACTATTAAAAGAAATTTTCTAGTTTAATTTATTTCGACCTTGCATTTGAACCTGCGACTTGTTATCAAATTCTAGCGACGCGTCTAATTTTTTAATGAATATTCTTAGGCTGGAATCACATTTAACGCCCGTTGCTATGTATTTCTAGCTCATAAGTAACGCGGTGACGTTGCGTTGACGGTGTGTTGATGGACACGTCTGTCAAACGACGCATCTGTTAACGCACCGTCTCGCCATATTTCTATGGCAATATGATGGAAATTTGCAATTCCCTATGAGATAAAATATTACAACGACCGGAAAATATTACTAAAACTTATCTTATCTTATTTTATCTAGCTGTCAGGATCCCTATTTAAAACTTTAAATCTTTTTTTAGGAGCAAGTTCCCAACCCAGCCTATGTTAAAAACACAAGAAGACATTGTATTAGACAGCATCAAAAGTGAGAGAGAACTCAAAGAACAAAAAGTAGCTAATATGCTTTCAAAAACACCAACTGAAAACGGAACCAGTCTATCAGAAACTTCTAAACCAAGCGAGACTCCTGTCACAAATGGTATGATTTCTGAAGTAAATGAAAGCAAGACTAATAATACTCCTATGACAAATGGAGTAACAAATGCACCTCCAGCTTTAAATAATTTACTTAGCAAAGTGCCAGAAATTGACGAGCCCTCGCATGAAGAAGATATTAATTCTACTCTAGATGACTTGACAGAAGATATATCTCAAATGGATGAAGAAATGGAATCAAAAGATCTTTCTCATAACGACATTTCTGTTGAAGAAAGCCATGAAGAACAAGAAAGTGAAAATGTAGAAAATAGCGAAATGGAACCAGTTAGTGAAGATGTAGAAAATAGCGAAATGGAACCAGTTAGTGAAGATGTAGAAAATAGCGAAATGGAACCAGTTAGTGAAGATGTAGAATATAGCGAAAAAGAACCAATTAGTGAGGATGTAGAAAATAGCGAAATTGAGCCAGTTAGTGAAGATTCAGAAAATAGCCAAATAGAACATGATAGTGAAAAAATTGAGAAAAGTCAACAAGATGAAAGCATGGATGCACCGGAAGATGATATTATTAATGAAGTCCTGGAAGACGAAAGTTTAGCTAAGGGTGAAGAAGACAGTATTATCGAAAGTATTTTAAGTGACGGTGATGAGCAAATAAATCATTCTGACGAAAGATAAAGATTCTGATGTAATATAGCTCTACCAAGTGAAGTAATTTTGTGATAATTAAGAAAACATGTGATCATTTGACACCTACATAGATTATTGCAGGTTTAAGAAGTAGTAATATGAGTATTTAATAGATTCACTTATGCTTCTAACAGTGTTTAGAATTGATAAAATAATTTTAATCAAAGAAATGTTTTAAAAAATAAAATTATTTTTTGATGGCTGTAAGTTATGGTTTAATAATAAAAGATTTATTTTTGCTATAATATTGATTGTTTGTAATATTATTTGAGACCCAGTTTTAAATCTTATAATTCAAAACTAGCTAAAACTTGGTTTCCATATGGGAATTCAAAGAAAAGTGTAACTACCTGTAGGTAGGTAGGTATAATGTTTGAAAACCGTAACAAAAATTGTTTACATACGACATAAAAATATAACCTAATTGAAAATATACGTGCATAATAATAATATGCTTTTTTTACACGCAAACATAATAATAACATTAGAAAAAAAAACAAACACAAAACACAGTACAATAAGGCGGCCTTAATGATAAAGCAGCATTCTCTTCCAGGTAACCTTTGGGTGATATGGAGAGTGATCACATATAAGCGGGATAGTGCAAACACCTACATATACTACTTAATTATAATACATAGATAAGCAATATAAGTAACTTCATACTTATGTATATAATATTGATAAACTTATACCTCTATATAAAAATACTTAACCTATACTATGGAAACGTGGATAATTCGAACACCGAAGGATAAATGGAAGAGACTAAAATATATTATAAGTACTATAGATTTAGATAAGTAGTATTACTTATTGGATTATGGAAAAGATTCGTACATATTTCTGTAAAAAATAAAAATTGTTGTGGGTTTACGCGACTTACTTGTTTTAATTTTGTAGAGAAATTATCCCTCTACGTTTCGGCTGCTTACGGCAGCCTTCTTCATGGAGGTTGACAGATCACATACGCCAATTGAATGTTCGGCAATCACTGCTGCCGAAAGCAGCCGAAACGTAGAGGGATAAACTCTCTACAAAATTAAAACAATTAAGTCGCGTAAACCCACATCATGAGTGATACTTGTTCGTTTAATAATGAAATGAAAATTATAACCAACGTTTCATAGCCCGGGCAATCCCACGAAATTCACGGGCGGGTTTGCTCCATTTTCCATAACACGAAGTATACGTTCAAGTTAGATATGTAGCCGTTGCATGCGGCCCAATTTCGTCGTGCCATCACTTCCTTCATCGGCCAGTATTGCAAACGATACAAAATGGCGGACACCGGGACCACTCCGGACCCTCATTTCCTGCGCTGTGGCCGCCTTTGAGCTTCAAATGTCTAGTTATACGGACGGAGAATGAGTAGAGACGCCACGCAGCACGGCCATCCCTAAAAGCTATATTTAACAGCTGTCAGATTCGTGCTAATGCTATGCCAGAGGGTCCATTTCCTTTGTTGACAACTCTTTTAGTATGAAGAAATCAGCTGTATAATACTGCTTATTGGGATAGCCTTACTTTAGTTGAGCATACATCTATCATAGAGGACAAGAACATGAAAGTGACAATATTTGCATTACATTAAATGAAAAGCCACAGTCCACTGCTGGACATGGGCCTTTTTGGTATTGGTTACGTCGAAAATAGATCTGATTCGGAAACAAATGATATTTGGTGTCAGTTTCTGTTGGAAAAGAAAACGCACTTATCTTCAATAAAGATTCCCCAAACATATTACATAAAAAGGTCAAATAAGGTAAGTAAACATTATACAAATTGAGATTTATAATTGTAATACTGTTTATTCGCGTAACCTTTAGATTAAAAGGAGTTTTGGAAACGTTCATAAATACTAATTTGGTACTCTTTTGTAGAGCCCAGTTAAGCGTTATGTAGATTTTAGAGCATGATCATAAACAGCCGCGATACGTTCACTGTTGGACAGGGCTTCCCCAGCCCTGGCACTTCCATAAACCATGATTTTAGGTGTACAAGATTATGACATTTAATTTTTATGACAAACAATTTTAGCGTGAGAGATGTTAAAATTGACTTCATTAAATAGTATAAAATAAAATCGCTTTCCGTATCCTTCCGTTTTAATAGATAGAGTGATCCAAGAGACAAGTTTTTAGGTAAATACCTTTTTCCATGAAAATCTTTGTCCTTCAGATAATCGGGTAACAGCGGATGAAACCGCTGGGCTGGGTCTCTAGTAAGTAATAAACGAACATTATACTGCCTAAAAACAACCCAGTTTATGCCCGGAAAATGTCTCTATCTGTATCTAGCGAAATGAAAACACTTTACTTGGAACAAATAGACGAACTCTAATCAAGCTGCACACACACGCCGTCAATATTATCTTACCTTAAATTAGCATTGTCACTTTCCGTCAAATAGATTTAGAAAAGGATAGGATATATCTAAGTTGAATATGTCAATGAGTTTTTTGTCTCGCCATTGTTTTATCGTCACTTTGTTTGGACAAATATCGCGTATTTTACGTTAAATTTACCTCAACTCGGGATATAAATTGTTTTAACTTACCTTAAATTAGTGCTGTCGCTTTCCGTCTTATAAGTTTTAAAAGAATGCAGATATCTTAGTCCTTTCTTGTTAAAAAATGTGTTCTTCGCAATTTCTAGTCAATTTTGACAGATAACACGTATTTTACGTTAAATAATAACACATCTCTCGGTCTCTTCGTTGTCGTAGTCTTCAAGTACTGGGTCGTGTCCGATTATAAGACATGACATGATTTAAATATCTCCTATCCTTTTACAACCTATTTTACAGAAAGGGACAGCACCAATTAAGGGTAAAATGTATTTTCCGAAATGAGGCCATAGCTGTGGACCAGTGATAGATAGATCATAGATCAGTGTTCGAAATTTTGCCTCACTGGCTTGCCCTAGTCATAGATATAGAACCCTTTAAATAACATGGCTACGCTATTTTATACTTCTGCAACTTGCCTCAATTCGGGATATAAATTCTCTTATCTTACCTTAAATTAGTGCTATCACTTTCCGTCAAATAGGTTTAGAAAAGGATAGGAGATATTTTAATCGTGTCATGTCTTATAATTACATGCAAAATACGTATTATCTGTCAAAACAATGCCGACTAAATTGACTACAAAAGGCGAATAAACCATTGACGTTTTTAAAAATGACAGGACTCTTCTCCTTTTCTAAACTTATTTGATGGAAAGTGACAGCACTTATTTAAGGCAAGTAACGATTATTTATATCCCGAATTGAATGCATTCGCTTACTTCACGATGAAGGTTCAAAAACTACTATTAAGTATGTATGAGTCACATACTTAATAGTAGTTTTTGAACAGAGAAGTGTTTGTAAGGCTGCTAGCTTATCGATACGTTACCATCGTGTATACAAAACTTTATTAATGCCTTAACCACAAAGGAAAACAATTGAAATCAAACGAATTTACGATTAAGAAAAGGAAAAATCGTCAACATTTCTACATACCGGGACTTACCAGACGTTGTACTTAAAACTTTGCATCACCTTTCCCTAGGGCATAATATTGAGATAGGAATCGACAAAGTTATATTTCTGTTTATATAGAAGTCAATAAGGCTGTGATCAGACCATGAAACTGAGCAAGTTTCCCCCGGAAAATACAAAAGGTGAAATTTTAGTACTGACCGATAGCAAAAACTCAAGACGGGCTGATGATAAGGAACAAGTTCCCCCAAGAAAAGGTAGGTCATAATATGAAAAAAACATGGACATCCGATACAAAGTAGCCGATCACCTGATTGTAGATTAGACAATCAAAGAAATGGCGTAAAATTTCAACCCTTTTCCCAGAGGAAAGTTGTTCCTTATCTAAGTATGATGTGTCTTAAATTTTTGATTAAGGTCAGTAGTAAAATAGCAACTTATAGTTTTATGCTGGTAACATCAAAAAAAATAACGACGTGCCGTACAATTATTTTGTAAAATCCGCCGCTAGTGATTTCTATATGGGAGGTTGAAGATTTTTTCTTGAGTCCCACCATTGGCCCCATAGAAAAAAAAAACAGTTTCATGGTCTGAACTCGATTACAGAGTTTTCGGCAAATTGTTTCTTAGGCTACGCACAGGCGACTTTTCAGGCCAGTCCCTTTCAATCTCATGGGAAAGAGAAAAAATCGATAGTGCGCGCGTGGCCTTGTAGAATTATTTACAAGTAATTTTGCAACGAATTATACTTTGTATCATAGATACTCAAATTTTTGGTACAATTGTTAAACATGTTCTTTTAGTCTCGCTTGAAACGGCCTGGCCGCTGACTATAATCCGAGCCTAACACCCGGTATAGTACCAAACTGAGTATAGTATGACTAAGTATGAACATATACGCACGTGTAGAAAGTATCGAAATGTCTCACGGCAGACCAGCGGTATGGTGGCGCTCTACAAATGTAGGCTCCTCCATAGCAAATCCTGAATGAGAACCTTTTTGTAATCATCTTAGTTTTACAATTTGTGACTGTACTTAATAATACGTATTTCTATAAATTAGAAGACGGGAGCAATGTATTCTCGATGTTTAGTGATTATTATGATAAATTTTGAACTAGGTTCAGGCGATCCAAACGGTGTTTTTGAATACGGTATGTAAAACAATGATTTGTGATTTTATTTTATACGTATTAATATGGCTTTTGATCTATCAACTAAAGTCAGCGTCCAATAACAATTAAAACTAAACGAGACTAAAATTCAATAAAGTACAGTCAAACTCACGAGCGGTTAGACACTTGAACCGCCAATGTAAGTTGCATAAGAACGCTCTAAAGTAAAAATTGTCTAACCCAGCCTACCTGTGAGTAACTTAAATAAGCTAAAAACATTGGTCTAATGCACCCCAATCAGACATATCGTATCAGGTACCCAGTACCTAAGCTGGCAGCGTTCCCCATTTGGATGGCCAAGCGAAGTCGTTGGCCGAGAAAGCTGCCAGCTCTTTGGTCACCAGTGGTCTCAGTTTACGAGTTTCTATATTCATCACAATTAAACAATTTTAAACGGATTTAAGTTGTGTTTATTTTGGATTTTACAATTCCTACATGTACACCTTAGTCATCCGTGACCACGGGCTCTGTAAAGAGCTCGAAACGTAGGAATTGTAAAATCCTAAAAAAACACAACTTAAATCCGTTTAAAATTGTTTTATTGTGATGAGTAATAGTTGTGCAAACTTAAGAAAATATTATTTTTTATATTGGTATATTGTCTCATGTTGTAGGAAGCAAAACAAATAAGGATTACGAAGAACTGTTAATTGAAAGAGAGGGCACTATTCCTAAATATAAAGGAGTTTGGAGAATACCATTAAATATCGTAAGTAGCGATCAGTACCTATTTATACATTTTATTTAAGGCCCATTTGTTAAATATAATGAACTTTCTACCGATACGTTTTTTAGAGAATGGAGTACGAGATCACGTACATACGTGTTGAGTACAGAAACGAGGTTTCAAAGGTCCGCATTGACTATGACAAAAACAGTCGTCAATTGAAGTTTAAAATCAAACTACCTTTTGTCGACACTACGTACTATCTGGTTGGATATGTTATTCCAAAGGGAAAAATAGATGAAATAAAAAAAGAAAATGAGACAAAAGCTTTGCCAACAAGTGACATAGAGACTTTGAGAAGGATATTCCAATGGATGGAGCTGAGAAATCTAAGGACATCAGATTTAGATAGAGCACGGAAAATGTTTTAACCTTAAGCTGTGTATAAGTTATGATTATGAAATAGAATTCGAAACTATCTAAGTACAAAAAAAAAAAAAAGTTTTTTTGTATTTGATAAACTCCGAAACGAATAAACTGTTTAAAAAAAATACTTAGTTCTCCATTTGTAAGCTACAACATCCGCGAGTGATTGGTTACTTTTTTCACAAGAAACTACTACGATCACTCTGCTAAGAGTGTAGACGCTGGGCTGGCTTCTATAGCACGCGCCGCCGCGCCGCCGCCAATACTTACTTTGTGTCTATAGTCTGTATTGTAGTATCTTGTCGAAATTTACAGATCAGTTATACGACCACACAGTAAGTATTGACGGCGACCAAATAAAAGGTGAAATTTTACTAGTGACCGATAGCGCACCTCAAGACGGGCCGGTGATAAGGAACAACTTTCTTCAAGAAACATAGGTTGAAATACAAAAATATTTTGCATTTCCATAGTAACTCAAATCATCTGATATGATGCCAATTTTTTTCGTATTTCGTACCTTTGTGCATTGGGGAAAATTGTTCCTAATCACTAGCCCGTCCTCTGTTTTTAGTATCGATCACTAGTAAAATTTCACCCTATATAACAGTGATGTATAATACAGGTGACAATACGAAACGCCGACTTTTTTATGAAGCCGCGTTATACTATATTGGTTCGAGCAGGTGTTTAATAATTCCCGGTTAACATTTTAAGTGCTAAAATATTTTCTCAATAAAAAAATATTATTTTTCTTTTGATCATGTTTGACAACATTAAATAACGACTACTGCTGTTTTGATTTGTTGTGTGGAATAAAAAGTAGTCCGTTTTGTTCAACTCTGTAGTACCACAAAGTAGGTATTGGGGGCTGCGATTCTCTATTTTGTGGTAGTACGTAGAAATTTGGATGATGAAACACCTGTTTAGTTTACATAGAACCTAAACTTGCGGACTACCTACCAATTTGATGCTTGGCACCGAAGCCAACATATTCGCACTTCATCATAGACAGAAATCTTTATCTACAACCTTCAAGGTGACCAAACTAAACAGACTTGTATTATGCTGACATATGGCTGTCATACATCAAGACATCATATAGGTACAGGATGGCCCATTCAGTTACGTCCAATGAAAAAATTTGTGTCTTTTACTGAGGGGTATCCGAATAATCCCCATCTATGTTAAGCGATGTTTCTAGTTTTCGAGTAATTCAACTTTTTAATTTGTATGCAAAAAATTTGTGGGGTGGTAGTCTTTTTTTCGTTTATTGCATGCTAGATAGGCCAAATCATGAAGATTAGGCAAGCTACAAAGTCACATACGCAAAAATTCTTATTCCGGAAGTATAACAAAGGAAAAATACCTGTTAGTAAAGTTTTATCCAATACAACTTTAAAAGTTGAATGACTCGGAAATAATAAAAATCGCGGCACATACATGGGAGTGATTCGGATACCTCTCAGTATAAGGCATCCAAATATTGTCTTTGAACATCACTGTTTATGCCACACTGTATATCAAATATATAATTAATCTTTGAAGTTAGGTAGCTGACATGTCAAACTTTCCTCAACATTATTTCCCAAAAAATAAAATTTAGAATTAGTCTCAATAACCGCTGCTGCTATTATGCAGCTACACAATGAATGATGCTCACCGTCAGCTGTTATGCTGTCCATTCATTCGTTGCCAGGTTCCTGGCTTTGTGGAAGTGGGCTCAGGTAAGGTAGTTTTTTTTAAATTAATGATGGGTTTGCTCTTGACTCTAGTCTAGGTCATAGGACAGAGACAGAGTCTAAAATGGAGCGAGCTCACCCAGAAGAACCCTGCTAAGGCACTGGCACTCCCAAACACTGACGGAACGCAGCAAGCTACTTGGCGCCAGACTTCGGTGGGATGGTGGTCGCGAGCCAGGCGGCCCCTTACGGAGCCTTCCACCGCTTAGTGGGATCGTTCAGACGGACTTATCCACAGGCAAGCCTGTGTTGCCGTTGCCCAGGGTGAACCGCTAGGAGGTAGATCCCATACCACCCCAAAAAGTGCCTTTAGAAAGTGTGCCCAAGGCGTTTTTATTTTTCCTTTTTGATAGAGAGCTCCTTCTGAATGATAGATTTGCCGTATGGTGCCTGAGAATTGCATCACCCCTATCCTAATCGTGGGTGTCGTAAAAAGCGACTAAGGAATATCATCCAGGAAATGGGCGCAGCATTCCCTGTAAGTGCAACATCTTGCAATGCGCTCGCCAATTTACCTGCCAAGCGTGGTGAATATGACAATAGGGAAAGGCCTATGTCCAGCAGTGGCTGTTAATGTGAATGATAGAGAGAAGGTAAGGCAAAGAAGAGTTTCAAGTATAATTAGTTATTATCTATCAAGTTTCGCCAGCTTAGTTCAGAGAAATATAAATATTTCCAGTGGCGTATAGAAGGGGGAAGGGGGTCATGACCTCCCCATGTAGCAAGTTATCTACTACATACTACTAAAGCTGATATCACATCATCACTTCTTCCATGAAATGATTTTCACCACCAATTTTAATATGAAACGTCAGCTCGCTTCGCTGACAATACGCATAGTGTTTGAGTAGCAAACATTGAGCTCACTTTGCTCGCAATAAGTAGTAGTAAGTATTTTCTCTATAAACAGATCCACTCTTATTGACCTGTGTTTAATTCAGATGATTTCAGATTGGGTGACGTTTTTCCTGTCCATGTTATGCTGTTCATGCCTTGATGGCATACCAGCTTTTTCCAACTCCAGTGATTCCAATTCTTGCTATAAGGTCAGCATACATCAGCATACAACATACATTAGCTTATTGCAGTCCACTGCTGGACGTAGGCCTCCCCCAGGGTACGCTATGGCCCTATGGGGCACGATCTCTCGTTTTCGCCATCCAGTCTCTACCAGCCGCCTTTTTTAAGTCCTCGGTGCATCTGGCCAGAGTTTTTCCAACGCTTCGCTTGCCAAGGCGTGGCATCCACTCTATAAGGCACAAATAAGACTCTACAGTAGTAAGTTTATTTTTGACATCAGAATACTGCAAGGTGCTAAAGGTTTGCCTTGTTCCTGTTAACTTTGGTCATTTAAGCAGTTATATAGCTCCCAACATTTTTGTGAGGTGTGATGCCGGCTTAGGAAAGCATCACCCCATTTCTGTCCCGTAGACTCGAGGATTTCATGTGTATTGTAATTTTAGGTGATGGGCTGACAACCTGTCCCTAAGTTGATACACAATCGTCTGAATGACCCTAAAATTTTTGTCAGACGTTGCGTAAATGTCTGTATACCTTGCAAGGGATATAGACGTTTCATATGTGGGTTGTTCTCATCGACCGCGTTTTTCGTACGTTCCGCTTAAAAAGTGCGGCTTCCTCTGGGACAAGCGTTATAAAATTTTACTTCAAAATACTTCAGCACTTCTCACATATGGTCAAACATTTAATTCATCAAATATGTGGTCAGTTTTTTGTAAATTTCCTGTCAAACATGCATTCTCTCACATCCATGGCATGGTTCTTTGCTACCTTGCGCTAAATAGACTGTTATAGATCCTAAAATTACAAGTCTATGTCGTGTTAAGCTTTCTTATCTTTTAAACAATTATATTTTCTATCTTTTAGCATGTTTTTAGTTTCCACAAAGGCAGAAACTTTTATATAAACACGGATTTTTGCGTTGAAGCCCTGAATCAGCCCACAATTACCTCGCGCTACTCTCTCACTCATATATTCATGACGGTAAAAGCTATCTGTCGATTTTACTCACGAATTCGTAGCGGCTAGTACCGCCGACAACGTCGTGGGGGACGCAGGCTCCACTCGCCGCTATATCTTCGATGGCGAGGGTAAGTTTCTCACATTTACGACTTTGTCCAGTACCGACCTCATTTCCATGCTAGTCGATTACCAATTATTCAGTTATTAGGTATTATCGATATTTTTTCTGAGGAATACCTCTGATATGCTTAAAATAAGAGGCGGTACTGTATTAAATTTTAACGAATAGGTTTTTATTAAACTGCAAAATAAGCTTTCGTTCTCATTTCCATGTTCTCATTTCCATGTCTTTCCATGGTTCGAGATGGCATTGAAATGAGAAAGTGACATGGAAATGAGAGAATGATTAAAATTTTGCAGTCCACAGTTGGACAAAGTTTTTAAATTATGAATATTTATTCTTAAATTAATCCAATGCCTGTTTTAATCGTAAACATGTGGAAGTACGGGAAGTATTTTTCATTATTACCTATTTTTATGAAATGAAAGCTTTTGTAGTTAATTTTATATGTCTTTTTACCGAATGTGTCAGAAGGAGGGTTAGAGTTTTTCGGGAGTCTGTCTGTATGTATATATGTATTATGTATGTATGTATGTGGACATGCAATTTCTTTTTCGTGGGTTACAGCCCATACGGCTAGATGGATATTGACATTTGAGGTGTCATGTGATTCGCAGCGCATCAGCGCGAGTGACATTTGCTACATTTTAAACAAGATACCGCTAAGACGCGGCACTCCCACCCGCTCTCTGATATTTCACCGCCCCGCGCTCGCCCGACTGGGAAGCAGTTTGAAGTGGTCATTAACTGGTTACGCGCGCTTTATACTAGTTTAGAGTGCGTTGTGGTTTCGGTAGCCCTAGTCTTGGCATGCACATATATACATGTAGGAGTTTTGCTTCTAAGCGGTAGCCATTATTATGTATTCTTTTCTATAAGAGAAATTCTATAGAAAAAAGTGGTTCTATACCAGGTACTGCAAACCAGCGATATCTGTACGCCAATAAAAGTAGTCCATCATGCTAACCACTTTTTTTATAGAATGTCTCTTATAGAAAAGAATACATAATAATGGCTACCGCTTAGAAGCAAAACTCCTACATGTATATATGTGCGTGCCAAGACTAGGGCTACCGAAACCGCAACGCACTTTAAACTAGTATAAAGCGCGCGTAACCAGTTGATGACCACTTCAAACTGCTTCCCAGTCGGGCGAGCCTATATTAATATTATGTTGGTACTCTTTTCAATCTTGGCCACAAGTTACTTTAATACAAAGTGTTATAAAACTGTTTGTTGCATTCTGCAGTCGGTCACTATGTAAAAGTTATCAGTATCCACACCCTCATATTCGTGGGATGCTAAATAAATATTTGACTAATTAAATAAAGCTTATTTTCTTTATATTTCCTACAAATCAAGTAGTGGACATCTCATTTCCATGACAAAAAATAGTGGCCCTCCTTTTTTTATATTTATAATTGTAATATATTAATTGTTTTTACTAAAATACATTCTTTAAGCTCTAGCAAACATAACTGACTACCTTTAAATTAAAAAACATGTTCAATTATTTTAATATCAAATAAAAGTAAAATTGCCACGGAATTCTCTCATTTCCATGTCCGCAAATAGTGGACATCAAATAACTCTGAAACTAGTGGTCCAAGAACCGGGCAATTTCAATCTTGTGTTTGTAATGAGAAAAACTTTGATAACGTATATTCAATTATCCAAAAAAACTAAATTTGAAAAATGACATGGAAGTGAGAAAATTCCGTGTCATTATGAGAATGACCCATGTATGCATGTACGATTTTTTTACTCAAAAATAAAGCATCGGTCGAGCAAATTGTATGAAATGTAAGCAAAAGTTAAAAAAAATTAATGATTGATTGATCAAATTAGTTGGAAAGAATGATAAATATTGATTATTTCATACTTACCTTGAGTTACCCATTTATAGAATGAATCACCATCATCTTAACTTCGACAGCCACAACAATCAAGCCTGCCCCACATACTTACACCTGAACAACAACTGAACAAAAACCTAAGAAGAAAAATGAACAACAACATCAACTTTCAAACATACACACACAAATCTCGCTTTTTCCGCGAAGAACTGATTGAATATTCAATTGTTATTGTTTTTTTTAGTTCTTTTCCGACCACTCTGCAATCTTGGAAGCTGGTGAGGCAAACAAACGTCAAATACCATATTCAGACACCGAAGTCCAGCTCAGGAACCACAACACACAGGAAACCAGCCAAGAAGACCTTGAAATCACGGACAGTGGAGTAAGAAACTTTTCTACCTACTATCACAGGCGTTGCGTTTTGGTCCCACTATGATATTCCGTTATTGAGTTTTTACAACTTCAATGAATGAATGAAGCCTCTTCAGCCATGTACATTCAACAATAAACAAGGGGATTTATAATTATTTTTTTAGGTCATTTAATCATTAAAATAACTATTACACTTTAACTTGCCATCAACAGCAGCTAATATCACAGTGTGTCCGCTAGCTTGATCCGTTCTTAAGGCGCGGGGTCAATGGAGCGTTTCGATTCTTATCTCTTTCCTGGTTAGTATTGCTGTGTGATGCTAGATGCAAACCATGCGTGAGGGTTGAGGAAGTGGAGACGCTAGTAGCGTACCACGAGCAAAGTGGCGAAATGAGAGAAGGGTTTGGTTCGGGCTTGGGCAGTCGAAACCCAATTTATCCATCCGTTCGGGTCTTCTTGCGTTCAGGCAAGAAGAGACGCTCCCCAATTCATTCAAATTCTCACCGCTATTTATACAAAATATGAACTTAATTAAAAAGCCTGTCGAGGGTATCTATAGAGGTATTATTCATCAAATAATGTGGATGCCCACAAGCTAAAGTAATAGATTGCTGTGGGTAGACAAAATATGAAGATTATGGGAACACCCACAGTGCTCTACGATCTCCTGATACTGCAAGATATTATTTTTCTTTTTTATATCTGAATAAAGAATGTACGTCTCGACCATAAGGTTCGTTAGTGTTGGACCACACGACGTTGAAGTCGATGTAAGTGTTGTTTTACAGGTCTAATAATCCTTCCTGTGTCTGTGGTGCCACACTGCAAGATATATACTTACTGACCTGCCCGGCTTTCCCTGACACCAGCTCGCTGGAGGACCTTTGGGATGCCACTAATGAGACTGTTCGCGTGGCTACACACTGGTCTAGACACATTTAAACTTTTGTCATCAACACGAAAGAAGAAGAAGGTCTTGACGACTGCTGGTCGCTAGTGGTGATTCGATACTTAAGTCTGTAGCACTATGAGTCATTCACTATTAACCTTTCTCTTCATATTTATCAAATATTTTTCCAAGGACATCACGTGCGGTCCCAACATCTACCTCGGGAAAGCTTGTGGCGAGCCCCGAGTACAGCAGCTGGTGGTAGACTTCTCTCCGGAAGCTGGAGATGGAGAGATTGAGCTCAGGAACCAAATATATGACGACCAATGCAGTAGTGTAAGTCTTACACAACATTACAAAAGAGAAGGCATTTGTCTTGCCTAGCAGTGGACATGCAAGTTTTTTATTTTAATATATTATAATAAAAAACCCACCTACATCGATTTTGTGAATCAACTGTTTGATTAAACATTTCTTGAATTAAATTAATAAAAAAAAATATTTTGAAAATTTCACACAGCGCCATCTAGGCTCAAATTAAGCAAAGATATTAATACCTAAATTACATACAATACATAGTAAATTGCTAACCACAAATATTCGAAAATTAACATACAAATATTTTCTGCTGTGTGGGTCGATTGAACCTTCCACCCTCGGCGTAGCAGGCAGGGTACAACGCCATATGTGACCACTATCTAGAGGTAGTATAATAATTTCGTACGCTTGTTTCTTACCAATGCATACAGTATTAACAAAATACATTTCCAGTCAATGGACGTGACCTCAGAATCGGAACCAGGTCTTGTCCAGGCCCGTGGAGACCACATGAAGCGAGCTGGATACAGGGGACGCCGGTACGCCAACAGCAGTGAGACCGAGGTGGTCCTCAAGACCCATTATCCTGAGTACGAGAGCAGCACCACGAGCCAAGCACGTGATACTTCCAGCGCTAACGATACCGCGATATATCATCAGGTGGTGCTTCATTTTACTTTGGCAATAACAGGACCATATCCCGTCAATATCTTGCAGCTCAGTGTTAGTTATCAATTTAGTCATACCTAAAAATATTGCTGCTTACATAAGCTGCAAATATTTTAGGAGATGAACCCCAGAAACATAGGTCGACATAGGAAAAAAATTTGGCCGTCCCATACAAAATGTTCCAGCCGATCGGGTCAATTTGTATGCGAAGCTGTAAGTCGACTCGGTGCCCCACGCAAAAAGAAGAAGAAAATATTTTATCATATTTCGAGGTCATAGGTATGTTCCTTGAGGAAAGTTGTTCAGTTTCATGGGCTAGTTCACCCCTTTACATATATTTACATCCTTTATACAGCTGCATAAACATTCAGCTTCCTCAACCCCTTAAAATTCTTCGAGGATTGCAAAATGTATTCTGTTGGATATCGTTTCTAGTCCAAATCTTTGTAATAGGTTTTTAATATCCTTTCAGAAACTATACCCTCGAGGCCAGTATCAGTCCTCACCAGACCTGGAGGCTGTGAACCAGTCCATCGTGTCAACCGTTGAAATGGTCAACCAGCACTCGTCAAAAGACTCATCGGATACAGACAATGAGACTATCACCTCGACAGACCATATTTGGGAGTTCCAAAGTTGTTTTTCTACCCCAGTAAGATTTTATTAATAGTTTTCATCTCGAATTCAGTCTTCAGTGATTCAAAAACAGCGATAAGACTCCATAGATGGGCATAAACTTCCACACATTGGAGGTATTTTCCATATTCTCTGCATAGCATATGACGCATCCGAAAACCTAACATGACCGTATTTATAACTCTTTACCAGATGGCTGTGTTTCGGCAGACAGACCCTCAATGTAAAACTTTCAATTCTGACAAGTACTCCACCCAAAATAATTCCGAAGTTGAATTGAAAAGTCATGTGTATAGTGCTTTTAGAACCAGTAGCGTTGAAGACATGGTTTTCGTTCAAAAGGTAAAAAATATTTATTGACATAACAAAAGAGTCTCTATTGGTCCTAGTATATTTCAGTACCAGCTTATTAGGTTAGAAAATGAAAGAAGGGGACCTGGATTGTTAATCAGTTGTACGCTTAGGTATGCCTGACAAAAATTATGCCTTCAAAAGTAATTTAACAGTTGTTATTCTCATTGACCCAATTCAGGTCTTTTAATTTAACAATTAGACTGTGCAAGAGCGGCCTTAATTTGGGATAACTTCTCTTAATTTACCTTAAAATAGCGCTGTCACTTTTCGTTAAATACTAAGGTTTAGAAAAGGGCAGGAGATATTGGCCTCAATTCGGGACATAAATGCTCATAATAACTTACTAAAATTAGTGCTGTCACTTTCCGTCATATAGGTTTAGAAAATGATAGGAGATATTTTAGTCATATCATGTCTTAAAATTTGACGCAAAATACGTGTTATCTGTCAAAATAAGGCGACAATAAAAAACAGTGGCGACTAAATTGACAAAAAATTGCGAAAAACCCTTAGTCATTTTAAAAATAACAAGACTTTGATATCTCCTATGCTTTTCTTAATATATTTGACAGAAAGTGACTGCGCTAGTTTAAATTAAGAGAATTGTTAACCCAAATTAAGGACAGTGAACAGTGTAAAAAATACTTTTGTTTAGAAGACGACGCACGATGTCAGCACCATACATAATATCCTTACACATTGCAAAATGGCTGCCACAAATCCAAATGTCAAAGATGGCAAAATAATCTAGACTGGAATTGCAAGTAGGACACTCCATGCAAAACATATTTCAAGAATACTCTAACTATTAATTGGTATTTCAGACAGTGGAGCAAAATATATTGATGAAAGTACCGAAATCTGTATTGAAGGTCACACGCACACCAGAAAACGATGTAAATCTTCCTACCGTACATAAAACTAAGAAGAAGGGTTCGTAATTCATTCATTTTACGAAAACCTGCAACACAGTGAGATTTTATAAATGTATATAAATTTTAAGAAAACTTCCAAAAAATAATCGATATGGACCTGCGACTTTCGATATTACTAGAGGCGTCGTTAAATACTTCCCGCGGTAGATATTTTTGCAAGTTTTCTAACTATTGTTTACACGGCTGTTTTAAAATTTGTTTTTCTTTATAAAATTGTAATATGTTTGAATAAGTCTATGAGAAACCAGCATAACGTTGAATCAAGTAGTAAGTTGAAATTTTTCTTCTGTTATGTAGCTTTATGTAAAAAAAAAACGTTAAGGCGCATTATGTCCAATTCGCAAAATATCTAGCGGTCTCATAAGGTCATCTTCTCAAAATGTAAATTTTGCAAAATGTCCAACTCACAAAAACAATGAAATGAAGACAAAGCAGCTAAAACAGGTTTAGTTCGGTATTAATATTTTATTTTAATCTATGATGCATCAGTAAGGCCTTGTAGCTCAATATTTTTCTATTATTATTTAAACGGTATTAACCATGTTCATATCTCTACCTAATACTCAAATCTGATAGGCTTATTACACCTACTTCTGGTAAACCGAATTAATTTAAATGTACAACCAAGGTACAACTGACATAAGTTGGACATTTTGCGAATAAGACCTTTTGAGGATTGGACATAATGAGAATCGAACCTAAAGGACAACATTTAATACCAGATTTTAAAACACTTCCCGTGTTAGGTACACAACTTTTGAAAACTTGCAAAATTTTCTAACGCTGGCAGGATTTGAATCTGCGACTTTCGCCATCATTAGTGGCGACGCCTTTTCCATCTGGGCTACCGCGGCTCGTTTCTTGCCCGCAAAATTTTGCAAGTGTATTTAATGCCAGTAACGCGTGGCACGGCTCCATCTACCGGGTTACATTTGCAACTAATACCCGGCGACCAATTATATCTTTACAGATTGAATGTAGTCTAAGCGATAAAAACCCCAAATAAATTGAAAACCTAATGTTGTGTATCTTATGGTAATGTCAATAACGCGTGGCACTACTCCTTCTACCGGGTTTGTTTTGCTACTAATACCAAAAATTTAATACATTTTCAGGTACTGGCAAAGTTCCGGAAAGCGTAGTTTGTAACATCGCCGATGAAATAACAACAATTTGATACCTAGGTACGTTATTCTTACGGCTCTTGGTAATCTAGTGCGGTACAAGTGTCTAAAAACTTTTTGTATATTTAAATATTGTGCTTATAGATATTAACCGAAATCATTTTTCTTCAAATCTCTCAATGATATTCTCTTTCACGCACCATTTTTAACATTCCAATAAAATTGCAAGCGAATCTATTATGTTTTATTACCAACAGTATCTATCTTATAATTCCTTTACACGATCAATCCATACTTCAGGGGGGACTTGCCGTGGCTTGTAAAGTGAGGTAAAAACGAGCAACGTTTTCCCGATTTCATACATAAGCTAGAATAGTGTTGATGAGTATTCCTTTTCCGCATCCTCATAACGCGAAAGTTCCGCAATTTTTTAGGTTCCTCTTCCGCTACCGCTTCTCCACAGATTACGACGAAGTCAGAAGGAACATAGAGTAGAAATCACATAGAGATGACACTCCCGCTCCAGACGCGCTCAAGGTCAATCCGTCTGGCTGTCTCTTAGCGAACAATTCAGTCGGGAGTGCGCTTCGCCGCGAAAACGTTCGTCGTGCGGGTCGAATTTTCATTTTTTGTGAAAAATTTAGCAATGCCGAATTATTGTGGTGTGTATGGCTGCAAAAGTGATGCGAGGAAAACTCCGCATCTAAGTTTTTTTAATTTGCCTAAAGATGAGATTAAAGAGAGATGAAATACCTAGGTACCTACCATTCGTTATTATACGTAATTGTTGTGTGTACTCCTATTTTTACTTACGTAGGTACCTAGTTTCCATTTTCTAATTTAAACTACCTAGGTGCCTAAGTCATTGTTAGCTGATAATGATAAATAAGCACTTTCGTATCGTAGGTATGTTTTGCACCTATTTTAAAATTCTGTACCTACCTATATAAAATGGTAAGGTAAGACTTTAAAACGGGTAAATATTTTGTTCCCACGGGAAAACTGTTAGCAGCGGTCGCAACCGCTTGACTGGCCGCTAGTCTGGAATAAAATTATTGGCACGTGACAGCCCCGACTTAAAGCGTGGGAGAGTGCGGGGCGTTACGGGCTGCGGGGGGAAGTAGGTATTTAAAGCGCGGCTTTTGGGGCCCAGACAAAGGAGTTTCGTTTCTATACGCAGTATTATTATCTATTCTTATGGAAGGAATTCGATCGCTTATGTGCGTAACCATAGCCGAGAGGCGATAAAGTACCGCCGTTTCAATAAGTCTTATTTGACAGCTGTCAGATTCGTGATAATACTATGGCAGAGGGTTCATTTTCCTTTGTTGATAACTTTTTTTAGTATTAGGATGAGAGCTGTCAAATATCGGTCGTTTGTTTATTGTGACACATACACTATACTTCAACAGCTTCCTCTTCAACAATAATCTAGAACACATTATTATCAGAAAAAAAAGTATTTCGTTCCGTTCCAGAAACCCAAAATCTAGCACATTCACACCATGCGCCTGCTCCTGCTTCTACCGCTGTTGCGAATATTGCTCGAAATAATTCCGCGGAAGATTTTCATACTACGGTAAAACATTTGATACACTGCGTCATGACACTTTTATCGGTAAATTGTAAGGTGCAAGAATAAAGGGTCCACTGCTCAACTGGTGCCAGTGCCAGGACATACATAATCGTAAATACCGAGTAAAGTGGGTATAATTATAAAGTCACCCAGTCAGCGTTCCACAAGGAACATTATTGCTCAGGGTTCAGTGCTTGGCCCTTTGCATTAAAAAGCTTAAATGAACGATGTCAATAACACAATTAAAAACTGCAGCAGAATGTTCCAATATGAAAATGACACATGTCTGGTATTAAAGGACGTTAACATATTTAAAGCAGTACAAAACTGGGTTTGTAAATGGACACAATTCTAAATAATAAAAATAAAATTGGGATTTTGCGTTGATATTATCGGTTATCTGGGCTATTTTGTAGGCATAATTTAATTATATTTTAACTTTTGGGGTCAACATCTCGCTGGACGATCAGTCTTAGAAAAGCTGACAAGTTATTCATCAACGAAAGATTTAAATAATCAATATTTTAACATAATGACTACTGAAGATATGAGAGACCATACAATATTTACATTAAATAAATATTTATTTACACTTAATAAAGTAAAACTAGTAGTTGCAATTAGTACTTATCACACCATTATAAGTACTTGAATTAAAAGAGCTTAAATGAATAAAATAAAGAAATTTAAATTAAAAAAAACGTTTCTTCTGTGTGTTTTAAGGTGTATAAAAATTCCTGCAAATCTTTAAAAGAGTGAACCATTCCATGAAACAACAAGTTTGCCCATGATCGAAGTATGAAAAGAGATATGGACTACCAGCTTTGCCAGGTTGGCCAGCCAGCCGGGTCAATTTGTATGGGAGCCAAAGGTAGTGTTTTTTTTCATATTTCAACCTATTATTTTATATGTCCCTTGAGGACAGTTGTTCAGTTTTATGTACTGGTGCATCCCTTAAAGTATTTGCAGCATTTGCTTTACTTCCTTTCGGTTTTTAATCTGGATAAAGTCCAGGTGCAGTAAGAGAAACGGGCGGCAGTCTCAGCATCTCAGCTTTTATCAAAGATGTGCCAATGACTCCTGGAGGCTCGTAACGTCTGAAATATAAGATATCAAAGTAGTTAAGTTCATAAGCAGAGGGGTTTTCAATCAAACAGTTAATTTTCAGTAGGAAATATTGGTAAGCAATAACTTAAAGTCTCATTTTGTGACTGTAACTACTCCTCTGATAAACGATAAGCCCACTTGATAAAATTATAAAAACGCTGTAATTATAACACTTTTGAGCTGGACAACAACTACTTTATTCCAACGTTATATCGGAAGTGCTAGAAAACACAACCGTCACTTGTTTGTCCAAATGCAATATATTTTCTAAAGTACAAATGGGCTCGCTGGCTGGCAGACAGAATAAGGCTTTACTCTGTATACGGCTTGTCTACAACTCCACTAAAGGTTTTAAGGCTGCGATCATAGATGACGTGGCTTGGCTATGGCTTGTGGGTGGAGCTGAGACATGGCTTGGCTGGCTGGCAATTCGCCGTGGCATGGGGATTCGGCAATGGTCTTACAATATGCACATAATTTTTTGAAAGATGTAGAAGGACTAGAGGGTTCCGTTACAAACAACGGCTCAAAACCGCTTGATGTAAGTGTTACTTCTGCATTTGTCATCAGTTCATGACTGAGGGAGCTATCAAAATGGCCCGGGTATGAGTGTATATTTTTTTCTATTCTAAATTCTCAATTATCTTATATTGCTCTATTGGGATCCTATAGGATACTGGGTGTTATTGGTTCCGCTTATTGCTTACCACAAAGAAAGATTTTGATAAAACCAACGACGGTTAAAATGTAATGGAGACTTTTCTCTGACAGATGGCGTTTTGCTAAGTTCAGAATTTAACATTGAGTCATCAATACATTTCATCTACTTACGTTTCTACGGAAAAAACTTTTTCAGTTTAGCTCAGCGCCATCTTAGTACACTTGAAACTTGACTAAAAAAAACCATTGCAAAAGGTTTAAAATGTTTACTGCAGAGCCCCTGGTGATATATTACCGTACCAACAACTATCTAACAACATGCACCAATTTTTGAAAAATTGCAAATTTTCAAGCGCGGACAGGATTTGAACCTGCTACTTTCGCCATTTGCTAGCGGCGACGCCTCTTCCATCTGGGCTACCGCTGCTCGTTCTTTGCCCAAATTTTTATTTTTGGTATGCAACATGCACCAATGAAATGCAAATCCATGAAACCGCATTAAAATCGTGGACGGATCCACTTACCTTGGATGCTTCTGATCAAAGTCTTCCATTTCAGCATTCAGTTTTTTAGTTATCTTATCATCATACGTTTGTTGAACGACGTCTTTCTCTGAAAAAAAAAAGAAAAGTCATTGGATGCCAAATTTTTAAAACACTTCCCGGTTTAGGTATAAATTTTTTTTTACTTGCTAAATTTTAAAGTGCGGGCAGAATTTTAACCTCCTATCGTCATTACTAGTGACGACGCCTCTTTCCATCTGGGCTACCGCTACAGCTCGTTCCTTAGCCGCCAATTTTGCAAGTGTATTAAATGCCAGTAACGCGTGGCACAACTCCATCTACCGGGTTAGATTTGCGACTAATATCCGGCGACTAATTCTATCTTTACAGATTGAATGTAGTCTAAGCTATGAAAACCCCCGACAAATTGAATACCAAAATTTTAAAACACTTCCCATGTTAGGTATATCTACAATGTTTTTTTTTTTTTTGTCACTAGTAATGACAAAATCGCAGGTTCAAATCCTGCCCGCACTTGAAAATTTTGCGAGTTAAAAAAAAAGAAATGTCATTGCTTTGAGTGTAGAGTTTGAAACTGGAAACTGTATTACAGTAAGAAATTACAAATAACTTTTTTTACAATAACGGATCATGACGCCCAACAGTGATAATACTATGCTACATTGAATAAAGTAATTTCATTTCCAAATGTTAAATGCAAGGTTTCCAACAAACTGGACTTAGAGTCCTGTACGGCGGCATTATTCGATGGCATAACTTACAAAAATTCTAAAGTCGCTTATTTTTTGTACACTTGTGTTATGTGTGTATGTAAAGTAAATATTACATTTTGTGTCACTTTTAAGGCTTGCTAATATTTTAGATTCAATGTATATTAGCATATTTACTTAATTATCTTTTTAGGTGATTTATAACTAAATTAATAATATAAAATATACCAATATTGTTTATGTGACAGCTTACACAGTATAAAGACACAGTTAGTTTTATGCACTGCAAACGAATGTTTTGTTATCATATCATATACCAAAATAATAAATTGGCTTTTGGTAATGGTTTAGAAACGGGTAGAGCCAAAAAATAACGCAGATTGATACTTTTAAAAGCTAGCCATACTGGGCTCTCTTGACATGGCTGTGTGGGCATATTAGGGCCGAGAATACCTAGCACCATTTGACAGGAACCATTGAATATAAAATTTCTAGAAAGAAATTAAAGTAAATCGATATGTGTGCCGTGTGCTGTGATTCCGGCTTAGAACAGCATCACCCCATTTCTTTCCCGTGGGAGTCGTTAGAGGCGACTAAGGGACTTGAGGGTGTGTATTGCAATTTTAGGTGATGGGCTGACAACCTGTCACTATGACGATACACAATTTTCTGAATGACCCTCAAAAATATGTCAGGCGTGGCGTAAATGTCCGTTTTTGGAGCCGCTACGCTCTGCCTACCCCGCAAGGGATAATGGGCGTGATATTTGTGTATGATATAGGCTGGAACGATTATGTGGCTTCGGCGGCGCCTGCGCGCTTTTCTACCGCAATCGACTTTTTTTCAATCACGATTTCACAATACCTGCAGTTAGTTTTATTTACTAGCGGCCGTTCATTAATTACGTTAGATAATTTAGAAGGGGATAGGAACATCCAAGTCTTATTCTCTCTTTCATAGGAGGGAGGGTTTTCACAAATTGGTTGCATTGGTCGGTCTTATGTAGGTATTAAATGAACGGACCTCTACTGGAAAGGGCACGCGTCAAACGGCGGAATACCATCGTTTTGCATATTGTTGAAGTTCCTAATATACTTTGGCATACCTTGGCTTACATATTTATTTTTGTCATAATATTTGTTTGGCATAATATTTATGTGTCATACTGCATTGAAAGTCATACTTTTATTTTGACCTATTATATACTTGGAAACACTTTACAGTAATAGGTTATGGTGCGGCGGCCAAGGGCCACCCACCCCTAAGCCGCGAACATACTTTTCTAGGAGTATGTAGTCGACATTATAACTTGGTAATTTATGCTTCAAGGGTTATGCGCGTGTTTTTATGACTTTGAATAATTATGACTATATAAAATATGCGTAATACAAATATGACTTAAAATTTTATGCAAACCGACCCCAAACCTCAAACGGCACTACATTTGCGCAGGCCCGTACTTTCTACAGTCGTCCCAAGCACAGAAATTGAGATACCTACTGCAGTTGCATGTATGCCAAATACATTGAAACTGTAGATCCGGTATATTAAAGTGAATGAATGAACTGTTTCACACAAACGCCAGCTTAGATATTGGCACAACAGCCAGCAATAAAGTGGTAGAATAACAAATTTTTAAATTTTCTTGCAAAATTTACTACCGCGGGCAGGATTTGAACTTCCTACTTTCGATATCAATGGTGGCGACGCCACTTCTATCTGGGCTGCCGTGATTTCATTCATAGCCCGCGAATTTTACAAGTGTATCTTGATGCCAATAAGGCGTGCCACGGCTCCATCTAAGGGGTTAGTTGTGCAACTAATTCAAAGAGAATAAAAAATATTGATGGCGAAAGTCGCACGTTCAAATCCTGCCCGCGGTAGAACATTTTGCAAGTTTTCTAAAAAAAACGATAATGCCTACTACAGAAGAAGGATGTCACTTCAATTTTATAGAGGTACATTATTTGTTAAACCTATTTCATGAGAAGCTTTACCAAACTACATCATCAGCTACAACGTCCACTGCTGGGCAGGGGCCTACAGCTATGTCTTTGGCATACTCAACACGCCTGGCAGGCAAATTGGCCAGCAAGCAAAGTGTTATATTCACAAGGGACGCTACTGCCCTTAGTTATTTTAACGACTTCACGGGTAGAAATGGGGTGATGTTATTTTAAGCCGTCATCACAGAGAAAACTGCTGCTGGTAGTGCGACTGCCTGCGATGCAAAGGTTCCGGGTTCGATTCTCGGTGGGACACTCACAAAAAGTTGATATTTATCAGTTTGTGAATTTGTTCCTGGTCTGGTTCGGAAAGAAATGGTTCCGTGCTTCGGAGGGCACGTTAATCAGTCAGTTCCGGTTGCTGTCTATGATGACTTAGATAGCAGTCGTTACACAGCCATGTCAGAGGCCTACTAATAGTAGTATGCGGTTGAAAAACTCTGACACCAGGGTTCATCTCGGTGTTCCACCACACGAAAAAGAAGAAGACAGCGAACTTATCCACTTTTTACAAATCCATGACTGCACACATGACAAGATGGTGCTTGCATATTTTAGGCACCATCAGCTCCCGTAGCTTCCTCATTTCCAATCACAAACCGTAATAACTCCCTATTCCGTACACCTCGAAACGGCACTTTAAGATCTGTCGATAGGGAACACTTTTCAATGTCACTCGGAGACTAGACTGGTCCAGATGTCTCTATTTTCTATGAGCAATTAATTCCAACGTGCAGCTAGCTCAGACCAAAGAATAGACGAAGAGACCCATACCTACCATCAAAGTGAAGCCTAAATACTCGCCTTGATTGAATACTCGTATCTTATTTTAAAAATGCTTTACCGTGTTGAATAATGAATTTTAGTAACTTGAATAATCTTTATGCTGTATGGTCAAAATTTAAAACTTTCAGCATCACTATAGAGTACTATTCTAAAAGCGCTTTAGCTTTGCAATAGCCACTTATCACTGTAGTTATTTTTAAAAGTGGCCTTGCTTAATCTACCTGGATTAATTGCTGGTTAAAATTATAGGAATGAGATAGTTTTCTTATTTTTCCATATTAAATTAGATATATCTGTGCACAACTTTTTTATTCGCACGTAAGCAATACGTACACATGACTTGTCTAAACTATTCCTTTATCTAATGTAACTAGGAACGGTCTTGTGTTAGAACTGAATCTTGCTATTGAAATGTGAAACAGATAGGTTAAGGTTTTATAGCTATGACGTGACTTTCGGCATTTTTTTTTTTTTTTTTTTTATTAATGATGGGTTTGCTCTTGACTCTAGTCTAGGTCATAGGACAGAGACAGAGTCTAAGATGGAGCGAGCTCACCCAGAAGAAGCCTGTTCACTCTTACTTTGAAGAGATTAGGGTTGTATGCTTTTGGAAACACAGACGCAGGAAGTGAGTTCCACTCTTTAGCAGTGCGCATTATAAATGATGACTGGAAGCGCTTAGTCCGAATTGGTGGAATGGCTACCAGGTACGGATGGTATCCGGCGGTGCGTCTGGATGTCCGATGGTAGAAGGGAGCTGGTGGAACAAGGTCGTGAAGCTCTTGAGCACACTCTCCGAAGTACAATCTATAAAATACCGACAAGCAGGCAACCTTGCGGCGATGTGCCAGGCTATGTAGCTTGGTGTCCACCAGTTTTATGTCGCCTATGAGCCTCTTGGCCCTGCGTTCCACCGAGTCAAGAGCGGCAAGTTGGTATTTGGCTGAGCCATCCCAAAGGTGACTGCAATACTCCATGCAGGATCGGACTTGTGCTTTGTAAAGAGTTAAAAGCTGTCCAGGCGTAAAGTATCGCTTCACTCTATTCAGGACGCCCAGCTTTTTAGCCGCCGTCTGAGCCTTGTACTCGATGGTCGCGCCGAAGTTTAGATTTGATGTCAACTCCATGCCTAGAAGCTCAAGCCTGTCAGTGACTGGGACAGATGTACCCCGAAAAGTAGGTGTCCAGTCGAAAGGACTCCTTTTTGCAGTGAAAAGACACGCCTGTGTTTTGGTGGCATTGAATGAGACCAGATTGTCGTCGCCCCATTGGGAGACAAGACTTACGGTCAGATCTGTTCGCTCTACCATGGCCTTTCTTAACGAACGTATTTCATCCCCACTGGTCCCTGCACCTGTCAAGTATCTCTCTGAAACGGTACTATCATCTGCGTATCCAACAATACCATGCCGAAGGAGGTCATTGATGTGCAGCAGGAAAAGAGTTGCAGAGAGAACAGACCCCTGAGGAACTCCGGCATCAATGGCCATTAGGTCAGAGGAGCAGCCGTCAACGACTACTCTGATGGACCGTTCACTAAGGAAGTCTGAAATCCAAGTACAAAAATCAGCTGGGATGCCATAAGCAGGAAGCTTGCTGAGCAGACTTGCATGCCAGACCCTGTCAAAGGCCTTCGAGATATCGAGTGAAACGGCAAGTGCTTCGCCGTTTTTCTCGATGGCTTCGCCCCAGCAGTGCGTGACATACACAAGAAGATCACCAGTAGACCGCTCCCGGCGAAAGCCATATTGACGGTCACTGAGAAGATCATTGTCTTCAAGGTAGGTCAGCAACTTACTGTTAAGTACCCTCTCCATGACCTTGCATAGGATGGAGGTAATGGCAATTGGACGGTAATGGGCAGGGTCGGCACGGTCGCCCTTTTTGGGAACTGGTTGCACATTAGCAAGCTTCCAGGCCCCCGGCACCGTTCTTTCTTTAAGAGAGAGGCGGAACAAGCGTGTCAGCACAGGAGACAGTTCAGGCGCACATAGTCTTAATACTCTCGCTGGTATGCCATCAGGTCCGCTGGCCTTGTTCACGTCTAGACTGCACAATACTCTTCGAACCTCTTTAATGTGTACTGCGATCTCCGACATCGAAGAATCGCAACGAGGTACAGTAGGTGGTTGTTTGGAGCCAGCGTCCAGACGTGAGTTGCTTGCAAACAAGGAAGCAAACAAATTTGCTTTCTCACTTGCAGAGTGAGCCAGCGATCCATCAGGTTTCAGTATTGGAGGTAAGGTTGGACGACAGAAATTAGTTTCAACCGCTTTGGACAGGGACCAAAACTTTTTACTACCCGGAGGGTGTGATGCTAGTTTGGCCCCTATTCGTCCGACATGGTCAAAACGTGCCTTACGTAAAACCCGTTTGCAGGACTTAGTGGCAGAGTTGAAGGTTCTTTTCTTCGCACGAACCCTACGTGCTCTTAATTTGCCCTTGACCCAAGCTTGGTATGCCGATTCTTTACGCGCCTCAGCTTGGGCGCATTCTGCGTTAAACCAAGGCTGGGCTTTGTGACCGAGCGGGATGTCGGAGAATGGAATAAAATATTCCATCCCCTGCCGAATCACGTCCGCAACCGCATCTGCACAACACGAGGGGTCACGCGAAGAGAAGCACACTTGCCGCCACGGGTAAGATGCAAAGAAGTGCCGCATCTCTTCCCAATCTGCTGACTCGTATCTCCAAACTCGCCTCGTGCCCCTGGGGCTGTCATCGAGAGGAGAGCAGGTCGATACGGATTTCACCAGACAGTGGTCGGACGTTCCCAGCGGAGCTGAGACCGAAACTGAATGACTGTCTGGATCAGTTGTCAGCAGCAAGTCCAAGCAATTGGGTGTATGGCCGTCGATATCCGGTATCCGCGTAGCTACATTCACCAGCTGGGTCAGATCTAGCGATAATGCAAACTTGCGCGCCTCTAGCCCAGCATGGTCAGTTTTCTGGAACGGGAACAACCACTCCTTATGGTGGGCATTAAAGTCCCCCAGAAAAGTTAGCTTCGCTGTCGGGTATCTTTGCTGTGCTACGTCTGTCGTTTCAACGAGGTAATTGAAAAGCGCTGTCGTCTCCTGGTCACCGCTGTGCGATCGGTAGACGCCGACATATAGAGTTTTCTCCACGCCAGAGTCCTCCAGTAGCCAAATGGCAGAAAAACCCGATTTCTCAAAGCAACGGAGACGACGACAACAAATGTCATCGCGGACATACACACAGACCCCAGCTTGCTTCTTGAACTTATGCTCAAGAGAGTAACCCGGGTAGTTGAGGTACGCCACGTCCGACGGTGTTGTTATCTTCGTCTCCGTTAGGAAGAACAGGTGCGGCTTCTCGGTCTCAAGGTGGTGATGGACCGGATCGAGATTGGAGTGCAACCCTCGGATGTTAGTGAGGTGCACTTTTTTTGGGAGGAAGTGCAGCCGTTGTATAAACCTATTCTTCTTTTTTACTTTTTTCATAATTTGAGAGTTTGTGGGGAAAAAGTTGAATTGTCGAGGCGCATTTCAGTTAACCACTGGAACACTAGAGCTTAACCGACCTATGGGAAACTCATTTGGAGACTGCGGGGACGCCCGAACCCCCCCGAATTTACATTTTCGACTGACTTTATAACGGAAGCGGTTTCTTACTCATAATATGTTTTGTAATGTGGACATGTTATTACGCGATAACTCCGCCAATTTAACAAAGATTTTTAAAAGGTATACTTTGTTTAAAATTTTAAGTATCTACTTAGATTACATTTGTGTTATAATTATAATCATTCCTTTTGCTACCATCGAGAGATGGCTCATAATAACTTCTCTCAAAAAGTGACTAAAAGATAAATTCATCCAAGGAATTGGTAGCAGCGTTCCTTGAGAATGCATATCTTCCACTGCGCTCGCAATTCCGTCTGCCAAGCTGGTTGGTTTCAGGTTCGATTCTCGATGGGGCACCCACAAAGTTGATATTTATCACTTTGTGAATTTGTTCCCGGCCTGGTTTCGACAAGAAAGATGGTTCCGTACTTCGGAGGGCCCGTTAAGCCGGTCGGTCCGAGTTGCTGTCTATGCTCACTATTAGATAGCGGTCGTCATTGTCAGAGGCCTACAACTAGTAGTAGTCAGTTGAAAAAATCTGACACCACGGATCATCGGGCCGTTAGGCAATTTAATGGCTCCCACGAAAAAGAAGAAGTGAACTGTTGTAATGTAAATGGCCTCACCTTTCTTCGGTTTCGCCCAAAACCTGGTCGCTGATCCTCCAATGGATTCTGAGCTCTTATCACTTGAGAATTTGTACGACGATTCTTTCTGCGGATAATACTCCAAGCAAATCTTTCCGAGAGAGTCCAGGGGCAAATCTGTAATTTAAGCACACGAGTTCCTGAATCAAGACGTCACGAGAAATATTTAACCCATTAAAACCTACACCTGACTAATAGTTGTTCTGGGAAGAACGGACCGGACTGAAACCCGACTGGGCTTAGGAGTTGTTCTGGGAAGAACTAATTGGACTGAAACCCGACTGAACTTAGGAGTTGTTCTGGGAAGAACGAATATGACTGAACCCCTACTGGGCTTAAGAGTTGTTCTGAGAAGAATGGATCGGACTGAAATCCAACTGGGCTTCGGAGTTATTCTGGGTAAAACGGAACAGACTGAACCCCTACTGGGCTTAGGAGTTGTTTTAGAAAGAACGGATCGGACTAATCAATGTGTCACAAAAAAGAAGTACCTACCACCATTCCATTCCATTGCTGTCATACATTGCGGTGACTTTGAAGTACGTATGACATCCGCATGTTGATTACAAGTCGACGACGTCGATGATTCATTAGTTTTACCCTACAATAAAAACTTAAGGTGAATGACTGAACTTATTATAAAATAAACGACTTTAATACTTTTGTAACATGAATAGCTAGTTATACTGGGCTATTATTAGAGAATGCAAATCCGTTCTAAATCAAATATCCGGATTCTCAAAAACGGATTCTGGGGTCAATCCGGATAATCCGGATTATTCGGATTTTTCATGATTTCTTGTAAATATTTTTAGACCATGTAACTTCTTGTTAATATTCCTGCTTTTTCTACTTGTGATGCCGGCTTAGAATAGCATCACCCCATTTCTTTTCCGTGGTAGTCGTAAGAGGCGACAAAGGGACCCGAGGGTGTGTATTGCAATTTTAGGCGATAGGCTGAAAACCTGTCACTATAGCGATACACAATTTTCCGAATGACCCTCAAATATTTGTCAGACGTGGCGTAAATGTCTGTTTTTTGCGGCCGTTTGCGCTCTGCCTACCCCGCAAGGGATTATAGGCGTGATATGTGATATGTGTTTTTTTACTTTACATCATTAGCCTCACTGCAGTATCAGCAGTGATTAATGTTGCGTCCCTTCTTCGTTAAGCTTCTACAGTATCTTTTAATATCTCTGAATATAGTTGTAGATCTTGGATTAACTGAATCTCGGTCCTAGTGAAGCTAATATAGCTTTTCAGATCTACTTAATACGGTCTAAGCCTTTTGGACATATCTCTTCTCTTTTCGTGTGGGACACCGAGTCGTCCAACGACCCGATGAACCCTGGTGTCAAAGTTTTTCAACCGCCTACTACCACTTGTAGGCCTCTGACATGGTTGTGTTACGACCGCCATCTAAGTAATCATAGACAGCAACCGGGAACGACGGCTTAACGTATTCTCCGAAGCACGGAATCATCTTTCTTTTTCGGACAATTAGGTGATTCAGCGTCCAATGTCCTAACCAGACCGGGAACAAATTCACAGAGTGATAAATATCAACTTTGTGAGTTTCCCACCGAGAATTGAACCCGGAACCTTTGCGTCGCAGGCAGTCGCACTATCATCGCGCTACATTTGGACATATGCTCTAGCAGTACTATCTATCATCTAGGTATGAAAACGTAAAATGATCAGAAAATCCGGATTTGGTTATACAAATTCGGATTTGAAAATGTAGTTTTAATAGGCGGATATCCGGATTTTTCGGATTGCGGATTATCCGGATTGCATTCCCTAGCTATTATCCCTATAAGTACACCAGGGTTGTGTTGGTATATGGTATCTGAGTCCAGTGCAACCTCTACAAAACACATTTCTAACAAAAGGTCCTGTTTTTGTATATCTGTTGAATAGGTTTCTTCAGTTTTTTTTATTTCTTCATCAATTCTACCTCTATTACCATTGATCACATTTTTTTTTTTTTTTTTTTTTTTTTAGTTGTGGACCCTACGATTTTGAGCCCCGGGGCTTTTAATCTACACCTGATAGTATGGTGGGGAGCAGGAGCTCACCCGGAAAAGCTTGTGGTTGTTCAAACAACCAGCTCAATCGCGCCCTTGGGGCGCGATTGGGCTTACGAGTTGTTCTGGGGAGAACGTATTGGACTGAATCTACCCGGCACGTGCCGGTAGTTCCCAAAGTGGGGAGCAAATGAGGGACCTCCGCGCCCCCGCCGGCGGGGGCGTCGGTTGCTTGAGGAGTTTGTGGAGTGTGATCTACTCGCAATGGCTGCAGCAGTGGCTACTGTGATTTCATCATCTTCTTCCGTAAGGATGTGTCTCGGACGGTGTTTAAAACGCGAGGTTGGATGGGGGAAGTAGTTGGACGCGGCAACTATCAAGGGGTTTTTATGATGGGGAGCATTATCGAAGAAGCGACGGGACGCTTCTTTCATATACGCTTTAATGGTAGGGAGGCCTAAGTCGATATGGAGGTTGGCGTTACGCATGTACCAGGGCGCCCCGGTAGCTTTGCGCATGAAACGGTTTTGGATGACCTGCAGCATTTTCAGATGTGAATCGAAGGTGTGAGCAAAGGCTACGCTGGCGTAGGTCATAATAGGCCTTACGCAGGTGGTGTAAATTCTCACCTTATTTCTAAGGGAGAGTTTGCTCTTTTTGTTCAACATCGGATGTAATCTGCCCAAAACGAACGCGGCGCGGTCGCGGACTCTCATAATGTGGCTACGGAAGCTGAGTCTTGAGTCGAGGGTGACTCCTAGATATTTGGTCTCGTTGACCCACGGGATGGGTCGGCCGAAAAGCTTTACAGCGGGGACGTTTAATCGGTGCGAACCTCTACGAAAGTGCACGGCTGCACTTTTTTCCGGGTTTACCTCGATTCTCCATTTACGGAACCAGTTCCCGAGGGAGTCTAGAGCGTTCTGGAGAATCTGAACTAATTTTAAGTGGTTACGGTGGGACGCGTAGATGGCAGTGTCGTCGGCGAACATAGCCAGCTGTGACATGGGCGATTTGGGAATGTCGCTAGTGTATAGCGTGAAAAGTAATGGAGATAGGACGGAGCCCTGAGGGACTCCTGCCTGTATGGTGTGGGGGGAAGACAGAGTGCCTTCCACCTTGTAACGAAAGCTTCGATCCGACAGAAAGTTACGTACTAAAAGCACGAGACGATCAGGCACAGCGAGCTGGTGTAGCTTGTATACCAGCCCGTTGTGCCAGACCTTGTCGAAGGCTTTCGCCACGTCAAGAAAAACTGCTCCTGTCGGGGTCGGTTTGGACGAGACATTTAGCTTAAGAGCGATGTGTTCGACAATGCGGTGTACTTGTTGGGTACAAGAGTGCTGTTGTCGAAAGCCAAATTGCTCGTCAGGTATGAGATTGTTGGTCTCTGCGTGGTCACGGAGTCGGGCATAGATCATGCGTTCGTAAAGTTTGGCGAGAGGGTTCAGTAAGCTGATCGGGCGGTAGGAAGTGGGCTCATTCGCCGGTTTACCCGGTTTGTGAATGCCTATGACTATTGCTTCCTTCCAGCAAGCTGGAAAGGTGCAACTAGCCATGGCGGCATTCAAAATCAGGGTGAGGCGATTGATCAGGTGATCGGGGAGAATCTTCAGGACACGGTTGGTGATGCCGTCCGGTCCTGGAGCCTTTCTGGGCTTGAGTGCCTTAAGGGCGTTGCGCACTTCCATCTCAGTGATGACTCTGAGTGGAGGGCCCGATGGAGGTAGTGAAATGAGACGTTCGACTTCGGAGTCGACCGTTGAGACGAAGGTCAAGTCGTAAGGGAGTGTGCTGGGGGTGCATTGGGCTGCGAGACTGTCAGCTAGGCATTCAGCCTTTTCGTCGTCGTCAAAGGCTTTGGTCTGGTCAGGTCTGTTAAGTACCGGCATCACAGAGATGGTGTCAGATTTCAGCGAGCGTTGCAGCTTGTAAAATGCGAGATGGGATGGGTTCAGCTCCTCAAGGTGCTGATCCCACCCGGCGTCACGCCATTCAGCTGCACGCTGCCTTACTTCCCTCTGTAGGGCGCGCATGAATAGTCTGTTAGATTCTATTGGGAAGGATTTGTAAGCGCGGATCGCGGCGTTCTTCTCTGTTATCATTTCAAGAAGGTCATTTGGAGGTTTATATTTACTGTCTTCAGTGATTTTAACCGTCCGTGAACAGCTGTTCACGACGCTGCTAACGTGATTTGTGATGGAAGAGACGGCTAGGTTGATGTCGGTTTCGGTAGTCAGTCTAGTCGGTATTTGGTCCAGGTGAGTAGAGCTGGGAGCGTTCAAGGCTTGGCCTAGTTTCGGCCAGTCTACTATAGTTTTGGTCGGGCCGCACAGACCTGAGGGGCCGGGGATGTCGGTTCGCGGGTCAAGTTTTAGTAAAACTGGTCTGTGGTCAGAGTCGCAGAGCTCGTGGCGTACTTCTATAGAACTTAAACGAAGGTTTACGTTCTTTAGAAGGGCTATGTCGAGGATGTCGGGTCGATGAGTTACTGTATGGGGGTAATGAGTTACCTCTGTAGGGGCTACTAGGTCAAAGGACAGTTCGTCCTGCCACTCAAAGAGAAGATTGCCTCTAGGGTTGTTGGCGATACAGTTCCACGACATGTGCTTGGCATTCAAGTCACCTGCTATGATAACTGAGTCACCGAGATTAAATAATAACTCGAGCTCACTTTTAAGAAGTGGCTTTGTCTCGCGATTATTGCTCGGAGATAGGTATACCGACACTATCGTAATGGGTTGGTGTCCCGTCATGCTTAAGCGGCAAGCGGAAGCCTCCATATAGCAGAGGGGCGGGGTCTCTATGGGTGAGCAGTGAAGCGCTCGCCTGTAATGAATGAGGGTGCCTCCCTTGCTGCCGGATACGCGGTCATTACGTACCGTGTTGTATTGCGCGATTCGCGGGGTACGCATATGGGGTTTGAGAAACGTTTCTTGTACAAGGAGGACGTCTAAACCGTGATCTTTCAGGAAGAGGCTAACTTCCGTCTTTTTATTGCAAATACCATCGGCATTGAAAAAACCTAATTTAAGTGACCGAGGCTTGGTCCTACCACTGCTGGATATCCCTAAGTTAATAGACCTATCCATAATCAGGGTTTGAAGTTTTTGAACGCGACTACCAGATGGTAGTATTTGGCGGCGGTTTGGATGAGCGCACTGGGGTTACCAGCGTTGGCTCTGATCTCCTTAGAGTAGGAGATTATCTCTTCGATGTCGAAGAGGCTGGTGAAATTGGAGACAACAGAGAGCGCGTCGGCTAAGTCGCCTTCAGCACTCTTGCTGTGGGAAGCGGGTTTGGGAGGAGAAGGCGGCGGAGGCGCCGGCTTTTTGGGGGCGGGTTGGGGGGGCACCACCGGTTTTGGTGCGACTTGGGCGGGGGCGGGGACTGGACCCATTTTGAGGGCCCATGCGGGGTTAGGCCTGAGGGGCGGGAAGTTTGTGTTTTCAGCAACACCTGGAACGACCGCAGCTGGTTTTTGAGAGCCAGCTAGCCTATCGGCATACGTTTGCCTCGCAAGGGTGCGCTGAAGCACTTTGGGGTTCGCCTTAGGGGCACGGGGACAGCCGCGGTAGTTGGCTGGGTGGCCACTTTCGTTGCAGAGGACGCAACTAGGTGGGAGTGGGGGAGAGGAGCTGTCTGCCGAGGGCGTGTCCGTCTTTTTAGGACGGGCGCACTGGGCAGTGCTGTGACTCTCCAGGCACTTAACACACCGCGGGGCGGCGTGACAGGTGCGTGAAGAGTGACCGTAAAGTTGGCAGTTGTGACACTGGCCAGGGATCCCAGTCTTCCTGGGGGCTTCCATGCGGATGCCTGAAAGCATGCACACGGATTTCAAACCGTAAATGGCCTTACCAGCTTCGCTCCTCTCGAGCGTGACATGGACCATGTCGAATTGTCTCTTATTGCGATGAGACGAAATGCGGTGTACTTTGCGTACGGGGATATTCTGGGCGATAAGGTCGTCATAGACTTCCTTTTCGGAAATCTCTTTCGGGATGCCTCGAATTACTACGCGGTGTAGTTTCTCCTCCTCCAGTGCGTACGTATGGTACGGGAACTGGAGGAAGTTAAGTAATTTTGTAAGCGCTCTGTGCGCCGAAGAGGTCGGGACTTGAATTTTGATTCCGTCCTTGGTCTGTGAAGCAGTCAAGAACGGAATCTTATTCTGGGTCATCTGACTGGAAAGGGACGACCACTTGGCGTTGTCCCTGAGAATAATCGGGGGGGGTCTGCGCTCTGTAGCGGGAGAGACTTTAGGGATGGCGGCGGCCACCTTGCGGTGGTTGCCATCGGGCCCTTCGACGCGGACTGTTTTCGCAGCCTCGTCGCTATCTGAGTGAGCAGCCTTACGCTGGCGCTTCTTGGACCTACTGACTACGGTGTAGTCGTCGTCGGAGTCGGGTTCGGGGTTTGAGTCATCGGACGGGGGACCGGCAGTGTCCATAACTTCGACGGTTAGGTCGGAGTCCTGGGCATTGCCGACTTGGGAAGATGGGTCAGGGGATAGCGGTGACTCATCGTAATGAGTAACCGCAGGGGAGGGGGCAGGTGCCGACTTAGCGGCGGACGCTTCGTCGGCGGATGGGGCTGACTCACCGGTGGTCAGGGGATTGGGCGATGACTCATCGCGGGTTGGGTCGTCGAAATAATTACCGATTTCGGGAAGAAGTTTCGCGACGTGGGCGCGGGTATTTTTGTCCTCGAGGACGACGCGAATAATGTCCAGGAGAAGGGACTGGGGAATAGCTTTAGCCATTGCCTAATCTATAGCTACCGCCGTTTCGGAACCGTTCCGTGGGAGAGAAACGGCAAGAACTCCACGGCAATCGGCCTAGCTAATATGCTAATCGCGGCCCTCAGGCGGGAACAGCCTGAGGGTAAGACGCCGGTGATCCTCCCCGCCGGGTGTAGGCAGGGAGGGTGTACTTAACTAATGTAGCCCTAAAGTGTATCCTCCGCCAATCTTATTGTGCGGGAGGTTCCTAACAGGCCCGAGCAAAGAGGAAGTTGGGGCCGGAGCCCTTCTCCCAGACAGACTCTGCTCGGACAGGGGAAAAGGATGGTACCAGGGTCGACTTGGGTTCACCCCCAGGGCCGGTGGTTCTGGCACCCGTCCGATTGACTGCGTTGCCCTGAAGGGGCAAAGCTGGTGTATCGGGTCTACACCCCCTGCTCGGATCGTTGAGCACCGTTAGGTATCCACCGAGCAAAGACCGCGTAAACCGGCGGTTTTCGGGCAAAAGACGTAGTTAAATAAAATACCACGGAATGTGCCTTGAAAAAGACACAAACGGCGGCGGAGGCTGCGTGGGACAAGTGATGCTTGTCCGACGCAGGGCTGGAGTGTCGGTCGCGGAGCGACGGCGAGGGGCGGGGCCACGGGAGCGGCCAGGTAGTCGGAGCGTAGGCGACCGTGCGGGACGGCTGCTGAGCGGCGACTGATTGATCACAGTTAGTGGAGCAGTGGTAGTGCGTCTACCTGCGACGCACAGTTTTTGGGTTCGATTCTCGGTGAGGCACTCACAAAACGTATATTTATCACTTTGTTCGTTTGTTACCAGTCCGCTTAGGACATTGCAGGGTGAAGCACCTGACTGTCCGAAGAAAGATGGTTCCATGCTTCGGAGGGCACCTTAAGCCGTCGGTCTCGGTTTCTGTCTATGATTACTTAGACGGCGGTTGTATACAACCATGTCAGAAGCCTACTACTAGTAGAAGTAGGCGGTTGAAAAACTCTGAAATCAAGGTTCACACGATAAGAAGAAGATAGTTAGTTATGTGCGTGCAAAAAATTTATTAATAAAGATTTTAACAATTTCCTTTACCGACTCAAACATCTTTTCTGGCTTAACCAAGATTCTATTCAACTCAGGCCTTGAATTGACGAAATTCCAGAATCCAACACACTTTTGGGAAAGCTCTTCATCATCATCCACACCTTCTATTGGAGTGAAGTCAATACGTAAATGCTGGTAATGGGAAGGTTCTCCATAGTTGTAACCTAAAATAAACAAATATCCTAAACAATTCACACAGCACCATCTAGCCCCAAACTAAGCAAAGTTTGTACTGTGGGAACTAGTTAACTGATATAGAGGTAAATATTTTTCTGATGTAAATAAATACATTTTATACAATTATTATACATAGAAAACACTCAGTCTAGAAACACAAATATCTGAAAATGACTTTACAAATATCAGTGTCTTGTGGGGATAGAACTCATAACCCTCGTAAGGCAGTGTTCTATTCGCTACCCTTGCGGACCATACTTAAAAGAGGGGTCACATAGGGGATGGAAATCACGACCCTCGGCAGGCAGGGGTACTATCCGCTACACCATCGGGCCAAACTCAAAAGTGGGGTCACATAAGTCACATTAGAAAAGTGGTCCCATGATCCAGTACTCGAGCGTGGGTTTAAAAACCGCCCATTTACGCCACCTCTGACAAACATTTGAGGGCCATTCGGAAAATTGTGTATCGCAATAGTGACAGGTTGTCAGCCCATCGCCTAAAATAGCAATACACAGCCTCGAGTCCCTTCGCCTTACGCCTTTTACGACACCCACGGAAAAGAAATGGGGTGATGCTATTCTAAGCCGGCATCACACAGCTTCTAATTCTAATTTTACTTAAGGATAATACTAAAAACTTGGGCAACGGATATTCTGATAGATTGTTTGTGTAAAGAGAAAACTTTTATTTTGTGAAGTGGCGCCACTGGCGAGGTCGTCGACGGCTACACTTGCCTTAAGTGTTTCCATGCTTCAACAGACTAGATACGGTAAGACATCGGTGATCAGAAAAAATATTTAAAAATGTAAGAAATAAAAATAAATAAATAGATGACTTACATTTAGATGCATCATCGTCGTCAAAAAAAAGATTTTTAAATGGCGCTGAAAAGTAATCGCAAATATATTATTACTAGCTGTTACCCGCGGTGTTGCCCGCATAAGTGGTGATAAAAAGTATCTTATTTCTTAATCCATGTTACCTTCTATATGTGTGCCAAATTTCATTACAATCGGTTAAGTAGTTTTTGCGTGAAGAGGTAACAAACAAACACACATACAAACTTTCGCATGTATAATATAAGTAGGATTGCCATCATGTTTCTACCACGTTCCTACAAGCCAAACAAACTAATTACATTATGTACTCGAATAAGCGATATTTGAACGATTGAGAAACAGTAACGATGTACCAGCGCTCAAATAAAAAAAGAGCAAGTTATTCAAAAAATGTTGATAAAAGGATCACAAACATCTCAAATTACTTGTCTAGTCTAGCCCTCATCCCACTGCTGGGCAAAGGCCTCCCTCTTCTCTTTCCATCCGTCTCTATTTAGTTATCTTGTCTCTATTCTACGCCGCGGCAGACCCCGTCGTAGGTGGCACGACGAGTTGGACAATTCCTCACGAAACTTAAATTACTATTCCCCAAATTTAAAAGTTTACCTAATGGAGAATTTGCTTTAGTTTTTTTTTATTAAAATACTTAAATGTAGTCGGTGAACAGACTGTTTATCGTTTTATTTTTGCTTACTTGTTAACCATTTTATTTATACGTCCAACAATGGACTACAATAGGCCGATTCGATGTGATATATGTTAATACATTTAATCGAAATGTTCATACTATTTCAAACGAAACATATTTTCAAAATAAGAATTCCTAGAACCAAGATTTGAATTCATCATTTAAGTATCTTCACCGGCCCGGAATCAAAACCGGGACTTCTGTAGCAGATGCAGGTGTAATACCATTGCGCCATGTTAGTCGTCCGCCATTACAGCACACATACCCAAACAATTAATAATTAAATAATAAATAACAGCTTTACGGTCCTGATTCACCTGAAAAGTTGGTCCCTTTCATTTGCGCTGCGCCAGAGAGAAACAGACACTCATTATGAGCTCAATTTTTAGCGAGATTTTACGGTTTTTTCGATATGGTAACAAAGGAAACACCGTTAGAATGGTTAATTTAGGTATTCGTACTAGAAACGATTTGTTTGGTCTGTATCTAAATTATAGCATATTTTTTTAGTAATAACTTTAAAACTGAAAATAAAATTGAAAACTTTTTTCAAATATAGGTAACGTTGGATTATTTTTCTAGCGAGTAAAGTTTGTCAAATTTTGACTATATTACTGATAGGTATATGTAATCTGTTAGATCCTCGAAAATAACATATAGTTTTTCACTGAAACTGTTACAATAATGGTACCTCATAATATCACTTGAGTAGGATAAAATAAACTTACCCCCGTCTTCTGCGTCATCAGTAGGTTCAAAAACCCCTAAAAGAAACGTTCACTTAATTAAAGTGATCCTCAATCATCAATATTGCGTATCTTAGGTATCTTATCATCGTTTGATGGCTCAGTTATTCGGAGGGCACGTCCGGGCCGTCGGTCCTGTTTCCTGTCTATGATCATGATTGTCGTTACACAACTATGTCAGACGCCTACTAGTTGGCGGTTGAAAAACTCTGACACCAGGGTTCATTGTCGTTGGACGACTCGATGTCCCACACGAAAAAGAAGAAAGAAATATGAGTTGCCACATTTGTGGCTCAAATAGCTTACATTCACGGGACAGCATCGTCGGCCCTTTTGAAGGTCTGCTTCTAGACTGCACCTTTTTTGATGAATCTTTAATTCCATGATTGTTTTCGATATTCTCATTGGCATCCCCACCTAAAAATAAATAAATAATGTAAGTAAGTTTTCTCAAACATGTTAGGAAATGTGTTCATTTCTTTCAAAAAAAGAAACCGCGAAGTTTCACATTGTTTGTCACGTCTCAGATCACGCCAGCAAAGTTGTATGGAAATCATAGATACTATAAACTAAAGGGAGATGTGAAAAGGGGGCGTGGCCGGTGCGACACTAGTTGGTGCAGAATGATCATACTTTGCTTCCGGGGGTGATTATTGTGCTCAGTCGCAGTTCAGTCGCGATCGACGTTTTTAGTGAAATGCCGTGTTGTTCAGTGGTAATTTGCAAAAATCGAAGCAATAATTGCAACTTCAAGTCTCATGGAGTCACATTCCATCGGTAAGTAGTCATTATTATTGATTTTACATCAAAATAAACAAAATCAATTTTGTAGTAATATTTTTCTAAGATTCACCACGAACCATAGCGATAGTCCCAGTTCTATAAGCAGACGGTGTACAATGCTTACTCTGCTCAGAAGATTGTTCAAATGTCTCGTTTCCGTAACGCAATGGACAGTGAACACATCAAAGTTTACAAAATAATGCAAGTTGTATAGTACCGCCGCTCCTCGCAGTCGTGAGTTAGTGTTTGTAGTCCGATTGTGTAAAGTATCGATAGATTTGATTTATTTTGCAAAAGTATTCATCGTGATTTTATTAGGATATAGAAGTCAATAAATATTAAAATTTAAATAGAAACATTGCAATGTTTACAAAAAAGTTATAATTACAATTATATGGCTAAATCAATATCATAATCTATTGGGTATATTTTTTATTTATTTAATTATTTAAATCCATGTGTAGCACGATTAATAAATAGCATTGAAAGTAATATTAATGCGACCATGACTGGTCCGGTGATGTAATACAATTTTTTTCTTAGCTGTTGCATAGTAAATTAATTCAATTTACTTATTTGATTTTTTGTCACAGAAATAGGTAAAATTCATGGCCTACTTCCTATTTTCTTTTGTCTCGTGTGCGAAAGAGACAGAAATATCTGTTGTCAATAACCGGTTTGTTTTTTTATTTAATTACGTAGGTACGGCGCGCAGCGCACAGGAAAATGACTCACCTATCTACACTCAGCCACGTGGTATTTAAAGTTGTTAAAAAAAAACTGTAGTAAAGTAAAGGATATTATAAATTATCGGATTATATGTAAGATAAATCGCCATGGATATAATTTCAAATATAAAGTTAAATTTTAAAAGACGAAGCAGGTAGAATTATCTACTGTCATTTTATTTTATTCAAGCGGAGCCAATTTTGGCTATATTTATTTGTTTAATTTGAATTTTTGGTAATCGTTTGCCACTATAGACGGCCATTTTACGCATACGATTTACATGACCTTTATAGGCAACATTTAATTTTTAGGTTCCCACGAGATCCTACAACAAAAAAGGAGTGGATTAATGCCACAAATAGAGGACCTAATTGGTGGCCACCCGAAAACAGTACCATATGCTCATCACATTTTGAGGAAAAATGTTTTAAACCTTTCACAAAGATTCGGAAATTGTTCGATTGGGCTGTTCCAACATTGAAACTACGAATTGTATACGTCAACGTGACATGTCCAAACTCTGAAAAATCAAATAGATCTTCTAGTAATCTTCCAAACAGTCCGGTTAATGGAAACAGTACGACTGCTTATGAGGTAGGTACAATGTTGATAGTATGTTATAGTGTTAAATTTAGAAAACAAATGTTATTAAAGTTTTATTTGATTATTGAATAGTTACTTATAGAACAAATAGTATTTGTAATTATATGCACATAAATGTTAAGTTTGATTACAATTATTTGTAAAGTTTTGTTTGATTATTGAATTATAGTTATAAAACAAATAGTGTTTGTTAAATTATGTACATATTATGTTAATTTTCATAAAAAAAAATGTAAAGTTTGTTTCATTATTGAAGGTTTAAGGAACTTATTTGTATGTACATATTTGCTAAGAAGATAAATCAAAAATCACTAGTAAATGATTCTCAAGAATACGAGTATTTTATTTTTACTTTTACTTATTAACTTCCACTTGTTCAGGAATTTATAAACATAAAATAAAATAGGAAATAATATTTTCAACCTTTATTTACTCCTAAAGTATATCACTGACGACATTTTATCGAAGAGTATTTTCTGTTTGTATTTTTATGCACTACCGATTGACATATGTTTCATCTCCTAACGCAAAAATTACGTAGTTTAATTTTCCTCTCCATACTACAATGTCCCGCCATGCTCTATTATATATCGACAATGAGTTATCGACGCTGTCAATCACTAGCGTAAAATTCAAATTGTTGAGTGTGTGCGTGTGTCTCGCTCGCGTCTTTTGATTGGTCTAGTTTTGTGAATGTACGAGTGTAAACTCGCGTTCGTATTTCTATGCGCATGTAGGTGTAAATTTCTGTGGCGACATCGGGACTCGAACAAATTTCGCTCGGTAACAAATCTCCCTTTAGTTTATAGTATCTATGATGGAAATCCTTTGCTGGTGTCCATTAAGATAAATTCGTTATACGCTAAACCCACATAATTTGATTTCAAAATTATCTCGATGACTCTCATAGAAACGGAATGTAATTTTGTATGAAACAGGTAACTAAAGACGAGGCTGTATGATGTGAAGACCCTTGCCTGTCCAGAATTAAAAAAGAAAAGAATGAACTAAACATTTAGTATGGCTGAATATTACGTAATACTGTGCCTTACAGGCGAATTTATTTAAAAAAATTACAATTGGTGGGAAAATTGTAAATTTTTATTTGTTTCGTTGTGTTGTGGTCGCTAAAGTAGCAAAATAAAATGAGTACAGACGAAAGTGATATAGAAATGGATTGCACGCCGCCAAATATAAGGGCTGACCCATCAACCGACACAGCAAACAAATATTAGCGTGCCTGGAAAAACAATTTATTTTTCTTTTAATAATTGCCCACATATGACTAAAATTACGTTTAACATAAATTAAAAACAACTTTTATAAGAAGTACAATCTTTCATTTCCTAGCCTTTTTTTGAGAAAAGCACTATGTAAGCCTCGGGGAAAATTACTTTGCTTGACTTGTATAATTGAAGTCCAGCAAAGTCTTATTTTCCATACCTCGACAACAATGTACTAATTCTTCCGATACAATTCCCATTCGAATCTGTTCAGTGGGTAACGAGTTGCAGTCCTATAAAAAATCGCACATATATACATACATACGCATACATACGTACATGAACTCTAAAAACATTACACTCCTTTTTTTGTTGGGCAGTCATGTTAAAAAAATTCATTTTATTATTGGTGCAGTGCCTTAGAACCATCAGGTTCTACTGGGGTAACGAAACAACCTTTTTATGAACAGTAGGTAGGTACGGTATCTTTATAATTCCATCGTCTATCTTATCAATACTATTCTACTATCGGTCTTAGGAAAGGTTGTGTTTCGTCGTCTCCATCATCATCTCGGTCTCTGCTTTATTTGCAGATTTGGCCCACTGAGGTCATAAGCCATTGTCAACAGCAAACTTTGAGAAGCCCCATCATTACTATAGCAAACTAAAGTGGCAGTGGGCTAGTCACAACTGTCGTAGAAACGATAGATTGAATAAGCACAATCTTGAGTGGATGAAGGCCACGCCTCGACAAGCGTAGCGTTGGAAACCTTCGCCCAGAAGCACCGGTGATTTAGAAAGCGGTTAGTAGCGTCTGGATAGCGAAAACGGGAGATCTTGCCTTTTGGCGAACCCTGGGGGAAGCCCACGTCCAGCAATGAACGGCTGTAGGCAAATTTTATGTGATGATGTGATCACTAGCATAAAAAAATCTTACACTTTTTCGAATCTTCTGAGAAAACAATCTTGCTCATAGAGGTAGATACTCTTGACACAGCTGGACATGGTGGTACAGTATCTTTCTTTGTAAAAACTTCAGGTAGTTTTAAATCATCCAACTTTTCACCATCCGTTGCATTTTCATGTAGGTATTTTTCATAATTTTGCTTTTTACTCCGTGCAGACATTTTGAAAGACATTGAATATCCGATTGAAATATTTTAGTTCGAGTACTTCAAAACAAAATATACTTCATAGAGTACAAAAATTATACTCCTACATACGTAAAATCATAGTACGTCATTCATTTGAATACTATACTCTCTGATACTATCTCTCACTTTCAAATGTACACTCAGAGACAGAAGTGCAGTTAATTCTCAAAAAAAATATTAGTTAGTTCATCATCCTTAGTAGTAAGTGCAGTTGGTCTAAAGGATAGCGAGCGTAGGTTAGGTACTTTGTGGCGGCACGCATGCGCTCCACATACAAGTCCTGAAACGCGGTATCGAAGTTATTCCGCCGATTGCTATATATATAACTTCCAAACATGTATGGTTGGAACAATAGTTACTCTGGTCATAACTCCCGACCAGGCGGGTAGCTACCCTTTTTCTCACTGTCGTCACTCGCCCTACTGGCTTCAAACTAAAACTTCTTCTTTTAAGATAGGGAAATCTGTGACGAGACAATTTGTCTATTTTCAAGTAAATGAGAGTATCGAAATTAATAGAGTAATCAAGTAATTGGCACAACACAGAGCGTAGCGTACGTAAAATTATTGGATTGGTAATATAAATCTTTTTTCGTAACAAGATGTTGTAGAAGCAAATCAAAATATTTTAATGAATAAAGATTGTTTTTATTTCATTTTGTGTAGTTATTTGTTTTTTCTAGTCCGGAACAATAAAAATAGCAAAACTAAAACAAAATAAGTAAATTTGATAAATTATACAAACCTAAACAAAACCTGACAAAACTAAAAACACATCTTTCCCCATACAGATCCGAACCTAGTACGAACTACTCTTATCTTTGACATAACCTGGACGTTGCACTCATTAGGCCATTTGCGCAGATGGTATTGCTGTTGAAATAGAATTATGGTTCTTAACCAATCATCATCTGCCTGCCCTTATCCCAATTTATTTGGGGTCCGCGAAACATGTTTTTTTATTCCATTCATCTCTATCAGCTGTCAAATCTTCGTTTACACCCTTTTGCTTCATATCATCTTTTATACAATCCATCCAAACTTTTTTAGGCCTTCCTCTCCTTCTGCATCCATCCACATTGAGTCAGACCTCAACCATAGAGTAGAAATCACATAGAGATGACACTCCCGCTCCAGACGCGCTCAAGGTCAATCCGTCTGGCTGTCTCTTAGAGAACAATTCAGTCGGGAGTGCGCTTCGCCGCGGAAACGTTCGTCGTGCGGGTCGAATTTTCATTTTTTGTGAAAAATTTAGCAATGCCGAATTATTGTGGTGTGTATGGCTGCAAAAGTGATGCGTTTACAAAAAGAATGCTATTCTAATCTGGCACCACACGGCGCCATTTTTGCACCTATTTTAAAATTCTGTACCTACCTATTAACAATAAAATGGTAAGGTAAGACTTTAAAACGGGTAAATATTTTGTTCCCACGGGAAAACTGTTAGCAGCGGTCGCAACCGCTTGACTGGCCGCTAGTCTGGAATAAAATTATTGGCACGTGACAGCCCCGACTTAAAGCGCGGGAGAGTGCGGGGCGTTACGGGCTGCGAGGGGAAGTAGGTATTTAAAGCGCGGCTTTTGGGGCCCAGACAAAGGAGTTTCGTTTCTATACACCAGTATTATTATCTATTCTTATGCCTCAACGTTCAAACAGGCATTGTTCTTATAAATTCTTCAAATAAATTCATAGAGGTCGTAAAAATCTTATATGAGTTTTGACTGAAAGTAGCTTGATTTAAGGTTTACTTTTTTAAACCATATTCGAGTATATGTGCATGTGTCGGTTAAATGAATAATTGTGTATGCTATAATAAACCCTCTTGACTGACACCAATTCTGACTCTGAGTGTACTTCCTTCTTTGACAGTTTTTTACTGCGACAGTAACACGCCAACGAACCAACAATAGCAATGCAATAGCAACAATCAATCCATCAATCGATCGACACGAAAAAAAAATTCAATCAATCATGATTCTATGACAACATAGTCTTCCAAACCAAAAATTGGTTGGACTTGAGTCAATAAATCGGTAGATTCAGAAGAACCGTATTTTTACTAAAAATGACTTATATATTTAAGGCCTATATATAATGATTAAGGCCATTTTTGAAATCACAACGCAAAGTGTAGATAGGCACTGAGATTTACATGGAAAGAATTAGTTTTTTGTTCTTGTATTTACCGAAGGATTTTGTGTTACGACGTACTATCGGTAAATGAGGGTGAAATCGGTAGTGCTACCGATTATAGGGTAACTTCGCGAAAACTTGTCATTATTCCTGACAAATATATATTTTCCCAAGGATTTTACTAAAACTCCTTCGTTGTCAGCTATTCCATTTATTTTCCTCAATGATATTATTTTTCCTACAATGACGCCTTCAAAGTTCGCTGTGTTTTCTACTCTATGACATCAATAAGCCAATTTAGGCAGCTGTCAAAATTATGCTAAATATGGTGTTCAGAGAGTAACTTATATATTGTAGGGGTATAGAGAGATCAGCCGCAATTTTGTACAGCGCCCTCTGACGAAGAGTTTTGGCAACATTTTAAGGGGGTATTAGACGTGGCTGAATACCGTGCACGGTCCGGCATACATTGCTGGTTATCCACACACCTACCTACTCTAGCCTAATTAAAGAGTAAATTAAAGTTTGGAAAAGAAAATACATATTTTTACTTAAATTTTTTATTTTTTCTTTTAAAATAGTCTTGGGCTTGTTTTTTTACAAAATCAATATTCGGAATTTAAAATTACATACAAAAAGAAAACAAAAACCGCAAAAATCTTTCCTCTTTATAATATTAGTGTAGAAGTGTAGAACTAGAATAAAACACGAATATACTTACAAATCACTTTACATTCGGGTACACAACATTTTTTATTAGACATTTTCCTCTGGAAAATACTTAGTCAAGTCAAAGCAGACGAGATAAGTAGGTAGTTTGTGAAGGCAGCGGTGTCGTTATCCAAAAATCTAGCTGGGGTCAAAAGAAGAAGGCGGCAACAATCTGAGTCCAAATACGAATGCTGGGGTCTATATTCTAGTCGTCGAGGTCAAGATCCGGTAAACGTAAGCTTTACTATTAATAAAAACTCACGAAAACGAACAATTTCATTTATTAATATTTAATTTCAGTAATCACAACAATTCGCAAACAACTTGTGAAATTGAAAGAAACTGTCATAACGTTTCGTTACGCACGCAGCAGTGTGATCATAAAACAATAAATGCATCAAATAATAAAAATACATACAAATTCGGAAGCTTTCATTCTTTCAGAATAGTTTCAGTTTATTTAATTTATTTATATTTAATTGGAATAACTGTTGATTTGATATGAATTCAATACTAAGTTTTCGTAAGTATTTTGCAAGAAACGGAACAACTCTCGCAATTCTAATAATGTTGCAAACACTACAAACACTGGTTATGGATAGCCGGTATGTGAATTTAAAAAAATTGCGCCATCTAGCGAACTGCGCCGACATGTACTCGTGCAATAAAATTGCCATACAAAAAGACACAGTACTAAGTGAACGCACACTGATGGTGTTCTGTGTGTCTTGCGGATAAGGTAAATTTTTCTTTGCTGTCATGAATTTTAGTATAGGTTTGACAGATGCCAAAGATGGCTTATCGGAGTGACGAAATTTACGTTTTTGTTGTATTTTTTAACTATTGTTTTCTTTAACCTTGACTCTGGCAGAATCATCGTCTGAAGGCGATGGAAGCCAAATATATAAAAAAAAAAAAGATTTTAAAAATTATTTTGAAGTAGGTTATTTGCAATGTTATTTGTATTTTATTTGTTCTTTTAGATCAGTATACCTAATTTAAAATGGCTTCAGAGTCCTATTTACGAATCGACGAAAATATGCCGCAATCTAAGCCGATAGCTACAGCAGTTTGGCATGATCACGGCAACTTGGCGACCTCTACTCCAGGTTCATCATCAGAAACACTGTTCGAACCATCAAGCAAGTTTGAGGTATTCAGCAGTTTCGGTGATCAAGAGTGTGGGGAACCTTCGAAGCCACAGCATTTGATATTCGACTTCACTCCGGATCCTGAGATCGATACCCAAGAAGCGCAAGAGAAGTGTGTCGCATTTTGGGATTTCGTAAAATCACACCCTTTGTTGGAGAAGATGTGTGTAAAACCGGTAAATGAAAATTCTATGGTAATATCAGCAGTCTCATTGTTACAGTTCATTTGTAGGAGTGCGATACTGCATATCTAAAATTGAGTAGTCTTATCACTGGAGACCCAACGAACGAAAGGCCTAATCACATGAGGCCCAATGAACGAAAAGCCTAATCAGATAAGGCCCAATGAACGAAATGCCTATGCACTTAAGCCTAAATGAACGAAAGACCTCATCATTGGAGGCCCAATGAACGAAAGACCTAATCACATGAGGCCTAATGAACGAAAGGCCTAAACACCTAAAGCTAAATGAACGAAAGACTTAATCATTGGAGGCCCAATTCTCTCTTTTCGTGTGGGACACCGAGTCGTCCAAGGACCCGAAGAGTGTGTGTGTGGTGTCAGAGGCCCAATGTACGGTAGTCACACGAGTTCCAATGAACAAAATTCCAATCTCAGATATTCAGTATGGTGCTCTTTTTGTAGATTGTAAACACGAATAGGCGCAATAATACGACATGCAATTTTATTATAAAAATAAATTGGATAGCTTGCACAAATACGGGAGACGGCGCGCGCTATATAGCTTGCTAGATTTATCTTTATAGTTAGTTAGTTTAGATGAACCTATAGTTCGGTTTCTTTCTTTTCGTGTGGGACACCAAATCGTCAACGACCCGATGAACTCTGGTGTCAGAGTTTTTCAACCGTCGACTAATAGTAGTATGCCTCTAACATGGCTGTGTAATAGTTAGGTTAGGCAAAGGGAATATAATGGTCATGTCGCACAAGGAGGTTGAGGACAAGGCGGAAGATTAAACAATTGGCGGTTTTTCCAAATTCACGGACAAGAGCAATAAGCTTTAAGATATAAGAAAAGGTCAGGATAATTGCATTTTCCTAAAATCCGCTATAATTACAAGTCATTATTAGTTTTGTATATATAACAAGAGTCAAAAGACTCTATGAATCCTGTGCCTGATTATCAAACTACGAGCTATAATTTTACAGGTGAAATTCTAAGTACATTGCGTAGCCGGCTATCAATTATGGTATCATAATGGCTAACCGACCTCGCAATGAACATTGAATTTCACCTGTAAAATTGTAGCCTGTAGTTTGATAATATCGGGCACTGGTGTCACGAGTGATATCTAAGTATGATCTCGTTACTCCAGGAACCCATAATTGTACCTGCTACTGTAGCTAAGCAAGAGCAAGATCCGGTAATCGAACCTCAAGTGGATCACACTCCAGCTGCAGACGCGTTATACAAAAATGCAAACAGTAAGTGTTCTTCTATCGGAATAATAAAATAGCCCGCCGCTTTCACATCTCTAAAACTGACTGTCACAATCACCAAGCTGCGGTGTACAAACTATAATTTAATTTAATAATTTTTAATTAGATAAAAAAAAATTGTTTAACAAGTGTACATGATAAACAAAAAAACACTAAAAACAAAATAACACAAAAAAAAACTATAGGCGTCAGGGCCATATGGTCATTGCATAAGATAAAAGGAACTCCCCATCTCACTCTCCTCTACTTTGAAATGTAGGTACTTACCTACTCATTTTCGAAACTGTTGTCATTTAAAAAATGAGTTTGAGGTTTTGCCGTTTAGTTATATTTCCAATCTGATAACTTGCTATTTTGACTTTTGTTGAGCTGGGCTCCTGGTGGTCCACATCAGGTACTCCAGATCCTAGATGTGATGTACCAGAAGAAGCGTCCCAGCATACTGAATAACTTTTGCTTTTGAACTATGTCTGTATCTGTATGTTTAGCTAAAAAAAAAGTAAAAAAAAAAAAAGTAAAAAGGTATTTATTTGAAAAAAATCTTAACATGTTTGTGTTGAGACTTCCCAGTAAGTAGTCTTTTGACACTTGTGTTGAGAATATCTCGCTAATCCCAAGTCGGATACCTTACTGAAGTAATTTCAGCGTACAGAAATAACAAAAACTACAAAATACAATGATTAAGTATAAATAAAGTAAAATGGTCGAAAAACAGCTTGACTATACGAGAGATAAATATATATACATATATATATATAAATATAAGGCTGGCATCTTGGTTGCCTATGCCCTTTCTTAACATAGCATCTAGATAGCGTACATAGCGTTTTAATTACATTTTTTAAACCATGGTATCAACGTATCAGCTGAAGTAAACAAACATACATGTTTTCTAATTTACTTTGATTTCCATGAGAAGGCTTATATATCCTATCTCAATGTACTATCTATGTTTATGCCAAATTTTATCAGAATCGGTTTATAGGCGTAAAATCATAGCAGACGGACAGAGTTACTTTGGAATTTATAATATTAGAATGGTTGTGTTTTTTTACGGCTGCCCAACCAAAAAAGGAGTGAAATGTTTTTTGTTCATGTATGTATGTATTTATTATGCGCAATGCTTTAAAGTGCTTCAACTCGTTAAACCACTGAACAGATTCGAATGGGAATTGTATTGGATGAATCCTTACATTATCCCGAGTCATTATCATTATCTAGGCTTTATCTCAGAAAGCAGTCATGTATATAATTGTTTTTATTTACTATGCTTGTTTGTTATTATTTCAAATGATATTGCAGGATTGTCATTTGCTTCTAGACCGCAGAATATTCACTGCGTTATTGAAGATGACGATTACCTTGAGGAAGATCCTGTCTTTAGAGGAAAAACCATGCCTGAACCTGTAAAGTGGACAGGACGTATGTATATCTATCTAATCTAACACTTTAAATCGAGCATTGTTTATATAAAGTGTAAAAAAATGAGCTAAGAATATTTTAAGGAGTGAAGAAGTACGTGAAACTGAACAACTTTCAAACCGAAAAAATAATTTGATCCTCCCATACTTAGTGTGTTACCCGGCCGGGATAATTTGTAGGTATGGGAGGGCCAATTCCTTTTTTCATATTTCGACCTATGTTCCTTGGGGAAAGTTGTTCAGTTTCACGTACTGGTTCACCCCTTAAAATATTCTCAGCTAATTTTTTTACACCATGTATAATGGAGGTCTTGAAAACGGCTGATAGAGCACACTGATCGTTCAGCGTCGCTACGTATAGAACCATCAGCTCATCATCAGTTATCTCCGATTTGATGAAAGCATCCCAAATTTTTACGCGGTTATCTAATACGTGATGTAACCTATAATTTTTTGTTACAGCAATTTCGATGTGCACCTGTAACAGTACTTGTCCCACGTGCAGAAAGTCTAAAAAGAAGACTAAGCTACAGTTTAAACAGACTAGCCAAGAACCCGTAAAAAAATTGAACAAAATGCTAAACGAATGGGATGACAAGCATCCTAAGTAAGACAGTTTTGTTGTATCCGTGATCTTGGGGCCTAAGCGCTGATTTCCCGTACAAAAATAGAGTGGTCGCAAACTGGAACAAGTTGCCTCAAGATGTCATATCAGCACAGAACACCAATATTATGTTTAAAAACAAACTTGATAAACACTTAAAAATATAAAATGGAAAGAGATAAAGGGAACTATGAACAGTGTGATACAGGCACCATCAGTTGTTACAACTGCCTGCCTGATAAAATATAATAATAATAATAAAAATGATGAACTTTGAGAGATACTTCTCTTACTTTATTTAAGCAGCTTGAACCTGCTGATTTTTCGTATTAAACATGGTTACGTGATTCTTTCAGGATAATCCGTTCCGGTTGCTATCTACGACTACTTCTATATTGTATAGGTCCAAAAGACGATAGCTGATAATGTCCTCTTTTTCAGATCCATGGAATCTCCTGGTCCAGTGATGCAGCACATACCCATCCTGCAAAGATTACCGCCGCAGGACCAAGAGCCAAAACCGCGTTTAGAATAGTTTATATCTTTTAATCACTTACTCTAATCTAGATAGTGTTTTAATTTGTAAAATCTATTACTATGCTAAAGTTTTTTTATTTTCTATAGTTCATTTTTTTTTTTTTTATTTATGATGGGTTTGCTCTTGACTCTAGTCTAGGTCATAGGACAGAGACAGAGTCTAAGATGGAGCGAGCTCACCCAGAAGAAGCCTGTTCACTCTTACTTTGAAGAGATTAGGGTTGTATGCTTTTGGAAACACAGACGCAGGTAGTAAATTCCACTCTTTAGCAGTGCGCATTATAAATGATGACTGGAAGCGCTTAGTCCGAATTGGTGGAATGGCTACCAGGTACGGATGGTATCCGGCGGTGCGTCTGGATGTCCGATGGTAGAAGGGAGCTGGTGGAACAAGGTCGTGAAGCTCTTGAGCACACTCTCCGAAGTACAATCTATAAAATACCGACAAGCAGGCAACCTTGCGGCGATGTGCCAGGCTATGTAGCTTGGTGTCCACCAGTTTTATGTCGCCTATGAGCCTCTTGGCCCTGCGTTCCACCGAGTCAAGAGCGGCAAGTTGGTATTTGGCTGAGCCATCCCAAAGGTGACTGCAATACTCCATGCAGGATCGGACTTGTGCTTTGTAAAGAGTTAAAAGCTGTCCAGGCGTAAAGTATCGCTTCACTCTATTCAGGACGCCCAGCTTTTTAGCCGTCGTCTGAGCCTTGTACTCGATGGTCGCGCCGAAGTTTAGATTTGATGTCAACTCCATGCCTAGAAGCATAAGCCTGTCAGTGACTGGGACAGATGTACCCCGAAAAATAGGTGTCCAGTCGAAAGGACTCCTTTTTGCAGTGAAAAGACACGCCTGTGTTTTGGTGGCATTGAATGAGACCAGATTGTTGCGCCCCATTGGGAGACAAGACTTAAGGTCAGATCTGTTCGCTCTACCATGGCCTTTCTTAACGAACGTATTTCATCCCCACTGGTCCCTGCACCTGTCAAGTATCTCTCTGAAACGGTACTATCATCTGCGTATCCAACAATACCATGCTGAAGGAGGTCATTGATGTGCAGCAGGAAAAGAGTTGCAGAGAGAACAGACCCCTGAGGAACTCCGGCATCAATGGCCATAAGGTCAGAGGAGCAGCCATTATTATTAGGATAACCGCTTTAAGATTCTAAATCATCAAATCCTCATCTTTAACCACGTTTTTACAGCTATGCACGTCTACTGTCAGACAGGAGTCATCTATTATCTGCTCTTAGGTCTAGCAATTATTCTAGACGTCGATCTTAGAATCCGGAGGTTTCTGATGCAATCCCTCACAAGTAGTTGATGTTTGTCAGTTTATCACTTATTGAAATTGTTCTTAGTTCATTGCAGTACAGATATCTAATCATCATTATTATTTCAGCCTTTTTCCACCCACTGCTGGGTATTAGCCTCCTTTCTCCTGTGCCCTATCCTGTGCCAGTCTTGTCCAGGTTCTGCCGACAATCTTAACCATGTCGTCAACCCATCTAGCAGCGGGACGACGTATGCTTCTACGGTCTACTTTTGGCTAACACTATGTCAAGACTTGGCTCCACCAGCCATCATTTGCTCTACCTTCTGCTTATTTACAGAATTTCGTATAAGTAAAGGATGGCTTGTGTAGCTCAATGACCCATTTACCTGTACCCAGGATGACCTTTTCAGCGCCAACCAACGAGCCATCGATGTGGCCACGTTATGGGCTTGTATACTCTGAAGATCTACATTTTGCTATCGACCCGACAAGAAGAAGGAGAAGTCACCCATTTATTATTAAAACGTCATTTTTTTAAAGAAGCTTTAGTATATGTGCTGCTATCTGTTCTCGTGGATTGCCGATAAATTACGTTTTCGTCGAGTTATGAAATTTTAAGTGATGACGGCAGCACCTAGCCTATGTAACCCTCATAATATAATAAAGAAAATCATCCAGGATTACCCTTAGGGTTATAATAAGTGCTTTTGAAAATATCACGCCAAGCTTTAAGACTCTATTATCACAAAGTCTTGTAAAAGACGGAATGTGCTAAGGTTTAAACTGGCTGAACACGGTGGTCATCGGGATACCAAAGCATCCAATTTGCGACAGTAGCGAACTATAAAGTTTTTGATGTATCAATGAGTTATGTAAGCCTCATATTGGCCTCAATTCAGGAAATAAATTCTCCTTACTTGCCATAAATTAATGCTTCCACTTTCCGTCAAATAGGTTTAGAAAAGGATAGGAGATACCTAAGTCCTGTTATGTCTTATATATGGTTTCACTGTCATCTGTCATGATTGTGCAAAGTGCTCTCTTGAAGATTAAACTGAAATTGTGCTAAAAACAGTGAATTTTGTGACAAAACTAACATGAAAGTGTTAATGAACCTCTGACTCATGTGTGATAGTGTTATCCAAGTGAAATACGCCGAAATAAGTGCAAAAACACAGTGAAAACACTCTCAACTGACATTTTGCTATTGATTGACTTTTTACTTCTACCCTCACAAAAATAAAAACCATAAAAACAAACCATAAACTAAAGACAATGACAACTGTCAAATATAAAAGTGTTGCCAATTCTAAAACATGAATTCCCCGCAGCAAAAACTTAATTCTTTAAACATGGAAGTTAACTCTTCCCAAACAACACTCCCTAATACAACAGGAAAAAAACTTGTACAACAGGCTTTCCATCCTTCACTATTTATTAACAATAAACCTAGATCTCTATCTGAAAGTGAATGCAATCCTAACAACCTTGCGAATGCTAATAACCAAAGCAAGACACAGCAAATAGGTCAGCAAGGCCAGTCAACTTGCCCAGAATGGCAAAGAGCTCCCATAGCACGAAATCCTAAGCGGAAAAAAATGACCCACCCGTCTGATTACATACCAACTCAAAATAGGTTTAATACATTACCTGTGGACCTAACTGAAGAAGACAACACTACCGAAATGGCCAAAAAGCCATGCAAACCACCACCTATCATGCTTTATGGTATAGAAGACCTGAATAAATTGTCGGAACTATTGAAGACAGTTGCTGAGAAGGACCAGTTTACATACAAAACTGTGAACAAAAACCAACTAAGAATCAACAGTCTTGATACTGACGTTTATAAAAAGCTGATTCAACTCATACGAGAAAAAGGTCTCATAGGTCACACCTTCACCAAAAAGGATGAGAGATCGTTCAGAATGGTTATTAAAAACCTACATCCAACAACTCCTATTAACGAAATACAGGAAGAGATAGAAAAAACCGGTAACACCATTGTAGGAGAAATAATAAATGCTAAGTATGGTCCGGAAAAAAAGCCGACCTCTACATTCTTCGTAAACCTTGCTCCCAGCCCCAAAAACAAACTGGCTAAAGAAATTAAATACATATTTCACCAATCGGTCATCATAGAAGATCCTCGCAAAAGAAATACAATTGTACAATGCCAGAGATGCCAACAGTATGGCCACTCCAATAACAATTGCATGAGGCCATTCCGGTGCGTTAAATGCGCTGAAGCACATAAAACATCTGAATGTCCGAAGGTCGACCGAAATACACCAGCAAAGTGTGCGCTATGTTTTGGCTCACATCCGGCAAATTATAAAGGTTGCGAAGTCTATAAGGAAATCTTCGCAAGAAAATTGAAAAAACAACCGATCAAAAATAAAGAGATGCAAATGGAAACTCCACAAGATAAACCAGTCAACAATAATGCCACCTACAGAAAAACAGAAAACCCCAAAACTGCTAGGACATATTCTGAAACCCTAAACTCTCAAAATAAATACGATCACACAGAAAAAGAATTTATTGAGCCACAAATAACTAATAATAGAATAGAAAACCTCCTCCTCAAACAAGCTGAAAAATTTGATCAAATCTTACAACAAATGGGTAGCCTGATTGGCCTCATAGCAACTCTCATAAACAAATTGTCGAAATGACTTCACTCAGAGTAGCAACTTGGAACACAGACGGGTTAGCCCCGAATAAAAATGAAGTAGAAACATTCATTAAGGAACACAAACTTGATATTGTTCTTATCTCCGAAGCACACTGTACTAGTACCACAAATGTAAAATTCCGAGGATATCAGACTTATGTAACACAACACCCAGATGGAACAGGTCACGCAGGAACAGCAATTATCATACGCCAGACAATTAAACATCACCAGTTACTAGAATTTAAAACGGATCACATACAAGCAACGACTGTCGCAGTGGAAGACAAATGTGGGTATTTCAATATTGCGGCCGTATATTGCCCACCAAAACCTAAATTAAACGAGAAAATGTTTTCCGAGTTCTTCCAAACCCTAGGTGATCGCTTCGTGGCTGGGGGAGACTGGAATTCTAAACACACTTTCTGGGGCTCCAGATTAAATACAACTAGAGGCCGACAGCTAAAACTTAGTGTAGATGAAAATAAACTGACCACAATATCTACAGCAGAACCGACTAACTGGCCAACAGACCCCAATAAGATCCCAGATCTGCTAGACTTTTTCATAGTCAAGGGTCTGTCTAGACACTATCTAAAAGTGGAGTCATGCCTGGACAGTTCCACCAGCCATACCCCTGTTCTCTTAACTATTAGTACTATGATAATAGAACAAGAAAAGCCAAAAACATTATACAACAAACACACTGATTGGTGCTCATTTCGAGATTACATCGAAGAAAACATTAACTTAAAACTGGCACTCAAAACTCCAGAAGACATAGAAGAAGCAACTTTCTACTTCACGAATCTCATCCAAGAAGTATGCTGGAGAAACACACCTGACTTAGTTCATAAAAGTGGTAGCACAAAAAATCCAATAGACATTCGAAATAAAATCCTGGAGAAACGTATGCTCAGGCGTGTGTGGCATCTGAGCAGACACAAAAAAGATAAAACTGCTCTCAACAAGGCCTCTTCAGATTTGAAAGATACCATACAAAAATGGCATGACGATACACTTGGATCAAAGCTTGAGTCTCTTACTGCAACTGCGCCAACGAATTATTCTCTATTCTTCACAAAATCCCATGATAGACCCCAGGAAGCAAAACCTCCCATTAGAAAAAATAATAATCAATGGGCTAAGACGGGAAAAGAAAAAGCTGACACCTTCGCTGAACATCTAGCAAAAGTTTTTGTCCCCAATGACACAAAAGACGATGAATCCGATGAAGCAGTTGAAGCCATCCTCAACCAAGCTCAACAACTAGATCTGCCACCAAAACCTGTTACAGTTCAGGAGGTCGGAAGGATCATAAAGGAACTCAAGGATAAAAAAGCACCAGGGTTTGATCTTATTACCAAAGAGGTATTGAAAGAGCTCCCAAGGAAGGCCATAGTGTTCTTAACCTCCCTTTTCAATGGCATACTAAGAGTACAACACTTTCCTAACATATGGAAAGTATCAGAAATCATCATGATTCACAAAGTGGGCAAGCCAGCGAACGAAGTAACATCATATAGACCTATTAGTTTACTGCCAATATTGTCAAAGATGATGGAGAAAATCATATTGCGTAGAATTTTACCAATATTAGAAGAAAATAAAATAATACCAGATCATCAATTCGGTTTCAGAAGAAAGCACTCAACAGTAGAGCAAGTACACAGAGTGTATAACAAAATCAGAGATACTTTGGAACAAAAGGAGTATTGCTCATCTGTCTTCCTTGACATTCAACAAGCTTTCGACAAAGTCTGGCACCAAGGTCTTCTGTGCAAAATAAAGACATCTCTTCCACACAGTTACTTTCCTCTGTTACGCTCATACCTTACAGAAAGACTTTTCCAAGTAAGCGAAGCTGAGGAAACCTCTGCTTTCTTTGAAATCAAGGCCGGCGTGCCGCAAGGATCCGTCTTGGGACCAGTGCTGTACACACTATACACTGCAGATCTTCCAGAGGTACCTGACGTTACTACGGCTACTTTTGCCGATGATACCGCTATTCTTGCTAGTAGTAAGGATCCCACTATTGCTACGACCAATCTACAAAAGGGACTTGACGAAATCAGCAAGTGGCTACAAAGTTGGAAGATAAAAGCCAGTTCATCAAAATCAGTCCAGGTTACTTTCTCTCTCAAAAAAGGTGACTGTCCGCCAGTGCAGCTAGAAAATCATACCCTACCACACTGCAACCACGTAAGATATCTTGGCATGCATCTTGATCGACGACTTACCTGGAAGCAGCACATCAAATGTAAAAAAGACGAGCTAAACTTTCGATATAAAAACTTATATTGGCTATTGGGTCGAAATAGTAAACTGTCAACTGATAACAAGCTCCTGATCTATAAAAGCATCCTGAAACCAGTATGGATGTATGGAATAGAGCTCTGGGGAAGTGCTTCTAACTCTAACATCTCCATCCTGCAGCGTTCACAGAACAAGATCTTGAGATCTATTGCAAATGTCCCTTGGTACATTACCAACAACGAAATAAATGAACAACTTCAAATGGACACTGTTATGGAGGAAATCAGATCAACTGCGACGAAGTATCAGGGACGACTAGCAGTCCATCCAAACAAACTGGCCTCAAAACTGATATGCCAAACATATTCGAAACGGCTGAAAAGAAGCCACATCCTAGAACTACAGGATCGACTCTAAAATAAAGTCACCTTAAAAATACTAAAGAGGAGATGTCTCCACTGGGAGTCACACTCTGCAAATAACAATTTTATGCAGAACAAATTTGCTTATAGTCCTAGGACTGATTGCAGATAAAATAACAAAAAAAAAAAAAAAAAAAATAGGTTTAGAGATCGATAAGAGACATCCAGGTCATGTTTCAATATAACAATGGATATTCACCATTTCTTGTCAGGTTAGTCGCCATTGTTTTTTTTTTATAACTAGCGTATTTTACGTCGAATTATAAGACATAACATGACATACCTCCTATCCTTTTCTTAACCTATTTGACAGAAAGTGACAGCACTAACTCAAGAGAATTTATTTCCCAAATTAAGGCCATTACTAAAAATGGCCACATATAGCATTATTGGCATAAATAACTATACCGCATAGTCTCAACAACGTTTTGTCGATATTATTAATTGCTACGGCTAATGATTGTCGTAAATTCATAATTTGGTTTCCCAATCAATTGCGTGTTCAGTCAGTGAATGATTTTCACTAAGCGGCGCCAGTATCGCTAACGTTGCCCCTTAACATGATAATGACTTGCCATTAAAGACGACTGCTTAAGAGTTAATGGTTTGGCTAAGTGCCGGCTCTGCCACAAATGGGTAGCGAAACTGTTAAGAATACAATGAAAGGTGACCACAAGATATAGGGTTGCTTTTGATGAGGAAAGTAGGGTGTGGTGTCTCCAAATATACGTTGATTTTGTTACAGTTATTGAGTCATTTTAAGATCTTAGACGTTGCAACTTGCAATGGTAGAAGAAAAAAATTACATCAAAGTATTTTTTTACCAAAGGGTATGATCATTTCATTCATTTGTTATTTTTATTGCATGTTGTTGATACACCAATACATTTTGAGAATTTAACATTTTGATATCAACGTTTTGACAATTCAACATTGTTCCGAAAGGCAAAAAAGCTTTAAATGTTCCTGTAACGAGATATTTGATATTCAAAAAGGCGTTGTTCCAGCTGTAACTCCTTAATTAGAATAACTTTATACTTTACATTTGCACCCAATGGCTCAAATTTCAAAACTGCTTAAGGCGAGTGTAGCCGTCAACGACCACGGACGTGGCGCCACTCCAAAAAGAATAATCTTATTTACATTTTTGGACATTTGGACATTACGATAGATAATTTTTACAAAAAGAAAACTTTTTTTGTGAAGTGGTGCCACTGTCGAGGTCGTTCACGGCTACACTCGCCTTAAATTAGTGCAGTCAATTTCCGTCGAATATGTTTAGAAAAGGATAGGAGATATCTAAGTCCTGCCATGTTTTAAAATGTCAATGGATTCTTCGCAATTTCTGGTCAATTTAGTCGCCATTGGCCTCAATTTGGCATATAAATTCTCCTTACTTGCCTTAAATTAAGTGCTGTCACTTTCCGTCAAATAGTTTTAGAAAAGGATAGGAGATACCTAAGTCCTGTTATGTCTTATATATGGTCGCAAAATACGTGTTATCTGTCAAAATAAGGCGACGATCAAAACAATGGCGACTAAATTGACTAAAAAAGGCGAAAAAACCATTGATGTTTTTAAAAATGACAGCACTTAAATATCTCCTATCCTTTTCTAAACCTATTTGACGGAATGTGACAGCACTAATTTAAGGCAAGTAAGAAGAATTTATATCCCGAATTGAGGCCTTCAATCGTCGCCTTATTTTGACAGATAACTCGCAGTTCGCGTCAAATTATAAGACATGACATGATTTTATCTTTACATATCCTTTTCTAAACCCATTTGAAAGAAAGTGACAGCATTAGTACTCTGAATTGGGGCCAGTATCTTCTTGTAGATTTATTTTGATTTCTGTGTTAATGAGAAATTCTCCCGCGGCCTTTCACAACGAATTATCGATCTGTTTTTATGCCAAATATCAACAAAATCGGTTCAGTAGTTTAGGCAAAAAAACATATAGACGACAGACACACAAGACATAGTTACTTTTGAATTTATGATATAAGTATAGAATAAGTATGGCTAAAACCAGCATAAAATTATATTTGGATGGGTCTTTCGAGCTGCTGATGAATAGTACCTTCAAGGTTTTCATACTTTTGACACTAACTACAACCATAAATTACCAACCTAAACTTTGAATATCGCCAACTTCAATGAAGTCGTAAATTTTTTAGTACTTAAATCAGTATTAAAACTTTAAAGTTCAATTGAAACCTTCATGGAAACTCACAAAATCCAGTATTACCATGAACATGCAATGGGAAAAGTTTCTTAAGGTACCAGTTAAGAGTATACTGCACGACGTAGCAGCTGAATTACGTAACGTATTACGCTGAGATGCCTGAGATATATACAAACGTGGGGCCCGCTAAAGAAACATATATTTTATGGGGTGAAATAACCTATGAAACTGTACAACTTTTCCCGAGGGAGATTGATCTAAATGCAATTTTTTTTAAATTGGGCTGCCTGTAGTAAACGTACCAGCCGGCCAAGTCAATATGCATTGGACGCATGCCCATATAAATATTAAAATCTTTCTATAAATGTTCCTTGGGGAAAGTTGGTTACTTTCATGGTTAATTTTACCCCGTGAATTATTTGGCGCTGTTGCGAGCCACATATTGTATTTGTACAGCACTAGTAATCATTTGCGGTCATTAGACCTTATTCCAGACGCACTTCTATTATTACTAAGTGTTTAATATTTAGCGTTGTTATGCTGGGGTGAGTTAGGTATTAATGACGGTCTATGAATGCGGCGCGGTGCTCGATCGCACGCGTCGCTCTGGGCGTGTGTTGTCCCTTTCTCACTCGCAGGGCGAGACGGGCGACGTGCGCGCAGACCGCCTGACGGCGCCACGCGGTGATTTCTGCACCGCAGTCAGTCACTCGAAAACCGTTCGGACGTCGAGTATCGTGTTTGTGCGGATTTCCCGCCACGAGTTTTGTGATGCCGCGTGTAATGGACGATTCAATTTGAGATCGCGCGTGTTGATGCATCGTATTATTGCGGTTCTCCTGGGTTATACTAGAATACCAGGCTTAGTGATTGTTGGATGTCTCGACGTCCTCCACGTGAGCGTCGCGTTGAATAGGCATCAAGTGGCCATATCGGCTCGCGTTTTGTACGGCCCTAATTCATGTTGGGTCACGCGTAATGACTAATATCAAAGTGAAATACGAACAGAAGCTGTGAGTGGTTTGAAGTGAATAACGCGCCAAGGCTGTAGTGGAATGCTGGGTGTCGATATCTTTTCCACCCAGCCCTGTAAGTACCCACGGAATTCCTATTTGATCCATTCCCTGAACTTCCTTTCTCCGTTGGGTATTTTATGCATTTGGACCGGCGTTAACTGTAAGTGATAAATCTAGTTGTTTTAGTATAAAACTGTTTATGGTGTGTTCCCTTTAGTCATATTTGTTGTACCATATCATTGTGACTCCTTAGTACGAATTGCGGAATTCGTGGGGTGATATAATTTGGGGGTACTTACTTATAATCTAGTGCTAATACGTGTGACGTAACGCCAGATCGGCAGACGGTATTTACTACCGACTTGAGTTATGTAAAGGTTGGAACACATCATTTGCCAATTTCACTCAACTTAGTTAATTAGGTTAAATAGATTTAGGTTCACGTTTAATTCATAGTATGCGCTGCTATATTGTGCAGCGTATGTTATTTAGCGCTGCGTAACGCAGCCATTGTCTGCCTCCAGTTGAACTCCTGGTATTTTGCTCGAAATTTATCTGTGTAAATCGCTTCCACTGCGGGAGTTTGGCTTGGAATTAGACAATTTTTGGTAGCAGAGCGTGGTTCAGAAAACCACTAGATTTAAGATTATTTTAGCATAATATATTTAATATACCTACAAAAAAAAAATATATTTATTGTGATTGTAGTGTGTGCCCTGTGTAGAATATCCTATCGGTAGGATCAGGGCCAATCAATTAGTGAATTGCTTGTTATTATCGTTGTGTTTACCCTGTGCGGATATCCTAACGGTAGGATCAGGGCCGATTGTCTATTATTGTTTTTTATTGTAAGGTTCGGTGTTACTTTGAGTTGGTACCATGGCTCCCACAATTACACAGCTTCAGGCAAAAATTAGAACGCACCTAATGTGGTTCGCGACTAAGCAGGCGATGGTCGGTCGCGGGGACCGAGAGGACGCACTTATCGCTTGTGCGCAACGGATTGACGAACGGGTCGCGGAGGTGTTGGATTGCCTCACTGGATGCGAGGAGTTATTTGATGGGACGCCTGATGAGGAGGTCAAACTTACGGTCCGGACGAATGTGACCCAGTGCATGGAGATGGGGCAGGAGATCCAGCAGGCGGCTGCTGTGATCACCAGGCGTAGAGCTGGGGAGCCGGACCCACCCCATGGTCCGCGGGGACCGGGGGTGCAAGTGCCCCTGCCGGCTGTGGCGATTCCGGTCTTCCACGGGGACTACACGGATTGGACCCGATTCCAGGATCTGTTTGACAGTGTGATTCATAACCGCACTGACTTGCAGCCGGCATATAAAATGGTACAATTGATGGCCAAGCTGCAAGGTGAGCCCCATGAGCTGGTAAAGCATCTACCAGTCGATGATGCAAGTTACGAGACGGCTCGCGGTTTGCTGATCGAGAGATACAGCAACAAACGTCTCATGATTGACCAACTCCTGGAACAGTGGCTCACCGTGCCGACCATCACACGAGGGACGGACCTCAGGGCCAAGGTCCTTAACCCTGTCTGCGTTGCAGTGAACGCTCTTGAGAGACAGGGGATGCCGGTGTCAGGCTCTGATTATATCCTGGTCCACACGTTGTTGCGCCGCCTGCCGAGCGACATGGCCGCTCGTTTTGAACAGTCACACGGAGGTAAGACATCTGATTACCTCCCGACCTTCGAGGAGCTCAAGTCCTTCCTCGAGGCCGAGTGCAGGCGGGTAGATGCCCAATTTGGAGAGTCGCCTCACGCGGAGTCTGCGGCCGCTCGCCGCCCGGAACGGCCGGGTGCACAGGCGCGAGACGGTAAGAGTAGGCCACCCAGGCGATACAATGTCGCTAATTTGGAATCGAGGTGTGCCTACTGCAGAGAGGCGGGGCATCAGGTGACTGCGTGTGAGGAGTTCGCTGCACAGCGGGTGCAGAAACGTCGTGGTGTGGTGCAGCAACGGCGTTGGTGCTTTAGGTGTATGGGGCCGCATCAGGTGCGAGAGTGCCCATCAAGCACCAACTGCAGGTACTGCCAGGGTGCCCACCATCAGCTCCTATGCATGAACCGCAGCGGAGATTACGGAGGCAGAGCTGACGCGGGTCAGCGGACGGAGTCTGCCCTACCTAGACGGGAGCAACGCTCCCCACCCCCTCCAAGGAGGAGTCCTCTTCCACCAGGGTTTCAGGGACGAGGCCAGGGACATCAGCAGGTGATGCCCCCTTCACCACGCGCGAGACAGTCACCACCTCGGCAGCAGGTGCCGGGACAGGGTAGGTGGTCACAGGTCCAAGGTCAGGGGCACCCATCACAGATACGTGATGCTACGGGCGGGTGCCAATACCAGGGCCAGTACATGCAGTACTCGGCGGGACTGAACAACATGGTGAGGTCTCATGACCCACGCATGCCTCTCCCCTTGGCTGAGCACCCGCGGCTACAGGCGCATCCACGGTACGCGCGCCTGCCGCAGGGTTACTATAGGCTGCCAGCCATGGCGTACAGGACCAGAGGTCCCTATCAGCAGGAGTGGGACCCACTCGAAGGTGTACGGAAAGAGGGGACCCCCCCGCAGGACGCGGACACTCCGCGCTTAGGTTCCTGCTAGGTAATCGCCGCCTACACGCCATCTTCGGCCCCCCGGCCAATTACGGTATTGTTGCCTACGGCAATGATTTGGGTATGGGGATACGGTGGCCGCAGCATACAGGTAAGAGCCTTGTTAGATACAGGGGCTCAGGGTTGTATTGTATCTAGTAAGCTGGTGAGTAGGCTACGCTTAAATATAAGGCCCACAACGGATGGGGCTGTAGGTATTGGAGGTGTAGATGTGCCTGACGTTCGGGGTCAGGTGAACTTCGAGTTCACATTAGGTAATACAGGTACAGGGGTCAGCTATCATGCCTCAGCAGTGGTGCTGGATGAAGTGGTAGGGAAACTTCCTCAGGTTCGGTTACCGTCAACGGTACGAGGGTTAACCACAGGCTTAGAGTTAGCTGATCCTGAATTTGATACTCCTGGTACGGTGGACGTTCTCCTCGGGTCAGACGTCCTCGGGAGATTCTGGTGCGGCAGAAAACGGGTACTTCAGCAAACTGGTTTAGTGGCCGTTGATACCACAGGGGGGTATGTTATTTTTGGCCCAGTTTGGAGACCTCAGGACCTACCAGAGGGCGATACGGTTCTCTATGGTAGTGTGTTGTCGGAGGTGCTGCAGAGGTTTTGGGAGTCTGAGGAGCCACCCACAGCGGATAGACGGAAGCCAGAGGATGACGAGTGCGAGCTGTTCTATCAGTACAACACTGCACGAAGTTCGTCAGGTAGGTTTGTTACCAGGCTGCCATTTCTCCCAAACCGCCCCTCCTTAGGTAGTTCGCGACAGATCGCGGAACGGAGACTACTGGCTATGGAGAGAAAGATGAAGCGAGATGCAGCACTTCGGCAGAAGTATATCGAATTCATGAGGGAGTACCTAGAGTTAGGCCACATGTCGGTGTCCAGCATAGATTGGAGGTGTGTCGAGCATTACTATATACCACACCTGGCTGTTTTGAAGTCACCGGAGGCGAAGATACGGGTAGTGTTTGACGGTTCTGCTCCTACATCGAATGGTGTGTCTGTGAACCAGTGTCTGCACGCGGGTCCCAAGTTGAACCGGGACATTGTGGACATCCTCACAGATTTTCGGTTGCACCAAGTAGCGTTCGTCGCAGACGTCAAAATGATGTTTCGCCAAACAATTATACACCCGGATGACCGTCGGTACCAGCTGATTTTGTGGCGTGAGAGCCCTGACGAGCCGATGGTCACTTATGAGCTTAACACGGTAACGTATGGTCTGAAGCCAAGTCCGTTTTTGGCAGTACGCACGCTGCGAGAGTTGGCCGCACAGGAAAGGGTAAGATTCCCTCGAGCCGCAGCAGTACTGGATCGCGACGTCTACGTGGATGACATCTGCACGGGTGCAGATAGCGTGCAACAAGCACTGCTACTACGAGACGAGCTGATCGCGATCATGGAATCAGGAGGTTATGAGTTGCGGAAATGGCTGTCCAGCTGTCCAGAGCTCCTGGCCGGGTTGCCAGGTGAGTTCCAGCAGGACCCGCACCTTTTCGAGAACCCGGACAATCCAAATACGTTGAGCATCCTAGGGGTGCAATATAGGCCAACGCATGATGTCTTTACGTATCAGATCGAGCCAGACCTTTTGCAGAAGACTTGGACGAAGCGTTCGGTATTATCGACGATCGCCAGAACTTTCGATCCTAACGGGTGGATCGCACCGGTGACGTTCATGGCGAAGTGCTTCTTGCAAAGGTTGTGGATAGCAAACTTGGGTTGGGACGACCAGCTCTCCGGAGAGCTGTTGAATGATTGGACCAAGTTTGTGACCACCTTACCAGGGATCGTACGCATCGCCATACCTCGCAAGTTGCTCCCATCGGTGGGATGTAAGGCTACCCTACATGGGTTTTGTGATGCCTCGGAGCGAGGGTACGCGGCAGCTGTCTATTTGCGGACAGTCAGTTCAACGGGAACTGTAGACGTGCGTCTAGTTATGGCCAAGAGTAAGGTGGCTCCGGTTAGGACAAGATGGACCATTCCAAAGTTGGAATTGGCGGGAGCAGCGCTTCTCACGCGCTTGCTACATCATGTCGCTAGTAATCTACGCGGTACCATCAATTTGGATGAAACGGTGTACGCATGGACCGACAGTAGGATAGTTCTGTGCTGGTTACAGACGTCGGTACATACTCTTGAGGTTTTCGTGGCAAATCGGGTGTCACAGATTAAAGGATCGGAAACTCCGTTGGTATGGAGACACGTACCGGGAGAACAGAACCCAGCGGACTGCGCCTCACGGGGATGTAGGGCCCCTGATTTGGTAGGTCACTCACTGTGGTGGGGACCTCAGTGGCTGACTGAGTCACCTGAGAGATGGCCATACAATGAGTGCGGGTCGCCGCTTGGGCCACCTGATCGAGGTTTGCGAGTGAACGTAGGGCAGATCGTACCTAAGCCTAGTGCGGCTTTCTTGCTGGAACGATACAGCTCCCTCGACAAACTTCTAGGGGTGACAGGTTGGATCAAACGGTTCGTGAACAACTGTAGAAAACCTCAAGCAGAACGGAACTTGGCACCTGTCCTCTCGCCTGCGGAGCGGAATGCGGCTCTAAGTTTATTGGTTAGGGTCGTCCAGGCGGAACATTTTGAGGAAGAGGCCAGGCTGCTCAGGGATGGCCGTGGAAAGCTGAAGGGAGGTCTTGTGCGCCTCAACCCGTTCGTGGACGAGCATGGAATGCTCCGGGTTGGAGGTAGACTTCGGAACGCTAACCTGCCCTTTTCAGCACGGCATCCGCTGTTACTCCCAAAGAAGGGACCTTTGGTAGAACTTATAGTTAGGGATCGTCACCAGAAAAACTCGCATGCGGGCTGCAATGCACTTTTGGCTATTCTGCAGCGCGAGTTTTGGATCTTGTCTGGACGACGTACGGTACGGAGCATTGTGTTTCGGTGCTTGCCTTGCTATCGGTTGAAGGCAGCCACAATGCAACCTCAGATGGGAGACCTCCCACCGGACCGGGTGACGGAAGCCTGGACGTTTGCGGGTGTGGGAACGGACTTTGCGGGGCCTTTTATGGTAAAGGCATCACGCCTTCGCAACGCGAAGTCAATCAAGGCGTATTTGTGCGTGTTTGTGTGCCTAGCAACCAAGGCCGTCCACTTGGAACTCGTGGCCGACCTCACTACGGAGGCTTTCTTAGCAGCTTTAGATAGATTTGTGTCGCGAAGAGGGCGACCAGCGCTGATCAGGTCGGACTGTGGTACCAACTTTAAGGGCGCTGATCGATGTATGAAAGAAATTATAACGTTTTTATCGGAAAACGAGGAAGCTATCGGCACGAGCCTCTCCCGTCAGGGCATTAACTGGGTGTTCGATCCACCAGGATGCCCCCACTGGGGTGGTATATTTGAAGCGGTTGTAAAGTCCGCTAAGACGCATTTGATGCGCGTTATAGGTTTAACGATATTAACCTTTGAGGAGCTAGCGACCGTGTTTTGTAAAATTGAGGCCGTTCTCAATTCACGTCCTTTGTGTCCGCTTAGCTCAGATCCGAATGATCTGGAGGCCCTGACACCAGGGCATTTCTTAATTGGCCGACCACTTAACGCCTTGCCAGAGTACCCCTACACAGAGGTCAGTAGCAATCGTTTGACGCGTTATGAGTTGCTGCAGCAAATGTCTCAGAATTTTTGGAAGCGATGGTCGCTTGAGTATTTGCACATTCTGCAGCAACGCCTTAAGTGGACGGACAGAACTGAACCCCCTCGCATCGGAGATCTCGTTCTGGTTAAGGATGCCAACCTGCCGCCACTGCGATGGCGCAGAGGGCGCATTCTCAACTTGTTCCCAGGTAGTGATGGCACTCCTCGAGTCGCGACAGTTCAGGTAGGGGATTCAGTTCTTAAGCGAGCAATAGCAACGCTATCTCGTCTCCCCAGTAGTGAATAGGCCTAAGGGATTCGGCCTAGGGCGGGTGAATGTTTAATATTTAGCGTTGTTATGCTGGGGTGAGTTAGGTATTAATGACGGTCTATGAATGCGGCGCGGTGCTCGATCGCACGCGTCGCTCTGGGCGTGTGTTGTCCCTTTCTCACTCGCAGGGCGAGACGGGCGACGTGCGCGCAGACCGCCTGACGGCGCCACGCGGTGATTTCTGCACCGCAGTCAGTCACTCGAAAACCGTTCGGACGTCGAGTATCGTGTTTGTGCGGATTTCCCGCCACGAGTTTTGTGATGCCGCGTGTAATGGACGATTCAATTTGAGATCGCGCGTGTTGATGCATCGTATTATTGCGGTTCTCCTGGGTTATACTAGAATACCAGGCTTAGTGATTGTTGGATGTCTCGACGTCCTCCACGTGAGCGTCGCGTTGAATAGGCATCAAGTGGCCATATCGGCTCGCGTTTTGTACGGCCCTAATTCATGTTGGGTCACGCGTAATGACTAATATCAAAGTGAAATACGAACAGAAGCTGTGAGTGGTTTGAAGTGAATAACGCGCCAAGGCTGTAGTGGAATGCTGGGTGTCGATATCTTTTCCACCCAGCCCTGTAAGTACCCACGGAATTCCTATTTGATCCATTCCCTGAACTTCCTTTCTCCGTTGGGTATTTTATGCATTTGGACCGGCGTTAACTGTAAGTGATAAATCTAGTTGTTTTAGTATAAAACTGTTTATGGTGTGTTCCCTTTAGTCATATTTGTTGTACCATATCATTGTGACTCCTTAGTACGAATTGCGGAATTCGTGGGGTGATATAATTTGGGGGTACTTACTTATAATCTAGTGCTAATACGTGTGACGTAACGCCAGATCGGCAGACGGTATTTACTACCGACTTGAGTTATGTAAAGGTTGGAACACATCATTTGCCAATTTCACTCAACTTAGTTAATTAGGTTAAATAGATTTAGGTTCACGTTTAATTCATAGTATGCGCTGCTATATTGTGCAGCGTATGTTATTTAGCGCTGCGTAACGCAGCCATTGTCTGCCTCCAGTTGAACTCCTGGTATTTTGCTCGAAATTTATCTGTGTAAATCGCTTCCACTGCGGGAGTTTGGCTTGGAATTAGACACTAAGTCTAATTTGACGTTTAACCGTTTCCTATTCTGCATGTAACTGTCAAACTCAAATGACAGGATTATAATCTCTAAAAATAACTGACAGGATTAAACTTAGCTTTAGCCGATTAGTGCAATTCTAGGAGGTGCAAAATTAATCAATTTGAATATTTAAAAAGCTTAAATTTACTAATCTTAGCGGCCACTAAAAAGGTCCCGCTTAAAAATAGTACTGTCAAAACAAATCGAAATGGTTGCAATGTTGGAGTTTTCTGTGTGATTTTCGGTCAGATAGGAGAGTTCTAAAGTGGAATCAATTGAGTTGGGAGGTCCTAGAGTGTCCCCGGGTAGGAAAGCTCTGAAGTGGCACCGCGTCAGAATATTCTAGGCTGGCACCGGGTTGAAAGGTTTTAAAGTGGCACCGGGTCGGAAAGTTCTAGAGTGGTACCGAACGAATGTTTATCTATCAATTTCATCTCTTTTTGGCGATTTTACACAAAAATGCACCAAATAAACATTAAAGCATTATTGCGTACTGCGCTCGCCAATCCATCTACCAAGCATGGTGTGTTAAGCAAATTCCCCCAAAGCCTCAACAGGGACAGGCCTGTTTCTATAGTTAAATATAAGCATTATTTTACCAAATAATAGAAAATGCTTTTTCGTGGTGTATGAAAAATATTTGTTTTCTTGCAACACTTTTATATATTTTTAAATTTGTAACACTAAATTTTGGTAAAAATAGCATTGTCAAAATCAAATTATAATCCTGTCAAAAACTTCCCAAAAACATGGCTTTTCTGGAATAGCCACACTTGAAACCTCTAAGTTTAGGGATTTTATTTTAGTGATTTTAGCATTAGAAACTTAAAATGATTAAAACGTGGAATCGGGTCTACTAACAGCCGTTTGCTAGTGCGGTCGAGTCATTATTGTATTTCATAGAAAACCATACAAACTAGTGTCGTTCGACACACGCGCCTGCTGTAGCGTCGTGACGTCCACTGCTGACTGAAACCTTTAGGAAAGAACACAAAATGTCAAGTAAAATTTATAGTGAAGTTATAGAATTTGCACACATAATATATTATCAACCTGCGTATTGCGTTACATTGGCTGTCCTGAAAATATTTATGTTCCAATTTTATTTTGCTTCGTGCGTCTGTGATTTGAATTAAGGTGGCCACAAACGTGACTATAAATCACGTAGTGCTGTAGTAGTTCTATTTCTCGATAGTCGAAAATCTCTTCTTGAATTATAATTTGCCGTTTGATACCGGCTTAGAATAGCATCACCCCATTTCTTATCCTTGGGTGTTTCAAGAGGCGACTAAGGGACCCGGCTTAGAATAGCATCACCCCATTTCTTACCCGTGGGTGTTTGTCGTAAGAGGCGACTAAAGGACTCTAGGGTTACATGGGTATTTCAATTTTAGGCGATGGGCTGACAACCTGTCGCTATGGTAATAAACAATTTTTTGAATTACCCTCAAATGTTTGTCAGACGTGGTGTAAATTTTCGTTTTTAACGGCCGTTTATGCTCATATATCACGCCTATATCCCATGTGTGGTAGGCAACCACACATGGAATATAGGCGTGATATATGTACGTATGTATGAATTATAAGTTGAAACTATTGAACGGCAACAATAGTATGACATTTATAACTATGGCTAGTTAGTATTTGGATGTCTCTTACTAATAAAAAAAGGAAAATTGTGTAATACAAATTTCTTTTTTTATAATGACGGATCATCCGTCAATAAGTGATAATACTATCCTACATTTAATAAAGTAAATTTCAATTTCACTTGCCTCCGTGTAACTAGTACTTCTTGTTCTTTTCGAGTAGGACACCGAGTCGTCTAACGACTCGATGAACCCTGGTGTCAGAGTTTTTCAAACTCGTACTTAAATAGGGTGACATGAAATACGATATCTACATTCCTGAAAGTTGATGCATTTTCATTCATATTCTTCTATCTCTATCAATTATCAGCATCATCACCAACAGTCCACTACTGGACATGGACCTCCCCCTACGGGGTATTGCCATACTCACTACGCTTGGCAGGCGAATTAGTAAGTGCAGTGCAAGATGTTCACAGGGAACGCTGATGCCCATTCCCAGGGTGATTATCCATTAGTATTTTTTTACGACACCCATGGGTAGAATTGGGGTGATGCTATTCTAAGCCGGCACCACACAGTAACCTCTATGGAACATACAATCAGAAAATTTGGTTGGAATTCATATAGTGCTAAGTATAATCTACATTATTAAGATTGATATCTCTAATTCGTTGGATTCAGCCAAAAAAATTGCAACCTACTGCAAAAGCACCACAAATTACCAATATAGGTATTTAATAGCTATTAACCTATTCATGAATCATACTATTATTGTTTATCATGCACTCAGTGCTATAATATTTTATAAAATGTAAATAGGAATTTTAAAGAATGTGAGTGCCCACCGAGGCTTGATCCCGTGACCGTGGGATACCGTCCCACTACTCCACCAATTGAGCTACCTAACTAGCTACGCTTTAGGTAGTCGTTATTAAGTAAGTGTTTTTTTATTAATGGAACAACTGGGACAAAAAAGTCCAAATTTTCCATCATCGAACAACTAAATGGAAAATCTGGGACCAGGCGTAAATGTTTTGCACCACCTCCTGAAATAAACATTTCAAATTTCATCCTGTATTGCCTGCCTGAATACTGAATCACTCGCGCCAGCGCTAATTATCGATATCGATAACTCGTTACGGGTCATGAGGTTGCATCTCTACTGCTGTTTGTACCTACTTTACATTTGATTTAATGTTTTGATAAATCAGATTCATATCCTCAAATAAAATGTTGTAATTAGTTTCTTTAAATCTATAAGATTCCAAATAATCTGTGTTTTTTTTCACTGAGCGCTGACGTTGCTTCTGCTGCAGCTTGCAAAACATTTCCGGTAGATTTTTAGAATTTTCAGAACTCCTGCTTCCGTTTCCATTATACCGTTTCCGGGACATCACTAGTGGGAATACCGTTAGTTCGCTAGTTCCGCGTTTCATTCGGCGTAACCCCGTCTAACTTTTGTATAACTTTTCAAGTGAATCTGCTTAGAAACTCGGTTTATTCAGCAACTCTACCCCAGGGTACGTGTGTTGCTGTGTGTGGATTGAGATGGAAACACACTGACCTAAACTATTACATATTTATTTGCTTATTGACTATGAGCCTGAAATGTTCCACTGATGCTAGACAAGTCCTCCCTTTCCTTCATCCACATTTCCCTTTCTTGAGCCATGTAGGTAGAGTCAAGATCAGGCTGGGTTAGACAGTTTGGGCTTTGGACCGTTCTTATGCCGCGCGCATAAGACTTACATTGGCAGTTTGAGTAACCCATTTATTTCGAATCTTGGTAACGTGTCTCCTAACCGGTGTGCACCAGCCTTTCCCCGAAACGAGACGAACAAGTCACGTCGTCGGCGACGACTCACATCAAATAAACCGCCTCCGTCAGCTTTCTATAAATAAAGTTCTATGAGGACAGCACAAAACATATACTTACTTTTATTAGTATAGTTTTTGGGGAAATACATATTATGTGGGCAAAAAGTTAATGATTGATTGATAGTTCGATAGTAACCTCAGATAGGAAGGATCGTTCTTAACTTATCCATTGAAGATAACGATGATATGTTGATGTTGAAAAGTTTGTTTGTCCGTGTACCTAGATTGCATTGACACTGTTTTAGTAGGTAAGTAGGCTTTAAAGTGGCTGTTGGTGCTAGATACCGACGTGTTTTTAATCTTCTCCTTTTTGAAATAGAGTAAGAAGTGTATTAACTAAACTAAACTCCCTACCAACTACCATTGCCCTTTGTTATGTAAAACTACAGTCCTAATGTTAGTTGTGATGCCGTGTGATGCCGACTTAGAATAGCATCACCCCATTCCTTATCCGTGGGAATCGAAAGAGGTCACTAAGGGACTCGAGGGTGTGTATTGCAAATTCAGGCGATTGGCTAACAACCTGTCACTATGGCGATACACAATTTTCCGAATTACCCTCAAATGTTTGTCGGACGTGGCGTGAATGTCCGTTTTAATCGGCCGTTTACGCTCTGCCTTCCCCGCAAGGGATTATAGGCGTGATATGTGTGTGTGTGTTATGTTAACAGGTGAAATTCTTAGTACATTGCGAAGCCAGTTAACATCGTCCTGGTATCATACTGGCTAACCGACAACGCAATGAAAATCGAATTTCATCTATATAGTTGTGGTCTGTAACTTGATAATATCGGGAACATAAAATACCATTTTTGAACCACAGTTTGAACCCTGGACCAACCAACGGTCCGAGGTTTGAACCTTAAGTTTTGATCCATCGATAAGTGCCGTCCATCGATATTGATTAATATGCGCCGCCGCCAATACTTACTTTGTGTCAATATGTAGCCGTCTCGTCCGACCAAGGCCCGCTGATACAATTCCTATGATTTGTTTTCATAGTTCAATTTCTTGGTTTAAAAACTTTTCGATTCAAGTGACAACTATGTCAGTCCAATCCGTCCAATCATCAAATGCATCAAAAGTCATAACATCGAAAATGGTATGTTCAAAAAGAAATGTTTATATTTTTACTCGCATGCATCTTACCATACCAAGTATTGTCCACTATAAACATAATAGATAACGGCCTGATCCCTTTAGAAGCGAATTCTGTAGGTATACAATTTTTTATTGATGTAGAAAACGAGAGTCGAGATACCGACTGTTTGGTACTTTCTCGAGCAAAACGGTGCTGCTTAAAGGATTCTGAAAAGGAAGACTGCACTATAATGCACGTATACAGTTCAGGATTGAGTAACGTCAATCCTAGAGATAGAGAAACCCTCCTTTTTGTCTACCCAACTTTATTCCAACATGACCAAATGGGTTTCTGCGATTTTATTGTGAGCTGGAAATGTGGTAGAGACACAATTCAACGTAGAAAAATCAGTATTCCTTTCGACACAAAATCCCCAGCGGGAAAATTGTGCCTGATCTATTACGGCATTATGTTGGTGACAGAAGCAGAGAAGAATGCACTTATATAGACGAAGACCCGCTAAACTACTGTGCTCCTGTTGATTGCGATCATAAATATTCTGAATACAGACCCTTCTACGAATCCCGTTTTCCGAAGTGTATTGAAGCAACGAAATGTCCGGGAACGATTAGCAAAGAACTACCGGATATAGTTTATGTGCCGACAGCTAACATTTGCAGGAACTTGGAAAGACCCTTAACTATGGAAGACGTGTTAGAAATTAGCAAGGGTCTGGTGGTCATCACCGAATCACCAGTGACCCAGAAAAACTTAAAGGTTGAAATCAAATCAAACTGCTCGACTGTCTCGCAAAATATGTTCTTGCTGAAAGACCTGATGCTCGGAAAACTATGTCCAATACTAAATATAGACACAACCGATTACAGGTTTTGTATTAGAATGGCGCTCATAAAAATCATTACTTCTACTGCGATTGCTTGTGCCTTGATGCTAAGTTGCTTATTTTGCGTAAGTTGGGTGTGTTGGATGAAGCAATGTATCAAAGACGGCAATTGCAAGCATGCTTGGCATTGGCTAAAAAGCAAATTAAAAAAGAAAACTAGTCTTGATGCGTCTGTTTGTCAATACAATGTATCCAGAATAGACGATGATGTAAAAAACTCTTTGCTGAGGCAAGTTATAGTGCGCGATATTCCAATGGAGTTAAGGGATAGTATGGTGGATGTATGTGAAAGGATGGATAAAGACATAAGGTGGAAGAAGAGATATAGACATGAAGACGTAGTGAGCCTCTGCCCAGCAGAAGATGATACATCAGAAACATCAACAATGTCTGATGAAGAACGAGAGAAATTAATTAAGTAGAATTGTAATTCTATCTCGTAAATACGCTAAAAATTTCTGTAAAGTTGAATTTCCTAAATCGGAAATCAAATTTCAGTAAACAAAACGACATTTATTTTCAATTGTTGTATCCAAATTGGCTTGACATTATCTCTCACTAATAAATAACAGAAGGTACAGACAGTCGTCTTTAAAACAGTCGCCATAAAATTACTCAATTACATGTACACTAAACAATTCTGTAATTACTGCGGGAAATCACGATTTTGGATACGCTAGTAACATTTATCTCTTTGAATTAAAAATATTTTATTATTATCACTTTCAAGATGTTTCCAAGTTAACAGATCATATGTCATTGTCATAACATCGGACAATTTACAACTCATCCTTCATACTTTCATATTCATGTTTAATAAAATCTGCAGCTCTTTCTGCGACCATCATTACAGCTGCATTTGTATTGACGCTTGGAATAGTTGGCATGATACTAGCGTCTACTACTCTCAGTCCTTTGACACTAATAACCTTCAGTTTATTATCTACTACGGCTGTAGGGTCATCAATTTTTCAACAAATTTTATCTTTACTTATCCTTTTCTAAACCCATTTGAAAGAAAGTGACAGCATTAGTACTCTGAATTGGGGCCAGTATCTTCTTGTAGATTTATTTTGATTTCTGTGTTAATGAGAAATTCTCCCGCGGCCTTTCACAACGAATTATCGATCTGTTTTTATGCCAAATATCAACAAAATCGGTTCAGTAGTTTAGGCAAAAAAACATATAGACGACAGACACACAAGACATAGTTACTTTTGAATTTATGATATAAGTATAGAATAAGTATGGCTAAAACCAGCATAAAATTATATTTGGATGGGTCTTTCGAGCTGCTGATGAATAGTACCTTCAAGGTTTTCATACTTTTGACACTAACTACAACCATAAATTACCAACCTAAACTTTGAATATCGCCAACTTCAATGAAGTCGTAAATTTTTTAGTACTTAAATCAGTATTAAAACTTTAAAGTTCAATTGAAACCTTCATGGAAACTCACAAAATCCAGTATTACCATGAACATGCAATGGGAAAAGTTTCTTAAGGTATCAGTTAAGAGTATACTGCACGACGTAGCAGCTGAATTACGTAACGTATTACGCTGAGATGCCTGAGATATATACAAACGTGGGGCCCGCTAAAGAAACATATATTTTATGGGGTGAAATAACCTATGAAACTGTACAACTTTTCCCGAGGGAGATTGATCTAAATGCAATTTTTTTTAAATTGGGCTGCCTGTAGTAAACGTACCAGCCGGCCAAGTCAATATGCATTGGACGCATGCCCATATAAATATTAAAATCTTTCTATAAATGTTCCTTGGGGAAAGTTGGTTACTTTCATGGTTAATTTTACCCCGTGAATTATTTGGCGCTGTTGCGAGCCACATATTGTATTTGTACAGCACTAGTAATCATTTGCGGTCATTAGACCTTATTCCAGACGCACTTCTATTATTACTAAGTCTAATTTGACGTTTAACCGTTTCCTATTCTGCATGTAACTGTCAAACTCAAATGACAGGATTATAATCTCTAAAAATAACTGACAGGATTAAACTTAGCTTTAGCCGATTAGTGCAATTCTAGGAGGTGCAAAATTAATCAATTTGAATATTTAAAAAGCTTAAATTTACTAATCTTAGCGGCCACTAAAAAGGTCCCGCTTAAAAATAGTACTGTCAAAACAAATCGAAATGGTTGCAATGTTGGAGTTTTCTGTGTGATTTTCGGTCAGATAGGAGAGTTCTAAAGTGGAATCAATTGAGTTGGGAGGTCCTAGAGTGTCCCCGGGTAGGAAAGCTCTGAAGTGGCACCGCGTCAGAATATTCTAGGCTGGCACCGGGTTGAAAGGTTTTAAAGTGGCACCGGGTCGGAAAGTTCTAGAGTGGTACCGAACGAATGTTTATCTATCAATTTCATCTCTTTTTGGCGATTTTACACAAAAATGCACCAAATAAACATTAAAGCATTATTGCGTACTGCGCTCGCCAATCCATCTACCAAGCATGGTGTGTTAAGCAAATTCCCCCAAAGCCTCAACAGGGACAGGCCTGTTTCTATAGTTAAATATAAGAATTATTTTACCAAATAATAGAAAATGCTTTTTCGTGGTGTATGAAAAATATTTGTTTTCTTGCAACACTTTTATATATTTTTAAATTTGTAACACTAAATTTTGGTAAAAATAGCATTGTCAAAATCAAATTATAATCCTGTCAAAAACTTCCCAAAAACATGGCTTTTCTGGAATAGCCACACTTGAAACCTCTAAGTTTAGGGATTTTATTTTAGTGATTTTAGCATTAGAAACTTAAAATGATTAAAACGTGGAATCGGGTCTACTAACAGCCGTTTGCTAGTGCGGTCGAGTCATTATTGTATTTCATAGAAAACCATACAAACTAGTGTCGTTCGACACACGCGCCTGCTGTAGCGTCGTGACGTCCACTGCTGACTGAAACCTTTAGGAAAGAACACAAAATGTCAAGTAAAATTTATAGTGAAGTTATAGAATTTGCACACATAATATATTATCAACCTGCGTATTGCGTTACATTGGCTGTCCTGAAAATATTTATGTTCCAATTTTATTTTGCTTCGTGCGTCTGTGATTTGAATTAAGGTGGCCACAAACGTGACTATAAATCACGTAGTGCTGTAGTAGTTCTATTTCTCGATAGTCGAAAATCTCTTCTTGAATTATAATTTGCCGTTTGATACCGGCTTAGAATAGCATCACCCCATTTCTTATCCTTGGGTGTTTCAAGAGGCGACTAAGGGACCCGGCTTAGAATAGCATCACCCCATTTCTTACCCGTGGGTGTTTGTCGTAAGAGGCGACTAAAGGACTCTAGGGTTACATGGGTATTTCAATTTTAGGCGATGGGCTGACAACCTGTCGCTATGGTAATAAACAATTTTTTGAATCACCCTCAAATGTTTGTCAGACGTGGTGTAAATTTTCGTTTTTTAACGGCCGTTTATGCTCATATATCACGCCTATATCCCATGTGTGGTAGGCAACCACACATGGAATATAGGCGTGATATATGTACGTATGTATGAATTATAAGTTGAAACTATTGAACGGCAACAATAGTATGACATTTATAACTATGGCTAGTTAGTATTTGGATGTCTCTTACTAATAAAAAAAGGAAAATTGTGTAATACAAATTTCTTTTTTTATAATGACGGATCATCCGTCAATAAGTGATAATACTATCCTACATTTAATAAAGTAAATTTCAATTTCACTTGCCTCCATGTAACTAGTACTTCTTCTTTTCGAGTAGGACACCCTACTCGAAAAGAAGTCGTCGTCTAACGACTCGATGAACCCTAGTGTCAGAGTTTTTCAAACTCGTACTTAAATAGGATGACATGAAATACGATATCTACATTCCCGAAAGTCGAGGCATTTTCCACATACCTATTCTTCTACCACTATCAATTATATATAAGCACCACCACAATTATCAGCCACAACAGTCCACTACTAGACATGGGTATTGCCATACTCACCACGCTTGGTTGGCGAATTGGTGAGCGCAGTGCAAGATGTTCACAGGAAACGCTGATGCCCATTCCCAGGATGACTATTCCTTAGTCATTTACGACACCCATGGTTAGAATTGGGGTGATGCTATTCTAAGCCGGCATCACACGGCAATATCTACGGAACGTACGGTCAGAAAAATTTGTTGGAATTCATCAATGCTAAGCATAATCTACATTATTGAGATTGATATATCTAATTTAGTTGCAAGTGGGAAGATGTAGTCTCTATGAAAAAGGCGTGATTATGTGTATGTGTGTGTGTGTATATATATGTGTACGTATATCTAATTTGTTGGATTAGGCCAATAAAATTACAAACTACTTGCATTTGCACCTCAAATTATCTATTTTATAGTAATAATAGTAATAAATAGATTCACCTATTTTTAAGGCGTGCTATGGTTTATTATGCGCTCACAGTGCTATATTATTTTATAAATGTAAATAAGAATTTTTTAGGCCGGGGCTTGATCCCGGGACCGTGGGATACCATCCCACCCCACCCACTACACCGCCAACTGAGCTACCTAACTAGCTACGCTTTAGGTAGTCGTTACTAAAGTGTTTTTTTTATTTATTAATAGAACAACTGGGACAAAAAAGTCCAACTTTTTCATCATCGAACAACTAAATGGAAAATCTGGGACCGGGCGTAAATATTTTGCACCACCTCCTGAAATAAACATTTAAAATTTAATCCTGCATTGCCAGCCTGAATACTGAATCACCCGCGATAGCGCTAAATATCGATATCGATACGTCGTTACGGGTCATAAGGTTGCATCTCTACTGCTGTTTGTACCTACTTTACATTTGATTTAATGATTTGATAAGTCAGTTATTTTTGTGCAGGGCAAAGATTACAAATACAAAAAATACAAAACTATAGAAAAAAAAAATTGAAATAAATAACACTATTTTAAAATTTTGAAATTAGCTTCTTAAAATCTATAAAATTTTCAAAACAAATCATACAACAATTGATCCAGCTTGACTTATTAAACACAAACAATTCAGCGTAGTGACGCTTAAATTATCCGCAAAATATTTAGGTTTAGATGAGTTGTTTACCAGCATCACAATAAAAGAGCATAATGGGGCCTTCCCTGCCCATTACTGCACAGGCCAACCCCATCTAAAATATCCGGGTGTAAAGAAAAGTAGTGCCGACACTGCCGACTGACCCATATTAAAATGTATTTCTGTTTTTTTTATTATTTAGTTCATTTTTTAGTTTTACAGGCGGGACGGAACGCATATTTTTTTTATTCTTAAATTAAATAATTATGCGATATACAGGGTAATTTTTTATTCACCCCGGAAATTTTACAGGGCGATTCTGGTCATGATTCTGAACAACTTTTATTATGGGGCCACCTGCCCACCCAAAAAAAAGTGGTTCAGAATCATGAGTAGATTCACCCTGTAAAATTTCCGGGGCGCCCTGTAAATAAAAAATTACCATGTATAAAAAAGTGGCCACTTTGAGTATTATTATTGGCATACTTAACTAAAGCGCACAGTTTAAATTAGGTGTTATTGATTTTAAATAATCTTCCAGAGAGCATTTAACATTTAACCACTTTCGTTCTTTAATCTTCGTGATTTTTTTTTCACTGAGCGCTGACGTTGCCTCTGCAGAACATTTCCGGCAGATATTTAGAATTTTCAGAACTCCTGCTTCCGTTTCCATTATACCGTTTCCGGGACATCACTAGTGGGAATACCGTTAGTTCGCTAGTTCCGCGTTTCATTCGGCGTAACCCCGTCTAACTTTTGTATAACTTTTCAAGTGAATCTGCTTAGAAACTCGGTTTATTCAGCAACTCTACCCCAGGGTACGTGTGTTGCTGTGTGTGGATTGAGATGGAAACACACTGACCTAAACTATTAGATATTTATTTGCTTATTGACTATAATCCTGGAATGTTCCACTGCTGCTGGACAAGTCCTCCCTCTCCTTCATCCACATTTCCCTTTCTTGAGCCATGTAGGTACAGTCAAGATCAGGCTGGGTTAGACAGTTTGGGCTTTGGACCGTTCTTATGCCGCGCGCATAAGACTTACATTGGCAGTTTGAGTGTCTAACCCAGCCTGATCTTGACTGTACATCCACTCCTTGACGTGGGCTTCTAACTCGTTCCACCGTTTTCCTGGTCGATCACGTGCCCTATTTCATAAGACTTTTTTAAATGGCTGCCAGTGATAATTTGTGTTTCCGTTGCTATGTTTGGCGATGCAATCATTCACGTTGTAAGTCTTGTGAGGAACTAGCGAAATTCAGTTCTTAACATTAGCGAAACTGATTGATGGATGATGAAAACATCTTTCTTTTCAATTACAAGTAGATGCTTGCTTCTGGTGTGGCCGGTTTATAGGTCCAAAGACTAGTGGCTAATGTCGATCTAGCAAGTTTATACAAAGAATTACGAAAAGAGGTCAAGATACTCACAAAACTGAACAGCTTTCCCGTGAAACATAGGTCAAAATATTAAAAAAATACTGGATCTGCCATAGTAAATTCACCAGCTGATCGGAAATTTTTGGGAGATTTATTTTTAAAAAATACTTACTTATGCTCCAAAAAAATATCAGTTCCATGAGTACCTTAACCTCCTTTTGGCTTGTTATACCATTTTTGTTTCTGCATACATACATACATAAATCACGCCTATATCCCTTACGGGGTAGGCAGAGCGTTAACGGCCATAAAACGGATATTAACACCACGTCTGACAAAAGTCATTTTTGTTTCTGAAGTAAATTAAAAGCACAAGATGCAACTTGGATTATTAAAGGTTTCAAGTAAGTACCTACCGATTTTGTTACTTATATTTCGATTTATTTTGAATCTTGGTTACGTGTCTCCCAACCAGTGTGCACCAGCTTTTCCCCGAAACGATAGGAACAAGTCACGTCGTCGGCGACTCACATCAAATAAACTGCCTCCGTCAGCTTTCTATAAATAAAGTTCTATGAGGACTGCACAAAACATATACTTACTTTTATGAGTATAGTTTTTGGGGAAATACATATTTTGTGGGCAAAAAGTTAATGATTGATTGATAGTTCGATAGTAACCTCAGATAGGAAGGATCGTTCTTAACATATCCGTAGAAGATAACGATGATATGTTGATGATGAAAAGTTTGTTTGTCCATGTACCTAGATTGCATTGACACTGTTTTAGTAGGTAAGTAGGCTTTAAAGTGGCTGTTAGTGCTAGATACCGACGTGTTTTTAATCTTCTCCTCTTTGAAATAGAGTAAGAAGCTCTTCCAAGTGTATTAACTAAACTAAACTCCCTACCAACTACCATTGCCCTTTGTTATGTAAAACTACAGTCCTAATGTTAGTTTTGATGCCGTGTGATGCCGACTTAGAATAGCATCACCCCATTCCTTGTCCGTGGGAATCGAAAGAGGTCACTAAGGGACTCGAGGGTGTGTATTGCAAATTCAGGCGATTGGCTAACAACCTGTCACTATGGCGATACACAATTTTCCGAATTACCCTCAAATGTTTGTCGGACGTGGCGTGAATGTCCGTTTTAATCGGCCGTTTACGCTCTGCCTTCCCCGCAAGGGATTATAGGCGTGATATGTGTGTGTGTGTTATGTTAACAGGTGAAATTCTTAGTACATTGCGAAGCCAGTTAACATCATCCTGGTATCATAATGGCTAACCGACAACGCAATGAAAATTGAATTTCTTCTATATAGTTGTGGTCTGTAACTTGATAATATCGGGAACATAAAAAACCCTTTTTGAACCACAGTTTGAACCCTGGACCAACCAACGGTCCGAGGTTTGAACCTTAAGTTTTGATCCATCGATAAGTGCCGTCCATCAATATTAATCAATATGCGCCGCCGCCAATACTTACTTTGTGTCAATATGTAGCCGTCGCGTCCGCCCAAGGCACACTGACTTCGAGCAACGACGGCCGGGTCGGAACGAGACGAAAGACCGTGTTGCTCGAAGCCCACTGATACAATTTCTATGGTTTGTTTTCATAGTTAAAAACTTTTCAAAAGTTATTTCAATTCAAGTGACAACTATGTCAGTCCAATCCGTTCAATCATCAAATTTGCATCAAAAGTCAAAACATCGAAAATGGTATGTTCAAAAAGAAATGTTTATATTTTTACTCGCATGCATCTTACCATACCAAGTATTGTCCACTATAAACATAATAGATAACGGCCTGATCCCTTTAGAAGCTAATTCTGTAGGTATACAATTTTTTATTGATGTAGAAAACGAGAGTCGAGATACCGACTGTTTGGTACTTTCTCGAGCAAAACGGTGCTGCTTAAAGGATTCTGAAAAAGAAGACTGCAGTATAATGCACGTATACGGTTCAGGATTGAGTAACATCAATCCTAGAGATAGAGAAACCCTCCTTTTTGTCTACCCAATTTTATTCCAACATGAACAAATGGGTTTCTGCGATTTTGCTGTGAGCTGGAAATGTGGTAGAGACACAATTCAACGTAGAAAAATCAGTATTCCTTTCGACACAAGAATCCCCAACGGGAAAGTTGTGCCTGATCTATTACGGCATTATATTGGTGACAAAAGCAGAGAAGAATGCACTTATATAGATGAAGACCCGCTAAACTACTGTGCTCCTGTTGATTGCGATCATAAATATTCTGAATACAGACCCTTCTACGAATCCCGTTTTCCGAAGTGTATTGAAGCAACGAAATGTCCGGGAACGATTAGCAAAGAACTACCGGATATAGTTTATGTGCCGACAGCTAATATTTGCAGGAACTTGGAAAGACCCTTAACTATGGAAGACGTGTTAGAAATTAGCAAGGGTCTGGTGGTCATCACCGAATCACCAGTGACCCAGAAAAACTTAAAGGTTGAAATCAAATCAAACTGCTCGACTGTCTCGCAAAATATGTTCTTGCTGAAAGACCTGATGCTCGGAAAACTATGTCCAATACTAAATATAGACGCAACCGATTACAGGTTTTGTATGAGAATGGCGCTCATAAAAATCATTACTTCTACTGCGATTGCTTGTGCCTTGATGCTAAGTTGCTTATTTTGCGTAAGTTGGGTGTGTTGGATGAAGCAATGTATCAAAGACGGCAATTGCAAGCATGCTTGGCATTGGCTAAAAAGCAAATTAAAAAAGAAAACTAGTCTTGATGCGTCTGTTTGTCAATACAATGTATCCAGAATAGACGATGATGTAAAAAACTCTTTGCTGAGGCAAGTTATAGTGCGCGATATTCCAATGGAGTTAAGGGATAGTATGGTGGATGTATGTGAAAGGATGGATAAAGACATAAGGTGGAAGAAGAGATATAGACATGAAGACGTAGTGAGCCTCTGCCCAGCAGAAGATGATACATCAGAAACATCAACAATGTCTGATGAAGAACGAGAGAAATTAATTAAATAGAATTGTAATTACTATCTCGTAAATACGCTATAAATTTCTGTAAAGTTGAATTTCCTAAATCGGAAATCAAATTTCAGTAAACAAAACGACATTTATTTTCAATTGTTGTATCCAAATTGGCTTAACATTATCTCTCACTAATAAATAACAGAAGATACAGACAGTCGTCTTTCAAACAGTCGCCATAAAATTACTCAATTACATGTACACTAAACAATTCTGTAATTACTGCGGGAAATCACGATTTTGGATACGCTAGTAACATTTATCACTTTGAATTATAAATATTTTATTATTATCACTTTCAAGATGTTTCCAAGTTAACAGATCATATGTCATTGTCATAACATCGACAATTTACAACTCATCCTTCATACTTTCATATTCATGTTTAATAAAATCTGCAGCTCTTTCTGCGACCATCATTACAGCTGCATTTGTATTGACGCTTGGAATAGTTGGCATGATACTAGCGTCTACTACTCTCAGTCCTTTGACACCAATAACCTTCAGTTTGTTATCTACTACGGCTGTAGGGTCATCAATTTTTCCCATTTTTGCTGTACCAACAGGATGATACACGTTATATGTTACAGTCCTTGCCATACATTCCCAGTATTCATCGCTAGATAAGTCAAATATATCACAATCTTTATAGTTTATCCTTTTTAGCTCAGCATTCATCGCTTTGAAAGTGGGAGTGTTTATGATATCCATCAAACGTTTTAAACTTTTAACGTATATTTCCATATCTCGTTTGTCACCAAAATATTTCGGGTAAATCTTTGGAAAGGTATTGGCTGATGCACTGCGCAATAAAATATTGCCTTTGGAATAAGGTCTACACAAAGAAACAAAAAATATTAGTAATTCTTCTTTGGAATTGAATTCTTCAAATTGTTTGCAGATTTCATCTTTAAAGTTAAATGTATTTTTACACATAGAATAAACGTATGATGTATTTGGAACAAAATAGTTGTGATCAATTTGTACATCTGGAAGACTTTTGCTATTAGGAACTGCTAGAAAAGCGTTTACATTTGGTTGGTCATAGTTCATAGAATGTGGCCCGGTTTGGTCAATTAAGTAATCAGCAACAGCTTTGATCCAAAATTTCTCATCGTTTTCTTTCGCCCCTGTGTTTATTGTAACTGGAACGGGAATCCTGACATGATCCTGCAAATTTTCACCAACAGGTAAATCTGCTATGACATTGATGTTCAATTCTTCTAAATGGCCTTTTGGTCCAATTCCTGAAGCCATTAACAGCATAGGTGTATTGACAGCTCCAGTACTGATGATCACATCTTTTATTGCGTAGAAAATGGCATCATTACCATTTTTTAGAGTAACTTTCACACCTTTTGTTTCTTTTGTCTCTTTGTCAACTTTGATGTAGTATGCAGGTGTATCTTTCAATACAAATAAATTATCACGTTCTCTGACAGGATTTAAGAATGCTGTGGCTGTGCTTACTCGCTTACCTCTGTAGTTAGCTCCTCTAATTCTTCCAACTCCCATTTGGGTATCACCATTCAAATCCTCTAAAAAGTTGACACCAATTTCTCGATACCCCATTAAAAGTTTATCAACAAAATCGTTGTGCGTAAAATTGAGTTGATCTACAATAAATTCTCCTTCAGTGCCATGGTTTTCTAGCAGGTGAGGATTGTTGAGTATGAAAGGGTCGATCATCTTTTCACTTTTCTTAAAGTATTTTTTCAAAGAAGGCCAATCCCATCCATCGTTGTCTTCGAGGTGCCAAGGGGCATAGTCTCCGGGACTGCCTATCATGTGTAGTAGTCCGTTGATGGATCCAGTGCCACCAAGGACTCGACCGCGAGGCCAGAACGATCGTCCATCGACACAGCCTCTATTTGTATTCTCGTCTTTTTCCGTAAAGTACTGCCATGCGTGTTGACCTCGGTGAGTAGCGCCAACAAAATTGGGAATCTGGAAATCATTTTACACTTTTAAGATACTGTTACAGTTCAAATTGATAATCGTAATACTATTGGATTGTGCCTCTCATACTCACAATACTTTCCAACGGAGGATCACCTCCAGCTTCAATGAGAAGAACCTTCCAACCCGGATTTTGTGTCAGTCTGTTCGCAAGGATAGAGCCGGCGGTTCCTGCACCAACTATTATAAAGTCGAAATAATCTCCACCTGAAAAAACATGAGCATTTAAGATATTTATAGAACCCAACGATACTGCAGACTTTAGAATTAGAAGCTTGCCGTATGATGTCGGCCTAGAATAGCATCGTCGTATGCGACAGTATCGTAGGATTTTAAGCGACAGGCCAACACTGCCACTATAATAATACACGATTTGATTGAAACAGTCCTTATAATAGCAACCAGTACCAGTACTAGTATTTTCATTTTCCGTATGTTTACGGCCTACGCTTTGCAGCACGGGATGAAGGCATGATATATGTGTATATACCTCTAGAGATATGTAGATTAGAAGCATCACACCAACTTTGGTTTTTTATTCCTTCAGAAAGCATTCCACTAACATTTCTTGTGTAGCCGGTTTTGAATTCAATTGACTTTACCACTCACTTGCAACTTTATCTAGGTCATCATCAGGCCAGTTCTCTGTGATGAGGCACTGCGTCGCCATCATGTGCGTGATGAGGGTCGCGAAAGCAGCACCTGCGGGCCCTTGTGCCAGCCCTGGGCAGGGGTGCTCCAGGCACGTCATGTTTTCTGAAATCATATATGTCTTCCGTTTTACAATGGGCTTTTTTCAACGGTTTTCTGGAAGAAAGCGATTAAAGGCCTGTTTTTTTCTGAAAAGGATGTCGATTTTCATTTTTCGTTTACCAACATACCTTCCTTAGAAAAAGTTGTTCAGTTTCATGGTCTTACACCCCGTATATACCTACATACATACATGAACGCTTAACAAACATTACACTCCTTTTTTGGTTGGACAGTTGTGTAAAAAGACATTATCGTTTGACACCTTTATTTCGGATATGATGATGATTTATTTATTTTATTATGATCATGATTAATCGACTTAGAAATGCCGTGTAATGCCGGCTTAGAATAGCATCACCCCATTTCTTTCCCGTGGGCGTTGTAAGAGGTGACTTAGGGACTCGCGGGTGTGTATTGCAATTTTAGGCGATGGGCTGCCAACCTGTCACTATGGCGATACACAATTTTCCGAATGACCCTCAAATATTCGTCAGACGTGGCGTAAATGGCCGATTTTGCTGCCGTTTACGCTCTGCCTACCCCGTAAGGGATATGAGGCGTGTTATGTGTATGTATGTGTGTTGTGTATGTATGATTAATAATGATAACGAGGGGCATATTTATCGGTCATTGCTTACACTTTATGCATTAGTCTAACTAACCCAACTAACCTATATCATGTCAATATCAGTATAGCTACATACACAACTCAATCAATTATCTAATTGCTGTTGTCATACGAGTTGAACGTGGTAATTTTTCCAAAAACTACTAGTTCACTGTCATACTTGTATTGTATGTTAATTTATTATTTGAAAATATTACAAGTGACCGATAGCGAAAACTCAAGATGGACTGGTAATAGGAAACAACTTTCCCCTAGAAACATAGGGCGAAATATAACAAAAATATTTTGAGGTTCCATAGTAACACAAATCAGCTGATCGGAAATTTTGTATGGGATGTCAACATCCTTTTTTATATATCGGCGTATGAGTTGTTCCTTATAACCAGCCTATTGGTGACTAATAACATTTCACCCTATATAATAATGTTGCGCCAATATAAAACTAGGGTGTTAAAGTTATCACATAAATGTTACGTCAAGATCAGCCACTATAATGGTTTTCTTTACGCAAATCCAAGATATATGAGCGCTTTTCGCAATAACGCGCCAGATCCTGCAAATCCTTAGGGAACATAAACTGCCAGTCACGTATTATCGCTACAAATCCAAGGTTTACCAGTAAACAAGATATGAACCAGGAGTCTAGCTATAAAATATCCACACGCGAGTACCTAATGTCGCGGGATAAGGATGCGTGTAGGTACATTGAGCTGTACGGAGCGGAGCCCAGCGGTGCATGCAATTGACCAATCACTGACGCGGAGCAGATATTTCTTCACCTCAATGGAGCGCACTTTTATGATTAGTCCTTTTGTTTATTGTTTAAATTTTTATACTTTACTTGCTGTTACCCGCGGCTTTGCCCGCGTACTCATAAAAACTATCCTATGTGTTAATCCATGTTACCTTCTATATATGTGCCAAATTTCATTACAATCGGTTGAGTAGTCTTTGCGTGAAGAAGTAACAAACAAACAAACATACAAACTTTAGCATTTATAATACTAGCTGATACACGCGGCTTTGCCCGCGTACTCATAATTAATATCCTTTGTGTTAATCCATGTTACCTTCTATATATGTGCCAAATTTCATTACAATCGGTTCAGTAGATTTTGCGTGAAGAAGTAACAAACAAACAAACGTACAAACTTTCGCATTTATAATATTAGTAGGATTGCACATCGTACAGTCAAGATCAGGCTGGGTTATACAGTTTGTACTTTGGACAGTTCTTATGCCGCGCGCATAAGACTTACTTTAGCGGTCCGAGTGTCCAACCGGACGTGAGCTTGACTGTACAAAGGCGACCCTTAATGCCACGCGGCATTCTCTACCGGCCAACCAGAGGGTAAACAGAGAGAAAGAGAAGCGGGCGCTGCTGGGCACTGCTGGGCTCCGCTCCACGCCGCTCCGCCTCAATGGATACGCACCCTAAAGAGGTCGGAGTCAACACATATCTAGCTAGCTATACTCTGTCCAAGTAGGTATTTAAATTAATGTCTCTCTCTCTGTCTATTTAAAATAATGTGAACAAACTATATAGGGTGAAATTATACTAGTAACCAATACACTCTCTCTCTCTCTTTTCGTGTGGGACACCGATACTGAAAACAGAGAACGAGCTACTGATAAGGAACAACTTTCCCCAAGGAACAAGGTCGAAATAGACAAATATTTTGAGCTTTGCCGTGTGACGCCGGCTTAGAATAGCATCACCCGATTTCTTTCCTATGGGAGTCGTAAGAGGCGACTAAGGGACTTGAGGGTGTGTATTGCAAGGGCTGACAACCTGTCATGTCACTATGGCGATACACAGTTTTCCCAATGACCCTCAGATGTTTGTCAGACGTGGCGTGAATTTCCGTTTTTTGCATTTACGCTCTGCCTACCCCGCAAGGGAGTATAGGCGTGATATGTGTATGTATGTGTATTTTGAGCTTCCGTAGTAAGCCAATTCAGCTGATCGGCAATTTTGTGTGTGAGATGCTAATTAACTTTTCATATTTCGACCTTTGTTCATTGGGGAAATTGTTGCTAAAGGGCGGGGCACACCGGCTCCGTATCCAGCTCTCGTCCGTAGTCACGCACGAACTGATGACGTTGTAATGTATAGGATTGTTTGAGATACGGCACACCGCTTGCGTTGCGTATCCGTTCCGTGCTGCACGCAAGCGGTGTGCCGTATCTCATACAGTCCCATACATTACAACGTCATCAGTTCGTGCGTGACTACGGACGAGAGCTGGATACGGAGCCGGTGTGCCCCGCCCTTTATCACCAGCCCGTTTTGAGTTTTCACTATCGTTTATTAATGAAATTTCACCTAATTTATATAGGGAAACATTATTGACCCTTTGACAGATTAGGATAGAAAATAATAGGTGTATTAAAGTAACACTATTAGGTACTTGGACAACGTATAGCTTAAAATAGTAGCAAATTTTACAGGGTGAAAGGAGCAGACCTCCAAATACTGATAGTGTGTATTCAGACATCTCAGACCATAAAACGTTAAAAAAAATACTTTCCATTTATTTATTTATTTTATTTTTATACTTTATTGCACATGGTACAAAAGGCGGGCCTAATGCCACGCGGCATTCTGTACCGGCCAACCAGAAGGTAAACAGAGAGAAAAATACACGAGTGCACTCGGCGGTAAAATCATTACAATGGAAAATAACAAATTGAACTATATATATAACTACTATATGAAATAAATATAAATATATAACATACATATCATTCCTAAAATGTAGCTAAACAAATACTTACTAAAATAAACTTACTTATATTAATATACATACTCTAATGTAAACAGAAATAAATTAATATTACTTAAATAGAAAATAGAAAACTGCTGGCGCCATCTGGTTTGAATGGTTGTAAAGTTGTGATCATTAGGGCTTTATTATTTACTTTTCACTTACTTTCCATGGTAAAGGCAGACAGGTTATCGTGACTTTGTATGGGAGGTTTATTTTTTCGTTTCCTGACATATTATATTTGTTTGACAGTTATCTGATTGACCATCAAACTTTTGTCAGACGTAGTGTTAATATCCGTTTTACGGCCGTTAACGCTCTGCCTACCCCGTTAGGGATAAAGCGGTGATTTATGTATGTATGTATGTAAGTATGACATATATTTCTTGGGGAAAGTTGTTCAGTTTCTAGGTCTGCGTGCACCCTATCAGTGTTTGAAGGTCTGTTCCCGTACACCTTGTAAAACTTGCTGCTAGTGGTGCTCTCCATTATGACATACACTCCACGCTTGACAGCCGCATCGCTGTTTTTTAACGCACCGTAACGCATGCGTCTGTCAGACAAGAGGGAACTGCGATTATGGATCTTATTGTCATACAAATGCGAATGCGTATGTCAAATGACGGGGTGGTAAACCACGCAGCGACGGACCACAAGTGGGAGAACTGCCTAAAAGACTTTGCATTCACAGGGAACGCTGCTGCCCAGTCAGTTTTTAATTACTTACAATTTATGAAAAATATTTAAAAATTCTCACTATACTTGCTTGCTGGCGAAGCCGCGTGTGATAAGATAAGATAATCACATTATATTTGCACACATTACAATAACAAACATAATATCCATTTATAATAACATTAATAACAAAACACACTGTCCACTACGAAGTCACAAACAGCACTAAGTTGAATTTATTTACCAATGTTGACACTTTGTCTATTTACATTGAGTTTTACACCCGCTGGGCTACCGCTACCACAAACAGCTACCTAAATTCATAGTTATGCCTCATTTTGTAACTCTACTATACGTTATAGCCAGGTGCTGCCTGCTTAGAAAAGCATCACCCTCTACCCACGGACGTCGTATCATAATACTGTGGGTATTATAAACGAAGCGTTATCGGTGAATACATATCAATATCGAATTCCAGTCTTCATCCTTCCACTTCTAAAGTTACACTTAGTCTATCTCTCTCTCTCTCTCTCTCTCTCTCTCTCTCTCTCTCTTTCTCTCTGTCTATCTATCTATCTCTATCCCTCGCCCTGTCTATTGTGAAGTCTGACTAGCTTTTTTGTCAGCTGCTTCTGACTAGGGTCCAGGCGTGGAGGTCCCTCATTTGTTCCCCATTTTGGGAACTACCGGCACGTGCCGGGTAGATTCAGTCCAGTACGTTCTTCCCAGAGCAACTTGCAAATCTTGACTACTTGATAGAACTATGGGGATCGGCGTCTAAAACTGACCTGGCTAAGTTGCAAAGGACTCAAAATAAACTAATTAAAGTACTTTTCAATTACAAGCGCTTAACGCCCACAAAAAAACTGTACAAGTCAACTCATATTATGAATGTCACACAAACCTACGTCTACAATACTTGCATACTAATTCGGAAAATTATAAATAATGACCTCCACTCTCAACTCACATTTACGAAAAAAGTAACCGTTCAAAAGCGTGTGTTGAGGCGAGCTAGTTGGCTCAGTGTTAGACCGCCAAGAACTAATGTAGGCAAAAGGTGCGTATTATACGAGGGAGTGCAGCTTTAAAATCGATTACCCACAGATGTTAAAAACTCGAAAACATTACAAACTTTTAAAAAGACTCTTAAAAATTACACATTAAAACATTTTTATTGATTTTCTCGGCAGTTAAGTCTCATAGTTTAGATAAATCATTGAGATAACCAAAAAAGAACGGCGTTCATATCCGTTGGTATGATATTTTTGTTTATACCTTATATTTTGTTAATGTTTCTCAGTAAGTGAATCACTTTGTATTCTTTTGAGAAATAAAGTATCTTAAACCATAACTTGTAAGCCCAATCGCGCCCTACAAAACTTCTCCGGGTGATTGCATTATTGTTAGCATGGTAATTTTCAATAGCATCGTCTCTTTTTACGAATAATATAAAAACAAACGCGTATTTGGCAACCAGTGTAAACCACCAACTAATCAACCAATAACCGCTAGTTGACGCTTGATAAAGATGATTCTATCTTTGTAACGTAAACATTAATTATTTTGTAGGCATAGGCAGGCCTGTGTCACTCCGCGTGTAGGTATTGAAAACATACCTCCAGGCGCGGGCCACTGCGTAAGGGCTAATCTAGCGGGCTGCCGCCGCAAGCGAAAGAAGTCACACGCGTGCGCTATTATTGTTCAACTTTCTCGACAATTTTTTGCAAGATGGACAGACGAAAAAAAGCAAAGAAATTCTCTTGATTTGATTACATTATGTTCCTTTTTGATATGGATTTAATTCTATACAAACCCTTTCATTTCTTGTTGAACAAAGTACCTACTATTCCAAAATCCTAAAAGTAAGTATTTAAAATTAAATAAAAAGGTTTAGTCGTTTCATTCGAGTTGCATTTCATCTGTCGTACGTATTCATTTACGAACTTAGACTAAGAGCCCAACGCAGAATATTTATATGTGATACGTCTATGGAATTCAACTTAAAGAAAGTTTGTGAATCCATATTGTGAATTTCTTGCTTGGAAATATAATAAATAATTTTAAAAATAAAATAATATTTTGCAATATTGCAGTTAAATTGTAGGTGCAAGATAAAAATTATACTGTGCTAGTTTCGATGAGCACTATTCACACTCAGCACATATTTAGGAACTAGCTGATACCCGCGGGTTCGCGCGCGTCTTAGTTTTTATATTTAAACTGATATCGGTTTTTAACTGAAGCATAATTTTAATCGATTTAGGTGTTTTCACAAAATTTCAAGATATGCAACCAGCGCCAGGACTAGTTATAACATACATACATACATATATAGGCAGAGCGTAAACGACCGCTAAAAACGGACATTTACGCCACGTCTGACAAACATTTTAGGGTCATTCAGAAAATTGTGAATCGCCATAGTGACAGGTTGTCAGCCCATCGCCTAAAATTGTTCGTCGTCGCCTTTTACGACACCCACGGGAAAAAAATTAGTATACATTATAATATTATTATTATTAGTATACATTTTATTATTATTATGTTGGTATTCTTTTCGGATCTCGGGCCCACAGGGACCCGGTCCTTTGAGGCATGTGTGGGGCCAAAGCCAACAGCACAGAGGCCTTTTTTATACCAAATAATGTGTTGTGATGTGTACATCAAGCGGATACTTGCTCTGTCTGCACTATAGAAGTACTCGTACACCCAGAGCCAGCACCCGCCTGATGCAAGGACTATTGCAGGTTTATTACTTCATTGAATTAAATTTTCGGCAATAATCGTATAGCATATACAATTATGCTGCTAGGTCTTAGACTACATGAACGTACTCGTCGCTGCCTGCAGAGCGTGCCCGCCAAAAGTAGGAGTAAACGCTCGTGTTGTGCGCTAGATGGCGTAAGTAGTTTCTCGAAGTAAGCAACCCTAGACCGCGGCTCATATTCCCTCAAAAAAATATTTGGCAGGTATGTAAATGAACAAGTTGTCGACTGGAACGCGAGCTAAATTAAATCATATTGTCTATCAGATTGAGTACATATTTCTTTGAAAACCATTGCGAAGTAAATCTTCTGTAACGCTAGTTACTAGTTATTATTCTGTGGCATAGGTAGGCAGCAACATGTATAACATAAATATACATAGTTTATTAATTTAAATGAATAAATATCTTGGACATTTCACTTAGCGCCAACTATCCCCAAACTAAGCAAAGTTTGTACTATGGGAACTAGATAACTGATATAATTACATATTTAATTTTATATATTTGGGATGAAATTTTACTAGTGACCGATAGCGAAAACTCAAGACGGACTAGTGATAATGTTTTGTTTCTTGGGGAAAGTTGTTCCTTATCATCAGCCGCATCCGAGATTTCGCTATCAGCCACTAGTAAAATTTCACCCTATATACATAGTTTGTTGCACAGACACTATAATTGGACATGCAGAAAGAATTCAAAGAGTACAATTTAGGGGACATTAAAGCTCGATAGCTATTGCTGACAGACAACCAAGTATCTGCTTTCTATAATTTAGATACTTACATGGATGTGATTTGGTCAGTCTTAACAAAAAAAGCCTAGTTCAATTCAAACTTGTTATTGATTGCGAGTCCAAAGCTTAGAACGCAATTTGAGGCGACAGGCTGACAACCTGCCACTATAATTATACACGATTTTTCGCCTTACAAAGTTTGTCAGACGAGGCGATAGGGGACTGTATTTTACGGCCGTTAACGCTCTGCCTTCCCCGCAAGGAATGAAGTTGTGATATGTGCATATATGCACAAAGTAAGTATTGGCGGCTGCGCGCCGAATACAGAGAGCTCACTTCAAGCAAACGTCACGAAACTCTCCACAATTTGACACGCAACCGTTTACAAGGAAATCCAAACCAATCCAAACACACTTGTAGTCGAGTGTCAACCGCGTTTGGTGCGGACGTGCAAAATGGCTTCACACAAATATAAATAGGTAATAAATAGGTTTATTAGTATACGATGTGATTTGTACAATGTTCCTATAATATTTTGTACCGACTTCAATAATAACTTGCTTTCATACATACATACATAAATCACGCCTATATCCCTTACGGGGTAGGCAGAGCGTTAACGGCCGTAAAACGGATATTAACACCACGTCTGACAAAAGTTTGAGGGTCAATTAGATAACTGTGTATCACTATAGTGACAGGTTGTCAGCCCATCGCCTAAAATTGCAATACACATCCAACCCTCGAGTCCCTTAATCGCTTCTTACGACACCCATGGGTAAGAAATGGGGTGATGCTATTCTAAGCCGGCATCACACGGCATACAAATATAAAACTTGCTTTCATAAAAGAACAAACAAGATTATCTCTAATCAGTATATTTTTGATAATGTTATTTGAGTTTATATTTAAAGAAAGGCAACTTTTCATTTTTGATGTACAGTCTCTTTTACCACTTAAGGTAACAGGCATGCATATGCGAAGTATCAAAGGAATTTATTCTCTGTTCAACTCAAAGATGGCACCACCAGCGACACTAACTATAAAATTACAACCACATACCACCACATAAAACTCTTCGCCAATATTTAAACTTGGTGGCAGCACTGAGCTAGTTAGCCGGAATCTACTAGCGTTGCATACGTCACTTAAACCTGTTTAAATTACTTGCCGCAAGCCAAATACGAAGTATAATCGAACTCGCAATCATTCACTTAGGAACTAAAATTTTAACATAAAAATATGACAGTTAACACTCTGGCGCAGGCCGAGATTCGAACCGTGGCTATGCTGCGTTGTATCCGACAGCGAAGCCCCTAGACCAGATGCTTGTTACGTAGAACGTTAAATTTTTTAACTGGTTGCTACAAGCTTATCAATAACATGGCGCGTCATAGATAGTCAGATCAGAAATGGTTGAATATACCGCGAGTCTTATAAAATTGCAGGTAGTCAATAAAAAATACTTATAAATAACCAGTTCAGCTTGAATGAATTCGCTTCTTTACTATTGATCGTCTTCTTTGGAAGCGACAACAATGTTTTTGAATTCTAACAGAACTTTAACAATTTTTATTATAATGCATAATTTATCAGTTTTTATGAAGGCTGAAATTGTGGTGTTACATGAACAGGAAATGTCAATGAGTGCAATCGCTCGTAAATTAAATATTTCGGTAAGTAAATTATTGTGTTACGTCATTGTAATATAATTATGTGATCCTCATTTCAATTGTAACCTACAATGTATTTTAATATTAGGTTTCAATAAATGTTAAATGGTAGGAAGATAACTTTGTAGGATCATTCTTCTAATTTAGGATTTATTTATTTGCAGAGAAAAGCCGTACGATTGTGAATTCAGCGTTATGGTGACACTGGAGATGTTCAACATATTAAGCCTGGTTTTGCCCCCAAGATGTTCGCTCCTCAGTCTGCACGCTATCGAGATGTTATTGCAACGCACACTGCGAATCCATTTGCATCAACAAAGGAAACAGCAATTGCACATGGTATATCTGTACAAACCGTGCTAAGATTTGCCTGCGAAAGGATTCAAAACATACAAACCGGTAAAAAAAATCGCCTTGTCTATTAGACATAGTCAGGACATAATTCGATTTGCCCGGGAGTATTTTTGTAATTTTACAGACCACATTAACCTAACGTTACGTTTGTTTAACCTAAATGTATTAAAAATATCAGAGGGAACCCTACAAATAACCGGAGTGAAGCCAAGACAAACGCTCAAATATAATTTGATGCACTAAAAATACACGAGATACTCTGTTTATACTTACAAAAAAATGAGCTTTTATTTGTATTTGAGCGTGCATTGTTATATGAATGAATAAGTTTTTATACATTATTAGTTTCATTTTGGTTGGTCGTAAGGTTCCTTCTGGAACATTTCTTTACCCTAAGATGTGTGACAAAATTATAATAGCTGTGCAACTCATTCTTAAATAAGCGCCAAAGTGATGTTATTGTATTTAACTATACATGTTTATTCACTGTGTGCTAGCTAAACAAAGGAAGCAGTTGTAAACTAAGTTTTTTAAATCGTTGTTTTAAACCTGTCTAATAATTAGATAGATATACCTACCTATATTGTTACTAAGCATAGCACCTATATGAGGCTGTAAACAATCGTTGTAAATAAATAAATACTTTCAATTTATTGTTCACTTTTATTTCTTTCTACTTTTATTTGTATATGTGTAATGTTATAAAAGATGATATCGTTATGATTAAATAAGATTACCAATAAATAAGTATAAAAACCTGCCTAGCAATAAATATAAAAAACAGGTATTACATATTTTTAATTTTAGGCGATATTTTTAGGTATAGGTAGGTCTACCTATACTGCCCGTTAATACGTTAGAAACATCTATACAATGCATATATACCATCAGCTCAGGTATAACTCCCCCTCAGACGCTTGGCTATGACCAGAGAGAACATCGTGTTATTACTACTGATCACCAGATGTCGCTACTTTCATACAAATTATTTTTTTCTGTAATATAGCTCCGTGCTTACACTTACCATACTAACATTACTTAGTTAACACCTCATGTTTTAAAAGAAAGCATATAAAGCTTTCTTATTGTAGTTAAAATATACTTACGCCTTATTTTTATATACCTGGAGTCACCAGCTACCGACAAAAACATAATACAACAAAAAATGATTCAAAATAATACACAAAAAAGAATTACAAACGCTATCACAACCCGAGGATCGAACCTCGATCGTGGCTTTGCTTGAAGTTACGACCGAGCAGTTAGACCATTACACCACAGACCTGCTGTGCTAAGGCGTAAAATAGTTAGCCTCTTTCACACAAGGCACACCCGTAGTGTTCGTTTAATACCACTTATAATGCCTGTTACCTTATGTTATATGAGCGACTGTACATACACATATCACATCTATTATCCCTTGCGGGGTAGGCAGAGCATAAACGGCTGCAAAAACGGATATTCACGCCACGTCTGACAAAATTTGTGGCGGAAAATTGTGTATCGCCATAGTGACAGGTTGCCAGCCCATCGCCTAAAATTGCAATACACACCCTCAAGTACCTTAGTTGTCTTTTACGACTCCCACGGGAAAAAAATGGGGTGATGCTCAGTCTCAACAGCCCCAGAGCAGATATCTACCTACTCGTCATTCCCATTTCATAATAATTGTGCTATGTAGGTAGTATGCGTAATGTAAATACAGGGAGTAACAGAAAGGGTATATCAAGCCGAAAGGAGGTCAAAGTGGGGAAATGGGGAAAGTTGTTCAGTTTCATGAGCACCTTTCGGCTTGATATAGCCTTTCTGTTACTCCCTGTATGTTTAGGTACCTACCCCATTGAATAAAATCGGTAAGAAAACTGTGGCAGCCCTTGCCGAAAGCGGAAATAATCGAAAAAAGGGCTGAGTGATCCTTCTGTACATTCTCTATTTTGTGATATATGTATGTAAGAGTAGGTTATATATAACCACAACAACGGCATATTAGATGACAACTGCAACGCGCTCATTAAGTATGCCGCGCTGTGAACAGTTTGCAGCATATCTAATTCATTTGCGGCAACTATGCTGTTTGTGTGCAATTAGGGTTGCGTACTCGAAGGGTCAAAACGGGACCCTATCAGTAAGTCTGGGCTGTTAGTCTGTCATTAGACTGCATCTCATCCTATCCTACTAACTTTATAAATCCTACTAATGTTTGTATGTTTGTTTGTTTGTCACTTCTTCACGCAAAAACTACTCAACCGATTGTAATGAAATTTGACACACATATAGAAGGTAACATGGATTAACACATAGAATAGTTTTTATCACCACTTGAGGGCTATGCGGAAAAACCGCGGGTAACAGCTAGTAAACCATAATAAGTAGTTATATACTTGGAATTATGAGAGTGTCTGAATTTCTGCTGCCGCTATAACAAAAAGTACTAAAAATAAAAATAAAATATCAATATTAAGGGGGGCTCCCATACAAAAACGTGTTATTTGCTTGTTTTTATCTATAATGGTTCAAAGGCTGTAAATCTTATGAACGGTAATAGTTAGACATTTGTTGCTGCTGTCAAAAATCTGGTTAAAATAAATAAAAAAGTGGGCTCCCATACAGCAAACGTGATTTTTATACATAATTACCAGCCCGCCCAGCGGTTTCAACCGCTGCTAACCGTTATCCCGCGAGAAAAATAGCTTTTCCTGGCATAAATTATACATTTACACCTTTCTCTTGAATTATTCTATCTGCTAAAGAAACGCGCATCAAAATCCGTTGCGTACTTTAAGAGATCTAAGCATACATAGGGACACGGGAAGCGACTAAAGTTAATACTATAGATTAAGACGGAACCGTAGGAAGCTTTTTATGGCAGTAAAATGTACTTAAAAACCTTCCTCTTGAATCACTCTATTATAATTTGTATCGTGAAGCGCCACCGTAGTGGCGATATCAGACCGCACGGACAAACCTTGACAGGTTTTTGTTGCGTTCTCTTGTAATTGTTGTTTATCTTTTTTGTAAATATTTTAATAAATAAAATAAAATAAAAAATAAATATATTAATTATATGTATTAAAAAGACTACATTAAGATCAGACGCGTAGTTTTAAAGATCTACCTAAACATACATAGGGACACGGAAAGCAACTTTATTTGATACTTTGTAGAGATAATTTAATATACGGTTAGGTTACTATATATATATCGGCTGTGTCATGGCGGCTTAGAATAGCACTACCCCATTCATTCCCCGCGGTTTTCGTAAGACTCGACTAAGGTACTTGAGGGTTTCATGTGAATTCCAATTTTAAGCGATTTCTCTAAAATGACTTTCAAATATTTGTCAGACGTGGCGATAGCGACGAAATATGTGTCTGGCTTTTCCATTGATATTAGGCTGGCAACCCCTACTCTAGTAATAACAAATTAACAGAACTATTTGATATTCACGCTAATCACAGGTCGCAACCCGAATTAATTAAGCCTATCTATAGCGATAACTACAAGTGATACTGGATCGTATATTGTTAGCTGCATATACGATTTGGTTTGTTGCCGATTAATTTTATTTGTTTTAACATAACATACATTATATAATTTATTCGTGTGTTTGTGTTTAATTTCACTAATTACAGTGCTAGTCACTAAAAATAAAGATCCAGTAATTGAGTACCAAATTTCAAAACACTTCCCGTGTTAGGTATAGTATAATTTTTGAAAACAAAATAACTATTGGTTATCTCAATTAATAAAAACAAAAATTTCATCATCATTGTCTTTTTTTTTCATTCATCATTTGTCTTTAATTGGTATCTATCAAAGATACCAATTCATAAATAATAACTGTATTTTTTTTAACTTGCAGAATTTTTCAAGTGCGGGCAGGATTTGAACCCGCGACTTTCGCATTACTAGTGGCGACGCCTCTTTCATCCGGGCTACCGCAGCTCGTTCCTTGCCCGCCAATTTTGCAAGTGTATTTAATGCAAGTAACACGTGGCATGGCTCCATCTACCGGGTTAGTTTTGCAACTAATACCCGGCGACTAATTCTATCTTTACAGATTGAATGTAGTCTAAGCGATGAAAACCAACGATAAATTGAATACCAAATTTTAAAACACTCCCCGTGTTAGGTATAAAATTTTTGAAAACTTGCAAAATTTTTCAATCGCGGGCAGGATTTTAACCTGCGACTTTCGCATTACTAGTGGCGACGTCTTTTCCATCTGGGCTACCGCAGCTCGTTCCTTGCCCGCCAATGGTAATCAGTGTATGAAATAGCATATAAACACTGCTATTCGTGGCACACGACGCGACGCCGTATCGCTGCGAAATGCGACAAGCTATCATTTGTTTGCTGACTATCCAAACCCGCAATATCATGCGGCACGAATCCGCACGATATATTTGTTATACTTATTATACTCCACTGTAAAGCTAGTACTTTTTAACGCCCAAATGTACATCGTGTTACAACACAGCCACAACAGTCCACTGTTGGACATGGTCCTCCCGCTATATTGGCGATTGGCGAACTCCGCCGTTATTTTTATGAATAACTAGCGGCCCGCCCAGCGGTTTCACCCGCTGCTAACTGATTTTCCACGGGAAACAGACCTTCTCCTGACATAAATCATACATACAAACCTTCCTCTTGAATCACTCTTTTTTTTAATCCCCCGAGGGATGAAAAGGGGGTTAAAAGTAAGTATGAAAGTTCGTTGTCTTAAGTGTGATCCGTTTCAAAATTAGTGATTAGACTTATAACTTTAAATAATTGAACACGTGTTTCAGCATATTTGAAATTTTAACCCTTAATAGGGTCAAAAGGGGGTTAAAAGTTTGTATGAAAGTTGGTTTTTTTAAATAAATGTGATCTGTTTCAAAATTTGTCATTAGACTAATAACTTAAAATAATTAAACACGTGTTTCAGCATTTTTGAAATTTAAACCCTTAAATGGGTAAAAAGAGGGTCAAAAGTTTGTATGAAAGTTTTTTATCTTAAATGTGATCTGTTTCAAAATTTCTGATTAGACTCATAACTTAAAATAATTAAATACGTGTTTAAGCATTTTTGAAATTTTAATCCTTAAAGGTGTCAAAAGGGGGTCAAAAGTTTACTACCAGTTGGGATACCCGTTTTCCCATGGGAATGTGACAATTTCCCGGAATAATTTATTCTTATAAACCTTCCTCTTAAGTTATTCTATCTAATAAAAAAAACCGCATCAAAATCCGTTGGGTAATTCTAAAGATATAAGGAGACACCAAACGGGAAGCGACTTTATTTTATACTATGTAGTGATAGTGATAGTGATAACTATGTATTAGTAGGTATTTATTTTGATAGTAGTTTTGACATGTTGTTTTCTTTTAGTGTTATTTTCTCATTGGTGCACCCGCTTCTTTCTCTCTCTGTTTACCTTCTGGTTGGCCGGTAGAGAATGCCGTCTGGCATTAGACCCGCCTTTTGTACGATGTGCAATAAAGTATAAATAAATAAATAAATAAACTCCGGTATTGCTTTTACAGGGAAGGCTGCTGTCCATTCTCTGGATCAATTAATCCCTCAATCGGTCCTTACGACACCCACAGGTAGTATTGGGGTGATATTCTAAGCCGGCATCACACGGCGACATCAAAATAATTTGAGTGTTATTTTTCCTAATCGCGCTTTGACCAAAACGGTCCCTTAAATCACTTACAAGACAATTCGTCAACTTTTTAATTTGAATAATGTCCGAATAGAATCCATTCTTAAAATGTGCCGTCAGTGCCGTGTGATGCCGGCCTAGAATAGCATCACCCCATTTCTTTCCCTTGGGAGTCGTAAGAGGCGATTATGGGATTTGAGGGTGTGTATTGCAATTTAGGCGATGGGCTGACAACCTGTCACTATGGCGATAGGTACACAATTTTCCGAATGACCCTCAAATATTTGTCAGTAAATGGTAGTTTTTTGCGGCTGTTTGCACTCTGCCTACCCCGCAAGGGATTATAGGCGTGATATGTGTATGTATGTATGTGTATGTAAAATGTAAAAAAATTAACGTATCCAAGTCGCTTCCCCCTACCCTCATTGCTTCTCCCTTGTTGGGGGCGAATGTGTCAAATGTAACGGCGAAATTGCATTCTCCCGGTAAATTCAAGCATGGATTGGCACCTGTGACGGCCCTGCACTGCTGGAAGTAGCTGCATATAATACAGGTATGGAATAAGTTTGATTAAGCAAAGGGTGTTGTACAAAAAACTGTTAGCTTGATAATGATAAAAAGAATCAAATGTTTGTCAGACGTAGAGTAAACGTCCGTTTTTTACGGCCGTTTGCGCTTTGCCTACTCCGTAAGAGATATAAGCGTGATTTATGGATGTATGAACATGATTATTCAGGTAAACGTTTGTGTATGTTTGGAGAAATTTCCGAAAAGAGACGAACGAATACCCCATTAAAAAAACTACCAACATACATACATACATATATCACGCCTATAGTCCCTTGCGGGGTAGGCAGAGCATAAATGGCCGTGAAAAACAGCAATTTACGCCACGTCTGACAAAAGTTCGAGGGTCAATCAGATAACTGTGTATCACTATAGTGACAGGTTGTCAGCCCATCGCCTATAATTGCAATACACACCCTCGAGTCCCTTAGTCGCTTCTTACGACACCCACGGGCAAGAAATGGGGTGATGCTATTCTAAGCCGGCATCACACGGCGTCAAAAAAACTACCACGTGAAAATAACTTAAGTTTCTGAATTTTTAGCTTAGTTCATAACTCACAATTTAATCGAATCAAAACCATGGGCGTGAAAAACATCAGGGAATATTCGAACTTGATTAAATTTTGAGTCTAAGTTCTTATAACTGTTTGTATGACTTTTCTAATAACGTAGAGTAACGTTACTGCTACGAGCGTGCTACGCCGTAGCAACAGGTAACCAATAATGTGACTACTTTCTAAGGCTTGTTCGTTAAAAACTTGTAATTAAATTTCATTGACTCATACAAGTTGAAGCGAATCATGACGTTTCAAGTCAGTTTTTGGTGGTTTACAACAAACTTTTTTCCAAGATGAAAACTAACAAGTGATAAACAACGAGTATCCAAAATATTTCTTTCTTTCAATTATTTACTTTTAATGAAGTCGGTAAATAAATACTCAGTACGACCCTGTAAATCACATAAGTTACCTATTGCTCGTGTCGCATCGAGTTTATAATAAAGATGTATCGCCGGTTGGTACCTTTACCGGCGATATTTATTTAAGGCTATATAGCCTTAAATAAAATTAGGACCTGCAAACTCAATGAAATATTCGCAGTAATTAGAGTTGTGGCAAAAAGTGCCTAAAACGGCCACTTTTAGTATTATTTGCCATAACTTTAATAACAACGAATTGAGTTTGCAGTTTCTAATTTTACTTAAGGACTAGCGGCCCGCCCAGCGGCTTTACCCGCTGCTAACCGATTTCCCAAGGGAAACAGACCTTCTCCTGACATAAATCATATTATAAAAACCTTCCTCTTGAATCACTCTATCTTTTAAAATAAAAACTCATCTAGATGAGGTGGTGATGAAGATTTAAGCATACATACTAACAGACATAGGCAGACAGACAGACGCGGGAAGCGACTTTACTTTATACTATGTAGTGATGATACTAAAAACTTGAGCAACGGACATTTTGGAAGATTGTTTGTATAAAGAGATTTTTTTTTCTGAAGTGGCGCCACTGTCGAGGGCCTCGACAGGCCGTTCACGACTACACTCGCCTTAATTGAAAATATTTACCGTTAATCGACCCATAATATGCCACGTGGTGCCCTCATCACTTAAAAATGTATTGACATGTCTTTTCGATAACATGTTTTATTAATGAACTATGATTTTATTATGCTCATACATACATACATACACACATCACGCTTAAATCCCTTACGGGGTAGGCAGAGCGCAAACGGCCGCAAAACGGACATTTACGCCACGTCTGACAAATATTTGAGGGTCATTCGGAAAATTCTGCATCGCCATAATGACAGGTTGTCAGCCCATCGCCTAAAATTGCAATACACACCCTCGAGTCCCTAAGTCGCCTCTTACGACTCCCAAGGGTAAGAAATGGGGTGATGCTATTCTAAGCCGGCAACACACGGCAGATGCCTAAATTCTTAAAATGCGTAATACATTATGCTCACAGTGCTTTATCATTGCCTATATTTTCAATTTCTTATCTTCATTTATGTTTTACAAATTATAAAATACTGTATAAACAATTTAACAAATAAACGCTTCTATCAAATTCTATCAAAACAGCTTCCAGTTGTATTTCATCACGGGAATTCCGTATTTTCCGTATATTGATACTGTTTCAATTGCGCAATAATAATCTGACTACAATTAAACTTAAAAACATTTTCTTACTGTTTCGCATTACGCGATTATGATATTCATTTATTATTATATAAGGTGTAAAAAAAATTGCTGAGAGTATTTTAAGGGGTGAACCAGTATGTGAAACTGAACAACTTTCCCCACGGAACATAGGTCGAAATATGAAAAAATAATTTGACCCTCCCATACTTAGTGTGTTACTACCCGGCCGGGATAATTTGTATGGGAGGGCCATTTGTCTTTTCATATTTCGACCTATGTTCCTTGGGGATAGTTGTTCAGTTTCACGTACTGGTTCACCCCTTAAAATATTCTCAGCTATTTTTTTTACACCATGTATAATATATATTCATTTTTATGTTGAGATAAAGAAAGATCTCTCGTTATAGTCGGAGAGCGGGCAACGTCAGATGATATATGATTTGATGAGTGAATCTTCGTAGGTAGAGTAGTGAGTCAGTTATTTTAGTTTCAGTGTCGTCCAATGCCTAATCAAAATTCAAGGTCACTCATTTAACGATTCTATTTAGTAATCTTTAAGACTCAAGTTTAAGAATCTTTAAGACTCATGTATATAAGGGGTTATTTTGTGCTGCTTGTAACTTCATCTTCCTTTCACACACTGGCATCAGCCGCCATCACCCTTCACATTAAAATTTGTACTCCTGGCACTCTAGACAACATATGATTTCCCAATTTTCCAGGCGATATCGTCGGATTCAAGTCGACGCCCGTCTGATGAAGACGAATAGAGTGGTGACGACTGTTTTTCTTTACAAAACTATACTAGACATATTCCATACCCACCCAAATATGAGATAACACACGTGAATCCCGATGCAAAATTTAGCACTTGGTAAATCCTTAATAATTTATTGGCTGGTGCATTATGAACGCTGATAAACTCTGACACGACCAGAAGTATGAAAATGTAAACATGGATTGATAAACGTGGAGCGAGTATTGGATTACTATTCAGTGCCTTTTAATGTTAAAATAACAATACAATAGACAAGCGAACTAATCTCCGTGATTGTAGTCAAAAGTCCAGGTTCCTAGAGAAATATTGATTAGAATAGTAGGAATCACAGCCTTTTGAGTAAAAACCCAAACTCTACTCTTTTTGTTACTCCCTGTATGTATACATAAAGTACAATAAAAATTGCTTGAATTAATGTTGAATTATATTATGTGCGAGTATATCAGTCTAAACGTCCAGTAGGCAGACTACCCGCTAGATGGACGGACGACCTAGCGACCATTGCTGGCAAACAGTGTATGCGGGAGGCACAGGACCGGCGCAGATGGCGAGAAAAAGAAGAGGCCTATACTCATCAGTGGGTAGATGTGGGCTAATATAATGATGATGATATCGGTTTGTATGAACATCCATTTTTTATTTCTATTACATTAGATCTAGTTTCATCTTAAGTGTCCTGACGTAACAGCAAAAAAATGCTCAATAAATTTAAAAAAACACACTGATTACTTTTATTTAAGTATGTTCCGTATGCTTTATCCAATACACATACTGAAAAAAGAGTTTTTGCTTCTAACTCCTTGGTCTGATGTTTATTCGTTTATCTGCATTAATAAGAAAACAGTTTAGATTGTCATAGGTAATTCCGAAAACTCAGTATAAATACTCGCCAATATCTGTATTATCATCAGTTACTCACAAACTTCGTCAATAAAAGTGTGTGCAAAATTGTGCTACAATAATAAACAAGACCTTGGAAAAAAATAATGGAGCTGCTTTTGAAACTGTTTTTTGTAGCGATTGGAATTTTGTCTACTTCAGTTTTTGGTGAGAGTTTTATTTCATGATCTAATAAACAAATTAAAGTATAAAGCACAATTAATTCAAATTATTTACACTTTTTGTTGTGATTTCTAAATGGAACTCCGTGGTATTGAAATTGTATTGTATTGATTTTAAAATTTGTTGCCTGATGATGAAGTAACAAAACCGGTCGCTTTAATAGCATTTTAATTAAAATAATAGAGGAACTTGTGTGAATGTTTGAAAAAAAAGTGTTATTCATAGGAATACAGTTATTTCAAATAAAAGTTAATCGTAATACGGTTAATATTATGAAAAGAACCGGGAGGTCCTAATTATAAAAAATACTACTAAAGTTGTTCAGTTTTAGTAATTAAATGACGTTCGAGATCTTATATTTTTTCTGCCTGATTAACAATTCAGCAAACTCTTATTTTGTTTATCCTATCACAAAGTTTTAATCAGCCTATCTCATTTTTCCAGCTCTTGGCAAAACTGAATATGGTCCATTTCCATGCGGCTACAACTATATCTCCCATGCCGGTGGCTGGTTGAAAATGCATGATTCTCCCGTCACAGCCAAACAAGCGAAAAAAATTTGCAAATCGGAAGGTGAGTGAAGAGCACAAAGTCATCTGCCACCAAATGAGGATCGAGTTATGTACGTAATAAAGTAAATAGGCGGTCAATACAAAAAGCAAACACGGACTGAAATAGAAAAAGCAGTGTAGCATAACTTAGGGCCCTGTCAAGATGAATAGACAACGAAGGTCGCAAGAGACCGTTGGATATACTTTGGCGGATTTGAATGGTCGAATTAATCATATATGTAACAAACATTTTCTTGTGATTCTAGGAGCGGAGGTGGCTTCTCCAAGCAACGATGCTTTAAAAGATGCCATGATGTCTCTTATTTATGAAGATGTGCTGATAATGAATAACCAAGTTCTGACAAGTGCTCTTACTATACATACTGATATGAACGTTACAGGTAAAAACAATCAACTATTCTATTTACCAAACTTGACCAAACTTCTATGAGGAAAGTATCTTCCACAGAGTCTCCTGTATTAGGCTATAGCCCAGTATGGATAGCTTACATGTTTTAATAATATTAAAGTCGTTTATTTTTGGATTCTAGTTTCTAGACGATATGGGGTTTGTGACATTTTAGGTACATGCTAAAATACTTTCGTTTGCCGTGGATGAAAACGACTCAAACTAGGTTTTTACATTGTATTAATTGTCACATTGACAATACTGGTACTTTTCATAATATTTTATTTGTTTATAGACACTTAAATGTCGAGCTTTAATGCATTGAATCGAAAATTAAGACCAGCAACAAAAAATACACAAAATGCTTTACAAACACGTATTACGAGTGTACAAAAAATAAGCGACTTTTAAATGTTTATAAGTTATGCCTTATATGCCAGCTGTATCGGACTACTAAGGCAGCTAGGCCATAACCAAAGTAAAAAAGCATATAATTCCCACACAAAAGCCGTATTTTCTACAACAAACTATAAGTGTCATAATTTTACAGGAGACATGGTAAATGAGCCCGAATTCCAAAATATTGGGACAGATAGAATTGCGTTATCCTACGAGGGCCAACTTAAAAGAGTCAATCAAAATATTCAATTGCCCTACATCTGCTTCCGAAGTGCGACACAATATCTCGATAAATGTGGAACTACCGATCCTGGTAAGTCCTAATGCTTGTGCAATACGCAATATAAAGATAACAGAAACCTGATGAACCCTGATTGAACCGCCAATTACTTTTAGGCCACTGACATTGCGATACACAATACATTAACAAATAATTGAAACCACAAATAAGCTGAACCCAAATATTCCTACGAATAAAGCCAGAAATAATCAGATGAAGAGTGTGTGTGTGACATCGAAAGAAGGGTGAATGCCGACAACATAGTGAATGGAGCGTTGCACGCTTTTATTAACCGATAGAAAGTGTCTGATAAGGCCCGTCTGGCTGTGCATAGAGGGGTGTTAGTTCCGACACTTACGTAATGGAGTGAAAGTTCGGTATGGCTGAAAAAGTATGAAAGTAGAATGAATTTGGTGTAAATGAAAGCGTTAAGAAGTATGATTGACGTCAAATTGTGTGACAGGAAGGAATAGCGTGATACGGAAACGTTGTGGTATAAAATAAGATGTAGTGACTGGTGTAGAAAAGGGTATGCTTAGATGGTTTGGTCATGTAGAGAGGATGAATGAAAGAAGATTAATAAAACAGATGTATATGTCAAGTGCAGATGGGAACGTCGGAAGGGAAAGACCTCGATGAACGTACCTCGATCAAATCAGGGACGTGTTAAAGAAAGTTTAGGTCAAGAGTACCCTAAACCGACGAGCGTTGCATGAAGAGATTGATGAATGTAGAGGAGGCGAAAGATGTACGCCAGGATTGTAGTAAGTGGAAGGACTGCCCACCCCTCCGAGAAAGAGGCGTGATTCATGTACGTGTGTGTATGTATAAAACCAGAAAATCCGCATCCTCTCCGATCCTGTAAGATTACAAAATGGATGGCAAATCATATTTTGTAATGGAAAGACCGACAATAACTGTAACATGCATTTTTCCATAGAAGTGTTGAATTGGTCAAATCATAAAGAAATTATTATTTTCAGAATATACTCTGAACAATGAGACCAACAAGTGCTACAAGTTCTACCGCAATAGGAACAACTGGTTTGGGGCGGCGCTGAAATGCTTGATAGATGGAGGGCACCTGGCCGTTATCAACAGCGAAAAAGAAGCTGAGGCTATAAGGCAGATCTTCGAAAAGAACCCAGCAGTTAATATCCCAGGAGAAGACTGGAAGGACTCGGCCTTCCTTGGTTACTATGCATCAATAGTATTATACACAGGGGAAACAATTTGGATGACCGTAGAAGGTAAATACATCTTTACTAAATGGTGCAAAGTAGGCATGAGAACTTTACTGGCCCAATATCTTTAAATATTGACATGGTTCTTGGAACCTTTTTGGCAGTCCATAGAGTAAGACCAGCTTGCCATAGGAGAGTAGCTAAACGACAGTGACGTTGTATTTAATTCTTCTACTTCTTTAGAGTCGGAAAACGGGCCGTTGGATTGTAGCTCGGGCCGCAAATAGATGGACATATTATATTACGGCACTTATGTAGTTTGATTTTTCAGACCAAACGATGTCAGAAGCTGGATACGCCGAATGGTCGCCAAGAGAGCCCAATAATGCCAGCAGTGACGAATATTGCGTGTCTACGGGCCGCAACGGAAAACTCTTTGACGACCCTTGCACGCGTCAGCTCCCATTCATATGCGAGAAGAGGCCAGATAACTGCGTAACCTCAACAGCTATATCGAAAGTAAATACAGTTGGAACTGTTGCAGTAAGTCGTTCACGTCAAGATACTACGTCATACAAGAGTGCAGTACCGACGTGGCGCCAACCAGTATGATATATTTGATGTATTAATAGTATTAGGAAAGAGACGCCAGATTCATTTAGGCAACGAGTATTTATTTGTTAAGATAAGGCAAGTTTTAAGACAAATTCATAGTTCTTCTTTTCGTTTGGGACACCTAGTCGACGAACGACAGAGTTTTTCAGCCGCCTCTACTGCTAGTAGGCCTTTGACATAATTATATAAATGAAGATAAGTATTAAAAATATTGATGTCTTTTATTTCGTTTAAACGGTCTTGCGCGTGCTATTTTCTTTTTAATGCGAGATGAATCTTTGGACGCTACCTCTTGGAATATAAAAATATTGTTCATACATTTCGCTGACTGGATCTCCAATTACTTTATAAAACTAATATTAATCTATACGTACATGGAATTATACTATTTAAACTTAAGTGAGACATAACTAAATCATTTAAGTAAACACGGATCGAACTCACTGTTATTTTTGTTGCATGTTATCGCGACGCATTTGGACCAGTCGGTGGTCCTTCCTCAGGTTGAGTGGAAATAAAAGATAATTTTGTGACTATTTAATTTCCCAAATAAATAAATTAAAAACCCTTAGTAATGGTGCGTAAGCAGAACCACTCCATTAAGGAACTTTTAATTGGTTACAATATTGGCACCGATATCGTTCAAACTCAAAAAGAGCTAAGTCACTTCGTTCTTTAGATAAAAGTGTCAAAAAGGTAGAAGACATTATGGTTATAGGGGTTTAGTTCCAGCGAGACACATTCCTATCGACAGGTGCTTCTTGTCTTCTTTTCTGGGGCACCGAGTCGTCCAACGACCCGATGAACTTTGGTGTCATAGTTTTTGAACCGCCTACTATTAGGCCTCTGACATGGTTGTGTAAGGACTGCCGTCTAAGTAATCATAGACAGCAACCGGGACCGACGGCTTAACGTGCCCTTCGACCAAAGCACTGAATCATACTTCTTTTCGGACAATTTAGCCTGCAATTTCCTAACCAGACTGAAAACAAATTCACAAAATGATAAACATAAAATTTGTGAGTGCCCCACCGAGAATTGAACCCGGAATCTTTGCGTCGCAGTCGCACTACCATTGCGCCACATCGGCCGTCGGATGTTGTTGAGCAGTTTATAACTTATACCTACTATCATCTATACAGAGAATAAAATAAAATTACTGAAAATATTTCAAAAAGTGTAGGGACCAGTCAGTCCATGAAACTGAATATTAAGTTGCATTGCAACTACACCGCAAGCAGGTTTTGAACCTGCGACTTTCGCTATCATTATTAGCGACGCCTCTACCGAAAGAGCTACTGCGGCTCACCTACCCTTGGCGAAATTATGCGTTAAATTAAGTGTTAAAATATGAAATCAAAATTTGCCCTCCCCTGAAACACCGTGATAGGTTGTCATTTCACAAATACCGTATTTCTGTCGCCGCTGTAACAACTTTTTCTTAAATCGTTTACCAACCTATGTTTATAGAAAAAGTTGTTCAGTTGAATGTTCTCATCATGCTTGCAAATTTATAAATAACTTACCTACTTACTTTATACCTTGAGTGGAACATTATAAGATACTGTACAAATATTGCATTAGCAACCGCCGTAGGCACCATCTTGAATCGTGTTCATTCACACAAGTAGGACTCATATTGAAACTTAATGTAGGGATTTTTAAACCGGTTGATTTAGACAATTACAGCCATAAAATTCTGGAATAAATATATTATATATTATTGTTGAGGATCTAACAGATACAAATTGTAATCAGTTACACATTTGGCAAACTTTACTTGATTTTTTTGTAGTTTCTTGAGATATATTCCTAAGCCGTCGGTCCCGCTTGCTGTCTATGAAAAATAACTCGGACAGCGGTCGTTACACAACCATGTCAGAGGCCTACAACAAGTAGTAGGCGGTTGAAAAACTCTGACATCAGGGTTCATCATGTCGTTGGACGACGCTGTGTTCCACACGAAAGAGAGAGAAGGAAAAGTTGATTAGTTTCATGTTCTGCATGCTTTGGCGGGGTGTAACTTACACCCTGTATATGCCCCGTACACTCTAAGGTCCAAGCACACAAATACACACATATTATTACCTATATTACAATTTTATCAAAATTATGCAAGTTTTCTAAAATTGTATACCTAACACGGGAAATGTTTTAAATTTTTTAATTCAATGTATCGCGGGTTTTCATTGCTTAAGTTACTCTACGTTCTATCTGTACAGAATTAATACGTCGCAGGTAATAAGTTGCAAAACTAACCCGGTGGATGGAGCAATGCCACGCGTTATTGGAATCAAGATATTTTCGGGTAATGGATGACCCGCGGTAGCCTAGATGGAAGAGGCGTCGCCACTAGTGATGGCCAAATTCAGGTCGCTCGCGCTAGGAAATTTGGCGAGATTTCTAGAATTGTATATCTAACACGGAAAGTGTTTTAAAATATTTTGTATTTAACGTGGAATACGGTTGTTGTATACGCTGGTCTGTACAAAGCCTCATAATAACCCAAGGAGGCGTATCGTAACATCATTATGAGGCACCATCGTTGCCAAGACCTTAACCCCTACGCTCCCAAAGTTATTACACTTGTTATTCGATTTACCAACAATAATATATGATGAGGAAGTGTTTTGATTATGTTAACTCCATTGGTGCTGCATAAATATATTGTTATACTAAATAACATTATTTAAGAGCCCGAGGGAGAGTAAGAATACTCCCACGCAACACAAACAATATATTATTATGAATACTTTTCTATGGAGGTTCCCTGAAGATTTTAAGGGGGAGGGGTTGGGCTTAAACTAAATTATTTAAATAATATCTGGAAGAGAAAAGGGGTCTGGAAAAAGCTCAAGTGCTTTTTTATTTAACAAAAAAACTAATGGGGAAAGCTAATTATAGTACCTATTTCGCTCCCTTTCGGACAACCTGGCCTAAGGCGAGGATTTAGCAAGATTTTTTAACCAGTTTTATTTAGACAATTACAGCCATAAAAGTCTAATAAATTTAATGTGATTGTCGAGGATCTAATAAATAACATATACCTATCAGTTACACAATTTGAAAAACTTCATTCGATAGAGAAAAAAAACAAAGTAACCTCTTTTTTTCAGTTTTATGTCTACAGTTAAAAGTAATTACAAATAAATCATGCTATAATTTAGATACATACCTTTTCTAGTACGAATACCTAAATTAGACATTGTAACGGTATTTCTCTAGTAGTCGGAAAAACCTCAAAATCTTGCGTAAACTTGACCGAAAATGATTGTCTGTTTCTCTCTGGCGCAGCGCGAATGAAAGGGACAAACTTTTCAGGGGGCAGCAGTACAAACTATCGCGGCACCAGGACCACCGCTCCTATAATTTACGACCGAGTCTGCAAGGAGCGAATAATACTACTATTTCATTTATTTCATTTATTTATTGCAAAGTCACAGGTTAGACAAGTTGTTACAGACAATAAAAGTACAAGTGACGCCCTGCAAGGGCACAGCAAACAACAGGGAGGCAGCTAGTTGCCATTATTTAAAATAATGTATTATAATAAAATTTCAAATAATTAATGTAATGTCAGATGGAGTTAGTATTGAATTTTATTCTATGTTAGTTATTATCGCTAGTTAATAGTCATTTTATTCAAATATTTTACAAATAATATAATTTTAACAATCAGTTCAACGTCACAGATAAAATGAACATTCTAGTCTAGTTTACACATATTAGCTATTCATTTTGTCATTAAAAAATTCCGAAATATTATAATAACACTTGTCTATAAGGAACTTTTTTAATTCCTGATTAAATAAGGTGGGCATTTGAATATTCTTTAGATTATTTGGTATATGGTTATGTATTTTTATTAACATATGGTGAGGGCTATTTGCTACTAATTTCATGCTTGAGAACGGTCTTATTAATTTATTTTGATTCCGATTATTTCTTTTATTATTATTTTCCATCCGAGTATATATTTCCGCATGCTTTCTGATAAATTTACAAGATTCTAGAATGTAGATAGAAGTGAGTGTTAAAATTTTAAGTTTAATGAAATAGGCTTTGCATGATACCGTTTGCTCTATATTTGTCAATATTCGGACGCATTTTTTCTGGAGGATAAACACTTCGTCTACCTCGCAGCAATTCCCCCAAATTATTATCCCGTAGGAAAGTCTGGAGTGCGCATATGCGTAGTACGCTGTCAGGGCAGAATTAAAATCTGTAGCCCGTTTTAAATGTTGAAGACTATAGAAATAAAGTGTTGCGTTATTTCACACATTATATTTCACTTGGTAGAAGGGAGGTTGGTGCATTGGTTTTACAATGGAAACTAACACAAAGAATTGATGTTTATAAAATATATATAGAGCAATAATTTATGAGCCAGTCTTGAATAACAAAGCAATTTTCTTGACAATAAGTAGGTATCTCTACTTTATCTTATTCTGTATTCCAAAGGAAATGCAAACGAAAAAGCTTTCTAGGGTGTTTGCCTTTCACAGTCAGCTAGCACTGAAAAAGAAGTACAAAGAGAGGGTAAAAATATAGTTCACCGTTTTGTTCTAGATACTGATAACTCTTTGTTTTCTTTTCATGTTTCAAAAAAAAGACGTTTATTTTTGGCTTTTAGTTTCTGGACCATTGGCCGAACCCAATTTATTATTTTGTGCCATTTTAGGCATACGCTAACATACTTTTGTTTGCAGTGAAACAAACGACCAAACTGGGTTTGTACACTGTTCAAACTGTCAGATTGACTAAATACTGGTACACTTTATAATGTTAAGACAGACACTTAGAATTTTGATTTATTGAATGAATTACCATACATTGAATCGAAAATTGTCGCAAGCGTAAAAAATGACACAATATGTAATATGTGCTTTACACAGACACACATTAAGCAATCGTACAATAAACTTTAGAATTTTTGTAAGTTATGCCTTCAAATAATGCCAGCCGTACCGAACTATTGTTCTGGGTTTGACTTCTGTTGGCGAATTCTTCACTATGACAGACTGACGTATGCGTCTGTCAAACACGTTGGTCAAATCTTATGCATTACAAGTGTGCCATGGTATCCGTTTTTTGTATGGGAATCCGAAATTTCTTGCGTCTGAAAGACGGATGTGCCGAAAATACGTCTGTCAGTCCGTGATAGTGGGAGAACCGCCGTAGATGGGAAATTTATGGCAACATTATGATTTGGAAAACGGGCGTTTTCCAAACGATGTAGACGTAATCAATTTATAATGACCCTGTTACTTACGTAACGTTGGAAACCCTCCAGTCAGATGGACGAATGACTTAAAAAAGGTGGCTGGTAGCGACTGGATGGCGAAAACGAGAGATCGTGCTAGGCGTACCTTGGGGGAGGTCTACGTCTAGCAGTGGACTGCAATAGGCTGATTATGTTGTTTGTTACGTATACTACGGCATAGCTGCATAGTACGAAGTTCATTTTGCACTAGCCTTTTTCAGAAGGAAATAGATATTAAAAAGACGAGCATTGGCCCTAATGTGTGATATTTTTCGATAAAATTCTAAGTATTTGGCCAGTCCTGAAAAGGTAGGTAATGCAACTTTATTTGTTGTTTAAATATAAGAATCTACCAACCCATAAAGAAATAAGACTCAACTTATTTACAAACTGTGGCAGTATAAAGCGTTTGCACTACATTTAGCTGATACTGAAAAGGACAGGACATAGGAAGCACTAAGTAGACGATATAGAGGCCCTTCTCGTCACTCGTGCGATTTGAATGTGGGGTACTTACCTACTTATCTGCTAGAAATCCATCTAATGTCACATTCACACAATGTCAATGTGGGCAGGTTAATAGCAAGCGAAGTGGGCAGCGCGAGTATGCAAACAGATTACTCGCGCTGCTACTTGTCATGCCGCTGCTACTTGTCGTGCCCCCGCGAGTGTCAGATTTTCGTGAACGAGTCAAAGGATTGGCAGCACGAGTACGAGCTGAATGGACTGCTATCTCGCTCACTTGTATTGCTGCGAGAAAAGTATGACAGCTGTCTGTGAACATTCACTCACATTTGGGCAATATTCGCGGCAGGAGCAGGAGCATACTGTGAACGTGGCATAAGATTTCAGTAGGTGAGCACGTTGGTTCAGAAGTTTGATAATTATGTACAGGTATATGAAGAGGTAATGCCTAGTTTTTAATCCCAATTTGAATTTAATCACGACCTATATTGTAACGTAAATGTTACAGCCGACCTGGTGAATTTGTATGGGAGGTCCAATTTTTAGTTTTCATACTTCGGCCTTTGTTTCCATACTACCTGCCAAACCTGGCGAGTATGGCCAGAAATTAACAGTGTATCGTTGTGCACTTTTGTTTTACGGCATGTAATGAAAAAAGCAAGATGGAGACGGGTGGTGTGAAAGAGCCACTGCAGGGCAAATGCCTCTCTCTTTGCCTTGCAGTGGGACGCTGAACAGACTACATAAAAAATATACGGGGTGTAATGGACAGCCCTCCGAATGATAGGGTGCATGCAAAATAGCAGATCATGAAACTGAACATCTTTCCCCTAGAAACGACAAAAATATCGACCGATACAAAATCACAATCAGTTGACTGCATTTACTCTGGGAAGTCTAAAATGTTTTGACGTTTCCTGAAATATTTTCTTATGGCAAGTTATTTAGTTTTAGGGTCCGAATGCACCTTATTAGTATACGGAGGACTGCCTCTTACACCCTGTATATGTATGAACATATTTGAATTTGGTATGTGTTGTTGTAACGCAAGTTGCGATAGCATGAGTGAGGATAGGTCCGGAGCACTGTCGTTCGGCCGTCACAGCTCATCGCGCTGGTCGTAAAACTAAGTGCCGGCTAAGTGTCGGTTTGTTTGTGAGTGTTAAGCAAACCGCGAAACGAAACTTTGTGAAGGGACGTCACCAGACAACATTTGTTTAGGCCCAGCTTAAACAAGTTAGAGTACCTTGGGTGTAGGCCATCCCAATAAGCCTTATTTGACAGCTGTCAGTTCCACACTAAAGGAAAATGGACCACTGAATATAGCACCTTATTAGGGCAATCTGTACCTACTAACGATCCGCACAGGCAGTATTGGTGTGGCCTAACTTAGGTCAATATGTATTTCATATTTTTCATTGAGATAGGTAAAATAATAAATAACAAGCTTTGAAATGTCCATTTCTCAATAATGTTCAAAGAACGCCTGTTTATTTAAATAAAGCAAAATTACCGTCGAGTAAACATGTTTGTTTTGATCAAGGCGTCGCTTCAAGGTTAAATCGGCGATTAATATTCCACCGGGTCATGTTTACAATAAAAACACATAAAATGGGCCGATAATTTTGCATAATAATAGCCTGAAAATAATTTTATAAGTGTACTCACGGGTTCCAAGCTTGACAATACACTTAAATTATAATAAACTATTTTATTAGCTGTGTACCATAGGAGCTACAAACACAAACACGACTAGAATGTTATTGTGGGAGTGACGTACATAACCTCAAAATAGGAATGAAATGACATTAGAACTTGTTTGTTGTACCATACAGGGTGTGACAATATGGTACCTACCTACCTATGTAGTTTTTGTTCTATATATTTTTTAATTCTACATTGGTACATGATCATACCTATATCCCCTGCGGGGTAGACAAAGCGTAATCAGCTTTAAAAAAACGAACATTTACGCTTACGCCACATACGAAAAACATTTGAAGGTCATTCATAAAATTGTTTATCGCCAAAGTGACAGGTTGTCAATCCATCGCCTAAAATTGCAAAGCACATGTAACTCTCGAGTCCCTTAGTCGAATCTGACGACACCCACAGGAAAGAAATGGGGTGATGCTATTATAAACCGACATCTTAATTTTATTGACCCAGGTATAAAACCCGAATTGACTGTGATTTGGCAGCTCCTTAACGCCATAAAAATAGGCTCCAATTCCTTGCTGTGTTTCCTTTAGAACGGGCGTGACAGCTGTCAATTAAGGCCTATCAGGTAGGCTAGCTTGGGAATAAGAACAAAAGCAAGATTATTTTTTGGAACCGTCTGACAAATAGAATCGCGAAGTTTAGACAGTTTTGCTAAAAAGATTAGTCAAATTAGTAGGTAAGTACCCAAAAATGTACCTACATGTAGGGTGCTGTAGGTAGGTACCCGATAATGATTTAGACTAGGTATTAGGCACATGTCACCTACCTTACCTACCTAATTTATATGCAATGCAATGTGCATAAAATCTTTATTTATACTTACCTAATTAGGTGGTATCAACTCTTATTTATGCATTGGTACGATTGGTACGTAGGAATGCAGACAATAGGAATTATTAATTTCAATAAGTAGTACATCATTAACATTTATATACCTACGTAAATAAAATTATTTATTTCATGTTCTTTATTCTATGTAGGTACATTTAACCGGGTTTGAAAACTCCTTTTATGCAAATAAATGCTTGTCAGGAGATTTAGCTCTTCCATAATAATATATAATATTTTTCTCGTACTAATATTTAATTTTGAAAAGCCTTAATTTACTTATACAAAACTATTTGAAATTAAAATTATAATATCTATCTATACATATAATAAAACAGAAACGAAACCAATTCTGTACATGAAATAGATTCAAAAAAGGGTTCTTGCTTCTAATTGTGTTCAAGATACAGATATCAAAACAGAAGCAAAATAATTTTTTGTCTGTTTGTCTGTTTGTCTGTTTGTCTGTCTGTATGTTTGTTATTCTTTCACGTAAAAACTACTGCACAGATTTCTACAAAATTGTATACTGTGGTAGCTTATTACCCGGGTCAACATCTAGGATACTTATTACCTCGAAAAAATCTTTCATTCCCATGGTAAAACACAGAAACTGGTTCCGCAAAGCGAGTACCGATTTTTTTTCCAAAAAAATAATATAGATGTCGCTGTTAGTTGTGTAAAACGCGGTATTGACTACGTATTGACATACGATCTGAACATCTAAACGACCTAACCAAATAAAAAACAAACAAATCACACATTTAATCCTTGCGGGGTAGGTTGAGCGTCAACGGCCGTAAAAATACTATCGCTATTGCCACGTCTGACATATATGAGGGCCGTTTAAACTATTTCAGAAATGTTTCGGACTTTTATATACCTACTTTGACCTTTGGTCATGGTCAAGGTATGTGATGAATGTTAGATGCATTGTGATATTTTCTTGAGTTTGCACAACTATTACTCATCACGATAAAATAATTTTTAACGGATTTAAGTTGTGTTTACTTTGGAAACGTAGGAATTGTAAAATCCAAAATAAACACAACTTAAATCCCTTGAAAATTGTTTTATTGCATTGTGAAGATAAATTGTGATTTGGGTAAAATTAGTTAATATTTTTACCACCACAAGAGGCCGTAGGCCTGAGTTGAAGGTTTTAATAGTTTTAGTTTAAACTCGACATCTCTACGTGTAACCGAGATAGTGAGTCTTGATAGACGGACGAACGGACAACAAAGTGAGTGAACCTATATTGCAGCCGGCCGTAGACCTATTTACCTATATAGTTTTTATTTTAACTCGATATCTCTACGCATTCCCGAGATAAAGCGTCTTACGAGCCGGATGGACGGACGGACGGACAACAAACTGATCGTATAAGGGTTCCGTTTGTTTGTACGTTTCTTTTTGAGGTACGGAACCTTAAAAAATATAAATACCTTCATTAGTTATAATCAAAAATTTTAGAGTAAAATTTGTTTAAAATTATTTCATAGATGTCGCTGTTAGTTTTGTGAAACCCGCTAATGAAATGTTTTCTCCAAAATTATATAACAAAGCCACTGACAGGCTACGGGTTTTCCAAAAACTAATAATAATGCCGTGTGATGCCGGCTTGCAATAGCATCACCCCATTTCTTTCCCGTGGGAGTCGTAAGTGGCGACTAACCCATCGCCATAGTGACAAACTGTCACTATGGCGATACACAATTTTCCGTTCCGAATGACCCTCAAATATATGTCAGACTTGGCGTAAATGTCCGTTTTATCGGCCGTTTACCCTCTGCCTACCCCGCAAGGGATAATAGGCGTGATATATGTATGTATAAACTTGGGCAACGGATATTCTGATAGATTGTTTCTTTAAAGATAAATCTTTTTTTTGTGAAGCGGCGCCACTATCGAGGTCGTTCACGGTTACACTCGCCTTAATTTTTTTTGACCTCAGCGATACTTGCAGCGATCAGAAGGCAAGGAAGGATTGCACTTGCTGTAGTATCTTCAAGTATCACTGCCACGCTGCTTTCAGGAGAGAAAACGGCGCATACAACTTTCAAAATACCAATCGATTTGGACACAAACGATACTCCAGTATGTGCTGTATCACGTAACAGTGTCAAGGCAAAGGTTTTCTGATATTGTTGTCTGGTAGTTATGTGACCACTAATGCCGGCTTAGAATAGCATCACCCCATTTCTTACCCGTGGGAGTCGTAGGAGGCAACTAATTGATTCGAGGGTGTGTATTTCAACTTTAGGAGATGGGCTGACAACCTGTCACTATGGCGATACACAATTTTCCGAATGACCCTCAAATATTTGTCAGACGTGGCGTAAATGTCCGTTTTTGAGGCCATTTACGCTCTGCCTACCCCGCAAGGGATTAAAGGCGTGATATATGTATGTATGTAGTTATGTGACGAGTGTACGATGGCCAACAAAAAAACGGTAGAAGCTATGGATAGGACTTTGAAAGACATACGCAGAGATAATAGGGCCATGGGCCATATCACTGTTCTTTTTTCCAGTGACTTTCGCCAAACAGTCGGCAGAGGTACTTTACCAGAGGATAACGGTCAATTGAAATTGAAATTGAAATTGAAATTCTTTATTCAATGTAGGATAGTATTATCATATCACTTATTGACGTCATGAACCGTCATTCAATTCAATTCAATTCAAAAATACTTTATTGTACACAGGAAATACAGTAAAAACAAGATATAAATTAAAAAAAGTGTACACAAGGCGGCCTTATCGCTTAGGTAGCGATTTCTTCCAGGCAACCTTAGGGTCATTGTAAAAAAATAAATTTGTATCACACAATTTTCTTTTTTTTATAACAATTTTGTAATGTCCTAATAGAAAACCGGCTCAAGTAAGTCTGCCTGAAACGCTTTGCCAAATAGTTTCTGGTCTAGAGGGAATCATTTCTTCTATGTATAACGAGCCTTCCTTTCTTCAAAAGAAAGATTCCTGGCTACGTGGAAGAGCTATTTTTGCACCCAAAAATGATTAGACTGCTTCAATAAACCATACCATTATGTCACAAATCACTGGGGATATGGTGGTATACACGTCAATTACCACTGTTATGAATCAAGACGAATCCACTAACTATCTAATAGAATTCTAAACTCCTTGAGTGCGAATGGTCTTCATGCACACCAAATATTACTTAAAGTTGGTGTTCCTATCATGCTTATTCGCAACCTCACTCCGCTTAAGCTGTGCAATGGAACCAGACTGAAGATCTTAAGTTTAAAGATGAATGTATTTGAGGCGGATATTTTCACTGGTTGTGGCGCGTTTACCACTACAACTTTTCATTCCATCCTGTTTTTCACACGGGCAGCTATATGTCGCTTGCTCTCGAGTCAGTTCTCCTGAAAATTTGTACGTTTTAGCACCTGATGGTAAAACTACCAATGTAGTTTATAATGATATTTTGTAGCTGATGATGTCCATAGTATCTAAACCAAGTAACCGAAAAACAAGTTAACCAGTACCTATTCATTACACATCTTAAAGAGAAAAAACTTTATACAAACATGATATTAATATTAAACAATATGCATACATCAACTTCACTAACTCACAAGTCAATACATCATGCGTACGAAGTCGCGGGCAACAGCTAGTTCGATTAATAAACAAGCATAATAAATTGAAAAAAATAAAAACACGACTGAATTCTGAGATAAAGCCTAGCCTACGACACTCGGGATAATGTAAGGATTCTGCCGATACAATTCCCATTTGAATCTGTTCGGTGGTTAACGAGTTGCATGCAGTCCATTAAAGAATCGCACATACATACATGGACTCTAAAAACATTATACATTACACTCTTTGGTTGGGCAGTCGTGTAATATACCTAATAACAACCAGCAATGTACCTATGCCGTACCGTGCACGGTATTCAGACTAGTGTAGGTAATGGCCGTTTTATTTGCTCATTAAGTTTTAGAGTCCCCGTTTTTGTTCCCCCCCCCACGAAAATAGGGACTCGTTAAGTCGAGTCATAAGCTTTCGGCTTAAATTCCTAAGGGGATCCCGAACGAAGCTAGCGCCGCCATCACTTAAAAATTCACTAGATACTCGATGGAAATTGAAAACACAAATTAACTAAAAACGAATATTAAAATAAATTTTATTTAAGGATGTCTTAATAAAACAAAATGTTTTTCTAAACCATACGTGTACAACAGCCATTTATAATCGCAATAACTAGGTACATTGAATACATTAAACTACATTATATTAAGCTATGCATGAAATAATTTCCACTTGCTATACCTACCTAATTACCTAGGTAATCCATATTGTCCAAACTACACTAGGTACGATTTGACCAAAACTGATTTCATTTCGTTTTCATCATAACAATCCAAAAATATGCCATTTAGGTTAGTATTCTTATCCTGATAGTTATTTACTTTCTTACTTTTTCTAATTAGCTTGTTCTGTGTTCCACAGCAGGGCAATTCAAATTCAAATTCAAAATTATTTACATAAGTATTTCAGATAATTGAGTTCCATAGTGTGCAATACTTACTTACTTAAAACAAATACAATTCTGTACACTAAATACAAGTATAGTATACTTACTTACTTAAAACAAATACAATTCTGTACACTAAATACAAGTATAGTAATAGTACGCACTCAGTACATCGACAAATTATTTATCAAATGTTGATGGAGCTACTTATCATCAAGAAGCCTCGTAATAAGTGACTTGGTTGTTCGTAAAACAACTTCGCTTAGTATTAAACCCTTGGTGGTAAATAGTTTAAGTCCGCCATTTTGTTTTAAGGGTTAAATTGAAGTACTTTGATAAGCGCCCCATAAACTAAGTGGTTTGATAAGCTGCTTCTATAAATAGACAAGGGGGTAGCGCCTAAAATCTAACGTCTTTTTCATTTAAATAAGATTAAGCTAAATTACAAATTTCGTAAAAAAGATCGGTCTTATATAGAGTGAAATAAAACCTACTAAGTAGTGAACGATAGTGGAAACTGAAGACTGGTGATAAGAAACAACTTTACTCGGGGAACCTAGGTCAAAATACATACATACATACAAAATTGCCGATCGGCTGATTTGAGTTACTGGGAACTAAGTATAAATATTTTTCTCATATTTTTTTCAACGTAGGCACCTTCGGGAAAGTTGTTCCTTATTACCAGCCCGTCTTAAAGATTTCGCTATCGGTCACATAATGTAATGTAAAATTTCTTGCTTTTATATCATCAAACAAACTTATTTTGATTTCATTTTATTTAATCTGAATCAAACGTCTGTTTTTGTATTTATTTAATTATTTTATTTTTAATCAATTCAAATGACCTATTTTATGAAGGTACTTAGTAATATATTTTATACTAGCTGTTGCCCGCGACTTCGTACGCATGATGTATTGACTTGTGAGTTAGTGAAGTTGATGTATGCATATTGTTTAATATTAATATCATGTTTGTATAAAGTTTTTTCTCTTTAAGATGTGTAATGAATAGGTACTGGTTAACTTGTTTTTCGGTTACTTGGTTTAGATACTATGGACATCATCAGCTACAAAATATCATTATAAACTACATTGGTAGTTTTACCATCAGGTGCTAAAACGTACAAATTTTCAGGAGAACTGACTCGAGAGCAAGCGACATATAGCTGCCCGTGTGAAAAACAGGATGGAATGAAAAGTTGTAGTGGTAAACGCGCCACAACCAGTGAAAATATCCGCCTCAAATACATTCATCTTTAAACTTAAGATCTTCAGTCTGGTTCCATTGCACAGCTTAAGCGGAGTGAGGTTGCGAATAAGCATGATAGGAACACCAACTTTAAGTAATATTTGGTGTGCATGAAGACCATTCGCACTCAAGGAGTTTAGAATTCTATTAGATAGTTAGTGGATTCGTCTTGATTCATAACAGTGGTAATTGACGTGTATACCACCATATCCCCAGTGATTTGTGACATAATGGTATGGTTTATTGAAGCAGTCTAATCATTTTTGGGTGCAAAAATAGCTCTTCCACGTAGCCAGGAATCTTTCTTTTGAAGAAAGGAAGGCTCGTTATACATAGAAGAAATGATTCCCTCTAGACCAGAAACTATTTGGCAAAGCGTTTCAGGCAGACTTACTTGAGCCGGTTTTCTATTAGGACATTACAAAATTGTTATAAAAAAAAGAAAATTGTGTGATACAAATTTATTTTTTTACAATGACCCTAAGGTTGCCTGGAAGAAATCGCTACCTAAGCGATAAGGCCGCCTTGTGTACACTTTTTTTAATTTATATCTTGTTTTTACTGTATTTCCTGTGTACAATAAAGTATTTTTGAATTGAATTGAATTGAATGACGGTTCATGACGTCAATAAGTGATATGATAATACTATCCTACATTGAATAAAGAATTTCAATTTCAATTTCAATTTCAATTGACCGTTATCCTCTGGTAAAGTACCTCTGCCGACTGTTTGGCGAAAGTCACTGGAAAAAAGAACAGTGATATGGCCCATGGCCCTATTATCTCTGCGTATGTCTTTCAAAGTCCTATCCATAGCTTCTACCGTTTTTTTGTTGGCCATCGTACACTCGTCACATAACTACATACATACATATATCACGCCTTTAATCCCTTGCGGGGTAGGCAGAGCGTAAATGGCCTCAAAAACGGACATTTACGCCACGTCTGACAAATATTTGAGGGTCATTCGGAAAATTGTGTATCGCCATAGTGACAGGTTGTCAGCCCATCGCCTAAAGTTGAAATACACACCCTCGAATCAATTAGTTGCCTCCTACGACTCCCACGGGTAAGAAATGGGGTGATGCTATTCTAAGCCGGTATTAGTGGTCACATAACTACCAGACAACAATATCAGAAAACCTTTGCCTTGACACTGTTACGTGATACAGCACATACTGGAGTATCGTTTGTGTCCAAATCGATTGGTATTTTGAAAGTTGTATGCGCCGTTTTCTCTCCTGAAAGCAGCGTGGCAGTGATACTTGAAGATACTACAGCAAGTGCAATCCTTCCTTGCCTTCTGATCGCTGCAAGTATCGCTGAGGTCAAAAAATTTTAAGGCGAGTGTAACCGTGAACGACCTCGATAGTGGCGCCGCTTCACAAACAAAAGATTTATCTTTAAAGAAACAATCTATCAGAATATCCGTTGCCCAAGTTTATACATACATATATCACGCCTATTATCCCTTGCGGGGTAGGCAGAGGGTAAACGGCCGATAAAACGGACATTTACGCCAAGTCTGACATATATTTGAGGGTCATTCGGAACGGAAAATTGTGTATCGCCATAGTGACAGTTTGTCACTATGGCGATGGGTTAGTCGGTGGTTAGTCGCCACTTACGACTCCCACGGGAAAGAAATGGGGTGATGCTATTGCAAGCCGGCATCACACGGCATTATTATTAGTTTTTGGAAAACCCGTAGCCTGTCAGTGGCTTTGTTATATAATTTTGGAGAAAACATTTCATTAGCGGGTTTCACAAAACTAACAGCGACATCTATGAAATAATTTTAAACAAATTTTACTCTAAAATTTTTGATTATAACTAATGAAGGTATTTATATTTTTTAAGGTTCCGTACCTCAAAAAGAAACGTACAAACAAACGGAACCCTTATACGATCAGTTTGTTGTCCGTCCGTCCGTCCATCCGGCTCGTAAGACGCTTTATCTCGGGAATGCGTAGAGATATCGAGTTAAAATAAAAACTATATAGGTAAATAGGTCTACGGCCGGCTGCAATATAGGTTCACTCACTTTGTTGTCCGTTCGTCCGTCTATCAAGACTCACTATCTCGGTTACACGTAGAGATGTCGAGTTTAAACTAAAACTATTAAAACCTTCAACTCAGGCCTACGGCCTCTTGTGGTGGTAAAAATATTAACTAATTTTACCCAAATCACAATTTATCTTCACAATGCAATAAAACAATTTTCAAGGGATTTAAGTTGTGTTTATTTTGGATTTTACAATTCCTACGTTTCCAAAGTAAACACAACTTAAATCCGTTAAAAATTATTTTATCGTGATGAGTAATAGTTGTGCAAACTCAAGAAAATATCACAATGCATCTAACATTCATCACATACCTTGACCATGACCAAAGGTCAAAGTAGGTATATAAAAGTCCGAAACATTTCTGAAATAGTTTAAACGGCCCTCATATATGTCAGACATGGCAATAGCGATAGTATTTTTACGGCCGTTGACGCTCAACCTACCCCGCAAGGATTAAATGTGTGATTTGTTTGTTTTTTATTTGGTTAGGTCGTTTAGATGTTCAGATCGTATGTCAATACGTAGTCAATACCGCGTTTTACACAACTAACAGCGACATCTATATTATTTTTTTGGAAAAAAAATCGGTACTCGCTTTGCGGAACCAGTTTCTGTGTTTTACCATGGGAATGAAAGATTTTTTCGAGGTAATAAGTATCCTAGATGTTGACCCGGGTAATAAGCTACCACAGTATACAATTTTGTAGAAATCTGTGCAGTAGTTTTTACGTGAAAGAATAACAAACATACAGACAGACAAACAGACAAACAGACAAAAAATTATTTTGCTTCTGTTTTGATATCTGTATCTTGAACACAATTAGAAGCAAGAACCCTTTTTTGAATCTATTTCATGTACAGAATTGGTTTCGTTTCTGTTTTATTATATGTATAGATAATGTAAGTAACGCTGAGTTGAGCGATAGATGAGAAATAAATAAAAGATAAGTTTTCACCGAATATTATATTCTTTTTTACAGTATGTCCGGGGTGATCTCCTACACAAGAATGAAAGCTCAATCGTCTGATCTGTCCTGGCGACAGCCAAAAAACGAATTTAAATTCAGAATCATTTGAGCCGTGTAAGCCGGGAACGAAATAGCATCACCCCATTTCTTTCCCGTGGGAGTCGTTAGAGGCGACTAAGGGACTTGAGGGTGTGTATTACAATTTTTGGCGATGGGCTGACAACCTGTCACTATGTCGATACACAATTTTTCGAATGACTAAAATATATGTCAGACGTGGTGTAAATGTCCGTTTTTGCGGCCGTTTACGCTCTGCCTACCCCACAAGGGATAATAGGCGTGATATGTAGATAGATAGATATCCTGAAAAATTTAAACAGCGCCATCTAGTCCCAAACTAAGCAAAGCTTGTACTATGGGAACTAGATAGCTGTTATTAATACATTTATACTTTTTTTGTAAATAAATAGATAACATACATAGAAACACCCAGACTAAACACAAATATCTGAAAATGACTTAACAAATATGTGTGTCTTGTGGGGATCGAACCTACGACCCTCGGCGTAGCAGGCAGGGGTACTATCCGCTACGCCATCGGCCCAGTCAAAAATGTGTAGGTATGTGTATCTATGATTTGAGGTGCCAGCTACCCGAAGGAGCCTGATGGACTTCACAGTACCTAGTACCTCTTCTCAAATTCCTGAATATCTGTCCGTCCTATACCCTCCTACACACAGTGCCTACACAAAATGAGTCTCTTAATGGGTTCTCTCTCAAGTATCTCAAGAGGACATCATTCAGTATCCTGACCTTGCGTCCTTTACTTATTAGGTACAGAAATTGATTGGCAATCTTCCTCAACTAGCCGAATTCGTACCTAATCAAGTTTGTGAGCTTTATTAAGTAGCTGGTCCTTTCAAAGCAATGTAGTAGGTACAATTCGGTAAGTAAAAAATACCTACTCAAAATAATTAGGTACATGTTCAATGCTCTTGCAGTTTCAAACCTAACTGGTAGTATACTACATACTATTTTTTATTCTGTGCCGGTAGCAAGAATACCAGAAGGTAGGTTAGTGCCCCAGGTCTACCAGAACGCCCTCTTCAGGAAATGTTATTGTACAATTTTAATACTTATACTGCCATCTAGCCTTGAGTAGCAAAATTACAAACCGGAAGTACGGAGGTCGAAGCTTCGTACAGCTATTTATTTTGTACATAAGAGAGATGTCAGCACTTTTGCAAGTTTACTACTTAGCCACGAGTTCATAGAGTTATAAATAAAGATTTCTGTATAAAACTGGTGGTGTAGACGATCACGATAGCCCCGTTACTATTTAGCGCCTGTTTCGAATTTTGACATTTGCGACAGCAAGTCAAAACAACAAGGATCTTCGGGGATTTTAATTAAGTACTTAATGAAATTATAACATAAAAATACAAAAAGGCCGTTTCAAAATGGTATTGAAGAAGGTGTTCACTCTGGTATTTCTCCGAAAAGACTGCCAAATATTGCTGGGCATGAAAAAACGTGGTTTCGGCGTCGGCAAGTGGAACGGCTTTGGCGGCAAACTGGAGCCGAATGAATCTGTTACTGAAGCCGCAGCAAGAGAGTTGAAAGAAGAATCTTGTGTAAACGTGAAAACCAGTGACCTGAAGAACATCGGACAGCTAGAATTTACCTTCGAAGGGGATCCGGTTATGATGGACGTAAGAGTCTTTTCCACAAGTGTTTTCGAAGGAACGCCGGCAGAGACCGAGGAAATGACTCCGAAATGGTACGATCTCGATAAAATACCGTTCCAAGACATGTGGCCAGACGATATGTACTGGTTCCCTTACATGTTGAAAGGAAAATTGTTCTACGCTAAGTTTCACTACAAAGGATTTGATACAATTTTGAATTACAATATTAAGGAGCTTCAATCTATGGAAGAGTTTTACTCACGAGATAAATAGTTTGAGAATGTTTGTAATTTAGTAAACACTTATAGTGTTTCAAATTACCCAAAAACCAAATGTGTTTGATCAATCTTGGTTTAAAGTTATTAGTAATAAGAAATGTCTGTGATTTACTTCAAATAAGTGAATAGTAGATGACTGTTCTAAAATAAGATTATTTTAGTTTAATTGATTGTTTTATTTTTGTATTATTATATAAGATTCATAAAAAGCCTACTAGTAGTAGAAAGCAGTTTGAAACTGACACCAGGCTTCATTGGGTTGTTTGTCGAATTGGTGCCGCACACGAAAAAAGAAGCTTTCATATAAGCAGAGTAGGTATTTATTTGAGGCCCTTGTATGTAGCATTCTGAGGCCCAATTCTATCGTGCGCGTGCTCGATTTGGTAAATTACAAGAGTAGAGCTGTGTGATGCCAAAACGCAATACAACATGACAACACCTTGCCCTAAATAATTCCCAATCATTTTGATAACTAGTTCTTTGAAGGCTTCTGAGAAACTGGCAAATTTTATTGTTTTTCCTCACATAACTCAAAAACTACTGGATAAGTTTTTTTCTGTATGTTCAGAAATAGTCTAATTTAGGCGTTGAAATAGAAATCAGCTCAATCATTTATATATTGGCTATAATTATAGTAAGAAAACAATTAAGTCACAACTTATGTTGGTTTGTAAATAATTAAATAATAATTGATCTTACTTTGACTTTTTGCTACTATGAGGTTCAACAACAAGATATATAAATAGATATAGAATAAAAACATTAAAAAAAACAGATATTAAAAAGATACTTTTACTCCAAATGCATTGTTCTTAAGAATAATAGAAAAGCAACTAAAATTAAAACTTAAACAAATACAATTAAGTTACCTTGTTAATCTTAAATCTATAGCTAGTTTAACACAGATTGACACAGTTTAACATGACACAACTTCCACAGCATAATTCACTACAGGGTGAAATTGTACTAGTGACCAATACTAGAAACAAAAGGCTGGTGATAAGGAACAAAGGTCGAAATATGACAAGTATTAAGAGCTTCCATTGTAACCCAAATCAGCTGATTGGCAATTTTGTATAGGAAGTTCAAGTTTTTATTCATATTTCGATCTATGTTCCTTGAGAAAAAAGTTGTTGCCGTGTGATGCTGGCTTAGAATCTGCCGTGTGATGCCGGCTTAGAATAGCATCATCCCATTTCTTTCCCGTGGCAGTCGTAAGAGGCGACTAAGGGACACGAGGGTGTGTATTGCAAATTTAGGCAATGGGCTGACAACCTGTCACTATGGCGATACACAAGTTTACCCTCAAATATTTGACAGACGTCGCTTAAATGACCGTTTTTTACAGCCGTTTATGCTCTGCCTATCCCGTAAGTGATTATAGGCGTGATATATGTATGTATGGTGCAAGTTATTTTTTTTCATATTTGATTTGTTCCTTGGGAAAAAGTTGTTACTTATTGATTGAGCTTTCGCTATCGGTCACTTGTAAAATTTCACCCTAAATACTCTATCCAAGCTAGCTCTGTATTTATGAATGACAGGTGGATTTAGTGAACATCAGACTTAGTTACATTTTTAATTCTTTTCTCAATTTTTATTCTTAGTATTCCTTTCATTTTTGGACCAGCCACTTAAATAACTCTTAAAATCACGCGCCGTCATCGTCGTCCGCCAAGCAGGTGCGCGCGAGGTTCCTGGCCAGCGCCAGCCTCAAAAGATCCGCCTTCTCCTGCGCGAGGTGCTTGGAGCGGAGCTCTAGGCACGCCATGATCTCGAACGTGTCGGCGGACGAGAACACCGGCTCGTCCGACTCTAGCAGAGGCAGCGTGTCTAGCAGGAGGGTTTCCCAGAAGCTGAAATGATCAAATTCAAATCAAATTGCCGTGTGATGCCGGCTTAGAATAGCATCACCCCATTTCTTTCCCATGGGTGTCGTAAGAGTCGACTAAGGGACTCGAGGGATGTTTATTGCAATTTTAGGCGATGGTCTGACAACTACTGGTCTGATCACTATAGTGAGTGATACAGTTATCTGAATGACCCTCAAGCTTTTGTCAGACGTGGTGTTAATATCCGTTTTACGGCCGTTAACGCTCTACCTATGTGTTTGTATGTACTTATGTGTGAAATGATCAAGTTTTTGGTAAGTGATTTCAAGCTAATATAAAGTGATGCCGTGAAAGATGCCAGTTTAGCATCACCCATTTAAGCAACCATTAATATAAGGAACCTACTATTAAATTCAGTGCAAATAATTTTAAGGTGAGGTCTAACTCACAATAAAAAATATTTGCATGAAATTTAATAGGACCTTATATACAAACCAAAAATTACGGTTTCTATAATTTCTTATCTAAAATTAAAATAATTTACAAACAAAATATGTACGCATATACTTACTAGTCGGGAGCAATTTTTGATGTAATCAGCGAAACTAGAAGTTTGGCTGCTTTCTTGAATTCTCTACTTTTGTACAGTCTATGGAAGTCGCAGTATTTCCCTGAAACAAAATTAGACCATTTTAGACTGCATACAATCAATGACTATACACAATTTTCCGAATGTCCCTCAAATATTTGCCAGACGTGGCGTAAATGTCCGTTCTTGCGGTCGTTTACGCTCAGCCTACCCCGCAAGGGATAATCGGCGTGATATGTGTATGTTTGTGTGTTGCTATGACATTTCTCATACTGAGGCGTAGAGGCGCCCTCAATTTCCACGCCTGCACAAACTAGTTGATGGACAACGGTGCGAATACAAAATAACATCAGAAAATGTTAATCATTGTAATTAGAGGTTATATGTGATTTGGTTCTTAAGTCGCCTCTAACGTAAAAACTGACATTTACGTCATGTCTGACCAAAATTTGAGGGTCATTCATAAAAAAGTGTATCATTATAGTGACAGATTGTCTACCCAATTACCCATCGCCTCAAATTGTGATACACGTGAGTATCCCTCAAGTCGCTTAGTCGCCTCTTACAAAACCCATGGGAAAGAAATGGGATGATGCTATTCTACAGGGTTATTTTTTATTCACCCCGGCAACTTTTACAGGGTGATTCTACTCATGATTCTGAATAACTTTTATTATGGGGTCACCTGCGAAATCGCGAAAAAAAATCCAGCTGTTCCATACATTTTGTTAGAGTAGGTCTGAATTTTTCTATGAAGCAGCTGTTTTTTTTCGCGATTTCGTAGGTGACCCTTTAATAAAAGTTGTTTAGAATCATGAGTAGAATCACCCTGTAAAATTTCCGGGGTGAATAAAAAATAACCCTGTATGGCGGCATCACACAGTAATACACACATAGCAACCTATGAAAAAATATTAGTTCACTTTTTGCCCACGCCTATTTTCTTGTAGACTCTATGCAACCCACCTAAAAACACGAGCGAATCAGCCATGAGCATCGCCGGTCCAGCTGTGAGCAGGAGGTCGGCGGCTGGCAGGTGCCCGGTGGAGGTATACCCTCGCAGCGCCGCCTCGGCCGCGCGCGCACAGAGCTTGGGGCTGCGCGCGCGGATAGACCACGCCAGGGCCGCTCCCACGCGACCAGCTGATAGGTGTCGCGCGCCCATACATGTGCATACTGTTTGCGCTGGAAGGATTGATTATATCATTCTGCGTCACGTCACGTGATATCAAGTAACGTGACGTTATAGCACGATACTACAAGTTACATTAAATAACGTGATGTTACAATCTCGGTACATTACGTCACTCTACGTCACGTCACTTCAAGTTACATCAATAACGTGACGTGACAATCTCAGCACATGACGTCACAACAAATTACATAAAATAAAGTGACGTTACACTCTCTGTACATTACATCACTCCACGTCACGTCACTTCAAAATACATCAAATAACGTGAAGTTACAATCTCGCTACATCATGTCACTTCAAGTTACATCAAATAACGTGACGTTACAATCTTGGTTGGTACCTACATTACGTCACTCCACGTCACGTCACTTCAAATTACATTAAATAACGTGACGTGACAATCTCAGCACATAACGTCACTACAAGTCACATAAAATAAAGTGAAGTTACATTCTCGTCACATCACGCCACAACACGTCACGTCACTTCAAGTGTCATTACAACAGCACGTCACATAACATCACATCTCGTCGCATCGCATTACTTCACGTTGCATCACATTACATATCATATCCTACAATGTAGGATGAAGAACCTACATCACACATCAAATCACATAAACAACATTCACTAAAGACACACACTCTCAATTCTTCGGACACACAGTCAGAAGAATTTAGAGATAGCCTAGAGAGGGTCCACAGGCCGTGTTGAAGGTACAAGGAGTTGAGGACGAGCACCATCACGTTGGAGCGATACAGTACAAGACGCCACTCACACCACCTTACAGGCGGCCGTACACATGGCTCAAGACAGAGAAGTTTGGAGGAAGCTGGTGACGATTATAGCCCAGAAAAGTCGCGTCCCTCTGTCATGAGGATACGACGAAGAAGAAAGACACTCACCGACAGACAGAAGACCATGCCGCTTGGCTTCAGCACAGATCCTCATCGCTTTAGCTTCACTCGTCAACGGCACGGTTTCCAACAAAAGCTCAGCCCTAGTAGTGCCTTCCCTGGGACACGAGAGCAAGTAGGACAGCCCTACGGCCCATAGCGAGGGGTGCTCCATCAATATTGAACCGTATTCTAGGATTAGGCTGTCTCGGAGGCGAGTTGTGACACTGAAAATTGAAACAAAATAAATTTTCAATAATTACGACAGTGGAATATGTTTTTATAGATATATGACACTTATATCCCTTTCGGGGTAGGCAGAGCGGTAACTTAATACTTACTTAGTCTGATGTTTATCCAAAATGACGAGTTTCCCGCAGTGATACAACATGTCAGTGAGATGAGTAGCGAACCACCCGTTGTCCGCCACTTGTTGAATCTCGTGAATCACCTGTAAAAAACACATGTTTTAGTTACAAGTCTATGATTACTTAGACGGTAGTCGTTACACAACCATGTCAGAGGCCTACTACTAGTAGTAGGCGGTTGAAAACTCTCGACACCAGGGCTCATCGGGTCGTTGGACGTCTCGTTGTCCCACACAAAAAAGAGAGAACTAACATTTTAGATAAATGTTTCCTACAATAACACAAAAAATATTGCAATACTTTTTGGATCTTTTTTAGGTATATGGAGGGCTTTCTACAGGAGAGTTCACAATATCCTGGAAGCATTGGCAAGTTGAATGTTACAAAATAGATGTACTGAATGTTTTAATGTTCTATGGGTTTTCAAAAGATTGACGACATTGAAGACAGTGGTAAGGGAGGGAACCCTTTGGCCCAGCAGTGAGATCCTGATGGTTAGATAAGATAAAGAATATGTCACGATGAATGGCATAGGCTTTTCTGTCATAACAAATTGGTGTGGAATCTTAAAAGACACTCGTTTTTTCTGCTGTGTTAGAGAGAAAAGACCAACAAGCTTGATGTTAGTAACTAGCATCAAACACAGTACAGTTAGCCCTCGCGTTCTGCGCGTCAAAGCGCTGAGTAGACCTAAAAGCGATATTTATAACTGATTTTTATCCATTTTAAATGCAGAAAACCTTCTGATATATGGATATATGGTATTGTGTGATCGTCTCGATAGGAAAAAAACGCAAAGTTAAAGTAACTTGACAGCGAGTTAAGGCGAGTGTACACTCGTCAACGGCCTTGCCAGTGGCGCAACTATACAAAAAAAACTATTTTTTACAAACAATCTCAATGTAATATTCGCTGTAATTTAAGTTATGGCTTATGGAAAATACCAAAAGTAACTTTAATAACAGCAAATATTACATTGTGTCTGCAGGTTCTAATTTTAATTAAGGATAATACTAAAAACTAGGGCAACGGACATTCTGATAGATTGTTTATATAAATAGAAAACTTATTTTATGTGTGTTGAGGTCATTGACGGCTACACTCCTCTTAAAAGACACCCTTTTTTCAGCTGTGTAAGAGAGAAACGACCAAAAAGCCTGATGTTAATGTTAATAACAAGCATCAAACCCAGTACAGCAGCCCCCGCTATCCCGCCAAGGATACATTCCGAACTGAAATTCGCGTATACGAAATGTAAAAATATACAAATGTTCATACTCCTACCTCATGTAGATCGCCTTCCAGCAGCGCGCGCACCATAGCGTCGAGGTGCGTGCGCGGCGCGGCGCGCAGGCCGGCGCACGCGGCCGCCGCTGCACGCAGCTCGTGCCTGCGCGCCCACGGGCTCGTGAACAGCACCCAGCCGCCGAGTATGTCGAACCAGGAGTTGTACTTGTCGCGGACAGATTCGAATGCCTGATAGTCGCCTATCATGAGCTGAAAATAGGGTGACTTGCAAATTAGCAACACCTACAGTTTTCAATTTATTTATTTCTTTTATTTATTTTATTTATTTTATTCATTTTATTTATTTTATTCATTTTATTCATTTTATTTATTTTACAGTTTATTGCACACAAAAACATTACAGGAAAGACACAAAACATAAAGAAATACGACACAACAGGTACAGCTTATTTCTTAGTAGAAATTTCTTCCTGCTGACCCTCGGAAGTGAGACATTACAAAGAAAGGCAGATCAATCAAAACTTCAGATAGCGCGATTTCGCGCAATTGCCGTGTGGTGCCGGCTTATAGCACGTTCACACCATGCACCTGCTCCTGCCGCTGTCGCGAATATTCCTCGAAATACTCCCGCGGAAGTATCATCGCGAGAGAGTGTTCACACACTGCCGTTATACTCCTCTCGCACCAATACGAGTGAGCGAGATGGCAATACATTCCATTTTCGTTCGTGCTGCCGTTCTTTTGACCCTCGCACGAAAAACCGACATTCGAGGGAGCACTGGAAGTGGCAGCGGCATGACGAGTAGCAACCCGAGTAACTGTTTACATATTCGCGTTACCACTTCCCTTACTATTGTCCTGTCCATATTGGCATCGAGTGAACATGCTATTAGAATAGCATCACCCCTATTCTACTTGTAGGTGTCTTAAAAAGCAACTAAGGGATAATCATCCATTTTTTACAATGACGGATCATGACGTCAACAAGTGATAATACTATCCTACATTGGATAAAGTAAATTTCAATGGGCAGCAGCGTTCCCTGTGAATGCAACACCTTGCACTGCGCTCGCCAATCCGCCTTCCGAGCATGGTGAGTATTGCAATACCCCCTAATAAGAAGAGGCCCAGCAGTGGACTGTAGTGGCTGTATGCGCTAGATGTCAGTCTACTCTTATATGCCAGACTGAAATAATTTAAACTGCTAGTGCCCCTCCAAAGTGACCATTAAAACTAGCCAGTTGTTCCCAATTATGTGGACATGTTGGTCTGTATAGACAGGCAAAAAAAAAAACAAGAGGAATTTGGACTACCCCAAAAATTCAAGTCAGCTAATGAAATGATGATGAATTACGATATGAAATGAAATTAACTTATTCAACACAGAATAGTACTATCACTTATTGACATCATGAAATGTCGTCAATAAGAATTCAATGACGGATTTATTGTAAAAATAAATGTATTACACAATTTATTTATTTATGTTTTTTTAACACATTTTTTATTTTTATAACAATTTTGTATTTTCCTGATAGAAAACAGGTTCGGGCGAGACTATGTCAGGTTGCATATAGTTGGTTGGACTAGACTACCTCATTCAGATTAAGCTTTACTAGGTTTTAAACTGTCTCTCAATAAATAGTCAAACCTGTAACATTCAACTGATTTTATTGAATAGTAGATTAGTTTAAACAAGACTGTCTTACCCTCATGATGAGCTCCAATTTAGGTTGTGAAGCAAGGACTCTGCTGCTCAATTTGGATCTACATTCAGCTTGCCAGTGCTTCCAGGATATAGTGAACTCTCCAGTAGAAATCCCGCCATATACCTAAAATCCAGTGCAAAAATATATATATTACTATATTTTGTGTTACTTTATGAAACATTAATCTAAATTTTGGTTTGTAGTTATTATTATTATTATTGATTATTTGGAGCCAGACATGTCCCACTGCAGGGCAAAGGCCTCCCTCTGTTTCTTCCATTTATCCCTATCCTGGGCCGCCTCCACCCAGTTTTGGGTGTGGACGTGTAACTCTTCTTTCCACCTTTTTTGGTTTGTAGTGTGAACTTTTATCTTTTTAAACTGGTGCTTTTTTGACTTAACATACTAAAAAGGGGATCTTGCTGCGATACTTGCTATTGGACCAGTTGTATGGGCCGTGACAAGCAACAACTGATAATTTGCAATTTCATACATATATTTTTATTAGGACCATGTTTTAGTTTATTAAGTCATTATGTGTGGTTAAACAAACAGTTATGGTTTCAAAATCAAAATCCTTTTTAATTCTGATTGGTTCTTGTGATTCTAAATAAATTAATGAACCTATTTATTGTACCAATCCTTGATCTTTTTAAGCCCTTGTATGAATTATTAAAATGAAAATATACTTACACTATAAACAGGCATACTCCTCAAAGAATTATCAACCAGCTTGAACTCATTACTGTCACAAGCCGAGTGCAGTTTCATCAATGCTCTTGCCACATCCACTCGTCCTTGCACCACCATACCAATAACCGTGTCCCAATACTCCGGGTGATCTTCTGACCCACGTTCACAAGCCTCCAACATTTGGGCAGCGGTCTGCTCGTGGCACGGGAAGTGGAAACGAACCCATTCCAGTAAATATGGTAATACAATGTCACCTGGTATGTTATCAATGAATAGAATCTCACATAAATGCCAGATACACTCGACAGAGTAGAAAATTGTGATGTAGGAGAGTATGTTGTTCTTTTCAACGCCATCTGTCTCCTTTGCGGCGCTTTCTTGTAGACCCTCAATGCAAACACGGATGATTGAACGGTATTGGCGGGAAAGCTTTAGAAACTCGACCTGATTGTCCGAGTGTTTCGTTGCTTCTGCTGCCTTCTGCAGCGACAAGTAAGTGCCGTTAGATTCGTTCACGAGTTTTCGCAAAATTGGGTTGAAAAGTAATATCGACTGCTGGACATTCAAGATCTTGTTCTCAGGTATTTTAGCCGGCGTTTTGCTGGTAGTTTGGCTTCGAGGATAGATGGAGAACTTGTTCCCTCGTCGCCACGCGAGTGCGACGTGCTTCTCAAAGCACTTGTCGGGTAATATCTGAAAAAGATTCAAGTCTAGAAGAACGAACAAACATAACCTACAAGCAAGTTGTAATATAAACTTACGAAAGTTTTCACACGACTATTTGGCGTAACGTTACTACCACCAGACAAACCGGCAGAAAAACTTGAGACGTTCATATTGCAATTTAAACCAAAAGTTATTATTTAGAGTAAGGAAAAGCAAACGGTTCGTTTCGTTTACAACATTTCGTATTATTTTTGACGTTTTAATACCAGGGTTGCTATAAAAGTAATAATAATCCTAATCATTCATGCAGTCAGAACAGTGAGTCAGAAAACTTCCATTTTTATTGCTTGTATTCGCTGCGATATCTCTTCTAAATATTCCAGGGAAGGAGCTTAAAATATGTTTGTCATGAAATAATATTATTTTTAGATCTGTTCGACTAATCAATAATATTTCACATCAAATATTTATTTATCTTTTGTAAGAGAATTGGTTTTAGTGCGAATTTAGTAGGATTTACAGTAAATGGTAACATTCTTCTTATGTCATTTGTAATACGTTCGGATACGAGCTTTCAGCAGAAGGGACGTTCATATAACACAGAAGAGACAAAACATTTTTGATACGTATACGAGAAAGTTTACGTTTACAAACCGGAAAATCTAAGTCAAACGGCAGCCTTTCACATAAATAACTCACGAAGTCACCTTTTTCAAAGGTAATTTGTCCAAAATATTTTTTATTTACTTGTAAAAATAAAAACTAGATTACAAAAAATGGACATTCATAGTTTGGTTTTGTAGTCCTAATTGAATAATCTAATTTGACCGGATAAGCTGTTGGAAGACATGTTGATTTAGACCCGAATAAACGATATTTGTCAATTCGTCAAAAAGTGTAATGTTTAGACTGGAATTACAAAATTATACAGTAAATATAGTGTTATTGTGTTGTGCAGCGTTATAGCAGCATGTGTGATATGTATTTACGATAATAAGGGAAAAGTCTGACAAAAGGGAAACAATACCAATAGGACGTTCATAGCTATTTGGTAAGTTTTTGGTGTTGCATCAATTTTGCCTGTCACTGACTTTCTATATAGTAACTAGACTGAGGCATAGTTTCGTGGGTTGCGTCTGCAAGACCTTCACCCCGTCAGTCGAGCGTAGGCCTCGCAGCGGTCTCTGGCCACCGTCTGACGTAGCACTAAGCGAAATTGAATTTAGGCCGAGTTCACCTCCTTGCCTGATACTAGATAGTCGTGTAGCTGTTTATTGCCTGTTGTGTACGAATTGGATGTTGTGACGTCACGTGTGTACGAGTTCAAAAATCTTTGTGCTAATGCGGCATGATATGATAAACAATATCTACACTAGATAGTGCTATCACACAGTTATCAACTACCAGTCGTGCTAAAAGAACAGTTTTGTGGTGCCAAAAATAGTGCTGTGTTTTTTGTTTATGTGATATAGTGTTAGTTGCTAACCCCCAGAGTGGTCTCTAGGCATTGAGTAAGTCAGCCTGCCATTCCCTGCTTGTTTTTTATTGTGATTGTCCCATTATTTCATCAATTCTCAAATCATGGCTGTATTCTGCCTAGCACCAAAGAAAAACAAAAATCCGAACATTGAATATAGAAACAGGAAATATACTGCTGAGTTTTGGCCCATCAAAGTCCAGCACCTTAATCTTAAAAACTGCATAATTTATGGAAAGAACTACTACTACAATTACAAAGTCAGCTGTAGTTTTTCAATCTCTTAAATTAATAACTTGAAAAAAAATGCCCATTTAACCATTAACAAGGGGACAGTTATTTGACCACCAAAATTGTGTCAATGGAATTGAAGATAAAATCTGTACCAAACTACCTCTTACTTTTCTTAGCATCTGAACAATAAGAATATAATCAGTAATTTTTCTTTGTCTGAATATAACCTGAATACTATTGCCAGTATAAATTTTATTTGCAATCTGATTAGAACCACAATCTGTGTTTGATAAATGATTCTTGCACAAACAAAAATAAATCTATGTATACTTCTCTTCAAGTATACTAGAAGGTATATCTACTAAACAGATGTTTACATTTATATTTTAAGTTACAATTATATAAATTTTTGTTCAGGACAGAAACAAGATTACAGTACAAATACCTTTTATCTGTATGACTAAATTTTAATCTGCAATGAGTCACACTCATACATATTCTACGAAAGTATTATATATAAATAGATATGTGATATAATAAATCACTCTTAATCATTCAAATAAGGTTACAGTCATGTTTTCAGGGTCTTTTCCTGCAATTATTTTTAGCATTGTTGAAATTTAAATTCTGTCTTAGGATAGCTAGATTCTTACACAAAATCTGATTTAAATAAAGATTGTTTAAACTACAATTATTTTTAATATTAACATAACTATACATTAGATATTTTGTGCACATCTTATCCACATTTTGTTTTATAACATTACTTTTCCCCTAGGTCTGCTGTAAGAAATCTCTTATTAGAATGAAAGAGTGCCTTTATTCTGTATGTGTTTGTCTCTACTGTTTCTGTATACAATAAATAACTGCAATTCAAATTTCCGACATATCCTTTATTAGCTAAGCAAGTCACAGTCAAAAAGAAAGGAAAACAGCAGCCACAATTTCCCTCCAAAAAGCAATATTTGATTCCTTTTATTGCATACTAGCAGACCGTCCAGCAGTTTCACCTGCTGCTACCCATTTTTTTGTAGTTATCATGCTTTTTCCCATGGTAGAGATTACCTAAAAACCTTGGCCTTAAATTAATCTATTTAAAAAAAGTGCACCTTTATCAGTTGCATAGTTTTAAAGTTCTAAACTACATAGGTAGGGACATGGGTAGCAACTTTATACTATGTTGTTTTTAACAGGGTTTTAGACAATACCCTCCAACCTCATTTTTTTACTTTTATGGAGTTTTATGAGACAAGAATAATTATCATAATCAAGAGCATTACTAGTTATTTTTTAAGCATGAAGTACACAAACTTAAGGAACATTTGCAAATAAAAAGACCCATCAATACTTCCTGATATACCTCTAAGGACATTACTTATAATAAAACCTTATTTACAGTCAGGGAGTGTGACAAGTCTACTTCCTTACTTTTTGTTTCAAATAGTAAACATTAAACGGTGTGACCATTTTATTATTTAACTAACTATTAAAATGACACTAAAACCATTGTATTATCAATGCTTCAATTTATTGAATAAATTTTTACATGTGGCTTCCTTAAATTTATTCAATCAAACATATAGAAAATAAAGTGCTATGTCTGTGCAATTAAGTAAACAAAACAAAGAATGAAACCTTTATGATCAAACAAGATTCTAGTATTATATCTGAAACTAAATCCTTTTGATACCATTACTTTTGCAGACACATTTAGTTTGCAAATGAAGCCTAACAACCTAAAATTGGCTTATATCATTAACAAGATTGCTACCACTGTATGTATTCACATGACAAACAAAAAAAGGCTTATCTCAGAGACCAGCCAACTGAAAAAGACCTTACTAAAGATTACATCTAACTGAAATAGACCTTCCTAAAGATTACATCCCATTAGACATCTGGGTTGAAAAATCACAAATATTGCTTGTGGATTTGTACAAATAAATAAAAATATGAATAAATAATACTTGCATGCATTTTTTTAATTCAAAATAAAATACATCATCATTTTTTCAATGAATGGCTATATTATTTTTAATAACTTTATTCATATCTATTATTTTTATTTATTTATTGATGATGATGAACTCCTGTTATCCCTCACTAGGGACATAGGGCTCTCCACTATTTATTTATTATTACAATTATACATTCATACACATATCACGCCTATAATCCCTTGCGGGGTAGGCAGAGCGTAAACGGCCGTAAAAAACGGTCATTTACGCCACGCCATTATTACAATTTATTGTGAAAATACATAGAAACTAAGAGTAATCAACCTAAAAAAGTCCTCCAACTACCTCATTAAATATCTACTGTAGAACAGTCCTTATTGGTTGTTTGGTCTATACAGTCCTTTTGTCCAGACTTAGCTGGCTACGTTGCGTTGACCCTGCCAACAAAGGTCTGGTCAGTTGAGAGGCAATGACCACATTCGGAAAACCTAATTTTGGACCAATTGTCTGAAGCTTAGTCACTCAGGATGTATCGTAAAAGGCGATGTGTAGAAACGATCGTTCGTTAACTAAGTCGAAACCTATTACAATATCCAAATATAAAAAAAAACGAACATAAAAATAAAAAATTATAAGTTTATGTATTACAATATAAATCTATGCGTACAAAACATGTTGCGCCCACATAACTTTATTTACCCCACTAAAAAATAATCATTTTATCAGTTTAAATTTGCCCATCGCAGGTTGATTTCTCGACTGTACTGAACCTGTAAATGTTTTAACATAGATTGCATTGAATACATTTTCATGCCATAATTTCTATGCATTACAAAATAAATTCCGAATTCAAAGTCGCGATGTAAGTGATCAACATATTACAAACAAATTGAAAAGCCCACAAACATTAATCTCTCGTGCTGCAGATATAACCTACTAGTTAATCACTCTTCGCATCAAATTCAGAAGTTTCGCAACAACTTGGCAAAGATTTTCACAACTGGTTGACCTTATGACGTCACCATGTAGGTACTTGATCACTTGATGTTACGCTCAGGTGGTTGTCCTCAAACTCAATGGTTGCGAATCTTATCTATTCTGTCTAAACAAACGAGTGTCATGTTTGAATTGTGATTGTAAGGATTTATTGAGTCGACTGTGATCTTAGTCTGTGATAAATAGAACGTAGATATTTCATTTGCATACATACAAAAAACTTGACTTGGAAAATTAAGCATCAAAATAGTGACAATTCAGTCCATTGCCTAGAATCACAATAGGTACACATGGAACCCTCGAGTCCCTTAGTCGCCTCTTACGACACCCACGGAAAAATGATATTCTGTAAGAGTGATGCTATTCTAACGCGGCATCACACGGCGTTTATTTCATTTTGTTCCTAAAAATATACAAAAACAGTTTTCGACTCTTTCTGTGTCTTATTAGGTTGTTGACCAAAATGCCGCGTAGCATTAAGCCCGTCCTTACACCTTTAGGCAATAAAGTTTGAAAACAAATAAAAGTAATGCATTCCTGCTTGAAAGAAAACTCGAAAAATTATACGCAGTACGTTTAACAGGATTTGAAATGAATGTTAAAACACGTACACATTTTGAAAATCCAAAGGAAGCCAAATCTTGAAAAAAACAATTGTTGACGGCATTTTCCTAAAAAAAGTCGTGACTAATATCAAACTCTTGTAAAGAAAACCTGACATAAATTATCGCTAATCTCGTTGTTTTGATAGTGTGTGAGCTACGCTTACTTTTGTAGTTACCTAAACTTTGATGTTTACTTGGTATTTATCGTGATCATGTTGTTTCGCGCTTATTATACACATATTCGCAAGGGACAGCCCTCCGAATTGAACAGAGACTCTAATTGATATATTGTGCACAAATATTCAACCAACAGAAATCAAAGTGGACCACATACCTGATTTGAGCCACCATGCCTTTATCTACTGCAAATTTAAAATAAAAAAGGAAAAATTAACGCCGAGACGCATTATCTATCGACCTTTGAAAAACATAGACTTAGAATTGTTTAATGAAGATGTAAACGCAATAAATTGGGACTCTTATATTAATTCGGATGTTAACATTATGGTGCAAGAATTTTGCGTACAAATATTGCTGTTGTATGATAAACATGCCCCTTATAGAAGTGTAGTTATTAAAGAACAGTCTTATCCATGGATAACATATAATATAAAAGAAATGATGAAATTAAGGGATAACGCACATACTCGCTCAAAACGCTCTAGTGATGAAACACATAAACAATACTATAAGGATTTGAAAAGAATTGTTAATAACGCGCTTTATACAGAAAAAATATCTTTCTTTCAGGTAAATATTAATAACTATATACATGATCCCCGAACTTTATGGAAAAATATTAAAAAGAATGTTGTAAATTTCAAAGACAAATCAACACAACTTCCGCCTCATTTTAACGATCCTGATGTAATAAATTCCCATTTTTTATCACTTCCTGGTAAAACCAACATAAATCATTCATATTTATCACACTTTAAAACTAACAAACATAGTACAGCAGTATTTAAATTGACACCTGTAAATGAAGATCTTGTAGCTAAAATAATTAGTTCCTTTTCTACTAATGCAATAGGCGTCGATGGAATATCTATGGACATGATTTTACTAACACTACCTAGAACTCTTACTCTTATAACAGCAATAGTTAACACATTATTAAATCCGAAACGTTTCCGTCTCAATGGAAAATAGCGATAGTAACACCGCTTCCTAAAATTGCCAATCCAATTAATTTGAAAGATTTACGACCGATTAGTATACTACCATTCTTGTCAAAAATAATTGAAAAAGTTGTCAGTATCCAGCTTACAGATTATTTAAATGAAAATGAGATTTTGCCCAAAAACCAGTCTGGTTTTAGAAAACACCACAGTACTGCAACAGCTTTGATAAATGTTGTTGATGATGTTCTAACTGCACGTGACATGGGAGAGGGGACTGTTTTAACACTATTGGATTTTTCCCGGGCATTTGATACGATTGATATTTCCCTTCTTTTAACTAAACTCTCTTTTTACGGTTTTGATGATTCTACGTTGAAATGGTTCGATAGTTACCTATGTAATCGCTCCCAATTAGTAGAACTAAAAAAATCTGATGGTACTAGTATTCACTCCAGTGTAATGCCTGTATCTCGTGGAGTTCCACAAGGCTCTATACTTGGTCCTATTCTTTTCGTAACTTACTGCGCGGATATTGTGTCTAGCATTAAAAACTGTAGTTATCATTTATATGCTGATGATCTGCAGCTCTACATCTCGGCTAAACCGCAAAACATATCTGGAGCAGTTAATCAACTAAACGAAGACTTAGATCGTATCAACGACTGGTCTAACGCAAATAACCTAGTATTGAACCCAGACAAATCAAAGTACATTGTAACTGGATCTAAAAAACAAATTGATATTATTAAATCATATCGCCCTTCTGTACATATATCAGGTGTCCAGATAGAGCAAGTAGACGAAGCCCGAAATCTCGGTTTAAACTTTGACGGCGCTTTAACTTTTGAAAAACATGTAGCTCAAACAGTTCAAAATTGCTTCTTCCGGTTATCTGTTTTATATCAGTTTCGAAACTACATCAGTACTGAACTACGTATTAAATTGTGTGATGCACTTATCCTCTCAAAGCTAAACTATGTAGATACAGTAGTTGGAGATCGTTTACTGGAACGTTCTAAAAAACTAGTACAACGAATACAAAATGCGTGTGTACGATTTTGTTTCCCTATACCGACACGAAGTCATATTTCCCCGTATATTAACAAACATGGTTTATTGAACATGACCTTACGCCCTTTACCCTTCACTTTGCTACTCTTCTGTTTGGCATTATAAAATTACACAAACCAATCTATTTGTATGAAAAGCTAAATATATCTGACCGTCTCATTCGTTTTGCGATTCGTTTAATATGTCCAAGCTATAGAACGGCTGCATTTCGTGGCAGTTTTAGATATGCTGCCACGAAATGCTGGAATAATCTACCACCGCCCATCAGAAACTCAACATCGTTATATACATTTAAGAAACATTTAAAATTACATCTTTTAGAACATCAATATTAGCCGTTCTATAACTTAAAATAATATTAATAATAAAATAATAATTAATATGCATAACTTTTAATGACATTCTTAACTAATAATTTAATTAATTTCACCTATAATACCTTGCTTATCTGTCTACAATCTGTCTACATATACAAGCCCTAATCAAATGTTTATTTCCAATTTCATTACAGCATTCTTGTTTTTAAATAGCAATAGTTAATACTCTTTTTTTTTCAAATTATATTAATGTCTCGATCAGTGCAAGAGCACGAATGGGAACCACAGAACACCAGCGCTGTAATACTCAGTATTACAGCATATTGCTGAGTGGTTACCTTTTTCAATGTACCTACTAATTATCTAGTATTTAAGTTTTAAATGTATTCTAATTTCTGTATTCTAATTTCTAAGTTGTACATTGAAATAAACTTTTTCTATTCTATTCTATTCTAATACTGATAGGGTGCAATCGGACCATAAAACTGAACAACTTCCCATAAACAAATATTTCAGGAAACATCAAAAAAGTTTGACTTCCCAGAGTAAATGCAAACAGTTGATTGTGAATTTGTATGTGAATCGTTTTTTTGTCGTTTTCTGACATATGCTTCTAGGGAAAGTTGTTCAGTTTCATGGTCTGCATGCACACTATCAGTATTCGTGGGCTGTCCTTTACACCCGTATTAGCAGATTGACATTGCTTAGTTCGAAGTAACCACCCAATTTTGATAGGATCTAGTTGGAGTGGTATTGTAGATTCGGCATTCATATGAAAATGTAAACACGAAGTTACGAAAATAATCTACCTACCTCAAGGGCAAGGAGTGATTGCCCTAGGTCGGCCTAGTCTGACTTTGTATGACCTTATCAAATCATGATATCACACTTTTAATAACAAAAAATGCCTCAGTGTTGTATACCAAACTTTAAATCACTTCCCGTGTTAGGTGTACAATTTTTGAAAACTTGCATAATTTTCATTTCCCGCGCTTGATAATTTCGCAAGTTTAAAAAAAATGCCTCACTGTCTGTGTCTCACATTTAGTTGCCTTTACACTCATTCATTCATTCGTATCGTTCGAGACACTGTACACTGATGTCAGAGTTCGCAAACCGCCTCCTAGGAATCTAGCAGGCCCAGTAGGCCTCTGACACCAGTGTTGATCGGATCAGTCGATAATTTGGTGTGCCTACAAGTATCGCAAAATTATCAGCCGAACCTTATGCTACGTTCATACTATGCACATGCTCTTGCCGCTACCGCGAATATTGCTCGAAATACTTCCATGAAGTATCAACGCGAGTGAGTGTTCACACACTGCCGTCATACTCTTCTCGCAGCAATACAAGTGAGCGAGATAGCAATACAATCCACTAGCGCTCGTGCTGCCGTTCCTTTTACTTCCGCACGAAAAACCGACAATCGAGGGAGCACGGGAAGTGGCAGCGGCATGACGAGTAGCAGTGCGAGTAACCTGTTTACATGCTCGCTTTGCCCACTTTATTTACTATTTCCCTGCCGCAGTGTGAACGCGGCATTACGATTGTTCCGTGAGTGATACCTGTTTATTCAACCTATGCTTACCACCTTCAGTACTTACTTGATTATGTCTTGGTCATTAAACTTTAACACCACTGAACAATACCCTATTGTTTAAGAGTGATAAATCCTTATCAGCTTAAAAATGTGCAAAATACGAGACGATGTTATTCACCTCTAGTTCTGATTTTACGATAGGGCTTCCATTTTGATAAAACAAGAGAAAATTATATGACCGTGACTTTGCTATTCTTTGCTTAGCTGAAAGTTCCTGCGTGGTCCGGAGGTCCCTTGTTCGATTCTCGGGCAAGGACATACAAAACTAATAGAATGTTACTCTCTTCTAACTTCAGGAAGCACGTTAAGTGTGAAGAATGTCCCGATTGTTGTCTTAAATTACTATTGACGTCACTCAACCACGTCCGAGGCCTAGTTACCTCGTAGGCTGCTAAATACTCTGGCGTCAGGGTTCAGTATGTATCAACTATTTGCTATTAAGGAATAACTAAGAAGATACCCGAAAGGTGTCTATATTTTCACACTTATACACGAAGTTAGTTTTCCATTGCTGTGTGATGCCGGCTTAGAATAGCATCACCTGACTTAGAGACTGTAGGGTTTCATGTGTATTACAATTTTAGGTGACAGGGTGAAAACCTGTCACTGTACTAATGTTTGGAATTAGTGCAACACGATTTTTCTAAAATGGCTCTCAAATATTTGTCAGACGTGGCGATAGCGAACGTATTTTACGGCCCTTAACGCTCTGCCTACCCCGAAAGAGTTAAAGGCGTGATATGTATATGTATTTGCAGTTTTCTATACTCCGCATACGTACAAAATAACATCAGCATTACATAAACCTGCACAAACGATTACGCCGAAACTGTTTAACATTATACACCTCAAGGCAATTCTGATGCTAAGTGCACTAACTACGGTTTTCCTTTGGTCACGGCCTCTTGGATAGCCTCAGCGTTCAAGGTTCGCCGTTCGTTTAATTTGGCGAAGTTTTAATAACAATAATAATAAATAAGTATTCTGGACAATTCAAACAGCGCCATCTATCCCCAAACTAAGCATAGCTGGTATTATGGAAACTAAATGGCTGATATTAATACTTATACATTTTTTTGTACATAAATACCTATTATACTAAGAAAACACACTGACTAAACACAAATATCTGAAAATTATTACACATATTATTTGTGTCTTGTGGGGACCGAACTGACGACCCTCGGCGTAGCAGGCAGGAGTACTATCCGCTACGCCATCGAGTCAGTGTAAAAACATCCACGAACAACAATGTAAAAATACTAACTATAAATTTATGTTATTATTTTAAGTTACGATTAGCAGGCAGGTTGTTAGGCGCAGTGCAAGACGTTGTACTGCACCAGGAACGCTGCCGACCATTCCCTGTTTTCATCCCTTAGTCGCTTTTTACGACACCCTCTGGTCTCTCTTCTCTTTTCGTGTGGGACACCGAGTCGTCCAACGACCCGATGAACCCTGGTGTCAGAGTTTTTCAACCGCCTACTACCACTAGTAGGCCTAACACCCTCTGGTGACGCTATTCTATGCCAGCACATAATACAGAAATACAGAAATTTTATTTGCAGTAAATGTGGTCATACATAGTTGGTTTACAATGAATATTTCAGTCACACACATTTAACCAATATTATAATCAATTGGTATACAAATATGAAAGAGGCGCGCTTTTAAATAATCGATAAGATTTCAATATAATTTACAACAATAGTCATTTAAATTATGAAGAAGAAATGTCAAAGTAATACAATAATATCAAATGTATTTAAGTATTCTAAAATGGCAAATCATTATTTGACTACTGCAAAGTAAAAACAATGTCCTCGTTTCTGACCACATTTGTGAAACGGCATCTAAATAAGTTTGTAGAAACTAGAGGTATATTGTTGGCCTATAACAATTTTCTCTATGATTACTAGGTTCAAAGACATTTATTTCTCATTAAGACAAAAAATAATCAGTCACTTACATGAGAAAAAGCTTAAAATTACTCTGAGTCAGATTGTGTTACTTACTCGTGTCCAAGACATTTTATTGGATAAAGTATGGATCTTCTTCCTAGTGGTCCACCCTGAGCAAAGGCACCACTGGGTTACCTGCCTTAGTAGGTTCGTCTCCTGAGTTACTTAGGTCCTGCATCTTTATGCCTTGGGACTATTCCTTACGACGACCACAAAGCCCTAACAGACGTTACAGATCCCATCGGAGTCCAGTGCCATTAAGCTTTCTGTGTCATCTGTTATCCTCATGAGGCAATGCCACTACCCTGATGGGTTTCTAGACGAACTCGCTCCCGTCAGCTTTATCTGTCTACAGCCTTGCCGTGTAGGGCATTGTTGTCTAGAGTCAAGAATAAGAAGTCACCCATAAAATACTACTCATCCAACATGAAAATTAATAAATTATGTGTCTGCCTTTCCTGCATTACCCCATTGCTTTCCCATGAGTGTCGTAAGAGGCGACTAATGGACTCGAGGGTTACATGTGTATTGCAATTTTAGGCGCTGGCTGACAACCTGTCATTATGGTGATACATAATTTTCTGATTGACCCTCAACGTGGCGTAATTGCTTTTGGCGTTTTTAAGGCAGATTACGCTCTACCTACCTCGAAAAGGATATAGGCGTGATATATGTATGTAAGGCTTTTGGCTCCGACTAAAAGTCAAGTGCATACTCATAGAAAATACTTATACGTATTTGCCACTCATCCAACACGAACGACCCCGTTGACTAAAGATTCGTAGAACCATGACTCAATGTCAATGACGAGGGACTTCCACCGTCCATACACGGAATAACTAAATACGTAATCCGCAACCTATGTCCGTTTTATACCGGATGTTACTGGAGTTTAAGATTCCCATATTACCAATGCATACGAGGGTGCCTTTTAAGTTTAGTCGTTTGAAAGAGAATGAACAACAACAATTTTGTTGTTTTTCAAAGTATTCACCACCATATTTTATGCACTTTTTCATAAGCTCGAACCACTTTTAAAGCATTCGTTCCACTGCGAAATAGGTGTATTCAAAATCGCCTGTTTGTAAGCTTCCACTGTCTCTTTACTCGACTGGAACCGTTGACCACGAAGATTTTTTAAAGTTTCGGGAAACGTGTAAAAATCGTTGGGGCTTAAGTCGGGACTGTACGGGGGTTGGTCCAGAATTTCCACGTTTTGCTCCTTCAAATACTCTATTGTTCGGCCAGCAGCGAGTTAGCGTTGTCATGGCATGGTGCAGGATGATGCGTCGGTTTGGGTTAGATATGGGAAGCTCCGCAATGACCTGTGGTAAACAAACAGTGGTGTACCATGCTGCAGTGATCGTTGTACTAGATATATATTTTCTAGTTCAATTGTGGCAACATGACCAGATTTCGTCACGAACGTAGCCACCATTTTCTTTGAAGTGCTTCGCGAGAGCACCACTTTTGTCGGTTTAGGTTCATCTTGAAAGAGCCAGACGGTCGATTGCTGCTTTGAATCAAGATCATACGCGTAAATCCAGGATTCCTCACCACTGATGATATCGTAGACGTGATTTGATTCTTATCGGCTAAATAGTTGCAGAGTTTTCTTACACCATCTGACTGAGTTTCATGGTCTGAATGCACCCTATCAGTATTCGGAGGTCTGTCCCTTACACCCTGTATACTGTACTGTAAACTGTATACTGTAAAGGCTATAAGTGTGCTTATTTACTTACCTTGACTAAACGCAGATTCACCCGCTATTGCGTTACGCTGTATCAACTAGTAATCAATTACTAATTACTTATATTTATTAAAAATATGTTGGATATCTTTGAGGGAGGAAATAAACATTAATGATACCGTGAAATTACAAACCAATTTTGCCTTATAAATATAATATACCAACAAATATATTATGTTTGTAAAGTACTAGGCGTAATTGCTAACTCGCGTAGGCGACATTTTATCCGCAATTTTATCCGCAGCACGTACGCGAGTTCAAAGTATTGCTATCTCGCTAACTCGTATTGGTGCGAGAAGAGTATAACGGCAGTGTGTGAACACTCACTCGCGTTGATACTACCGCGGAAGTATTTCGAGCAATATTCGCGACAGCGGCAGGAGCAGGAGCAGGTGCATGGTGTGAACGTGCTATTACGGGTAGGCAGAGCGTAAAAGGCCGTAAACAACGGACATTTAAGCCACGTCTGACAAACATTTGAGGGTCATCCATAAAATTGTGTTTCGCCATAATGACTGGTTGTTAGCCTGTCGCCTAAAATTGCGATACACGCACATAACCCTCGAATCCCTTAGTCACCACCCACGGTGGGCAAAGCAATGGGGTTATGTTTTTCTAAGCCAACGCGGCATTTTAGAATAGAATAGAAACTGTTTATTTCAGTGCTACAATGATAGGTAATACAATTTTGGACTTACATACTAGGTTAGGTACACTGAAAAAGGGTAACTGTGGTTAGACTGTTATAAATAATTTAGGCAGGCTTTTAAGGTAATAAGTAGGTACTATTACTTTTTAGGTCTAGGTCTCTACTCGTTCGTATATACGTACGTACACTATTATTTTCAACTGAAAATGCTACAAATAGGCAATACACAATAAACACTATAATAAGATCGTTATCACCAGGTTAGATGAGCTTTCAAGGTTATATCGTATGTTATTATAATTGTAACACAAATGGAATACTGTAGCGTTGCTCATGTACATGATTTTTACGAGGTAGAAACCGGTATTCCGGAATTTTGAAAAACCGGAATAACGGAACTAATTTTACGATCCTTTAATTCAGGTTTTCAGACCTTTAAATCGTAAAACCGCTTTTGAAAAGAAGATTTATCATCATAGTCATGTTTTCCCTGCAATTTTCGGGATAACCATTGAAAATTATGTATTTTGATACTATCTGCCCCTGTTTGCAAGCATTCTGTCATACAAATACCTAAGAACTGTCCACGACTCTGGCGAAATCTTCCTGAAATCGGAAAAATATTGATCCGAAATACTATTTAATTATGTTTATTTTAGCGAACCATAATCAAAACCGGAATTTCGAAATCACTAATATCGGCACTCAAAACCGGTTTTGAGAACGTTCCGATTTTACATGCCCTAATTATGTTGATAGTGAGACAAGGTCAACGACAGGTTGTTGAACTATACAGGGTGTAAGGGACAGCCCTCCGAATACTGATATAGGGTGTATGCAGACCATGATACTGAACAACTTTCCTATAGAAACATAGGTCAGGAAACGACACAAAAGAATTCACCTCTCATACAAAAAGCTGACTGCAATTACTATGGGAAGTAATTTTTTTGGCGTTCCCTGAAATATTTTCTTATTGGAAGTTGTTTAGTTTTATGGTCTGAATGCACCCTGTCAGTATTCGGATGGCTGTCCCTTACACCCTGTATACAACCGTGTCCGACTATTTTCTGATGGAACTGTTTGACCTTTGACTTATGGCGAATTGTATTTGTATGAAGATGATGTATTGGTGGCCTCAATACCCTCGTTATGTTATGTTTTGACGGCCGATGTGGCGCAGTGGTAGTGCGACTGACTGCGGCGCAAAGGTTCCGGGTTCGAATCTCTGTGGGACAATCACAAAGTTGATATTATCACTTTATGAATTTGTCTCCAGTCTGGTTAGCACATTACAGGCTGAACCACCTGATTGTCAGTAAGAAATATAGTTCCGTGCTTCGGAGGTTACGTTAAGCCGTCGGTCCCGGTTGCTGACTATGAGTAAGGTCGTTACACAACCATGTCAGAGGCATACTCGTAGCAGTAGGCGGTTGAAAAACTCTCGACACCAGGGTTCATCGGTTTGTTTGACTACTCTGTGTCCCACACGAAAAGAAGAAGTTGTAATGTATTCGCCGAACAGACTTCATAAAAGTGCTTTCTCAAGCGCACTTTTGTATGTATGTGAAAGTTTATACAATTTGTACAAATGACAAATATCTTATTAAGTTCTGATGGGCAGCTGCGCGCCCTAAAATCATATTACACTGCCCACAACTCGGGATATAAATTTTCTCATCTTACCGTAAATTAGTCCTGCCACTTTCCGTCAAATAGTTCTAGAAAAGGATAGGAGATATCCAAGTCTTGATATGTTTAAAAATGTCAATGGGTTCTTCGCAATTTCTAGTCAATTTAGTCGTCATTGTTTTCATCGTTGACTTATTTTGACAGATAACACGTATTTTGCGTCAAATTATAAGACATACAACTAAAATATGTCCTATCCTTTTTTAAACCTATTTGACGTAAAGTGACAGCACTAATTTAAGGTAACGAGAATTTATATCCCGAATTGAGGCCACTGCCTACCAACAGACCTACTGGTGGCAAGCATAGCATAAATAACATGAAAAAGATAGGTCTCTGTTTCAAACGATTCAAAATTCGAATAAGAAATGCTTTTGCATACAAAATCATAGTCAGATTCATCAACGAAATCTTATTTCATAAGACTGCACAGATCACAGTACAATAGCACGGCTATACGAGGGCCACACCGAAAAGATTGGGAATACATAAACGTACACAGCTAATACACGTTTTTTTATTTTCATTGTTTTTCAAAGTATTCTGACATTCGATGCATTTTTGCATCCGATTGAACTAATTTTTAAAACAGTTTTTCTAGTCTGAAGTGGACATAGGTAGTCGAAACGGCTGATTTGTAAGCGTCGACCACGTAAAATATCTTTGATTCTTGGTAATTCAATTAAATTCAAATGACAACTACTCTTTTCTTATTTTTTATTTTGCATTTCAAAAATGGAGTTGTGTTTCGAATAATATTACGTTTCATACACCAAAGAGGTTTTAATCTTATTTATTCCTGAGTATTCTATTCCCGATATTTTCTGTGTGGCCCTCGTAGTTACGTAGCTTGACAATAACTGTTACTTTTATACATATGTTGGCTTCTATGGGGTTTATGGTTTCCGTGATGGGGCCATGGGGTATTTATAGCAAGTGTTAATGGTGAAACCATCGATCCTTGCTTTATTATTCACACCTTGTTGATATTTTGTCTTCGCGCGTCGAAAAGTCAGTATTTATTTGTCTATTTGGCTAATGTTCAGACACCTATGTCCAGTAGTGGACAGTTGCGGCTGTTATTGTTATTTGTTTTGATACAGCATATTTTAAAAACATGACAACCGAATTGTGTCTGAAAACATATTCTAGTTCAGATATTATAATACACTTGTATCCAGTCACTTTAGGCAGAATAAAATACCAGTAAATATTGGTCGCCATGAGTAAACTCCCAATATCTGCGCGAGACGTCAATTTAACGATAAACTTCTAATAAAAATTCAGTAACTGTATCTTCTAGAGATGCGTTATCTATACTTATCTCGAGATTGAATTATTGGACACGGTAAATGGATGCGGATATTGACCATTAATCATATTACTACGTATACAATAGTCTTGCCGTGTGATATCGGCTTAGAATAGCATCACCCCATTTATTTCCCGCGGGTGTCGTAAGAAGCGGCTAACATGTGTATTGCAATTTAGACGATCGGCTGACAACCGTCACTATGGCGGTACACAACTTTATGGCGGTACACAACTTTCTGAATGAGAAATTGAAAAAATTATGGCGACGGAGATTGAACCCGGGACCTTTGAAGTACCGTCCCACCGCTCTGTCACTGAGCTACAGGCGCCCCGACCGCACACTTCTAATTTTCAGGCTCTTGATACTCGTCTTGAAGCGCCGTACATTTTCTGAATGCCCTCAAATATTTGTCAGACGTCCTGACGTAAATGTTCGTTTTGTACGGCCGTTTACACTCTGCCTACCCCGAAAATATGTATGTATCTAAAAAAATACATTTACTACTGATCATGATAGATTTTGTAATAAAAATTCTTAATATTCGACACGTGTATAATTCTAAAAGCGGACTTAGATCGATGATAGCCTTGGTCATTTCACGTGTACCTGTTGTACCTCAACAACTGTGTTATCTATAGCCTTCCTACCGATATATCCAAGCCTTCAACCCTAATCTTTTGTACCCGAAAGGCTTCAGTGTTTTATCCACTCAACTTAGATTCAGCAACCTACATAGTTATGAAATGAAGTCACGTCAGGTTTTGTTGATTACTATTAATTTGTAGGGATGCACCGACTAAACGGTCATTCTTGTAGTCGGCAGCTAGTTGGCTGAATAGCCGATTAGTCGGTTGTTTTATGTCTTTTTACACGACTACCCAGCCAAAAAAGGAGCGTAATTTTTTTAGTACATTTATTTATTTATATATTTACCGTTTGATGTACACAAAAACATTACAAAAGAAACACATACAAAGAATAACGACACAACAGGACAACTTATTTCTACTAAGAAATTTCTTCCAGCTGACCTACGTAAAATGAGACTTTATTAGACAGGCGGATTAGGCGTGCACAATAGAATATAATAAGATAAAAATATACCTACACACGAATAGATTAAATATACCTAAATAAAGTTACATTCAAAAATATACCTACATTTAAATAAATTGTTCATGTATATATGAGCGATTCTTAAAAGGACTGAAACTCGTTAACCACTGAACAGATTCGGATGGAAATTGTATCGGAAGAATCCTTACATTATCTCGAGTGTCATAGGCTAGGGTTTGTCTCAGAAAGCAGTCGTGTTAATTAATTTGTATTTTTTTTATTACTTGTTTTATGTTTCAAATGGCACCACCACTGTTTATTGGTAGACAAGGCTCAAATCTCGCGCAACTATAAAGTCCAAACGTCGTCGCTGTGATGACCGAAGTAATGGTCGGCTCAGCCTCATTTTTGTAGTCGGTTTATATGTATATATTTTTCCAAACAGTCTGACGGCAATGTCAAGGTTCAATTAAACAGGTTTTTACTTCGTTTTTACCTACAACTAGCACTCACATACTAATCGGAGCTCTACGTTATCTTAATCAATTTTTTCTCTTTTTTTCTGCAATAAACTGTGCGTGCCATGTGATGCTGGCTTAGAATAGCATCACCCCATTTGTTTCCCGTTGATATCGTAAGAGGCGACTAAGGGACTCGAGGGTTACATGTGTATTGCAATTCTAGACGATGGGCTGACAACCTGTCACTATCGTGATAATCAATGATCTGAATGACCCTCAAATGTTTGTCAGACGTGGCGTATGTGTCCAGTTTTTACGGCTGTTTACGCTCTGCCTACCCCGCAAGGGATATAATGTGTGATATATGTATGTAAACTTTGCTTATTCTAACACTTTCTTACAAATGTCACGTTATTAATTCGAATATAATACAACAAATCCATATGTCTTACAATAAGCTGTACATAAGTTTATATGCAAGACACTCCTTCACAGATGACCCCTTTTCACACAAACAAACACACTTAATCAGACGTACAGTTGATTAGCAATATTGTAGTGCTTCCCGCCCACTAAGAGCCTTACCAGTATTACCACAGAGTACGCACACCTAGAGGCGACACTCCCGCCCCAGATGCGCTCAAGGTCATTATATTTGCCTACCGTCTGGTTGGCGCTTAGCGAACAACTGAGCTAGGATGCGTGCGCGCCTTGCTGGGTGAGTGTACTCACGTCGATTTACTTTGGTATTTTCGTATGTTAAAGTGACTCGAAAAAATACCACAGCAATTTTATTTTTAAATCTAAAATTATTCCTGATTTTTTTCTTAAAATATGATTTAGTAAATACCTAAAAATCTTACTTGAAAATATAAATAGATATATGTGATAACTCCTTCTGGAATGTTTTCCTGCGGTAAAAAGTGGCCTATGTGTTATTCCAGGCTATACTCTACCTGTTTTCCAAATTTCATCCAAATCGGTCAAGCCGTTTGAGTGAAGAGGTAACAAACATACATACTAGCGCGATTTTTTGGGGCCTAGACAAAGGAGTTTCATTTCTACACGGTAGTGTTATTATTAATTCTATGGCCTTACCTACATATAACCCCCTACCACCCTACTCCACTTACCTTGAGGAAGGTGTACTGTTTGCAAACAATTTACACACAATGTACAAAGATTGTGGCGCATACCTAGAGGGTTATTTCTTTTATGAAACTGAACAACTTTTATTACAGCTTTACAGCCTTCAAAAGCAACATAAAATTTTACACACATACATATCAGACCTATATACCGTATGGGGTAGGTAAAGCGTAAAAGGCCGTAAACGGACATTGCACCACGTCTGACAAATATTTGAGGGTAATTCAGAAATTTGCGTATCACCATAGTGAGAGGTTGGCAGCCCATCGTTTTAAATTGCAAGTCCTTAAGTCACCTCTGACGAGACCCATGGAAGAGAAATGCGGTAATGCCATTCTAAGCTGACATGACACGGCATACACATTTTAAGTGTATTTTTCATTCTTAAGACAATACTTTGTTAAGACATTACTTGTCTTTGGCCAAATGTAGCACGCGCGCTCGACTCATAAATTGCAGTCTGAAGAGTAAGTAAAAATAAAGTGCCTGTGATTATTTTGTGTAAACATGATATAATGATGTCACACTGTGTGGTTTACTTTCAGAACACATACCTAAAAAGCAAATACAAACAGAAAGACAAACATAGATAATAGTTATATCTCTAATAGTATGTAGAAATACGGAAACCCTAGAGTAGGTCTATGTGTAGGATAGTACTGAATAAGTTATTTTGCTATTATTAATCACCTTTTTTGCAGTTTCATACGCTCTTCAATAATTAATTACATCATCTCGTGTTCATGCACCATGTATGATAACTAGACCGTAAATCGTTGCGTGTAGAATTTGCTGTAGAAGATAAAGCAACAAATCGAAAATTATCGACAGCGTCTAGGCTTAAACCTAGAACCGTACAATGTTACCGCTATACCAACCGAGCCACCGCGGTCTATAACCGACTGTCGAAATTTTACGATCTCTATGTGTTTACTCGTTTAGTGATTTGTAGTTATTTAGTTCATGTGTGCACAGCTTGCGAATAATAATTAGATTTCATACTATAATAACCTCATGTAGGTTATCCAACTAATTAATGTAACCTAATTAAATTATATTTTATTTGCTGTATAAATTGTACAAATTAACTGAATTATTTATGGTTTAATTTGATGTTAACATTGTAAAGGAGAGACAGCAAGCAAATACGTTTTTTAATTCTTTGAACGTAGTTTCATATAATGAAGAACATCATATAAATAAGAAAATTGGCCGTATCGGTTAATTCGCTGTCTCTATCTTTATTATATCACTTATTTTCTTTCAGCTTTTTTAAAGTTATGCAATTGTATGATTACTGTATAATGTGTTTGAGAATGTGTGTATTAACACAATGTTTGTGTGTGATATTGTCTGCAGAAGCGGCAACAGCGTAACCACAGCAATATTGAGTGGCACAGTCACTTCGCGTGACCTTTGTGTAGACATTCAAAGCAAAATCGAGCGAAATTGCACGGCAAAGTAAGTGAATTTGGTGGTTTATGCAACCAGTATCGGTAGATAGCGTTATGTGCACCTGAGGCAAATACAGGCTGGTTCTTAGGGTTTTTATATCAACAGTATGAAGATATTACTACAACCTATTAAATGTAAAGAGCTCCTAATAATTTCAACTAATAGATATAATGCACGGAGTGAGGCGATGATACATTATTGTTTTATAAATAATAATTGATATGTCCGACGTATTCAAATACAATTGAGCACCTATCTTCTTGAATCAGTCCGAGAATGTAGAAAACTGCAAATTAGACTTAATTAACAGTCACTACAAGTGACTGGACTGCAATTTAAACTATTCTGGCACTTTCAAAAGGGAGCGAAGATAATCAACTTTAAAAAATGACGATTATTTTACACATTTCAAACGGTCAGTAAGGTTTAAATTATATTAAGCAGCTCGGCCGCTGCGTCGCTAAAGCGGCCAGCACGTTTGTCGCGAATTTACAAGGATATTTTTGCAATGTATTATACTGCTTATCATACATTAATTTACTCAATTCATTCTTATAATTTAAACAAAAGAGAATGATTGCGGCATAGTGCCATAATGTTACGTTTTAATGATAAATTAGAGAAGAAAAAATCTATCCTCTATTGATTCCTCTAAACTGAAAGTTACAGCGTATTAGTGGCCTGTAGCTTATTCTTGATACGTAACAAATTAAGTTATTTTCAATCGTGTTTGCCTTAGGTGTCGCCTCTACCGGTCACGCACTGAATCACCCTATAGGATATCTTAATCCTTTTTAGATTGGCTTGCCGTGTTTTTGCAACACCCTCTGTTGGCCACATGCATAAACACCCTGTACTTAGCTTGTTTTTACACCCCTCTAACCTAACCAAACCATTTGATAGTGCTTTGTATGATACTACTAATACTAACATGGATTTTCAGTTTTGTACTAATTATTTCAAAACGATATGTGTTGTATTTTTAGTAACTAATATATTAACGATTTTGTTTATACATACTAATAATTCTTTGCATGATGCTAAGATATGATTTTGGTTTCAAATTTTGTAAGTGTTTGTTGTTAAGTATTTGTGCATGCATACCCTAACACATAGTTATTCAACTTATCATAATCACGAATTAGCCTTTATTTCAGGTTATAGCTAGACTAATGAAAAATCTAGATTCTGTGATAATGGTAGTCTGTAGCTTTTTCTTAAATCTCCTACTATGACAGCCACAACAGTCCACTGCTGGACATGGGACTCCCCCTTTAAAGGGGGTATTGCCATACTCACCACACTTGGCAGGCGGATTGGCGAGCGCAGTGCAAGGTGTTGTATTCACCAGAGAACGCTGCTGCCCATTCCCTGGATACATTTCTTAGTTGATTTTTACGACACCCACGGGTATATATGGGGTGATGATATTCTAAGCCGGCACCACACGGCAAAAGTCTTCTAACTAATATGAAATATAAGGTGTAAAAAAATTAGCTGAGAATATTTTAAGGGGTGAACCAGTTCGTGAAACTGAACAACTTTCCCCAAGGAACATAGGACGGTATATGAAAAAATAATTTGACCCTCCCATACTTAGTGTGTTACCCGGCCGGGATAATTTGTATGGGAGGGCCAATTTTTTTTTTCATATTTCGACCTATGTTCCTTGGGGAAAGTTGTTCAGTTTCACGTACTGGTTCACCCCTTAAAATATTCTCAGCAAATTTTTTTACGCCATGTATATGTAATTTTGTATCCGATCGTCGATCACTTTATCGTGACTAATACTCATTTTCATACGATACCATGTACGAGTGGTATTATCAAACATACCCTTGATAGTGGTATCTTGCCAAATATGGAATTTTGAGTCAATCGATCTGACCAACAAAAATGAATTGTAAATTATTGATTCATCTTTACCAATATTAGATTTTTAGGAAAATATCGCATAAGCTGAGCATTTAAGAACAATCCAGAAAGAAATTGTTTGTTAGATATATGTACCTACGAAAGCGGGGCAATGCTGCCAGCATTTTAGGTACCTTGCCTCATTGCGGCGCGTTGGAAGAAATGTTTAATTTATAAGTTAGTGAGTAGGTTTTTTCTTTTAATTTTTTTTAAAGTACTTAGACGATGCATGTCGCGGACATATTTTGTTATTGTAAATTTAATTTTTGTTTTTGAACAATAAACTGTACATACTAGTATGTCTGTACGAAAAACCTTTATTTTATACCTTTAATTGGTAAGTCGAGCAGTTACAGAGAGCCAAACTAAAAGATTGCATTTAGTCTACAGTCTACTTGCCTTGTGCCTTATCCGTATCGAATCTATTACAATACTGCCTACTTACCAAATGTAGTTGGCTCACATCAATCTCTCAATAATCATTGTCCATTGGCCATTGACCTGTATTCCCGTTTCGCCACGCGGCTATCGGTCACAGCTGATTTTGTTGGCGACAGACTGTCATTATAGTGATACACGATTTTTCTGAAATGTCAGATTTGGCGATAGCGACCGTATTTTTGCAGCCGTTTGCGCTCTGTCTACTCCACAAGAGATAAAGCCGTGATATATGTATGTTTATTTCGTTAACTAGTATACAAACTAAATAAACGCTCGCATTTAGGTATTTCACCTTGTGCCTGTTCAGTACCTATAGCATCTGTTAAATAACACCCTTAGAAAATCTTGGCTTAAATGTGAAACTATGTAATGTCGTTTACTGGTGGTAAAGTTACATGCCGTGTGATTAACCTGGCCAGCCCCGTTGATAAAATAAATAAATGAAAAAGCACGACTGCTTCCTGAGATAAAGCCTAGTCTATGACACTCGGGATAATGTAAGGATTTTACCAAACATTACACTCCTTTTTTCGTAGGACAGTCGTGTAAAAAGCAGAAAATTATGTTATACAAATTTCTGTTTATAACGGATCATAACGTAAATAAGTGTTAATACTATCCAATCCAACATTGAATAAAGTTAATTTCATTTCATTACAATAGTGCGGGTAGCTGACATCAATAATCTCATCTCTTTAGTGAATAAAGTTTCCAAACGCATACAACCCTAATCTCTTCAAAGTAAGAGTGAACAGGCTTCTTCTGGGTGAGCTCGCTCCATCTTAGACTCTGTCTCTGTCCTATGACCTAGACTAGAGTCAGAAGTAAAAGTAAAGTTTACAAGTCGTAATTTAGTAAAAAAAATTACCGACTTTAAGGTGAAACAACGCTTAAAAGCCATAGCCATGACCATAGTTACAGGTTGTCAGCCCATCGCCTAAACACACACACACACGTGTACCCTTGAGTACCTTAGTCGCCCTTCCGATACTCTCGGGTTATAAATGGGGTGATGCTATTCTAAGCCGGCACGAGATGGCGAATTGGCCCTGTGATTTTGAGATATGCTAGGACAAACAAATATACACTTCTTATATTTTGCACACTTGCTTTATGTCTTTGAGAGATAAACTTTAGAATTCTTTCTTTTAGAATAGAATAGAAAACATTTATTACTATTTTTTATACTTACATATGTTTATCGCATTTTAGAAGTCGGTTAAAGAAGTAAAAGATCTGAAAGTTTATAGCTGGAAAAGCTTTTTTGTTTGGAACCTGTAGTAATTTAAGATAAGTCGTAAAGAACATTCTAGTCCAGGGATTAACTGGTAAACAATGTGTTGTGAGTTTTCTAGTCTGTTCTTCGGTACTTACGAAAATACTCGTACATTTGCAGCCATATCAGTCCACTGCTGGACATAGGCCTCCCCCTATTGGGGGGTATTGCCATACTCACCACGCTTGGCAGGCGGTTTGGCGAGCGCAGTGCAAGATGTTGCATTCACACGGAACGCTGCAGTCTATTCCCTGGATGATTATCCCTTAGTCGCTTTTTACGACACCCAAAGGTACAATTTGGGTGATGCTATTCAAAACCGGTATCACACAGCAAGATTCTATGAGCGAAAATGTTGTGAAAGAAAAACACAATCTTTGATTACGTTATCAAGTTATCACTGATTGATAAGCCTTTGAGAACATTCTAGTGTCTATACCTAACATACAGGGTTGTTTGTCAGTCAGTACGCAAACTTTACTAAGTTTTCTACCCATGAATGTGGACCATTTTTGCCGGACAGACACCTCATATCTCGCAATTTAAAAAAGCCTCAATTTTCTTATCCTTAAAATGTACAGAACAATTTTTTTATCGATTTGAGTAATCGTTTCATGGCAAAAGTTGTTCATGATTACATTAGCCAATCGTGACCCAAGTGTTGCTCATATTGCCCAAAAAAACACTGCACTTTGGTTAGGTATGTGTATGAAGCGTACTGACTGCTACTAGTTTACATCCGATGTTGAACAAAAAGAGCAAACTCTCCCTTAGAAATAAGGTGAGAATTTACACCACCTGCGTAAGGCCTATTATGACCTACGCCAGCGTAGCCTTTGCTCACACCTGTGCTGCAGGTCATCCAAAAACGTTTCATGCGCAAAGCTACCGGGGCGCCCTGATACATGCGTAACGCCAACCTCCACATCGACTTAGGCCTCCCTACCATTAAAGCATATATTAATAAGCCCCAAGGGCGCGATTGAGCTGGTTGTTTGAACAACCACAAACTTTTCCGGGTGAGCTCCTGCTCCCCACCATACAGTCAGGTGTAGATTAAAAGCCCCGGGGCTTATATCATAGGGTCCACAACTAAAAAAAAAGCCTGCTACTAGTCTCAACTAACTAAAAGTAGCACTGTCACTTTCAGGCAAAGTCCGGCTCGGGCAAGGATAGAAGATGATAGCCTCTTAAACTCTTAATCTTCTATGATTATAATTTTTTTCGGGGTATCTGCCAAAATTAAACGGATTAAAAATATGGCGGTTAAACATACAAGGAAATCGGCGACTATTTAAAGACATGACATGAATATAGTCTATAACATGTACTATCCTTTTCTAAATTAACCGTTTTAGTCAGTTACATGGCATCGAGAAAACTGATTGTCAAAAAAATAAAACTATGTATTACTCGATACAAACTCTTTGTCATTATGTTTACATTTCTTGGCAACCATGTTTTCTTGATACGTAGAAATCTTTGTTTACAAACTTTACCGTCTCCCGAAATATAATTCTTTGTGTGCACGTACTGAACTGAACTTAACAAAGATTAATAATTCAAACCGCGTCAGAGGCCATTTGGCATCTTGAAGATACTGACTTCTGGTTTTGGGTTTGAAGATTATTCACCCGTGTGGAGAGAGAACAGGCGTGGAAATTGAGGGCGCCTCTGTGCCTCATTATGAGAAATGTCATAGCAACCTATGAAAAAATTATTAGTTAACTTTTTACCCACGCCTATTTTCTTTCTGCACAGAAAATTTACGTTCCATACGAAATTGTAGATTAGCTGGTTTCAGTTACTATGGCAACTCAAAATATTTTTATCATAATTCAACCTATGTTCTTTGGGGAAAGTTGTTTAGAGACACGTGCAGAACTCACCTTAAAATATTTGCACTGAATTTTATAGCACCTTATATTCTATTAGGTTTAGAATCGGCAAATGACCTATCTAAGTATATTTTTCTTCAAGCTGTTAATTTTTTTACATTGTTTTGCGTCATAGTTGATGCATGAATGCGTAAAATGATTCGTATTTATTCACGCAAATTGTTTTGACCTTCCTTGACACAAACTCACTATTTATACTTATAAGATGTAAAAAAAATACTGCAAATATTTCAAATTGTGTAGTACGTTATTTTTTTTTTTAATTTTTCGACCTATATTACTTGGGGAAAGTTGTTCAGATTCATAGACTGGTTCATCCCTTTAAATATTTGCAGCTGATATTTTATATCCTGTTTACAGGATTATTGTATGGGAGGTCCAAATTTTTTCTCATAAATCGACCTGTGTTCCTTGGGGAAAGTTGTTCGGTTACATTGCATGTACTGGTTCAGCCCATAAAATATTTTTTTATATATAAAATTAAATCTCTTTTCTTCATAAGTACCTATAGTCATCATTTTGTTAGTCTAAGTTCATAGCCATGTGAAGCCGCCTTAGAATAACATCACCCCATTTCTTTCCCGTGGGGGTCGTAAGAGGCGACAAAGGGACTCGAGGGTGTGTATTGCAATTTTAGGCGATGGACTGACAACCTGTCACTATGGCGATACACAGTTTTCCGTATGACCCTCAAATATTTTTCAGACGTGGCGAAAATGTCCGTTTTTTGCGGCCGATTACGCTCTGCCTACCCCGTAAGGGATAATAGGCGTGATATGTGTATGTATCTAAGTTCATAGCATGGAAACTCGAATACAATTTTTATATTTCAAACAAATCGCCAAACAGGAAGTAAGAATCAACTATTCATCCGATCGTGCTAGTCGGTTCAACATTTCCTGTTATCTCTATGTGGACGACCTTTTATAATAGGTGTTAGCCAACCAACAGCCATGAATTTTACCTTCCACATCTGTTCTACTATACCGCGTGTTACAGAATAACATGTAAAGCCGAAAGGGTGTGAAAAGGTCCCAGGACTCATTAGTCTATTGACGATTAATTTAAGCCGTAGTGTCGATTTTGAAAATAACAGAAAATATTTTTTAAATCAATTTACACACAAAAATGTATCGTTGTATCGCAGCCATCCACTATTTTGACAATTTAAAGTTCAACTGAAGTTGCCAACGCGGCGTAGCGGAATTCAGTATACATCGCTTGTTATTTCATGGGTATCATAATTTCAATGAACTGAAGATAGCCAGCAATGTATGCCAAATCGAAATTGATTAAGTGTAGTATTGAGTATTGACCTAGACTAGTGATGTGAATATTTCATCGACTGATAATAATAAAGCATATAACTATTTTTTGGTTCTTTTGTAACGGCTTGTATTTTCTTTTAGTTTTTTTTTATTGTTGACTTGAAATTTGTAGTAGTTACCGATAACGAAATCTCAAGACGGACTGGTGATAAGGAACAATTTTCCCCAAAAAACATAGGTTAAAATATGTTGAGTTAACTTGGTAGTTTAAATCAGCTGATCAGCAATTTTGAATGTGAGGTTAAATTTTTTTTCGTGTTTCTTCTAATGTTCCTTGGGGAAAGTTGTTCCATATCATTAGCCCGTCTTATATTTTCGCGATCGGTCACTATTAAAATTTCACCCGATATATTTTCTTTAAGAATTTTCACTTTTTATTTTCTTGTGCACTATTTCGTCACAGTGCACCTAAATGCGTTTGTTTTTGTACGACTGTTTCATCCTCATTGCTTCTACTAATTCCGCTTCTGAACAGAAGCGTCCTCTTAAGTATTAGAGGTAAGGGGTAGGTATTTCCTTTACCATGCATATGCTTAAGGCTATCATCTCACATGAATCAATGACATTAGAATCGCCTTGGGATTTTTATACAAACCATAGGTACTTCAGAGTTGAAACATACCGTTTTCTTGTGTTTACATAAACAGCCACAACAGTCAACGGTTGGACATAGGCCTCCCCATACTGGGAGGCGCGAAGAACGACCCTATGAACCCTGGTGTCAGAGTTTTTCAACCGCCTACTACTACTAGTAGGCCTCTGACATGGCTGTGTGACGGCCGCCGTCTTAGTAATCATAGACAGCAACCGAACCGAAGGCTTAACGTACCCTCCGAAGCACGGATCTTTCTAACGAACAACCACTGTTTAATCTAAATATATTTTTTTCTGCAGATGGGCCGGGACGATATGCAAGTAAACGTGGCGGGCCTAAGAAGGAATATTAAAAACCTCGCGCACAACTACAGCGATGCACAGGTACAACTAATCTTATTTTATCAGTTCAATCGTCCGTGACACGTCCACTGCTGGACATTGGCCTCCTCCTCCTATAGACTGCGATATGGAAGCCTCGTCAGTCCACCTGTGCCCGATATTATCAAACTACAGGCTACAATTTTATATGTGAAATTAGATGTTCATTGCGTAGTCGGTTAGCCATTATGATATCAGGAATACTAACCTGCTACTAGCCTGTCCCAATTGCCCAAACCCCTATACGCTTCAGGACTTGCAAGAGGCGAGCCCCAGGGGCATTTCTGTTGCCAAATATTGGCCACGGAAAATTTTACTGTAGCCATCGACTCGACGAAGAAGAGGAACTAGTTACGCAATGTACTAATAATTTTACCTATAGACTTGGTAGCCTGTAGTTTCATAATATAAGGCATTACTGGTAGGGGTAGGAGGCCGTCCCACACTTCTTTTTTTTTGTTCTTTACATATGAATAAAAGTTACAGATTTCAAGATTTCACCATTTTACTAGTTGTAGGTAAAATCACGGGCAAACCGGTTGAAATCATGGTCTCTCTCCATCTAAAATCTCTCCAGAAAATAAAGTAAAATATTCTTCGTACAGACTTCACTAAGAACCTTCTTACTCCTTCTTACTCAACAAACCAACTTACTCTCTTAAATATGTTTTTCTCCTTATCGGTAGGTATGTAATTAAAAAAAACTTGTACAGACAAGCTCAGGCTGGGTTTGACACTTAGGACTTTGGACCGTCTTTATTCCGCGCGCATAAGACTTAAGGTAGCCTTTCAAACTAAGCGTCAGTGACGCCGCGTCAGAGCGACAGATAGCTGATTGGCTGACGTTGGCGTATGTGACGCGGACGTGGCATTCTCCAATCAGCTATCTGTCGTTCTGACGCGGCGTCACTGACGCTCAGTAAGAAAGCGCAGCTTAACATTGGCGGTTCAAGTGTCTTACCGGGAGTAAGCTTGGCTGTTCTCCTTTTTGTCTCACAAATTGTTGCCAAGTGACAATGTGAATCCCAAAATTTTCCGATTCCAGGTCAAAGTGCGCGAGGCGACCTCAAACGACCCTTGGGGTCCGTCGTCGACCCTCATGGCGGAGATCGCAGACCTCACTTACAACGTCATGGCATTCACTGAGATCATGCAGATGATATGGAAGCGGCTGAACGATCACGGCAAGAACTGGAGACATGTGTATAAGGCGCTAGTTCTCATGGAGTACCTCATCAAGACTGGCTCTGAAAAGGTATTATTTTTTTTATTAATGATGGGTTTGCTCTTGACTCTAGTCTAGGTCATAGGACAGAGACAGAGTCTAAGATGGAGCGAGCTCACCCAGAAGAAGCCTGTTCACTCTTACTTTGAAGAGATTAGGGTTGTATGCTTTTGGAAACACAGACGCAGGTAGTAAATTCCACTCTTATGTATTAAGAGAACAATTTAAGATGGTTATAGCACGAAAAGGAACCAACTTTCCACCAAAGCTTGAGCTGCTGTCTTCTATGAAGGTATCACTGTATTTGTATCGATGTGTGTAAAAGAGACGCACTTATACGGCACGTATAGCGCTGTCCCTCTTCACTGAGATCATGCAGATGATATGGAAGCGTCTGAATGATCACGGCAAAAACTGGAGACATGTGTACAAAGCGCTAGTGCTGATGGAGTACCGCATCAAGACTGGCTCTGAAAAGTTATGTATTTTGAGAAAAACATGGTAATGGCATCCAAAGTAATCAACTTTCCAGCTTATCTTGAACTGTCTTTTACGGATTGTTTTGCTGCGTGTGTGAAAGAGAGGCACTTATACGGCACGTATAGCGCTGTCCCTCATCACTTGAGATCATGCAGATGATATGAAAACGTTCGAATGACCATGGAAAAACTGGAGACATGTCTACAAGGCAAGGCATTAAAAAGAGCGTATAAGGTTAATGTTTTCTGGACCCATTATTGAATAACAATTTGAAGGCCAGTGAAACCTGGTCATTCCGAAAAAAGATGCTCGAAATATACAGCTATACGCCTGATATGGGGTATGATTCGGGGCGGTATATTTGATAATGTTAAGATTTGGGAAGTAAATATTGTTTTATTGTTTAAAATTAGCTCGCCCAGCAGTTTCACCCGCTGCTGACCGTTTTCCTGCGGGAAAAAGACCTTTGGCATGAATTATACATAAAAACCTTCATCTTGAATCACTCTATCTACCTAAGAAAATCTCATCAAAATCCGTTGCGTACATTTAAAGATCTATGCATACATAGGGACACGGGAAGCCCGTGCGGGAAGCGACTTCATTCTATTTAAGGTGGTTCGAGGAGAAACAAAACTGAATTTTTCAAACTAGATGGCGTTAGTGAGCAAAATTTGGATTTTTACCAATTATTTCGTAATTTAGATAAGTTTGAAACAAAATTGATATGTCCGCGAGCCCTTGCATTTAACTTTTACTGATTTAGTTATATTATACCGTTAAATATTGTTTTATTCGCCCGGGTATTGGTCAAATGTGAAAAATACTGTTCTCTCGCACACAAATACACGCGAAATGTGAGTGTGTGCGTAATTCATTCATCAACAATTTGCGTATCATCCGTCAGTTTGCCGATAGGCGGAAAAACTAAATGAAAGGAATATTTGTGATGAACTAAATAAGGAAATGCTTTTATTACGATTTTTATGATGAATATTTTAAGATTTGGGAGAAAAATAAAGAATTTTAATTTCTTTTCATTTTATATTTTGTCCTTACTTGAAACAATTAGTGATACTTACCTAAAACCTCAACAGATCTGGGGAATTGAAACTACGATATCCGAGCCGGAACAACCAGGGTTCAGTCGCTTTACATTTAGATTTATTAATTTTAGGTAGGTATCACTCTTTGTAGGATTTATAGGGGATACCTAGTTATTGAAAAAATAAATAAATACATATCAAAATCATTTTTAGAGACAAAGGTTTTTATTTCTTTTAATTTTGGTATATACAATACAATAGTACCTACACAGGTGCACGCTTGTAAATTTACACATGTATAATAGAGCAAGAATATGGATTGGAAAAATATTCTTCACGTCCAGTGGAGCTGTGTGTTTGCAAGCCTGTAGTCATGACTTCTGTGTTGCTGACACTATCTTCAGACCGAACTTGTACATGCCTCGTCAAGACCCGTCTTCAGCTCTTGTTGAAAACAAATTATGGATATGATATCAATGAGGCTTTTGTCTTTGCTCATACGCTGGCTTCTACTTTTCTATCCTTTTATTACGCACAAACGTAGGAGGGTCCCTGCACATGTAATTTGCTGGAACACGTCGTAACACTGTTTCCGGCAAAACACTGTTTTGTAAAAGCCCACAAGTTTTTCCAGCATTTGTTTTATAAAAGTCTCGTCCCTTTTTATTTCTAAGACCAGGATGTCAGTTGCTAAATCAATGAAGCCAATGAAGTAGCAATGTTCCTTTGATGAAGCTCTCAGTTTACCTTGAATCTGCAAAGAAATGGTCAATATGTACCTGGCTACAAAGAAAATATCTCAATTTATTTATTATTTGTCTGATAATATGTAGGACTCTAAAAGATTAGGACAGTCGGTAGTTGGAACTGTATCTAAAAGTTTAGAACTTTCGATAGTTGGGATTCTAAAAATTAGGACATTCGATAGATAGGACTGTAAAAATTTCTAGTTGGGATCATAAAGTTTCGGACAATCAATTTTAGTATCAATAATTTTAGATTAAACTTCTTATATAGACGGAAACAGCTTACTTACGTGCTACAACCATGAACAGATTTGTAGGTTTTACTGTTTGTGGTTGAGATTCATGGGCAATTGCACCGTTATCACGCCATGCCTCTATGCGGCTACAAAGAAAACATCTCACTTATATTTACTGCAGAAAATACCTCTATTATTTGCCTGAGACGTAAAAACAACAAAGTATCAAACACCATACGTATGACGCCACTTGTGGCCCATGATATCGCTTCAAACCTGCTTTTGATCTCTTCGGGTTAACTTTTTTTCCTGAGTAAGTGTGTTTAGAATAGGCGCGCTTCATTTTATTTAATTTTACTAAAGCATATTCATAAAATCAAAGCACAGAAAAAACGAAAAACTATTCTAAACTCTTTGAATCGGCCCGACGCCATCAAAAATTGAAATGTCAGATGACTGACAAATGTGTGTTCAAAAATCATTAGCGCATTTTTCTAAACTAAAAAAACCATGAAGTATCTTTGTATTTGCTTTGTGTAAATAAATGTCTGTATAAATTTTTAAATGTTTCTACCCATAATTGCGGCGTAATAAATGAAAATAAACATAAAATATTGTACTTAAACAATTTAAAATATTTTTCACAAAACACAAATATAGGAGTATTTCGTTTCAGAACACGCTGTTCACGAATAGCTTTACGTGGACTTACGTATGCATGTTGTGTAAAACTAACGCACACAAACTTAACAGGGACATAATTTCATCAAGTTTTTAGATCATAATAACTTTGTTATTTATAGATGTATCGCAAATCAGATTTGTTTCGCGAGAACTAGATTTTGTAAAGAATTTTTCGACATACTTTGATAGCATAAAACTATAACACACACAGTGTATATTGGTCAAACGTTTTGTATGGAAATGTCAGCTCTCGAACCACCTTAAATCCCATAGATGGAATATGCGTAATGAAAGACGAAAGGAAGAATTATAGGCTTACTGCCATGAAGTATGGGAGGATATTTGTGTTTTGTGAAAAATATTTTAAATTGTTTAAGTACAATATTTTATGTTTATTTTCATTTATTACGCCGCAATTATGGGTAGAAACATTTAAAAATTTATACAGACATTTATTTACACAAAGCAAATACAAAGATACTTCATGGTTTTTTTAGTTTAGAAAAATGCGCTAATGATTTTTGAACACACATTTGTCAGTCATCTGACATTTCAATTTTTGATGGCGTCGGGCCGATTCAAAGAGTTTGTTTAGAATAGTTTTTCGTTTTTTCTGTGCTTTGATTTTATGAATATGCTTTAGTAAAATTAAATAAAATGAAGCGCGCCTATTCTAAACACACTTACTCAGGAAAAAAAGTTAACCCGAAGAGATCAAAAGCAGGTTTGAAGCGATATCATGGGCCACAAGTGGCGTCATACGTATGGTGTTTGATACTTTATTGTTTTTACGTCTCAGGCAAATAATAGAGGTATTTTCTGCAGTAAATATAAGTGAGATGTTTTCTTTGTAGCCGCATAGAGGCATGGCGTGATAACGGTGCAATTGCCCATGAATATAGATGTAAATTAACGGTTAACTACCGTTATTTAACTAAATTCGCCGTTAGCTACCAATACTTAACCCGTTAACTATGGTTATTTAACCGAGTGAGGTATTGAAACGGAGAAGCAAAATATTGAGTTTTTAAGTTTGTTATGCGTAGATGATTGTTATCGGTCACATTATAATACTGAAATGTTGCTCGGATACTCCCTTAGAAGCATTTAGAGCAAGTAACAGAGATAAATGTTCGAGATTTTAATTTTTGCTTGAAAACAATACCAATTTTATTCTAAAGATGTAGGTTCTCATACGTATTTAGTAACTGTAGGTATATAGTAACACTAGGTACATTTAAAAAACATTTGGATGTTTTTTTTACTGCAATAGATAGGAAGGTATTTTCGATATCGAACCAATAGCGACAGTCATTGATGTTGCGGTGGCGGCGGCGTCTTTTGTTTATTTGACTGACGCACACGCACCGCCCCCCCCAGTGATCGTCTCGATCTCGAAGACGACGGCGTCGAAGGCCACGTAGCGTAGGGTACCTAGCAAACCTCCACTACTAAGCTCGAAGCAGCGGGTAGGGGGAAAACTACTTACGTCGACTGTTTTGCTCTTTCTTTTAGTACAGAAGCAAACGGGGCGGGTGATTGATTGATGATTGATTGATGAACGTTGCATTACATGATATTGAACTACCTACCTACCTACCATCGCTTCTTTTACTTCTCATGGTAGTCTACTGAGCTAGATCTCGGTCGATCAGGCACTAGGTACACCTACAGTCACGCCTACATCCCTCACGGGGTACCTAAACAACGTGTGAACGGACTAAATGTACCTTTTACTTGTAGACTAAAAATATTTAACTGAAAACAAATATCATTAATTATACACCTAACCAACTGCTTTTTAAAACATTTATTAAAAACTTCATACAATAAAAAAATATATGAAAATAACCGTAGTAACCCAGTCTGACTGGTTATTAACCGTTAATAACCAAAAAAGCCGTTAATAACCACCTGGTTAAAATCGTTATTAACCGGCTTCCCATCTATACCCATGAACCTCAACCACAAACAGTAAAACCTACAAATCTGTTCATGGTTGTAGCACGTAAGTAAGCTGTTTCCGTCTATATAAGAAGCTTAATCTAAAATTATTGATACTAAAATTGATTGTCCGAAACTTTATGATCCCAACTAGAAATTTTTACAGTCCTATCTATCGAATGTCCTAATTTTTAGAATCCCAACTATCGAAAGTTCTAAACTTTTAGATACAGTTCCAACTACCGACTGTCCTAATCTTTTAGAGTCCTACATATTATCAGACAAATAATAAATAAATTGAGATATTTTCTTTGTAGCCAGGTACATATTGACCATTTCTTTGCAGATTCAAGGTAAACTGAGAGCTTCATCAAAGGAACATTGCTACTTCATTGGCTTCATTGATTTAGCAACTGACATCCTGGTCTTAGAAATAAAAAGGGACGAGACTTTTATAAAACAAATGCTGGAAAAACTTGTGGGCTTTTACAAAACAGTGTTTTGCCGGAAACAGTGTTACGACGTGTTCCAGCAAATTACATGTGCAGGGACCCTCCTACGTTTGTGCGTAATAAAAGGATAGAAAAGTAGAAGCCAGCGTATGAGCAAAGACAAAAGCCTCATTGATATCATATCCATAATTTGTTTTCAACAAGAGCTGAAGACGGGTCTTGACGAGGCATGTACAAGTTCGGTCTGAAGATAGTGTCAGCAACACAGAAGTCATGACTACAGGCTTGCAAACACACAGCTCCACTGGACGTGAAGAATATTTTTCCAATCCATATTCTTGCTCTATTATACATGTGTAAATTTACAAGCGTGCACCTGTGTAGGTACTATTGTATTGTATATACCAAAATTAAAAGAAATAAAAACCTTTGTCTCTAAAAATGATTTTGATATGTATTTATTTATTTTTTCAATAACTAGGTATCCCCTATAAATCCTACAAAGAGTGATACCTACCTAAAATTAATAAATCTAAATGTAAAGCGACTGAACCCTGGTTGTTCCGGCTCGGATATCGTAGTTTCAATTCCCCAGATCTGTTGAGGTTTTAGGTAAGTATCACTAATTGTTTCAAGTAAGGACAAAATATAAAATGAAAAGAAATTAAAATTCTTTATTTTTCTCCCAAATCTTAAAATATTCATCATAAAAATCGTAATAAAAGCATTTCCTTATTTAGTTCATCACAAATATTCCTTTCATTTAGTTTTTCCGCCTATCGGCAAACTGACGGATGATACGCAAATTGTTGATGAATGAATTACGCACACACTCACATTTCGCGTGTATTTGTGTGCGAGAGAACAGTATTTTTCACATTTGACCAATACCCGGGCGAATAAAACAATATTTAACGGTATAATATAACTAAATCAGTAAAAGTTAAATGCAAGGGCTCGCGGACATATCAATTTTGTTTCAAACTTATCTAAATTACGAAATAATTGGTAAAAATCCAAATTTTGCTCACTAACGCCATCTAGTTTGAAAAATTCAGTTTTGTTTCTCCTCGAACCACCTTAATGATTTTATATACCATTGTCAATTATTAAAATATTCTGTTTGTTTATTTACAGGTAGCGATGCAGTGTAAAGAAAACATTTTCGCGATTCACACACTCAAGGATTTCCAGTATATGGAGGAGGGAAAAGACCAGGGTATGTATTTTTTTCCACAAAAGACGTGTTATTCAAAATACTAGCTTGCATAGGCTTATACCAAACCACATCTCGGACACTCCATACAGCGGACTCTTTATAGACAACTGTCATTTCTACATGTGCATCACAGATGTGTGAGTGCAGGGTTGGCATGCCAGTTGATTTTTATACCTAACCTGATGAATACATACAGTAACTACCAAAGAGGATTTAACAAGCCTAGCGTTAGTTTCTACACAATTATCCACTAGTATTTTGACATTTCGCGGGTGAGGGCGGGTCGGGGGCGGGGAGGTGAGTGTCCGTTCTGTATGTATAATATACTACATACTATTAGTTATTCTGTGACCAAACTTAAGTATAGATCAGTCAGTGTTTGGCAATCACAGCTCTCGAGCGGGCGTATGTGATCAGTTGACCTCTGTGTAGAAGGCTGGCGTAAGCAGTAGAAACGTAGAGGGCTAAACTCTGACAAATCCTAAACAAGTTATTCGCGTAAACCTACATCCTGAGCGATACTTGTTCGTTGAATAATAAAATAAATCATTCAGACCAGATCAGTGGGCAGTCGTTATGTAATCATATCTTTAAAATCAGTTAAACCTTAGGCAAAGCCTGCTTTAAGTTCATACCCGATTCGTAAATAGAAACTCTCAATTTATCGCTACTTTGATCCGTTATTCAATAGTAAATTAATAATAAAACCTAATCATTTAAAGGCTATTGTCAACTAGCTTGACATTGGCGCCACTTTACAAAAAAGTTTTCCCTTTAAACAAACAATCTATCAGAATATCCGTTGCCCAAGTTTTTAGTATTATCCTTAAGTAAAATTAGAACCTACAAACTTTGATTTAACTATAATTTTTCATTATCGTTCACATATATAGTCAAAATTATAAAAAATAGAAATGTCAACTTCCTTAAACTAATCAAAAAGCCCGCCTCTAGTCGATCCAAGCGCATAGACCTAAAAACTCAATGAAATATTCGATGCAATTAAAATGGAAAAAAGTGCCTAAAAATTGCCACTTTTGGTATGAATTGCCATAACTTTAATTACAGCGAATATTTCATTAAGTTTGTAGGTTCTAATTTTACTTAATTTTCAACCATGTCAGAGGCCTACTAGTGGTAGTAAGCGGTTGAAAAACTCCAGGGTTCATCGGGTCGTTGGACGACTCGGTGTCCCACACGAAAAGAAGAAGAAGATTTTACGTAAGAATAATACTAAAAACTTGGGCAACAGACATTCTGAAAGATTGTTTGTATAAAGATTTTTTTTTAAATGGCGCCACTGTCGAGGTCGTTCACGAGTACACTCGCCTTAACTACATATAAGTCATTCATACCGCCTTGCCGCTAATCAGGTTGTACGAACAAATGTTGCAGTACACCTGGCATTGGCACTCCTAATTTAAATTAGAAGAATTATCTATAATTATTATTCCGACGCTACCACGCTCGCTAGTTATTACACTACCCTGCCAACAGTGTCTGATTTGGCGTACATTGCTGGTTATTTAATTTTAATAAAATGCAGCAACGACAGAGCCTTGATAGATGGCACACTAATGCTACGTTCCCACTGTTCCTGCTACTACTTCTGCCGCGAATATTGCCCGAAAAACATCATGACTAGTAGCAGCGCATATTATTATTATTATTTCATATTTATTTATTAGCATTCATGTACAAGTATAAGGTGTGACAAAATAGGCTAGATAGGTACATGTACCCTGTAAGGGTGTAGCAGTTAACTTAAAACTACAGGTAATTACAAAATTTGCTGAACATTAATTATTGATACGATTTCATAAATAGAAAGAAGGAAAGAAAACACATTTAAAATAACGGTATACCTACGATAAATATAAACATAAATGGGGTGATGCTATTCTAAGCCGGCATCACACAGCAAATCTGACAGCTGTCAAATGTGGCTACTTGGAATGGTTGTACTGTAAGCGTCTACTAGGCTGGGCTTCGTGGTCATTGACTCAAGATAACCAGCAATGTATGCCGAAAATACTCTGCTGACAAGATAGTGTAATCAAGGTTTTAGTCGACATAAGTTCATTTCTCAATAGTCTTTCTTTCAACTATGTCCAGTTTGCGTAGGGTGTACAAAAGAGCTAAGAAAAAAGTGTTGTCTGTGTTTGACAGTTCGGATGGGATTGATTTTGATAAATATGATCCAGTTTTAATTGAAACTGATGGTAGGAGATTTATAAGTGTATTAGTAGTAGACGTAGCTAATTTCTGGTCGAAATATATTTTAGTCATCAACATGAAAGAAGAAGAAGAAGTGTATTAGTGTAACAAGTAGTTTTAAAGTGTTTTAAGAATATTCGTTTAAAGTTTGATTCGTTTGCGTAGTGTTTTTATAGAATAATTTTCTTTGTGACAGTTCATAAAGTTCTCTTTTCATCTAAAAACAGTAATGTGGAAGCATCTAGAATGATAACATGAACATTGTGATACCGACTTAGAATAGCATCTCCCGTCGTTAGGGGCTCAAAGGTTACATGCCGTGTGATTAACCTGGCCAGTCCCAAGGCAGTGCCTTTATTTTTATTTTTTTATCTTGCCTAAAAGAGGATATTGATATATATATTTTTTTACAAAGACGGATCATGAGGTCAATAAGTGATAATACTATTCTACATTGAATAAAGTAAATTTTAATTTCATGTGTATGGCAATTTTGGGCGACGGGCTGAAAACCTGTCACTATGGTGATACACAATTTTCTGAAATACCGTTAAATGTTTGTCAGACGTGGAATCAATGTCCGTTGTTTGCGGCCGTTTACGCTGCGTCTGCCTACCCCACAAGAGATAGTCCGGCTGAACGATCCCACCAAGCGGTGGAAGGCTCCGTAAGGAGCCGCCTGGCTCGCGACCACCATCCCACCGAAGTCGAAGGCGCCAAGTAGCTTGCTGCGTTCCGTCAGTGTGTGGGAGTGCCAGTGCCTTAACAGGCTTCTTCTGGGTGAGCTCGCTCCATCTTAGACTCTGTCTCTGTCCTATGACCTAGACTAGAGTCAAGAGCAAACCCATCATTAATAAAAAAAAAAAAATATGCGTGATAGTCTTACCAAATGCATAAATAACATGATCAGTTTATGTATGGTGTGACGTGGTTTTGAAGGGTTTAGTGCTAAATTGCACCCTTTTTCATGCGATCTGTATATTTTATCGTCTTTTTGAATAAGCGATTCATGTTGCATTTAGAAATGCTTTTTATTAAACGTGTTATACTTTATTTTCAGGTCTAAATGTACGCGAAAAGGCGAAACAGCTGTGCAACCTATTGAAAGACGAAGAGCGTTTAAAGAACGAGCGAGCGAGAGCGTTGAAGGCGAAACAGAGATTCGCGCAGTCAGCGAGCGCCTTCGGGTCAGATGGCGCTTTAGATACACCCACCAGCCCGACATATCCTGCGGTAAGTATCTGCTGTCTCATCTAGCGTCTAAAGAACGAGCGAGCGAGAGCATTGAAGCAGTCAGCGAGCGCCTTCGGGTCAGATGGCGCTTTAGACACACCCACCAGCCCGACATATCCTGCGGTAAGTATCTGCTGTCTCATCTAGCGGCTAAAGAACGAGCGAGCGAGAGCATTGAAGCAGTCAGCGAGCGCCTTCGGGTCAGATGGCGCTTTAGACACACCCACCAGCCCGACATATCCTGCGGTAAGTATCTGCTGTCTCATCTAGCGTCTAAAGAACGAGCGAGCGAGAGCATTGAAGCAGTCAGCGAGCGCCTTCGGGTCAGATAGCGCTTTAGACACACCCACCAGCCCGACATATTCTGCGGTAAGTACCACGCTTTTGAAGACCCTGCGATTTTAGCTCCGGGGCATTGAAACCTGGACATGACTGATTAGTGGGAAGCGAGGGTTCACCCGGAAAAGTCAGTGTGGTTGTTCAAACAACCAGCTTAAGGTTAAGCTGGGATAAAGAGTTGTTCTGGGAAGAACGAATCTGACTGAATCTACCCGGTACATGCCGGTAGTTTCCAGAATTGGGAATAATTGAGGGACCTCAGCGCCCCCGCTGGCGGGGATTACGAAGCAAATAGACAAAACCCCGCCCCCGACCCGCATTCCTCAGCTAGTTGACAGATTTTTTTACACCTAAGACTAAACATTGCCTATTTAGATGTGTGTATCTTTTCAAATTCAATTACTAATGCTGTTTTCTTCTGCCGTGTGATGCCGGTTCAGAATAGCATCAGCCGTTTCTTTCTCGCGGGTGTCGTGAGAGGCGACTAAGTGACTTAGAGTTTCAGTCAATTTTAGGCGATAGGCTGACAACGTTTTTCCGACACGGCCCTGAAATATTTGTTAGACGTGGCGATAGCGATTCACAAGGGATGAAGGATATTATTGATATGTATGTAGCTTTTCAAACACAATTTTCTCTGTGTCGACTATCTCGCAAGTAATAATACTAAGTAGATGATCATGTTCTGTTTGCAGCTGCCAAGCGATTCAGCCGAGTGGCGCGGCGGTCGCGAGGCGGAGCTGGCGCGGCCGCTCACAGCCGGCGAGGAGGAGCTGCAGCTGCAGCTGGCGCTGGCGATGTCGCGCGAGGAGGCGGAGCGCGAGGAGCGGCGCCGGCGCAGCGACGACGTGCGCCTGCAGCTCGCGCTCTCACAGAGCCAGACCGACTTCCAGTACGTGGTAACATAGGCTCCATAGCTGCAGCTGGCGATGTCGCGCGAGGAGGCGGAGCGCGAGGAGCGGCGCCGGCGCAGCGACGACGTGCGCCTGCAGCTCGCGCTCTCACAGAGCCAGACCGACTTCCAGTACGTGGTAACATAGGCTCCATAGCTGCAGCTGGCGATGTCGCGCGAGGAGGCGGAGCGCGAGGAGCGGCGCCGGCGCAGCGACGACGTGCGCCTGCAGCTCGCGCTCTCACAGAGCCAGACCGACTTCCAGTACGTGGTAACATAGGCTCCATAGCTGCAGCTGGCGATGTCGCGCGAGGAGGCGGAGCGCGAGGAGCGGCGCCGGCGCAGCGACGACGTGCGCCTGCAGCTCGCGCTCTCACAGAGCCAGACCGACTTCCAGTACGTGGTGACATAGGCTCCATAGCTGCAGCTGGCGATGTCGCGCGAGGAGGCGGAGCGCGAGGAGCGGCGCCGGCGCAGCGACGACGTGCGCCTGCAGCTCGCGCTCTCACAGAGCCAGACCGACTTCCAGTACGTGGTAACATAGGCTCCATAGCTGCAGCTGGCGATGTCGCGCGAGGAGGCGGAGCGCGAGGAGCGGCGCCGGCGCAGCGACGACGTGCGCCTGCAGCTCGCGCTCTCACAGAGCCAGACCGACTTCCAGTACGTGGTAACATAGGCTCCATAGCTGCAGCTCGCGCTCTCACAGAGCCAGACCGACTTCCAGTACGTGGTAACATAGGCTCCATAGCTGCAGCTGGCGATGTCGCGCGAGGAGGCGGAGCGCGAGGAGCGGCGCCGGCGCAGCGACGACGTGCGCCTGCAGCTCGCGCTCTCACAGAGCCAGACCGACTTCCAGTACGTGGTAACATAGGCTCCATAGCTGCAGCTGGCGATGTCGCGCGAGGAGGCGGAGCGCGAGGAGCGGCGCCGGCGCAGCGACGACGTGCGCCTGCAGCTCGCGCTCTCACAGAGCCAGACCGACTTCCAGTACGTGGTAACATAGGCTCCATAGCTGCAGCTGGCGATGTCGCGCGAGGAGGCGGAGCGCGAGGAGCGGCGCCGGCGCAGCGACGACGTGCGCCTGCAGCTCGCGCTCTCACAGAGCCAGACCGACTTCCAGTACGTGGTAACATAGGCTCCATAGCTGCAGCTGGCGATGTCGCGCGAGGAGGCGGAGCGCGAGGAGCGGCGCCGGCGCAGCGACGACGTGCGCCTGCAGCTCGCGCTCTCACAGAGCCAGACCGACTTCCAGTACGTGGTAACATAGGCTCCATAGCTGCAGCTCGCGCTCTCACAGAGCCAGACCGACTTCCAGTACGTGGTAACATAGGCTCCATAGCTGCAGCTGGCGATGTCGCGCGAGGAGGCGGAGCGCGAGGAGCGGCGCCGGCGCAGCGACGACGTGCGCCTGCAGCTCGCGCTCTCACAGAGCCAGACCGACTTCCAGTACGTGGTAACATAGGCTCCATAGCTGCAGCTGGCGATGTCGCGCGAGGAGGCGGAGCGCGAGGAGCGGCGCCGGCGCAGCGACGACGTGCGCCTGCAGCTCGCGCTCTCACAGAGCCAGACCGACTTCCAGTACGTGGTAACATAGGCTCCATAGCTGCAGCTCGCGCTCTCACAGAGCCAGACCGACTTCCAGTACGTGGTAACATAGGCTCCATAGCTGCAGCTGGCGCTCTCACAGAGCCAGACCGACTTCCAGTACGTGGTAACATAGGCTCCATAGCTGCAGCTCGCGCTCTCACAGAGCCAGACCGACTTCCAGTACGTGGTAACATAGGCTCCATAGCTGCAGCTGGCGATGTCGCGCGAGGAGGCGGAGCGCGAGGAGCGGCGCCGGCGCAGCGACGACGTGCGCCTGCAGCTCGCGCTCTCACAGAGCCAGACCGACTTCCAGTACGTGGTAACATAGGCTCCATAGCTGCAGCTGGCGATGTCGCGCGAGGAGGCGGAGCGCGAGGAGCGGCGCCGGCGCAGCGACGACGTGCGCCTGCAGCTCGCGCTCTCACAGAGCCAGACCGACTTCCAGTACGTGGTAACATAGGCTCCATAGCTGCAGCTGGCGATGTCGCGCGAGGAGGCGGAGCGCGAGGAGCGGCGCCGGCGCAGCGACGACGTGCGCCTGCAGCTCGCGCTCTCACAGAGCCAGACCGACTTCCAGTACGTGGTAACATAGGCTCCATAGCTGCAGCTCGCGCTCTCACAGAGCCAGACCGACTTCCAGTACGTGGTAACATAGGCTCCATAGCTGCAGCTCGGGCTCTCACAGAGCCAGACCGACTTCCAGTACGTGGTAACATAGGCTCCATAGCTGCAGCTGGCGATGTCGCGCGAGGAGGCGGAGCGCGAGGAGCGGCGCCGGCGCAGCGACGACGTGCGCCTGCAGCTCGCGCTCTCACAGAGCCAGACCGACTTCCAGTACGTGGTAACATAGGCTCCATAGCTGCAGCTGGCGATGTCGCGCGAGGAGGCGGAGCGCGAGGAGCGGCGCCGGCGCAGCGACGACGTGTGCCTGCAGCTCGCGCTCTCACAGAGCCAGACCGACTTCCAGTACGTGGTAACATAGGCTCCATAGCTGCAGCTCGCGCTCTCACAGAGCCAGACCGACTTCCAGTACGTGGTAACATAGGCTCCATAGCTGCAGCTCGCGCTCTCACAGAGCCAGACCGACTTCCAGTACGTGGTAACATAGGCTCCATAGCTGCAGCTCGCGCTCTCACAGAGCCAGACCGACTTCCAGTACGTGGTAACATAGGCTCCATAGCTGCAGCTCGCGCTCTCACAGAGCCAGACCGACTTCCAGTACGTGGTAACATAGGCTCCATAGCTGCAGCTCGCGCTCTCACAGAGCCAGACCGACTTCCAGTACGTGGTAACATAGGCTCCATAGCTGCAGCTCGCGCTCTCACAGAGCCAGACCGACTTCCAGTACGTGGTAACATAGGCTCCATAGCTGCAGCTGGCGATGTCGCGCGAGGAGGCGGAGCGCGAGGAGCGGCGCCGGCGCAGCGACGACGTGCGCCTGCAGCTCGCGCTCTCACAGAGCCAGACCGACTTCCAGTACGTGGTAACATAGGCTCCATAGCTGCAGCTCGCGCTCTCACAGAGCCAGACCGACTTCCAGTACGTGGTAACATAGGCTCCATAGCTGCAGCTGGCGATGTCGCGCGAGGAGGCGGAGCGCGAGGAGCGGCGCCGGCGCAGCGACGACGTGCGCCTGCAGCTCGCGCTCTCACAGAGCCAGACCGACTTCCAGTACGTGGTAACATAGGCTCCATAGCTGCAGCTGGCGATGTCGCGCGAGGAGGCGGAGCGCGAGGAGCGGCGCCGGCGCAGCGACGACGTGCGCCTGCAGCTCGCGCTCTCACAGAGCCAGACCGACTTCCAGTACGTGGTAACATAGGCTCCATAGCTGCAGCTGGCGATGTCGCGCGAGGAGGCGGAGCGCGAGGAGCGGCGCCGGCGCAGCGACGACGTGTGCCTGCAGCTCGCGCTCTCACAGAGCCAGACCGACTTCCAGTACGTGGTAACATAGGCTCCATAGCTGCAGCTCGCGCTCTCACAGAGCCAGACCGACTTCCAGTACGTGGTAACATAGGCTCCATAGCTGCAGCTCGCGCTCTCACAGAGCCAGACCGACTTCCAGTACGTGGTAACATAGGCTCCATAGCTGCAGCTCGCGCTCTCACAGAGCCAGACCGACTTCCAGTACGTGGTAACATAGGCTCCATAGCTGCAGCTCGCGCTCTCACAGAGCCAGACCGACTTCCAGTACGTGGTAACATAGGCTCCATAGCTGCAGCTCGCGCTCTCACAGAGCCAGACCGACTTCCAGTACGTGGTAACATAGGCTCCATAGCTGCAGCTCGCGCTCTCACAGAGCCAGACCGACTTCCAGTACGTGGTAACATAGGCTCCATAGCTGCAGCTGGCGATGTCGCGCGAGGAGGCGGAGCGCGAGGAGCGGCGCCGGCGCAGCGACGACGTGCGCCTGCAGCTCGCGCTCTCACAGAGCCAGACCGACTTCCAGTACGTGGTAACATAGGCTCCATAGCTGCAGCTGGCGATGTCGCGCGAGGAGGCGGAGCGCGAGGAGCGGCGCCGGCGCAGCGACGACGTGCGCCTGCAGCTCGCGCTCTCACAGAGCCAGACCGACTTCCAGTACGTGGTAACATAGGCTCCATAGCTGCAGCTGGCGATGTCGCGCGAGGAGGCAGAGCGCGAGGAGCGGCGCCGGCGCAGCGACGACGTGCGCCTGCAGCTCGCGCTCTCACAGAGCCAGACCGACTTCCAGTACGTGGTAACATAGGCTCCATAGCTGCAGCTGGCGCTCTCACAGAGCCAGACCGACTTCCAGTACGTGGTAACATAGGCTCCATAGCTGCAGCTGGCGCTCTCACAGAGCCAGACCGACTTCCAGTACGTGGTAACATAGGCTCCATAGCTGCAGCTGGCGCTCTCACAGAGCCAGACCGACTTCCAGTACGTGGTAACATAGGCTCCATAGCTGCAGCTCGCGCTCTCACAGAGCCAGACCGACTTCCAGTACGTGGTAACATAGGCTCCATAGCTGCAGCTCGCGCTCTCACAGAGCCAGACCGACTTCCAGTACGTGGTAACATAGGCTCCATAGCTGCAGCTCGCGCTCTCACAGAGCCAGACCGACTTCCAGTACGTGGTAACATAGGCTCCATAGCTGCAGCTCGCGCTCTCACAGAGCCAGACCGACTTCCAGTACGTGGTAACATAGGCTCCATAGCTGCAGCTGGCGATGTCGCGCGAGGAGGCGGAGCGCGAGGAGCGGCGCCGGCGCAGCGACGACGTGCGCCTGCAGCTCGCGCTCTCACAGAGCCAGACCGACTTCCAGTACGTGGTAACATAGGCTCCATAGCTGCAGCTGGCGATGTCGCGCGAGGAGGCGGAGCGCGAGGAGCGGCGCCGGCGCAGCGACGACGTGCGCCTGCAGCTCGCGCTCTCACAGAGCCAGACCGACTTCCAGTACGTGGTAACATAGGCTCCATAGCTGCAGCTGGCGCTCTCACAGAGCCAGACCGACTTCCAGTACGTGGTAACATAGGCTCCATAGCTGCAGCTCGCGCTCTCACAGAGCCAGACCGACTTCCAGTACGTGGTAACATAGGCTCCATAGCTGCAGCTGGCGATGTCGCGCGAGGAGGCGGAGCGCGAGGAGCGGCGCCGGCGCAGCGACGACGTGCGCCTGCAGCTCGCGCTCTCACAGAGCCAGACCGACTTCCAGTACGTGGTAACATAGGCTCCATAGCTGCAGCTGGCGATGTCGCGCGAGGAGGCGGAGCGCGAGGAGCGGCGCCGGCGCAGCGACGACGTGCGCCTGCAGCTCGCGCTCTCACAGAGCCAGACCGACTTCCAGTACGTGGTAACATAGGCTCCATAGCTGCAGCTGGCGATGTCGCGCGAGGAGGCGGAGCGCGAGGAGCGGCGCCGGCGCAGCGACGACGTGCGCCTGCAGCTCGCGCTCTCACAGAGCCAGACCGACTTCCAGTACGTGGTAACATAGGCTCCATAGCTGCAGCTGGCGATGTCGCGCGAGGAGGCGGAGCGCGAGGAGCGGCGCCGGCGCAGCGACGACGTGCGCCTGCAGCTCGCGCTCTCACAGAGCCAGACCGACTTCCAGTACGTGGTAACATAGGCTCCATAGCTGCAGCTCGCGCTCTCACAGAGCCAGACCGACTTCCAGTACGTGGTAACATAGGCTCCATAGCTGCAGCTGGCGATGTCGCGCGAGGAGGCGGAGCGCGAGGAGCGGCGCCGGCGCAGCGACGACGTGCGCCTGCAGCTCGCGCTCTCACAGAGCCAGACCGACTTCCAGTACGTGGTAACATAGGCTCCATAGCTGCAGCTCGCGCTCTCACAGAGCCAGACCGACTTCCAGTACGTGGTAACATAGGCTCCATAGCTGCAGCTGGCGATGTCGCGCGAGGAGGCGGAGCGCGAGGAGCGGCGCCGGCGCAGCGACGACGTGCGCCTGCAGCTCGCGCTCTCACAGAGCCAGACCGACTTCCAGTACGTGGTAACATAGGCTCCATAGCTGCAGCTGGCGATGTCGCGCGAGGAGGCGGAGCGCGAGGAGCGGCGCCGGCGCAGCGACGACGTGCGCCTGCAGCTCGCGCTCTCACAGAGCCAGACCGACTTCCAGTACGTGGTAACATAGGCTCCATAGCTGCAGCTCGCGCTCTCACAGAGCCAGACCGACTTCCAGTACGTGGTAACATAGGCTCCATAGCTGCAGCTGGCGATGTCGCGCGAGGAGGCGGAGCGCGAGGAGCGGCGCCGGCGCAGCGACGACGTGCGCCTGCAGCTCGCGCTCTCACAGAGCCAGACCGACTTCCAGTACGTGGTAACATAGGCTCCATAGCTGCAGCTGGCGCTCTCACAGAGCCAGACCGACTTCCAGTACGTGGTAACATAGGCTCCATAGCTGCAGCTGGCGATGTCGCGCGAGGAGGCGGAGCGCGAGGAGCGGCGCCGGCGCAGCGACGACGTGCGCCTGCAGCTCGCGCTCTCACAGAGCCAGACCGACTTCCAGTACGTGGTAACATAGGCTCCATAGCTGCAGCTGGCGATGTCGCGCGAGGAGGCGGAGCGCGAGGAGCGGCGCCGGCGCAGCGACGACGTGCGCCTGCAGCTCGCGCTCTCACAGAGCCAGACCGACTTCCAGTACGTGGTAACATAGGCTCCATAGCTGCAGCTGGCGATGTCGCGCGAGGAGGCGGAGCGCGAGGAGCGGCGCCGGCGCAGCGACGACGTGCGCCTGCAGCTCGCGCTCTCACAGAGCCAGACCGACTTCCAGTACGTGGTAACATAGGCTCCATAGCTGCAGCTGGCGATGTCGCGCGAGGAGGCGGAGCGCGAGGAGCGGCGCCGGCGCAGCGACGACGTGCGCCTGCAGCTCGCGCTCTCACAGAGCCAGACCGACTTCCAGTACGTGGTAACATAGGCTCCATAGCTGCAGCTCGCGCTCTCACAGAGCCAGACCGACTTCCAGTACGTGGTAACATAGGCTCCATAGCTGCAGCTGGCGATGTCGCGCGAGGAGGCGGAGCGCGAGGAGCGGCGCCGGCGCAGCGACGACGTGCGCCTGCAGCTCGCGCTCTCACAGAGCCAGACCGACTTCCAGTACGTGGTAACATAGGCTCCATAGCTGCAGCTGGCGATGTCGCGCGAGGAGGCGGAGCGCGAGGAGCGGCGCCGGCGCAGCGACGACGTGCGCCTGCAGCTCGCGCTCTCACAGAGCCAGACCGACTTCCAGTACGTGGTAACATAGGCTCCATAGCTGCAGCTCGCGCTCTCACAGAGCCAGACCGACTTCCAGTACGTGGTAACATAGGCTCCATAGCTGCAGCTGGCGATGTCGCGCGAGGAGGCGGAGCGCGAGGAGCGGCGCCGGCGCAGCGACGACGTGCGCCTGCAGCTCGCGCTCTCACAGAGCCAGACCGACTTCCAGTACGTGGTAACATAGGCTCCATAGCTGCAGCTCGCGCTCTCACAGAGCCAGACCGACTTCCAGTACGTGGTAACATAGGCTCCATAGCTGCAGCTGGCGATGTCGCGCGAGGAGGCGGAGCGCGAGGAGCGGCGCCGGCGCAGCGACGACGTGCGCCTGCAGCTCGCGCTCTCACAGAGCCAGACCGACTTCCAGTACGTGGTAACATAGGCTCCATAGCTGCAGCTGGCGATGTCGCGCGAGGAGGCGGAGCGCGAGGAGCGGCGCCGGCGCAGCGACGACGTGCGCCTGCAGCTCGCGCTCTCACAGAGCCAGACCGACTTCCAGTACGTGGTAACATAGGCTCCATAGCTGCAGCTCGCGCTCTCACAGAGCCAGACCGACTTCCAGTACGTGGTAACATAGGCTCCATAGCTGCAGCTGGCGATGTCGCGCGAGGAGGCGGAGCGCGAGGAGCGGCGCCGGCGCAGCGACGACGTGCGCCTGCAGCTCGCGCTCTCACAGAGCCAGACCGACTTCCAGTACGTGGTAACATAGGCTCCATAGCTGCAGCTCGCGCTCTCACAGAGCCAGACCGACTTCCAGTACGTGGTAACATAGGCTCCATAGCTGCAGCTGGCGCTCTCACAGAGCCAGACCGACTTCCAGTACGTGGTAACATAGGCTCCATAGCTGCAGCTCGCGCTCTCACAGAGCCAGACCGACTTCCAGTACGTGGTAACATAGGCTCCATAGCTGCAGCTGGCGATGTCGCGCGAGGAGGCGGAGCGCGAGGAGCGGCGCCGGCGCAGCGACGACGTGCGCCTGCAGCTCGCGCTCTCACAGAGCCAGACCGACTTCCAGTACGTGGTAACATAGGCTCCATAGCTGCAGCTCGCGCTCTCACAGGGCCAGACCGACTTCCAGTACGTGGTAACATAGGCTCCATAGCTGCAGCTGGCGATGTCGCGCGAGGAGGCGGAGCGCGAGGAGCGGCGCCGGCGCAGCGACGACGTGCGCCTGCAGCTCGCGCTCTCACAGAGCCAGACCGACTTCCAGTACGTGGTAACATAGGCTCCATAGCTGCAGCTCGCGCTCTCACAGAGCCAGACCGACTTCCAGTACGTGGTAACATAGGCTCCATAGCTGCAGCTGGCGATGTCGCGCGAGGAGGCGGAGCGCGAGGAGCGGCGCCGGCGCAGCGACGACGTGCGCCTGCAGCTCGCGCTCTCACAGAGCCAGACCGACTTCCAGTACGTGGTAACATAGGCTCCATAGCTGCAGCTGGCGCTCTCACAGAGCCAGACCGACTTCCAGTACGTGGTAACATAGGCTCCATAGCTGCAGCTCGCGCTCTCACAGAGCCAGACCGACTTCCAGTACGTGGTAACATAGGCTCCATAGCTGCAGCTCGCGCTCTCACAGAGCCAGACCGACTTCCAGTACGTGGTGACATAGGCTCCATAGCTGCAGCTCGCGCTCTCACAGAGCCAGACCGACTTCCAGTACGTGGTAACATAGGCTCCATAGCTGCAGCTGGCGATGTCGCGCGAGGAGGCGGAGCGCGAGGAGCGGCGCCGGCGCAGCGACGACGTGCGCCTGCAGCTCGCGCTCTCACAGAGCCAGACCGACTTCCAGTACGTGGTAACATAGGCTCCATAGCTGCAGCTCGCGCTCTCACAGAGCCAGACCGACTTCCAGTACGTGGTAACATAGGCTCCATAGCTGCAGCTCGCGCTCTCACAGAGCCAGACCGACTTCCAGTACGTGGTAACATAGGCTCCATAGCTGCAGCTCGCGCTCTCACAGAGCCAGACCGACTTCCAGTACGTGGTAACATAGGCTCCATAGCTGCAGCTCGCGCTCTCACAGAGCCAGACCGACTTCCAGTACGTGGTAACATAGGCTCCATAGCTGCAGCTCGCGCTCTCACAGAGCCAGACCGACTTCCAGTACGTGGTAACATAGGCTCCATAGCTGCAGCTCGCGCTCTCACAGAGCCAGACCGACTTCCAGTACGTGGTGACATAGGCTCCATAGCTGCAGCTCGCGCTCTCACAGAGCCAGACCGACTTCCAGTACGTGGTAACATAGGCTCCATAGCTGCAGCTCGCGCTCTCACAGAGCCAGACCGACTTCCAGTACGTGGTAACATAGGCTCCATAGCTGCAGCTCGCGCTCTCACAGAGCCAGACCGACTTCCAGTACGTGGTAACATAGGCTCCATAGCTGCAGCTCGCGCTCTCACAGAGCCAGACCGACTTCCAGTACGTGGTAACATAGGCTCCATAGCTGCAGCTCGCGCTCTCACAGAGCCAGACCGACTTCCAGTACGTGGTAACATAGGCTCCATAGCTGCAGCTCGCGCTCTCACAGAGCCAGACCGACTTCCAGTACGTGGTAACATAGGCTCCATAGCTGCAGCTCGCGCTCTCACAGAGCCAGACCGACTTCCAGTACGTGGTAACATAGGCTCCATAGCTGCAGCTGGCGATGTCGCGCGAGGAGGCGGAGCGCGAGGAGCGGCGCCGGCGCAGCGACGACGTGCGCCTGCAGCTCGCGCTCTCACAGAGCCAGACCGACTTCCAGTACGTGGTAACATAGGCTCCATAGCTGCAGCTGGCGATGTCGCGCGAGGAGGCGGAGCGCGAGGAGCGGCGCCGGCGCAGCGACGACGTGCGCCTGCAGCTCGCGCTCTCACAGAGCCAGACCGACTTCCAGTACGTGGTAACATAGGCTCCATAGCTGCAGCTCGCGCTCTCACAGAGCCAGACCGACTTCCAGTACGTGGTAACATAGGCTCCATAGCTGCAGCTGGCGATGTCGCGCGAGGAGGCGGAGCGCGAGGAGCGGCGCCGGCGCAGCGACGACGTGCGCCTGCAGCTCGCGCTCTCACAGAGCCAGACCGACTTCCAGTACGTGGTAACATAGGCTCCATAGCTGCAGCTCGCGCTCTCACAGAGCCAGACCGACTTCCAGTACGTGGTAACATAGGCTCCATAGCTGCAGCTGGCGATGTCGCGCGAGGAGGCGGAGCGCGAGGAGCGGCGCCGGCGCAGCGACGACGTGCGCCTGCAGCTCGCGCTCTCACAGAGCCAGACCGACTTCCAGTACGTGGTAACATAGGCTCCATAGCTGCAGCTGGCGATGTCGCGCGAGGAGGCGGAGCGCGAGGAGCGGCGCCGGCGCAGCGACGACGTGCGCCTGCAGCTCGCGCTCTCACAGAGCCAGACCGACTTCCAGTACGTGGTAACATAGGCTCCATAGCTGCAGCTCGCGCTCTCACAGAGCCAGACCGACTTCCAGTACGTGGTAACATAGGCTCCATAGCTGCAGCTCGCGCTCTCACAGAGCCAGACCGACTTCCAGTACGTGGTAACATAGGCTCCATAGCTGCAGCTGGCGATGTCGCGCGAGGAGGCGGAGCGCGAGGAGCGGCGCCGGCGCAGCGACGACGTGCGCCTGCAGCTCGCGCTCTCACAGAGCCAGACCGACTTCCAGTACGTGGTAACATAGGCTCCATAGCTGCAGCTGGCGATGTCGCGCGAGGAGGCGGAGCGCGAGGAGCTGCGCCGGCGCAGCGACGACGTGCGCCTGCAGCTCGCGCTCTCACAGAGCCAGACCGACTTCCAGTACGTGGTAACATAGGCTCCATAGCTGCAGCTCGCGCTCTCACAGAGCCAGACCGACTTCCAGTACGTGGTAACATAGGCTCCATAGCTGCAGCTGGCGATGTCGCGCGAGGAGCGGCGCCGGCGCAGCGACGACGTGCGCCTGCAGCTCGCGCTCTCACAGAGCCAGACCGACTTCCAGTACGTGGTAACATAGGCTCCATAGCTGCAGCTGGCGATGTCGCGCGAGGAGGCGGAGCGCGAGGAGCGGCGCCGGCGCAGCGACGACGTGCGCCTGCAGCTCGCGCTCTCACAGAGCCAGACCGACTTCCAGTACGTGGTAACATAGGCTCCATAGCTGCAGCTCGCGCTCTCACAGAGCCAGACCGACTTCCAGTACGTGGTAACATAAGCTCCATAGCTGCAGCTGGCGATGTCGCGCGAGGAGGCGGAGCGCGAGGAGCGGCGCCGGCGCAGCGACGACGTGCGCCTGCAGCTCGCGCTCTCACAGAGCCAGACCGACTTCCAGTACGTGGTAACATAGGCTCCATAGCTGCAGCTGGCGATGTCGCGCGAGGAGGCGGAGCGCGAGGAGCGGCGCCGGCGCAGCGACGACGTGCGCCTGCAGCTCGCGCTCTCACAGAGCCAGACCGACTTCCAGTACGTGGTAACATAGGCTCCATAGCTGCAGCTGGCGATGTCGCGCGAGGAGGCGGAGCGCGAGGAGCGGCGCCGGCGCAGCGACGACGTGCGCCTGCAGCTCGCGCTCTCACAGAGCCAGACCGACTTCCAGTACGTGGTAACATAGGCTCCATAGCTGCAGCTCGCGCTCTCACAGAGCCAGACCGACTTCCAGTACGTGGTAACATAGGCTCCATAGCTGCAGCTGGCGATGTCGCGCGAGGAGGCGGAGCGCGAGGAGCGGCGCCGGCGCAGCGACGACGTGCGCCTGCAGCTCGCGCTCTCACAGAGCCAGACCGACTTCCAGTACGTGGTAACATAGGCTCCATAGCTGCAGCTCGCGCTCTCACAGAGCCAGACCGACTTCCAGTACGTGGTAACATAGGCTCCATAGCTGCAGCTCGCGCTCTCACAGAGCCAGACCGACTTCCAGTACGTGGTAACATAGGCTCCATAGCTGCAGCTCGCGCTCTCACAGAGCCAGACCGACTTCCAGTACGTGGTAACATAGGCTCCATAGCTGCAGCTCGCGCTCTCACAGAGCCAGACCGACTTCCAGTACGTGGTAACATAGGCTCCATAGCTGCAGCTGGCGCTCTCACAGAGCCAGACCGACTTCCAGTACGTGGTAACATAGGCTCCATAGCTGCAGCTCGCGCTCTCACAGAGCCAGACCGACTTCCAGTACGTGGTAACATAGGCTCCATAGCTGCAGCTGGCGCTCTCACAGAGCCAGACCGACTTCCAGTACGTGGTAACATAGGCTCCATAGCTGCAGCTCGCGCTCTCACAGAGCCAGACCGACTTCCAGTACGTGGTAACATAGGCTCCATAGCTGCAGCTGGCGCTCTCACAGAGCCAGACCGACTTCCAGTACGTGGTAACATAGGCTCCATAGCTGCAGCTGGCGCTCTCACAGAGCCAGACCGACTTCCAGTACGTATAGTATAACTGCCTGCTAAGCGGTTTCACCCGCTGCTTACCATTTTCCAGCAGGGAAAAAGCCCTTTTTCCCGGAATAAATTATACATAAATACCCTTCTCATGAATCTCTCCATCTACTTAAGAAATCGCATCAAAATCCGTTGCGTACTTTTAAAGATCTAAGTATACATAGGGACAAAAGCGACTTTATTTAATACTGTTTAGTAATTAGCTACATTCACACCATGCCATGTCTTGCTCCTGCCGTTGTCGCGAATATTGTCCAATATACTTCCGCGGAGTGAGTGTTCGCACACTGCCGTTATACTGTTCTCGCAGCAATACGTACCACTCGCGCTCATGCTGCCGTTCCTTTGACTCGCTCACGAATAATCCAATACTAGCGGGAGCACGGGAAGTGGCAGTGCGAGTAACCTGGTTACATGCTCGCGCTGCCCACTTCCCTTACTATTTCCCTGCCCATAGCAAGGAGTGTGAACGCGACATAACACTTTCACTACCTCTTTGCAAATCCTCACTCGCTCGCTGCGCTCACGTTAAGGTTTCATTTAAGTGCACGATTTTATATCAAGCTCACTTCGCTTGCATAATATTGTAATTTTTCTAGTGCACGTTTTAATTTAGAGCTCACTTCGCTCGCACTATTTCGTCATTCTAGTGCCCATTTTAATATATCGCTCGGTCTGCTCGCGTTTTCTTTTTATTCATTTACGCGTTAAGGCCGCTTCCGCTTATACGCTATTTGATATACATCATAGGAAAAAAAATGTGTAAAAATAATAACCCTGCATAGTTTCGTACCAATTGTTAATAATTAAAGTCATAATTTCGTGTGGAACACCGAGTTGATGAACGACTCGATGAACCATATTGTCAGAGTTTTTCAAGCGCCTACTTATACTATGGCTTAACGTGCCTTCCGAAGCCGGGAACCATCTTTCTTACGGAAAAGCATCGTCAGGTGGTGAAGCCTGCAATGTCCTAACCAGACTGAAAAGTGATAATATCAACTTTGTAAGTGGCCCACCGGGAGTCGAATCCGGAACGCCGCAGGCTCAAGCACTACCACTGCGCCACAACGGCCGTAAGGAATAGAACCATTCACCTCCTTACTTAAACCATTTTCCTAACCCTTTCGATTTCATAACCTCCATAATTTCCTTCACTAATCCCTTGTTCCTTTCCCACGCAAGATGGGATCAGCTCACCCGCATACAATGTTGGCGAACCAACGTCAACTACATCCAGAACATTCCATGGAGCACCTTCGAGGAGAAAGAGACAGACGACGCCAAGATGCGCGCGGCCGCGAGAGGGAGGGAGATGGACGATGAGATAGATAGAAGTTGGGGTGAATCGTGCGTCGCGTGGCTGCCGTGCTCGTGCCTACGAATGTAATTCCGTTAGTGGCGGCCATTTGTAGATAGAATTGAGTTGCATTGTTTTATTGATATACAGGGTGTAAGGGATAGCCCTCCGAGTACTGATAGGGGTGCATTCAGATCATGAAACTAAACAATTTTCCATAAAAACTATTTCAGGAACGTCAAAAAAAATTCGAGCTGGATTGGGATTTTGTATGGGAGGTCGATTCATTTTTCGTTTCCTGACATCATGTTTTTAAAAAAAAGGTGTTCAGTTTCATGTTCTGCAAGCATCTTATAAGTATTCGGAGGGCTGTCCCTTACACCCTGTATAAGGTGAAATTTTACTAGTGACTGATATCGAAAACTCAGGACAGACCGGTGATAATGATAAGAAAGAACCTTCCCAAAGGAAGATAGGTCGAAATATAAAATTATATTTTTTAACTCCCATACAAAGTGTCAATTTGTATGGCAAGTGTATTTTTTTCATGTTTCGGCCTATGCTCCTTGGGCAAAGTTGTTCCTTATTACCAGCCCGTAATTCGTTTTGGCTATCGTTCACAATTAAAATTTCACCCAATATTTCGTCCTATAATAACTAAGGTACAATTTTTATGTATTACTTTAATATTAAGTATAATTTTAGTAGTAAGTATTACTTTAGAACACTCAATAATTCTGTGAAATGTCCCTAAAATTGTGTAAACTGTCTAATCTTACCTTTATTTTGTACACTACTTTCTTATTCTATTTGATTTCTCTTCCACCCAAAGGTTGTTTGGTAGATATCGCTATCAGCGATAAGGCAGCCTTAAGCATTTTTAAGTTTATATTTTCATGTTATAGGTATAAGTGTTTTGAATGTGCAGTAAAGTGTTTTTAAATACCAAATTTTCAAAACAATTCATACAATTTTTGAAAACCTGCAAACTTTTCAAGCGCGGGCAGGATTTGAAGTATTTGAACCTGCGACTTTCGCCATTACTAGTGGCGACGCCTCGTCCATCTGGGCTACCGCAAGTACCGAAAGTCGCAGGTTCAAAACCAGCCCGCGCTTGAAAATTTTGCACGTTAAAAAGTGTTTTAACTTACTTTTACTAACCAAAATGTGGAAAATTAATCAAAAACCACAACAATAAAATTTCCCTTCGATAGTCTCAATTGTTTTTTTACTTTTCACATAATTACAAGACAGTGTCATCAAAAAAAGGAGTTTTTAACAGTATATAAGGTGTAAAAAAATTAGCTAAGAATATTTTAAGGGGTGAACCAGTACGTGAAACTGAACAACTTTCCCCAAGGAACATAGGTCGAAATATGAAAAAATAATTTGACCCTCCCATACTTAGTGTGTTACCCGGCCGGGATAATTTGTATGGGAGGGCCAATTTTTTTTTCATATTTCGACCTATGTTCCTTGGGGAAAGTTGTTCAGTTTCACGTACTGGTTCACCCCTTAAAATATTCTCAGCTATTTTTTTTACACCATGTATAAATATTGTTTACAGGGACCCGGCAAAGAAGCCTGAACAACAGTCGCACTTGCTGGACCTACTGGACGTGAACCTGAGCTCGCCCACTCCCACGCACTCCGCGCCCACCGCTGGCCTCAACGACGTGTGGAGCATGACCAACCCTAAGCAGGTTCGTTTTGCACTGTTACTCATGGAGATCCGGCCATCCTAATAAGTCATATTTGACAGATGTCAATTCCATTATTTATGCCGTGTGATGCCGGCTTAGAATAGCATTACCCCATTTCTTTCCTGTGGGTGTCGTATAAGGTGACGAAGGGACTCGAGGGTGTGTATTGCAGTTTTAGGCGATGGGCTGACAACCAGTCACTATGGCAATACACAATTTTTCGAAGGACCCTCAAATGTTTGTCAGACGTGGCATAAATGACCGTTTTTAGAGGCCGTTTACGCTCTGCCTGCCCCGCAAAGGATAAAGGCGTGATATATGTATGTATGTACAATTCCCTGTTTAAAGAGTAGTCGACAAAGGAAAATGGACTCTCTGCCTCTATTTGCCTCAATTTGACTGTGGTATGTCTTATTGGGAATGGGGATGGCTTTACGAGCTAGTTATTACGACATAGTTTTATGAGCGATTTTATATGAATAGCTGAGAATGTTCTGGTGAAAGTGTCTGTGCGTATAAAGAACCGGCGTGAGATTTAGGGACGTCTCTGTACCTTAGTATCAGAAATGTTATAGGAACCTATAAAAAAATATTACTTTACTTTTTGCCCCCGCCTATTCTCTTTGCGAACAGACAATTTAGACCAAGGAATGATTTTCGAGTGATGCCGGCTTAGAATATCACCCCATTTCTTGCCTCTGGGAGTCGTAAGAAGCGTCTGAGGGACTCGAGGGTGTGTATTGCAATTTTAGGCGATGGGCTGACAACCTGTCACTATGGCAATACACTATTTTCCGGATGACCCTCAAATGTTTGTCACACGTGGCGTAAATGTCCGTTCTATGCGGCCGTTTACGCTTTGCCTACCCCGCAAGGGATTATAGGCGTAATATGTGTGTATGATTTTCGTAATGGATTAAAAGCATGGGTTTGTATCTGGCTTTAGTCATGAGCTGCTGGCACTATAACAGCCATAACAGTCCACTGCTGGACATGGGCCTCCCCCTATTTGGGGGTATTGCCATACTCACCAGGCTTTACAAGCGGGTTGGTGAGTGCAGTACAAGATATTGCTTTTGGGGCTGCTGCCCATTCCCTGGATGAATTTATCCCTCAGTCGCTTTTTTCGACTTACACAGGTAGTATTAGGGTGATGCTTTTCTAAGCCGGCATCACGCGGCATGAGCTGACGACACTGTAGTTTAAAAATAACATCCATGTGTGATAAAATATGTGTGATTATTTCTTCTTTCTTTCTTTTCGTGTGGGACACCGAGTCAACCAACGACCCGATGAACCCTGGTGTTTTTCAACTGCCTACTACCACTAGTAGTATTTTGTATTTTATCATACATACATACATATATCACGCTTATAATCCCTTGCGAGGTAGGCAGAGCATAAACGACTGCAAAACGGTTATTTATGCCACGGCTGACAAACATTTGAGGGTCATTCGGAAAATTGTGTATCGCCATAGTGACAAGTTGCCAGCATATCCCCTAAAATTGCAATACACACCCTCGAATCCCTTATTGTATTTTAACAAATTATTATTTATAATGTCTAAATAAATACATAATTTCTGTATCACGCTTCAGTCGGACAGTATATTTACTGACTCTTTTCCAACGGTAAGATTGTGAAAGGAAAAAGTAGTTCGCTAGCTGCGCTAAATGAAATTTTGTTTACCTAACTTACTTATCAATCACTGATTGATTAAATGGAAAAATATACTAATTTGATATGACAAAAAATCTTTCAAAACCAAATCTATTTTTTAGAACAGAATTCTAAAAGTAGTAGTTACGCCAAAGCTGTAACATTCTTGTAAAGAATCATATAGGGTGTGAGGGACGGTGTACTGAAATCTTTCCCGGCATGGTCAGACCATGAAAAACAACTTATACTATGGAGCCTATGACAACGAAATAAAAATTGAGGTTCCATACCATAGCGACTTAGCTGATCGGGAATTTTGTATGGGAGGTAGAATATTATTTCGCATTTACCAACATAGCCTCCGTAGAAAAAGTTGTTCAGTTTCACGGTCTGATCATGCCTGCAAAGTTTTCGGTACACCCCGTTTATGGTGAAATTTGACTAGTCACTCATCATTTAAATTCTTATTTGCGAAGTCATTTCTATTATAAATGACATAAATAAATATATAATAATAAAGCACGAAACTGGACAACTTTTCCTAGGAACATGTCAAAAATACGCTCCTGATAATTTAGCTCCTAGTGTCGTATTATTGACGACCTGTTTCTTGGGAAATCCTGTTCAGTGGTAGAGTATTTTATTTCTTTTACATCTGAGTTTTAAGTGTTAATAATTTGTACATTACGCTCTACAGTCGGACAGTATTTTCTCGGACTCAATTCGAATGGTAAGATTGTGAACGTTGATAGTAGCACAAATTAAATTTTATGAAAAAAAGGTATTGCTCAAAACATTCCATAAGAATTCTTAATACCATGCGTATCTGTCAAAAATGGAGCGTGCCATGCTCGGTATAAAAGTTTAAGACCGTATACAAAATACTGAAATCCGACGCCGATCAAATGTGTAGGATTTATGTAAAAGAATAACTAAGCTCAAGTGGGTGTTGGCAGGACACTTGGTAAGGCGGGAAGATGTAAGGTGGACCAAAGCAGAGACAGAGCGGCGGCCGAGGGACAGAAAGCGACCAGTAGGCAGACCATCGGCCCGATGGTCAGATTATACGGGGTGTAAGGGACAGTCCTCTGAATACTGATAGGGTGCAAGCAGACCATGATACTGAACAACTTTCTCCTAGTAACATAAGGAAACGACAAAAAATATTCGGCCTCCAATACAAAATCAGCTAACTGCATTTGCTATAAGAAGTCCAAATTTTTTGACGTTTCCTAAAATATTTTCATGGAATGGTATTCAGTTTCATGGTCCGAATGCACCTTTACCTATCAATATTTGAAGGGCTGTCCCTTACACGCTGTATAATATCGGCTATAGGGAAAGGTTGGATGCGTGTGGCACAAGACCGAAAAGAATGGCGCAATGAAGAAGAGGCCTGTGTCCAGCAGTGGGCTTAAATAGGCTTATTAGATAGATCTGTCAGAAAAAGTTTATTTGTAATGAGACCTGTTTCTAAAGGCAATAATTGATTATTATAATTCCTATGACATGCTATTCAGCCGGACAGTATATTTACTGACTCCGTTCCAATGGTAAGATTATTTTGTGTTGTGAGTGTTGGGACAGTTTGAAGTAGTTTTGCTAGCTGCACTGAGTGATATTCCTATACCAACACTAAGCCAACATCGCAATAGAAAGACCCTTGATAAAAATACTTTACAATTGAAAAGAATTATCTACTCTATTGAATGCGAAAACTGCGTCTATCAATAGGTTATCTTAATTTCAATCGCAACATGCTGCCATCTACTGGCAGAATATGTCTTATACTCGTACTGCATCTTCCGGATGACTAGCAAACTTAGCCGGTTATTGAATTCTGATACCCGTGTGCGTAAGCTCATGGCTTACCGGCCGATTTTAGTAGACACCCACCAGTAAATGAGATGACGTAAAGTTTATTCGAACAAGCACTTAGTAGAACTTGATTTAAATAGGTCATTGAACTACTGAACCTTGTATCAACCGTAAGGGTTTACAAGACTATTTACCTTATTATTCATGTTTTATCTGACTTACTCTTCGCTAAAAATATGCTAGGAACGCTATAAAAGCAAAACCCGCTGTCAATTTCAAACAGTTCCCATACAGACGTCAACCATGTCTGACATTGCGATCGTCTTCTTGCTTTTCGGTATTACAAGCGCGGCGGTCTCCGATTGGTCGTACACTAGAATAGCCACGACCAATGAGGGACGCGAATGCATCAATGAGTGCAAAAACAACAGATGTGTCGTGGATTGGAAAATGAATTACAAAGAGTGTAAAGAGTCGGATGTTCCAGCGCCGAAATATAGGACCGCCGAAGTTATACAAAAGAAATACGAATACTGCCTGAGTAACTGCGGATTCTTTGGATACGAATACGAATGGTGCGTGACAACCAATGACAGAGGATGGGACTATTGCAACTCCGGGACGGAACACCGTTCGATTTACAAGGCTCCGTGTAAAGAGACCTGTGATACGCATTTTGGGAACTACTATTGGTGCTACGTAGCGAAAGGATCGTGGCAATACTGCGCTGTGCCTAGGGAAGAAATTGTAAAGAAGGAAATTGTACAAAAAGAAATTCTACAGAAGGAAATTGTACAAAAGGAAACTGTACAGAAGGAAATTGTACAAAAGTACACTGTACAGAAGGAAATTGTACAAAAGGACACTGAACAGAAAGAAAAAGATCAAAAAGAAATTGGGCAGAAAGATTCACAAGTTACAAATGGTATTTAGTATAGTTGTCACATATTTAAAGTTTTATTAAGTTAGTAGTAATTGAAACACAATAATGAATAAACGAGATACATCAATCTTGTTGTGTATAATTTATTTTTTCTGTCACTCATTAGCACATATTTTTATAACAGTTTATTTTAATAAAAAGCAAACGGAACACGTGATTTATGTTTAATCTATCATAAAAATAAATTACACGATAATTGTACAATTTATAAACGAGAGAAGCTAAACAGGTAAATCGAGACATTAAATCTCCTATATATGAAAACCGGTTAAACAACTTTGTTTGTTTTGTTTATGGTCAAGTATGTAATGTACCATAAGACCATTACACTTGATAAGTGCCCGGTCATTCTTAATAAAAACTTTATGGAACAAAAAATGTTTGATTCTTTGAGGTGGTTCGAGAGCCCAGTGGTGCCCCCAAACAGGAAAAAGTTCCTGGCTGGACCCCCTAGTCATTTGGAAACCAAATGATCAATTCGCGGCAATAAATACCTACAAAGGTTATTTAGAATCAATAAGACCTTGTTAAAACTAACCTACTGTTAGCATTTTTGGAATACATAACCAAATCGCACAGTTTTACCAAGGTTATATTGATTCTAAATAATCTTTGTAGTTATTTATTGCCGCAAATTTATACTTTGGTTTCCAGATAACTAGCGTGTCCAGTCAGGGATTTTTTCCTGTTTGGGACCGCCTCTGGGCTTTCGAACCACCTTATGGGGATAAATCGAAGAACATAGCCAAAAACCTCAATCACTTTTTTCTGTCGTCACAACAGTCTCTGAACTGTCTTCCCTCGGCAACGCACAGTGCTGCCACGACCCTTGATCAATATAACACCAGTAGTAATTATTTAAATATTTATCGCACTTTTCTTTACACGCATTCTTGTACACGGAGCGGTGTTCCTTGGACGAGTTGCAATAATCCCAGGCCTTATTATTATCGACCATACACCACTCGTATTCGAAGCCGAAAAATCCGCAGTTGCTCAAACAGTATTCGTTTTTCTTTTGCTTCAACTCAGCCGTTCGATATCTCGGTGCTGGAATGTCAGTTGCATTACACTGTCGGTAATTCCCTTGGAAGTCGACAACGCATCTCTCGTTCTTACAATTGGTGATACATGGGCGACCGTCTAATGCGAACACTTCTTTAGTGTAAGACCAGTCGGACACGGCCGCAGAAAAACCGAACAAAAACAGCAAAAGCCAGTGAGACATGTTTGAAGACGTGATGGAAACTGTTCAGTTTGAGCTTTTGATGCTCGTTTTTATACTTAATACCTACCTAGCTGTATGATATAGGGTTAGGTTTTGACTTTGGGTTCAGCAGATGATCGATCGACGACAGTGTTCGTTGAGGATACATTGAGTAGATTTAGTCATATGAGCAACCAGTAAAACCGGTCACAGGCACTAATGTTATAAGTAGAACGGAATGATGACTCGTTTTGTATTTATGTAACAAAAAAAAATATTAATGGAAAACGGTGAACTAAATAGGAATTTTTAAATGATCCAGGCGTATTTGAGTAATCGGTGAACAAGCACAGAAATTAAAGTTTCTAACGAAATACAACACACATATCACGCCTTTATCCCTTGCGGCGTAGGCAGAGCGTTTTTACAGTCGAAAAATACGGTCGCTATCGCCACGTCTAACAAATATTTGAGGGTCGTCTCAGAACAGCGTGTAGCACTATAGTGATAGGTTCTCAACCTTTCGCCTAAATTTGTTATACACATGAAACCCTCGAGTGACTTAGTCGCCTCTTACGACACCCGCGGGAAAGAAATTAGGTAATGCTATTATACGCCGGCATCACAAGACCTTTTTTTTTCAAGACGGCTAACCGAATGTAACCTCTGTCTAACTACCCCTTCTGGAAAGAGGCGTGATTTTATACATGCTGTAATAAAAATAAATGTAAGAAGGATGTCTTCGAGATGTACCTGTGTAAATGCAAACCCAGTTCAACCGGTTACAAGACGCTTGAAGAAAACAAAAAACAACCGCAAACATCTTGTCCATTGCAGTTTATTCTTATGGTACTAGTTCCCAAGTTTATCCACCTGCAATGTTTCTGACAACAAGTTTATATAGGGTGAAAATAAACTAGTGAGTGATAGCGAAATCTCAAGACAGTCTGGTGATAAGGAACAACTTTCCCCAAGGAACATATATGATAAAAATATTTTGAGTTTCTATAGTACCTCCAAATATCTTTTCGTATTTCGGCTTATGTTCCTTGGAGTAAGTTGCTCCTTATCACCAGCCCGTCTTGAGTTTTCGCTATCGGTCATTAGTAAAATTTCACCCTATATACATACCACCTTTGTGTTGTAAATATTGCATAAATTGACAACTTGCCATGGTATAAATAGGTTTTTTCTTGCAAGAAAGTATGTCATAAATCATAATATAGCTTGGCTTTATCATCTTCGAAACTTTGTTTGAGTGTGTTGGAATTTTCCTTATACCCAGCCAAACCCGTCTGTACAGGATAAATACATAAAGAATTCAATATTAAAATTAACTTACATAGATACCTGTTCTGTTTTGAGGAAAAAGAATAATTTCGAAACTCGTTTTGTCCGTTGGTATTTTATTGAAGTATAGTGATTGATTCGGTGGACGGCCGATGTGGCGCAGTGGTGGTGCGACTGCCTGCGACGCAAAGGTTTCGGGTTCGATTCTCGATGGGGCACTCACAAAGTTGATTTTTATTACTTGAATTTGTTCCCAGTCTGGTTAGGACATTGCAGGCTTGTTAAGCCGTCGATCCCGGTTGCTCTCTCTAAGTTAAGAGGCGGTGGTCGTTACACAACCATTTCAGAGGCATACTACTAGTTCTAGATGGTTGAAAAACCAGGGTTCATAGGGTGGGAGGGTTGCACGACTCGGTGTTCCACACGGAAAAAATAAGAAGAAGGTGATTGATTGAATAAAACAACATTTATTATACAAACATTCTATTGAGTATCATTGTGCAGGTAGATAGATTTAAATTGGCTTCTCTTTCTATCACTATTTACCCTAATACTAAAACTATTAGCCCTTCACTGAATTTAAACCTCAAATCGAACAAATACATTGATTATAATAAAAATTTTAAACGCGTATCGTCCATTAAGATCGTCGTATCTTCTATACATTGTATGGTACAATATTGAAACTCTTACACGAACGGATAACCTTTTAGTAACAAAGAAACACCATTTGATTCCACTAACGAACAATTTTGAGTCTTGTATACCAAATTTAAAAACAATTCCCGTGTTAGGTACACAATTTATGAAAGCTTGCAAAATTTTCAAGCGCGGGCAGGTAGCCCAGATGAATGAGGCGTCGTCACTAGTGATGACGAAAGTCGCAGGTTCAAATGCTGCCCGCGCTTGAAAATTTTGCAAGTTTAAAAAATAGTCTTCTCCTCTCAGTCGTCATCGAGCGTCAGCTGCCATCTTCTGCCAGGGCTCTCTCGAGGCGGTGCACAGATTTGCCACGAACCGCCTGACGTATAACACCAGTAGTATTTCTCTTTATGCTTTGCACACGGGCCCTTGCATTTACGCTTGTACACAGAAACGTGTTCCACACCGCTGTTGCAATAATCCCATTTCTTGTTGTTTGTAGTAATACACCACTCGTATTCTTCCCCGAAGTGACCGCAGTTGCTCAGGCAATACTTGATTTGACTGTTGTCAACGTGCTGCGTCGTGTGAAATCGCGGCGCGACGTTTTTGACGTCCTTCGTGCACTTTTTGCGGTTGTTGAACCAGTCGACGTAACAGCTGTTGTCTTTGTCCAGGCAATCTGACATGCAGGGTCGTCCATCGTCTGTTGTGGCTTCGATAGTGTAGGCCCATTGAGCGTATGAGCTGCCGAGTAAAACGAACATCGGCAATGCGGCCCACACGTTTGCCATCTTGTTGAATACTGACGGGGTTACAGTTTTATTCCGACTTTTATGCTTGATTTGACTTTTCGAAACAATTTTATGTAGATGACTTTTTATATTCTATCTTACTTAGATACGACATTAGATACTTTACTGGTAAATCAATTTTATTGTGTATTTGTGCGTAAATAGGCAGTAATACTAAATGAAAAATGTTCAGGTTTTAAAATGTGGCAACCACTAACGTGCAACAGCTTTATCGCGTAACACGGACGAGATCATTTGCATGTCTAAAAACTAAAAAAATAGGAGGTTAAATAAATCACAAAAAAACATTCGTAGCATTATTTAAATTTAATATGCGATGTTCTAAACGAAAGTAAAATCACTCTATTGCACTTGACATGAGGCACATATCCTTTTAGTTATTTCATTCGCCTATTTAAACCCCCTTGCACTGCGTGAACTCTATTATAAGGTCTTACATGGAATAAAATGTAATCTTAAAAGTGGTTGCACATTATTGACCTTACAGTATCAAGTTTAAGGCCTAAAATGGCTATTACACTAGTCTGAATACCGTACTACATTGCTGGTTATCCTAAGTTTATTGTAATCATACCCATTTCATAACCTGCAATGTATGCTGAACCGTGCGCGGTATTCGGACTAGTATATTAGCCGTTTAAGGTGATCGTCCCCACACCAGCCTTCTCGACCGGTTTCTCCTGTTATAAGCTCTTTACATACTACGCGCCGCTTCTGTATAGCTCTTGCTACGAAGCCGTAAAGATGTATTAAGTTTCTTAAAAAGCAACATGTATATTTCGGCTATCACAATTCTAATGTTAATAAGCGGTATATTCGCGCAAATATCTTTCGAGTACACAAAACAAGCAAACACGACCGATGGCTCGCCTTGTTTCGCTGATTGCATCAAAGGTAGATGTCTCATCGACTGGGATGGCAACACCAGAGAATGCTGGACGAACAAGCAACCGGCGCCAAAATTCCACACAGCCCAAAACAAGGACAAAACCTCACAGTACTGCTTGAGCAATTGCCACTATTTCGGTTGGAGATACCAGTGGTGTGTTACAACGAAAACGAAACGTTGGGACTATTGCAACCTAGGAAGGAATAATGTGTCTGTGTGGGGTGTACAGTGTACTGGGGAGTGTAAGAAGGGGTCTACGGATTACTACTGGTGCGAAGTGGAGGATCTAAAGGACTGGCAATATTGTGCTCTGCCGATGGTTGAAGTGGAAAGTGATGATGGGAAGGCGAAAACTGTAGCAGAAGTTGCCACTTGATTCCATCAATTAAAATCTCTTTGAGAAAATTTATTTGACTTACAGTGGACCTCAGTGATACTTTAGAAAGAATTAGCCACCTTATACATGTCATAAACTAAGTTTGTATTTGTAAGAGGAAAAAGGAAGATGATAAGGAAAATATACAAGAAATATTTTGCAAAATTAGACTTGGTGTTTATTTTTACTCTACGTATCCTCAACCATCGCTATATAGAGCTATGATTAACTTTTTAGCAATGTGTGCGAATCAATAAACTCATAATTACTGCGAATAAACAATAAATAATATCTTTGATGGTTTCATTCATTATTTTGTTGCACAGGCTAATCACAGATTAACTAAATGTACCTCTAGAGCTAAGGCTATTTCTTACCTGTCATTTTCCCGAAACAGAAAATCTACAGCTTTCATTTGTGTGCCAAATTCCTGCAATAATAGAAAATAGATCATGCTCATTACCTAAGTAAAACTGTAACAGATAACAATATTCATCATTCACAAAAAAATATAAAAATAAGTCCCAAAATGTGCCTCGCTAGGTAATATTATTAAGCACAGTTATCTAGTTGACCCTCAAGCTTTTGTCAGACGTGGTGTTAATATCCGTTTTACGGCCGTTAACACTCTGCCTACCCCGTAAGGGATATAGGCGTGATTTATGTATGTATGTATGTATAATTGTGTTGCGACACCCAATGATAGTTTGAATCTATACATTTGTAAAATTGTTCCCAGTTTGGTTAGGATTTAAGCAAAACAAAAACTACACATTAACTTCTAGAACAAGCGCTCATACATACATGCCTAGCTACAATAGTCCACTGCTGGACATGCGCCTCCCCCTATAGGGGGGTGTTGCCATACTCACCACGCTTGGCAGGCGATCAAGTCTTGTGAAAAAAGATAACTTGTGTACTGATGAACGGAGGATGAACGCCTAATCCGTCTGTCTAATAAAGTCGGCTGGAAGAAATTTCTTAGTAGAAATAAGTTGTCCTGTTGTGTCGCAATTCTTTGTATGTGTTTCTCTTGTAATGTTTTTGTGTACAATAAACGGTAAATAAATAAATGAAGAAGTAATCGAAGTTGTATCGCTAGAAGAAGGCTAGATGTATTAAATAGGTCACAGCTCGAATAACAACTGCATGACATTTGCTCATAAAATGTTTTTCATACTTTCAGGAGACATCTTCAGACGCTTGGTCAGCAGTAGGCAGCCCTGCTCGCGATCCGTGGGCTCCAGCGCAGCCCCCTCCCCCCGCTGATCCCTGGGCCCCCGCACAGGTATAGAGACCCATGTTGTTTCAATTGTTGATCCATATTTGGGATAAGATGCGTGTTCGTTTCATTAAGGCGGGTGTAGCCGTGAACTACCTGGACAGTGGCGCGATATCACAAAAAAGGAATGTCTTTTTATACAAATAATCTATCAGAATGTCCGTTGCCCAAGTTTTTAGTAGTATCCTTATGTAAAATTAGAACCTGCATTAGTGCCGTGTAATGCCGGCCTGTGCCGTGTAATGCCGGCCTAGAATAGCATCACCCCATTTCTTTCCCGTGGGAGTCGTAAGAGGCGACTAAGGGACTTGAGGGTGTGTATTGCAATTTTAGGCGATGGGCTGACAACCCGTCACTATGGCAATATACAATTTTCCAAATGACCCTCAAATATATGTCAGACGTGCCGTAAAGGTACGTTTTTGCGGCCGTTTACGCTCTGCCTACCCCGCAAGGCATAATAGGCGTGATATGTGTATGTATGTAGAACCTGCATTCTCAATTAAATATTCGCTGCAATTAAAGTTATGGCAAAAAGTGCCTGAAAACGGCGACTTTTCGTATTATTTTCCATACCTTTAATTACAGCGACTATTCATTGAGTTTGCAGGTTTTAATTTTACTTAAGGATAAAACTAAAAACTTAGGCAACGGATATTCTGATAGATTGTTTGTATAAAGAGTTATTTTTTGTGAAGTGGCGCCACTGTCGAAGTCGTTCCCGAGTACACTCGCCTTAAGTTTCAAACACAAATCTATAAATTTGTATCTGATTTTCCCCCAGAGCAAATCTCCGACGTCGATGTTATCGTCACCGTCATCTTCGGAACTGGAGCAGTTCGACGCGCTGTCCAAGCGCACCGCCAACATCAACAACGGCAACGGCGACCTGGCGGGGGATCCCTTTGACCTGTCCGCGCTCAGTAAGTCATACAATACACATTTAGCCACGCGCTGTCCGCGCTCAGTAAGTCATACAATACACATTTAGCCACGCGCTGTCCGCGCTCAGTAAGTCATACAATACACATTTAGCCACGCGCTGTCCGCGCTCAGTAAGTCATACAATACACATTTAGCCACGCGCTGTCCGCGCTCAGTAAGTCATACAATACACATTTAGCCACGCGCTGTCCGCGCTCAGTAAGTCATACAATACACATTTAGCCACGCGCTGTCCGCGCTCAGTAAGTCATACAATACACATTTAGCCACGCGCTGTCCGCGCTCAGTAAGTCATACAATACACATTTAGCCACGCGCTGTCCGCGCTCAGTAAGTCATACAATACACATTTAGCCACGCGCTGTCCGCGCTCAGTAAGTCATACAATACACATTTAGCCACGCGCTGTCCGCGCTCAGTAAGTCATACAATACACATTTAGCCACGCGCTGTCCGCGCTCAGTAAGTCATACAATACACATTTAGCCACGCGCTGTCCGCGCTCAGTAAGTCATACAATACACATTTAGCCACGCGCTGTCCGCGCTCAGTAAGTCATACAATACACATTTAGCCACGCGCTGTCCGCGCTCAGTAAGTCATACAATACACATTTAGCCACGCGCTGTCCGCGCTCAGTAAGTCATACAATACACATTTAGCCACGCGCTGTCCGCGCTCAGTAAGTCATACAATACACATTTAGCCACGCGCTGTCCGCGCTCAGTAAGTCATACAATACACATTTAGCCACGCGCTGTCCGCGCTCAGTAAGTCATACAATACACATTTGGCCGCGTGATTCCGGCTTAGTATAGCATCACCACATTCATTTCCTACGGGTGTCGTAAGAGGCGATTTAAGGACTCGAGGGCTTCATGTGTATTAGAATTTTATGCGACAGGTTGACCACCTGTCACTATAGTGATACACGTCTTTTTTCAAATAGCCCTTAATTTTTTTTTAATCAAAAAATATAAGCACTTGTTTGCCATCTCACCTAATGTTAAGTGACGATGCAGACGATGTTAGAATATTAGTCGAACGGGGCTATAATGACCGTATTTTTACGGCCTTTATCGCTCTGTAAGGAAAAAAGCGTTATGTGTGTAGACATTTGGCACACAAGTGGATCTTTATCGAAGTAATTGAAAAATTGAATCAATGTGTGCAGTATAGCGCTCATTTCTCTCGCAATACTTTAATCCCCGATTTCGGCACCGACTGTCCTATTACGCGCTCGCTACGCTCCCGAAATGTTTGCCCTCTCCCGTTTCTTAAGCTAACAAATTTCTTTAGGAATAAGAGCAACAAATTTAAAAAGAAAATCTTTCTGATTTAAGAATAGCGAATTACGACCAGCAACTAATAATTTTCTACCAATTGTCTTCCAGCAGACGGTCTGACGCCCAACCCGATATCCCCACCATCCTCGAGCACGGTTGCCATCAAGAAGTCCCCCTCGGCCTTCCTCGGGGAGAACTCCTCGCTGGTGAATCTGGACCGGCTGCTGCAGCCCTCCACCGGGGAGCCTCCAGCGGCTGCTGCCAATCCATTCGCTGACACCAGGAGTTTGTTCCAGCCTCCGCCACCGGTGAGGCATTAGTTAGTCTGTGGTCTATCATCGAAATCTATCAATGTATTATAAAGATTAGTTAGTCTGTGGTCTATCATCGAAATCTATCAATGTATTTTATAAAGATTAGTTAGTCTGTGGTCTATCATCGAAATCTATCAATGTATTTTATAAAGATTGGTTAGTCTGTGGTCTATCATCGAAATCTATCAATGTATTATAAAGATTAGTTAGTCTGTGGTCTATCATCGAAATCTATCAAGCATATTGTGCGCACCCTATCAATGTATTATAAAGATTAGTTAGTCTGTGGTCTTTCATCGAAATCTATCAATGTATTATAAAGATCATCAGTTTTTGTCCCTATCTTATTTGTATCGAGATATTTCTCGCTTGTCACACTCGCGGAACTTTATTTGAAGATAATCATGTCAATGCGATAATTTCTCTTAACTTAGAATAGAGCTGTAAATTTCTGTCAAATAGGTTTAGAAAAGGTTAGGAGATAAACGCGACTAAAATTTTCTTGTAATTTGAGGCAAAATGCGCGTTATCTGTCAGAATAAAGCGACTATTAAAAATATGACAACTAAATGACTAGAAATGACAACCAAACCATAGACATTTTTGAACATCATGTGACTAACAATCTAATATCCTTTTCTTAACCTATTTGAAGGCGAGTGATAACGCTATTTTAAGTTAAGGGCGGGCCGTGAGAAAAATGGGTATTTTTGGATGCACGCAATTTTGTTAGTGAATACGATAAACACCTTATTTTTATGTATAATGATTTTTCATTATATTATCTAGATTTTTGTCGCAGGAAAACACGATTAAAGAAAGTTTGCTCGATAGATTTATTTTTCAAAGTTTAGTCTTTTTTTACACTTTTTTGCGTAGTGTATAGCAATCTTATGAACATAACACATTAGTTTTTGCTAATACAATACGTCTTGTACTTTACTAGATTCTTGTCGTTCAGTTTTTTGATAACTTGTTTATTTGGCGAGAAATTTCCAGAAGAGTGAAAAATCGACTATCTAAATATGGCGATTCCGCTCTGTTCACACACACAGGATTTGCCATTAGTGGGAAAGGGACGTTTAAAAGTTCGAGGCAGGCCCTTAAGAGAAATTATCGAAATGACACTAATATTTCTAACTCATACTCACTCATTTGCCTTCATATCACGTTCGTGCCGCTCGATGATATTATATTTCTCTGAGTAGTAAGATAGCGCTCGGCAATCTGACGTTAAAAAGGAATAACTGTTTCGGGTACCGTATCTCTTAAATGCTGATTGATCATTTTCCCCAGGCGCGCCTTACCATCAACGAGCTGAAGCAGCAACAGATGGGCCTGACCGGCGCCCCCTTCCCCGCGCCCGCCGCCCCCTCCCCCGCCTTCGCCGCCGCCCCCTACGCCGCGCCGCTAGCGCCCTTAGCGCCCCAACCGGTAACTATAGCTGATTTACTGCATTACAGCACCGATACCAAAATATAAGGCAAATATAATAGTGGAGCCAATATTGTACCTTGGTGTACAACTTTGAATTAAACCGCATAAATTACCCAAAATTATCGTTTTATACATATTATTTTGACTCTTCAAAAATTGATTGGATTTGTTTATAGGGTGAGAAACGGTTTGTTTATAGGGTGAAATTTTACTAGTACCCAATACCGAAAATTCAAAAAGGATTGGTGATAAGGAACAAATATTCCATAGGACCTTTCTTGAGTTCTTGCTATCGGTCACTAGTAAAATTTCATCCGACATTCTTCTTTTTGATCGCTCTGAATTCAGCAACAAGAGATTTTCCAAAAAATTGTGCCTGTCAAATACTTGCTCTAAATTCAATGTATCCTGCAGGTGTCGTCGGACCCGTGGGCGCCGGTGGGGGGGGTGGGCCCGGTGGCGGCGCCGCGCACCAGCTCCCCATGGTCCCCGCAGCAGTCGCGCCACACGCCCAACCCCTTCCTGTCCTAGCCGCTCAGGTGAATCGGTAAGAGCTGTATTCTATTCTTGCCCACATTTATAGTCCGGCCGACCGTTGGGAGACTCGGTGTCACGAAATAAATAGTCCGTCGTGAATAGTTTTCCTAATATTACAAATAACATCTCATCACATTATTCTTGTCCACATTAAATTTGTCGTAAAAGTTTTCTTTATATTACAAAATGGCGTGTCAAATTAACAATGTGGTAATTTGAAGATTCCTTTTTTAAAATTCGTCCATATCCGATGTCTGTGGTTTGTGCTGACTTATTTTAAAAAAAATGGCGTCTGTTACTCTGAAATCTGAGTTTTACATTTGTTAGATGGCGTTGTAAGCAGGTATATACGATACTTGAAAATAGAGTTTGTGCGGAAAAGGAACCGGCGTGAGATTTGGGGGCGCTTTTGTCTCCAGTATAAGAAATGTAATATGAATAAAAATATTAGTTCACTTTTGCCCACGCCTATTTTCTTTCCACATAGACTCTACTACTTGAATATAGCGGTCAATCTTGACAGCTAATAATATAGTCTGTAACGGCTTACACACCACCTTGCAAATCTTCTTGTTTATATACCCGGGTGGCCCGAATAGTGACGTCCAAAGACAAAACTTGAATGCCTTAAGGGCGGGGCACACCGGCTCCGTATCCGTTCCGTAACATACATGGGGGTAATTCGGATATCCCTTAGTATAAGGCATTCAAATTTTGTCGACTATACGGGCCACCCTGTATGTCTCATTTACCATTCTTTTCTGTATTTCAAATATTTGATAAATGATATTTTTACACTGAACTAAATGTAGCTGTTGTTCCTTCCAGGGCATAATCTATCTGGACGACATTGTCGCGCCGAAGCGGCCAAGGTAACGCTCACTACCCGCAGTACATTACAACGATACCTAACCAGGCAACACTCACTACCAGTTATACTCTAGGAACGACCGTTGACAACCCTAACTTATCCAGTGGCAAACATAAGCAAAGGAAGTGTTTGAGATACTAATCCGAAAGATGGCGCTGTACGCCGCTATGGAATAAGTAGGAATAACTGTCAAAATTTGACAACTAATCCGTCACAGTTTATGGCGGCGTAGAACGCCACCTTTTGGTATAGTTTTTTTAAAACTTACCCATTTTCAAGCAGAAAGTTGAACGTAACCATACAATGACGCTTCAATTCTTGGTTCAATGTCACTGAAAATACATTGCTATCTTTATGAAATAAGGTAGTTGTAAGGACTAGATATGAAATTGAAAATAGTAAATTATTGCCACAGAATGATATAGGGTTGTCACGGTCACTTATGATTAGAGAATGAAAAATAAATTTTTAAATCAGCGATAAAATACAGGGTAAATTAAAATCCTTCAAAATTGAGATCGTTACCGGCGGCCGCTCTATCAGACTAGCTTGTCGAACAACTACTTTATAGTGGCTATATCAATGAACTAGCAATCTTTCCTGTCGATTAAATATACCTTTTTGCGTGATTGACCACATCTTGGCTGGTTGACGGAGAGAGGAACAAGTTTATTTCGCTTTTAGGGCAAATAATTAAATAGATCTGTGACGTCATATAACGTCATATGTAACAAAGGCAGATAACACTAGGCCCGTTTATTGTATAGCTATACCTATGGTGGACAAGTAATAATGCCAGGAGGCAAAATGGAGAGGTGTAGGTGGTGTCGGGAAAAGGGTAGCTAACCTGCCTGGCCGGGTGTTGTGACCAGGAGACCGACTAATCCACCTGGATAGAATTGGTGGTTGTATATATGCGGTGCGCGGTGAACAATTCGATACCGCGTTTCAGGCCCATTGTTCTCTGCCTATCTGTCACGTGGCGCCATCTTGCGGATATGTTGATAACCGTCTTGTAGTAGCTTCCGAGGTCGATACATACTCAAGCAAATTCATACTTCTATCTTGCTGTCAGATGACGTCACGTCAGAATTATGAAACCTACTTTAGAGTTGTTTTGGTACAAGATACGCGAAGTTATTAGATGATTTATTGAAATGAATATATGGTACAAACAGCATTTACATCGTCATACTGAAATGTTTGCTTCTTTGTCAGTAAGAGCTCTTAGGGCCGCCGCAGAGCAAGATTTTGAGCACTTTTGACTAGAAATTCTAAAAGCACCTCTATTGAAAAAAGGTGACAAGGTTGGCAAGAATTACAAACGGCTCTCCGCCTACAATCGGCGGTGTTTGTCATTCTAGGCAATGCCACCTTTATTTTAATTACGTACGTTTCTTTTTTGATCTTCTATGAAAAGTGAATACTTTCATATGGTCTGCGACAGCCCTTATGGTCTAATGTTCTGGAGTCTATCCCGGACGATTACTATAATCACAAGTTCCGATCTTAGTCAACAAGCAAATCTATGTATTATCTTTATTTTAACTCTTTCCGAGTGTGGTGAGTGAATGAATCCTGTTTGGGAGAGAACTAAACTAGTTTACGTGGTGGTAGGTTAACAAATTTAAATATAATAAATAAAATAAAGTGTAAGACGATTAGAGATGTGTATATGAAAGGTTTTTTATAGACTGGATGACGCTGTGACGTCTTTGTAGCACCTTATTGGGGTCACATTCAGATCTGATAGGAAAATAGCATATACAGGATGTAAGGGAATGAAAATATTGAGACTATGAAACTGAACAACTTTTACTGTAGAGCCTATGTTGGTAAAAGTTTTTTTTTTTTAGTTTACATGGAAAGTAAGTGAGATCGAGAATTTTGTATAGAAGGCCGATATTTTCTCGTTTATCAAAACAGCCTACATACATAGTTGTTCAGTCTGATCATGCCTGCAAAGTTTTCGGTACACCGTCCCATACATACCGTAATTGAAGATGGGCCATTTAATTTCGTAGGCGACAATTTTCGACAAAAATTTATGTATTTTCTGACATCGCAATGCTATTGCTTTTTCAATAAATTATAATAAAATATATCCATGAATATTGATTTTAAAATCATATTATGGTTTTCATCGGTTATAAAGGGGGCGAAAATATTAAAGTACTTGTTTCTCCTGTCTGATCTGAATTGAATGTTCCCGTTGTGTTTTTGGAAATAAACCTCTAACATATAAATTCTAAGTACGGCCGCCTTTCTATTTTCTGTGTACTGTGATATTTTATTACCTTATTTTACGTGATTTTCTTTTAAAAAGAATTAAATTCGTTTTTGCCATTACAATTGCTTGAGTTTTGCAGGAGTTTATTTTCAAAAGCACATTAAATAGAATAGTATGTTGCAGTCAAATGTACAATCCGTAATTTTGAGAGATCACTGGTTAGTCATATCATAAGCAATAAAATTACGACAATTGAATCAATGTACGAGTTCACACCACGAAATGAGTCCCGCGGATAACAATTAACTATAAATTGTAAATAGCCCATAACGTACCTAATATTTTCTTGAGTTTGTACAACTATTACTCATCGCAAGAAAACAATTTTAAATATTAAATCCGTTTAAAGTTGTCATAACATACCTTATGCCAAGTGACATAGAGTGCTAAATAGTGTAACTCCATGCGATGACAATGGACGACAGTTTGTATTTCCATTGTCTCTGGTGACCTGAAACAACAGGAATTAAGCACGAGAGCATGTCCTCAGTTAGGTTGAGGCAAGGTGGACTAAAGCATACCATACTTCCCAGAACAACTCCAAAGCCCCAGGGGCGCGATTGGGCTCTTTGTTTGAACGACCACACAAACTTCTCCGGGAGAGCCCTCGCTCCCCACCAATCAGTCAGGTGTAGGTTTCAAAGACCCGGGGCTAAAATCTCAAGTCTTTTGAATAAAATACTTTTAAAGGGAAAACGACACGTGCAATTGAAGCATATCGATTGTCTCTGTTGGCTCTCTCTTCATAACGTGGACAACGGGAAGTAAAACAAATAACGTGTCATAGTCCCCGCGGGTACCAAGGATGACAGCATCGTGTGTGCGAAACTTCTTTCATGCAGCGAACTGCATTATGCAGATGTTTCGAAATTACGGATTTTGCCATTTTACTGCGACACTAACTTAGAATCCATAGACTATGAAATAATGTTTGACTGTTGCACCGTTTGCGCTGATCAATTCGAAAGAGGTGGCCCTAAAATCTGATCATATTAACTATACAGGATGTAAGCGACAGCCCTCCGAATACTGATAGGGTGCATGCAGAGCATGAAACTAAACAACTTCACATAAATAAATATTTCAGGAAACGTAAAAAAAACTTGACTTCACATAGTGAATGCAGTCAGCTGATTGTGATTTTTATATGGAAGGTAGGTTTTTTTTCGTCATTTCCTGACATATGTTTCTGGGGGAAAGTTGTCCAGTTTCATGGTGTGCATGCACCCCATCAGTCAGTATTTGGAGGGCTCTACCTTACACCCTGTATAGAATTAGCAGATTTTTGTAACCTTATAAATTCGTTGTTTTGAAATACAATCCCGAAAAATGCTACACCTTCCTGTTATGATGTGTGTTTCACCTTGATGTAAAAAAAAAGTTCGATCAGATTTAATGTTGTAAATTGTGCCTTAGATACCGTTTTGTATTATTAATGTGTGTCGCCCTCCACTGCAAAAGTTTTGAATACAGATATTTTGAAATAAAATATGAACGAACCATGGAAAATTTCCAAAAAATATATATCAAGAATAACTTATTTTGATGTATGAAGAAATCTATCATTGATACTCAAAAGTTCGACTCAAACAAAATAAATTATTTGGTAAATATCTGTATTCAAAACATTTGAAATTCGCTAGAGCAGACTTTGAGACCGAATGACCTAGATATAGGACTTTTGTCCCAAATGTGTGAATGTTATGGCATGAACTAATCTTTGCTTAAGTCTTGAGACAGAATCATGTAAACTGTAATACTAAACCCAAACTTTGCCCCCTATAAAGCATTTATTTATAGCCACGAAACCGATGAAAATTTCACTAAGCAAAGGATAGTTCAAACTTTGGATTTCTGAGTGAAACTTTGTCAAACCAAGTCCACCCTTTGCGCTTTACGTCATGAATGTTGCGTACAAACTTATTCCATTTTATAATATAATCGCAAACTTTTAATGTATTTGTTTACACGCCCTACTGTAGTATTGTCAATAAGCTCTTGTCTTATAATTTAAAAGGAAATATTGCCAGTGAAAAAGTACCTTATTGGGCATATTTTTAACTGACAACATTTTCAAATTGTTTTCCCTATTTTAGGCTTCATTATATTTAACTAGCCAGTTACACGCGGTTATTATAAATTTTGTTTATCTTTATCAGTTAATGTAGATAAATTATTTTTAATATATTAATTTTTTGACCAATAAAATGCATCGATGCTATTACAATGTGTCACTAGCTAGGGAGAAACTGTAAAGATTAATGTAACTATTTAATTAAAATATATAAGTTTTTCAACAAAAGCATTTTAGTTACAACCCAAGTGTCTTTAAAAAGGACATAAGAATAAAAGAACACTTCAATGAAACACCATCCACATACAATATGATTATAATTTATTAATTAATAGTTTACAAAGACATTATCGTACAAATATTAATTTCCAGGTTCGTAAATTGCAGTAAAAATACTCGATACATATTATTACAAGTTTGTTCGTTATAGTAAAAACTTAAGTTACGCTTCCATTTTGTAAGTACATAGTTTCCATAAACTGATCGTTACATTCGCTTATATACAAGATAAAAAAATGCACCAGTTACAAAACAGGTATTAAACTGTAAAAAATCTCAGTCTCACGGAGTGAGCACAGATTGGCTGGAAGCTGATTTCATATGCTTAATCTATTCAATGTTACTTACATTAAACCTAACTAGCTTTACTCATTAATTAAGCCAGACTTGTGTGGATAAATATTGAGCAACGTACGGGGAGACATTGCTTGATAGAACAAGTTAAAATGAAACAGGCACACGTCTGGTATTGCGGCAATCCCTGTTACTTAAATTACGAATTTTCCTGCAATTTCCACGGCTGATCTGTAGGTTTCAGTCTCAAACGTCAACTTCACTAACCTACAAGTTGGGAATATGAAACGTTCAGATAAAAAAACGTACAAAACCATCGACTAGACGCTACAATATCCAATAAATATTCATGTAAACTCCCAATAATGTCCCGATTAACTTCATAACTTTACCGTAAACCTAGTAATAAATAATTCAAAAGCATCGCGAGTGGCGGTCACAAAAATAATAATAAAAAATATAATTCGAAAACAAGCTATAGTGACGGCAGATCTACCAATAATAAGAAAATAATCTATGATTATAAAGAGAAGCGATATTTTCATATGATCACATTCGCGTTATACCGCGCGATAAATATCCTTAACGTATTAAATGCAAAATCGGACGTCGCGTCTCGGCTGACTCGAGGAGAGATAGTTTTTTTTTATTCCTGAAATGTGACCTCAATGCCTTAGCGCATTGACTAACATTCCGCTTTTTATTGTTTAAAATAACCATTGGCAGCGGATTCGCGCTGGAATCAGCTGATTGGGTCGTTCGGACGCCGCCATCTTAAAATCAAGTGCGACACAAAATGGCGACTGAAAATTGTTGGAGTCAACCGTGATCGCTTTCTGTCGTGTTTACAATTTCTCTTTTTTTCCAAAAAATATTCTGTCACGCCTTTTGCAAATGTATAGAGAGGCGTGTGGGATACGCTGGAAGAGTATTGTGAACTGGTTTGCAAGGTTATCAATGGACATTCGTTTGAGCAAACATCTAAAAATAAATGCAGAATAGATTTTGTAAATTGGATCAGAAAATCAGACTCAAACTGTTCTACCTAAAAGTGGGCTCAAACGAATCTCTTCAGTACAAAAGGCAGATATGACTCGTCAACTTTAAGAAGATATTTGTAAGGAGCAAGTGAGTGATTTTAAAATTATTTTTCGCTATCTACTGGCTGACGCGTCATATGAGCCACCACTAATTGCTACGCACATTCGGTTCAGAAAAAAATCTCATTTATTAAATACAGAATCAACTAATTCAGAATTAAATGACTACCAACTTTGCAGACTATTTCAGACCCGAACGCCTTTTAAAAGGACATTCATGCCAACTCATTTATTTAATGGTTTCGACCTGAGTATTTTTAAGGACAATCCCACCATCTTAACTTTTGAGTCTTTTTGACCTTTTAAAAGGAAGATTCCTCATCATGATGTCACTCAAAAGTTGTATCAGACAAATTATTATTCACGCTTAGTATCTAATCGAAACCGAATGGCGTAGCTTCTATCCAGCTTAGTACTCCCAATGCGTGGCGGAGGTGATGTCGGGTCCGGCCAGACGGAAGTTGCCGTTCTTGGCCGCGGCGAGGTAGTCGCGCGAGGCGGCCGCGCGGATGGCGAGGCGCGTCGGCTCGCGCAGCTCCAGGAGGAAGCCCTGCGGGGTGTCGCTGTCGCAGGTCACGGACTCGCTGTCCGCGTGCCAGTATTTGCCGTTTTGGCCTGGAAGAAAGAATGTAAGTATAAGTTTTTGTAGGTGTGTAAGAACTATCCTGTGATGGCCGAAGATCCAGTCGGGCACAATAGTGCAAACTACTACAATTAGCGCGTTTGTAAATCTGTTTGGCGTTTTTCGTTTGGATTGGATAATCTCATGATAATCATCTTATTATAAACTGTTAGACAGCCATCAGATAGTTTCGGCTCAGAAATATCTGTCCTCACAACAGGAGAAAGCATCATCGTTGACGACGACAGTAGTCTTTTACACTATTTGGTCATCATCATCATGGGGTGCCATCTTCAAATTGAAGTTCAAAGGTCAGCATGTAGAAACTCGCGCGGTCCTGCGTAAACTATTTGATAAACAAGCTATAATCCCGCTATTTAGCAGCTTTATAAATTTTGTAATGCCATAAACATACCCTTGAAGTAAACAGCACCCTTAGGGCCTCGAACGACCTGGATGGTTTCGTAGTTGGCCTTGTTGCACTCCAGCTTAACGCCCTTAGGACCCACGAAGCCTTGTTCACACTTCAGCACCAGAATAGGCCTGAAAATATAACAAAAAAATATAAATTATGTTTAACCGTTTGTAGATTGTGTAAATATAACTCCCTGCGTAGTTAGGCGTGTATTTGTAAGTTCTTCTAACGTACCAAATAAATTAAATAAGTTTTGTAAATTTGTCATTGGGTTGGGCAGTTATGATAGCAACAGGATTGAAGATAAAATAGGATCACAAACCTGTTGATAAGATAGAAATAGTATTTGCAGTTGTCGTCGATAGAGTCCGCGTTGGCGTAGAGGTGTCCGGAGCGCTTGGTCATCAGGTATTTGCCATTGTTGGCGCGGAACGCCACGGAACCATCGCCCTGCCAGTCCAGGTCGAACAACGCGTTTGATGATCTAGAATAATACAAAAAATAAATTATACAAATCTTTTTTGTTGGTTACCTAGAAGTGCATTTACAATAACGTAAACTATTGTGTACGTTAGAGTTTTCGAAGTTTTTGTATGTTTTAGTTATTGCTAATTGGCGAAAACGTAATGTTTAAAGTAAGTGAAGCCAATACTGTGCTTAATAAAAGACACTGGGCTTTATATACTAACTTGTTGTCCCCTGATGCTTGGATGCCGCCGCCGCACTCGAGTGTCCAGTAGCGGTCCTGCAACAATAAATATACAATTTACTTATAACTTATTATGAAAGAGTAAGGAACAGTGTCAAATGTAAATATATTGCACATTACAATTGCGTTACACATATTCATTCAGAGAACATTCAGACATAAGTTCATAAAGTTATAAAATCCATATGTAAGAAAAATATGTATTTATAAAAGGGAATGTGAATAAAGTGTAACGGCTTAGAAATTCAAACTGAGAAATAGAATAATAAGGCAGTCTTAAAGCTAATGCAGCTAGTCTACCAAGCACTCTTTGTGTGGTAGAAATGTGCAAATAGGTGAGCAGGATAGTGCTATCTCTATCTCTACCAGGAAACCTTTGGGTGGTGGAAAATATGCGATTATGTGAGCAGGGTAGTGCCATCTCCATAATATAGAATGGCTTATTACAATCACCTGCATGGTGCGGATGTACCAGCGCCGCGTTGCCCAGTCGAACTCCAGCTGGAAGGTCTCGTGCGAGGAGATCTCATCCTGGTTCGCAGTCACGTCCACTCCTGGAACAACAACATTTTACACATATAATTTGTGATTTTAATATTTTTATTCTTTCACACCAGTCAAGCTCTTTCTCAAATTAAAACATTTTTTGGAAGAAAAGCAAGAATTATATTGTTTCTTCATCGTAAACTTCACTCACACTATGAAATTTTGAATCATGGACAAATATTTTAAAAATATAATGATCGGGCACATTTTTTTAAATTGCCTAACCTAACCTCAAAAGTTCATTTTAAAGGACACAGGGCTGCAAAACTACTTACTTGTTATTTTATGAAAACAAAGAGTAATAATCTGACTTTCTACATGTTTTTCTAATGGTTACAAATAACGAAGGAAGTCATCAACTTTATGTTACTTTTATTTTTATAAGCAGTATATTCAAGATTAGGTACATAGACCGACATATTATTTTGTCATCAAGTTTCTAACAGTACCACGACCATCAAGCAAGAAAATAATAACATACTTTTATCAGGAGATAAGAATTTTCTTTCGTTTCTTTAATACACATTAGGGTACCTAATACATTTATGATTTTATACTTGGGAAAACAAGTATTACTTGGTTTTACATACACATTAAGGCTTCCTCGTGTGCAGTTTAGTTTACTTTATAATAGTTTTGTTATTTATTGGTGTCTCATAAGCTAATCTTTGTGTGAACAATAAAAGTGTAACGGCTGGTGAGGAGAGGAGCTATTGGCGGGCGAGATGAGAAGTGTAAAGCGTAGTGGTGTGGAGCGATGTTATACAAAGAGGTGAGGCGTGGTGAGGTGCGGAGGTGAGGTGAGCATAGACATTTGTGTCTATGGAGGAGAGGAGGAGAGGAGGCGAGGAGAGCATAGAGGAGAGTCAAAAATGACATTACATTCGAATTTAGAGTTTGATGTGACTGCGGCGTTTTTTCACTTTTTCGTAAAATTGAGAAATTGTATTGGAAAATATTATTCGAATATAAAGCATTGTGACTCTAAGAAACTCTTTTATTCGCTAAAATATCCTGACGATAATAGTCAGAAGCGGGATGATTCCAAGTCCACTATGAAGGGAGCTCTGCAGGGGGGTTCAGGCGAGAGACCTGGACCACAGTATAATTAATAGTACTAGCGTACAGTATGGTCACTCCCTGCCTCCCCCTACAAGCGCCGCCCACCCGCGCTCGGAGGACGCTCAGACACCGGCTAGCAAAGGACGCGACGACGAAGGTCATTTCATACTGCCGCACATTGCATTCCCGATTCGCGAACGAAAAATGGCGGCAACCCTGACATGTTGTCTCACACACACAAGCATGGTCCGCGTTCACCTACGCGAGCTTAGACTGTGTGCGTAGCAACGCGTTTGATTCATACATTTGAGCGCCAGTGTCCGAGGTGTGCCTGGACGGTATGTACGGCAAAAGAAGAACCCAGAAAATGTGAGTAATGACCAGATTTGGAAAGCTTGACCACAAAAACGCTAGGAACAGCTCTGCAAATTATGTTAAATGAGGAAGGCAGTCAGTACCGAATCGAATTCCATTGCAAAATTTCAATACCTCTAAACTTATTCTTGATTTTCACCCGGAAGACCAGAATATGAATGTTCAGAGTTGGATTAAGAAAATTGAACAACTGGCGGAAATTTACCTACAGCTGGAGTGATTATACGAAAATTCTAACTTGCAATCGAAGCTGCAAGGTCAGGCTCGCATTTGGTTTAAAAGACTTGAATCTTATTGAAGCAAAAGGGTGTAAACGTAGACTTGACAGCTGATAGAGATGAATGGAAGAAAAAACATGTTGCGCCGACTCCAAATAAATTGGGATAAGGGCAGGCAGATGATCATGATGATGAGACTTGAATTTTAATCTCATGAACATACATGGCAGGAGTGGTAAACAAGTAATTTTGGAATAGATGATGCAACGTAAGAAAACCAGTGAAAGTATGACTAAAGACTACCGAGAAGTTGGCTGTGTGTTATCGATGTCAGCTAAGTGAACAGGCAGCGGTGTCTTGTATAGTACGGGGTTTACCCGACGAGCTGCAAGCTAATGCTCAAGCATTTTAATGTTCGACGCCAGACAAAGTATATGAAATATTCTTGTCAGCTATTGATCATTATTTATCCGATCAAGGTTTCAACTTCCAAGAAGCAAGAAGGGTTGACGAAAATTTGAAAATGACACCTTTGAGACATTTTGATGCCTAGATTAGATGTAGATGCCTGTGATTAAGTTTCTGGTTATGGAGTACAGGTAGCTGAAGACAAGGTGCCGTAGGCAACAGCTTATTAAATGTGGTTGTAGCATATACGCCGCAAGGAGACGTATGTGCAAGACAAAGACAGCACAGCAATGGCTGTACTCACTATGCTATGGCCAGTTCTATTATTCACGATGGAGTAGGATACTTGAAGGTGTGTAACATGGGAGAGGATGCCATACACTGGATCGAGGGCGACATGATCACACGAGCTGAGCAATGTGTTTGTGAGGTGAGTGGTTATTTTTAATTACTACGGTGTGGGCAGAAAGAGGTGCAGACGACAAGCGATAGAGATGAGATAGGGTAGAGTAATAGTGTTGATACAGTTGAGTTATGTAACATCTTTAACAAAATTTGCTACTTTAGTAAATACAGTCTGCAAAGGAGATAGGGTAGCATCATAGTACAGTTGGCAAGGAGATAGGGTATCACCTTCCGGACTATTAAGTTGAATTCCCATTTAGTTGAATTTTTTGAACGTCGGATTCCCAATAAGTTGAATCCCAATAAGTTGAATCCTAACCTAAGCTAGCAAAGATAAGTGTAATGTGTAAATACAAGCAGTGGTTTCTCTCTTATTGGTTTATACTTAAAGCGTCCTGTTAGCCACACTGTGGTGATAGTGATGTAGAATGTAGTGGATCAAAGTGATGGATGAGGAAGTCGTATTTGGGGATGATCTTATTTATCTGCTGTAAAGTTAACGATTTTTCTTGCGCCAATTGCGGTGCAATTGGTTTCAGGATGGCCGACTGTAACGGCTGGTGAGGAGAGGAGCTATTGGCGGGCGAGATGAGAAGTGTAAAGCGTAGTGGTGTGGAGCGATGTTATACAAAGAGGTGAGGCGTGGTGAGGTGCGGAGGTGAGGTGAGCATAGACATTTGTGTCTATGGAGGAGAGGAGGAGAGGAGGCGAGGAGAGCATAGAGGAGAGTCAAAAATGACATTACATTCGAATTTAGAGTTTGATGTGACAGCGGCGTTTTTTCACTTTTTCGTAAAATTGAGAAATTGTATTGGAAAATATTATTCGAATATAAAGCATTGTGACTCTAAGGCTCTTTTTCCACTGCTCCGGTAACCGGCTTTTATCGAAACAGTAATTTCCAATCCGATTTAGAAATCTATTAAACTTCTATACTCGCTTTTCCACTGCTCCGGTATCCGATTTTTATCGTAACGGTAATTTGCCAAACCGTAATCGTATTTTATCGGTCCGAAGTGGCAGACGTACAAAATCTATGCATGCTTTTGCACTACCTGTTTCCGGTCCGGCATTTACCAGTTAGATACAAACGAGTACCGGTATATGCTTTTGAGGTTAGGCTGTTTCTCCCATGCAAAAATGTTCAAAAAATCTGTTTTTTTGAATGGGAAGTCCAGTTTTTTTTGTTTTTCGGAAATATGGTACTTAGAAAAGTTGTTCAGTTTTACGATTAGAACACACCCTGAAAGTTTATCCAGTTGATTCACAAACACACTGTTTACTTCAATACCTAAAGTTAGTGTCATGTCGAGCAATTGATGGTTTTATGTGATGTAAAACAAAATTGAATGTAGCAGGCGTCATTCTATAATAAAGGTAAAATATCTTTCGTCTTCCAACATTTGTTCATGAGAAGTATAAAATGCTCCTACTAGGCATCTGTTCCTAAACAGAGGATGTATCCAATACCGCTTCCGTCTTCTTAGTCTCCTAGCATATAACAAAATCGCTAGAAGTTGTTCACGATTGAAGGCAGGACACATTTCGGAAGGCACGAATGAAGAATAATTAAAATAAGATACTGAATATTAATAATCGGTACCTACTGAATTCTACCACGTCCGTCGAGATAATGAAACTTTAACGTCCGTTTTTTACCGGATAGGTGGAAAAGCGTTGACCGGTCTTTCGATATTTTACTGAAGGCTACTTCCGTCATCCGGTGACGGATCGGAGCAGTGGAAAAAGAGCCTAAGAAACTCTTTTATTCGCTAAAATATCCTGACGATAATAAAAGTATTTTTTATTATTATTTAATTTATTTATTCGTTTTTTACAACAACAACAAATGATGATGGTAAGTGTTATTAAAACCCAAATTGGGTTTGTCAAGGTCACAAGATTCCACGGTCTTTACAAATATAATACACCACTAAAGGTCGTAGCACACATATCAACTCGTAAACGGAACGTAAACGTATCAACTCGAGCCGTTCAGTATTCTTTGTGTGAAACTCCCTACTGCAACGCACACTTATCGGAATCGTAACGTAATCGCCTCGCCTCGGGACAAGCTCACAAACCGCAGTACGGTGCGTGTTCGACTTGCCGTACCCGCGCTTACGTCTCTCCGTACGCTGTCTTACGACTCTCCGTACCCTAGCTTCGTCCCTGTACCCTACCCTAGCCCAGCCGTCGTCAACCAGCGACCGGCGAGCCGTAAGCGCGGTGTCGCCTAGCCGTAGCCGAGTCGATTCGGAGCTACTGATCGCACGGTGACGCGCTTACGATAGGTTGACGCCTGGTTGACGGCGAGGCGATACGGTGACGATCCCTTTCCGAGTTGATATGTGTGCTACGACCTTAAGTCAAAATAAAATTTAAATAATCATCGACTTTTATCACAATTAAAGTACCTAATTACAGCAAGTAACCTACCTTCCCTTCCATACATCAAACCTCAATATAAACATTTTTCCATTCCTATTGAGGCAGTCGGGTAGGTAAACGTTGCGCAGCCTACTTCGACTTGTTTACTATTCGATCGTCACAATCATTATCATTACATAGTATAAAACAAAGTCGTTTCCCGTGTCCCGGTGTCCTGAGTGGATCATGTACCTATGCTTAGATCTTTAAAACTACGCAACAGGTTTTTGATGCGGTTATTTATAGATAGTGATTCAAGTGAAAGGTTAATAAGTATACTTTTGCCGGGAAACAGTCACATTCCCAAGGAAAAACGAGAAACTGCTGGGCCGCTGCTTTTCCTATAATCTGGAAACAAAATATCAATGTCCGTAAATTCGCCGGTAAGTAGTTACTACATAGGTACGTACAGACGATTTGCCGGGCGGGCGAGATGCATTCGAGCGCATCTCACGACTATAGGGCTGTGCAAATAAGATTTACATTTAAAATCTCCTAAAATACTGAGCTGGGGAAGGGGAGCTGGCAATGAGTGTAAATCGCTGGTGCACTCGTGCCCCTGACTAGCAGCAACTTCGCCAGCTTAGAAACTAGATACCGTATGATGCCGGCTTAGAATAGCATCATCCCATTTCTTTCCCGTGGGAGTCGTAAGAGGCGACTATGGGACTCCAGGGTGTGTATTGCAATTTTAGGCGATGTGCTGACAACCTGTCACAATGACGATACACAATTTCCCAAATGACCCTCAAATTTTTGTCAGACGTGGCGTCAATGGCCGTTTTTTGCGGCCGTTTACGCTCTGCCTACCCCGCAAGGGATAATAGGCGTGATATGTGTATGTGTATGTGTAACTTCGCCAGCTCCACCCAAACAGAATATTATTTTTAGCTTAAATACATTTTCTATTCGAACTTTCGCTCGCCTTGAAATTTTCAGTAGCTACGTTTTTCGCACCAAATCTACTTACCCATATCCCTTGCGGGGTAGACAGAGTGTAAACTGCAGTAAAAACGGACGCCATGTCTGTCATAAATTTGAGGGTCATTCTGAAAGCTGTGTATAACCATAATGACAGGTTATGACCACATCGTATCGCCACTTACGGCACCCACGGGAAAGAAATGGTGTGATGCTATTCTGAGCCGGCATCACACGGTATCATTAACTTTGTGCACATCTACTTTGCCAGCCAACCCTACACTATCGGCGCGCGCACACATCCAAGGTCCCGCTATTTCTCTCGGCTCCAATCTAAAGAGCTATTTCTAGGTGGTTCCTAGGAAACATTTAGATTGTGCTAAGCTTACCTATAAATTGTTCTAGTGATAGTGACGTAGGTAACTTTTGAGGTTAGAAAACTTTCATAGAGTGCGTAAAAAGCTCTAAATTCTTTGCCGTGTGATGCCGGCTTAGAATAGCATCACCCCATTTTTTTCCCGTGGGTGTCGTAAGAGGCGACTAAGGGACTTGAGGGTTACATGTGTATTGCAATTTTAGGCAATGGAGATAGACAATTTTCATGTTATGAGGAGGGATGAAAATCATGTGACAAAAAGAGTATTGAATATGAATGTAAATGGATGCAGAAGGAGAGGAAGGCCTAAAAAAGTTTGAATGGATTGTATATGTCGTGGGCTTATCGTTAGATTGGCCATATCAAGATATGCCCAGGCACAACGTGATACTCCGGCACATCATGATCTGGCCATCCAACACAGGGCATATCGTTCAACGCTTTACGTTTGGCGATTTGGCCAGCGATACTTTAGGCATATCGATTATGTAGGGTGTCCAAGGTTTTAGCAAATAAAAATAAAGTTAAGAATTAAAATGTTTATTCAAATTTGAAATAATTATTGTTATATCAAAATCTGGCACATAAAATCACAGTTCTTTGGAGAGAAAATAACAAAACGTCTATTTGAGGCAAATTAAGTATCTAATTAACAGTAAAGTTTAATAAAATCTTAACACAACCATCACGTAGAGAACGCCACGGTCGAGCAACAGCTAGAATTAAATTAAAATGGTAAAAAATAATGAAAAGTAATCTTTGTCAGAAGTTTCCATGACATCATATTTTGAACTCCAATAATAGTCCGAAGAGACCCGCTGCATTGTCACCCTACTTCTCTTGATTTGTTTAATAACCTAAAAAAATGGAACTTTAGCGTACAAACATTAGTTACTTAATAAATCTAATAACTTTAATACATAATGACATGAGAGAAACGCATCACCTACACATTATACGCAAAAATAAACACTTGTTCAGAAACTAAATACTAAGCTCTAAAATACGTAGAGAAGTCCATGGTATTTTTACATTGTGCGAGGAATCTTTATGTCCCTCATAGAAATCAAGTAACTGATGGTAATATTGTTCTAAATGCATTTTTTGTTTCGTTTTCACAGTCCATTTTAATAATATCAACACATTCACTTGTTTGTAACGCCGCCATCTTCCACTCGCGTAAACAAGGCGGAGCGCGCGAAGACAGCGCCACTATCGGCGCGAAATGCAACTACTTCACGATCTGCCGTGTGGTTAGCTCGGAATATCGACAAATACGTTATTCTCGTCGATCTGCCCAACCTTTTCCTTGGCGCATCGCGACATGCCCGGCTGAATCACGATGTGCCGGCATTTCAAGAAGTGCCCGGGCATATCTCGATCTGGCCAATCTAACGATAAGCCCACGACATATACAAGATGATATGAAGCAATAGGGTGTAAACGAAGATTTGACAACTGATAGAGATGAATGGAAGAAAAAAACATGTTGCGCCGACCCCAAATAAATTGGGATAAGGGCAGGCAGATGATGGAGATAGACAATTTTCTGTCTAAAAATTACCCTAAAAAGGTCTGTCAGACTTGGCGTAAATGTCTGTTACTTACGACCGTTTACTACCCCGCAAGCGATATAGGCGTATATGTACGTATGTCAACTAAATTCTTTTTCGATCCTCTTTCTGCCCCATGTCTACGTCTGCAGACTTAAATTGAGACTGCAGACTCTATAAGATATGTCACTTCTTCTTCCCATTTCTTACCTATGGGTGTCGTAAGAGCCGACTAAGGGACTCGAGGGATGTGTATTGCAATTTTAGGCGATGGGCTGACAACCTGTCACTATAGTGATACACAGTTATCTGATTGACCCTCAAGCTTTTGTCAAACGTGGTGTTAATATCTGTTTTACGGCCGTTAACGCTCTGCCTACCCCGTAAGGGATATAGGCGTGATTTATGTATGTATGTACTTCTAAAAAAAATCAATTACAAAGACGTGTTTTTTTTTTCAGTAACTACAGTCTGCAAGCAACCTGTAATTTATCCTCAATCAAGCATGGAATAAACTCTGACTCGGTGTCCAACACGAAAAGGATGTTTTAATGTTTGGCATATGCATGATGACTTAAATGGAGTTCAAAATCCTTACACATGTCTACAGGCGCAGACGCCGCCGTATCATTTGAATATTGCATACCATTACACGGCCAATCAATTACATTACACACTTGCAACGTTGCGCTCGATTGCGGAGTGCAGTCATGGTGCAGTCTAGCAAACTGCAGGAGACTGCGTTTTTGCATACGATCAACCCTGCTTGTTGCCAAGCTAAGATGCACGCAAAGATGTGATAATGTGTTAAAGAACATCACATATATAGTACATAGAGTGTTTTACTAGTGACCGATTCAAGACGGGCTGGTGTCAAGGATCAATTTACCCTACGAAACATAGGTTGGATATGACAAAAATATTTCGAGTTTCCGTAGTAACGCCAATCAGCTATTCGGACAATGAGAGGCCCTGTTTTTCGTGTTTGTTTTTCTATGTTCCTATTAAGCTTTCGTTATCAGGCACTAGTAAAATTTCACTCTACAAAAACCTTTGTTAGAAAGAGAGAATCAATTGTAAATTTGGAAAATTGTTTCAGAGACAAGCCAAATTACCTACCCTAAGCAATTTTATTCATTTGTGGAAAATGTGTAACTACTGTGAAACTGATGTCACGAGACATTTTTCTATCGAACGTGTTAAAAAAACGAACTGTGAATTAGCTCGAAAATACTCAACTTATACTACTACGTATGAATTAATTGGTGAAACTTTTCTTTGTGAAAACCTGTACATAAGAAAGTTTTTCTTACCAGTCATATCTTATTGCTATCTGAATGCTGAAAAGGCACTTCCAAAGTCTCATAATCATAACAAGAGTTACCACATACCTATTTCAGTCCGAACCGTTTTTCCCAGAACAACTCATATGCCCAGTCGCGATTGGGCTGGTTGTTTGAACAACCACACAAACTTCTCCGGGAGAGCCCACCAACCAGTCAGGTGTAGGTTTCAAAGCCCCGGGGCTAAAATCGCAAAAAGACAGTACCTAGTTATCTACGGGCTTTAGTAAATAGGTATCTGCATTTGATTTATTGCTGCATTTAAAACACATACACATCTGCTTGCGTGTTTCTTTCTCACAACCTGTATTTACATCTAATTTGATTACGAACGGAATTAAAAACACTGAGCGCCATATTATGATGCCAACACAGATACCTACATACATTATCACCATACATAGGTACCTACATTATCACGACATCTTCAATCTTCACATTACCGTTGCCTGCAGCTATGTGCTGTTATCTATAGTTATAATTGCACAATTACAGCTAGTTATTCATGCTTCATTAGCTTTTATCGAGCTGCTTAGGAAAATGTGTTATTTCTTAGCGAGAGGGAAGCAAGCCTGGCTAGCGAAGCGTGAAACCATGATGATTGTGATTTTGAAGATAAATTAACTTGTCTGCTTTTTATGAGTCAAATTATTGGTCTGGTTGGTTAAATACAGATCTTGTATCTTATACAAGAATGTGCTACGTTGTAAGTAAACACGAAAAGGGTCTGGTTGTAAGCGGGTGCTGTAACTATCATAATAGAAAGATCACAGCCTGCTACGTTGCAAGGAAAGAGAAAAAAAGACACGAATGCACTCGGGTGTGAAATCATAATAATGAAAAATACTACAAATAAATAGGCACATATTAAGCTGCGTATTTGCTGCCATTGCTATTAAATCTATGATCCGTGCGTACGTAACTAACATGCTTTAGCCTCATGCAAATACGTTGCAATTTTTCGCTGTATCTCATCTCTAAACTCTCAACATTCCTCCACAATCTCTGTTCACATAACTCGCTCAAAACGCCTTGCGCATTGCCGCGCATATTTGGATGCTCGGAGCGCACGGCACGGCGGCCAGGCATCCGTGCATTAGAAACGCTAGAAAGCATGCTCTCGAGATTTTTTTTGCGCGCGCGCATACCGCGCTCATAACAACAGATTGTGATTGATTTCTGATGTGGTCACTCGATGATTGACAGCAAAAAGTGACACTGTTATTATTGGGCAGCTATTAATGAAGGAACAATTTCCATTCTATCGAAAACTTCTAAATAATCATAAAAGTTCCTTGATTAAATACCAAATTTTAAAACACTACCCGTATAAATTTTTTTGAAAACTTGCAAAATTTTTAAGGGCGGAGGGCAGGATTTGAACCTGTGACTTTCGCATTACTAGTGGCGACGCCTCTTCCATCTGGGCTACCGCAGCTCATTCCTTGCCCTACAATTTTGCAAGTGTATTTTAATGCCAGTAACGCGTGGCACGGCTTCGCCACTAGTAATGCGAAAGTCGCAGGTTCAAATCCTGCCCGCGCTTGAAAATTTTGCAAGTTTAAAAAAAAAATGTTCTTTGATTAATTAGAGATATCTAGGTACATAATATATCTCCTAAAAACAGGATTTCGGCCGTGCCATGACGGCTTCGAATAGCATTACCCCATTTATTTCCCGCGGGTGACGTAAGAGGCGACTAAGGGACTCGATGGGGACATGTGTATAACAATTTTAAGCGACAGGATGACAACTCGTCGCTAGAGCGATACACGTATTTTTCTGAAACAGCCCTCGAATATTTGTTTGACGCGGCGATGGTAACCGTATTTTACGGCCGTTAACGTTCTGCCTACCCCGCAAGGGATAAAGGCGTGATATGTGTATCGCATTATATAATATATATGTAAAAACAGGAAATGATTGACCATAAGCTCCAGATACTAGCTCATTTACTCTTAATTAAGTACTAAATTTAGTACCAATTGAGATTGCTAGCTAACTAATAAACAAATCTCAAACTACCGTTAGCCGCGCGTTTCCTGCGCGTTTTTGGATCTACATGAAGAATGGATACGGAAGATTAACCTTAATAACTTAAATCTCAACCTACAATAAAGATGACGGATCTTAGCGTGTCAGGTTGTAGCGTGCCTTACGTGTTTAACAGTAATCACTCACATACTCACTATTTTAAGGCCACGCCAAAGAAAACTCCTACTATCCGCTACTACGAAAGACACATGCCGTTTGATGCCGGCTTAGAATGGCATCATCCCATTTCTTTCCCGTGGATGTCGTAAGAGTTGACTGCGACTTGGGGGTTACATGTGTATTGAAATTTTGTAAAATACACAATTTTCTGAATGACCCGCAAATGTTTATCAGTCGTGGCTTAAATATTCGTCTCTTCGCCCGTTCATGCTCTGCCTACCCCGTAATGGATATAGGTGTGATATTGATATATGTACGAAATACCCTCGGCCATCATTTTTAGATTTCTTGGTCATTGCAATTCCAGCGAGACAACCTGCCATACTATTGCCATTATGACCTATGGAACTTTTAGCGTAATACGAAACGGCCGAAACCATCCAACTAACTCTATCGAGACAAAACTGTGACGCTTTGCAAATATCAGAATAGAGACAAAGTTCGTTAAGTAGAAGAAATATCAATTTCTTCTTCGACTTTAAGTAAAGTTGAGTGGCAATATTAATTTTAATAGCCCGTACAATTTTTAAGTTGATTTGGAGGCCAAGAGGGGTAAATAATAATTTATTATAAGCATAGAAACTTTGAACCCATTTCTTTCCCGCAGGTGTTGTAAGATTGTAAGAGGCGACTAAGGGAGTCGAGGGTTTCATGTGTATTACAATTTTAGGCGGAAGGCTGACAACCTGTCACAATAGTGATACACGATTTTTCTGAAACGGCTCTAAAATATTTGTCACGTGGCGATAGCGACCGATTTTACGGCCTGCGTACCTCGCAAAGGATAAAGACGTGACAAATGTGTGTGTGTGAGTAGAAACTTTGAATCTACTTACTTTGCATTAACAAATCTTATAGTTCAGCTAACCATCGAAAGAGCTGAACTTGCAACACACAATTTAACTATTAACTATGAAGATTCTCATGCGATAAAATGCTTTCTTCCGACGAGATAAAGTGTAAGATGCGAACTGATAAATGCTTTGTGCTTCTAAAATTAACAGCCACTTGAGATTATAAACAATAATAAGAAATGTGAAAATCACTAAATAGTATAAAACGAACTCGCTTCCGGTGTCACTATGTATGCTTAGATCTTTAAAAGTACGCAACGGATTTTGATGCGGTTTTCTGTAGTAGATAGAGTGATTCAAGGGGAAAGTTCTTATGTATAATTCATGCCGGGAAAAGGTCTTTTTCCCGCGGGAAAACGGTTACCAGCGTGTGAAACCGCTAGGCGGGCTGCTAGTTGACGTACAAATGATACAATTTTCCTCATTTTCTTCTTCGTGTGGGACATTGCGTTGATGAACGCCTTTTCTAGTTACATACATTATTTAATAATACGCAATTTTCTGAAATATCAAAGATTTGTTAGACATGACGATTACAACCGTTTTCCGGCTGTGTTCGCTCTGCCTACTCTGGAAGAGAAAAAGGCGTGATGTGTGTGTGAGTATGTGTATGTGACTTTAAATGTTGAAAACATATAATGTAAAAAAATTTGAAAAGCGTTGTTATGAAAATCAAATACGAATGATGATGAATGTTCATTAATTCATGTTAAGTGTTCACTCTGTGTTCAACTCTTGTTTAGTGTTCACAAAAACTGCTGTTCAACTCAAAAAAGGTAATACCAATTTTTTTACACTACCGCGTAAGGTATTCAATTTTAGAAACTTGCAAAATTTCAATGGATGAACCGCGGTAGCCCAGATGGAAGAGCCGTCGCCACTAGTGAATGGCAAAAGTCGAAGGTTCAAATCCTGCCCGCGTCAGAAAATTTTGCAAGTTTCCAAAAATTTTAATCAAATGTTAGATGATGTATAAGTTCTGCCGTGTCACTCCTAAAACTAACTTACGAAGTCCAGCATTCAATCTCCAACGTTGGGAACCTGTAATTTATACTCACTTAAATTAAGTTTAAAATTAAATTCTATGTACTTATGTATGATTGTTTATGTATTAATACCTATGTAGTAATAATTTTCAGATGTCAATTTGCTTCTGGAACTACTTGGAAATCTTTTTTTATTTATGTCTTTTTTATTGTAAAGGTTGCCTGAAAGAGATCGCTGCAAGCAATAAGGCAGCCTTTGCTTACTTTTAGTTTTAAGTTTTCTGTATTGTTTTATTTTTCTTGTGTATATTGTAGCTTGTGAGCAATAAATAAAGTGTTCATCTATCTATCTAATTTATAAAATGCTACGGATTTAAATTTAAAAATTGTTTTATTGATCCATCATCTTTTCATCGATGCGAAAAAAAAACACTTTAAAGTAAATTATCCGCTGAAATTACCATTACATTTTCCTGGCAGGAATAAATTTTATTTGTAACTGCTATAGAAAGGTGACTCTGTGGATATATTGTTTTATTTTCAGCGTAATTGGCGCAAATAATGTGCTCATATTTTCTTGCTGAAAATGAGATTGTCAGCAGGAAGGTGTAATAAGTTCATGAAGTATGAAATTATTATGTCGGGTCTTACAAAATCACAGAACTAATCAAATCAGTTCTTTTTATTCATGTCAATACATGGTAAAAAATTAAGTCTCTACCCGTATGGGTCATGTATCAAAAAATTTATAAAACTACGGTACGGATTTTCGATGTCATAATTTAATTAGATACAGTGGTTCAAGGAGAAGGTTTTTATGTACAATGCTTGCCAGAAAAAAGTCCTGTTCCCGCGGGAAAACGGTTTTGAGCGGGTGCAACCGCTCTGGGCAAGCCACCAGACCCATACTAGAAGACTCTAAAGTGTATATGTCAAAGCAAGCAAAGTACGATTCCGACAGCTGTCAAAATTGGTTTATTGAAGTAACGTGAATATAATTTAATATTAAAAATATTGTTTCGTTTCGATCGATACAACTAATAATTTTTAATACAAGACATAATCTCATTGTCAGCCTTTAATTGTCGCAGCGTTTATTCTATGTTTTAGGACCCTGTATATGATTTTATACTACCTCTAAACTGCGTATCCGCAGTAGCAGGTGGGCGCTAACTAGGAGACGCGGTGAGAATGAAAATTAACTCTTATTTTAATGGCCTTAGAGACGGTTTTATGGCAGCTCTCAGACGGCATAACGGCGGTCGGTAGGCGAATTCCTGGTGTAATTGAAGTCAGAAATAAAATTTCAATTTATTTATTACAGATAATTGTAGTGAGATTGAAGTTCATGATGTCTTTAGACGTTCATAGTCTCCATGCTATCATTTGGATTTCTATTTATAATACTGGAAACTGTATCGGCTAGCGGTCTACATTTCGTTTACCAGACATACTTATTTGAAATTGCTTCAATAAGTAAGTAAATATAAACTGACACTGTACGTAGCTATATTGTATTTAAATAATATTCTTTATTGCACAAAAATACACAGAGAAAAATGTATATGTGTAATTTATATTAAAAGTAAAACCTTATTGAAAATTAAGATATTTTTATTGCAGTACTTATTGTATTTTTTACACGAGATAGAATGTAACTTGAATGATTACCACACGTGAACGTGAACTGTGAAACGTGAACCGGCATGATAACCACCATTTTAACGAAAATATTTTAAACTCACAAAAAATAAGAAATGTTGACCTGTCCTGCTAGTGATCTCAAGTCAGTTAAGCTGACACGGCTTAAGCCTGCATTGTTGTACCTTAAAATAAACTTATCGTATAGGACAACAATTTGTCCGTCTTAGATTTTTAATGTTTGTCCTAGATTTTAAGAAATTATTAAAAAACATGGGAGGGCGCCACTGGACGGTCGGATTTCGCACGGCGCCGCCTTAAGCCCCTCATCACAATGGAGGCGTAAGGAGGTCAACAATGCTCGGGGTTGCATTCACGAAATCCGCAGCCTCAGTGGTTTCATAAGAGCGCTTTCTTGAAAGAAGATGCTTCCACTTGCATACATGCATTTTCCGAGCATGATGATTTCCTGTTTTCCGCCTAATCCGTACTAATATTAAAAATCTGAGAGTTTTTATGTGTGTATGTATGTTTGTTACCTCTTCACGCTCAAACGGCTTGACAGATTTGGATGAAATTTGGAACACAGGTAAAGTATAACCCGGAATAACACATAGGCCACTATTTACCGCGGGGAAACCACTATTACCACGGGAAAATGAGTGGCAGCGGGTGAAACCGCTGGGCGAAAAATCTAGTATTATATAATAACTTGGGTACCTATAGTAGAATTAAAGTATAAGTACTTATTTTGTGCACAGGTATAGACTTTTTACTTTTATATTTGAAAACTGACTATCGAACTACTAGATGCAAAATTAAATAAATTATTAGCCAAAATGGATATAAATATTTGACATTTCCAAAAAAAAAAGTAAGTGGCAAAGAAACATCGCCACGTTTACTACACATCTCAGTATCACAACACAAATCTCAAGATCAAGTAAGCAAAGAAAAAAACTAAAATCTGGTTGACGATTTGCTCCTGATGCGTAGAAAAGAAGACGAAAGTTGTGGAATAAATTAGCTAGAGTCTGTGCGGAAAGAGAATAGGCGTGGGCAACAAAAATAAAAACACGACTGGTTTCTGAGATAAAGCATAGCCTATGACACTATGATTCTTCCGATACAATTCCCATTCGAATATGTTGTGTGGTTAACGAGTTGCAGCACTTTTAAGAATCGCACATATATATGTCGCAGTATTATGGCAGAATTAGGATTTCGGCCGAAATCCTAGGATTTCGGCCAAAAGCCGGATTATGAAAAAATTTTAGACTACATTCGACCATCGTCCTAAGCAGATCCAGGATTTCGGTCATAATCCTAGGATTTTGGTCGAAATCCTGGATCTGCTTAGTATTATGGCATTAATCGCGATTCGGGGGAATCTATGAGCGGGGAGGGAACAATACGCTCCTCCCCCGCGCGCGGGGACTGCGCGCGCGGCGTCCTTTGTTTTTATTTATTATAGTTTATTACTCATCTAATAATATTATAAACAGTTACTTATGTGATTATCTAAAACAATAATGTTTTTACTACTTGAAAAATCTTTAATGAAAGAAATGATACTCAAAAGTTTATGTTAATGACAGAAAAACGAATTATTTAATGTTTGTTGTTTTAATCATAGTTAGAAGAGGTTAGCACTTAAATACATACATACATAAATCACGCCTATATCCCTTACGGGGTAGGCAGAGCGTTAACGGCCGTTCAACGGATATTAACACCACGTCTGACAAAAGTTAGAGGGTCAATCAGATAACTGTGTATCACTATAGTGACAGGTTGTCAGCCCGTCGCCTAAAATTGCAATAAACACCCTCGAGTCCCTAAGTCGCCTCTTACGAAACCCAAAAGGCTTAAAATAGCATCACCCCTATTCTTTCCCGCGGGTACGACACCCAGAAGCGACTAACGGATGGAAGTTTTCATGTGTATTACCATTTTATTTTTCTATAGTCATTCACGTTTTATCTAAAATAGCCCTCAAAATTGTTTATGGCCATACTCCACAAGTATTTATGTATGTATGTGTATAGTCACTACAAAATTTATAAAAAGTGTTCTGAAGCCTTCGTTTTACCATATTACTACGTAGATCCAGGATTTCGGTCAAAATCCTAGGATTATGTCCAAAATCCTAGATCTACTTAGGACGATGGTCGAATGAAGTCTACGATTTTACCATAATCCGGCTTTTGGCCAAAATCCTAGGATTTCGGCCGAAATCCTAATTCTGCCATAATACTGCGACATATATACTCCGTTTATTTAAGAATGACTAACTGTGTATGCAACTGACAGCTCGCAACTATCAGTTACATACAAAGATTGTTTACATGATTAGTCATTTCAAAATAAAAGGAGTATACATTCATACATACATGTATACATGAACTCTTAACTACACTCCTTTTTTGGTTGGTTGGGCAGTCGTGTAAAAAGTGAACAAATATTTTTTTCATAAGTTGCTATGATATTTCTCATAGTGAAGCACAGAGGCGCCCTCAACTTCCACGCCTATTCTCTTTCCGCAGACTCTAATCTACATCCATCATCATAATTTGAATTTTAGAATAGCATCACCCCATTTCTATCCCATGGGAGTCGTAAGAGGCGACTAAGGGACTCGAGGGTGTATTTCAGGCGATGGGCTGATAACCTGTTACTATGGCGATACACATTTTTTCCGAATGACCCACAAATATTTGTCTAACGTTGCGTAGTCCGTTTTTTGTGGCCGTTTACGCTCCGCCTACCCCGCGAAAGATTTTAGGCGTGATATGTGTATGAATGTATGTGTGCTAATCTACATCCACCCTCAAAACACAAAGACGAGGAAATGAACACAATCAAAGCTCATCAGGAAACATAATCGCGTCTATAGCAGCCTATAGCGCGGTCTATCATTAATACTTTCACTGCCCGATAATCATTCCATGCCCACAATAATGTGCCTCCAGTAATAGCAGGGCGGTGGCAAGGAAAGTGACTGAACAGTTTTTGTTCCTAAGCAAAAGGAAGATTGGTCACGAAGATACTGAAATAGCTTGATGTGTCGTTAATGAGACGTGGATGCTGTTGGATAAAGTCGATGAAAGTTTTTCTGTTTGGAGTTTTATTTTCTAGTGCTTGACAGGTACCGAAATCTGAGGATGGACTGGTGATCATACAACTTTCCTCAAGGAACATAGGTCGAAATAAAAATAATATCATCATTATCATCAGCCCCAATTCCACTAACTGCAGGGCATAGCATCTATTGCGCCAATCTTCACGGTCCTGTGCTAAACTCATCCATAGAGATCCCGTCGACTTGGTGATATCATCGGACCACCGGTCTGATGGTCTGCCCGCTGACCTTTTTACTTCCCATGGCCATCACATTTCGGTCAGCTGATCGTGATTCGTATTGAAGACGCTCTCTAGACAGGTGGACTGATGACTTAGAGGGCGAATGGTAGTGACTGGCGAAAATGGAAGATCGTGTCTTATGGCGTACCCTGAGGAAGACCTACGTCCAGTGGACTGCTACAGTCTGATGTGACGATGTGGCGGCGCGCATGCGCTCCACATACAAGTCCTGAAACGCGGTATCGAAGTTATTTTGCCAAACGCTATACAGATTGTAAAGGACAGCCCTTCGAATACTTATAGGGTGCATTCAGACCATAAAACTGAACAACTTACCATGTAATTCAGCTGGTCTTGACTTTGTATGGGAGGTTAAATATTTATTGTCGTTTTCTGGCATATGTTCCTAGGGGAAAGTTGTCCAGTTTCATTGTCTACATGCACCCTACAGAGATCTACCGCGCGGCAGACTGGCCCCGCACGTATCGACTAGTCGTTCCTGCGGATCCAGCCAGGAAGGCCGAGAGGGTGGCACAGGTCCTGGACAGCCCTGCGTTTTCCATAATTACGTCCCAGGCAACGCAGTGTCTGCCTCAGATACTGATTAAATCGTCTGTCACAGACGTGTGAGGCCAATGATGATGCACCCTATCAGTATTCGGAATGCTGTTCCTTACACCCCGTATATACAATCTCCAAACAGGCGTTCCCCTGGTCACAACCACGTCACAACTCCCGACCGGGTAGCTACGCTTTTCCTCACAGTCGTCACTCAGCCTACTGGCTTCATCATCAGTCTTAAAACGGTATTACTTACCCTCTCTCTCTCTCCTTTCGTGTGGGACATCGAGTCGTCCAATGACCCGATGAACCCTAATGTCAGAGTTTTTCAACCGCCTACCACCATTACTTACCCTGTTTGACGGAGACGTATTTCTCGTTGAGCGCGGCGACGAAGGCGGCTTGCGGCAGACTGTCCTCCAGAGAGAACAATTCATCACGAGTCACTGCTGTAGACCTGCAGGGATAAAAAGCATACAATGAAAATAAGAACATTGTTTTTTTAGCATCGGCCGGGATTTGAGCCTGAGACCTTTGGAGTACCGTCCCACCGCTCTGCCACTGAGCTAGCCACTTCCAAATGTTCAACCTCTTGATGGTCGTCTTGAAGTGACGTTCAAGCGAAGATGGGACGGTACTCCACATTTCCCGGGTTCAAATCACAGCCAACGCTTATTTTTTCACGATCGTTTTGTAATTCAGGAAATAATGTAGCACTGTGAGCGCAAAATAAAACCATAGTACATACATACATTATCATCATCTTCATATTTTTTTTGCCCAACAAGACACGAAACTGTTTAAATCTGAAAACGTAGCCGTCAAATGAAATATCTGCATAAAATAAATTCGCTTAGCGATCTAGACAAGCACGAAATTTCACGTAAATTTCATTGGTTTCGTTTTCTCAGGTCACGTTGGCGAGCAATGATCTGACTCTACTTTACTCACCGGCCGGTGTGGCGCAGTGGTAGTGCGATTACCTGCGACGTAAAAGGTTCTGGGTTGTATTCTCGGTGGGAAGTCACAAAGTTGATATTTTTATATTTTTTTAATTTGGTACCAGTCTGGTTAGGACATTGCAGGCTGAACTACCTGATTGTCCGAAAATAAAGGTGGTTTCGTGCTTAGGAGGGCACGTTAAGACATCGGTCCCGGCTGCTGTCTAAGATTACTTAGACGGCGATCGTTACATAACCATGTCAGAAGCCTACTACTAGGTGGTGGTAGGCAGTTGAAAAACTCTTGACACCAGGGTTTAATGGGTCGTTAGTCAACTCGGTATCCCTAACGAACAGAAGAAGACTTTACTCGTTATCTGGTGTAAATCAGAGGGCCAAATAAAGCGGAAACGGAAGATGAAGATGAAACGAGCTCATGATGTGGGTTTACGCGACTTACTTGTTTTAATTTTGTAGAGAGTTTATCCCTCTACCTTTCGGCTGCTTACAGCAGCCTTCTTCACAGAGGTCGACAGATCACATACGCCCGCCGAATTGTGTGAACACAGTGTTCGGCAATCACATGAGTGATACTTGTTCGTTTAATAATGAAACGAGCTCACTCAGAAACACAATAATAACGGTGCCGTAAATGTTTTAAAGGTAGACGGAAAAGGTTATGATATTGCGGTTTAGGTACCCTAAAAATATCGGTACCGTAATCAGAGTAACGGAAAATTTCGGTACCTTAACGTTATGATACCACAATATGACGTATGACCCCTTTACCGTTTTAACCGAAATAATTTCGGTTATACAATCCCTACTGTAAGCTAAATTTCGACTAGAAGGCACTCACAAACTAAATGATGAAATAATTATCCTGGCCAGCCCCGTGGCAGTGCCTTTATTTTTATTTCTTAATCCCGCCCGAGCCGGTTTTCTATTAGGACATTACAAAATTGATAAAAAAAAAGAAAATTGTGTGATACAAATTTCTTTTTTTTACAATGACGGTTCATGACGTCAATACGTGATATGATAATACTATCCTACATTGAATCATTTCAAATGTAAGCTACTACCTATCTGATAATCTAGTACTGACCTGGTCTTCAAAACAGCTTTGGAGCCAATGGGCGCGAGGTACTGCCCACTGCCGTCGCGCAGGGCTAGGGCTCCGGCGTGGTACTCCGCGCTGAACAGACAGACCGACGTGCAGGTGTCCAGCAACTAGAACAATAACATTACACACATACATATATTGCGCCTGTATCTCTTGCGGGGTAGACATAGACGTAAACGCCCGCAAAAACAAACATCTACGCCACATCTGTCAAAAATTAGCGGGTCATTTTGAAAATAGTGTATCCCTAAGTGACAGGTCAGCCCATCGCCTAAAAAGTTGCAATACACATGTACATGTACACACGTAAAAGAAATGGGGTGATGCTATTCTAACCGACATCACACAACGATTAACAAAAACATAACAATAAGTAAACGATTAGTATCTACATTACCTACTTTATGACATGACTGCCCAAAGCAAGGAGTGTAATTTAAAGGCAGTCGTGTATATATTTTAAATTTTCTTATTATTTTTATGTTATCTGTAGCGAATCTCCAAAAACAATACTTTTTGGTCACACCAATGAGTCACTTCGGGACAGACACAGGCCGCGATTCTAGCGCACATCTTTCTCAGCTAATTTTTAGCAGGTGATTTTTTGCCGTAATTTGCCTACCCAAAGCTTCGAGCAACGCGGTCTTCCGTCTCGTTCCAACGGGTACTGAAGGCCACGTTGATCGAAAATCCAAAGTGATGTACTTACATCACTTTGGGTTTACATACTTATGTAAGTTTACATAGGACCATAAGACTATAATTATATTCTAATTAATTTCGCATCGGACATAGTTCTGGAAGTGTAGCAAACTGAAGTGCCAGTGGGTTGGGTACATATGTCGTAGAACCGGCGGACGGTGGAGTAAGCGGGTTCTCGAGTGGAGGCCACGCCTCGGCAAGCGTAGCGTTGGACCACCTCCGACCAGATGGACCGATGACTTTAAAAAGGCGGCTGGTAGCGATCGGATGGCGAAAACGAGAGATCGTACCCTGGGGGAGGCCTACGTCCAGCCGTGAACTGCAATATGCTGATGTATGTATGTATAACTTCTCATGATGTAGGTTTAATTTTATTATTTGTTTATTAATAAAATTGATTTCTCGTTAAAACTATGAGGGATCAATGATAATGATAGCTGTATATTTCCAGTCACTTTCTTTTTTAAGGCAGTAATGAAATACCTAAGAATTTGTAGAGTAAATGTCCCGACAGAATCAAAAGCACATTCTAACATCTTAGTTGTCAATGCTGCATAAAGAATACCCCACTTGGCTTACATTTGCACATAAAAGACCATTACGCATACATAAACATACATGAGATACGTACTTCCACCTTGTCTACATTTTTATCTTTCAACAGAAAAAGGTTGATTGCCTATACACACGTACGGCGGCGATCGCAGTTTTATCGCTGCGTTTTAATTTTGCAAGATAATCATCAGTAGATAGTATTTATAATTTGTCTGATGGCAATCGAGTAAGGAGACATCTCTGCCAGGCAGCGTCTTATAAGTAGGTAGTAAAAGATGCCATTGATGCCGGTTTAGAATAGCATCACCCCATTTCTTTCCTGTGGGTGTCGTAAAAGGAGACGAAGGTACTTGAGGGTGTGTATTGCAATTTTAGGCGATGGGCTGACAACCTGTCACTATGGCAATACACAATTTTCCGAATGACCCTCGAACCAAAGTATAAAAATCTCTCTGCCTACCCCGCAAGGAATAAAGGCGTGAAATATGTATGTATGTGTAGTAAGACATATATTATATATATTTTAGGGTTGGACTCTGCAATTTTAACCCCGGGGCTATGAAATGTACACCTGACTATTTGGTGGGGAGCTGGGGCTCACCCAGAAACAATTTTGTGCCTTGGGGCGCGACTGGGCTTAGGAGTTGCACTGGGAAGAACGGATTGGACTTGTAGACTTACGGCTACTGTGAGCGGCTGCGGTGATGTCGTCATCATCATCCGAAAGGACGTTAAAGGGAACGTATTCTAGAGATTTGCAATAGCTAAATCTAACCCAACCTAACCTTAACTTATGAATACGCATTAGTGCTGCTTGCGTTCCAATGCGAATGGAATTAGGAAAAATATCAAATCTTATAGTATCCCATGAATTCTTTAGAAGTTATTCTCTTTCTGAATACACGGTGTACTAAAAACTTTGAATGACATGATCATACCATGAAACTGAACAACTCTACTATGGAGGCTATTATGGTAAACGAGAAAAAGATCTCGACGTCGCGTACACAAAATTTCCAACTGTCTGATTTTTCCCCAACTTAAGCTCCATTGTAAAAGTTTTTCGGTTTCACTGTAAGACCATGCCTGCAAAGTTTTCAGTACACTGCCCCTTATACCCGGCAATTTTTTCACTCGCTATACTTACGTTATAATATAACAATAACAACAGCAAAACTATTTTAGAAAAAGAACAGCAAAAACCAATTTCTAATCAGTTTTTCCGTCCCCGACTGTTTCCCGCCCTTTCATTTTATTCTCTTCATTGACACGAACGTTTTTCTTAAAGAATCTAGCGATTTATTCCACCAGTATTTACGCTTATCAAAACAAGACCTGTAATCATAACGAGAAGTGCGTGTGATAATCGTGGCACCGTGTCAAACGGTGATTTGTAGTCGTTCTCTGCCCCACCCCGTGGGAAAAAGAGCCGTGATTGTGTGGCATTTCTACACGCATTGTATGGTAAACACGTGCGTAAGATTAGAATGCATTTGTATGGAAGCGAAGAAAAGAGAACGGATGAAACAGGGCAGGAGATCGAGTTTCCAATCACTTTCCCAAGGAAATGAAATGATTGATATTTTTCAATATTATTGATAGACAGGCCTTAATTCAAGATATTTACGTTACGTTTTGTTATCACAGGGAACGCTAATGATTCGTTAGTTATATTCCTTAGAGACTTTTTACGGCGCCCACAGGTAAAATAGGGTGATTCTATTTTTAAGGCGAATTATGTAATTCAGTAAAACTGGTTCATCTTACCTTTAATATAACCACTTCTTTCAAATTAACAAAATCTGTATTTTTTTTGTCTTGTTTTGAGTACTCGCGACCACAGACATTACAACTCGGCCAAAACTTAGGCGGTTCTCTCACTTGTCGTCCGTCGTTCCGTTTTTTTAACGCAACGTAACGCATGCATCTGTCAGACGAAAGGAAATTGCGAATTCCAATCTTATGCCCATAAAAATACGGCTACGGTGGGTTTACAGTTTAACACACCCGAACGTTACGCACCGTACACCCACCGTAGCCCTTACGGAAAATTCAGTGTTTAGTTAGACCCAACAATAACATACATACATACATACATACATATATCACGCCTTTATCCCTTGCGGGGTAGGCAGAGCGTAAGCGGCCGCAAAAAAACGGACATTTACGCCACGTCTGACAAACATTTAAGGGTCAATCGGAAAATTGTGTATCGCCATAGTGACAGGTTGTCAGCCTATCGCCTAAAATTGCAATACACACCCTCGTGTCCCTTCGTCGTCTTTAACGACACCCACGGGAAAGAAATGGGGTGATGCTATTCTAAGCCATCTGGCATAAGGCATCTGCTCTTATTAAATTTTTAATCAAATTAGAGCATCACAGGCCCGCGTGAAAGATGCAATCTAATCTCCCAGTTCAAGGACCTCCAAGGACGTTCAACAACCTCCAAAGGTCAACGGTCTCGCCGCCTACCCCACCCCCTCTGGTTCCGGTAGGATCTCACGCGAAGCGTGTCGGAGAGGTGCGAATATTGTGGTGTACATTACTGGTTGTGTAAAATACTGACATGAACCAGTTCACGAAACTAAACAACCTTTTCTAGGGACAACTATAATAAAAAAAAGTATATTTAGTAGGTGTAAGATGTCATTTTTTTATCATAAATTGGTTTTTAGAAATTGGAGTTTAGGAGCTGCTATGCATCGTTCAGTTTACAGATGACCCCATAAATATTTTTTTTATTTTAATACCTTGATTTAATTTATGAAAGGAATGATAAAATGTGACCTAATTTGTTCAAATGCTTGTACCCATTTATAAGGATATTACTTATCTATTGTAGGATTTACGACTTAGCATGTCCAACAAATAGAACATACTTATTCAAGATTAAAGTGATTATTTAAATATTTTGACAAAAATTATTATTTCCTGGCACAAGATAAAGACAAAAATAGGCAATTTAGGCCTAATCATTAAATTACGAAACGACACCTAATTAATACCTACATCCTACATTCCAAATATGGAAATGTACTATCTGTATATTTTAGCGGTAGGGACCAGGCCATAAAACTGAACAACTTTACTCAAGAGCAGTAGGCCGTTTTGATCTACCACACAAAATGACTCGGCCAAGTTCCCTAGAGAAAATTTTTTGGTTTCATGGGCTGGTTTCGTCCTATAAAATATTATTTCCAGCAATTGTAACACCTGAATAAAAAAAGAAAGACAATTTGTTGCCGCTCCACTCATACCGAACTTATATTTGTTCACACGTTCATATGTTTTATGTATGATACAAATCACGAGTATGTCTGCACACCATTGTTTGCAAAAATATCGCTGTTTCGACTACAGATTGTCCATTCAGACTTATTTGGTCATCATTTTTTAAAGGTTTTATTTAGAAATGAAATACAATGTTGCTATACCTCTTTTATAGAAAATTAGTAAACGAAGATGAGTGTGCCTGGATGATTTTGACTTTTACATTAACAACCACAACAGTCCACTGCTGGACATGGTCCTCCCCCTATTGGGGGTTATTACTTATTACCATATTAACCACGCTTGGCAAGCGGATTAGCGAGCGCAGTGCAAGATTTTGCTTTCACAGGAAACGCTGCAGCCCATTTTTTGGATGAATGAATCCTTCAGTCGCTTTTAACGAAGCAATATCATAATAATTAATAAACATAATGAATATATAATAAACCTAATGAATAATTCACTTGCTAGGCTCGTGTGTTTCTCCATTTATCTCTATCTATTTTGTGATGTTCACGACTTCTGGTAAATCAAAGTAGTGACGTCTAAAAAAATGCCTTATACTGAGGCACAGACTGATAGTTATTTTAAGTACTAGCTTTTACCCGCGACTTCGTCCGCGTTAGATAGTTTTTTAGAAACAGGTTCAGGTTAAGGTGGGCTCCTGATGGTACACCTGGTGGTCTACATAAGGTACTCCAGATCCTCTCTGTCCTTGTGAATAGAAGCAGCCCATCATACTGGCCAACTTTCGTTTTGGAACCATTTCTGTATCTCTAATAGTTTAGCTGGGCTCCTGATCGTACACTTGGTGGTCTACATAAGGTACTCCAGATCCTCAATGTCCTTGTGAAAAGAAGCAGCCCATCATACTGAACAACTTTTGTTTTGGAACCAGGCCTGTATCTCTTATAGTTTAGCTGGGCTCCTGATGGTATACCTGGTGGTATACATAATGTACTCCAGATCCTCAATGTCCTTGTGAAAAGAAGCGGCCTATCATACTGAACAACTTTTGTTTTGGAACCATGCCTGTATCTCTTATAGTTTAGCTGGGCTCCTGTTGGTACACCTGGTGGTCTACATAAGTTACTCATCACTTCTTGTGAAAAGAAGCGGCCCATCATACTGAACAATTTTTGTTTTGGAACCATGCCTGTATCTCTTATAGTTTAGCTGGGATCCTGATGTTTCACCTGGTGGTCTACATTCGTTACTCCAGATCCTCAATGTCCTTGTGAAAAGAAGCGGCCCATCATACTGAACAACTTTTGTTTTGGAACCATGCCTGTATCTCTTATAGTTTAGCTGGGCTCCTGTTGGTACACCTGGTGGTCTACATAAGTTACTCCAGATCCTCAATGTCCTTGTGAAAAGAAGCGGCCCATCATACTGAACAATTTTTGTTTTGGAACCATGCCTGTATCTCTAATAGTTTAGCAGGGCTCCTGGTGGTATATCTGGTGGTCTAAATAAGGTACTCCAGATCCTCAATGTCCTTGTGAAAAGAAGCGGCCCATCATACTGAACAACTTATATTTTGGAACCATGCCTGTATCTCTAATAGTTTAGCTGGGCTCCTGGTGGTATATCTGGTGGTCTACATAAGGTACTCCAGATCCTCAATGTCCTTGTGAAAAGAAGCGGCCCATCATACTGAACAACTTTTGTGTTGGAACCATTTCTGTATCTCTAATAGTTTAAGTGGGCTCCTGATAGTACACCTGGTGGTCTACATAAGGTACTCCAGATCCTCAATGTCCTTGTGAAAAGAAGCGGCCCATCATACTGAACAACTTTTGTTTTGGAACCATGCCTGTATCTCTAATAGTTTAGCTGGGCTCCTGGTGGTACACCTGGTGGTCTACATAAGGTACTCCAGATCCTCAATGTCCTTGTGAAAAGAAGCGGCCCATCATACTGAACAACTTTTGTTTTGAACCATGCCTGTATCTCTTATAGTTTAGCTGGGCTCCTGATGGTACACCTGGTGGTCTACATAAGGTACTCCAGATCCTCAATGTCCTTGTGAAAAGAAGCGGCCCATCATACTGAACAACTTTTGTTTTGGAACCATGCCTGTATCTCTAATAGTTTAGCTGGGCTCCTGATGGTACACCTGGTGGTCTACATAAGGTACTCCAGATCCTCAATGTCCTTGTGAAAAGAAGCGGCCCATCATACTGAAAAACTTTTGTTTTGGAACCATGCCTGTATCTCTAATAGTTTAGCTGGGCTCCTGGTGGTACACCTGGTGGTCTACATAAGGTACTCCAGATCCTCAATGTCCTTGTGAAAAGAAGCGGCCCATCATACTGAACAACTTTTGTTGTGGAACCATGCCTGTATCTCTAATAGTTTAGCTGGGCTCCTGATGGTACACCTGGTGGTCTACATCTGTACTCCAGACCCTCGAATGGTGATAAAAAGTAGCCTATGTCCGTTCTCGGTATGCTAGCAATTTCTGTGCCAAGTTTCATGAAGATCGGTTCAGCGGTTTGGCCGTGAAAGCGTAGCAGACAGACAGACAGACAGACAGACAGACAGAGTTACTTTCGCATTTATAATATTAGTGTGGATGTGGATTAGACCGGGTCTAATACTTAAAATGAGTGAAAGTGATCGCGAGTGCTTGAAAAGTTAGACTGATAGTTATCAAAATCCGCAAATTCGTAATTTTCGTTATTTCCGAGTTATTCAACATTTGGAGTTGTATTTATGTATATGCTAAGTAAGACGTTGTTACGATTATTCTCTAGTTTCTATGTCTAAAAAAACGAAATATCTCGCTGAAATTTGAGTGCAAGTTGATCGGCTATCTTTGTTTAGGACCAATTTTTCAGGAGTACGAGCCCTTAAGCGTCGTAACGTAAAACTGATGAGTTCTATAAGGAAAATTCAGCTTTACTAACCTTGCCTCCCTGGCTGAGGTACTTGTTGTTGCAAGTGTGGAGCGCGTACTTCCCGCCCTCATCGGCTCGGAACTCCAGGGTGAACAGGGTGTCCTCACCCCAGGGTACGTTGGCGTCCACGTGGATCTCGTCCAGGGACTCGGAGAGGTGGGCGAAGCGCTTGCGACCGATCGAGCGAAGGTTCACCTGGGAAAGGCGAATTTATTAGAAAAATACCTAAAGATATGAGGGTCATTCGAAATATCATAGTGACAGGTTAGTAGCCTCTTACGACTCCCATGGGAAAGAAATGGGGTGATGCTATTCTAAGCCGGCATCACACGGTGTTACAGTGGTTGAACCGCCTTATCCGCGTAATTCTATCTGTGGAAACGTATAATTTATTGTTTGTTTCTATAGTTTTTAAGTACTTTGTCATGTTCGCTGTTGGTTTTCCTATCAAAATAAAATAATAAAATAAAATAAATAAAGTAAACAGTGCCTATAGTACCGCCGTTCCATTAAGTCTGTTTTGACAGCTGTCATCTCCATACCAAAAGAGGTGTCATCAAAGGCAAATGGACCCTCTGCCATAGTATTATTACGAATCTGACAGCTGTCAAATACGACTTATTGGAACGGCGGTAGTTTAGTATTGCGACGACTACCATTAGTACAAAAAACTATTATATTCCCATAGTGTTATGTATCTGTTTTCGTATATGTTCCGCTTCCTCTCTCCCCATTACCATATTACGATCGATGTTATCAAACAAATTGGCGTTTACATAACACACACTCTCTTCATTTCTGGTATTATCATGAGGAAGCGTTAATATACGGTTATAATCACATTACGAGTATCTCGGACTTCCGAATTAAGTGGATTAGTTACGTCAGCTTAAAGATTTTCCGAGTTTTGATTACGATTATATTATGATGACAAGTGGCATTCCTCAGGATCCGCTAGCGCAACTAAACAGACCCTTCAAAGGTCGAAGAAACTATGGTCTAATATTTTCTTGAGTTTGCATAACTATAACTGAGGCTCGAGGCCAGGAAGTAACCTGTTCCTCGTTGTGGTGTGTCCATCGGCCGCTTCCGTCAGAGATGACTCAAAGCAGTTGGAGAGGTAGTTCAAGGAAAAAGAGTAATAGCAGCAGGTGCAACAACAGGGTCACTAGATGTCTTTAATCTTGCAGTGGGTCTATACTTATTTGTGTCCTGGCAGCGAGGTGGACGTGCCACAGCCCGGGGTCACTCGGCACCTTGGCAGTGCAGCACAGCTCTTAGATCCCAGGAAGTACACCGTTCCTCGTTGCGGAGCGTCCATCGGCCGCTGCCATCGTCATAGGTGCAACGAAGCAGTTCGAGGAAAAAGGGTACCAGTAGAGCAGTAGATGCATCCTACAGGTCGCTGGTCTTTTATTATCAGCGAGACTTACTTGTGGCCTGGCAGCAAGGTGTACGTGCCACAGCTCATTAGAGAAGCAGTTCGAGGATAAAGAGTTATAGCAGCAAGTCCAACAACAGGGTCACTAGTTGCCTTTAATCTTCCATTCGGTCTATACTTACTTGTGGTCTGGCAGCAAGGTGCACGTGCCACAGCTCAGCGTCACCAGGAACCTTGGCAGTGCAGCACAGCTTGTCCTGGCTGGAGCCCAGGAAGTAGCCTCGCTCCACGTTGCGGAGCGCCCATCGGCCGCTGCCGTCGTCAGAGACACTATGGATGAAAAATCAACTGTGAGAACGAGGATATGGACAGTGGACAGTCTGTCATTTCATAATCTAACCGATGGATACTTTTGTTGCGTCTATCCTGACAACGATAGTCGCCCCGGTTTCCAGCTTTTTATGTTATAGTAAAGATTGGAACAAACACGATTCACGAACATCTGGAAATCATACCAGCATAGTCGATATGCTCGAAAATGGTGCTAGATCTGGCATACCAAAAGCTCTAAAAGAAAGTGATGAATCATGCATGACATGAAAATGGACGCTGTTATAGTAATGATGATGATGATCATTCCAACCGATTTCAGACATGGCGACCACTTCAACGCCTAATCAGAGCTGCGTTAATGCGCTCGGAGATGGTCACTATAACCAGTTATAGTATTATGACATGAATGAAATAAAACAACACAAAGCACGTCTACTGTTAAGATATTGATATTCAGTAACTCTCTGTCTACCCCGCAAGTTATCATTAATATATAAAAAAAACAATATCACACTCATATTATAGCCCCCACTAGAGGTTCCTGTTTTGGGGTGCCGTGACACACATAGAAACGCCACTCAGAACTTAGATTAGAAATTAGTATTTTTTCTCCAGACACTAGAACAGATATTTTTGTAATATCTGTCCTGGCCGGGAATCGAATCCAAAGCCTTTCAGTAGCTGGCTGGTGCACTAACACTGCGCCACATCGGTCGTCGAGAATGTCAGAAAAGAACGAACTGTGTTATTCTTTAGCAATCTAAGCTATTATTTCGTGAACACATTATTAGAAAGTTACTCGTTTGGTTAAGATGGCGGCGACGGTCCAGTGGCGCACTCACCAATTTTTTAATTACGTCTTCAAATCAAGAACAAGCATTAAAAATCTAAGACCGACAGATTGTTGTCCTATACGATAAGTTCATTTCAAGGTACAACAATAAGCTTTATATTGTTATGCGTCTTTAAATTTACTTACACGGAAAATGGTGGCCACCATAACCAGGTAAATTGGTTTAAAATGTATAAAAGAACAAAAAAACTTACTGTTACACAATTTGCTAGTCTTAGATTTTTAATATGTGTTTCAGATTTGAAGAAATTAATTCAAAACCGCTGAGGGTGCCATTGGATAGTCCGATTCCACTCAGCGCAGGCTTAATTAATACAGCTAGTGATCTTGAAATACGATTTCGTTGAAGAAACTTACTCGATTACACGATATGGCTGGTCCTGTAGCCACTGGTGATACGTCCTAAATTAAAAAGATATGCATACCTTTTAAAAAGGGGTCGTATATACAGGATGTAAGCTAAAGCCCTCTGAATACAGACCATGCACCCTGTATTCAGACTATGAAACTAAACAACTTACCATGGAAATATATTTCAGAAAAGCAGTCGTCCGATCGTGATTATGTACGGCAGCTCTTTTTTTGTTGTTTCCTGACATATGTATCTAGGGGAAAGTTGTTCAGTTTCATGGTCTGCATGCACCCTATCAGTATTCGGAGGGCTGTCACTTACATCCCGTACAAGGTCGTATTAAATTCATAGAAAATATAATCAGGGTTTGTGTTCTCATATAACCGAACAACTTTTCTTAGTATTTTTTTTCTTCCTATATAATAAAAAATATTTAGACCCACACAAAGTGTCAATTTTTTTACAATTTTATTATTTCGAAAAAATCTTACTTAGATAAGTTGTTCAGTTTCTAAAGATATTTGCGCTAAATTTAAAATGACCTTATATAATTGCAAATTGCAAACGCAAGCGCAAATGAAAGGGGAACTTTTTTGCTTTAGGAATTTAAAAAATGTTATCGTTAAATATCGACTCCTATATTATGTCGAAATGTGAAAGATAAAAAATGTAATAGCGAAGGGGTGGCTTTTTACGACTTGTTTGGTCAATAAAAATATACAACTTTATTATAGCAAGTGAGTGAATAATGTGTTGGAAGTTTGTGAGCGGAATACTAATTGCGAGATTATACATACACGTCACGCCTTTAATCTTTGTATGGTAGGCAGAGCGTTAACGGCCGTAAAATACGATCACTATCGCCACGTCAGATAAACATTTGGAGGCCGTTTCAGAAAAGTCGTGTATCACTAAAGTGACAGGTTGTCAGCCTGTCGCCTAAAATTGTATACACGTGAAACCCTCGAGTCCCTTAGTCGCCTCTTATGACACCCGGGGTAAGAAATGGGCGATGCTTTTCTAAGCCGATATCACACGGCGACAAAATTACAACTCAAAGAAAATGAAAGGAGAAATAAAATTGCTTGCTTATCTGCAACGAATAAGATGTTAAAAACAAAGAGCATTGTTGAAGAAGACATTTTTGCTTCTAAAGATTAACAAGGTTTTGCATTCAATTTGAGTTCAGTTTGCGAAAAGCAAATTCAACAATATCTTTGCCAGTCATAAGTTTTTGAAATACGTTGTTAAAGTAACTGTCTACACAACAACCTGTCTTTTGAACTTCCGAATCGACGCATCACGTCTCATTGATATACCTCTATATAGGGTGGTCAGTATTCGGAGGGCTGTCCCTTACACCCCGTATAACAAACCAATTCACAAAGTCATTGTCCACTAGACGTTTGTAGACTGTAGGTTTATGCACAACACTGCTACAGTCTGTCCAGTGTAGATAATGAACTTCCAGTCATAATAGACCGGACATCTTTTGTTTGGCGGAGTATAGTCCTCGAGTAGTCCCCTAGGGATTGTGGAGTATGACAAACCAGATAACTAATTAACCAGAAAGGAATTGAAACATACGTCTGTGTTGAGTAGAATTGTTGTTTTCTTCCTAGAGGTCTAGGCTCTAGATTGATCTGAAGTAAACAAATATTTATTATGATTGTAGGCTCTAGACTTTTGAACAACACTGCTATAGTCTGTCCAGTGTAGATAATGAACTTTCAATCATAATAGACCGGACATCTTTTGTTTGGTGGAGAATATTCCTAGAGTACTCCTAGGGCTTGTGGAGTCTAACCAGATAACTAAATTAACCAGAAGGGAATTGAAACGTACGTCTGGCTTGAGTTAGAATAGAATTGATTTTTTCCGTAGAGGTGTACGGGGTTTTAAAAAAAAATTACGAGGTTTTAGTCAGTGCTTAAATTATTTTTCTATATGATTTGACGTTGTCAAACAGCTTAAACCATGTCTAACTGTTTTTGTAATAACGCGGGTATAGTCTAGATAAAGTAAACAATAATTTATTATGATTGTTGGCTCTAGACTTTTAAACAACACTGCTATAGTCTTTTCAGTGTATTTAATTAACTTCCAATTGGAGTAGACCTGTAATTTTTTGGCTGCCAGAGAATAAGCTCGAGTACCCGCCTAGGATTTATACCGTGTTATTTTATTACAAATTAGTTCGACGCACTCTTAGGCAGTGTTTAAAAGGTTTTTCTATACGATTTGACGCTTGCAAGAAGCTTTAAACACGTCTTACTTTTTGTAATGATACTTTATTTGTAACTAAATAAGAACCAAGAAGGGAACTTCTGATTTGTGTAAGAAATGTTGTTTTTTCCTAAGAGAACAACAACATATTTCATTTAGTTATTTTAATTGGTCTATAGCAAACAATAACATATTTTCCTTGTTATGTAAGTCGCTTTATGAAAGTTGTTTGAAATATGTTTAGGCTTATCAGTAGGTGAGTAAATATAATTACTTAGATACTTATTTCTTTTGTAGAGCGAAATGTTACGGCCTACGATATACTTCGGGAATGTTCGAGATATGCTTGCCGGGCAGTACAACGGTTTAAGGGCCGCCGCAGAGAAAGAGCAGTTTTTGCGAGCGATAGCTGGAGCACTTTTGACTAGAGATTCGAAAAGGAACTCTATCGTAATTGAATTAAGGTTACATTAACTAGAATGCCAAACAGCTCTCGCAGTCGCCCGGCGGCAACCGGCGGTGTTTATCATTCCAGGCAATATCACCTTCATTTCAATTACATACGGTTCTTTTTTGAATTTGTATGAAAAGTGCTCGAGCCTTTGCTCGCAAAAAATGCCCTTGCACTGCGGCATCTCTAAGACATATTTGCTGCTTGTTCTGTTTTTGTGAGTAGTAAAGCCAGCTTCTTGCACTATAATAGCCGCTGTTACTTTCTTCTCATATATCTTGTCATCGTCTGCCTCAGAGAAAGCTGCAGAACAGAAAACGCATTTCAAATAGCTAGCGAATCATGGTAATCAGTCAGTTCCTACCAGGGATTGTATAACCGATATGATTTCAGTTAAAACGGTAAAGGGTATGACATCATACCGAAATATTGTGATATCATAAAGTTTCGGTATCGGAATTTTCTGTTACTGCATCGTTTATAGTACTGTTATTTTTAAAGTATCTAAACCGCTATCAAAAGGATTCATAAGTAGGTACATATGTACCTACTTATGAATTTTAACTTCACTTAATAAAGCGCAATGTATTTTTCGATTTCTAAATTATTTCGTTAGCGGTACCACTATTTTCTACCTGTACCATAACCAAAATCATAACCTTTGCCGTTTACCTTAAACACTTATACCGGTACCGATATTATACCGATAGCTTAACTAACGATCCTTGCCTCCTACAGACAAGTAGGTATGTAAACGTCATTAATTATTTTAGAATGCATAATTTTCTGCCGCGGCACGATTTGAACCTGCGACTTTCGCCGTCTTCAGTATTTCTTGGCCTTACAGTGCAAACTCACTTGGAGGGTCCTTAGCTTGAAGAAGTTTAGAGTGGATAATTAAAATGCACAGCGAGGGGGTTTCGAGTGGCGCAAAACGTAACACTGGCACGTACAACAGTTGCTGTACCTGCTTGTCTCTGGTGAGATGTCGCTTTAATTACTCTGATTTTATTTAAAAAAGGATTATACACATATCACGCCTATAACGCCTTGCGGGGTAGGCAGAGCGTAAACAGCCGCAAAAAACGGCCATTTACACCACGTCTGACAAATGTTTGAGGGTTATTCGGAATATTGTGTATCGCTATAGTGACAGGTTGTCAGCCTAAAATTGCAATACACACCCTCGAATCCCTTATTCGCCTCTTAAGACTCCCACGGGAAAGATATGGGGTGATGCTATTCTAAGCCGGCATCACACGGCATAAAGGGCGAAATTTTACAAGTGAGCGATAGCGAAAACTCAAGACCGGCTGGTGATAAGGAACAACATTCTCCAAGGATCATAGGTTGAAATATGACAAAAATAATTGTGTGTTTCCATCGTAACTCAAATCGGCTGATCGGCAATTTTGTATGGGAGGTCCGTTTTTTTTAGTATTTCGAGGTTTCCTTATTACCCGTCTTGAGTTTTTGCTATCGGTCGATAGTAAAACTGGACCCTATATTTATGGCTCGCTTACTGGCTTTTCATATATGCCACATTATGTGCCTACTGGGTAAGTTCACCCAGGGAAAGTGACAGATTATGCACCCCTCATATTTTAACAGTAGCTCTAACACTGAAGGTATTTAAATGTCGCGGAATGCCCTTCCACTTGAGTTAAATGAGTTTGCATTAAATTCACAAAGGGTGCTGAATAGCTTTTAGTATGTATATCAACAATAGTCGCCTGATGTTGACGGACTAAGTGTGAGAGTGTTTTGGCAGCATATTTATATTTATAACTAACTAGCTAGCGCGTCTTCGTACGCGCGGCGTAAATTTGATATTACCTTTTACCGTGGGACTGATAGATTTTCCTGCAGTAAAGTCCTTTCTTAGGTTTCTGTCTATGCTTATGCCAAATTGTATCAAAATCGGTTCAGTGGTTTAGGCGTGAAAACGTAACAGACAGACAGAGTTACTTTTGAAATTATAATATTAGTTTAGATGAGTTTGATGTAAGACCCCTTGATTCTTTCCGGCGATTTCTCGGTGGACGGATATCGCGAAATCATTGGGATTCCGCCGTTTACTCGCCACGGGCACAACAATCAATGCTCCTCGTCTCAGTCTATTTTTTAAATCAAATAAAACGGCCCTCGTCACCAACGGTAATGTTTTCATCATTTATAATGCGCACTGCTAAAGAGTGGAACTCACTACCTGCGTCTGTGTTTCCAAACGCATACAACCCTAATATCTTCAAAGTAAGATTGAACAGGCTTCTTCTGGGTGAGCTCGCTCCATCTTAGACTCTGTCTCTGCCCTATGACCTAGACTAGAGTCAAGAGCAAACCCATCCTTATTAAATAATAAATAAAACGGTACCACCCTAATGTAAGATAGCCGCGTACTCGCCACGAGCACGCTGTGAGCATGCGGTAGAATCGCAATCACGCTTAGCCGAAAATATCGCCCGTGTCACAGAATAATAACTATTAACTAGCCCCGTGTGCAAGGGCCCTAAGTCAAACATGTTGACGAACGTCGGCAACTGTTGTCCACTGTTTCAAACATTATGTAGTTAGTGTGTAGCTACCTTAACGTTATACCTAACAGTATTCTTAAATAGAATGCAGGAAAATATGAATCTTACTAACTAGTTCGCACCTAGTAATAATAACTGTGCATAATATAAACTCTACTACACAACTAACAGTTAAATCTAGATTTATGCTAGGCTAACTACTTTGTACCGTTGGTACCGTTGTCTGTCTGTAAATATTGCATAACATACAGGCTAAATGTTAAAAATGCAAGATTGTCATAGGCACTTAAACAAGGTGTTACGTTAGGAACCCAAAAATAATAATAATCTTTATTATCATCAGTCGATAAAATAGTCACATCACTAGTCTAGATCCATTACTACACTTCCATGCAAACTAATTTCGATTGGCATACATTGCTGGTTATCTTATCTTATCTTATAACCATCAATGTATGATCCTCATGATAATAAACAAATTTTCCTCACACGCATAGGTCTTCGACTTTTATTCATTGACCACATTGTTGAAATTTTGGACCTCCCATACCAAATTGTTTAATCCGTACTAATAATATCATAAATCTGAGAGTTTGTGTTTGTATGTATGTTTGTTACCTCTTCATGCACAAACGGCTTGACCGATTTGTATGAAATTTGGAAGACAGATAGAGTATAACCTGGGATAACACATAGGTCACTTTTTACCGCTGGAAAACAACTATTACTACGGGAAAATGAGTGGCATCGGGTGAAACTGCTGGGCGGAAATCTATTTTGAAATATGACTTGGTAGCTCAGTCAAACAAAACCGTGCTCTTAGAAACATAAAATCAATAAATCTTACGAGTTTAATATGCCATGCACGCAAGGACACAAAACACAAGCCTTTTCCATAATCTCCCATGGAAATGAAAAGTAATTAAGGGACAGAATTAAGGCAGGCGCTCATTACGATTCTTCTCGTATAACCTTCATGTACCCTTTAAAGACACCCTTTAAAGCATATTGTAACTTAAATATAGGACATTAAAGTTCAAATTGAAAGAAGATTTCGTCCCTATAAAGGCCACCCCTCATGCACTTGTTCAACTATGTTAGTACGTCGATAATATTGGGAAGCTTTGGAAGGTTAGAAGAGGTTGTGTTTGGAAGTGTTCTCTATTAAATGTTTTTTTTATTCAATTATGGCATACAGGTAGGTAGACAGTTGTCGATATTAATGAATTGTGACTTTATTTTGGCTGGTCATGTCTGTATTTTTTATAATAACTATAACGACAGTAGGTAGAATAAGGAAAATTTAAAATATGAAAGAAAAGATAAGTAGTTATATTGTAATATCTGTATTAATATTATGTAGGTAGGTATAAAAAGTAAAGAAGTATGTAGCAGTAGGCAGTAGTAAGTAAGAGTGCCATTATGTCGCTAAAAACTGCCATTATAAGATTAAATGTAATAATAAGTTAATTAAATACAAAAACGAAAACATGTTTTCTGATTCTACGTTTGCAAACAATTTTAAGGTGTCGTTATTCAAACCTTTCAATCTCCATGCTTTCGGGTAAACTTTCTTAAGATATGACTAAGTGAACTGCCAAACATATTAAGGCGACATGACAGTCGATAAAGCACTTGTAGTTATTCGTGTTCAAGTGATTCACGAGTGAGTCAACTCAGTGGGCCAGCGGAGAAATGCTCTCACTCAGTGACTCAGCAATGTTTACTGAAAGATGATTGTGATTTACTGGATAAATCTAATAATATACAAATTCCAAAGCGAAATCTGAGAAATCTGTGTATGAGACTTAAAGCGAAAGTACTCTCGTGACAATGGACGACATCCATAATTTTTTATTTGCGTCAAACTTTTTATTTGCTGTTAAATCGTTCGCACAAACTATGATACTTGAAGGCAGAGTGGGAGCACCTCTACAATAATTTTGCTATAGTACTTAATCTTACCTATTAAAATGGTACTTACTCTTGTAGGATGCGAGCGAAATAAGTATAAAAATAAAATAAACAAAAAAAGGAAAAGAAAATGAACAGTAAATCAGGGTATTCCGTTGACGATCGGCAACTCAATAACTACATTTGTCACAAGTCAAGATAACATAATGAACATTTTCGATTAAATTATCAAGCCTCCAAAACGGAAACACAGGTTCGCAGGCTAACCAAAATCACCGGTGTAACACAATAAAAACTAAACAAAAAAATTGTGTATCCTGTGAGTCAACAGTTTTTAGAAGTGCTATTAGTATGCGGCCGAGACGCTAAGGGGTCGCAAAATGAATTACGACATCCGTACTACTTGTAGATTGGTATAGGATTGTTTAAGGCTTCGTGTTAGCACTTGTATGTGTTCATTTTTGAAGTAAGAAAGGGACGGGATGTTATAATACCTTGAAATGGAAATATATAATGAACTGCTTTTTTGTAAAACCTATTGATGGATTTAACAAATGTACTGTGGTCAAAACTCAATCTAGGAGCATCTTTCATAACATTAATTAAGACATTAAATTATAGCTTAACGCATTTATGAGCAAACACAAAATACGTATGATGATAATTATTTTTACAACGAAAATCTCGTTCTTGCATCTACTGATGCGTCTGAATCTGCTCTTGGGGCACTACGCACTAAGTACTCCACGAGCACTATATTTTTTAAAACCAAAACTGAGTTGGCTACCCCGAAATAAACTAAAACTTTAGAACACACTGCTGCTCCAAAACAAAATTCTACATCATTGTGGCGGCACCACAACGCGTTTTTAAGTTTAAGCTATATGGTCCTTATCTATACCGTGTGTAAGAAACAGTGCACCGAAAACTTTGCAAGCATGATCACTATGATCAGGCCATGAAAATGAACTAAATTTTTTATGGAGCATATTAAGGAAGTGAATAAAAAATTCGAGTTTCCATAGCAAGTCAGTCAGCTGATCAGGAATGTTGTATTAGAGGCCGATTTTTTTCTCTACTTCCAACATAGACTCCATTAAAAAGTTGATCAGTTCCATGGTCTGATCATGCCTGCCAAGTTTTTGGTACACTGTCCCTTGCGCCCGGTATTTGCCGATGCCGACTATGTCCAGGTGTGACCGGAGATACATCACACCTGGAGCAATGAGTCAATAGCTACCTGATCTGGAACTTGCTGCCGGGCTCCTTCTCCTCGGACTCGCAGGTGACGTTGCCGAACGAGTCCACCGCCAGGTACTTGTCCAGGTGTGACCAGAGATACATCACACCTGGAGCAATGAGTCAATAGCTACCTGATCTGGAACTTGCTGCCGGGCTCCTTCTCCTCGGACTCGCAGGTGACGTTGCCGAACGAGTCCACCGCCAGGTACTTGTCCAGGTGTGACCGGAGATACATCACACCTGGAGCAATGGGTCAATAGCTACCTGATCTGGAACTTGCTGCCGGGCTCCTTCTCCTCGGACTCGCAGGTGACGTTGCCGAACGAGTCCACCGCCAGGTACTTGTCCAGGTGCGACCGGAGATATATCATACCTGGAACAATAAGTACACTAGTGAATATTTTAGTGAGGGCAGAATTGCGCGTGGTGGAGCTTTGCTGCAATATCATCATCACTTGACATGAGATGTCCGTTGCTGGTCATAAAGTGTAACTTGTAAAACATTCCACAGCAGATTACGGCTATGGCGCCGCAAACCTGCAAACCGCGCGTCTTGACAATAGTATCCTGCCGAATTTAGAAGGCGCATCGTGCCTAAGTAGTTGTTAAACGGCAAGGTGTCGACGTGTTCGGACGATCTGTAAAACCGCGAGTGTTGGCTGACCCGTGGCGCGGGCTGGGCGACCCGTGTAACACAGCGCTGCTCTTGTATTAGTCCGAGTGTGCAACCCGCTCGACACAGCGTTGGCGCTGAAGCGTGTATATTAACCATTATTTTACTGTGCAAAGTAACATCCAGGTAATTAGAAGCTAGTTGCCGTTTTCGAGGATTTAAAGACCCGTTCTGACACATAGGGAGCAAAGACTGAACTAAGTTGACACAAGTTCATGTGTGTCGTTTCGAACCACAATAAACTGCGGGAATTCGAATAATTTGAACATGATATCCATCACAAAGAATCATAAAAAAATAATATCTTCAACAAAATGAATAAGGTGATAACCCTGGCTAGCATAATTGCTAGGAACATTTTTACTTTTTGGTAGTTCCAAAATATATTTTTTTACATTCTTAAATTAACTAGGTAGGTACTTAACTTAACATAACAGCTGTATAAAATCTTTCGTGATATGCATAAAAATCTTTCTCTGGGAGATTATAATCTCAGTTGTTTGTAGCTACAGCCGTGTGATGCCGGCTTAGAATAGCATCACCCCATTTCTTGCCCGCGGGAGTCGTAAGAAGCGTCTAAGGGACTCGAGGGTGTGTATTGCAATTTTAGGCGATGGGCTAACAACCTGTCACTATGGCAATACACAATTTTCCGGATGACCCTCAAATGTTTGTCAGACGTGGCGTAAATGTCCGTTCTATGCGGCCGTTTACGCTCTGCCTACCCCGCAAGGGATAATAGGCGTGATATGTGTATGTATGTTTGTAGCTACATGAGGAAGATTGAAGCGTGTAGCTGATTAGAGATTTTTCACGCCACTTGTATTGATCTTGATTTATGGGTAGGCAAGCGTCGGAGTGGATCCCAGTATTACGTACTATCAGCAGCACATTTATAGGTACACTGTTACTTATAATAACCGGTAAGTTGATCTCTTGTAGAGGCGATTCGACTCGTAGGTTCTTCCGTTTTGGGTGGGACACCGAGTTGTCAAACGACCCGATGAACCCTGGTGTTAGTTTTTCAACCGCGGCCCTTGACATGGTTGTGTTACGACCGCTGTCTAAGTGATCATAGACAGCAACCGGGACCGATGGCTTAACGTGCCCTCTGAAGCAAGGAACAATCTTTCTTCTCGGCCCTTTGTGTCGCAGGCAGTCGCACTACCACTGCGCCACATCGGCAATAATTACTATATTAAGTATATGTACATTTATTCCTATTTCTACGAGATCCTACAGTCTAAAATCTTTGGCATACAACTATGAAAACTTGCAAAATTTTCTACCGCAGGCAGGATTTGAACCTGCGACTTTCGCTTTCAGTACTAGCGACGCCTCTTCCATCTGGGCTACCGCGGCTCAATCGTTGCTTGCGAAATAATGCAAGTGTATCTTAATGCCAAAGGGCATCATCCTTACCTTACCTACATACCTTCCTCTATTATATATTTTAGTTTAAAATTTTGATATATATTCTGTGCACGTCTTATCCGCATTTCGTTGGATACCATTACTCTTCCCTAGGTCTGCTGTAAGATTTTTTTTATTAGAGTTAAGAGGCCGTACATATTTTTGAGTCATTTTGTCTTGTTTCTTTAATTCTGTAGGACCTAGTTTAAAAAAACAGAATAACTAACAATGTGTTATGATATGTTTTATTGAAGATTAATTCAATATCTAAAAATTGGCCCAGACAAATTATTGATTTTGATTGTTCAGTTTGTTTTATAGTTAATAACTTGAGACGTGTTTTAAATTGTTTCCTTGCGGACGTTCGTATCATTATTGTTTACATGAATTTTAAAATATGGAGTGGTTTATAAAGTATACAGCAATAAAGACAATGAAAAGTGCTAAAAATTGGCCGAGGAGTTTTTAGTAATTTTATTCAAAAATTCAAAGAAAAACTACGGTAAAATGGCCCTATTTTGAAGAAATTTTAAACGTATACAGCGTCGGATTTCTCGTACAATACAACACGTTTTAAAAAAAATCTATTTACACATTGAAAAATAGATTCATGCTAACACATTTGCTATAAAAAAAATTGCAAATATGTATTTTATGAAATTCATCGAATATTTTAAAGTACTTCGGAATTATCAATTATATACGGGAGCGCAAATGCTGTTTCGGCAGACCGCGCGCCGCGCTCTTGGGAGAAGGACGTGTAGCCTGCTGCGTCACACTCACGCACACATACAAAATTACGAATGTGTGTCGTTCGCGCGCGTAGAGGACAGTAGATCAGGCGTCACAGGCGGAATTATAGTGCGACCATTTAGAAGCTCATAACATAACAATATAAAAATAAAATAAAAGCGCTAAAAAGATGACTAATAAAAATGATAAAGAAGAATGTAAAATAGTCTCGAATTAAAACCACAATTGGTATTACCAAGTACAGGGTCAGTTACACATAACCAAAAAAAAATACTGCCTGTTTGGTGTCTGGACTGGCCCTGATTATGAAATTAAAACAGCATTCATTGAAAGGGATGATGATTTCTTTACACTTGCTTACTTCCAGAAATCGTCGACTCGCGAAAAAATCGATCAATGGTGCTAAGAGACACAAGTTTTTAAAATAAATATATAATAGTGAATAAATAAGATTTTTTATTTATGCCAAAAAACAAATTTGAAAACTACTATAGTATAATTACAATGGATAACCATGGTGCGTTTTCCTTTTATGTCTAATAAATCTACAAAAAAATTACGAGAAAAACTTTGTTTTTACTTTTTCATATCTTAAAAAATGGCCGAGATATTAAAGTTCAAGGTGTGTAGTTTCGGGCGAAAGTTTTTAAAAACGCGGGCGGGCGCAGACTAGCCGATGACGTCACGGCTCGAGTCATTCGGCAGTCGCGCTTATGCTCGCACGTCGTCGCGCAGTGAAATTAAATATTATAAAATAAAAACCCAGGGAAATACTGTATTGTGCCGCAATGTTTAAACTCCACGGTTAAAACACCAAATAAACTCTTCTTTTATGTGAAAAGAGTTGATTCAATAGGCCCTAAAACTGTAGCGCACTACTGCTGTGAAGACTACCAAGATTACCAAGCAGAACTTCGACGGCCGCCGGTGGCAGAAACTAATGTTAAAGTATACCTACCTACATATGGACGTACTCACGTACTTAGATTACTTGGGCATCCTGATTGCTGAAGTACCTACCTATGTAGGTACCATGTCGTACCTACTCTACTTGCAATGGTACAGGCGAGTGTGTGTAGGTGAATAAAAGGGGTACCTTTAGGTAGATGCGTGGAGTAGACATGCGCCTCCTTGACCCACACTGTAGGTATAACAGTTGGCTAGAGTAGGTATGCGTGTGCGCCTCCTTGTCAAGGAGGCCGCCGCCGTGGAACCTACTTCAGGATGGACGCACATGCACCCGCCAGTTCCACGGCGAGTAGGTAGAAACGCATGGAAACCCATAGGTAGGTTTTAACGAGCGCAAACTGTAGGTACCTAGGTTCCTTATCTAGTATTTTTTATCACACACATTTTGATTGAGTTGAGGGAGTAGGTACAACTAGGAACCTTACGGGTAGGTACTTCAGGCAGGATGGTAATGAACACGCGAGTGAAAGTATTTTTATCACCGCCCATAGTAGGTTTGTAGGTACTAAAAAAAAACCACTATGATTCAGTTGAGGTAATGCTTACATATTACATACCTTTTCATTGTTAGTCCACGAATTTCGGCAGCGGTAAAATCTTTATTCATCATGAAATATTGGGCCACCATCAAACTATCAATTTTGGCAAATTGTCCGACTGACCTTTCACAAATCCTGCTTCCATTTTACTCATTACACTTATATAACATACACATAAACACCATATAAAGTATTTCTTTGAAAGAACGAAGAAAATCGAAACAAAATCACCGAAACGTGCAGCGCGCTGTGTTGTGGTCGCGAGTTGTCCCAAGCCGAGCCGTGACGTCACAGTCTTAGCGCGCGTAATCTCGGAAATTCAAAATTGGGGTAAAACTTCTCTTCGTCATAACTTGCGAAATACTGCATGTATTGAAGTGAAATAAAAACTAGTGTAATGTACGTGATCTACGCTCCAATTTAAAGTGTATATGGAAGTCATATTTTGACCCCTCAGGCTTATCCATTCAAATTGAAAACAATAAAAACATGACTGATAAACATACAAAAAGGTAAGTACAGATTAATCACACCCCAACACACCTGAATAGTAGTCGGTAATTAATCAGGTCCACAAATTCCAAAAATTCTTAGTAGGTACGCAATAATTTAAAACTTTTTCATACAATTGCCACAAAAAACTATAAATAGGATCAAAACTGATTGATCGAACTATACGCTGCCGTCCGCCGCTGGGTCTGCATATCGCCGCCGCTCGGCTGCACGATGACGCGTTCTAATACTAATTACCTACTTTCGCCCGGCGCAATTTCATGTACGGCCTCATAAGCAGTGCCTGTTGTGTCTGTATTCTTTATGTGTTTGTCTCTTTACTGTTCCTGTGTACAATAACCGTAAATAAATAAATCATCAGATACACTTGCACTGATAGCTACAGTCGCAGGTTTAAATCCTGCCTGCAGTAGAAAATTTTGCAAGTTTGCTATAATTGTATACCGAATGTCTAATTCCAAGCTAAACTCCCGCAGTGGAAGCGATTTACACAGGTAAATTTCTAGTAAAATACCAGGAGTTCAACTGAAGGCAGACAATGGCCGCGTTACGCAGCGCTAAATAGCATACGCTGCACAATATAGCAGCGCATACTATGAATTAAACGTGAACCTAAATCTATTTAACTTAATTAACTAAGTTGATTGAAATTGGCTAATGATGTGTTCCAACCCTTACATAACTCAAGTCGGTAGTAAATACCGTCTGCCGATCTGGCGTTACGTCACACGTATTAGCACTAGATTATAAGTAAGTACCTCCAAATTATATCACCCCACGAATTCCGCAATTCGTACTAAGGAGTCACAATGATATGGTACAACAAATATGACTAAAGGGAACACACCATTAACACGAATAAACAGTTTATCACTTACAGTCACGTGCCGGCGCAAATGCATAAATACCCAACGGAGAAAGGAAGTTCAGGGAATGGATCAAATAGGAATTCCGTTGGTACTTACAGGGCTGGGTGGAAAAGATATCGACACCCAGCATTCCACTACAGCCTTGGCGCGTTATTCACGTCAAACCACTCACAGCTTCTGTTCGTATTCCACTTTGATATTAGTCATTACGCGTGACCCAACCCGAATTTGGGCCGTACAAACGCGGGCCAAAATGGCCACCTGATGCCTATTCAACGCGACGCTCACGTGGAAGACGTCGAGACATCCAACAATCACTAAGCCTGGTATTCTAGTATAACCCAGGAGAACCGCAATAATACGATGCATCAACACGCGCGATCTCAAATTGAATCGTCCATTACACGCGGCATCACAAAACGCGTGGCGGGAAATCCGTACAAACCACAATACGTTCTCGTCCGAACGGTTTTGAGTGACTGAGTGCGGTGCAGAAATCACCGCGTGGCGCCGTCAGGCGGTCTGCGCGCACGTCGCCAGTCTCGCCCTGCGAGTGAGAAAGGGACAACACACGCCCAGAGCGACGCGTGCGATCGAGCACCGCGCCGCATTCATAGACCGTCATTAATACCTAACTCACCCCAGCATAGCAACGCTAAATTAAACATTCACCCGCCCTAGGCCGAATCCCTTAGGCCTATTCACTACTGGGGAGACGAGATAGCGTTGCTATTGCTCGCTTAAGAACTGAATCCCCTACCTGAACTGTCGCGACTCGAGGAGTGCCATCACTACCTGGGAACAAGTTGAGAATGCGCCCTCTGCGCCATCGCAGTGGCGGCAGGTTGGCATCCTTAACCAGAACGAGATCTCCGATGCGAGGGGGTTCAGTTCTGTCCGTCCACTTAAGGCGTTGCTGCAGAATGTGCAAATACTCAAGCGACCATCGCTTCCAAAAATTCTGAGACATTTGCTGCAGCAACTCATAACGCGTCAAACGATTGCTACTGACCTCTGTGTAGGGGTACTCTGGCAAGGCGTTAAGTGGTCGGCCAATTAAGAAATGCCCTGGTGTCAGGGCCTCCAGATCATTCGGATCTGAGCTAAGCGGACACAAAGGACGTGAATTGAGAACGGCCTCAATTTTACAAAACACGGTCGCTAGCTCCTCAAAGGTTAATATCGTTAAACCTATAACGCGCATCAAATGCGTCTTAGCGGACTTTACAACCGCTTCAAATATACCACCCCAGTGGGGGCATCCTGGTGGATCGAACACCCAGTTAATGCCCTGACGGGAGAGGCTCGTGCCGATAGCTTCCTCGTTTTCCGATAAAAACGTTATAATTTCTTTCATACATCGATCAGCGCCCTTAAAGTTGGTACCACAGTCCGACCTGATCAGCGCTGGTCGCCCTCTTCGCGACACAAATCTATCTAAAGCTGCTAAGAAAGCCTCCGTAGTGAGGTCGGCCACGAGTTCCAAGTGGACGGCCTTGGTTGCTAGGCACACAAACACGCACAAATACGCCTTGATTGACTTCGCGTTGCGAAGGCGTGATGCCTTTACCATAAAAGGCCCCGCAAAGTCCGTTCCCACACCCGCAAACGTCCAGGCTTCCGTCACCCGGTCCGGTGGGAGGTCTCCCATCTGAGGTTGCATTGTGGCTGCCTTCAACCGATAGCAAGGCAAGCACCGAAACACAATGCTCCGTACCGTACGTCGTCCAGACAAGATCCAAAACTCGCGCTGCAGAATAGCCAAAAGTGCATTGCAGCCCGCATGCGAGTTTTTCTGGTGACGATCCCTAACTATAAGTTCTACCAAAGGTCCCTTCTTTGGGAGTAACAGCGGATGCCGTGCTGAAAAGGGCAGGTTAGCGTTCCGAAGTCTACCTCCAACCCGGAGCATTCCATGCTCGTCCACGAACGGGTTGAGGCGCACAAGACCTCCCTTCAGCTTTCCACGGCCATCCCTGAGCAGCCTGGCCTCTTCCTCAAAATGTTCCGCCTGGACGACCCTAACCAATAAACTTAGAGCCGCATTCCGCTCCGCAGGCGAGAGGACAGGTGCCAAGTTCCGTTCTGCTTGAGGTTTTCTACAGTTGTTCACGAACCGTTTGATCCAACCTGTCACCCCTAGAAGTTTGTCGAGGGAGCTGTATCGTTCCAGCAAGAAAGCCGCACTAGGCTTAGGTACGATCTGCCCTACGTTCACTCGCAAACCTCGATCAGGTGGCCCAAGCGGCGACCCGCACTCATTGTATGGCCATCTCTCAGGTGACTCAGTCAGCCACTGAGGTCCCCACCACAGTGAGTGACCTACCAAATCAGGGGCCCTACATCCCCGTGAGGCGCAGTCCGCTGGGTTCTGTTCTCCCGGTACGTGTCTCCATACCAACGGAGTTTCCGATCCTTTAATCTGTGACACCCGATTTGCCACGAAAACCTCAAGAGTATGTACCGACGTCTGTAACCAGCACAGAACTATCCTACTGTCGGTCCATGCGTACACCGTTTCATCCAAAGTGATGGTACCGCGTAGATTACTAGCGACATGATGTAGCAAGCGCGTGAGAAGCGCTGCTCCCGCCAATTCCAACTTTGGAATGGTCCATCTTGTCCTAACCGGAGCCACCTTACTCTTGGCCATAACTAGACGCACATCTACAGTTCCCGTTGAACTGACTGTCCGCAAATAGACAGCTGCCGCGTACCCTCGCTCCGAGGCATCACAAAACCCATGTAGGGTAGCCTTACATCCCACCGATGGGAGCAATTTGCGAGGTATGGCGATGCGTACGATCCCTGGTAAGGTGGTCACAAACTTGGTCCAATCATTCAACAGCTCTCCGGAGAGCTGGTCGTCCCAACCCAAGTTTGCTATCCACAACCTTTGCAAGAAGCACTTCGCCATGAACGTCACCGGTGCGATCCACCCGTTAGGATCGAAAGTTCTGGCGATCGTCGATAATACCGAACGCTTCGTCCAAGTCTTCTGCAAAAGGTCTGGCTCGATCTGATACGTAAAGACATCATGCGTTGGCCTATATTGCACCCCTAGGATGCTCAACGTATTTGGATTGTCCGGGTTCTCGAAAAGGTGCGGGTCCTGCTGGAACTCACCTGGCAACCCGGCCAGGAGCTCTGGACAGCTGGACAGCCATTTCCGCAACTCATAACCTCCTGATTCCATGATCGCGATCAGCTCGTCTCGTAGTAGCAGTGCTTGTTGCACGCTATCTGCACCCGTGCAGATGTCATCCACGTAGACGTCGCGATCCAGTACTGCTGCGGCTCGAGGGAATCTTACCCTTTCCTGTGCGGCCAACTCTCGCAGCGTGCGTACTGCCAAAAACGGACTTGGCTTCAGACCATACGTTACCGTGTTAAGCTCATAAGTGACCATCGGCTCGTCAGGGCTCTCACGCCACAAAATCAGCTGGTACCGACGGTCATCCGGGTGTATAATTGTTTGGCGAAACATCATTTTGACGTCTGCGACGAACGCTACTTGGTGCAACCGAAAATCTGTGAGGATGTCCACAATGTCCCGGTTCAACTTGGGACCCGCGTGCAGACACTGGTTCACAGACACACCATTCGATGTAGGAGCAGAACCGTCAAACACTACCCGTATCTTCGCCTCCGGTGACTTCAAAACAGCCAGGTGTGGTATATAGTAATGCTCGACACACCTCCAATCTATGCTGGACACCGACATGTGGCCTAACTCTAGGTACTCCCTCATGAATTCGATATACTTCTGCCGAAGTGCTGCATCTCGCTTCATCTTTCTCTCCATAGCCAGTAGTCTCCGTTCCGCGATCTGTCGCGAACTACCTAAGGAGGGGCGGTTTGGGAGAAATGGCAGCCTGGTAACAAACCTACCTGACGAACTTCGTGCAGTGTTGTACTGATAGAACAGCTCGCACTCGTCATCCTCTGGCTTCCGTCTATCCGCTGTGGGTGGCTCCTCAGACTCCCAAAACCTCTGCAGCACCTCCGACAACACACTACCATAGAGAACCGTATCGCCCTCTGGTAGGTCCTGAGGTCTCCAAACTGGGCCAAAAATAACATACCCCCCTGTGGTATCAACGGCCACTAAACCAGTTTGCTGAAGTACCCGTTTTCTGCCACACCAGAATCTCCCGAGGACGTCCGACCCGAGGAGAACGTCCACCGTACCAGGAGTATCAAAGTCAGGATCAGCTAGCTCTAAGCCTGTGGTTAACCCTCGTACCGTTGACGGTAACCGAACCTGAGGAAGTTTCCCTACCACTTCATCCAGCACCACTGCTGAGGCATGATAGCTGACCCCTGTACCTGTATTACCTAATGTGAACTCGAAGTTCACCTGACCCCGAACGTCAGGCACATCTACACCTCCAATACCTACAGCCCCATCCGTTGTGGGCCTTATATTTAAGCGTAGCCTACTCACCAGCTTACTAGACACAATACAACCCTGAGCCCCTGTATCTAACAAGGCTCTTACCTGTATGCTGCGGCCACCGTATCCCCATACCCAAATCATTGCCGTAGGCAACAATACCGTAATTGGCCGGGGGGCCGAAGCTGGCGTGTAGGCGGCGATTACCTAGCAGGAATCTAAGCGCGGAGTGTCCGCGTCCTGCGGGGGGGTCCCCTCTCTCCGTACACCTTCGAGTGGGTCCCACTCCTGCTGATAGGGACCTCTGGTCCTGTACGCCATGGCTGGCAGCCTATAGTAACCCTGCGGCAGGCGCGCGTACCGTGGATGCGCCTGTAGCCGCGGGTGCTCAGCCAAGGGGAGAGGCATGCGTGGGTCATGAGACCTCACCATGTTGTTCAGACCCGCCGAGTACTGCATGTACTGGCCCTGGTGTTGGCACCCGCCCGTAGCATCACGTACTTGTGATGGGTGCCCCTGACCTTGGACCTGTGACCACCTACCCTGTTCCGGCACCTGCTGCCGAGGTGGTGACTGTCTCGCGCGTGGTGAAGGGGGCATCACCTGCTGATGTCCCTGGCCTCGTCCCTGAAACCCTGGTGGAAGAGGACTCCTCCTTGGAGGGGGTGGGGAGCGTTGCTCCCGTCTAGGTAGGGCAGACTCCGTCCGCTGACCCGCGTCAGCTCTGCCTCCGTAATCTCCGCTGCGGTTCATGCATAGGAGCTGATGGTGGGCACCCTGGCAGCACCTGCAGTTGGTGCTTGATGGGCACTCTCGCACCTGATGCGGCCCCATACACCTAAAGCACCAACGCCGTTGCTGCACCACACCACGACGTTTCTGCACCCGCTGTGCAGCGAACTCCTCACACGCAGTCACCTGATGCCCCGCCTCTCTGCAGTAGGCACACCTCGATTCCAAATTAGCGACATTGTATCGCCTGGGTGGCCTACTCTTACCGTCTCGCGCCTGTGCACCCGGCCGTTCCGGGCGGCGAGTGGCCGCAGACTCCGCGTGAGGCGACTCTCCAAATTGGGCATCTACCCGTCTGCACTCGGCCTCGAGGAAGGACTTGAGCTCCTCGAAGGTCGGGAGGTAATCAGATGTCTTACCTCCGTGTGACTGTTTAAAACGAGCGGCCATGTCGCTCGGCAGGCGGCGCAACAACGTGTGGACCAGGATATAATCATAGCCTGACACCGGCATCCCCTGTCTCTCAAGAGCGTTCACTGCAACGCAGACAGGGTTGAGGACCTTGGCCCTGAGGTCCGTCCCTCGTGTGATGGTCGGCACGGTGAGCCACTGTTCCAGGAGTTGGTCAATCATGAGACGTTTGTTGCTGTATCTCTCGATCAGCAAACCGCGAGCCGTCTCGTAACTTGCATCATCGACTGGTAGATGCTTTACCAGCTCATGGGGCTCACCTTGCAGCTTGGCCATCAATTGTGCCATTTTATATGCCGGCTGCAAGTCAGTGCGGTTATGAATCACACTGTCAAACAGATCCTGGAATCGGGTCCAATCCGTGTAGTCCCCGTGGAAGACCGGAATAGCCACAGCCGGCAGGGGCACTTGCACCCCCAGTCCCCGCGGACCATGGGATGGGTCCGGCTCCCCAGCCCTACGCCTGGTGATCACAGCAGCCGCCTGCTGGATCTCCTGCCCCATCTCCAGGCACTGGGTCACATTCGCCCGGACCATAAGTTTGGCCTCCTCATCAGGCGTCCCATCAAATAACTCCTCGCATCCAGTGAGGCAATCCAACACCTCCGCGACCCGTTCGTCAATCCGTTGCGCACAAGCGATGAGTGCGTCCTCTCGGTCCCCGCGACCGACCATCGCCTGCTTAGTCGCGAACCAAATTAGGTGCGTTCTAATTTTTGCCTGAAGCTGTGTAATTGTGGGAGCCATGGTACCAACTCAAAGTAACACCGAACCTTACAATAAAAAACAATAATAAACAATCGGCCCTGATCCTACCGTTAGGATATCCGCACAGGGTAAACACAACGATAATAACAAGCAATTCACTAATTGATTGGCCCTGATCCTACCGATAGGATATTCTACACAGGGCACACACTACAATCACAATAAATATATTTTTTTTTTATGTAGGTAGATTAAAAATCTTATACTAAAATAATCTTAAATCTAGTGGTTTTCTGAACCACGCTCTGCTACCAAAAATTGTCTAATTCCAAGCTAAACTCCCGCAGTGGAAGCGATTTACACAGGTAAATTTCTAGTAAAATACCAGGAGTTCAACTGAAGGCAGACAATGGCCGCGTTACGCAGCGCTAAATAGCATACGCTGCACAATATAGCAGCGCATACTATGAATTAAACGTGAACCTAAATCTATTTAACTTAATTAACTAAGTTGATTGAAATTGGCTAATGATGTGTTCCAACCCTTACATAACTCAAGTCGGTAGTAAATACCGTCTGCCAATCTGGCGTTACGTCACACGTATTAGCACTAGATTATAAGTAAGTACCTCCAAATTATATCACCCCACGAATTCCGCAATTCGTACTAAGGAGTCACAATGATATGGTACAACAAATATGACTAAAGGGAACACACCATTAACACGAATAAACAGTTTATCACTTACAGTCACGTGCCGGCGCAAATGCATAAATACCCAACGGAGAAAGGAAGTTCAGGGAATGGATCAAATAGGAATTCCGTTGGTACTTACAGGGCTGGGTGGAAAAGATATCGACACCCAGCATTCCACTACAGCCTTGGCGCGTTATTCACGTCAAACCACTCACAGCTTCTGTTCGTATTCCACTTTGATATTAGTCATTACGCGTGACCCAACCCGAATTTGGGCCGTACAAACGCGGGCCAAAATGGCCACCTGATGCCTATTCAACGCGACGCTCACGTGGAAGACGTCGAGACATCCAACAATCACTAAGCCTGGTATTCTAGTATAACCCAGGAGAACCGCAATAATACGATGCATCAACACGCGCGATCTCAAATTGAATCGTCCATTACACGCGGCATCACAAAACGCGTGGCGGGAAATCCGTACAAACCACAATACGTTCTCGTCCGAACGGTTTTGAGTGACTGAGTGCGGTGCAGAAATCACCGCGTGGCGCCGTCAGGCGGTCTGCGCGCACGTCGCCAGTCTCGCCCTGCGAGTGAGAAAGGGACAACACACGCCCAGAGCGACGCGTGCGATCGAGCACCGCGCCGCATTCATAGACCGTCATTAATACCTAACTCACCCCAGCATAGCAACGCTAAATTAAACACCGAACATGAGAAATGTTTTGAAATTGGGTATTGTTTGTAATAGAGTTATCCTAGACTCCTAAGTCCTATGAGTTTCTAAAGTCAATGATCTTTGTCATAGATTTGATAAATTTGTTCCCTTAATTTGCCCTGTGATTGTCGGCTTAGAATAGCATCACCTCATTTATTTCCCAATTGCAATTTTATGCAATAGGCTGTCAATTTTTCGATTGACTCTCTAATGTTTGTCAGACGTAGCGTGAATGTTCGTTTTTAACGCCCGTTTACGCTCTATCTACCCCACAAGGGATGTAGGCGTGTTATTTGTATGTATGTAGGTATGTTTACTTAAATTAACCTAGAGCATTCTCATCTCAGCATTTGAAAGTATTGCGCTTACGAAAGTACCTAATCTGTGTTGGAAGTCTGAAGAAAACGCATGCCATAATGCCTAGCAATTAAATCAAATTATCCAAGATCATCATAATAAAATAACTTTACTTGTCATACGTGTCATATAAAATTTATTTTAACAATTAAATTACTATGGACACAAGACGAATAGACGTAGAAATGTCTAACAAATCCGCTGATTCATCGCTAATGAAAAGTGAGAATTCACATCCAATAGCTTTCGAAGCTTTTACAATGACTGAGCTCATTTATTAAATACAGGTGAAATTGTTTAGTTTATTCATGTTTTATTATGGTTGACAAATTCTTTACGTAACTATTTAATCTTACGTAAAGTTATTGACTTTCACGAATTATTGAAATACATTGACTGACACATGCTTCGAAAGGCACGTCTAGCCGTCAGTATTTTATTGCTGCCCATTAATAAGTTACATAAATGTCGTTAAACAACCTCGTCAGAGGCTTACTTGGGCTGTACATCGACTCGGTGTCCCACAAGATATGAATGAATGAATTGATATAAAATACATATATTTATAGCCAAAACGGTCTATTGATATGATATTGATTTATAATAACTACAAAAATATTAAAGTCAATTATTTTTGGCTCATATTTGCTGGATTATTAGCCGAACCCAATTTATTATTTTGTGTAATTTTAGGTATATAGGTGTATATGCTAACAAACTTTCGTTTGTGGGTCAAACTGGGTTTGAGTCGTTGTTATATCGCAATGTTCATAAACTTCTCACAAAAACTTTACCAAAGTAAGGCCATCCTAATTAGGCATATTTGACAGGTATCAGTTTTATACTAAAAGTGGGGCCAACAAAGGAAAATTTACTTGGTGCAATAGCATTAGCACGAATCTGACAGCTGTCAAATATGGCTTATTAGGATGGCCGTTCTGTAATGTAGGTATAGAACACTGATAATGAAACCACTTTATGGACTTTGACTTCTAAGTCCAACTTTTCTCTTTTTAATTAAGTCTGTTCAAAAGTTGGGCATTTACATATTATGTTATTTCTAAATTCGTGCGCTTGTTAATTTCTAAATTTGAATGGCTTGATAGATATGTCTAATCCTTTTAATCCGCTTAACTGGTATAAGCTAATGAGTTAATTGACTTGCACATATTTATGTGATCCGCTTAATTCTTATTAATACTATCCGCTATTTCCTTAAGTGGGGTTTAAGTCACTACAAAAATACCGCAGCTTAGTAAATAATACAAACATATATCACGCCTATGTCCATAGCGTCGTAGGCAGAGCTTACGACACGCCAATACAAACATATTATTATAATATCATTCAGAAACTTGTGTATTACTATAGTGACAGGTTTTCAGGCCATCGTCTATAATTGAAATACACATGTAACACTCGAGTCCCTTAATCGCCTCTTACGACACCCAAGGGAAAGAAATGGAGTGATGCTATTTTATGCCTGCATTACACGGCTACGGCTTATTATACAAGATGTATAAAATATGCCGTGTGATGCCGGCTTAGAATGGCATCACCCCATTTCCCACCCATGGGTGTCGTAAGAGGCGACTAAGGTACTCGAGGGTTAGATGTGTATTGCAATTTTGACGATAGGCTGACAACCAGTCACTATAGTAATACACAGTTATCTGATTGACCCTCAAACTTTTGTCAGACGTGGTGTTAATATCCGTTTTACGGCCGTTAACGGCAGAGGCCTACCCCGTAAGGGATATAGGCGTGATTTATGTATGTATGTATATATAAAACATGCTTAATATTCTGATATCAACCATTCTATAAAACTAAACAGCTTTTTCCATGATACATGGGGTGAACCAAATATTTTTTTAACCCCCTATACAAAATGATTCGAATAACCTAACCTAACACATCAGCTACTGTTTCTGCCACCACCGGTTATTTTAATTTTTAAACAGTCAAATGCTGGAATCGTGTACAGACGAACGGTCTAAGGTAACTAAGGTAGGCAGTGAGAGGTGAGAGGGTACTTCAATCAATTTCGAATAGGGGTAAATGACAGCTTACCTACTGTCGTATCGAGTATACAGGGTGTAAGGTACAGCCGAATACTGATAGGGTGCATTGGGACCATGAAACTAAAAAACTTCCCATAAAAAATATGTTAGGAAACGTAATAACATAATTTGACTTCCCATAGTAAATGCAGTCAGCTGATTGCAATTTTGTATGGGGCATGGATTTTTGTCGTTTCCCGACATATTTTTCTTTTGGAAAGTTGTTCAGTTTCATGGTCTGCATGCACCCTATAAGTATTCGGAGAACTGTCCCTTACATCCCGTATATAGGTATACTGAGTTCTATCGACAACAGTTTTAGTTATACCATTCAAGGAAACTTTAGACTGGATACCAAATTTTAAAAGACTTTAGACAATTTAGGTATTTGTTGCAAACTAACCCGGTAGATGGGGCTGTGCTAAGCGTTATTGGCATAAAGATACATACATACATATTTATTGTTCGCTTAATACGACACCAACGGGTAGAATTGGGGTGATGCTATTCTAATCCGGCATCATATGGCAGTGCCAGCACCAATATACATTGACCGTAGATAGCAATTCGATCGCCCTGCTACCGTTCGTATCATGACACCCGTCTGGTTTAGGCAAGGGGAGGAAGGCCTAAAGAGGTCCCTCCCTATGAACCGGTTAGCTGTTCTTTTTCTTCTTTTCGTGTACGACACCGAGTCAACGAACGACCCGAAGAACCCTGGTGTCAGAGTTTTTAAACCGCCTACTATTACTAGTAGGCCTCTGACATGGTTGTGTAACGCCCGCCGTCTAAGTAATCATTCATTCATCATCAGAAGCACAAAACCATCTTTCTTGCGTACAATCAGGTGGTTCAACCTGCAATGTCCTTACCAGACTGGAAACAAATTCACAAAATTATAGAACAACTGAGTGCCCCATCGGGAATCGAACCCAGAACCTTTGCGATGCAAGCAGTCGCACTCCCACTGCCCCACATCAGCTGTCAAAGTTATAATCTTGAACCTACCCTGGACTGGTTATTTTTAACAGCTGTATGAACACCAGGTAAACAACACGGTGGGCTGACAACCTGTCACTATGGCGATACACAGTATGCCGTGTGATGCCGGCTTAGAATAGCATCACCCCATTTCTTTCCCGTAGGTGTCGTAAAAGGCGACGAAGGGACTCGAGAGTGTGTATTGCAATTTTAGGCGATGGGCTGACAACCTGTCGCTATGGCGATACACAGTTTTCCGAATGGCTCTCGAATGTTTGTCAGACGTGGCGTAAATGCCAATTTTTGCGGCCATTAACGCTCTGCCTCACAAGGGATAAAGGCGTGATATATGTATGTATGTATGAACACCAGTATACATTAATCCCGTAGATAGCCAAACGATTGCGCTGCTTCCGTTCGTACTATGACACGATACCCGTCTGGTTTAGTCAAGGGGAGAGGGCTTAATGAGGCCCTATGAACCTGTCAGCTGTTGCCGCGGCCGTGACAATGTCACCCCAACCTCCCAACCCCCCGATCCTGCCACCCCACACCCCTGCGATCGGAAACGGATTAAGGGTGAAGTGTAACCAATCAATAACAATATGTTTTTTTCTATTGCAAAGTAATGAACTCGTAAATTTCAAGTTACATAATATCAGTGTCAGCTGTCAAAACAGCTGAGGGTAGATCGAATCAATAATTGACGCACGTGTTGCCCTGTCTATCCGATGTCTACCCCAAAATCAAAACACACCTGCTAATAAATTCTGTAGGTATTTTTGCCTGCAAAAGATGGTACGGATGAGGTTGTATCAGAATCTTGTAAAGGCATCAACAACCAATAAAAATCTGATTTTCCGACCTTGAGAGTCCATAACGCTGGCCGCCATCTTGAATTGAATGTTCAAAAAATAGGTTTTTTCTTAATAACTTTTTAACAATTGATTTTATGACAAAGGTGTCTATGATGCAATTAAAGCTCATTAAATACTCCAATTAACTGTGTTCTATATGATTACCAGAAAATGCAGTTTTTAACTATATTATGCATAGAAATGGACATGCTAAGGGACTTTATTTTATAATTTGTAAAGTACCGCCGTTATAATAAGTATTCAATGACAGCTGTCAGATTCCTGATAATACTATGGCAGAGAGTTCATTTTCCTTTGTTGACATCTCTTTCAAGCTGTCAAATACGCCTTTTTGAAAGGCGGTAGTTTAGTGAAGAGTACATTTTGCTTAATTTTCACAGCCAATAAGCTTTCGGTTTCCGCGTATCATATGGCCCAAACACCAGAAGGGGTCCCTGTCTCCCAACCCATGTTTCGATGGGGTATTACGAGGGTTGTCGCACGCGACGCGCCGTTTTTACACCAATTAGTGCGTCGTGTCGCGTGCGCCTTACGCATGAACAATCGAACATCTGATTGCTTTCCGATTGCTTGTTAGCGTTTTGTTATGCTTTGTTTACCGATGTGTAATGCAATTATTGAATTGAACGAGCTTGAGATTCAGCAGCGATTAAAAAAGACAACGAATTCTAAACGAGTCTGCGCCACGAAAAAAGAAAAATAAATATGTCATCAAGTGCAATCATGTAATTTAAAACTGCATTCAGAACTGGAAGTACTTACTAGCTAACAACACAGAATGGAGACTCGAAATGGATCATGGCCTTCGAAATAGGTTTTCTCAGCTGAACCCTATTCAGCGCTACCCCTCATCAGTCTTCTTCTTTTAATGTGGAACCCTGGTGACAGAGTTTTCCAACTACCCACTACTAGTAGTAGGCCCATGACATGGTTGTGTCATGACCGCCGTCTAAGTAATCATAGATGTATTAACGTGCCCTTCAAAGCCCGGAACCATATTTCTTACGGAAAATCAGGCAGTTCAGCTTGCAATCCCTATAAGACTGGAAACAATTTCACCTGCGCGACATCAGATATCGGCTCGTCAGGTAATGACATGGAGAACTTAATAAACGAAAGAAGAAGTCAAAGAAATTCAAAGACTTACTATCATTGGCGTTGCCAGAAGCTGGCTCCAGGGTCCAGATTTGTTTCTTTTTGAGGCTGGTGCCGTTGGCGTTGATCTTGAAGCCGAAGGTCTCGGCAGTGAGGTACCGGTACCGCGAGTTTATCAACCCAATGGTCCACCAGCCTCGCTGCTGGTTCTGGGTGATGATATCACCTGCCCCGTTCACCTCGCCATTGCTGTGGCCGTTCAATCCGTTCATCATCTTGAACCTGGGGACAAGAGAAAAGGATGATTAGAATTAGTAACGCTGTTCCCAAAAGATCGTCGATGTAGAAAAGGATTCAAGGGAAAATAAGTGATAGGTAGGTACTGGTCTCAATTCGAGACAAAAATTCTCTTAACTTAGCGCTGTCACTTTACGTCAAATAGGTTTCGAAAAGGACAGAAGATATGTTAAGTCCTGTCATGACTTATTATTAGACACAAAATGCGCGTTATGTGTCAAAATAAGGCGACGATGAAAACAATAGCGACTTAATCAACTAGAAATGTGGAAGAACCCATTTGACATTTTTAAACATGGCATGACTTAGATATCTCCTATCATTTTCTAAACCTATTTGTGACATCGATAATTTAATGTAAGGTAATATTGAAGCTTTTGATTGATTACTGTTGTGGGGTATTTTGTCGACACTGTTGTGACAAACATTTAGTCATGGACTAATACAACAAGGACACCAATTCGTCAACATTACAATGCAGATTTAACACAGTATGGTATCTACTATCAGAAGCAGCTCGAGTTACCATAGATCACGGTTTTCTCACTTGTCGTCCGTAACGCATGCGTCTGTCAGATGATAGTAAATTGCAAATTCCGAACTTATTCCCATACAATTTCGGCTACGTTGCATTTACGGATGCTTCTGCCAAAATACTAGACAGACACATCCGTGAACGCAATTTCCTATCATCTGGCAGACGCATGCGTTACGGTGCGTTAAAATACGTAGTGACCGATGACAAATGGGAGAACCGCTGTACTGGGGTTCACATAGTTAAAAATAACAAAATAGTACAGAAAATAAACGTCATTTAAGGTGGTCCGTTTTACATACAAACGAAAAACTGAAATTTCTTTCACTTTTCACGGACTTTTTCATGCGATGAAAGATTTTTTTTAACAAATGCTTATGCAAAATGATGATCGCCCACGTTCCACTTTTGGTTACAAGAAAAAGAGTATTTTGTCCACAATAAAATCAAATCCATCTACTGGCGTAAAATGGTGAATCGGGTTTAACAAGGGAATCTTATAGTTTACAATATATTTTTATTATTTTGTAAAATTTTTATATCAACACGGGATTTCCCATTGAAAATCTCAATTAGAATTTGTCTAGGTGAGGTGGCCTTAGAAATCCTCCGAGCAAAGACGGAGTAGTGTTCGGAGTTTTCTATGCCATTTCTTCAAATCTCAAAAACACGAAACGTAATTATTTTCAGGACTACTTCAAGATATATGCTACAAAACTATGGAGCCCAAAACACGATTGGTAAAAATTTTCTCGATAGAAAAAAATCGCAAAGTATGCTCTAATTTTGCGGTTTTTGGCCTGTTTCTTAGACTAAAAACCTGTACCATTTGACCGGTATCCAATATTTCAAAATTTATTTTATGTCATTTTCTTCCTTATTATATGTGTAATCAACGCATGGAGCTAGTTTTTCAATTATCTACTTATTATCATTAAAAAAGAACACTTAAACACAAAAGTATGTTCGGTTTGCGCACGGGCACGTCGGTTTCTACCGCGCCCGCACCCCTCAGTCGGCCACTGAGCCTCGTCGGAAGCAGACATGTACAACTTTTTTCCAGCCGCGGAGATATTACGGCATTTATTGAGCAGGGAAACCAAATGCCAAGTTAAAGAAAAATAACGAAGCTTTCCAAGCCTTGCTATAAAAAACAGAGGATTAGGTAGTTTGCGGCGTAATATTTACATACACACACATACACATATCACGCCTATAATCCCTTGCGGGGTAGGCAAAGCGTAAACGGCCGCAAAAAACGGTCATTTACGCCATATCTGACAAATATTTGAGGGTTAGGTATGCGCAAAAATTGTGTATCGCCATAGTGACAGGTTGTCAGCCCATCGCCTAAGATTGCAGTACAGACCCTCGAGTACCTTAGTCGCCTTTGCCCATGGGAAAGAAATGGGGTGATGCAATTCTAAGTAGGCCTCACACGGCATAATATTTACAAAAAAAAAATAAGATATATTTTTTCGTATTAGGGTAGAAGTACCTTGCAAGGACTACCTTATGTATGGTTAACATAACAATTTATTTATACCTAGCCTCACCCACGGCGTGATGTTTTTCCCGTAGGAAAAGATATATCTCCAAAGAAAAAAAAGTTGCCTATGTCACTCTCCAGCCTCACAATCCACCCAACGCAACGTGACGTTACAATTACAACATCAAGGAAGGACAATCAAAATAACACGTTTCGATTTCGATGGATGAAAACCTGTCAAGTGCGAGTTAGACTTGATAGCTGAGGACGGTTCCGTACAACCTTACTTTACTATTGAATAGGGTGAAATTAAACTAGTGACCGATAGCGAAAACCATGGAATGCCTACCAGACACCAGTCTGAGAATAAGGAACAAATTTGCTCAAGGAACATATGGATCCCATACAAATTGACTAGGCCGGCTAGTACACCTTGTATGGGAGGTTCAATTTTACATAAAACCGCTCCGTTGCGACGAGAAGATAGGAAAATCAAACAAGCAGGCTTTCCCATTTGTAATATTAGTGTGGATATATAAAAACCGGTAAAGTGCAAGTTGGACTCGATAAGTGAGGGTTCCGTATAATCTATTTTAACGATTCAATGTGAGTTGTGAGCCAAACTGTGGTCGTAATTGCGTAAACCGAAAATGAATCTGATGCAGAGGTTTTGGAGACGCTCAAGTTTGCTAAACAACTCCTCAGTGGCATCTACGTAGCAGGTGTCGGCGTGGTCTAAACGGGGGAGGAGAAGTGTCTGAGCAAGAGTAATCTTAGTTTTAAGAGACAAGAAATTTTGAAGGCATTAAAGCGAAAGAAAAGAGAAAAATACTTTACTGCTGACAGCGTTGACCTGCGCAGTCGAACTGAGAGTGGAATCCAGCAAAATACCTAGGTTTTTGGCAGTTTTTGTGAAAGCTATAGACGTGCCGTTATAAATAATGTTTGGGATAATTGGATGGTCCACTTGCCTACACACACATATAAGAACTACCTATTAGCATGGCCTGAGATTTTATTGGGTTGACCACGAGACCGAAGATTTCAGCCCATATAGCAATTTTGCTGAGGTCATTGTTGATAGCCACAGTTGCACTATTTATATCATCACAGGTGAAATGACAGTAAATCTGCAAATTGTCTGCGTAAAGATGGAAGCTAGAAGAGAGGAGTAACTGTGTTAATCACAACAGAAAAAAGAAGAAGTGAAAGGACGCCACCTGTAGGTACGCCTGAAGAGAGATTACTCCATTCCGAGAAAGCCTCATCAGAACGGACCCGCTGCAAGCGACCCCGAAATTATAAATCAAACCAACTTATTGCCGGAAAAGAGATGTTAAGAGAGCGAAGGATAGCGAAAAGTACATCAAGATCAACTGAGTTGAAGGCATTACTGAAATGAAGTAAAATAAGAATAGTCAAAGACTTATTCTTCATGGTGTGGTGAATATTGTCGGTGACTTTGATAAGTGCTGTCACAGTGCTGTGACCAGCACGAAAACCAGACTGATACGTAGAACGAAGACTATTAGATGTGTTGAAGTCAGATGCCTGCTTGTGGACAATGTGTTCAAGGATCTTAGATAGGAATGGAAGGATGGAAGTGGGATGAAATTGGGAGAACGATGAAGGATTGGAAACTTTAAGGAGAGGTATAGGTAATTGCACGTTTTTATGCTGAGGGGAAAGAACTCGTTACCAGAGTGAAATTAAAGATGTGTGTGAGGATTGGCAAGAGTTCGGTAAGGATAAGGGGAGATCATACGGGAGGAGAGACCATCATTGCCCACGGCAGATAGATAGATTTAATGGATGATATATGTTTCTTAACATCGTCCTCGGCAACAACTTTAAAAGAGAAGAAAGAACACTGTGGAAGTGGTGACGGTTTATGTTAGCGATAGTCGTTGCTTTGACGACATCAGTCAGTGTGATAGGAGGAGACGAAAAATGCCGGTTGAGTGCTGACAAATCTACAGCACCACTAGGGGTAGCTGGCGACTTCCCAACACCAAGCGCGCGTAAATATTTCCAGACTTGTGCTGGCTTATAATTATCGATAGAGTCATCAATGTGGCGTCTTTTTGCAGACACAGACGACTACACCGATTTCTCAACAGTTTGTTTGAGCAGCTAAGATAATTTGAGAATCAAGGAATGTGGACTGTTGATGAAACATTTCTCTTCATAAGTGCTACGCCTTTCGGAATCTTGGGTGAATATACTACAGTGGAAGTGAAATGCCCAGATGCGTGTCAAAAATGGCATTCAAAATGCTATAAAACAAAATAAGGTGCAAATATTGAAATATTATAAAAAGCAAGATCGAGTTACTAATTCAAAATAGTAATTGGTTTTTCCAAGTTCAGGGACAATTACGTGTGACGGGAAAGATAAGATGTGTTTTATATGGAGAAAACAATCTGATGAAATGGAGACAGTATATACAAAGATACGACAACTTTTGGTAAACTAAAATAGAATCATATTCTCCCTAAATGGTATGGAATAGTAGATTCTCGTTGAGCCCGTGGGATGCCTTTGAGAGGTTCTGAAAAACCGGCTATATAACCAGGAAAGTGGGCGCTGGATTGTCAGATCCTGTTTATTGGGGCTGTTATAGATTTCCTTAGTTTAGTCCCTTATTATTTTGCCAATTTTATTTCTATGTCTGTTCGATTGTATGCCTCGCCTCGATAATTTCAACGGACTACGGAAGGAACCCTATTTATGGGCGTCAGTAAATGAAGCAGATAAATCTTAATTTAAATGTAATTTTTTCGTCTTCTAAATGAATTTTGATTGCATTTTGATGTATATTATTTGAATTTTTCCCCATATAACATGAATAATGAATAATCATACGGATCCCTCGACATTATTTCTTTATAAATAATTCTGTACCTACCTAACTATGACTGATTTAAAAACTTTTCGTAGTAGCACTACGTAAAGTTTTACATGGTTTACATGTCTAAAAAACATAAACATTGAATAAGTATATCATATAACATTAAAAAAGACAACCTTTCAATGAAACAAATAGTTCAATTATTAGCACGTTTACCCTACGCCTATACTGTCTCGCGCGGGAGCCTGACACGCTGCGTTTGCTACTCGCCCGTGCGGGGGTACACCCCGCGCCTGCTCCGCCCGCGCGGCTGCTTCACCCCCTTGAAAACGCGGCAACCTCGGCCAGATTTCGCCTTAAGTCCATTTAACATTTTTATGAAAAACGTCCCACTTTACGTTTACGTTATACGATAACTTTATTCGTTAACGGAATACGATCCCTGTTACTTTGCCGGAAATAGCACTTTCACTGCTGTTATGTTTACGAGTATTATAATCATAGAAGACGTCGTCAGCACCTGAGGGCCGATAGTAATACGAGAACACGGCAACTGACGTTTATAACCGAGTTCATAGCGGACTAGCTGTTACCCGCGGCATTGCCCGCATAATTGGTGAGAAAAATTATCCTATGTTAATCCATGTTACCTTCTGTATATGTGTCAAAAAAAACAATCGGTTCAGAAGTTTTTGCGTGAAGAAGTAAAAAACAAACATAAAAACTTTCGCTTTTATAATATTAGTAAGATGTACCAATATAAAACGGGATTATGATTATAAGAGCAGTAGCAACATTGTTGCCAGTATTTGCTGTGTGATGACGGCTTAGAATAGCATCACCCCATTTCTTTCTCGTGGGTGTCGTAAGAGGCAACTACGTGACTGTGACCGTGACGACGAGTCTTACATATTGCAATTTAGGTGATGATGGGCTGACAACATATTACACAATTCTCTGAATGACCATCAAACGATTTCAGACGTGGCGTAAATGTTTGTTTTTTACGGTCGTTAACCCTCTGCCTACCCTGCAAGGGGTATAATCGTGATAAATGTATTATGTATGTACCTATTAGCCAGAGATTATTCAACATACACCTATTTCATGGAAAGATAGGCATTTGACTACAGTACGGGCATCCGGGCAGCTGTTAGATTCGTGCTAGATTAGGTTTTCCTTTGTTGACATCTGTTTTAGTATTGATACGACAGCTGTCAAATAGGGCTTATTGGGATGGCCTGACTCTAGTTTGCATCGATCAACGCGGCTTTCCGTACGGGTCGGAACGAGATGGAAGACCACGTTGCGCGAAGCTAATTTTTCATCTCATCCATTTATAAATATAACTAAGAAACTGAAAAAAAACTCCGGGGCTTGAACCTAGGACCGCGGGGTACTGTCACACTGCTATGATACCGACGCCTCGACTGACACTTCCAATTCTTCAATCTCTTGTACTCGTCTCGAAGCGGAGTACAAGCGACATCTAGTACCTATAATTTATTGTAACGAATACTACTTTTTTCATTAATGATAATAAAATTGCATTGTGAGTGTATAATAAACCATCATTCATTCATTCATATTCTCAGAAAAGTGAGTGACCCTAAAACTGGAAAGCCTGGTTCAAGTTTAACTTTAACTACAAGTTTATTTTACTTCCAGTCTAGATTTCAGTCTGGTCTGAGCGCCAGACTAAAAGCAATAAACACCAGTTTTATTTGTCTGTGGTTTCTCTCGCTCCAATGGCTAGCCTCGTCTTGAGATGCATTACTACATTACATGGTACATTTTATGACAGCTCAGGCGTAACTTCTCCGTTAATCGAGCCTGATAAGGGTTTGGCCGCAAACTATGTACCTACTTTCAGCAGCATCCCAACCTAACCATTTCAGGGATCAACGTTTTGGTTTTTCATACAGTTACAAAGATTGTCTCTCGAAAGAAATAAGAGTGATGCTGTTCTAATCACACGGCAACTGAGGCGACTAAGGGACTCGAGAATATTTTTTCGAAACGGCCCTCAAATATTTGTCAGACGAGGCGATGTCTACCGTATTTTGCCGTTAACGCGTTGCCGGCTCCTCAAAGGCGTGATATATGTATGTAAAAAGAATATCCAATATACATTGATTCCCTACATCGGTAGATTTATGTACGGCCCGGTTTGACAGCGTCCAGTGGGAATCCGTCGTGTCATGCAAATGCATAAAATACCCATTGACCCAACACGTCAAAAATACGACGAATACGATATGCGCGAGTAGTCATACATAGGAAAGTGTCAAGTTTAAGAAAATTACGAAGTCGTTTGGAAGGATATCTGATACTATCAAATAACTATACCTACGCAGTTGTGTTGTGAAGCTGCGCTAAAAAAACAATCACACTCAGGGATGGCTTAGTACGTAAAGTAAGGCCACCACAATAAGCCATATTTGACATACGGGTGCATTTTCATTTGAACATATATTTTAGTATGAATCTGACAGCTGTCAAAATATGACTTATTGGGATGACAGTAACTACAGAGCAACACAACTGCGACGTTTCTACCTAGATTGACCTGAAATCCGCATGAATGCAGCGAAATCACGCAAATACGTAACAGTGACATACTCATGTGACACGCATTGTCACATACTGACAATGGGAGGCGCGGTGCCTTTGACCCAGCGGCCTTGCGCGTCTCACACCGTGACGGACGTCGTGTGGATAGTCTACTTTTGGCCAAGGACCGTTTTCGTTAGGATATAATATCGGTACCGGTATAAGTTTTTAAAGGTAGACGGAAATAGGTTATAGCTATCGTAACGGTAAAAAATAGAAGTAAAGCTACCGAAATAACTTCGCTATTAAGCGACGTTGCGGAATCGTAGGATATGTACTAAAAACTCTTTTGATAACGGTTTAGGTAAAAAATAACGGCACCGTACACAATGTGGTAAAAGAAAATTTCGGTATCAATACGGTATGATATTTCCGTATAACGTCATACCCCTTGAATACCAAATTTTAAAACATTTCCAGTGTTAAATACCAAATTTTAAAACACTTCCAGTGTTAGGTATACAATTTTTGAAAACTTGCAAAACTTTTTTCAAGCGCGGACAGGACTTCAAGTGTTAGTTATATTAAGTTTATTAAACTTGCAAAATTTTCCTGCCCGTTACTACAATTTAAGTTTATTACTTAACATTTAAGTTTATTTTATATATAATTATACGGATTATGTGTTATATCCTAACCTATCCTCAGCGAGAGGTCTTAGTGTTTATCTAATTATGAAACCTATGTGTTTTGTATACGCTAATGTACCGTGTATTCTCCAATAAATAAATGTAATGGACCCAAGATTTAGAAGTATCATTTTTAGCAATACTTGAATGACATCATTAGTCTCCTCCTCTAGGGATTTAAATTCATAGCGAATCTATCTAGGGCAGGGAGTGGCCTCAGACGGGCTAGGTTCAGTAGTGCAGTCAGGCGAAGTAGGAGCGGGCCAGCCATTACAATAGCCTAGTAGATAGGTACTGGTTTATACAATAGATATTAGGAACTTTGTCCTCCCCGCGGAACAGATAGTGTAATCAATCGCATAAATAGGCACGATGAGTAGTAATTAGGTTTGGTAGTTACGTGTTTACTAAATATTTGTTGTGACAATGTTACAAACGGCAAGCTACACTCGACATCAAAAAATGGCGCCTCCGGGAATATTGACTTCAAGCACAATTATTCCTACCAATACCTATTGGTATCATTTAAAAACCCTATAAAAACTCTGTTAAAAATATCCATTTCATTAGATTAAAGAAAAATCTTGACTCTGTTAATGAAAATGGAACTGATTCCGCTGATTCTCCTCTTGAAATTTTGTTTGTATTGTTTTTTTGTTTTAACAATATATATCACAATATATTTTCATGTATATTTAAGTTTAGTTGTTACCCGCGGCGTTGCCTGCACAAGTGGTGATAAAACTATCCTTTGTGTTAATCCATGTTCCCTATACTATGTGTGACAAATTTCATTAAAATTGGTTCAGTAGTTTTTGTGTTAAGCAGTAACAAACAAACATACAAACTTTCGCATTTATAATAATAGTAGGATAAATAAGGCAAAAAGAAAGGGTACTATAAAAACAATTCGAATATCTCGGTAAGAACCCCGTTTTAGTGTTTTGTGTCACTGTGTGTGACTGCGAAAGTTTAAAACAATTTACTGTCTGCCTGTTGAGAAACAAGGGCCACGTGCGAAAATTCGAATATTTTCTTCAAAGAGGGAGTATTCAAAATGTTGGGTACATCACTGAATCGATTAGTGATATATAATAATAATAATATATAAGAGTAATCACTGATTAGTGTTAACAAACCGATTGGGCAAGCATGAAAGGACAATAGGCAGAAGATAAACATGTTAACCTTTTTTCCGGCTGTTTGCATTACAGGAAGTAATAGTTCACTACTACTACTAAAAATTACTGTCAGGTGGTCGGCAAGATGGCGTCAGGGAACGCTATTTGTAAAATAATATGATAAAGCACAAATAAAGTCATAACAATATTAATCTTCCCCATATAAAGATGTATTATTCATATCATTAATACCCTCGCTACGTTCGTGATTCAATTTAAGTTTTCTTCGCTTCCTTGGGATTCAAAATTAGCACTCGAAGCAAAAACAATCTTTGCTCTCTTCTCTTGTTGTTTAAATAAGTAGAGCCATATTAAAATCTAGGGATTTGAGGGTGTGTATTGCCATTTTAGGCGATGGGCTGACAACCTGTCACTATGGCGATGCATAGTTTTCCGAATTACCCTCAAATATATGTCAGACGCGGTGTAAATATCCGTTTTTGCGGCCGTTTACGCTCTGCCTACCCCGCAAGGGATAATAGGCGTGATATGTGTATGTGTATGTATATTAAAACCTTTTTATTTCTACCTACATGAGTCCATAATAGGTACATAATGGAAATAAATAAAGATAACATAGCTAGTAATTATGTGTTGAAGAGGAAATATGCTATCTGTGACTCAACTTGTCACAATAAACTTATGTAAATGTAACATTATATTATGTATGAATGCTAACTAATTGGGCTTGTGGTCCTAGAGGGACATTCGTCTGCTCATAAGTGTCTATCTATACTCAATATCCTGTATATTAGTCTGATTTTCGTGTAAAAGGGCATTGACATCGAGGGTTCAATGCCCTTTTTACCAGATTAAATCAAACCAGGTATAGGAACTTAATTTGGTTAGTTTAGCTCAATTTGTATTTATTTTACTTTATACACAGAAATGTACACGGGCGGACTTAAAGCCAAATACATTATCGCCCAGTCTAGCTTAGGGCATGTAGGAACGGGTCAAGGCAGGTGCATAAAAAAAAGTACGAAAGAAAGGCTTGATAATAAATAACTCCGTATTATGTACGTATAATAAAATATACCATACTACACATATACGTTTATCATACCTCTATAAATCTAAAATAGACTAAAACGCAAAACATACCTAACTACGGGTTTTATTAAAGAAAATAAAAGCAAAGCGTAAAAATAAATAAGTTAGTGGGTAGTGAAAAAAAAGTATTGTATGGTCAATGCCCTTAAATTTCACAAAAGTAAAGAAAACCATTTAGTGAGTTTACTTTTTTCTCTTCATAAATTTTTAAACCATTAAAGTCAATTCACAGTGTGTTAATCGAGGAAGATCACTATGGCAAGTAATAATAAATAATAAACAATGCGATATTCCTGTAACAACCGCAACCGCATGTCATGTACGTAACCTAATAATAAACATACTCGACGTACCTAATAAGGGCTTTCCGTGTTTATAGTATTTATATGATAAAGTAGTCCGCGTGATGTCGGTTTAGTATAGCATCACCCCATTTCTTTCCTGTGTGTGGCTAAGAGGCGAATAAGGGACTCGAGTGTTATATGTTACATTTGTAGATATTATGCAATTTTAAGCGATGGGCTTACAACCTGTCACAATAGCGATAGACAATTATCTGAACGACCCTTAAATTTTTGTCAGACGTGTTGGTTTTTTTAAGGCCGTTTACGCACTGCCTACCCCGAAACGGATACAGGCATGATGTATGTATGTGTATGTATATAAAGAAGGAAAATACAACGCCTAAGCCTAATCGCGTCCTTGGACTCTTCGATTTTGGCTCCACGGCTTGGAAACCTACATCTGACTGGTTCGTGGAAAGCAAGGGCTCACCCGGATGAGTTAGTGTGGTTGTTCAAACATCCCTTGTTGCCCTTGGGGCGCGAATGGGCTTAGTTGTTCTGGGAAGAACGGATCGGACTTCTACCCGGTACATGCCGGTAGTTCCCACAATGGGGAACAAATGAGGGACTTCCACGCACGGCGTCGGTTGCTTGAGGAGCTTGTGGAGTGTGATATACTTGCAATGGCTGCAGCAGCGGCTACTGTGATGTCATAAACATCCTAAAGGACGTGTCTGGGACGGCGTTTAAGACGCGAGCTTGGGTGGGGGAGGTAGTTGGACGCGGCAACTATTAAGTGACTTGCGGTCAACATAGGCGCCTGAGGAGGCCTATCCTAGTCCAGCAAGCAGTGTAGGTCTCACGGCTGCCGAGAATGATAAACGATGCCGATCTTTTTGCCTATGTATGTATGTGTGTATTTATGTATGTATAATTGTAAGTGTACTTACTACACAAGTGTTTTTTTAATAATTTTACTGATAATTTGCTTATGCAACAACTTGAAAATCTTTTCTTTTGTGTCGCTATTTAAATGTTGCCTAGAAGAGATCGCTGCAAGGGATAAGGCCGCCTTTGCTTGTTTTGTTTCTGTTGTGTATGTTGTAAGCAATAAAGTGTTCATCTATCTATCTATCTTTTAAATGTTGGTGATACCATTTTGCATTTGTTTGCAGAAACCTTTCTATCTTCGCATAAATTTTAAAAGTTAGACCACCTGCGTTGCCACCGCCATAGCAGATGATCTATATGAGCTAATGAATAGCTTATACAGTAATTAATGCATACTAAGTTTGATATTAACTTCCTTGTGGTGGCGGTCATTGACATCACAAGTTTAATCAGTAATTAATTACATTTACAATGTAAGATTGATGTACTTTCTTACTCATAGAAACGGCGGTTAGGGTCGTTGTTCCAAGCTAAAACAAGTTTACTTCACTGTCAAAACAAAGCAATTTTATTGCATAAATTGTATCAGTGAGTTATAACAAAAAACGCTTACTTTATTTTACCACCCCAAATATAAAAAAATATCACTAAATAGTATAAAATGAAGTCGCTCCCCGCGTCACTATGTCCCTATGTATGCTTAGATCATTAAAACCACGCATCGAATTTTGATGCGGTTTTCTTTAGTAGATAGAGTGATTCAAGGTTTTTATGTATAATTCATGCCCGAAAAAGGTCCTTTTCCCGCAGGAAAACGGTTATAGCAGCGGGTGAAATCGCTAGGCGGACCGCTAGTAAATATACAACTTCTGTTAAGTCTACTTTCAATGTAGTCTCACCTGGCCGATTCTGGCCACAATCTGTAGGCCCTCTTTATCTACTAGTCTATTAATGTGAAATTTTCCAGGTACAGTCGGTTGTAGCATATAAGGTACCAGGAGTACTCTAAAAGAACTGAATTATTTATATCCCTATTTAATACATAATAAAAATTTCAACTTATTTTCATAATATAAGTCATTTACTACTAATACATACATACCTATTCATGTCAAGAAAAAATATTGTTGGGGACAAAAATAATTCAGTTCTTTTATTATTATTATTGATAGGACAGGCAACAATACACGCTGATAGATCCTTGCAGTGTTGGTTTTGTTAATTAATAATGCCTTTTTTTATTTTATTTGATCACACACACACGCGCATATATCCACACTAATATTATAAATGCGAAAGTAACTCTGTCTGTCTGTCTGCTACGCTTTCACGGCCAAACCGCTGAACCGATCTTCATGAAACTTGGCACAGAGATTGCTAGCATACCGAGAACGGACATAGGCTACTTTTTATCACCATTCGAGGGTCTGGAGGCCAGATGTAGACCACCAGGTGTACCACCAGGTGTACCACCAGGAGCCCAGCTAATTTTTTTGTTATCTACTGACTTTTGTATTCAATGGTTATAAATATTGATCTCTCAGGGCAGTACACCGGATAGCAAATTTTGAATTGTCCCTTTAACAAGAGAAGCAAGCAAGTCATCTTTAAACAGTAGAGATAAGGACTGTTCTAATATCAATGTCATACTTATTATGAATATAGGTACCTCTTCATATCTACTTTAGAACCTGTTCCAAAAAAAGCTATCTAACGCGGGCGAAGTCGCGGGTAAAAGCTAGTTTGTTTATAAAGTCTTTATTATTATTGCACCAATTGTCCAGGAGTACCTCTGGTACCTTATGTGCTACAACCGACTGTACCTAAGTAACAAAAAGCTCACGATATCTGTCTATCCTAAGGGCAAAGGTGCATGCCCGCTCGGCCTCGCAGCTGTAAGTTGTAAATAAACAATGCCCACGCAAACCGTTCTGCTTCAATGCCGGTAGAAAGATGGGGTCAAATAAATACTTTTTTTTATAAAGGATGGGTTTGCTATTGACTCTAGTCTAGGCCATAGGACAGAGACAGAGTCTAAGATATAGCGGGCTCACCCAGAGGAAGCCTGTTAACTCTTACTTTGAAGAGATTAGGGTTGTATGCGTTTTGAAACACAAGACGTAATAGACGTAAACACAAACAGATACCTATCTCTGCGAAGGTACTCTTGCTAGCAATGTATTACTTTACTGATATTCAAGATGCATTTCAGTCGCCGTGTAATGCCGGCTTAGAATTGCATTAACCCATTTTTTTCCAGTCGAGGGTTTCATACGTATTACAATTTTAGGCGACAGACTGTCACTATGGTGGTATACAATTTTTCTGAAACGGCCCCTAAATATTTGTCAGACGCGATAGCGACCGTATTTTACGGCCGTTAACGCTCTGCTCACCCCACGAGAGATAAAGACGTGATTTGTGTATGCCTGTAGTGTGTGTCTGCATTTCAGAACCTTAGTAGTAATATAGCCTATCGCATAAAAATGTTATACACATTGCAACCATCGAGCCTAGTCGCTTTTAACAATACCCACGGAAAAAATGGGGTGATGCTATTCTATCCCTAGCATCTCTTAAAATAGTTCAAATCATCTCCTAATGAAGTTGCACTTCAACTAATTAGCTATTCCATCTTCTTCGATCAATAATTAGATGAAAAGATCAACAGTTAGTCTGGAAAGTAGGCGGTACCGAGATAAAGACGTTTGCCTCGCACGGAAGAAAGTTAACCGTTCTAACTGTTCGCGCCAATTGCCAATACCACAGTTCGAAATATGAATCACCGGAGCACTGGCTGTGAACCGTTTGTCGAACTCTCATTATTTTAAATGCTTAAATCTGGAACGCTATTTTGAATTGCATCGTGGGTTTTTGTCTGACGTTAATATGAATTCAGAATTTGAGCAGCTAATCAAATATATTTGTTTTGTTTCAATTTATTTACTAAACACCTATACCTACTGTAAAAACACAGCACAGGTTATTAAAAAAACAATCTGATTACAACTTCCGGTCTCTAAACAAGATGATCACCTAATTTGTTTTTTGCGACTAAACCCCCCGTAGTGTCCGACGCGTGGTGCACAAATTATAAAAAATAACATGCTATATTCGTGCGAATATCGGGCGCCGTTAGAGTCATCGACCTCGATATCACTACATCTGGCTGGCCAAATACAAATACACCCAGAAAAGGAAAAAAAGAATGCGGCAAAAAATTCATATTTGGAACAAATTCAAACTGTTGTGTTTGGTCTCTTACCGTGAGAGCGTAGCCGAGTGAGCTGAAATTAATGATAGTAAGGACCTACTTAGTTTTGCAGACTCATTGCTATCATTTTGTTTCTCAATTTATAAATTTTTATGGCCGTGTGATGCCGGCTTAGAATAGCATCACCCCATTTCTATCCCGTGGGTGTCGTAAGAAGCGACTAAGGGACTTGACTTGAGGGTGTGTAATGCAAATTTAGGCGATGGGCTGACTGGTACACAATATTTCATATGACCCTCAAATGATTGTCAGACGTGGCGTAAATGTCCGTTTTTTACAGCCGTTTACGCTCTGCCTACCCCGTAAGGGATTATAGGCGTGATATATGTATGTATGTATGTTTGTATGTATGTATGTATTTATCAATAAATCATCGCTAAAAACAAAACGTACCTACCAACTTTGATACCTTTATCATATTTTTAAATTTAAAAGCTACACTTTAATACGTTACAAACAATGGTATCAAGAAAGGAGTCACGGTAATTCTTCCCACATTATTTCAAATTGCTTTCAGAGACTTCCTTTACAGCTTATGTCAAGTCATTCAACGACTATTAACCCCACATTAACAAGATCTCCCACCTGCTTAGACGAGTTACAAAAAGTTAGAAGCCATGGTCAATGAGCAGAAAGTTTTACGTCCGAAACTGGAAAATATTATACAAATACTAAATTCTAAGTACATTGCGTAGCTAGTTAAACTGCTTGGAGTACCTAATCAAGCCCGGTACGCAATGTAAACGAAAATTAACTTGTAGACTTCAAGTTGTTCTATTTTTAAAAAAGCGGCGACGCGTGTCAGACTATGTTATGCAAGAACGCACATGACTGGGCTTTAAAATGATCATCTTCTACAAAAACGGCAATAGACTGGTATCTAACCTGCTATAAAAGATATCGAAAAGAAATACATACCAGGTAAACAGTTCATGAATATTCATTAAAACCTCTCTCTTTTTCATAGTTTTTATTTCTAGTCCATAAGAAATAAATTCTTAAGGAAAGCTTTGAAAAGATGATAAAAACTACGTAGGTACCTCAAAATATTAATGATAACAAATGTAGTAAAAAACCTCGGACTAAAATAAGTTTAAAAATCGAGCTTTCAAACTTATTATACCTCAGTTTATACTTTAGTTTATGGATAATAATAAAACACCTGCTTTGTTTTGAATACAAAAAGATTTACTTGTAAACTATACTAAATTTATGTATTTTAACAACAATAGGTTGTCTAGAAGAGATCGCTTTCAGTAAGAATACCGCCTTTACTATCCTGTATTTTACACAAATACAGAGTTTTTACTTACTTACATCGTTTTCGCGTAACGTAAGGTACTACATTACATTTATGAATCGTTCAAAATTCCTGATATAATTAGATATACGATAAATATCACGAAGAGGGCAATAACATGGCATAAAAAGGATCTAATTATAATAACACAAACTCCATAAGTATGTATGTACTATGTATGTAAGTATGTTAAGTGTAGTATGTGCGTGTGAACTCCGTGAACCGATGCATGTGATCGTTGGTATTTTAATCGCATATTGTTTTGACAGCCCTCGCTTGTTAACTAGGGTTGCCAACATTATATATTTTGTACATTCTTATCTGGAAATATACTTTTTCTTCAAAGCCTACCGTATTCTTCAGCGAAATTTCAATTTATCGTTCTTATCAACTCGGAGTCACATAAGATTAATAACAAATCAATGGTAAAAATAATAAAGATGGTTCCGTGCTTCTGAGGGCACGTTTAGGCGTCGGTACCGGTTGCTGTCCATGATTATAGACAGCGGTTGTTACACAACCATGTCAGAAGGCTACTAGGGTAGGCGGTTGACAATTCCTGACACCAGGGTTCATCGGGTCGTAGGACCACACTACAAAAAAAGTAACATTGAATGCATTGGGAAGACGAGCAGCGTTTTCTATTCACCTACGACTAACTAGGTACCCTAACTACTTGGGTTTCTCCTCCTAACGCAAAACGGAGACGTGGTCTTCCAAGAAAGACATGGTGAGTCTACGTCTAAAACCGGTTGAAAGCGGCCCAGGATCCTGAAAATTTTACGAAGGAGATGGAGTCTTATGTCCTGCTGCAGTGGGACATGTCTGGCTTAAAATAATATACATACACCATACATACATACTTATTTATATCACGCCTTTCGGCCTTTAGGCCGTAAAAAATTGACATTTACGCGACGTCTGACAGATATTTGAGGGCCATTAAAAAAAAAATTGTGTATCACCATAGCGTCTTTGTCAGTATATCAATTGCAAAACACATGTAACCTTCGAGTATCTTAGACGCCTCTTACGACACCCACGGGAAAGAAATGTGGTAATACTATTCTAAAATATAATGTTATAATAAAACCGGCAACCCTACCAACATCACAATATCAGATGCGGTTCTCACAGCGGTGGCACGAATCGCGGCCATACCGCCATCACTCTATTGACTAAGTAATCCTGAGGTTTGGGTTTGAGGTTCTTATATTTATTATTTAGATCAATGGTGAATCTACGTCAGTCATTGTTTGCTATAGATGGAGATTTATTATTAGCCTGATATTTTTGGGCTAAAGAGTTTCCAAACCTAATACCAAATTTTAAAACACTTCCCGTGTTAGGGATACATTTTTTCTTAAACTGGCAAAATTTTCAAGCGCGTGCAGGATTGAACCTGCAACTTTCGTCATTACTAGTGACGACGCCTCTACCATCTGGGCTACCGCAGCTCGCTTCTTGCGCACCAATTTTGCAAGTGTATTAACGCGTGGAAATCCTGCCCGCGCTTGAAAAAAAATAAAGTAAATTGTGTACAAAACAGTCAACAGATACGCTGTAAAAGAAACCGGGTAGAAACGAAGGTTCCCCTCTCTTCCCAAACGGATTTTTCAAAAAGTCCTACAATACCCTCTGATACTCTTTTTTTCTATCTCCTTCACCCAAAGGTGGTCTGGAAGAGATCGCTTAAAGCAATAAAGTCTCCTTAGTGCATTCTAGCTTCAGATGTTCGTGTAACTTGTATTGATTATTTTTGTTTAATACAGTAGTGTTTTCACTTACTCACTTACCCTATTGCGTACGAATGTACAAAAATCCTAAAGTAACAACGAAACCAGTCTAACACCAAAGAGTGTTAAGGCGCGTGTAGTCGTGAACGGCCTCGACAGTGACGCCACGCCACAAAAAAAATATTTTCGCTTAATAACAAAAATCTATCAGAATGTCCGTTGCTCAAGTTTTTAGTATTTATCTTTAAGTAAAATTAGAACCTACACACTCAATTTAATATTCACTGTTATTAAAGTTACGGCAAAAAGTGCCTTAACATAAAAAGATAGACGTGGCTTTAGACAGTTTTAATTATCTTTCCATACAGTATGACGGTGTCACCGTGTCAAACAGCTAAATCATGTCTAAATTCATTGTATTAACAAGGTAAATGGTTAAAATTAAACCAAAACTCAAGTAAAACTGTCACCAAGCCCATTATATATTTTTTTGTAAACTCGACAGTGACGAAGCTCAGTTCGTCTTAAACAAACAACCCATTAAGGCGAGTGTAGCCGTCAACGACCTCGACGGTGGCGCCACTTCCAAAAAAAAATAATTATACATTAGTACAATCTATCAAAATGTCCGATGCCCAAGTTTTTCATATTACCCTTATGTAAAATTAAAACCTGTAAACTCAATAAAATATTCGCTGCTATGGTTAAAAGTACCTAAAAACGGCCACTTTTGGTATTAATTGCCATAACTTTCATAACAGCGAATATTTCATTGAGTTTGCAGTTTCTAATTTTTCCTAAGGATAAATCAAAAAATTTGGGCATCGGATATTCTGATAGATTGTTTGTATAAAGATTTTTTTTTTGTGAAGTGGCGCCACTGTCGAGGTCGTTTACGAGTACACTCGCCTTAAACAAACAACTCATTAAGCAGAACGAACTGCGGTGATTATCAGTACAAAACAAGAAACGAAACGAAACTATCCTACACGACAAATTAATTTATACCAACTAGGAGGGTTGTGGGTAGATTGATGATTGCTGTGTTTGGAGCAGGTAGTTTTGACTGAAATTATTTTATGAAAATAGTTTTATGAAACAAGCGGGAATCTTAGGTTAAATGTAATTCAAGGGGAAGAAAGACTAACCGTTGTAATAGATTTAGAAAATGGACAGAAACCAAAGAACAGCCCATCAAATTATTTTGGACATTATTAGTTGCCGTGTGATACCGGCTTAGAATAGCATAACTCCATTTCATTCCCGTGGGTGTCGTAAGAGGAGGGACTCGAGGGTGTGTATTGTAATTTAGGCGATATGTGCTGACAACCTGTCACTATGACAGTACACAATTTTCCGAATGACTATCAAATGTTTGTCAGACGTGGCGCACATTTCCGTTTATTGCGGTCGTTTACGCTCTGCCTACCCTGCAAGGGATATAAGCGTAATATAATGTATGTATGTATTAGTTCAAAAATGTTACTTTTTGGATGAATCTAGCCTCTAGTTGCCATCGCCAACATGCGGTGTAACTTCTTCTGTAGTGTCACACACAGAATTGACATCAGTCCGATTCGTTCTTCCCATAACAACTCCCAAGTCATTATTTATAATGCGCACTGCTAAAGGAACTCACTACCTGCGTCTGTGTTTCCAAACGCATACAACCCTAATCTCTTCAAAGTAAGAGTGAACAGGCTTCTTCTGGGTGAGCTCGCTCCATCTTAGGCTCTGTCTCTGTCCTAGGACCTAGACTAGAGTTAAGAGCAAACACATCCTTAAATAAAAGTCGCGTCCCAAGGGCGCGCTATCGCGCTGGTTGTTTGAACAACCAACCTTCTCCTTGTGAGCCCTAGCTCCCCACCAACCAGTCAAGTGTAGGTTTCAAAGTCCCGGGGCTAAAATCGTAGAATCCAGTCCAAAAAAAAAAAAGTAGACCAACTCAAGTAAAAAAATAGGTACGTCGGTGTATACCAACCCGCTATCTAGGAGTATCTCAATGCCCCACACAACACTAACCAATCATCTGATCGATAAAATGATAGTCAGATAAGAAGTCTAGGTTTAGAATTAAAGATTTTGGAATTGAAAAAATCAGGAGCGTGTTTATTGTATTTTACATACATCCTCTCTTTTTGTAAATATTAATTGCCGCATCTTACTTTTTATACCTGATTGTACGTACCGCCTCGTATGGAACATGTTAGTTCCATATTAGTCACTGGCATCTATTTTGGCTCGTAAGTCGTAACTAAATAAGATAGCGCGTGCGTTCCTTCCGCTTCTAGTTTTGTTGGGATAGGTCGGCGATAAAACATTTATTTTTATCTTTTTATTTTAATTGGGATTGATTTATTTTTACGTTTTTGTAAATCAATGTTATGGCTGTAAAGGTTAAAGGTTGGGCTTGAGTGAGAGGAACAATATGGATCTTAATGTTTTATGCTTGAAAATGTACTAGTCATTAGAAAGTTAAGTTTTCTAAACAAATCATCATCATCATTCATATCAAATGTCTGCGTTTTTTGTGCAGTGCGTGTTTCTAAGCTTTTGAAGTGAATCGATAAGTTATATTTGTTCCTATATGTTTTTGTGTATAAAAATGGTAAAATGTATAAACATTGTACTGTTTTTTGTGTTCTGTGTTATTGGGTACATTATTAATATGATTTCTAATTTCGGTTCCTATTATACTTTGCTCTCGCACTGCTCTGTATTTTTTTCTATTCACTCCACCCAAAGATTGTCTGGAAGAGATCGCTATCAGCGATAAGGCTGCCTTTGCGCATTGTAGCTTAAGATGTTTGTGTTACCTGTATTATTTATTTTTGTGCATCAGAGTGTTTTTACTTACAAACTTTTACTTACCTCAATAAAATAATAATCCTTCATTAAAATAAGCTCATATTATCCTCTTTAGAACTTTAACTATGGCTACGCTAGTAACTATTACCTAATCTGTGCTATGACTAATAAAGAAATGAATCTAAATAAGTAACTGGCCATAAAATTGCTCACTGCTAGCTGTCACAATCACAACTGCACACCCCAAATGCAATTCAAAAAAAGAACGAAAAGTAAAAGAGTCAACGCTCCCCGCCCGCGCCATGGCGCGAGTTGACGCATGCGCCCATGACCTTGACACTGGCGACGACGCGACTTCCATTCCATATTTGAACATCGAACACGGATGGTGAAATTTAAATTCTTTTTAGGGTTCCGTACCTCAAAAGGGAAAAACCGTTCGTCCGTCACGACGCACGACTTTATTTTGGGAACGCGTAGAGATATCGAGTTGAATTAAAGCCTTAGCTACTAAATGAGATTAAATTAAACTATGAAATTCTGCAAGTATTGAATTACTTAGTAGTTTAAAAAAAACTGTAAGTATGTTTTTAAAGGGGGCTGCAAAATAACAAAGCTTTAAAATCGAGGCTAGTAGTTTGTAGTGGGCTTGGCTATCATAATTATGAAAGAGCTTGACGTGCATGTTACGGAACCAATCGGTGGGCGAGTCCGACACGCACTTGTCCAGTTTTAGTTTTTAAATTTGACTGGCTATTTTTAGCGTTTCCATTCGAACTTTCTTTTGATTTGCAAAAAGATTCGTGACGTGAAGATTAAGCTTTATGCAAAATACACATAATGTGAATAAGTTATTTTTTTAAACCTGTGCATAGCTTTAACACCATTGAATTAGTACGTCCAGTTTCTAATGATTTTAAAACCCAATTTTCTGGTTAAAACTGCAGTCTTCTAGAAACTAGGCGTCGGATCATACAAACTCACAAATTCATCTCGTCTGTTACTATTACTAGTACCATTTTGTTCTTATAAACATTACATATACAGGGAGTAGCAAAAAGAGAAAAAGGGTCGAAATATGAAAGAAAAGTAAGACCTGCCATACAAATTGCTGATCAGCTGGATAATTGACTATGGGAGGTCGAATATTTTTTATCATATACCGACCTTTGTTTCATGGAAAAAGTTGTTCAGTTTCATAAGAACCTTGACCTCTTTTCTGCTTGTTATACCCTTTTTATTACTACTTGTATAGGACATCACCACACTACTCCCACACAAGACGAGAACTACGTACAGACATAACTGCAGATAGTATGTATGTAACACAATGGACGCCATTCAACTAAAAGGACATTCAAGGCACAGGATTCAAACCGGGAGGCAGACAGATGGCAGATAGGGCGTCGAGAGGCTTTTTGTGCCATACGTTGAAAGGTCCGTTGAAAGATAGCACAATCTTCTAACTTGTAACAGTTTAAGTTACGTTGAGAGATAAAGGTTTTTTGTAACTTGTATTTCATCTCTTCATCGTCTCAACTCCCACTATAATCCACTTCTGAACTAAGCTTAGTGGGCAGGTTAGCGAGCGCATTGCAAGCTGTTGTATTGCACAGGGCACGCCTGCCCATTCCCTATTAGTCGCAAATGATGAATGAATTAACGATCAAAAGTATTTTATGAAAGCACTGATCGAGACTCAACTACAATCTCTGCTAAACCAATAATAATTTAAGGACCCATTCGAATATAGAACGTTCATTCGCAAGAGCAGATCGGAATTTGAAAAAGGAACACAACGGATAATCCTGCGGCGCGCTCTAATTTTAGCTCGTGAAGGACCAATCACTGTATACAGCAGCAAATGCAATACCATGACTATTTTATAAAATGTATTCTCCCGATTGTATCACCATCCCTATTTAGATTTCTGTATCAGAAAGAGAAGGCTATAACAATTTAGTACCTCTAGTTCAGCACAATCTCGCGATCGCATTTATTATCCCTAGCTATCCAGAAATAGTCACAAAAGGCTTTCCATGTTGATCCTACAAGTGCCGATAAGACTATCTATGGCGTTTTATGGGGTAATAATAAGCGTTGAAACGATAGCGATATGACGAGCATTAAATAATATTCAATAGTAATTGTTTTATTAGTATGAATACAATGGGTAGTATTTCGTATGCAGTTTGCGTCGTATGGAAGTTGTCACGTCGGCACGTCGCGCCGTGTCGCGTCTGCACTTGTGTAAATAATGAATAAGAATCTGCTGCAGTTGTTAAAATATACTAAAGGCTTCTCGCGAGATTACGAAGATGTATTTGCAAAGAATTATTTATCCGAAAATTTTTCTACAATGTTTTGTTTGTGAAATGGGCTTAGAAAGAAACCGCGCAAAGTTGGATGGTGTTTGGAATTATGTACACCTATCCCATTTCTTGAAATCTTCAAATTATCAGACGATGTTATTCTTAGTGATACTCCAAGACATATGTTACCAAACTATGGGGTTCAAAACACGATTTATAGAAATTTTACATGGTTGTGTAACGACCGCAGTCCAAGTAATCATAGATAGACGACTAGGCGTGATATTTATGTATGTATTGATATTGTTATATATTTCATATCATCGACGTACGGCACCAATTCATTTACGTATTTTATGTGCATACATTAGAATCGGAAAGAAAGTAAATAGATGGTTTGCTTACTCTGATTTCATTCGATTGTCTGATTTAAATTCAAAGTAGTTCATATAGAAAGTCAAGTAATAAAACTAATAATTAACCCACTAGTTGATCAATGGCAATCGCTCGTTGGGTTGTTAATACTATTAAGTATGATTACTCCCACAGTCTATAGAGACATTACAAACAATGATAATGAAAGCCAAGTCATAATCAGAGAAACTGTTCTCTCTTTCGGACTGGAATGAATAAGTAATCACGGTATTATAAATAAGGGGGGAGCGATGACATCCGCCCATTGTACCAGCTCAGAACTTGGGTAGGGTTTCTTTAGAATTTGCTTAATGTGGTCAAATGTTTCACGACCGTGTCGCAGTGGTGGAGCGTCTGAAAAGCTTCCTCGTGTGTATGTCGTTTCGCTCGATACAAGGAATCTTAGTGGGAGTTATGATTGTTTTTTTATTATACAGGTTGTAACAAAAAGGGTTTATTAAGCTGAAAGGATGTAAAGCTACTCATGAAACATAAAAACTTTCCCCATGAAACATTGGTCGCAATATTAAAAAAAATTGTTCTCCCATAGTAAATTAAGCAGCCGATAGTCAATTTTGTATGGGAGATCCAATTTTATTTTTTATATTTCGACTTATTTTCCTAGGAAAAGTTGTTGTTGTCCCTGTCTTAGCAAAGCTTCAAAGCTGTAAAACTTCACCGACTTTTCGATTAGTACAAATGCGAACTTTTACTGCAACAGAATCTAATACATCGTTTTACTCTTAGTTAAAGTTCAAGTTTGAAAATTGACGCGCTTCGCCATATTTATCAGTACTGTATTCAGATCTCTGCAGTCTATACTCCATTCATCTCACGAAAAGGAAATTGGCATAAATACTTCACCATTCAGCTTAACGGAGAAATCTAGACCGCAACAGCCATTTGCTTGGCCGTTAACAAGCTGCAAGACAAAAGAACAAGTTGTTGTCCACAAGAAAACGTTTAGTGAAGTGTTTACTGTCTGAAAGCCACAACGCCAGTCACTTTTCAAACAATTTACTCCTGAACAGTTGAGTAGTCGAGATGAGCGGAGATGAAACAGTTTTCTGAACATCGTTCGGCTAAGTAACGAGGAATGAACGAGGCGAGGCAGAGAAAAGCCAGACTTTTGCCATTTTGCCAGTGAAATTATGACGACAGCTGTGTTTGGAGATTTTCTAGTGTATTGAGGACTCCGGTAACTGAATTTCTAAAACGTTTACCTGACACGGTTTATTTTAAATACAAACAAACAAGCACAAATCACGCCTTTATCTCTTGCGGGGTAAACAGAGCATACACGGTGTTAAATTTCCGAAAGGAAATTTGAGATCATGGAAGTAAACTAAGTTGTTTGATGTATCATCAACAGAATATTTTATTAGAGTAACAGTTTTGTTTTGTGTCATAGTTGACAAACATAAATATAAAAATATATAGTGGCCAGGGTGTCTCAGTATTTACAAAAAGTATTTACAACACCTCCCCGTAATGGGGCACCCTGTACCTGTATAAAACTAAGATAAGACATATCAAAGATCACTATAAACAAACACACGATAACACAACACAAAATTAAAACTATACACAAACAAAAAAAAAATTACATCAACCTGTATATACACTTCACCAAAAAAAAACTTCAACCTGTATATACACCTAAACCTAGAGAACTATTTACATACCTAACCATGATCTGAATCCTAGCCTAAACCTAATGAACATGAAAATTTACAATGTTTGAGTTTTGGTAGAGGCTTGGTGAGGATGTCTGCGATCATGTTGTGTGTTGGTATGTATGTGATTATGTAGTCCTGTTCTGAGAGTAGGCGTATGAAGTGATGTCTAATGTCGATGTGTTTTGTGCGTGCATGGAATGTGTTGTTGCGAGTGAGTTTGATTGTGCTTTGGTTGTCTGTATGAATGGTGAGTGGCTGTATGACGTTGTAGACTTCTTTGATAAGTGTGCGGAGATAGATGGCCTCTTTGCAGGCTTCGCCTAGGGCCATGTATTCGGCCTCTGTGGTACTCAGTGCAGGGGTGCGCTGTTTCTTAGATTCCCAAGAGATGGCAGCACTGCACATCTTGAAAACGTACCCCGTGTATGAGCGTCTGTCTACTACGTTGCTGGCGTAGTCGGCGTCAGCATAGCCTGTTGGATAACCGTCACCATTTTTAAAGTTTAGTTTTAGGTCCTTAGTTGCTTTAAGATACCTTAAAACTCGTTTGGCAGCTTTCCAATGCACCTCCCCGTAATGTCCATTGAACTGGCTCAGATAAGATACTGCATAGGATATATCTGGTCTTGTGCCTATTGCAATGTACATTAGAGAACCAATAAGCTGTTGGTATGGCAAATCGGGTTTCTCATCATCCTTATCAGGGATTGTGAGCTTCATACCTGGTTCCATGGGCGTTGAGACAGGGATGGCATCAGTCATACCAAACTTCTCTATCACTTTCTCGATATATTTGGTTTGATCGAGAGATATGTTGCCGGGTTTCTGGACAACACGCATTCCAAGACAGTCTTTGACAGGACCAAGGTCTTTGACCACGAATAGTTTCTTTAAGCCGAGCTTAAGGTCGTCCTTCATGCTGTCGTTACTACAGAGAATAAAGAAATCGTCGACGAATACAGCTACTACAAGTAGGTCGTTTCCGTCGCGTCTGTAGTACAGGCAATGCTCGTTAGAAGCTTGCTGCAGGTCAAGTTTTTTCATGGCTTCACAGACTTTCAAGTTCCATTGTCGTGGAGCTTGTTTAAGGCCATATAGAGCCTTTTTGAGTAGGCATACTTTGCCCTTTGGGTCAGTGGAGAAGCCGTCTGGCTGTTCCATATAAATTTCCTCATCGAGGTCCCCATTTAGAAATGCAGTTTCCACGTCTAGGTGGTCAACTTGAAGTCCACGTTGAGCCGCAAAAGCCAATAATAGTCGCACTGAAGACAGTCTAGCGACTGGTGCAAAAGTTTCACTGTAGTCAATCCCTGCTACTTGGGTGAAGCCTTTTGCTACTAGTCTGGCTTTGTATTTCGTTATTTGGCCACTAGTGTCCTTTTTTAGTTTAAATACCCATTTGCATTTAATCGTTTTTCTGCCGGAGGGTCTATCGACGAGAACCCAGGTTCCATTTTTTATTAGGGAATCGTATTTAGCATGCATAGCTTCTAACCACTTTTCCTTCTCTTCATGATCCGTTACTTCTTTAAAAGATTCGGGTTCCAGGTCTGAGGTGAGATATCCGAAGCGTTCAGGAGGATTCCTTACACGGACAGGGTATCTGCGTTCAGGTTCAGTAGGAACTTCAGGAAGAACGGGTTCATCTGGTTCAGAAGTAGCTGACAGATACTCTGGTGATGCCGGTTCAGCAGTCGCAGATGTATCTATTTGTGGTAGAGGCTGTGGCTGGGGTTCAGTGTTTTGAGGGGGTATTTCAGAGTTAGGACGTGGGACTGGAACATCTGAGATGAGAGGTGATGGAAGACTTGGCTGTTGTGTCGTAGGCGGTTGTGTTTCCTGTTGGTCTACTCTTGTATTAACAATTAAATCGTAAGTGAGACTGTTGTTAGGGGTGGTGGGTTGCTGTGGTTCAGTAACTCCAAGTTTGTCTTCAATAAAGACTACATCCCGTGACAATATGATCGCTCGTGGGTTGCGAGGATCTATAAGGCGATAGCCTTTAGTCTCAGTTGAGTATCCAACAAAAATGCAAGACTGGGTTTTCGAGTCCAGTTTGCTGCGTTTTTCTTTTGGAATAAAAGAATGCGCTTCACAGCCGAAAACACGTAGATGAGACACATCAAGTCGTTTCCCGTACCAAAGTTCGTCAGGTATTTTATTTTTTAAAGCTTGGGTGGGCGAAAGATTTTTTAGATGAATTGCTGTATTTACTGCCTCACCCCAGTAAGCTTTTGGGAGCTTTGCGTCGTGCAACATTGCTCTGGCCTTTTCTACAATCGTCCGATTAACCCGTTCAGCGACGCCGTTTTGCTGAGGGTTGTAGGCTACAGAGGTCTGATGGATAATTCCATTCTCCCTTAAAAATGTAGACATCGGCCCGTTTACAAATTCACGACCGTTGTCGGAACGAAACTTTTAATTTTTTCGTTTGTTTGGTTTTCTACAAGTTGTTTGAATTCGACAAACTTTGAAAACACTTCACTTTTTGACTTTAGCAAGTAGCCAAAAGTTTTGCGCGTAAAGTCATCTGTGAAAGTAAGTAAGTAGAGCGCGCCACCCCATGAATGTGTACTCATTGGTCCACAAAGGTCGGAATGAATGAGCTCACACTTTTTGAAAGACTTACTTTTCGACTTTTTGAATGGACTTTTTGCTAATTTTCCTTGAAGGCAAGGAATGCAGGTTTCATCTAAACCCGAACTATCTATTTGACAGTTTATGCCATTCGTTCTCTTTTTCAGAGTAGACATCGCTTTGACGTTGAGATGTCCGAGGCGTCTATGCCACAGAACAGCTGTTTCATTTCTGACATTTGTCAGCTGTGCTTGTTGTTGTGGCTCAGAAATATCTAATTTATACATGCCCTTATAATTTTGCCCTGTTGCTACTACTGTTCCCGAAATTTTGAGCCCTTTTTCGAGATAGATTTGAGCACCTTTACTAGTAAAAACTGTAGCATAGCCCTTCCCTGCCATAGAACTAACAGATAATAAATTAGCCGAAAGTTGTGGTACTAATAGGGCGTTAGAAATTTTGTCAATATTGCCGCTATTTACACAAATTGTACCTGTTCCTTCGCTTAAAATCTGCTGGTTGTTGGCTACGGTTACTGTGTCTGACTGGGGAGAAAAATTGCTGAATGATTGTATGTTATTGCACATATGAGATGTTGCGCCAGAATCTATGAACCAATGGGATGGGTTTTTGGAAGAATGAAAAGATGAATAAAGTGTAACATGTGTACTGAAATTAGCCTTATTCTTCTTTTTGCGGTTCCGGCACTCCGAGACGACGTGTCCATGTCGCTTGCAGAATGTGCACACATGCTTTGGGCGCGGGGGCACAGGCGTAGTCTTGGACGCAGGCGTAGGCTTCGATGTATACAGAGCACTGTCTTTCGTCGAGGTCGATGGCCGCTGGTCCTCCTTCAGTAACAATGTAGCTACGGAGTCCGAAGAGATTTTAGTTCCCGATCCTTCCAATGCCATTACCATAGGGTTATATTTTTCAGTCAAACCAGTTAACATTATAACTCCTACAAACTCATCATTGACGGGAGCATTTATTTCCGCTAGTTGCTGCTGCGTGCTGCGGATTCCGTTAACATATTCGTCCATGCTAGTACAGTTCTCCAGTCTTGTATTGAAGAGTTTACGAAGTAGGTGCAGGCGCCGTAGAAGGCCGCTGTCAGCATAAGCTGCTTGTAGCTTTTCCCAGGTTTTCTTGGCGGTGGTGCAGCTCATTATCACAGGGTACACCGATGTTGCTACTGATAAGCATATTTTTGCCTTTGTTTTTGCATCAAGCCGCTTGAATTGCATGTCTCCAAGTTGCTGCATCATAAGTGCGGGACTTTCTATAAAATCCCACATGTCACTCACGACGAGTACGTTCTTCATCGAGAAACTCCAGCTGGTGAAGTTTCTGGCACCCTCCAGTTTCTCAATCGTGGGCACCCCAATCTGTTGTGCCATCGGGAGAGGCTGCTGTCCACTAGGTGTAGCTGTAGGTTGCGCTGGTGCCGGCAGTTGTCCTGCCGATGAAGGGTTTTGGGTGTCACCCTCCATAGCACTCGTACCAAATTATATATTCTTACACAACTTAGGTTAGAGGGGCTCTGGGCCCATAACCTGTTAGATTTCCGAAAGGAAATTTGAGATCATGGAAGTAAACTAAGTTGTTTGATGTATCATCAACAGAATATTTTATTAGAGTAACAGTTTTGTTTTGTGTCATAGTTGACAAACATAAATATAAAAATATATAGTGGCCAGGGTGTCTCAGTATTTACAAAAAGTATTTACAACACACGGTCGTAAACAATGGACATTTACACCACGTCTGACAAATATTTGAGGAATATTCAGAAAATTGTGTATCAACATAGTGGCAGGTTGCCTTAAATTGCAATACACATGTGACCCTCGAGTACCTAAGTTGCCTCTTAAGACACCCACGGAAAAGAAACGGAGTGATGCTATTCTAAGCCGGCATCATACGGCAATCCACACGGTTTTGAATCCTTCCTGCGACATATTATTTACGAAGTTATCTTGTAACATAGAACATAGGTTTAGAATTGAAAGCCAGTTAGCTTAAATCATTATTTATTGCAACGAGGAACCTCCACCTTTTTATTTCAGTCTAAAAACCAAAACGATGTAATACCATGAAAACCCCTCTCGAAAGTGGTAATAAGTGCATATTACGTGGACGCACTCGAGTTGCTATATTGGGCGATTGCTTATCTGCCGGTCCGATAGAAATATGTGATATGCGATATTGGTGATATGGCAGATACGCTCTTGGACGTGCCGAGATGAGGAGAAATGGCTGAACGGCCGAGAACTGATTAGATAAATCACAAAATATGAAATGTAGCATCCTCACTAAATAGTATAAAATGAAGTCGCTTCCCGTGTCAGCATGTATGCTTAGATCTTTAAAAGAAAGTAACGGATTTTGATGCAGTTTTTTTTAGTAGATAGTGATTCAAGAGGAAGGTTTTTATGTATAATTCATGACAGGAAAAGGTGTTTTTCCGCGCCGCTAGTGCCTGCGTGTTATATAGCATATACGCTCTCGGACGTGTCCAGGTGAGAAATGGCTGAACGGCCGAGAACTGATTATTTGAACCTGCGACTTTCGCTTTACTAGTGGCGACGCCTCTTTCATCTGGGCTACCGCAGCTCATTCCTTGCCCGCCAAACTTGCAAAATTGGCGACCTTTCGACCCCGGGTCTGGTCTGGACCCAGTCTAGGAAACGCACAAACATTTTTGGGGGAGGTCAAAAGCGACCCTTTTAAAAGTCGTTCATTTTTGGGCGGAAAAATTTTGAGGGGAATAAAAATTTTCTCAATCTCATCAAAAACTTTCCTCAAAGTGGAATTTTGTGGTTTTACGAGCGTATTAACAAGTTTTACAACGAATCGTTCCGGAGTCCGCCTCGCCGCTTAATTAAACCTCGCTTAATTACTCAAATGCTATACATCTGAGGCGCCTCTCTGAAGGTAGATCGCACATTTGCCGCACGATGTTGCGGTATCGATGTTAATGCCGAAAGGAGTTGTAAACCGCATGAAGACAGTTTTACACCGCAACACAAAATAGAGGGACAAGCGCGCCGTTGACGTTTATTGGTCGTGTCCAAATTCAAAATTGGTTTATTTGCTTTAAATAGAGTTTACAAAAGTGTTAACAATACATTGAAAAGTACAATATTATATTGCTTTAAGGCCTATTTAACTATAATCTATAGTATGCAAAACTTTGTTCATAAGTAACAGCATCAATTTATATTACGGCCCGCCCAGCGGTTTCACCCACTGCTAACCGTTTTCCTAAAAAACCTTCCCCTTGAATCACTTTATCTTCTAAAGAAAACCGCCTCGAAATCCGTTGCGTACTTTTAAAGGTCTAATCATACATAGGGACACGGGAAGCGACTTAATTTTGTACTATTTAGTGATTAAAACGTGTGGGCTATCACAGGCAGTCATTTGCTGGCTGGTTGTCAAATACCGCAACAATGTGCGGCAGATATGAAGACCAGCTTAATCTGTTCATTTTTATAAAGCAGATGATAACATCGCTTGGAAACTTGGAAAGCGGTGACGTGCTTAGTATACGAGTAAACATTTGGGAAAGTAAAGCGATGCTAGTGCATTCTCGCGATTCTGTGGGCCTTTCACCTTGAGATAATAAAATTATAGTAAGGCCATCCCAATAAGCCATATTTGCCACCCGTCAGTTTCATACTAAAAGGTATGTCAGCAAAGGAAAGTGGACCCGCTGCCATATCATTAGCACGAATCTGACAGATGGACATTGGCTTATTGGGGTAGAGCCGTACAGTATTGTACCGAATCTAATGGTGAGGTAGTGCGACTGCCTGCGACGCAAAGGTTTCGGGTTTGATTCTCGGTGGGGCACATACAAAATTGTTTTATCTATTTGTGAATTTGGTCCCAGTCTGGTTAGGACATTGCTGGCTGAACCAACTGATTAAGATGGTTCCTTGCTTCGGAGGGACGTTAAGCCTTCGGTCACAGTTGCTGTCTATGATTTTTTTTACACAACCATGTCAGAGGCCTACTTCTAGTAGTAGGCGGTTGAAAAACTCTGACACCAGGGTTCATCTGGTCATTGGACGAAACCATAGGCAGAACGCTGCCAGCCTAATGGGTACCGTGTGTCATGGGGGCGCACTAGACGACATTTTTTTAGCTTAGATTTAGGTTAGTCAGTAGGAACTTTAATTTTAGTGTACTTTTTCTTAGTATTAATGGTTATTTGTACCTTTCTTTATATTAACTTGGTAACATTAATAAAGTATCATCATTAGGTAAATGAAAAAAAAATGGATACGAAGAAGAATGAAGCAAGAAAGCACATTTTCCTTTTCTTACGGGACCGGGAAAAGCAAACTGATATAGGAATTGAATCATCTGCCGATACTACCAACTGCCAACCCACCACGCCAACATCAATAGCGGATCGGTTGTTCAAGTCGGCTTGTTGAAGTGAACGTACTGATCATAGTATTTTTATTCAGAACTAGCTGGTGCCCGGCGTGAATTCGATATTACAATTTCCCGTGGGATTGATAAATTTTCCTGCGGTAAAAAGTAGCCTATGTCCTTTCTTAGGTTCCTGTCTATGCTTATGTTAAATTGTATCAAAATCGGTTCGGTGGCGTGAAAACGTAACAGACAGAGTTACTTTCGAATTTAAAATCACTACATAGTATAAAGTAAAGTCGCTTTCCGCGTCTGTCCCTATGTCTTTTTGTATGTATGCTTGAATCTTCATAATCATCAAGCGGATCAGGATGTTTTTTTTAAAGGAGTGATTCAATAGGAAGGTTGTTATGTATGATTTATGTCGGGAGAACGTCTGTTTCCCGTGGGAAATCGGTTAGTAGCGGGTGAAACTAATATATAATACTAGCGGGCCGCTAGTATTATATATTAGTTTTATTAGTATATATGTTCTACCGTTTGCCCCAGGAGCACACTACCAATCCCCACCAATCATCATATCAGGAATTAACACGTCTCCGATATCTTACTATGGACATGCCCCATCGTCGCCTGACAACCGGCAATCAGACGGCCGCGTCTGCACGCCGCGCGCGAGTCGCGACGCTCTGATTCACCTTGCGAGCGGTTTAAAGAATTGCACCGCTTAATTTCAATTTATCTAATAAGACAACATGGCACGCGGAGCGTTTAGTTTTACCCGCCTTGAAAAAGAAGGGTATCAATTCGACCGTTTGTAACATTCTCAAATTATAAAATAAGAAGTGTGTTTGTGTGTGTGTGTAAATATGTTTATCCTCGCATATCTCAAAAACTAATGAACCGATTCAATCATTCTTTTTTTTGTTTCCTAGCGGCCCGCCTAGCGGTTTCCCGCGGGAAAAACACCTTTTGACGGACGGAAAGACGGCATGGATTATAAAAAAACGTTCCTTTTGAATACCGCATCAAAATCCTTTGCGTACTTTTAAACCTTTCGGAGCGTAATGACCTAATGACCAAGGTGCCAAAATGACCAAGGTGCCAAAAAGATCTAAGCAAACGTAAGGGACACGTGGAGCGACTTCATTTTATTCTATTTAGTGATTAGTGAAGCATTATCTAATAAATAAGGAAGTGTATGTTTACGATAAAACTTTCCACGAGTGTAAGAAACTATTGATGAAGTGGATAAAATCAAAGACTTATGATGAGGTTGAGGACATATTGGTTCGTACCTAAAAGCTATGGGCACACACACATACACACAGACACACACGCACACACACACATACTCACACACACACACACACACAAACACACACACACACACACACAGCACATACATACTAGTTTCAACACAATTCTGTTTCCTTTTGTTTTTATTTTATTTTAATTTTAGTAAATTTTTGATTTCGTAGTGTTATTTTGTTTTATTATGTACTAAACTTTGGTTTCTGCATGTATAATATTATAATGTAAAATAATTATCTACCATTGTCATGTTTTTGAACTCCTAATTATGGAAGAGCGGAATCTCCAAACAGGCTTTTATTGCTTAAATGGAGATTCCAATCGATCAAATTGTTATAGAAGTGTAAGAAAGACCAATAAATTATTTTTTTTTTTATTTTATTTTATCTAACTTAGGGCGTCACTATAGGTTTTTCAAAATCGGTTAAGTAGTTTTCAACATATAGGGCTTTAAGGTGTTTCTTTACTGAGAAGGCGGTTAAATTTTTCCTAATTTACGATTGTCTAATAAATAAGACAACACGGTCCGCGAAGCGTTCAGCGTTTTACTTAGGCAAGTTGCGTGCAACACAAGTTTTCCAGCATGCTGTACCCACCATCGTACTTTACTCGGGTAAACTTGTGTGGTTTGTGTGTTGTGCCGCTTTCGTGCGGTTTATGAAGCTTATCCGCAATGTTCTCACGGCTGGAGAAATTGTATACAACGTTTCGGTGTTACGGACTGTTAATTTTCACAGAAATCTAATTCAATTACTTCAAGTTGAATCTTAATAGTTATTTCCTAGGTTCCGTGGTTCGATGCCAAAAATATACTTGTAAGTTTTTATATAGAGCTATAGAAACTTTACGGCAGGACATCTCTTCTCTCTTTTCGTGTGGGACACCGAGTCGTCCAACAACCCGATGAACCCTGTTGTCAGAGTTTTTCAACCTCCTACTACCACTAGTAGGCCTCTGACATGGTTGTGTAACGACCGCCGTCTAAGTAATCATAGACAGCAACCGGGACCGACGGCTTAACGTGCCCTCCGAAGCACGGAACAATTTCTTTTCGGACAATAGGGTGGTTCACCCTGCAATGTCCTAACTAGACCGAGAACAAATTCACAAAGTGATAAATATCAACTTTGTAAGTGTCCCACCGAGAATCGAACCCGGAACCTTTGCGTCGCAGGCAGTCGCACTACCACTGCGCCACATCGGTCGTCAGGACATTAAAATATGATACGAATTATACTCAAAATTTTGCGTACGCACGTCACGGCGGCTTCACAACGCATAACTTAAAAACGAAAGTATGGAAATGTACCTACAGCTACCCGGTGAGACAGTCTCAAATTAAATATTCATGAGTACATTATACATTAATCTCCGCGGCTATTAGACTCATTAATTCAATTTAAACACTAATTGCCACTTTCACGCTGTATATGTCTATCTTATCTGGACGGAATTGCAGAGATACGTACAAATGCATATGCGAATCATAATACAAAGTTGCGATTTTATGAGCTCCGAAGAAAACTATGTAAAAAAAAATACTGCAAATATTTCTAGACGTGAACCAGCCCATAAAAATGTACAACTTTCCCTAAGAAACATAGGGCGAAACATAAAAAAATTGACCTTCCAATCCATCCACACAAAATGTTACATTCGACCGGGTCAATTTGTATGAGAGGTCCAATTGTTTTTCATATTTCGTTCTATGTTCCTTGAGGAAAGTTGTTCAGTTACAGCTAATATTTGAACATTAATTTGGTTTCGATAGTGGTACGGGTTTATCGACTGTGGACCTGAAACTTAAGTGGTCGTAAAAAGAAACCAGTCTGCATTAGCAACCAGGTTGTTTCGAAGCATAACTGTGTGATGCCAGCTTAGAATACCATCACCCCATTTCTTTTCTGTGGGTGTCGTAAGAGGCGACTAAGAGACAAGAGGGTTACATGTGGTTTGCTTGCGATTAGAGGCTGACAATCAGTGAATGACCCCCAAATGATTGTCTGATGTGGCCTAAATTACTGTTTTATACGGCAATTTAGTGCCTACCCTGCAAGAAATATAGGCGTGATGTATGTGTATTGCTTTAAAGCATTGCTTTTTTAGTGCTGCGATTACTAATGAAATGACTAACTTTGCCTATCCAGAATACAAATATAATTTCATGAAAACACTAAACCACCGTCGTGAATACCGTCCACGATCCCGCATACATTGCTGTCTATAAAGTAGGTGTCATTTCGATTAACTCAAGAAAACCAGCAATGTATGCCAGACCGTGTACGGTATTCAGGAACGGTGTTATAGTCTAAAGAGAGACAGAATAGTCAAGATCGTAGAAAGATATCAATAGGCATTTTCTACCATTAGGGGATGTTTACCTACTGTTAGTTTAGTAGGTTAAGTTGGCCAGCCATTAAATTATATTAACAGTGAATATAGTTTTGCTGGTCATTTTCGATTTTCTAATAAGGTCACTGACCGCTCAATTATTATAAGAACAAAGAATGATTGACAGCGAAGAAGCGTAGGGAAAATTAAATAAGTTTATTTGAATAGGCTAATTTATGCCTTCATAATTATTTTTCTTAGCTTGACGATGTTATGTATGAAGTAGTATTTAAGGGAAAGGTAAAGATAAATCTGAGAGCGTGTGTGTATGTATGTTTGTTACCTCTTCACGCTTAAACGGCTTGACCGATTTGGATGAAATTTGGAACACAGGTAAGTATAACCTGGAATAACACACAGGCTACTTTTACCGCGGGAAAACAACTATTACCACGGGAAAATGAGTGGCAGCGGGTGAAACCGCTGGGCGGAAATCTATTCATTTATATAATTCGGGTCATCGAATCGATGAACGACCTGATGGATCTGGGTGTACATCACCACCTTTCAGGTAGATTACTATGGTCTGTTTTCTAAGTGGGTGGTTTTTCATTCATCTAAGTAACACAGTCAGCAATCAGGAGGTTCACTGTGCAACGACCTAACCAAAGTGGAAACAACCTCACAAAGTTATAAATCTGATAAATATCTTGCAGTTTGGTGAGGATATTTGTGGCTATACATGATAGTTTCGACTTCAAGATGGTTTCGTTTCGTGCCTATGGCTGGCGGTACACAACCACATCAGAGGGTTCTTAGTTATCCAGCCCACTACGGTTCATAGGGTCATTCTTCAATGTAGTGTCCCAACATAAAGAAGGCTTAACGGACGGTGAACAAAAATAGTCACAGAGTGGTGGCCAAGCGGAGCATAAAGGTCAGCGGGCAGATCATCAGTCTGATGATATCACCAAGTCGACGGGATCTCTATGGATGAGTTTAACACAGGACCGTGAAGATTGGCGCAATAGAGAAGAGGCCTTTGCCCTGCAGTGGGTGGATGTGAGCTGATGATGATGATGATGACACGGAGAAAGGAAAGAAGTAGATGCAGGCGTGTCGGTAAAGTAAAGGTTGATCTAGTGTTATGCCAGGTAAGCTAGTGTTTCATACATCTGCAAACCGTCTGCTATACAATGCTTACTTAGGTACTACCTACAAATAATGAACATCGAACATACAAATATCACGCCTATATCCCTTGAGGGGTAAGCAGAGGGTAAACAACCGTAAAAAAGGAAAATTTACGCCACTTCTGACAAACGTTTGAGTCATTCATATAATTATGTATCGCCATAGTGACAGGTTGTCAGACCATCGCCTAAAATTGCAATACACATTTACGAATGTAACCCTCGAGTACTCACGAGAAAGAAACGCGGTGATGCTATTCTAAGCCGACAGCACATGTCAATGTAGATAATGAACGTAGAAAAGTAAGTAGAAGTAGGTAGGTAAGCTTGATAATAGCAGAATCTACCCACCTAGATTCTTATTAGATTAATCTTGAATAGTATTCTTCATGGGGGCTATGTTTTTCCAAAGAGATGGTGTTTTATGGAGGTTTATTTAAAATGTTAATCGAGCGAAGCCCGTACTTGGAATAGCAACGATGACCGTTTCCGAGTAGAAAAACATCGTTCGTTGCACGGCTCGCCGGCTGTGCATACGTTTATAAATAATTCATATCATAACAAAACCGACGCTAGTAAGCAGAGCTAGTTCAAGATCACGGTAAGTGAAACGACAAATAGAGTGCGGCGTAAGCACGAGAGAGTGAGGTGAGGGTGTGCGCCCCCAACGCGAGCACGACTCCCGGCGGCTCCCGGCAATCGATTCGCAGAGCCCGCCAGCCAGCGGTCCCATCACCCACTCGCCGGCAACGCAAAAACTCACCTCTTCACACTTCAGCAACCTCACACCACCAGGAAAATCAGCAACACGCAGATCGCGATCTCAAACACTGTTGCACTACCTTATAGGCTTCGCAAAAAACACTAACATCAATTAACTTGACACTGATTTTTGAAGTAGTCCCTATGTTAATCCTAGGATTTGTATTACCGGCTTATTAGAAACCGGTGCGGCTGCAAATTTAATTCGCTCGGACAGCGACGTTACCCCCACGACGGTTCGCGGCGGACTGAACGGAATGAAGATGGCGTCAATCGGGCAGCTGCATAGACGCGAGTGAATGCAGCTGCGAGAGGCGCCGTTAGGTAGCAAACCAATAGGGAATCAGTGCGTTTTAGATCGTCCAATGAGCGTCGAGAGCTTTCCCTGATCTTTGCGCGTGAAAGTTCAAAAAGTTCGTCTACGTTTCGTGGTTTTCGATGGGTTTTCGCACGGTTTTCGTGATTATGGAATAGAAGTATTATCTATTCTTATGATAGAAGCGTGAATGATTGAGCGTTTGATACGGTCTGCCTCCAGATCATAGCAAAATAAGCTAGTCTGTAGTTGTAAGTTTTGAAATGAAATAAATGAAGTTGCTTCCCGTGTCCCGTCCCGCTTAGCTTTCAGTACACAACTGATTTTGATGCTGTTATTTTAAACTTAATGATGAGATGAGGAAGGTTTATATGTGTTATAATTTTATGCCGCGATAAGGTTAGGTACATTTCCCACGGGAAAACGGGTACCTAGTAGAGGTTGAAAACGCCGGGATAATAAATTAATGGTTGGTACCTAACAGAGAAATGCCTTAGATAAAAATCAAAATATGCTCTGATCATTAATTTACCTACATTTAAGAATAAGAAGTACGGAACTTTCCCAGGAAACAATGTTTGTTTCCTACCAAATTGCTGTCATTTACTAGAATGCTCTTGTAGTTGCACTTTCACAAGATTTGTTCATGGTGATAGGTAGGTATTAGAAAGCTCTATGCAGTCATGAAAGAAGTATGCTGCATAGGTAGGTACGTATGTAGGTGCTTGATGATGATGAATCGACAAAATCTGTAAAATGTGAACGTGTATCCACTTACATATAAGTTTGTTTACATTATAGGTAATTCTTAAATGAACGGAGTTTTACATGTATAGATTTTTACGGGACAGAATGATGTGAAGTTGAAGACCACATGGAGGTCACATGAATTGAAGACATGATCATAAAACTCCAGTCCAGAAAGATAGACGACGTTTGTTTTTTGAAAAATTTGCATGCTTTCAAAAATTGAATACTTAACACGGGAAGTGTTTAAAAATTTGGTAGATACATATGATGGATGATATCTACGGTAGGCAAGCTTACGTATAAAGTAGCTCGGTTTTTACGCTTAGTTTGTTCGATGATAATAAATTATTGAATATAGTTTGTGTCTACGGAAAAACACGCATGGAAAGAAAACACGACAAGAAAGCGCAAGAAAGCAAAAACCGCGGCGAGTGCCAAATAAAATCCAAAAACTTCAGCGTTTTTATGTTATTTTCTAACCCAAGAGAATATAATACACTTACTTTCTAACTTGCGCCATCAAAACGCAAAAAAGGTTCCAATATATTACAACACCACCACGAATAGGTACTGGATCTTTTCGGGATTTTGCGCCTATCAGATACGATTTCAACGGATTAATTTTATTCAGATTCTAAATACAAATACGTTTTATGTTCCAAGGTGACGACATTCCTTGAAGACAATAATATCGATTGAGTTATCATTGCATATTAAAAGTTCTTAGCCTAAAAACAAGCTGATAACTAATTAATGGGTTATTATCTTTAAATTTACGCAGTCAAGCACCATTAATCCAATTGGCCGGAATTCGGAAAGCCGACATACTCCGTACCGCGCACTGGTCGCGTGTGCTGCGCCCGCGCAGATCGTCGAGGCATTATCATAATTGATGAAAGCAGGAGGATCTGTAACTGAGTGATATTTGAGCAGTACACTTGGTGCCTGCAGATGAAGTTCTCATTTAATATAGGGTGAAATTTTACTAGTGACCGATAGCGAAATCTCAAGACGTGTCCGTCTTTTCCCAAGAAACATAGGTTGAACAAGGAGTTGAAATACGAAAAAAACACTTGGACCTCATAGACAAAATTTGCGATCAGCTGATTTGAGTTACTATGGAAACTCAAAACATTTTTGACATATTTTAACGATGTTCCTTGGTGAAAGTTGTTCCTTATCATAAGCCCATCTAGCTTGAGATTTCCGCTATCGGACACTAGTAGAATTTCACCCTATAGGTATAATTTCGATCATTGATGAAAGTCACACTTATACCTTGACAAAATACAAGCCAGTTGCTACAGGGCTGATACAGAAATTTTATTGACATTCTGTTTCAGTAATAAAACTTTAGGGTGCAGCGTAGCGTAGGAATGAAACTAACTAGACAAGATGGACTTAACTCCATGCACACATGCACAGAGACAAGCATTTCCTGTCTTTTCTTTGTCCAGCAGTGGACTGAGTTACGTATGTTTTTTTTTTTATTAGTGATGGGTTTGCTCTTGACTCTAGTCTAGGTCATAGGACAGAGACAGAGTCTAAGATGGAGCGAGCTCACCCAGAAGAAGCCTGTTAAGGCTGTAGGCTGATGATAACAAAGGGCATCGGCTTTGAAGAAACCGATCACCGAATATAGGTAAGTGCAAGAGAAGGGCAATTATTATTTAATTATTGCCTGCAAAGTCTAGATTAGATTTTTCAAACGCAACGTCTGTATCAGCTATAGGTAGGTTCCTAAATTATTTTAAATAAGTTTCATGTACATTTTCCGGGTATACTTCACAACATGTTTCAGCTGAAAATCTCTGGTGTAAATGTACGAAACACAGTTCTTTGCGGCTGACAGCCGGTGAGTCACAGCAAAAACCTGTCATTGCCATACATTGTTACTGGAAAGTGTTTTGCGACAAGAAGCAACTCGAGTGCAATCACGCGCAACGCACATTTTACGCTCAACGGGTGACATTTGTAAAGATGAGTTTATAGCTCTATCGTGCCTCAACATTTAAACATTCCAGACGTAAAAAGAATTCGTTAGAATGCTGTAGGTACAAACGATTGCATAGATGTTTAAAGTGGACCAAAGTATCTAAGTAAATCGAATAAAAGCAACTTACAACAATAATTTAGATTATACGACTGAACTACATAATCTACAGACCAAATAAACGCCGCAGACGAGGTTTATTAAATAACTGTCCACAGAAAATTGCAAATTAGTTTAATTCTATATTTCACAGAAACTTCTTTTCTATAGTCGCAATATCTATTCATCAGCATATCGACACGCAGCATCACAATTTTTCAACGCTCCATTCAATTAGTCGGCAGCTAATTGCCTATAATAATCCGCACCTAGCCGCCTGCGGCTGGTGGGCATATCGTTAAAACACGATTGTGGAAAAGAAAAAAATAATTAACGGTTGGTCCACAATCAGAAGTGGCGCCCGGAATCGGCAGGCTATTATTATTTTATTTGCTGTTATTTACTGTAGATAAACACGCAAAAGACCATGCGTTAGTCTGTAGGTTCGTCTTTTCCATTTCCGTTAGTTGATATTGATAGTGAGATATGATAATCACAGGCTGGAATTGAACATAATTACATGTTTTTTTAAAGGACATACATACATATATCACGCCTATATCTCTTGCGGGGTAGGCACAGCGTACACGGCCGTTAGAAACGGACATTTACGCCACGTCTGACAAGCATTTAAGGGTCATTCAGAAAATTGTGTATCGCTATAGTGACAGATTGTCAGTCCATCGTCGAAAATTGTAATACATATCTAACCCTTGAGTCCCTTAGTCGCCTCCTACGACACCCACGGGAATGAGGAGGGCTGACGCTATGCTAAGCCGACATCACACGGCACGGCTTTCAAAAGTACTCGTACCTAAGCGGAAATAAAACCAGTAAAAAACAAAGTTATTTATCTTAATCTTTCGCGTTTCACTCGTTGGTATTTAAAATGTTATGCATAAAAGCAAGTAGTGCGCTATCTTAAAGAACATGTTAAGATTTTTTCTAATTATAATAATTTCGTCAATTTTAATTTCACGTCTAGCTAGACGGTGAAAATTACAGTTAGAACAATAAAACATGTCAAAATTGTTGAAATATAGCTGGCAAAATATTCTTGTAGAAATGTGAGAGGGGCTCGCGGCGCGGAACGGGGTCCTAATTAAATTAACTGGAGCGAGACTCACTCGCGCACGTTAATGCCGAAGATTTTTTTCTCTACAAGAATTAAAACCAGTGATTTTTGTTGGTTAACTATCCAAAAGGTAGTTTTATAGCTTCATTATTTCACTAAGCTGAGACTTTCGAATTAAGTTGCGCGCGTCATCGCCTACTTACATAGAAAGTGGATGGATGACACTCGCATCAGCTTGCTTGTCTAAAATTGTAAGTAGAAAATGTTAAAAAAGGCGCTACACGGTTAAATGTACAAAGTGATAACAAAATTTATTTAATTATAAAAGTAATCGACCTATATTTGTGCATTGCATTGTATTGAATTTATTATGTTAATCAAATTACGTAATTCTTAAATTAAAATCCCCACGAAACCACTTTTCGAGGTTTGTCTGTGATGTCTTCGTGTCATACCTCACTAACTATATAAATAAAAATTGGACCTCCCATTCAAACTGACTTAGTTGGCTGCATGGTACATTTTATATAAGAGTTAGGACTTTTTTAAATATTTTGACCTGAAAGATATGTTGGGGAAAGTTGGTCAGTTTCATGGTTATTTTCGCCTCGTAAAATATTTGCGTGGGCCACACTCATAATACTTATTTTGTGTTTTATTTTATACCTAACAAGGGAAGTTTTTAAAATTTGGTATCCTTATTTTGACTTGTATTAATTTTGTGAATGCAATAAATATTATAAATAATATGGTTAGATAACATGTAGGTACCCATGGAACAATACATGGTTTACCTTCATGCATGTTGCTAAATGCAAAAACTGGCCAATTTCGGACTTGCCTACCGAGGGTTCCGTGACATGCATATCAAGCCCTTTCATGTGAAAACTCACTTGAGATACGAGCCTTAACAAGAAAATTTTGTTCTTTTTCGACGTCGAGTAAAAAAATATTTAAAGAAAATTGGAGTTTTTCCTAAACTTGTACTTGAAAACGAAGAAGCTAATTGCCAAATTTCATCGTTCTAGGTCCACGGAAAGTTCTCTCTGAATTTTGATTTTTGAGAGGGTGAAGAACACGCGTTACCTTTGGAGGTACGGAAACTAAATAAATTACCTTTAAATCCGGTACCAATAAAATATGAATCTTTCCAAATTTATTGACAATTTCCATTCGGTTTAGTAAATCTAGATAATTATCATCAGATTTATTTTATTTTTAATTATAAACATCTTTTCCTATCGGAATACTTAACTTTCGCTATACGACTTTCGCCCTTTTTTCACTTCTAAGTGGCGACCTCTATATTAAATGTAAAGATAAAGTTTTAAAAAAATATTATTGAATACATAAGCGGTAGTGTAGTATAAGTATAACGTCGTCGCACCGCAAAGTTTGAAACTCATTTAAATAGGCTATGTAGTCTGTGGAGTACAAAAACGAAACGAAACGCGCCTGACAGCTGTCTGCACAGATCTCTTATATATATGTCCTGTCTGTCAGTCACCCAACAATTTGAGGTTATATTTTCTTTCATCCGTATTTTCCGTGCATTTCTCTGGATTCCTATATGAATAAACAGATTTAATTAAATAGTATCGTGCCTAACAACCATGGCGTTCTCACCGCTGAGGATGGGACTACACCGAATGGTGCAGAGAGCTTGCTTTACAACATTACTGAAGCGGCCCATGGCGTACAAAAGTTCTATTTCCCTGGAAACCCTGTACCCAAACAGCTCTTTGAAGCTCCATACACCCACATTGGTGAGTAAAACAATAGAAAATGAGCGTTGCAAAGTAGATGAGGTTAGAAAGACAAATAAATGAATTACCAATACCTAGGTTGTGAATGAATAGTCCTGTTTACTATTAAAGTATAGAGCTCTCATGAGTATTTGATACTAGGGATGTCCCTAGATATCCTTTACTCAGTGATTGAGCACTTTTTCTAGTTTGTTACACTAAGGCAATGATTGGCGTGATGACTTCTGTAACTTTACTAGTCATGCAATAGCATTAAATTCCTGGGAATTGGGTGAAAAAGTTCCCAACAAGTAGAGCTGATCACCCGTTCGCAAGCTCCGCAGAGGTTGCAACTTGAGGAAGAAAAAGATGGCATTAATCTTCAGTCAGCACCACTTTTCAGTTAAGCTTCAAAACGTTAACCCTGTTTGATCTTATGCTTTAGTTGCAAGCGATCTATACATAAGTCCTCAAATGCAGTGTCAAAGTTATACTGCTAATCACTATACATACAACTTCCAAACATGTCCGTTCAAATAGTCATTGCCCTGGTCACAGCACCCTAGCAGGCGGGCAGCTACCCTTTTCCTCTCAGTCGTCTATCGGTCTACAGGCGTCATCATCACTCCTAAAAACATTTAGATAGGTTCATATGCAGTAAAAGTCCACCAACGCCAACCATACTTGCCTTAGAATTATGGGTTTTTAAAAATGTGTATTAATTTTAATTTCCAGAGCACAGACCCTTCAGAGAAGTGGAATGGATTCATACCGATGGACAAACTGGATGTCACATACAGCGCGAGCTCCGGGCCTGGTGGTCAGAATGTTAATAAGGTGAAGATTTTACTATAATTGCTTTTAATGATTGTGTGGTGACTTAGGGTAATATCACTCCATTTCTATCCTTGAGTTTCAGTCAAGGTGATTAGGGGATAAATTCAGGGAATGGGCAGAAGCATTTTGTTTTGTTAGATTTGTGACATTTACGGCTATTTTGATCATTATTTATATATGAACATAAAAATATTTGTATGCCGAATGGCTGGGCCTGTCAAAGCCTTTTGAGTGTGGCAGACACTCCCCAACGGGAGGAAGCCCATACCCACCTTGAGCTTGTTGTGGCTGTTGCTTTTTTTTGTACAAATTGATACAATAATAAGATGGGGTTATGATTTTTTTTTATTATTTCAGTGTTATTTTGCTTATTGATTTGTTTTTAGAGTGCATATTTTTTCTTTTGTTTTGTACAATATTATAAATTCGAAAGTAACTCTGTCTGTCTGTTACGTTTTCACACCTAAACCACTGAACTGATTTTGATACAATTGGGCATAAGCATAGACAGGAACCTAAGAAAGGACATAGGCTACTTTTTTAGCGCAGGAAAATCTATCAATCCCATGGAAAACAAAGTAAATGAAGACTCACGCATACAACCTTAATCTCTTCATTGTAAGAGTGAACAGGCTTCTTCTGGGTGAGCACGCTCCATCTTAGACTCTGTCTCTGTCAAGCAAACCCATTTTTAATAAAAAAAAAACTGCTGAGCTGTTCTCCTTTATACTAAAAAATTGCTAGTTTTTAAGTGTTTGTACAAATAGAGTTTTTTTTATTTATTTACTTAAAAATTAATAGGAAGTAGTCTGATAGATTTTTTTATTAATATGTTTAAATGAATTCGCAGGTGCACACAAAAGTCGACCTTCGGTTTAAATTGAGTGAGGCTGATTGGATTCATCCTGACATCAGAACTAGAATGGAAGAATTGGTAGGTTTCAGCAAACATAGCTTTTGGTTAAGGGCAGGCTGTGAGAAAAATGGGTATTTTTGGATGCACGCAATTTTGTTGGTGGATACGATAAACACTTTATTTTTATGTAAGATGATTTTTCATTATATTATCTACATTTTTGTCGCAGGAAAACACGATTAAAGAAAGTTTGCTCGATAGATTTATTTTTTAAAGTTTGGTCTATTTTTACACTTTTTTGCGTTTTGTATAGCAATCTTATGATAATAACACATATTTTTTTGCGAAAACGATACGTCTTGCATATTACTAGATTCTTGTCGCACAGTTTTTTGATTACTTGTTTATTTGGCGAGAAATTTCCAAAAGAGTGAAAAATCGTCTAAATATGGCGATTCCGCTCTGTTCTCACACACAGGGTTTGCTATTAGTGGGAAAGGGACGTTTAAAAGTTCGAGGCGGGCCCTTTATATAAAGGTCAAGGGTAAGCTAGCGGTCTAATATAGATACCTTTATATGTATGTTTGAAAGGTAGACAGAAAAAGTTATTAAGAATTAAAGTACCTGTAAAAAAGGTAGAAATTAGCGGTACCGCAACCGAAATAATTGCGATACAAAAATTTATATTGCACTTTATCAATCGAAGTTGCATTATCATAGGAGACATACATAGAAAAACATTTTGATAGTGGTTTAGGTACCGTAAAAAATGACTGTACTGTAAATTATGCATATTAGAAAGTTTTGGTAACAATACATTATAATATCGCAATATTTCAGTATGACGTCTTATAATCCCTGAGTTTCCGTCGTAATGAGTGCAATTTAAAAATCAGGTGTCTGTATGTTACAGTGGTTGTCCATAGCACCATGATGCAGAGAATTCTAGTAATGGTTCTGAGTGTGGCCATCTGTTGATTTAAAAGATCAAGACGTGATGAGGCATTCAGCAGAATAATCATGAATATATGCTATCAATTTTTACACATAATAGACCCACACTCCAGATGCCAGATGAACCGATGACTTAAAAAAGTCGGCTGTTAGCAACTGAATGGCGAAAACGAGAGATCTTGCCCTATGGCGAACCCTGGGGGAGTCCTACGTCCAGCAGTGGGCTGCAATACATACATACATACATACATCACGCTTTTATCCCTTGCGGGGTAGGCAGAGACATTTACGCCACGTCTGACAAACATTTGAGTGTCATTCGGATAGTTGTGTATCGCTATAGTGACAGGTTGTCAGCCCATCGCCTAAAATTGCAATACACACCCTCGAGTCCCTTTGTCGCCTGTTACGACACCCACAGGAAAGAAATGGGGTGATGCTATCCTAAACCGGCATCACACGGGCTGCAATAGGCTGATGTATTGAGACGCACACTCTAAAATGACTATTTTCACTTCCAGCACGGCAACAAGCTATCCAAAGAAGGCTTCCTGATCATCCGCTCAGACTTGACCAGGTCCCAGCAGCTGAACCTGGCCGACTGTCTGCAGAAGCTGAGGAACATGATAAGGGATGCCTGCGTCACCAAGAGGCAGCCCACTCCTGAAACTGAGGAGAGGATCCGACAGAGGTATATACATTGGCATAGAGGTATATTCCTAGCGCAAGCCTATATTTACATAAGTGGACTGACTGACTATACATACATACATACATACACATATCACGCCTATAATCCCTTACGGGGTAGGCAGAGCGTAAACAGCCGCAAAAAAAGGCCATTTACACCACGTCTGACAAATGTTTGAGGGTTATTCGGAATATTGTGTATCGCTATAGTGACAGGTTGTCAGCCCATCGCCTAAAATTGCAATACACACCCTCGAGTCCCTTAGTCGCCTGTTACGACTCCCACGGGAAAGATATGGGGTGATGCTATTCTAAGCCGGCATCACACGGCAAACTGACTATAGATTATGACTTTATGACTTTTCTACTATTATTTGACATATTATTTTATTGACATCAATCATTTATCATTATACTAAGTAGATGAATTGTTTTTGTGTATTCTTTAAATCTTTGATTGAATCTGTTTGATTATGTACTTACTATATAAAGTTTTGTTTAAAATAGGTATATAAGTATGCCTTGCTCTTGTATTTAAAAACTGCTGGTGCTTTGGATTAATTGTAAAAAAATGGAGACTACAGGGGGCAAATCCTTTTTACCACAGTGTCTTCATGATAACAAACAACTATTTTAGAAAACTTGCAAAATGTAGCCAAAACTAACTCGGTAGATGGCACTGTGCCATGCGTTATTGGCAAGATACACTTGTAAAAATGGCGGGCATTGGATGAGCCGCGGTAGCACAGATAAAAGAGGTGTCGCCAATAGAGAATGGCAAAAGTAGCAGGTACAAATCCTGCCCATGCTTGAAAATTTTATTAATTATACAATTTTACAAAGGGAAGTGTTGTAAAATTTGGTATTCTACCTTTCTAACTTTTGTTAAAAAGCATGGGAAATTAATTCATAGTCTGGCATTAAGTAATTATTGAATGAATTTGTACCTACACTAGAGGACCTAGGCAAACAAGATTGCTCTATAACTTAGGCAGTCTAAATCTTAAGGAATGTCTGAGTAACCTCCCACAAAAATTAAACCATTATAAATTTTTTCTTCCAGGCATCTAAAGTCAGCGCGGCTGCGCGTGGCGGTGAAACGAGACGAGTCCATCAAACGCGCTCAGAGACAACCGCCGACTGTTGTGGACTTATGATTTTTCCATTAAATTGAGCATACCGGACCTTAAAATGAGCTACAGAAAAACTTTGGCGGATTATCAATCGTCGGCGCTACAAGCTATATAGCCCAGCAGAATGCTTTCTCAGCTCGAATTATATTGAACGGCTCGACCGCTGCGGCGCTAAAGCGGCCTAAGCGGCCGTTTTTAGCTAATTTACAAGGATTTTTTTGCAATGGTGCGTTGATTCCTCCGTCGGATTCGCGTTTCGTCTGCAGCTGTTGTGGCAAAAAATGTCGTGCTGCTATAAGACTGTACAGCCACCAACGACGGTGCGGCCGTCGTAGATCATCGTAATTCGTAACCCACGAGCGCTGCAACAATCATCTAGATAGATGCTGTGGCCAATGATGATTTTTGCAATGAATCATACTGAGTATCATACATTAATTTACTCAATTCATTGCGCTCGTGTCTTTGTAATCTCACGAGAAACGACCTGGCCGCTTGAGCGCCGCAGCATCCATCCGCTCACCATAATCCAAGCCTAATAGCACGTTCACACCATGCACCTGCTCCTGCTCCTGCCGCTGTCGCGAATATTGCTCGAAATACTTCCGCGGAAGTATCAACGCGAGTGTTCACACTGCCGTTATACTCTTTTCGCACCAATACGAGTGAGCGAGATAGCAATACATTCCACACGCGTTCGTGCTGCCGTTCCTTTGACTCGCGCACGAAAAGCCGACACTCCCGGGAGCACGGGAAGTGGCAGCGGCATGACGAGTAGCAGCGCGAGTAACCTGTTCACACACTTGCGCTGCCCACTTCCCTTACTATTTCCCTGCCCATATTGGCATCGTGTGAACGTGCTATAAGACCACCTCCTGTCATGTTGACTGACGATCCTGTATTTTAAGGATTCCGGTCAGTCTGGATGGCTGCGGACGTTCAAGGCTGCTGATTTGCCAAAGTTTTCTTGCATTTGTGTTAGCTCATTTTTACGTCCATTCTATAGTGTTTAACTGTTTTGATAGTGAGAACGAATTAGCTTGTACAAAATATATAAATAAAATACATTACTTTTAATTATTTTACTTTTTTATTTCCTTTGCACTTTTATTTTACCTGCTCATAAAGTTTATTTATTTGAATTTTTTTATTTTCTTGTTCAATTTTATTTCTTAAACTGCAAAGTACCTACCTCCATTTTATGTAATATTATCTGTGGTCACGGTCACTCACGGTCAACATCAACGAAATCGCCTGTTAAAAGTTTAAAAGCAAAACGTGTGAAATGTTTGGCTATGAACTTTGTGCCAGGCGTTCAGATAATTTTTTGATTGATGATTTAAAATACAACTATCAGAACAGTTTAGTGCTATAGTTAAACTATAGCAGTCAACGCAATATCTAATCTCATAATGTTCACAACGTTGACTGCTATAGAGTATGCTCAATTTACATATGAAAACAAATTAATTTGCCGTGTGATGCCGGCTTAGAATAGCATTTCCCCATTTCTTTCCCGCGGGTGTCGTAAGAAGCGACTAAGAGATTCGAGGGATTCATGTGTATTACAGTTTACTGACAACCTTTCACTTTAAGTGATACAAGATTTTTCTGAAACGGCACTTAAATATTTGACAGACGTGGCTAAAGCAACCGTAATTTACGATTGCCTACCCCGCAAGGAATAAAGGCGTGATATGTGTTGGTGTGTTAGCAAATTAGAAACAATTAAGTATTAGGATTCTATGCACATACAGTGCTCTATTATTATCTCTAATTAAGATATTGAAAAAATTTCGTGAGCCGGTACCCCACGGTTCCGGGTTTAATCAAATTGTAACAATCTGAATAATTATACTTTCTAAATGATAGTGTTGGTGACGCTATAGTAAAAATTAAATGCATAGAAGTGTAGAAGTTGAAGGAATTACTACACTAGCAATAAGATAGCCTGTGTTGTACTTTTTCTTTCCTAGAATTTTTCATTTAATTTTTTGTTTGTATGTGTACTGTAAAGTTGTGTGTATTGTGTTAGATTGCAAGCCTGGAAAAAAATTCTACCATAGCAATAAGACCGCCTATTTTCACTTTGTCTTTTCTTTAGTATCGTTGTCTGTTTTTCTGACACATAATGCATATTTGTTAATTTACCTAAGTTCATTATAATATAACACTGATCGTGTTACAAGCAACTCTGTGTTACAAAGTAAAGTAGAAATAAAAAATAAAAAATTTATATCATTGTTTTTTTTCTACAGTAAAACTGGAATATAACTGCGCTATAAAACCTTAGACACGATACTTGTTATATCTATGGGAGGTATTGACGAAAGTTTGACGGGAGGGATTTTGTTGCTATGGATACCAAAGTTTATCAACAAAACATTGTCAAGTCGTGTTAAATAAAACTGAACAAAACATTAAGTATCTAATATTTGGAAGCAGTGAGGACTGAAGATGTCTTATAGAGATTTGAGAAGTAAGTATGTTTCAGAGTAATCTTACAATTATAGTTCTTTTACACAAAGCATCACGTTTCAGTCCAATCCGTGCATCCAAGAAAACTCCTAAGCCCAGTCGCGCCCCAAGGCTAAGATTGAGCTGGTTGTTTCAACAACCACACAATCTTCTCCGGGTGCAATATCCGAATGAGCTCCTGCTTCCCACCAACTATTGAGCTGTACATCTCAAAGCCCCGGGGCTCTCTCTCTCTTTTCGTGTGGGACACCGAGTCGTCCAACGATCCGATGAACCCTGGTGTCAGAGTTTTTCAACCGCCTACTACCACTAGTAGGCCTCTGACATGGTTGTGTTACGACCGCCGTCTAAGTAAACATAGACAGCAACCGGGACCGACAGCTTAACGTGCCCTCCGAAGCACGGAACCATTTCTTTTCGGAAAATCAGTTGGTTCACCCTGCAATGTCCTAGCCAGACCGCGAACAAATTCAAAAAGTGATAAATATCACCTTGGTGAGTGTCCCACCGAGAATCGAACCCGGAACCTTTGCGTCGCAGGCAGTCGCACTACCACTGCGCCACATCCACCGTCGGGGCTAAAATGGCAGAGTCTAGTCTTTAAAAAATAATGCATCACGTCTTAAACTAATAAATGCCTACGTTAGATTTCAGCGAAGCGATGCGTGCACTAGGCTTCCCACGCCCAATTTCCTTAGAAAGCTTCAGGACCCCTAATTGGGAGTTAGTGGAAGAGTGTATGCGCTGGTTGGCTGCTAGGCTTGAGCCAGATACAGTCCTGGCTGGAGGCAAGGATACCATGGAACAGCGTGTGGCTTTGGTGACGCATGCTGCACAACTCTTTGTAAGTTATTCTACCGAGGTCTTCTGATTCCTTAGAAAGCTTCAAGACTCCCAACTAGGAATTAGTGGAAGAGTGTTTGCATTGGATGGCTGCCAGGCTTGAGCCAGATACCGTCCTGGCTGGAGGCAAGGATACCATGGAACAGCGTGTGGCTTTGGTAACGCATGCTGCTCAACTCTTTGTAAGTAATTCTACCGAGGTCTTCTGATTCCTTAGAAAGCTTCAAGACTCCCAACTAGGAATTAGTAGAAGAGTGTAAGCGCTGGTTGGCTGCTAGGCTTGAGCCAGATACCGTGCTGGCTGGGGGCAAGGATACCATGGAACAGCGTGTCGCTTTGGTGACGCATGCTGCACAACTCTTTGTAAGTTATTCTACCGAGGTATTCTGGTTCCTTAGAAAGCTTCAAGACTCCCAACTGGGAATTAGCGGAAGAATGTTTGCGCTGGTTGGCTGCTAGGCTTGAGCGAAACACAGTGCTGGCTGGAGGCAAGGATACCATGGAACAGCGTGTGGCTTTGGTGACGCATGCTGCACAACTCTTTGTAAGTTATTCTACCGAGGTCTTCTGATTCCTTAGAAAGCTTCAAGACTCCCAACTAGGAATTAGTGGAAGAGTGAAAGCGCTGGTTGGCTGCTAGGCTTGAGCCAGATACAGTCCTGGCTGGGGGCAAGGATACCATGGAACAGCGTGTGGCTTTGGTGACGCATGCTGCACAGCTCTTTGTAAGTTATTCTTTCGAGGTCTTCTGAGTCTTCTTCAGGAGCTGTTGGAGGTATGTAAGCGCTGGTTGGCTGTTAGGTTTGAGCCAGATACCGTGCTGGCTGGAGGCAAGGATACCATGGAACAGCGTGTGGCGTTGGTGACGCATGCTGCTCAGCTCTTTGTAAGTTATTCTTTCGAGGTCTTCTGGGTCTTCTTCAGGAGCTGTTGGAGGTGTGTAAGCGCTGTTTGGCTGCTAGGTTTGAGCCAGATACCGTGCTGGCTGGAGGCATGGACTCGGTGGATCAGCGTTTCGCTTTGGTGACGCATGCTACTCAACTCTTTGTAAGTTATTCTTTCGAGGTCTTCAGGGTCTTCTTCAGGATCTGTTGGAGGTATGTAAGCGCTGGTTGGCTGTTAGGTTTGAGCCAGATACCGTGCTGGCTGGAGGCATGGACTCGGTGGATCAGCGTTTCGCTTTGGTGACGCATGCTACTCAACTCTTTGTAGAGGTAAGTTAAGTATTCAACCGAGGACTTCTGGGTCCTTAGAGAGAAAGTCACGGTGCTGGCTGAAGGCAAGGATACTATAGATCCATGTTGCTTAAATTTTTGTAAGTACTTCGTTTTGATCCTCCCTGCCTTCTGAGGTCACGTTAGGCTATCGGTCCCGGTTACCATCTATGATTACATACTCAGATGGCGGTCGGAAAACAAGCATATCGTAGGAAAGTGGTTTATCACATCGATGGTCTACATCACAAGTTAATGACAAGACTTTTTTTTCTGAACAAATGACGTATTTGGTTGCTATTATTCACATGCAATGCAAAGTACAAAATAAACATTCAAAGGTTTTCAAACAATAGCTGAGCTTTTGACCCATCCTTTTTCAGCATTCCCGAGCCAACCTGAAACTCAACGGCAAGAAGCTGTATGGAGCGGATGGCTGGGCAGTCAGGGAGCTGCTGAAGGTGGCAGCACTGTTACGAGCAGCGCTGGAGTCGCCACCACCGGACGAGCACCGCGCAGAGTCGGGGCATTTCAACTACGATGTTAGCAGTAGAGTAAGTTGCCGCCTAAAAGTATGCCATATGTTTTTTTTATCATTTATAATTCTTTTACAAGGAAAACACATGAGAAAATTTGGCTAAACACACCCAAACTTGGGAGAAGTTTATCGGAAGAAGGGTTTATGGGTTTAAGTCAGTTGTTTGTAGTTGTTGTGTATTTGGTATTCAAGTTAGTTGTTCTTGATGTGCGGTCAGTCAATCAGGTGCCAAAGCCTTGTTAAGTTGTGCAGAAGCAACTCCAAAACAGTGGTGTATACAGCTTCAGATCATTGGGGGGGTCAGGTCACCTGTATACGCCACTGCACCAACAGCACGGCCACACAATGTTTTGGAGACTTACTAATTTTCACACTAATAGGGTGCATGCAAACCACGATACTGAATAACTTTCCCGAAGGAAACGATCAAAAATATTCGGCCTGCCATACGAAATCAGGATCAGCTGACTGCATTTACTATGGGAAGCCAAAAATTTTTGGACGTTTCCAGGAATATTTTAATATGGGAAGTTTTATGGTCCGAATGCACCCTATAAATATTCGGAGGGCTGTCCCATACACCCTGTATATGTACAATTCTTTTCAGAGGCCTACTAATAGTGGTAGGTGGTTGAAAAACTCTGAAAGCTGGGTTCATCAGGTCGTTGGACGACTCGGTGACCCACAAGAAAAGAAGATTTCTTTCCCGTACTTTGTATTCAAAGGACTGAAACTCGTTAATTACTGAACAGATTCGAATGGGAATTGTATCGGAATAATCCTTACACTATCCCGAGTGCCATAGGCTAGGCTTTATCTCAGAAAACAGTCGTTTTTTTTTTCTTTATCATGCTTGTTGTCTTATTTTGTCTCAGTTGGGAGAAATCAAACAAGCGCGTGCTTTGGCTACTGACATCACAGCCCAAGGCGCTTTCCTCTATGATCTACTGGCTAGAGAACCCGAGAACAAGGTAACTGCACAAAGCATTTTAAGTATTTGCTTACGTTCATGTCTTTATATTGATGAACAACCTGCCCGGATACTCAGACTTACATTTGACGTATCTTCATCAAAAAAATACCCTGGATTTCACAAGTACTCCTACGTCGTAAATCATCTACGATAGTTTGATGTTTCCAGTCTGGTTAGGACATTGCAGGCTGAACCACCTGATTGTCCGTAAGAAAGATGGTTTCACGTTAAGCTGTCGGTCCCGGTTGCTGTCTATGATAACTTTTACGGCGGTCGTTACACAACCATGGTACAGGCCTACAAGTGTAAGCGGTTGAAAACCTCTAACACCAGATTTCATCGGATCGTGCCTCGACTCTGTGCCCCACACGAAAAGAAGTAGTTCCATGGTTTGTACTTGATATTTGCCAAAACTTGTGATGGCTATTATTTGCGCAGGAGCACCGCGAGCAAGCCCTGGCTCGTCCTCTCGACATGTCAGCAATGGAGGCGTGTCTCCGTCGCGCTTTAGATGCTGTCGCCGAACGCGTCACGTCAGCGAAAGAGCAGATCGACAACGTAGCTGCAAGCGAGGCAGCATTGGATGCTAAATTGGAGCGGCGCCGCGCGGAGCTTCAGCGCGCTGAGAAACGGCTGCATACCGTGCAGAAAATCAAGTATGTGCTGTAGTTTATTTTATTTTATTAAGTATGGGTTTGCTCTTGACTCTAGTCTAGGTCATAGTACAGAGACAGAGTCTAAGATGGAGCGAGCTCACCCAGAAGAAGCCTGTTCACTCTTACTTTGAAGACATTAGGGTTGTATTCGTTGGGAAACACAGACGCAGGTAGTGAGTTCCACTCTTTAGCAGTGCGCATTATAATAAATGATGACTGGAAGCGCTTAGTCCGAATTGGTGGAATGGCAACCAGTATGGATGGTATCCGGCGGTGCGTCTGGATGTCCGATGGTAGAAGGGAGATTGTTGCAAACGCACTCTATAGCAAGGTCAGCCAACTCCAGGCCCACGGAGTGGCCCGCCAAGGCATTTGAATTGGCCCGCCAGGCGCTTGGGCCGCTGGGCCTGATTGGTCGGTAATTTTCCATCATTACCTACACAAGAACAGAAAAATGCTATGGAAGTCAACGGCTCTAAGAATTCATTCATAGAATGTGACGGAACCCTCGATGGGCGAATTTGACTCGCAATATTCCGTTTTTTGTATAATGATGACAGAAGTCAAAAATCGTAGCCCTTCGCCCCAGTCACAAAGTAAGTATTGGCGGCTGCGCGCGTTAACTTAATAAATTTGCCCACTTGGAAAATCGGTTGGCCGGGCTTGGTCTTTATTATATTGTTATCATATCATCAATAGCATCACCCCATTTCTTTCCCGTGGGAGTCGAAAAGTCCCCCTTCTCTCTTCTTCCCCGATTCTATCCTGCGACTGCGACTACAGGTGCTAATCTTTTAAGAACGGGTCAAACTCTTTGCTCTACTTACGATGAGGTCTGTCTTTTCGGTTTGACTTCCATTCTAGAAATATTGACACGTCACGTCCGTATTAATAGTATAAATCTGAGAGTATGTGTGAGTGTGTATGCATGTATGTTTGTTACCTCTTCACGCTCATACGGCTTGACCGATTTGGATTAAATGTGGAACACAGGTAGAGTATAACCTAGAATAACACATAGGCCGCAGGAAAACAATTATTACCACGGGTAGCGGATGAAACTGCTGGGCGGAAATTTAGTTCACAGATATTTCGTTTATTTCCAGGCCTGCATACCAGGGTGAGCTGACCGCTTTGGAAGGTGAGATCGAGAGTTTGTGGGATCAGTATGTCCTGCGGTACCGATGTGTTGAGCAGCTAAAACACCAGCTCAGCATGCTGGAGAGCGCTCAGGCTGAGGTAACTGAATTATAGATGGCATACTGTAGCAATGCGACCTCCGGGCATCAGATGGCATACTAAGCGAGTTGCCGTGTAATGCCGGAATAGCATCACTCTATTTTGTCAACACTGTCCACCACCAACTTCTATCTCATCTTTCACATTTGAATTATGAATCGCTGTCGTTCCAAGACGCCATTTTCCAGCAGTTCAGGCAGTCTAAAGTCTACATATAGTTAATCTGTGGTCTAAAGTAAACCTCGGGATGGACTAGTCGTCCAGAGAACGGTGTTTTTTAACCCTCAGGAACGATCTGTCTACTTTCCCAATCGGTTTACTTTCACGAAGCGTCTATTTTACCAAACAGTCAACTTGTTTTCCCAAACCGTCTATTTCCCAATGAGTCTACTTTTCCAATCGGTCTACTTTCACAGAGCGTCCATTTTCCTGATTGGTCAATTGACTTTCATCACTATCCCTCTAAGGTTCAGTACCACTCTCTTTGAGGAAGTTGTAGGTCTTGACAAGATCTACATTTCGGATGACAGCTGTCAAACTTTAAACTCGTTTTTCTTGGAAACTATGCATACTAGATCATTAGTTTCTTTGGAAAAGTTTTAGGGCGTATCATCATATACAAGTCCTCGTGCTTGCTAGTTTGTGCAAGTTTTCACTAAAGCTTTCCGGATCACCGATTTGAACCCTTAGAGGGTTCTTCCCCCCACATTAAACCTCAATCAACCAAACCAAGAGTTTTCATTGACCTACCCTGACGATTGTCGCGGCGACGTGACAATACTACTAAGCGAATTTACGTGTGATGCCGGCTTAGAATAGCGTCACTCTCTTCTTTCCCGTGGGAGTCGTACGAGGCGACTAAGGGACTCGAGGGTTACATGTGTATTGCAAGTTAAGGCGATGGGTTGACCTATCACTAATACCGATTCAAACTTTTCCGAGTAACCCTCAAATGTTTGTCAGTCGTGGCGTAAATGTCATTTTGTGTGGCCGTTTACGTGGCAAAAAAAGTGGATCAAGCTGTCGTACATACATACATTAACAGCCACAACAGTCCACCGCTGGACATTGGCCTTCCCCTATTGGAGGGTATTGCCATACTCACCACGCTAGGCAGGAGGTTTGGCAAGCGCAGTGCAAGATGTTGTATGCAGTGGTAGGTACTACGACGCAAAGGTTTCGGTTTCGATTCTCGGTGTAGCACTCACACAAAAAGAAGAAGTCTCATGCATACCTAGAGTTCAATTGTATTGTGTCTATCCAGGACTAGTGGATTCAAGAATATTTTTTTTACACCACAGGCAGCTGAAGAGCAACAAGCAGCTATCATGCAGCTGATTCACAAATACGAGGCTGAAGACGTTCTTGGGAAGCTCAGCGACTCCGAGGATATGGAGTCTTCTGATGATGAAAAGGACCTGAGCGAGGTGAAGCAGCCTCGCCCCGCAACCAGACCTAAGACCAGGCTTAGGATTAAAACTGCAGGTGAGGTACTAATATTTGTGCGATTGTTGGCGCTTGGTGAAGCTTAATGTTAGACATTATTTGTATAAAAAAAAATGGAAAGAAGGAAATATAGTATATTAATAGAATTTTATGTAACTGTTTGTGAGTTGTAAAAGAAATAAGTGTCTCTGATGATGCTATGCGAAACCGGGTTATTTATACCCAAACATAAATTGTGAAGTTAGTACAAGTGTTTTAAATACGAACCACGTAGATAGTAGAATACTTACTTTGAAATATGAAAAAGTTGCATGATATGCAACTATGTCACGGCCGTGTCAAGCTGTGAAGATGAGTTCAAGGTACTAGTAGAAACTTGCACACAACAAGAAGAAGAAATACATTTGGCTATTTGGCGTCAGACTCTTACTAAGTCAGGCATTTAGCATTACAGTGTTGTATGGTATTCATTGCTGGGGAACACTTGTCGGACGATAACAACTGAACAGTTTGGTTCTTGGCGGAGTAGCATGGAGTTCTTTACATAGGGTGAACTTTTACTAGTGACCGATAGCAAAAACTCGGTCATAATCATAAGGAACAACTTTCCCCAAGAAATATAGGTCGAAATACGAAAAAGGTAATTGTCGATCAGCTGGTTTGAGTTACTTTGGAAACTCAAAATATGTTTGTCATATTTCATCCTATGTCTAAGGGAAAGATGTTCCTTATCATCACACCCGCCTTGAGATTTCGTTATCGGTCGCAAGTAAATTTGCACTGTATATGCTTTTTTAGGTGGGCCGGCGGCAGAAGCGCGTCGCGCCTTCGGCAGCATGGCAGCCAGAGATTCGCTGGACGAGATCCGCGATGAAGACAATTCGCAATCTGACTCCGACTTCTCTGACCGTCAGATATACGGTACGTTTCTTGCTCATAACCTTTTAAGATATAGAAAAACGCCTTAATTGTGATTGTGACGGCAAAACTAGATGTTTGCGCTTCGGCGAATTTATAGCTCGGAATATGGGCGCTAAAGAGATAAGTATAGTGTTTGTTCCAAGTTCATCAAAAGATGTAGCACACGTAAAGAAGCAATCTGCAAAGGAGTCTAATGCATAGTGTTTTACCGGCTTAGAATGAAATGCCGTCTTAGAATAGTATTGAATGAAACATTTATTTCCCGTGGGTGTCGTAAGAGGCGACGAGGGGACTCGATGCTGACATGTGTATTGCAATATCAGGCGCTGGGCTGACAACCTGTCACTATCGGTACTACAAAGCTTTGAATACTTTGGGAAAAAAGCCCAAAAGAGAGGTCAAATATCTTCAAAATCTACTACATGTAGGATAGTAGTATCACTTGATGAATGACATACAGTCATTTTTATATTCAGGTGGTGACAGCGTCTCGTCTCGCTGGTCCCGCCCTCGCCCGCGACCTGGGACGAGGACCTTGGCTGCTGCTGACGATGATGATGAATTCGCTGACCTTATTGAAGGTAAGAATTATAAAGCACAATTATGTACTGTGAGTGAACTCTATAGGGTAAATTATACCAGTGACTGGGGCTGGTGATAAGGAACAACTTTCTCCAAGGAACACAGGTTGATATATGACAAAAATATTTTGAGCTCCCTTGGGAACCCAAATCAGCTGATCATTTTGTATGGGAGGTCCAATATCTTTATCATTATTTCGACCTATGTTCCTTGGGCAAAAGCTGTTCCTTATCACCAGCCCGTTTTCTATCGGTCACTGGTAAAGTTTCACCCCTATATTTGCTCGGAATATTTTTGTATCTGTATGTTGTTCTTATCTATATCTTATAATATCTTTACATTGTTTTGGTTCACTACTAGCCGGCCCCTTTAAAGATAGTAAGTAAAATTACAACATGCCTTTCTTGTGCTGCCCCTATGTTTAATAACGCTGCGCTGTTGCAAAATAGTAAAAAGTTGTTCTTATCGAAAAGTCAGTGACGTTTTACGGCTTCGAAGCTTTGCTTATCCGCTTGTCTGTCACGTACCGGGAGCCGGACAACAATTTTGAACCTTAACTACCCACAATAAAATTCAAAACCAATGAAATTGTTATAGTATGAAGTGACAGACGAGTGATTAAACAGGGAATAACAAAAAGGGTGTAACAATCCAAAAGGAGGTCAAGTTACTCATGAAACTGAACAACTTTCCCCATAGAACAAAGGTCGAAATATGAAAAAACATATGGATCTCCCATAAAAAAAATAAAGTAGCTGATCGGCAATTTTAAAAAGGAGGTATTTTTTTTCAATATCTCGGCTCATGTTCCAAAGTTGTTTAATTGCATGAGTGAGAACCTTTTTTGACATTCTTTCGGCTTGTTATGCGCTTTTTGTTACTGCCTGTATAGTGTACAATTTTACTAGTGTCGGACAGTGAAAACTTATGATGGGCTGGTGATAAGGAACAACTTTCCCCACGGTACATAGGTCGCAATATAAAAAAAATACATCCCATACAAAATTGCCAATCAACTGTTTTGGGTTCCTATGGAAGCTAAATTTTTTGACATAGTGCGACCTATGTTCCTTGCGTAAAGTTGTTTCCCATCACCAGCACATCCTCTGTTTTCAGTATCGGTCACTAGTAAAATTTCACCTTATCACCTGATATTTTGGTGGCGCCTAATTCTTTTGCCAGCCTCTTCTACTTACTAGCTTGACTTGTGAGATATAGGCGGCTATCCCACTGCACCGCACTCCGTCGCGTAGCGCGGGACCGCAGATTTTAAGGGCGGGGCACACCGGCTCCGTATCCAGCTCTCGTCCGTAGTCACGAACTGATGACGTTGTAATATATGGGACTGTATGAGATACGGCACACCGCTTGCGTGCAGCACGGAACGGATACGCAACGCAAGCGGTGTGCCGTATCTCATACAATCCTATACATTACAACGTCATCAGTTCGTGCATTACTACGGACGAGAGCTGGATACGGAACGGATACGGAGCCGGTGTGCCCCGCCCTTTTAAGTTGTATGCAAGTACATCAGTACGTATCGAAAAACCGCCTAGTGCTACACACCGACAAAGCGTCAACGCGCGGTGGCGGGATCTGCCGCTCCGCGCTACGCGTCGGGGCGCGTTCTCAGTGTGTGAGCCGCCATAGATAGCTGCTTCGCATCAGGCAGACCCTTGCCATTAGCAAAAAAAAATCTTGTCCTTGTTCTCACTGGATTCACCTGCTACCGTCTTTAAAAAAAATATGTTCTACAGGTGTGGAAGGCGGCGGAGAGGGCGATTCTCTGGGCAGCTCTTCAGAGAGTGAGCTTCGGTTGACCAGTGCGCGGCCCAGCGCGGCGCCGGGACGCACTTCGGCACTAAGTGACAATGAGTTCTAACTTCTTTGCACTCCTTCTTTCGTGTGGTACACTGAGTCGACGAACGACCCGATGAACCCTGGTGTCACCATTTTTAAGCCACCTACGATTACTAGTACATGGCTTTTGTAATGACCGCCGTCTCAAGTATTCGTTGACAGTAACCGGGTCCGCGCGCTTAAAGTGCACGGAACTACCTTTCTTTTCGGACGTCTAACTTTTTGTGGTAGGGCTAGTATTAAGATTTTAAGGCCCGAATGGTTTATTTAGATATTTATCGAATTGCAACATTTTGACTTATTGTATTTCTCTTACCTATTTAATTGAGTTTTTAGTTAACAAATAAAACAACGTGTGTATTACAAAACGAGTTTAATTTAACTTCACCACCATACAGCGGTGCGACCAATAACAGCGAATAAAAATAAAAATAAATAAAAGCTAAAGTTTATAAATTGGTCAAAGAAACTCTTATAATACAGTCAATTGGAAATTTTTGACAATACGCACCTCGTCTTCGTAAAGTATTATTTACTTATTTTGTATTTACAATTAAAATTTTAACTTTACATGGATGCCATTATCATATTTTTGCGAGCGCTTCGACTGAACCTTTTTATAATGTCCTGCGAAATACCTTAAGAATTTTTGAATACCTACTCATTTGCCTCAAATCTTTTAACTTTATTTGAAGATTATGTATATGTAAAAGACTTGAGGCAATTTTTTAAAACATGTAAACATAAACTATCTTAGCCAAGCACCTATATACGATTCTGGTTTTCCTCGATTTGACAATTAGATGTAGATCATTAAGTTTATACATACAATAAAAAAAATACGTTCCTATTCTATTATATAGGGTGAAATTTTACTATGACCGATAACGAAATCTCAAGACGGGCTAGTGACAAGGAACAAATTTCTCCAAGACTTAAAGGTTAAAATATTACAAAAATATCATGAGTTTCCATAGTAACTCAAATCAGCTGATCGGAAATTTTGTATGTCAGGTCCATTTTTTGTAGTATTGTTCATGTTGGGTGGGAAAAGTTGCTCCATATCACCAGCTCGTCTTAAGTTTTTGCTATCGGTCACCCAGCCTATATTTCGTCTACGGCGTAGTAAATTCGTAGTAACTGTGCTACGCGTTCAATGTGTCAACAAGATTAATTTGATAGATCTTAGAAATCTAAATAAAATTATTAACTTAATTCTTGATCAAACGGTGCGTATAAATTGTAATTTTAACATTAAACTTTACTTATTTAGCATTAAGTACTTGAAATAAACTTATTTAAAAATAAATGACTCCCAATTAAATAATAGTAGCAGTAGTATTAAATACATCTTGCCTCGAATAGCTAATATTTCGTATTTTTACACCCAATTGTTGAAAAAGACTATTTCTTAAATAAATTAAGATAAGTAATTATACTAAAGCGGTTATAACACTAGTCTGCCGACTATGCACGGTTCGGTATATATTGCTGGTTATCTTAAGTTTATTGTAATGACACCATATAATGACCAGCAATGTATGTCAAACCATTCACGGTCGTCAGACTAGTGCAATAGCCGCTCAACTAGGCAAAACTATCTCCTTCCTTAACCTAAAAGTGGTAACAAAGATTTGAAATCAAATTATAATAAAATAAAAGGATATTTAAAATGATTTAATTGTGGAATAATGTTCGAAAAGTGTGCACTTGTTAACATAATAAAACTAAATATATGTAATGAATGACTCAAAAAACTAAAACTCTTACCGCAATACTCGATTATCCGTACTAATATTATAAATCTGAGAGTTTGTGTGTGTGTATGTATGTTTGTTACTACTTCACGCTCATACGGCTTGGCCGATTTGGATTAAATTTGGAACACATGTAGAGTATTACCTGGAATAGCACATAGGCCACTTTTTACTGCAGGAAAACAACCATTACCACGGGAAAATGAGTGGCAGCGGGTGAAACCGCTGGGCGGAAATCTAGTCTTCAATAAAACGCCGTTTTAGTGCTTTGAAAGTTTAGAACAGTTTAAATATATTAGAACTAGAAATATACTAAGTCTTACAAAGATATACATGAGTATATGAACGAATTGAGCAATTGGCGATGCAATAATATATTATTTACCAAGTTGTCTGCTTTAGGCTTAATCTCCAGTGCCACTCAGGATTCATAGGTCCCAGAATAGGAATTTAAGGAGTACCTACAAATCTGTAGTTTTATTTACAGCCGACAGGTTACATCGGACTTCATTGACAAATATGTACACTTAAGAAACTAGGCGAATACAGACTAAACTAAAATAAAAACGATTCATTTTGATTATTTTCTTTCCCAATATGCAAAGGTACCTCTATATTTTTCGAGTTATTTTTCTATTGTTTTTGCTTAGTGGTATAACCGAAATGAAATGAAATTAACTTTATTCAATATACGATAGTACTACCATCCATCATCCACCATCACTTATTGACGTCATGATCCATCATTCTTCTTTACGTGTGGGACAAAGAGTCGTCCAACGACACGATGAACTCTGGTATCAGTTTTTCAACCGCCTTTTACTGATCCATTATTGTAAAACAAAGCAATTAGTATAACACAATATTCTTCTTTTTATAACAATTTTGATAGAAAACCGGCTCGGGCGGGATAAAAAAATAAAGGCGCCGCCTCGGGCTGGCCAGGTTAATCACACGGCATTTAACTTTAGGAATATAATGAAAATAATCAAAACATATCCGATTCATACTTAGTTCTAGATAAATAAGACTTAAAATGTAGCGTAATAACACAGATATTTGACGATATCATTCAAGATTAAAGTATTTTCGTTAGTAAAGTGATAATGAAGCTGACTTCCATTTAAAATGGAGGACTTTTAAACGTGAATATTAGTCGATATTTTTTCTGTGTGCATACCTATTAGTTAGAGTTTTATATATTCTACTTTCTATTTAAATTTAGTAAAGGTAGTGCTATTAATTTGTTAGTATAAAATTATTTACAAAATTTGGGCGACAATAACTATCAGCTAAGTTTGGTTTGATATGTCTAGAATTAAATCACCTAAGATAAAGAGTATTAAAATGTGAATTTAAGACTAATCAAAAATACGACTACTTTCCCAATATGCCTGGATGGCGTAATTATTCAATACGTCTTAAATATAAATCATATCCTGGTCACGTCACCATATTTGAAATTATTTAACAATTTAGTCCTCTAAATGAAACATGAAGGAAATAAGAAATTCGTCTTGCCCTAAAATTATGATTCTGTGTAGATGAGCTACAAACCAGACACCTTTTTTAATTACCTCAAATACCTTTCAACCAATCGTCATTATTTATTTGACAAAGTGTGCATGTTTTTATGAGTCTTTGACCGTCCCTGTATATTCAGGGAATGAAAAAATGCGACAGTCTCGCACACTTTATGTATCAAAGTCCTAGTTTGTAAATAAGACATCAGAAGTGTCACCAGGTCAAGTACCAAGTTCCTAACAACGATATCAGAAGTGGGATCAACCAGGTGGAGGTTCCTGGTTTGTAATCAAGATATCAGTAGTGTATCTTCAGGTGTCAGAAGTGGTATCTTCAAGAGTGGGAGGTGTGGCTGGTGTCGCTGGTGGCTGAGGTGCTGACGAGGGAGTCGTGGCGTTCAGCAGCGTGACGGCTCTCGTCACATACTGCAATGAACTGCTCAGCGTATGCCCTGCAATAGATGATGAGAAAATTAGTTGGAATGTAAGATATATAGAAGCTGTGTTTCGATGCTGATGACAGAGCCACTCTTGAGGATAGGTCTACATAATGATAGGACATTCATGTTTAGTATTGGATAATGGGTCTATCTCTTTTCCATTATGTGAACATGATCTGATTTAATAACTACTGGATTTGTTTCTCATACGATAGGTCATATTGAAGACTGACACTCCAGTTTAGTCCTCCCTTTTAAAATATGTCTTAATAGATTTGGGAAGGGATCGCTACTAATTAAAAGCCTTTATAATTATGGTGAATTTACTTTTCTAATCCAGCATACGCTCTAATCACATTAGCATCTGCGTCCTCTTTTTGTGAGACCTCTCGATCCTCTCAAGGAACCTGGTCAGCTAAGAGCATTTCTCTCGACCTTCACATCAACTGACTAGGCATGATTAGGAATTATCGTTTCTCTATCTAATTCTGTGTACGTCCTCTTTAGATCAGCGTCAAATAGACGCTCTCACTCTTACTCTCAATCCTGTGCAGTTGAGATTCTTTCTTTAAAACCCTTACATCATCCAAACTAAAGGTCATCATGAACTTTTAGCTTACCTATCTAATCCAGTGTACGTCCTCTTCAAGTCAGCGTCAGAGAGACGTTCCCTCTCGGTCCTTCTCTTGCGAGACCTCTCGATCCTTTCAAGGGACCTGGTCAGCTGAGAGTCCTTCTCTCGGCCCTCACGCCGCCTCCGCTCCCGGTGCTCGCGAGGAGAGCGCCTTCTACGGGCACGCTGAAGCAAGAAAATGCAGACTGTTATTATGTTCCAATGTTTTACCAAGTCTAATTCTTAGCATATAGCTAAATAGAGAGCTTTATAGATTTTAACCATGCTAAGTTGTTGGTGGTGAAGACGGGTCCTTGTAACGGGGCGGTATCATGCAAAGGTTAAAAGCGTAGATGGGGTCTTGTAGTAACAGATTGTTACCATACGATTGGATAAAACCATTGGCTTACTTAACGTACTGTGGAAATGAGAGTTGCCGACTGATTGAAGAACATTAAAATTTACAGCCACAACAGTCTACTGCTAGACATGAGCCTCCTCTTATTGCCATACTCACCACGCTTGGCAAGAGGATTGGCGAGCGTAGTGAAAGATATTGCTTTGGCAGGAAACGCTGCTGCCCGTTCCCTAGAAGAATTCATCCCTCAGTCGCTTTTAACGAAACAAACGGGCTGTATTGGGGCAAAATTCCTTTTACATACATACACATATCACATCTATAATCCCTTGCGGGGTAAGCAGAGCGCAAACAGCCGCGAAAAACGGACATTTACGCCACGTCTGACAAATATTTAAGGGTCATCCGGAAAATTGTGATCGCCTTAGTGACAGGTTGTCAGCCCATCGCCTAAAATTGCAATACACACCCTCGAGTCCCTTAGTCGCCTATCAAACCATGCTCCTACGCAAAAGCCCAGTGGCTTTACAGCCCCCCGACGGGATTGGTGCCAGTTGAATCGACTGCGCACGGAGCATGGACTCTGTGGTAACTTTATGTTTAAATGTGGTTGGCGGGATTCCCCAGCTTGCGATTGTGGTGCGTCAGTACAAACAATAAACCATATCATCTACGACTGCCCTAAGAGAAAGTACCGTGGAGACTCCTTGGACTTGCTCTTCCTTGATGAGAACACAGCCCAATGGGTGAAGAATTTAGATATTCGTCTGTAGTCATTTAGCATTAAGTTAGCGACTCTCATTGTTTAATGTCATACGATTAAATAAAATTTGCCTCTTACGACTCCCGAGGAAAAGAAATGGGGTGACGCTATTCTAAGCCGGCATCACACAAACTCCTTATGATGTCTAATCATGGGTGATTGAATATTCTTACCGTATCATGCACAGGGTAGTAGATGGGTCCATGTGGCCCGTGTGGCGGGGCGTGCCCGTACGGCGCGGGCGGGAGAGGCAGCGTCGCGTACCGTGGCCCCATCATCACGCATGGTGGCCCACGGCCCAGCTGAAACAACAAGAAAACGTTCGTTACAAACGGGAGCTGAAGATCTACATACACATACATACATAAATCACGCCTATATACCTTACGGGTAGGCAGAGCGTTAACGGCCGTAAAACGGAAATTAACACCACGTCTGACAAAAGCTCGAGGGTCAATCAGATTAATGTGTATCACTATAGTGACAGGTTGTCAGCCCATCGCCTAAAATTAATACACATGTAATCCTCGAGTCCCTTAGGCGCCTCTTACGACACCATGGGTAAGAAATGGGGTGATGCCATTCTAAGCCGGTATCACACTGAAGATCTCTAAGTACGTAATGCCATTCAAAAAGGAACAAATGGCCTTTCCATTGAAATGGATATATAGGGTGTAAGAAAAAGTACTGCGTTCCTTTCAAGGAATGAACCAGCCCATGAAACTTATAAACCTTGCCTAAGAAACATAGGTCGAAATATGAAAAAAATACTTAGACCTTGTATGGGACAACCAGACTTGGTCAGCTGCTACATTTTGTATTGGAGGTCTAATTTTTTTTTTCATATTTCGACCTATGTTTCTTAGGGAATGTTTTTCAGTTTCATGGTCTGGTTCATTAAAAAGAACGCAGTTCTTTTCCTTACACCCTGCATAAAAATACTACGGTTCTCGGAATATAAAAAAAACTCTCACTGTAGAGCAGTGCGACGTTACCCCACGGTCCCGGGTTCAAGTCCCGACGAGTGACGAGCGCTTACATTTTTTGAATAATAGGTATAGCCACGTGAGTGCGTAATATACCATATTTGGGACGTAGTAGTATTATATTATCTGTACCATAGTACAAACATCTTCCGTTATTTCCACCTTTTTTGGGACAATCCGAAAGTTAATTATGTATAGTGTAAATGTAACGGTACAATAGTATTAAGCGTGTGAACTATTAGTACAAGATTCGTATCTGGTATGCCGTTGACGTCATCGTAGTAAGGTGGTAGCTATTCGACCGAGTCGCACCTCAGCGAACCTCAGTAGGACGTAATCTATTTATTTATTTATTAATAAGGTTCATCTACATTAAACATAATAGTTGAATTCATTATTTCATGTAAACAAGGGTAATATAAAGGGAAAAATAACAATTAACACTAAGCTAGACTAAAATGGAATAAAGATCGTAGTGAGTAACCTAAATTTAAGCTAAAAAAAAGTCTAGTGCGCCTCCATGAGACATGGTACCCAGTACGCTAGCAGCGTTCCCTCTTTGGATGGCCAAACTTAGCCGTTGGCCGAGAAAACTGCCAGCTCTCCGGTCACCAGTGGACTCATTGAGGCGCGCTGACACCTCGTTCAAGAGTTTTTCGGCAGATGGGCCCCAGGGACCCATCGTCTCAAAGCCCAAGGGAGAAAATGTGGCTCACAGAAAATCTATTTGGTAATCCATAATAGTTAAATTAATGAAATATGCACCATAATTTAAAGTTATGGCAATTAGTACCAAAAGTGGCCGTTTTTAGGCTTAGAATATTTCATTGAGTTTTCAGGTTCTACTTTTACGGACTTTCTTGGGCAACGGATATTCTGATAGATTTTTTGTATACAGAGATTTTTTTGTGCAGTGACGCCATTGTCGAGGTCGTTGCCGGCTACACTCGCATTATGCATTATAAAGATCTATACCATTTACCGGCCCATTGGCCTTTACCCGGCTACCGGCAAACATTCTATTGTTTAACTTGCAACGCTGATGTCAGATGGGTGAGGCTGATTGTTGTACATTCACATCGCTTGCGGGGTAAGCAGAGCATAAACGGGCGGGAAAAAACGGTCACAATCGCTACGTCTGACAAATATTTGAGGCCCGTTTCGGAAACTCGTGTAGCACTATAGTAAAAGTCTTACACATGAAACCGTCGAGTCCCTTAGTCGCCTCCTACGACACCCGCGGCTAAGAAATGGGGTAGTGCTATTCTAAGCGGGCATCACTCCGTCATTGTCAGGCCAAACATTATTATGATAAAAACCACATACTCGATGTCTAGTCTAGTCTATGAAAAAAATCTGTATTTGAAGTGGCTGAACTCCATTCATTCATTTTAAAATTATTAAATAATTGTATTATAATAATTAATACAATTATTTAATAAATTATAATTTATTACTTTTATCTATTCTTCCAAGTTCATTAATTTCCATTGACATACTATTTTTATTGTATAAACTTCCAATCTTAAAATATGATTTATATGCCAATACTTGGCGCAACGTGCTGATCTATGTACCTATTTCATAAGAAGTTTTTACTATGTTTTGCCTGCAATCCTACTAATATTATGATTGCGAAAGTATGTTCGTTTGTTTGTTTCTTATTCACACAAAAAATACTGAAACGATTGTAATAGGCACACATGTAGAAGGTAACATGGATTAATACTTAAGATAGTTTTTCTCGCGGGCGACGCCCCGGGTACTACTACTACTAGTAAATTATATTTCGTTTCATTACATTACATTCAATTCAAAATGTGACCGCTCTACGAATACATTATAATTCTGAATTTGTAACCTCCCCATTAGGTAGGTACAGATCAGCGGTTCTATGGTTTATGAATGAGAAAATATTAATGGTACTGGGAGGCAACTTTATTATAAAACTGAACTTTTTCACACACTCACAATTCGCAACTTTTCCTTAGTGCACTCTAACCTAACTTTAATGTAGCTTAAAGTATAAATCTATTTTGTCTCAATATTGTTAAATTTTCATAGCCTTTCAGACTGCGTCTTATTTACTTTCGTAGTTGGTTCAAATCTTCCCATTGGTTGGTTCGAAAATGCCGTGTGATGCTGGCTAAGAATAGCATCACCCCATTTCTTTCTTGTTTCGTAAGAGGCGACGAAGAGACTCGAGGGTTACATATGAACTGACAACCTGTCACTATGGTGATGCACAATCGCCTGATTGACACGCAATTGTTTATCAGACGTGGCGTAAATGCCCAATTTTACGACCGTTTACGCTTTGCCTACCGCACAAGGCTTATAGGCGTGATATATGTGTGTATGTTCAAATCTGGCTCACATCGAATTCCGTATCTCATGAGAACCATGCCTCTAGTTTTACTTTTTATTTACTTTTACTTATCACAGCGACATCTCAATTGTGCACGCATTTCTCTGGCTGATATTATATTTCAAGGTTCCCACTAGTATGAGGAAGTAGAGCATATTGTTTGTTTGTTTACATGGAACTTTTCCATGCGAATTGTTTTTTCGCATGACTAATAAAGAAAAGTATGACGAGATGATTTTCTAAGGCGGTTCTCTCATTTGTCGTCCGAATCTGCGTATTTTTAACGCACTGCCACGATTTGGAGACCCCGTAACCAAATTCCGATCTTTTTCCCATATAAATTTTAAACATTTACGGATTATCAAGTCGTTTGACAGACCCAGACGCATCCGTAAATGTTTAAAATGTATATGGGAATAAGATCGGAATTTGGTTACCATGTGCGTAACGGATGCGTCTGTCAGGTCGTTTGACAGACCCAGACGCATCCGTTACGCACCGTAGCCGTATTTGTTACACACACACACACACACACACACACACACACACACACACACACATATCACGCCTATAGGCAGAAACGGCCGCAATAAACGAATATTTACGGCACGTCTTAACAATATTTGAGGGTCATTTGGAAAATTGCGTATCGCCATAGTGACAGATTGTCAGACGATCGTCTAAAATTGCAGTACACACTCTCGAGTCCCTTAGTTGCCTTTTACGACTCCAACGGTCAAGAAATGGGGTGATGCTATTCTAAGCCGGCATCACACGGCTCATTGTTTACAATGCGTTAAAAATATGCAGCGACGGACGACAAGTGGAAGTAACGCCTAAGGTTCTTTTACAGTATGGAGCAGTGTATGACAAGATTAGTTGTCTTCTAATAACTGGCTCACCATCAACAGTCATTGCATTGTGAGGTATTTGCCATGGCACGTTTGACAGATGGGTTGGTGAACGCAGTAGAAGATGTTGCATTCATATAACAAGCTGCAGTGCATTCCTTGGATTCCCTATTCGTCTGATTTATAGATTACCTATTCTATTGCAATAGCATAATAGCATACAATAGTATCGAGTTTTTGTATTCCATCAAACGCTGGTGGTCCTACCTAGGTAAAATACATTCATACATAGTAGGAGTATATTCTGGCTGAATAAATACCGTGGGTTGCAGCGCTTACCGCATTAAACTCAAAATCAGTGAATGTATAATATATGCCCTCGGCTCAGAGCAAAGAACTCTTTCAGAGAGAAAACCTACGAGCATCCATCATAGTGTTAATGCGCGCCCTCTCCCTAATGTGTGGTGTTAAGCCACGAAAAACTCATCTAAATAATACTCAAGAAAATATTACCTACTAGCGGCCCACCCGCTGCTTACTGTTTTTCCGCAGGAAAAAGACCTTTTCCCGGCATGATTTATACGTGAATTTATTTCTCTTGAATCATTCTATATATTTAAGAAAACCGCATTAAAATCCCTAGTGTTCAAAAGATCATAAGGCATACATAGGGTCATAGACAGGGACACGGGAAGCGACTTCATTTTATACTATTTAGTGAATAAAATCAAGTATGCGAATGCTTACTCAATCTTTACACAAAATATTGCCTCGCACTTAGATAAATTGTGTATTCAGTAATTTTAGCACCCGACAAGACTAATTGCGACCCGTTATTCTTAGCTTCATGTATATTAGTCATAGAGTTCCCTCTGCAAATGTTCTTGCTTATAAGACCCTCGGACAGACTGATAGACAGACAATCTAGAAAGCCTAGATGAAGATGGATGGATGGTGGTAGACAGGGCTCTTTAGACACAGTCTGTGGTAGGCCAGAAACTGTGGTGGGCCATTCAGGGTAGAGGAAATGGACAGACAGTCGCCTCTGATGCTAATTTATATCAAATAGTATGGCTACCTTATTTATGACTTAATTTATTGAGCCAGTAAGAAAATAAGCATCAGAGGGATATCTTGGAATATCATTGCGTGTGGTCTAGGAATCGGTTTATTTTCTAAGTAAAGTCGCTTCCCGCGTCTGTCTGTTTGTATGTATGCTTCAATCTTCATGACCACCACACTGGATAGGGTTTACAAAAAAACTGATTCAAGAGGAAGGTTTTTATGAATGATTTATGTCTGAAGAAGGTCTGTTTCCCGTGGGAAATCGGTTAGCAGCGGGTGAAACCGCTGGGTGGGCCGCTAGAACTGCAAAACTTAAATGCTTAAAAATATTATCGGACTAGGAATATCTTCACTTATCACTATCACTTATCGTAGCAAAAAATATATTTTAACCTAATTACGATTAATACTACTTAAGTATCTAGTACAAAAGAATATGCTCAAATGTCGATTAACATGAGATATTAGCTTAGAATAGCCTCACCCCATTTCTTTACCGTGGGTGTCGTACCTGTCACTATAGCGATACACAATTTTTCGAATGATCCTCAAATATTTGTCAGTTGTGATATATGTAGGTATATGAATATGCTTAAATGTCAAATTACCTGAGATGTCGGTTTAGAATAGCATAACCCCATTTATTTACCGTGGTTGTCGTAAAATGTGTGTATTACAATTTTAGGCGATAGGCTGACAACCTGTCGCTATAGGGATACACACATTTTTAAATGACCCTCTAATGTTTGTCAGACGTGGCATAAATGTTCTTTTTAAACGGCCTTTTACGCTCTGCCTACCCTGCAAGAGATATAGGCGTGCTATGTATCAAATAACCTTCTTTGAAATCGACTTTAAATAGGCATTTCTGCTAAAACCTGTTGACTATACACATAAAGCGAAACCAAACCTCCTTGATACACTTCCAACTCGCTGGCCCGCGCCCGCGCCGGTCGCTATAACCCGATATTTATCACATGACTACGAAAAGGAGGTGCTATTGGAACATTGCAACTTGTAAGGGTTATGTCCATGTTATGTCACATTGAATAAGCTTAATAAGGTGATGTTGACAAGCTTTATCGGCTTAAAAGTTCTTTCTTTGCCATAAGGCGAGTGTACTCGTGAACGACCTCGACAGTGGCGCCACTTGAGAAAAAATATATTTTCTTTTTATTTTAGTTGGTCCGTTGACCAAGTTTTGAGTATTATCCTTAAGTAAAATTAGAACCTGCAAACTCAATAAAATATTCGCTGTAGTTAAAGTTATGGCAATTAATACCAAAAGTGCCCGTTTTTATGTACTTTTTTCCATTTTTTAATTGCAGCAAATATTTCATTGAGTTTGCTAGTTCTAATTTTACTGAAGGATAATTCTAAAAACTTGGACAGCTAACATTCTGATAGATTGTTTGTATAAAGAGAGAATTGATTTTTTGTTAAGTGGCGCCACTGTCGAAGTAGTTGACGGCTACACTCGCCTTCAAAGTTACGTATATAAGGTGCTAATAAATTCAGTGCAAATATGTTTAGTTCTACTCGTAAAACTAAATAACTTTTCCCCATAAACTTACATCAAATATATAAAAAAATTGGACATCCTGACAAAGTGACATATTTTTTGAACATTTTTGTATAAGAGGCCGAATTCTTTTTTTAATTTTTTGACCTATGTATAATGGTAAAAGTTGTTTAGTTTTACGAGTACAACTCACCGAAAAAAATATTTGCACTTAATTTAACAGTACCAAAAAAATTTGAACATGAGAAAAAATACTGCTATAATAATAAAAAATATTATCATCTTCGCTCTCGTTGATGTCTTTTGTATGAAAATAATGAATTTCCTCAGAAAGACGTAAAAGTAAATAACACTTTTTCCATTTTTGCACCAATTAATAGATGCACACAGACACATTACGTTTTTATCCGGAGCATAAACGGGCGTAAAATCTAAAAAAATAAGAAATAAATACACCAAAATGGAACATAAAAGTCAATATTACTTAGTTCTAAGCTTTAGCGTATCTACACAATGGTTGTTTATACTTAGCTAAGCTTACAACCTTGGTGCAAGGTGGTTGGAGAAGGCTCTAGACCGGTCGCTGGCAATCAGACGAACACTCCTTAAATACCTTGCGATTACTCGATTTTATTTTGAATAGAGCGTTGACAGAATATATTACTCTGTCAGACAAAGTAACCGATGATACATGAAAATACACCTAAAATTCGGCAGTATTGTGTGCTCCAACTTTGTCTTATCTCTCTCTTTTCGTGTGGGACACCGAGTCGTCCAACGACACGACTTTGTCTAATGGCGACTGATATTTCCGGTCTTACCGTAGACTTTTTATGCCAATTGTACCAGAATAATGAACGATTGATTTCCGTGTGATGCTGGCTAAGAATAGCATCACCCTATTTCTTTCCCGTGAGAGTCGTAAGAGGCGATTGAGGGACTCGAGGGTGTGTATTGCTATTTAAGGCTATGGGCTGACAACCTATGGCGATTCACAATTTTCCGAATGACCCTTAAATATTTGTCAGACGTGGCGTAAATTTTGTTTTTTTGCGACCGTTTACGCTCTGCCTACCCCGCAAGGGATTATAGGCGTGATATGTGTATGTAACAAAGATGTTTTCAATAGTCGTTGAACAAATGTTGTTCAGTTTAAAGGACTGAGTAAACCAGCGAAGTTACCACTTGAAATATTCGTTTCTTTTTCCCGATGACCTTTCCAATCGTCAACTATAATTCCAAGTGTAAGAAAACATACATACATACACGTATCACACCTATAATCCCTTGCGGGGCAGAGTGTAAACGGCGCAAAAAACGGTTATTTACGCAACGTCTGACAAATATTTGAGGGTTATTCGGAAAATTGTGTATCGCCATAGTGACAGGTTGTCAGCCCATCGTATAAGATTGCTATTCACACCCTCGAGTCTCTTAGTCGCCTTTTACGACTCCCACGGGTAAGAAATAGAGTGATGCTATTCTAAGCCGGCATCACATGGCATGTAAGAAAACAAACGACCAATAAGTCGCAAAAACGAGTTACCAATTGTCTGTTGACGAAACTTAATAAAGGCATAATTAGATGCAATCAAAGTTTTGTTTTGGTTCGTAACTTCTAATTTAAGTAACGTTTTTTGTCCAAACCTTTTTATTTTTCTGTAACTGTAATTGCTTATGTAATGATGATAATTACTTTTAAATGATTAAGTTTGCAATACAAGTTAGGGCAATGTTTCAACCGGATTGTGTTTAATGTATTCGTAGGCGAAGCCCACACTATAACCACAGATAATATAATACTACTGCGTATACTATGACAGACCAACTGATGCGTCTGTCACAGCTTGGTCGCTTGGTTAAATCGCATGCAATGTGCGATGATATCCGTTTTTTGTATGGGAATCAAAATATCCTGTCGTCTGGCAGACTGATGCATCAAAAATTTGCCCGTCAGTTTGTCATAGTAGTGGGAGGATCGCCTTAAATTTTACATTAAAAATATAGCATGATATATTCATTTTTCAATAATATTAAAATCGATTATTTTACTACCTGCTGAATAACACTATCTATACCAAGTATCAAAGAGTTTTTAAAATAATTGCTACAGTAAATAAATCACTTCTGTCTGTGTACTCCATAGACTTATAATATACCACTACGTCTACGGTGTACTCATTGTCCACCCTATTGACATTATTTTAATTTTTTATTATTATTTAAATTATTAAAACTTTTAAAATTATTATTATTGATTTTTTTTTGTTATTGAATTTCTTTTTTTGTGTGTTATTTTTGTATGCTGTAAGGCAGGTCACAGTGCTTCTTGACATGTTAACATATTTAAGACCTACAGAACTGTAATTACCTCCGTTTCACAAATAAATTATTCTGATTCTGATTCTGATTTTTGGCTTATATGGACCTTTGACGACTTTAGAATTGTTGTAAGTTATGACCTCAAATGATGCCAGCTGTATCGATCTATGGCCTCGAATCTCAAAGTAAACTAGAGAATCAGATGTTCACATCCTTTTGAATAGAATGTGTAGATGCCGACTGGTTTGTTAAGGTTCTATAAGAATACGCAGTCGGGTCACGATCTGGCAAGCCTCAGAGCGGCCACGCGGAAATAACCATGAGAGCGGCGCTGGCAACATTGTAAGGAATTTTAAATAAGACACAGACACTCTGCAATATTTTGAAATTGGAATTCATGGAATAATAATCCTGGATTTGTAGTGGTCATCACTAAGGTCATTGTATCAACTTCTGATTTATACTATTTGTTTATTTTTACATATAAATATGTATTTATAATTTGGTATGTATTTATTTATATGTAGGTACGTAATAATATTGTACTATTTTTTATTGTATTATTAATGGGTATATTATTATTGTTTTTCAAAACTTGCAAATTGTATACCTAACACAGAAAGTGTTTTAATATTTGGTATTCAATTGGGTATATTATTTTTATTTTTTATGTCTGTTTCTGTTAGTTAACCTTTGCTCTAGCAATGCTCTGTTTTCTATCACCTCTACCCAAAGGTTTACTGAAAAAATCGCTTAAAGCGATAAGGCCGCCTTTGCGCATTCTAGCATAAGATGTTCGTGTTACTTGTATTTTTTATTTTTGTGCAATTGTGTTTTTACTTACGTACTTACTTTATTTTTAAGTTTGATAGCCTCTTTCATAGTAAATGGGTGATTCTCTTACATTTGGTGGTTTAACCGCGTAATTTTAGATAAGGACAATTTGTGCACAAAACTTTTGATGTCTTGTATGTATTCTAACGATCTGAAATTCAGCGACTTAACTATACGTAGGTGTCTTTCGACACTTATGCCAAACCATCGTGTTTCATAATAAAAAAGTGTTATTTTTAGATTCTATGAAGGTAACTGATTTACACAACGCCGTCTTTTAACACTTCTTTATTTGGAGAAAAGGTCATCTATAGAAAATCATATAATTGTGACCATAAATGTAAACTTATCGAAACTATAAAAAAGTGTCGGTTACAAATCAAAATTTCGTCAGTATAAAAGTGAAGACGTACTACACTGTTTGGAAACTGTGTGAATTGAGGTTGTTAATGTAATTGTTTTATAATTATATACACGTAAATCAGCAACATCTCGAGTTACCACTTTAAGAGATCAGCATAAACTGGTTCTTTCATAAAGTAACTAAGAAAAGACCGATGTGGCACAGTGGTAGTGCGCTTGCCGCGGGTTCGATTCTCGGTGGGGCACTCACAAAGTTGATATTTATCACTTTGTGAATTTGTTACCAGTTTGGTTAGGACATTGCAGGCTACACCACGTGATTTTCCGAAAAGAAAGATAGTTTCGTGCTACAGAGGGCAGTTTAAGCCGTCGGTCCCGGTTGCTGTCTATGATTACTTAGACGGCGGTCGTAACCATGTCAGAGGCCTACTACTAGTAGCTGGCGGTTGAAAAACTCTGACACCAGGGTCCAAGAATAAATATGAGTAAAAAAAACTTATACTATGAGAATAAGTTATTTTTTTATTATGTGTTAACTGGGGATCAAAATAATTCAGTTCTTTTGGAGTACCCCTGGTACCTTATGTGCTACAACTGACTGTACTTACTTAACTGGAGTACTATTAAATGTGGAGCTTTGCTCACTCAGACCATTGTTTTAATTTTATTAACGCGGAAATTTGGACCAGTGAAAGGAGATGTCGAGTAATTACATTATGGATTTATATCGCCTTTTAATTGAACTGCATTAATGTAGTTTGGTACATCATTGTTTTTAATTAAATGTAAGTATTTTATTTCAGATACATAAAATAATAATAAGAGAAGGATGCTCATTCAATTATGTTGTTACATTATGAATTCGTGAGGGACTAATGATTTTTTGGCTTAATTAAAACAATCTTTAGATAAAATCCACATATTATGATGCGAATATTAAAGTGTCTGACTGCATTAAATACTTTTGATACAATCCGTTTTTTTTCTTTTTTTAATGGCAATAGTCTAACCTAGCCAGGGGTCATTCCTGCCAGTGTCTTTAGGTTGGATGCCTCTGCCAATGTAAATTATTTATCAAAACATTCTTAATTTACAACAATACCTTTCCAAATTCTCCAAACAAATGCTTATCTTGAGAAAAGAGATCGGATTTCTAGTTTCTCTCATTCAACGTTTCATTATTTCACCGTTAATCCGATAGTCTCCAAATTCTAGTGTGGTTTTGTAATCAAATACACGTATCTGGTGGCTTGTTATTCCGCCGGTGACCGAAATGAGTGACCTCAAGGAGAATGACCTGCTTTTGTCAGGTCTTGGAGATCAGCCAAATACTCCGGTACGGCTGGCATTATTTGAGGGCATAACTTACAAAAATTCTAGCGTAATTTTTTGATTCAATGTATGGCCCATGATTTTAAATTATTTTTTCAAATGTCTACAATTACATTTAAATAATTAAATATAGCAGTATAATCTATGTGGCAGTTTACACAGTGTTGACCCAATTTGAGTCGTTTTCAACTCACTGCTAACGAAAGTATGATAGCACACACCTTAAATGGCACAAAACAATAAATTGGGTTCCGGCAATGGTACAGAAACTATAAGAAAAAATACGTGATGTTTTACCAAGGTAATTATACGTAGAAGGTAATAAATAAAAGATCGACAACATAACCGAAAATCAACATTAAATTATGTCGATTTTATAATGTTAATTCTTTCATCATCTTAATTAATTTTATTTCTTTTAATCATAATTTGAATATTGATTCATTGTATTGTATCATTGAATTAAAATATGGACTTGTATTGTATTAATTTGTAATTTAAGTCTGTAATAAAGTGATCATACTTATTATTATGCCATGTGATGCCGGCTTATAATAGCACCACCCCATTTCTTTCCCATGGGAGTTGTAAAAGGCGACTAAGGGACGGGTGTGTATTGCAATTTTAGGCGATAGGCTGTCACCAAAATTGTGTAGCGATACACAATTTTCTGAATGACCCTCAAATGTTTGTCAGATGTGGCGTAAATGTCCGTTTTTTGCGGCCGTTTAGATTATAGGCGTGATATGTGTACGTATTATGACGGAGCATGCAGTTTTATACAGTATTTTCTTATGATAAGCATACAATAAGGAAATCGTTTCCCATACACACATCTGTGGTGTCCACCAAGGAAGACATTAGCACATGCAGACGCGTTTGACACTCTCAACTCAAGCTTACCGTGGGAAAACACTTTAATATCTTACTAAGTATGCTATGGAAAAGCTCACGATCGTATAGTGTAGTCTCGAATCTGGATGCATAATTTCTTACTCCATCATACATCATCATTGGCCTCACACGTCTGTGACAGACGATTTAATCAGTGTCTGAGGCAAGACTTTTCATGGCTGTATAAACCGATACGGGAGCGGCATAATTTTCCGCACGCTCTGCAAGTGAAGGTGGAATTTGAGACTGGCACATGCATGTTTAGATGACGTTTGTGCCTTTTGTTAGCGAGACCAGAAAACCAGGCATTATAGTGTGTTTTACGCCCATCAAACACACGCTTACGCCATTCGTCCCTATCCTCAGCAATCTTCTCCCAGCTTTGATGGTCAATGTTAAACGCAGCCATGTCCCGCTTGGCGCAATCTTTGAAACGCAGCATAGGTCTTCCAACCCCTCTTTTAGCGTTTGCTCCATCATACAAGGAGTAATATAAAGGGTATAAAGCCGAAAGGAGGTTTTAGATACTCCTTGTATAGGTACATAAGTAAAACTATTATTGATCATTGATTATTGCTTACTCTATCCGATACATTTACTTACAAAAGTAGGTCAAATCATTAGGTTTATGAGCCGGTGTTGAGTGAGTATTTATTATTCAGTTGTACAATTTTACTATAATACTCCATATTTGCCATGCTTACCACGCTTGGCAGGTGGATTGGCTAGCGCAGTGCAAGTTGTTGTATTCACAGAGAATGCTGCTGCCTATTAACTGGTTTCATCCCTTAGTAGGTTTTAATGACACCTGCGGGTAGATACATGGTGATGATATTTAAAGCTGGCATCATACGGCTAACATCAATAATAAAAAGACAATTTCATTTTATTTCGGCTTATATTTCCAATGGAACCCAGTAACCTCTGATAATTCTTTAATTTAGACTGATTTCCAGGGTGTGTATTGCAATTTTAGGCAATAGGTTGACAACCTGTCACTATGGCGATACACAATTTTCCGAATGACCCTCAAATATTTGTCAGACGTGGCGTAAATGTCCGTTTTTGCGGCCGTTTACGCTCTGCCTACCCCGCAAGGGATAATAGGCGTGATATATGTATGTATGTATTTCCAATGGAACCCAGTAACCTCTCATAATTCTTTAATTTAGACTGATTTCCGGTCGCACCTTACTTTGTTTTCGTACATTAACTAAAATCTTGTTTAATTATGGGAAAAGAAAAAACTACAGTGGGATCTTAGACTTGTTTACTCGTTGAACTGAACTATGCGTATGGAAATGTGAATGATGTGATAAATTATAAAACCGCATACATTATTTTATATGCGATAGAAAACGACCTTGCTTATTTTGTTAATAAAACTTGCTACAATTGCCTTGTTAAGGAAAGTGTGTCATTAACGGGTAAAAGAGGTACATTGCTAATTGAATTGCATTGGATTATTATTCGGACAGAGCATTCAAAAAACCAATCAAGCGACCCAGCGCATACATTTTTATTTCAGATACAATACTTCTACTACTAGTATGCCTCTGACACGGTTGTGTAACCTTAGACAGCAACCAGAACCAACGGCTTAACGTGCCCTCCGAAGCACAGAACCATCTTTCTTACCGACAATCAGGTGGTTCGGCCTGCAATGTCCTTACCAGACTGGAAACAAATTCACAAAGTGATAAAATCAACTTTGAATGAGGGTATCGAACCCGGAATCTTTGCGCCACGCCGCAAGCAGTCGCACTACCACTGCGCCACATCGGCCGTCCTAAAATAAGCGCTGGCCCTAAAACGTAGTTTGTTTGTTTCATTGTTTATTCGTTTCTTTGTTACGCCTAAGTACATTTTGTAAGACAGTAGGAAAAGAAACTCGCTTCGACTTATATGGGAAAATGTCCGTGCTAGGGTAAGTAAGTTGTAAACCGTAGGTAATCGACTAATCGTAATTAGTTTTATGAAGCTAATATCCAAATAATGTTTCTAACCAATTTATAAAGATAATGTCGTAAATAGAATTACAATTATCACATTAAACGGACGAGTAAACATTGATTTCCGCAGCTTGATTAGAATTTTGATGGTCAATTAAAATAAAAGTAAGCCTGTTCATTGAAATAACTAAATTAATTAATCCGTTTAACGGCGAAATAGGCCAAGTCAGATGCAATTTCATAGACGGAATACAATAGTAGAAGTAGACTTCATATTTTAGTCTACAGGACTACGAATGTTGCAATAAAACTTGCATTAGGTTGTCGTTGCATTGAGTCGTTTACTGGAGGAGACATAAAGTTACATGCCGTTTAGTTAACCTGGTCAGCCCCGAGGCAGTGCCTTTATTTTTATTTTTTTGTCCCGCCCGCGCTGGTTTTCCGTCAGAATTGTACAAAATTGTTATGAAAATAAGAAAATTGTGTTCAGTAAGAAAGTGAGTCAAGAAACTGTTTATTTAGAATGCCTTTGAGAAATTGTTTTAATACAACATCATTTTATGAGAAACGTTACTGTAATTTTGGCTCGTACGCTCCATCCTCCAGCCACCTTCAGCCCCACCTGTCTCCCTGGTACTTCACAATGGCGTAGGCGGGTCTGGTGGTTGTTGCCTGTTGGTACCGTTACCAGGGGAGCATAAATCCTGGACAGTATTCAATAAACATTCCATAGTAATAGCCGTCTGATGCTGGGACTCTGAGCGAAGACTTATGAGAGCAGGCGGGAGTGGGCGGGGCCTGTTTACGCTCTTTGGGGTTCATATAGTTGATATATCTAATACAAAGCGAGATAGGTATAGTACTGGGTAAAATACTCTAAGGGTACACCAACAAATCTTAAATATACAGGGTGTAAGGGACCGCCCTCCGAATACTGATATGATGCATTCAGAACAGAACAACTTCCCATAAGAAAATATTTCAGGAAACGTACTCGTAAATTCTCCTTACAACCCCTATACAACACTTTGCACTGCACTCGCCAATCCGCCTGCCAAGTATGATGAATGGCAATGAGGTGAGTAGGATAGTTGTGACTGTTATTGACTTAAATTTTAATGTTAGCAAAGTAAGTATAGCTAGCAGCTTAAACATCAATAAGGAAATTAAATGTAAAGGAAATCATCTTTGCAAATTCAGCACTTATTCAATTAATTTCGTCAATAATTCTACTAATTAACAACCAACATGTTAAACATTCCATACAAATCGATCGGACATACAAAAATAATAAAAAGCAAGATAAAGCGGCATTTTTTTTTTTTTTTTTTTTTTATTAATGATGGGTTTGCTCTTGACTCTAGTCTAGGTCATAGGACAGGTATTACGTAATAAATTCGAGTTCATTTCTCTCGAATAACTTATTCTACTAATTACAGCTAGTACAAAAGAAAATACCTACCTACAATTAGATTTTTTGGTAAACGTTCTTTTTGGAAAATGCAATTTCAATTGATTTTATCTTTATAAATATTATTTATTTCACACACAACAAATAACAGAAAAGAGTACAATTTTATGAGGTTCTATTACCAAGGTAGCAAATGAATGATGAGTTTTTTTAAATCAAGAAGCCTCAAACACGCCCATAGTACTCGTAGAATTCAACCCAGCTCGGTGAACTGTAATGCAGTCCCAATGTAATGTAATGTAATGATAATAACACGATATTACGACGAGAACAGGTCCGGTTCTGTTATTTAATCGATAACAGCTCCGCAAATCGACAAATAAATGTTTATTTTATTATGTAAACGAATTACTCGATGAATAAGTGGAAAAAAAGCTTGCCGAAGCAAGTCCAGTCGAAAAATTTATGATTTGTATGAAATGTGATATCTTCACAGACAGAACTGGCAGATCTTAGATGTCATATTTCTACGACTAAATTATTTGTAGGTGTGTTTCGACCAAAGAACAGTAACTAAGGTTTCGACCTTTCTAGGACTAAACTATTTGTAGGTGTGTTTCGACCAAAGAACAGTAACTAAGGTTTCGACCTTTCTAGGACTAAACTATTTGTAGGTGTGTTTCGACCAAAGAACAGTAACTAAGGTTTCGACCTGATAAAATAGTCGTTATGGCTAGCTTTTCATGTTTCAAAAATATTTAAGTCGTTTATTTTTGGTTATAGTTTCTGGTACATTTGCCGAACCCAATTTCTTATTTTGTGTCATTCTAGGTATATGCTAACATACTTTCGATTGCAGTGGGTTTTTAAACAGTGTGAAATGTTACATTACACAATACTGGTATATTTTACAATATTAATTTAATTAGACATTTGAAAATTTAATTTAATACATGAACTACCATACAATGAATCGTAAATTTTATGCAAGCGTAAAAAAGCATAAAATGTAATATGTGCTTTAAAGACTCACCTAATCGTAGAAAAATTAAGCGACTTTAAATTTTTTGAAAGTTATGCCCTCAAATAATGCCAGCCGTATCAGAATTTACCCAAGAACCCTAGTAAATAAAGTAAAAGAATAAAGTACCTGAGTCTCTCTGTTTCTGTTTTTAAATCTCTTTAAACTCGAATCAGTTCGAGTTACAGAAGCAAGAAAAGTGCAAAGAGCGGTTTCTTGCACAATTCGACGACATGTCAACTGCGCGCGCATCGCAATCTAACCGCGACGCAGCGGTTGCGCTGGGCCCTCATTCCCATGACATATTTTTGGATATCAGCTGAAGTTTTGTAAGCGCTTGCCTGCTTGGGCATTAATATTTTCTGAATAAATTACTGATATCACATCTGAACTGAAGACTACAAAAGAAATGGGAAGTATTTTATTGTCAATATTATTTTTTAAAATTTTCCAAGAACTCTGTATAACCTTTGAACTGACTACGTTACTAAGTGTCAAAGCCATAAGGCACTGTAGTATGAATTTAGATATTCCATAAAAAAGCAGGAAATCTTTGTATTTTCTTCACACCACGTGTTACTACGAAATTAACGCGAGCGAAGCCGCGGGCAAAAGCTAGTGCTTCAGAAAGTTGTTGTTTATCACCAGCCGGTTTGAGATATCGCTAATGGTGACTAGTAAAATCTGTCATGACCTAAGGAGCCGAGACGTGGAAACTGACAGTAAAACTGACCCACCAGCTACATGTCACTCAGAGAGCTATGGAAAGGTCTATGCTAGGTATCTCTATAATGGATAAAATCCGGAATGAGACTATCCGCAAAAATACCAAAGTAACAGACATAGTCTGGAAGTGTAACAAACTGAAGTGGCTGGGCACATCACGGTGGAGTAAGCGGGTTTTCGAGTGGAGGGCACGCCTTGGCAAGCGTAGCGTTGGACGACCTCCGGCCAGATAGACCGATAACTTAAAAAAGGCGGCTGGTAGCGACTGGATGGCGAAAACGAGAGATCGTGCCCTATATCGTACCCTGGAGGAGGCCTACGTCCAGCAGTGGACTGCTATTGGCTGATGTATGTATATATCTAAATTTTGCGTGAAACATTTGGAATGCTCCAATGATTCTTTACATCTGTACCTACCTATGACTTACAAAAATATTGTTGTCTCCTTTCAATTAATAATTGTAAGTAATGGGCGTTTATTTCTTGGTCTGCTATGGATACTAAGCTAAAGAGGACCTTCATTAGGAAATTGATAATAATCTTATGTGTACTTACTAAAATATGTGTTGTTGGATTTTAGACTGAATTTATACGCAAGCAACTTATTGCTAAACTTGGAATCCTGCATTACAAAATAACTAGGACACAAGATTTACTTGAAAATGTTGTACTAAATGTACAAATATCTTGGAATAAAGTTTTTAAACGATGATGGCTGGCAGGATGTATGTACAGGCATGTACTAATTAGTTAATTACGTAACGTAGGTATGCTTTAATCACCGATTTTATATATTAATGATATTAATTTAAACCTGATCATCCAAAGTTGTGGCATGCCTTTTGCATTGCCTGATGCAGTTCTCCCAGTATGACGGAGTATTGTGTATCGCTATAGTGACAGGTTGTCAGCCCATCGCCTAAAATTGCAATACACACCCTCGAGTCGCTAAGTCGCCTCTTACGACACCCACGGGAAAGATATGGGGTGATGCTATTCTAAGCCGGCATCACACGGCATATGACGGTCTGACTGTAATTTTGTCGCATCCGTCTGTCAGAATATTCAAAAATATCCGCAGTTTTCAAAAACCCGTATGTTTTCAAATGATTTTAGATTACAAACGAATGAACTGTTTGACAAGATATTCATACCAATTTACTCAGAATAGATTCGATGAGAGTAAAAACGCAAAGATGTCAGGTAAATGTAAACTTTTAAATCAAATTGAAATAACTACCTACGCAATCGATTTTTGTTTAATGCCCTTTTTCATCCAGACAGAGACGAGATAGCGCCAAGTGATGTATCAGCAGATTTTTTGTATGCTGGTAGAGTCATCATTAGTCCTTAAACATCTCGACAGATGATCTAAACAGCGTTACTGTGTACTCACACAGCCTCGCCGCTGGTAGAGTACGTATGTTGAAATAAAAAGTTTTTTTTTTATACAAGGGTGGTGGTGCCTTTCTTCTGAAATTTATGATTTTGCGACAAAAAATGTAATTTTTTTTTTCTATGTATTGTTTGTGCAATAAAGAATATTATATATTTTTGGGAAACTTATTCCTTATCACCAGCACGACACAATATTTCGCTATCAGTCTCTAGTCAAATTACACCCTATATGTGTACTACCTGTACATAAATGTATAACGTCTTGGCCGGATATAAGCAGATAGGCCGTCTCGCCATTGTACGAATTAAAATAAAATTTACGTAAAAATTCTAATAAAAAGCTAACTTTAGTTTTTCTTTCACTTTCGCTGTTTCGGCCATATTGGGTGGTCGGAAGGTGTAGCAAATACTTTTGGAATGTGATATAATTGACACTAAATGCTAATCAATTGTTATTCGAATGGCGAATAAAGCTAATATTAATAGAATTAACTTACATTGAAGTTTTTGGGTCAAACATGAACCTTTTTTTATTTTAACCGCAGAAGTTATTTTTCCCACTTTTGTGAGTGCTATGAACTGATTTATGTTTAAAATATACACACACATATATCAAGCCTTTATCTCTTGTAGACAGAGCGTTAACGGCCGTAAAATACGATCGACACGTCTGACAAATGTTTGAGGGTCGTTTCAGAAAAATTGTGAATCACTATTTTGACAGGATGTCAGCCTGTCGCCTAAAATTGGAATACACATGAAACCCTCGAGTCCCTTAGTCGCCTCTTACGACACCCGCGGGAAAAAATGGGGTGATGCTATTTTAAGCCGGCATCACACGGCCACCAAGCTAAATGATCAAAGCTACAAAAGTCCGCTATAACAGTTATTTTTATTTAAACGCTGAATCCAAACGACCATGACTCATCAATGAAAGTTCAATAGCACATTAATATTTATAGAATACGGCATTAATTTAACGGTCAACAGTTCACTTCGGCGGTTGAGGAGTTGGATTCCAATGTTCGGGGCTTTGGGTCAACGGATGACACAGTGACACGCTAAACAACAAAAATACATTCACCTTATCCGCTAGCATTACAAGTATCTAATTGTTACAACCTGTCAATATGGCGCAACCAAATTACCATCAAAATGTTTGTCAGGCGTGGCGTAAATGTAAATTTTTACGGCGGTGTTCGCTCTGCCTACCCCGCAGGGGATAATAGGCGTGATATATGTATGTATGTACTACTAGTGCTGGATATGGAAAATACGAACTAATTTGTTTCGTGATAACAGTTGCTTTAGGTAGCAGGGTTGATCAGTTAGTAAAAAAAACGCAATTTAATAATTCAATTATAAAATTTCTTGTATTGAAATCGGTATCGAATAGATTGGACACGTTTGCTCTCAGCAAACAAAAGAAAACGATGTTTATTTTTGTTTATGCAGAAATATAAGAAATTATACAGGTTGTTAAAAAATAGGTAAGTGTCACGATAATCATAGAATCATCTCAGGTTAGCAGTGTGATTAAAAAAAATCTTTTATAAACAAGATTAAGGAGTCAATAGACCCGATTCTACATTTTAATCATTTTAAGTTTCTAATGCTAAAATCACTAAAATAAAATCCCTAAACTTAATGGTTTTAAGTGTGGCTATTCCAGAAAAGCGATGATTTTGGGAAGTTTTTGACAGGAATATAATTTGATTTTGACAGTGCTATTTTGACCAAAATTTAGTGTTGCAAATTTAAAAATATATAAAAGTGTTGCAATAAAACAATTATTTTTATACACCACGAACAAGATTTTTCTATTATTTGGTAAAATAATTCTTATCATTTAACTATAGAAACAGGCCTGTCCCTGTTGAGGCTTTGGGGGAATTTGCTTAACACACCATGCTTGGTAGATGGATTGGCGAGCGCAGTACGCAATAATGCTTTAATGTTTATTTGGTGCATTTTTGTGTAAAATCGCCAAAAAGAGATGAAATTGATAGATAAACATTCGTTTGGTACCACTCTAGAACTTTCCGACCCGGTGCCACTTTAAAACCTTTCAACCCGGTGCCAGCCTTGAATATTCTGACCCGGTGCCACTTTAAAACCCTTCAACCCGGTGCTAGCCTAGAACATTCTGATCCGGTGACACTCTAGGACCTCCCAACTCAATTGATCCCACTTTAGAACTCTCCTATCTGACCGAAAATCACACAGAAAACTCCAACATTGCAACCATTTCGATTTGTTTTGACAGTACTATTTTTAAGCGGGACCTTTTTAGTGGCCGCTAAGATTAGTAAATTTAATTTTTTTAAATATGTAAATTGCTTAATTTTGCACCTCCTAGAATTGCACTAATCGGCTAAAGCAAAGTTTAATCCTGTCAGTTATTTTTAGAGATTATAATCCTATCATTTGAGTTTGACAGTTACACGCAGAATAGGAAACGGCTTTACAAACGTCAAATTTGGCTTAGTAATAATAGAAGTGCATCTGGAATAGGGTCTACTGACCGGTCAGCGCGCTCACCTGTTTTAAAAATTATTTCTCAAAATGCAGAACAAAATATCAAAAATCTACGACGGACAAATTGTTGTGATATACAATCAGTTTATTTCAAGGAACAACAGTAAAAAGTTCGTGATAAGATTGGTAAAAGTTTGTATAAAAAATACCACTTAATTATTTAATTACGAGTCGTTATTATCAATACATAAACATTCATGTAACTGCCATTCGTAACAACAGTATATTTTTTTAAGCGTTATTCAAATTTGGAATAACAAACGGTCGCATAGTTCAAATGACAGTTCCATTATGTCGAATGTTTGAAATTCGAATACACCGCTGTATCTGTCACTTTCTTTTATTTCTATTTGTTATCTAATTTGCAAGGCGGAGTGAGAGGGCGTCATGTGCAGTCAAGACCAGGCTGGGTTAGACAGTTTGGACTTTGGACCGTTCTTATGCCAGCCGCATAAGACTTACATTGGCAATTTGAGTGTCTTACCGCACGTGACTATACTGTTCGCTGACGTAACACAAACACCAAAATAAAAAACACTCGTATGCGACAAGTGATTTAGGGTCCCTCACCATATTGCATTCAGTAAACTAAAGACTTATCTACGAGGTACTTTTTATTCTACCTAGGTAGTAAGGTAACGGAGGAGGAGAGAAGGAGGTAAGGAGCGGTACGAGGTGACAAAACATTAGCCTAGTCGACGACGTCAAATCCGAATTTTACATTATATCAAAACGTATGGAATGGTAATTTAAACGTCTCCTTAATTAAATAAAAAATATGAGGGAAGCGGCAGTGGGGATTCCGACGGGTCAATAAGATAACATTAGAATTTTGTTTTTTTTAGATAGATAGAGATCTTCAATTCTTTATACAGTGGGCAGGATTTGAGCCTGCGACTTTCGCCAGCACTAGTGGCGACGCCTCTACCATCTAGGCTATCGCGGCTCACCCCTTGCCCGCGAGATTTTGCAAGTGTATCTTGATGCCAATAACGCTTCAACAATCTACCGACAAGCCCCGGTAGCACAGATAGAAGAGCCGTCCCTCTTATAAAGTCGCAGGTTCAAATTGCGGTAGAAAATTTTGCAAGTTTTATGAAATTGGGTTTCAAAAATGTGGTATTCAAAATAAGAATTCGCCAATAAATAAATCAATGCCTTTATTTTACATCGTATGCTTTCAACTGTGATATTTTGTAATGTTTGGGATAAGGCACTTCGTTTTAAAATTAGAAGTCACTTTACGGAACTTTACAGCATCATTATGTGACATCGTAGACATCATATGATTTCACGGCAAATTAACTCCATTTCGTTTACGTAACAACTAAATTCAGCATTTGCTGTTACGTTTTTTGCCATTACATTTATGAATTAGATATATTTTTTCTTTTGTTTAGTAATAAAATTAAAAAAGCATCTTTTTTCACGGAATGCGGTTTTTAATTGTTTTTGTTCCGCTTGTCTGACAGGTGAAAGTGTGGGGCCTTAGTAATACGCAGCTAAAGATATCTTTTGAACTTTGCTACAATGTTGAGTTTGTGGTTATCAATACAGGGTGTAAGGGGACGGTGTACCGAAAACTTTGCAGGCTTGATCAGACTATGAAACTGAAGAACTTTTTCTATAGACGCTTTTTTGGTAAGTCCGATCCTGCATGGAGTATTGCAGTCACCTTTGGGATGGCTCAGCCAAATACCAACTTGCCGCTCTTGACTCGGTGGAACGCAGGGCCAAGAGGCTCATAGGCGACATAAAACTGGTGGACACCAAGCTACATAGCCTGGCACATCGCCGCAAGGTTGCCTGCTTGTCGGTATTTTATAGATTGTACTTCGGAGAGTGTGCTCAAGAGCTTCACGACCTTGTTCCACCAGCTCCCTTCTACCATCGGACATCCAGACGCACCGCCGGATACCATCCGTACCTGGTAGCCATTCCACCAATTCGGACTAAGCGCTTCCAGTCATCATTTATAATGCGCACTGCTAAAGAGTGGAACTCACTTCCTGCGTCTGTGTTTCCAAAAGCATACAACCCTAATCTCTTCAAAGTAAGAGTGAACAGGCTTCTTCTGGGTGAGCTCGCTCCATCTTAGACTCTGTCTCTGTCCTATGACCTAGACTAGAGTCAAGAGCAAACCCATCATTAATAAAAAAAAAAAAAAAAAAAAACGAGAAAAGAATTCGACCTCCCGACCTACCAAATTCCCGATCAGCTGATTGACTTTCTAGAAAACTCGAAAAAATATCCTTTTCCCAACATAAGACTCTATTCCATAGTAAAAGTTGTTCTGTTTCTGATTCTGATCACGACTGCAAAGTTTTCGGAACACCGTCCCTTAAACCCTGTACTTGTATGGTTTTACCAATTTATGATTGATTTTTATGGCAAAGTGAAAAGTCAGTACATACTTACTTCTTGCATTTATGTGGTTAAGACTTTTGGTTTCTTCTAGAATCGTGGTTTTGAACTTATAAAGCTTCGAGCAACACGATCTTCCGTCTCGTTCCGACCCGGAACGGAAGGCCGTCGTTGCTCGAAGTTATAAAGTAACAATTTCTAATATAATAAATGCCGTGTCATGCATGTATTAAGAGGCGATTAAAATAAGAGAATACTCTAGGGTTTCATGTGACAACCTTTCACTATGGCACAGGACTTTTCAGAATCGGCCCTCAAATGTTTCAAATATTTTCGGGCTGTTAACGTACTTTCTACCCCGCAAGGTATGTTCGTATGTGCAATTTCTAATCGTGTTGTTGATTCGAACATAATTAGATGGTGCAAGCAAATATCGATGTCATTGTGTTATATAAATATTTAATTCGTCTTTACTAAATACTGTACTTATACCTAATAGGTAGGTATGTACAAAAGCGACAGCAATGGTAAGCACTAAAGCTAAACAAATGCCAGTCTATGGGCTAATCGTATTAAGATCTTAAGACGTTCCAACTAAATTAGTTTTCTCTAGCTTTACAGATATAAATCTTTGTCCAATAGAGCAGAAAATCAAAGCGATTGGTAATGAGCAATACTCCCACGCTGCAATTATTCAGCAGTAGTCCAGAAGCCGTAAATAACTGAAGAGGCCTCCTTTAAGTTGCAATGGCCGTTTTCCCAACCATTAGCGGGTTTTAATACGAAAATCATGACTCTATGGAGCGAACTAACGGACCTTAATCACAGCTTTCGTTGGTACTATTCATTTTCACAACTTCATCGATACTAATATCTCAGAGTGTTTGAAACAGAAATATTACTGGGATTGCACGTGGATTGCACAGTGACGTTCAATATTGCGGTTTTTGACAGCCTATGACAGCCGCACGGCGGTGATGCAGCGTTCTGTGCCATGATGCACACATACATACATAAATCACATCTATATCAGATAGTAATCCGACGTTAAAACGGACATCTGACACCACCACGTCTGACTAACTTTTTAGGGGTTCTTTCAGAAAATGGTGTATCGCTATTGTGTCAGGTTGTAGGCCCACCTAAAATTGCAATACTCATGTCACCCTCGAGTCCCTTATTCGCCTCTTACGACACCCGTGGGAAAGAAATGGGGTGATGCTATTCGAAGACGGCATCACACGGCATGATATGCGGTAGTTTTATATGATTCGGCTAAATTACACATACTCGTGTTGTGCGTGTAAATAAGAACCACTTAATACTTAAATGTTTTTAAAGAAATTCAAGTAGGTTTAGATTCCAATCCATGTGACAAGTTTAGTCGCCAAATTATCTTTAGTTTGAAAACTTACTACTTTGGCGGAAAATCTTAGCTGAAATATTCAAACAATCTAAAATTTATATAAAATTATACGCAGGTGTAGTAACTGGACGTTTTCCTATATAAAGAGCTATCATCAAATATTTCAAAAGGGTTTTAAGAAGTATAATGATGATTGTAATTTTGCATGAAATCTTGCGCTAAAAAACATTGATACCATATTTCAAACAAAACTAAATGCCCAGAGTGAAATATCTATACTCAGATAGGTTCAGGCCTAGACTCCCACGGTATTTATGAAAAGTTTTTTTTTTATTCAAGAAAATGGGTAGTAACTGGAGATCAGATACGACACTTACGTATAATTTGTAGTGTAACTGTAAACTTGAATGGAAGTCGTGACATCACGCTGATTCTGTTATTGTATGGAAGTTTTTAAGTACGTAATCATTTATAAGGTCGTTTCTCGGACAAATCTGAAGATATAACGGAAACGTTGTTGTGATTGTCAAAGGTTTATCTATACCAACCATTTTTTGTATCGGAACTCATAGCTACATACAGGGTGTAAGGGACGGTGTACCGAAAACTTTGCAGGCATGATCAGACCATGAAACTGAACAACTTTTACTAAGGAGCCTATATTGGGAAAAGAATTTTTTTTTTCGAGTTTCCATAGAAAGTCAGTCAGCTGATCGGGAATTTTGTATGGGAGGTCGAAAAAAATTTCTCGTTTACCAACATAGCTTCCATAGAAAAAGTTGTTCAGTTTCATGGTCTGTTCATGTCTGCAAAGTTTTCGGTACACCGTCCCTTACACCCCGTATACGTATGTATGATTAAGTTACCAAACTTAAATGCTATGAGATATATGAAATGACTTACCACGACCGATCTAACAGACACACATACACATATCATAGAATATGAATAAAGCATTTTATCTATCTATCTATCACGCCTATGATCCCTTGCGGGGTAGGCAGAGCGTAAACGGCCGCAAAAACGAATATTCACGCCTCGTCCGACAAACATTTGAGGGTCATTCGGAAATTTGTGTATCGCCATAGTGACAGGTTGTCAGCCCATCGCCTAAAATTGCAATACACACCCTCGAGTCCTTTAGTCGCCTCTTACGATCTATAGAGTGAAATTTTGCTTGGGACCGATAGCGAAATTTCAAGACTGGCTGGTGATAAGGAACAACTTGCCCCAAGGAACAAAAGTCGAAATATGAGAAAAACATTAAGACTTTCCATAATAACTTAAATCAGCTGATTGGCAATATTTGTATGGGAAGTCAACTTTTTTTCGTATATCGATTTATGTTCCTTAGGGAAAGTTGTTCCTTATCACCAGCTGGACTTGAGTTTTCGCTATCGGTCATTAGTAAGCTTTTACCCTATATAATATGCAGGTGGGTATAGACCCCATCTCTTCCCGTGGGGGTCGTAAGAAGCGACCGAGGGATAAATTCGACCCAAGCACAACGGTCCTGGAGAGGCCAACTCCACAATGAAACCCGGTACGGGATCTCCGTCAGGCGCGTGTGACAGAGATCTACCGCGCGGCAGACTCCTGCAGCCGACCTGGCTCCGCACGTATCGACTAGTCGTTCCTGCGGATCCAGCCAGGAAGGCCAAGAGAGTGGCGCAGGTCCTGGGCAGCCCTGCGTTTTCCATAATTGCGTCCCAGGCAACGCAGTAAATCGTCCGTCACAGACGTGTGAGGCCAATGATGATGATAGACCCTTAGCCACATTACACCACCCAAACCACAATTCAAGACAGAAGACAACTCATGTAATCTCAAACCTCACACCGCAAAGCATATTCGCCGTAAGATGGGCACAAGTTTGCACGATTGTCCATTACTGGTTTACATGAACTTTACACTCTTGCGCAACTACGCACCTGCAATCCACCAATCACAACGCGCTATCGGCCAATGGCGTGCGAGCTTTTGACGTTCCACGTTCGAATTTACTTGTGTAAGTTGTCTTGTGCAATGTTTACTTGTCACCAAATAGTGCAGTGCACGAGTGCATAATTATTTTAAAATATTCATACGTTTTATGATGGTTTTACAAATGATTTGCTTCATCACAAAGCATTCGGATTAAGCGCTTCCATTCATCATTTATAATGCGCACTGCTAAAGAGTGGAACTCACTACCTGCGTCTGGGTTTCCAAACGCATACAACCCTAATCTCTTCAAAGTATGAGTGAATAAGCTTCGTCTCTGTCCTATGACCTACACTTGCAAAATTTGGGCAATGGATGAGCCGCGGTGGCCCAGATGGAAGCGTCACCACTGGTGATGGCAAAAGTCAAAGGTTCAAATCCAGCCCGCAGTAAAAAAATGCAAGTTTTCTAAAAAAAAATGTTTATTGTTACACGTACGTACAAGACAATTATTGTGTTGTTGATAAGATGATTCGTTGAATTCAACGTAACATGTCGTTTATTACCAGTACTTTCACTTACATAACTTTGTAACTGTACATTACGTCAATGAAAATAAAAACATTTAACAGCGCGTCACTGTTATCATCATCTTCATCGGTAACATAATTATTTACGACTGTTTTTAGGGTTCCGTCATAACGGAAACCCTATTACTGAGGCTCGGCTGTCCGTCTGTCTGTCCGTCCGTTACAGTTACGAGGCTGTATCTCCTGAACCGTTATACCTAGACAGTTGAAATGTTCACAGATGATGTATTTCTGTTGCCGCTATAACAACAAATACATATTTTTTTTATAAAGTAAATATTTAAGCGGGCTCCCATACAAACATCTTGTAAAACCCATACAAAAGGCTGTATCTCATGAACCGCGAAAGTTAGACAGTTGAAATTTTTACAGATGTTGTATTTCTTTTGCTGCTATAACAAAAAATACAAAAAAGTGTAATAAAATAAATATTGATGGGGGCTGCCATACAAAACACGTCTTTTTTGCGCGTTTTTATTGATAATTGTTTGGTAAAGGTATAATGGTACGGAACCCTTCGTGCGCGAGTCCAACTCGCACTTGGCCGGTTTTTTACACCGTTTTTTGACACGGGCCTCCCCCTACTGGGGGGTATTACCATACTCACCACGCTTGGCAGGCGGATTGGCGTTCACAGTGCAAGATGTTGCATTCACAGGAAACGCTGCTGCCCATTCCCTGGATCAATTTGTTCCTTAGTCACTTTTTACGACGCTCATGGATAGAACTGGGATGATGCTATTCTAAGCCGGCATAACTCGCTTACATACCTATATTTTTATTAGGTACTTCACATTTCAGGGCAGAATGAACCACCGAATTGTGATTGTGTGAAAAGAAAGATGGTTCCGTGCTTCGGAGGGCACGTTGAGCCGTCGGTCCCGGTTGCTGTCAATGAATACTTAGACGGCGTTCGTAACATAACCATGTCAAAGGCCTACTAATAGTAGAAGGCGGTTGAAAAACTCTGACACCAGGGTTCATCGGGTCGTTGGAGGACTCGGTGTCCCACACGAAAAAGAAGAAGAAGTGCAGAAACGCAAAATAGAGAACACGCATAGGAGACCATGGGAGATTAATTGTTATAGTCATAGTATCAATAGTTTCGACATTTTAAACCCGTTCGGTTTAAAACCTTTCTTCGGAGTGCATGCTTGGAAGCAGTTCTGGTGAATTTATTGCGTTTATCATGAAATGCCAACGTCCGCTGCTGCAGACGTATTTTCGAATCACAGTGATTTTAGTATCTGATTCGCATGCACCACTCTGCCACAAATTGTCTAAGCGCTGCTCGTATTACACGTTCTACTACACGAATCCATATTCCACGAGTGCACCCGTGTCTTTTTTTTCTCTGTTTATCCTCTGGTTGTCCGGTAGATAATGCCGCTTGGCACTAGGCCCGCCTTTTGTACTATCTACACTTATAATGTTATAAAGAGGAAAGATTGTTTGTTTAAATTGGATAGGCTCCTAAACTACTGGACCGATTTGAAATAAATATTCTACGATTAAAATCCTACATTATCCCTGATGAATACGGACTATATTTATATGTTTTGTTCCTGCGTTAAAACTATTAGCAGCTGGTTAAACCGCTGGGCAGGCCGCTAGTGTGCAATCAGTACTAATATTATAAATCTGAGAGTTTGTGTGTGTGTATGTACGTTTGTTACCTCTTCACGCTCAAACGACTCAACCGACTTGGATGAATTTTAGAACACAGGTAGAGTATAACCTGGAATAACACATATGCTACTTTTTACCGCGGGAAAACAACTATTACCACGGGAAAATGAGTGGCAGCGGGTGAAACCGCTGGGCGGGAATCTAGTAAAGTATAAAAATAAACAAAATAAATGCATTTGCACATGCCACTGATATGAATGCAATGAAGTAGAGTGGAGGGCCCACTCAATGTAGTCGACATCGATTTTCTACTGATTCAAAAAACAAGTCTTCTTGTGAAAATGGTGTGTTTATCTTGAAATGCCAACGGCCGCTGCTGGCTGCGCGCGCGCATGGGCTTTGCCACATTCCTAATTTTGCAACCGTACGTGACTGTGAGCCGGGAAAGAACATTTCAAAAGTAATTTAGGCGATTCTTCTACTTGTCGTCCGTCGCTTTGTTTTTTAAAAACGCACCGTAACGCATGCGTCTGTCAGATGAAAGGAAATTGCGAATTTCGATATTATTCACACACACATACAGCTAATACGGTACCGTAAATGCTACGTATCCGTCTTTGTATGGGAATAAGATCAGAATTCACGATTTCCTTTCGTCTGACAGACGCATGCGTTAGGTGCGTTAAAAATACACAACGACGGACGACAAGTAGAAGAACCGCCTTAACTACGATGAGCTGCACATCATGCCCATTAAACAATTAAAAGCTTACATAAATAAATAGATAACACTAAATATGAGATCGTTTATTAACCACTAACTAGGCATGCAGAGTTTGCCTAGCCAGGCTACATTAGCAGGCACTAGATATGGCGAAGGGCCGTCCCTTTCACCTGCCGACAACCTACGAACATTCTAGACTAGACTGTTTAGAATAGGTACTTCGAAGGTACTTCTAGATCATTGCACCGGAACATATTACCTGGCTAGTGTAGTAAAGTTACAACAGAGATATCCGGTTATAAGCAATCCGTAGGTACTAATATTATAAATCTGAGAGTTTTAGTGTGTATGTATGTTTGTTACCTCTCCACGCTCAAACGGCTAGACCGATTTGAATGAAATTTGGAACACAGGTAGAGTATAACCCGGAATAACACATTGGCCACTTTTTACCGCGTGAAAACAACTATTACCACGGGAAAATAAGTGGCAGCGGGGAAAACCGTTGGGCGGAAATCTAGTGTAATAAAAAAATAAGATTTATTTTAGACAAAACAAAATCGGAAATCCTTTGGGAAAGTCTCATAATTTCAAAAGGTACCGTACTCCACATAAAGTCTCTTAACCCCTTAAATAAAGCCAGCCATGCCGGACCAAATTCTGAAACTACCACAAATTTTCATAAAGTGAAAATATTTTCAGCATATCCAATGAAACTTATTTGACCGTTGTTGCAAGTGATCCGAAAGTAACTATGTCCCAGTAGGTCCATTTCAACATAATATTATCCATAGTAATATCTAATGCGAAATACAGACTGTTTCGAATCAAATAGGTAGGTAACTATTTACGATTGTACCTAGCACGTTTACCACATACTACTGCGTATCTAATGTAAGATACGGGTCGGAATACTGTCGCATGTCGCAAGGCATTTTAAACCAAGCTTGCCGTGTGATGCCGGCTTAGAATAGCATCACCCCATTTCTTTCCCGTGGGAGTCGTAAGAGGCGACTAAGGGACTCGAGGGTATGTATTACAATTTTAGGCGATGGGCTGACAAAATGTCACAATAGCGAAACACAATTTTCCGAATGACCCTCAAACATTTGTCAGACGTGGTGTAAATGGCCGTTTTTTACGGCTGTTTACGCTCTGCCTACCCCACAAGGGATTATAGGCGTGATATGTGTATGTATGTATGTTGCAGTACTATTATGTTATCTGTGGCTTGCGCAAGTTTCCTATCCAGATACGGCTACTAGGTGCACAACCACTTACGGTTTTATTTACAAAAATGTTAGACGTGGTTGAGGCTTTTTGACAGCGTCAAATTGAATAGAAAAATATTGTAAACATTGCCTTAAAGCTCGTCTACTTTGTAATAACACGATTAAGATTTAAAAACACCTGCGTGTAAATTGAAACTAGAAATCATAATTTATTCATATTCGTTGTGTGATGCCGGCTTAGAATAGCATCATCCCATTCTTTTCCCGCGAGTGTCTATAGGGAATCAAGGGATACATGTGTATGGGCTGACAACCTGTCACTATGGTGATAATGATCTAGTATCAATGGATCAGACGTGGCGTGAATGTCTATTTTTAACGCCTGTTTACGCTCTGCCTACACCGCAAGCGATATAAGCTTGATACATGTACGTACGTGTATCACTAAAATGACAGGTTGTTAGTATAAGCAGCATACAGAACCGCCTTAGAGCCTGCCGCTGCTTCCAGAAACCAAATAATCGTTTTCACCGAACCAGACATAATAACTAATAATAACACAATAGAGAAATGTTGGTTCGTAGTCGGCAAGTTGAGTGGCAAGTGAAATGGCAAGTCGGTGCGCGTGCCTAGACCGCTGCTGATTGTTCCCACGACTGTAGTGGCAGCGAAAGAATAAGTACTTAACGATATAATGCATTTTATTCAAATTTTTTTAAGAAAAAATGCGTTGGACGCTGGGCTTTACCAGCCCCGTTAGGTATAACATCAAGATCCGTATCTAATCGTTATGAATTTCAGCAACTTGCAGAACAATTTAATGGCAATTCTGTAAAAGAAGGATTTGTCAAAATTATGTTGAAATTGTACCACTGTTTGTTGGTAGTCTGGCGTCAACTTTTGTAAGTTTCAGCTAAGTCTATAACATAAAATCATCTAATAAAACAACCGAACTGGCCTTAATAGTGGTCGAGAGACACCTGCAAGTAGTTTGAAAGAAAACAAAGGTTTCCTATACCTACAACTCCGTGTATATTTCGGGAACTTGCATAATTTTTCAAGTTGAAGCTTTGGCCCTGCGACCAGATAGCTCCATCTACTGGAATAGTAAGAAACGAAAATATGGTACTCAAACGCACATGATAAATTATAGTTTTAAACACGGAATAGAAAAAACTATTGGAAGTGTGATATAATGAAATTAGTATCGGAACCGCTGTCGCCACACTCACACTAATAAATGTGTAATATTACATTGAACTACTAGTTTTTTCTATTTCGTGGTTTTAAATGCTGACCGTACAGACTGAACTATTACTGCAATGTTTATTTGGAAACTGGTGCGCAGGCGCAGTTAGCAAAGGTCGCGCTCTACAGCGATCAATCCTAATCTACAACACTAAGTGGGTATTGGACATTATAACCAACTTGTTTTATCTTCAATATACAATACAGGGTGTTAGGGACAGCCCTCCGAATACTTATAGGGTGCATTTTACCGTGTGATGCCGGCATAGAGTAGCATCACCCCATTTCTTACCCTTGGGTGTAGTAAGAGGCGACTAAGAGACTCGAGGGTTAGATGTGTATTGCAATTTTAGGCGATGGGCTAACAACCGGTCACTATAGTGATACACAGTTATCTAATTGACCCTCAAACTTTTGTTAGACGTGGTGTTAATATCCATTCTGACCATGATACTTAACAACTTTCCATGAAAAAATATATCAGGAAACGCCATTTTTTTTACTTCTCATAGTAATTGCAGTCAGCAGAGTCAGCTGATCTTGATTCTGTGTGCGGGAGATAAATTCTTTTTGGCGTTTCCTGACATATGTTCCTAGGGGAAAGTTGCTCAGTTTCATGGTCTGCATGCACCCTATCAGTATTCGGAGGGCTGTTCCCTTACACCCCGTATCTGCCTAGCGGTTTCACTTGTTGCTGACTGTTTTCCTACGGTAAAAAGACCTTTCCCAGCATGAATCTCTATCTACTTAAGAAAACCGCATTAAAATCCGTTGCGTACTTTTAAAGATCTAAGCATACATAGGGAGACAGGAAGCGACTTCGTTTTATACTATTTAGTGGTGAAGTCCTAGAATACCTTCTTTTAATTTATGGCAAGGGTACTAAAAGCGACCACAATAACTTCAAAAAAGATAATCACCGCTCTATAAGCATGTCCAAATATCGATATGATTTGTAAATTACTATTAAGTAACATACCTATACCTATTTTAGAATCAGTATGACGTGACCTGCTTGTCGGTAACTAATAAGTATAAGCCAGTATTTATTTAATTTTAAACGAACTCTAATTTCGATTTAAAACTAAAGCGGTCATAGCAAGTCACGACAATTTTAAGGCGGTTCTCCCACTTGTCGTCAGTCGCTGCGTTTTTTTACGCACCGTAACGCATGCGTTTGTCAGACGAAAGGAAATTGCAATTTCCGATCTTATTTCCATACAAATATGGCTACGGATCGTAACTGATACGTCTGTCAAGTCGTTTGTTGTTGTCCGTAACGCACCGTATCCGTATTTGTATTAGGTCCTTACATATGAAATTGTCGTTTTGTCGTACTGGCCACGTTGATCACAAATTTCTCCTTTTGGTTAGGAATTCGAAATTCAAATTTATACAGCTATTTCCACATGTAGTTGTGTTTCGTAAACCGTCATTCATTTGTTTTTTTACTTATCTTTTTTCTGTTTGCATCGCTCAATTTACAAAATGGAAAATTTGAAATATCGCGTTATTTACGAGCACGAGATCCACCGTGGCACCAGTGCTGCGGAAACGGCTCGAATGGTTAATGATGTGTATGGCGGTTGTGTCGCAAAAGAAAACACAGTGCGTTTTTGGTTCCAACGTTTTCGTTCTGGAAATTTCGACCTGCAATACAAGCCCCGTGGACGGCCGGAGACCCAAGTTGATAATGAAGAATTGAAGGCTATTGTGGAAGCGGATCCATCGCAAACCACGTCCGAATTAGCTGCAGGCTTCGGTGTTAGTGATAAAACTGTTTTAATCCACTTGAAGCAAATTGGAAAGATTAAAAAACTTGAAAGGTGGGTTCCTCACGAATTGAGTGAAGCAAACCGGCAAACGCGCGTCAACTGCTGCGTTACATTACTTGACCGGCACAATAACGAAGGGATTTTAAATCGAATCATTACCTGTGATGAAAAATGGATTCTCTACGATAATCGGAAGCGCTCATCGCAATGGCTGGACCCTGGCAAGCCAGCCAAAGCCTGCTCCAAGCGAAAATTGACCAATAAAAAGTTACTTGTAAGCGTTTGGTGGACTAGCGCCGGTGTCGTTCATTACAGTTTTCTCAAATCTGGCCAGACGATTACGGCAGATGTCTACTGTCAGCAATTGCAAACCATGATGGAAAAGCTAGCTGCTAAACAACCGAGGTTGGTCAATCGCTCTACGCCACTGTTGCTTCACGACAACGCTAGACCACACACTGCACAACAGACGGCTAGCAAATTAGAAGAGCTTCAATTGGAATGTCTAAGGCATCCACCGTACTCCCCGGACCTTGCTCCAACAGATTACCATTTTTTTCGAAATTTGGATAACATCTTGCAAGGGAAAAAATTCAACTCAGATGGGGCAGTCCAAATCGCCTTCAAAGATTTTATTGATTCCCGTCCGAATGGTTTTTTTAGTAAAGGGATCAATGTTCATTGATCCAAACTACCTATGAGATGGCAAAAGTGCATAGATTACAATGGCTCATACTTTGATTAAATAAATATACTATATTAAAAAAAATCGACTTTTTGTTCCTCCCATACAAAACGCCAATTTCATATGTAAGGACCTAATATTTTTAAGATCGAAATTAGCAATTCCCTTTCATCTGACAGACGCATGCGTTACGGTGTGTTAAAAATGCGCAGCGACGGACGACAAGTGGGTAAACCACCTAAAACACAACATTATAAGAATAATCAAGTTAAGTAGATTACAAGAGTCGAAATTAAACTTTAAAAGGGTATCGTGCCCCTATGTAGGTAGGTATACCAAAAATGCCAATAGAATTTCAACTAGTGGTCGGTCGAGTGAGTGTAATGTTAAAGATGGCTGTAGGGTATTCGATAAACAATAGGCAGTTCAATTTGGTATTACGAAAATGCTTTGTGATCTCGAAACATGACATTAATAATGAAGATATTTCAAACGCTTTCATGCTCGACAGCAATGTTTTTTTTGTTTATGCCTGGACTGTACAATTTTAGCCCCGGGGCTTTGAAATCTACACCTGAATAGTTGGGGAGAAGGAGTTCACCCAGAGAAGTTTGTGTGGTTATTCAAACAACCAGAATCATCGTGTGATGCCAGCCTAGAATAGCATCACCCCATTTCTTACCCATAGGTGTCGTAAGAGGCGACTACGGGCCTCGAGGGTTAGATGTGTATTGCAATTTTAAGCGATGGGCTGACAACCTGTCACTATAGTGATACACAGTTATCTGATTTACCCTCAAACTTTTGTCAGACGTGGTGTTAATATCCGTTTTACGACCGTTAACGCTCTGCCTACCCCGTAAGCGATATAGGCGTGATTTATGTATGTATGTAGGATCAAGTGATTCTCCATGATGAGATGACAGATAGGCGGTTCTCCTACTTGACATCCGTCGTTCCGTTTTTTAAAGCAACGTAACGCATGCGTCAGTCAGGTGAAAGGTAATTGCGAATTCTGATCTTATAAAAAAAATGGTTAGGGTGTATTTACGATGCGTTACGGATTGACAAAAACCAAACGACTTGACAGATGTATCCGTTAGGCACCATAATGCAATTAGCCGTATTTGTATGGGAATAAAGATCGGCAATCGCAATTTTCTTTCGTCTGACAGACGCATGCGACACAATGCGTTATCATTTAAAACGTTATTTTAAAACGGATCAACGGACGAAAAGTGAGTGAACTGCTATAAAAAAAAAGATTCGTATGATTTACTGATGTATAAAAATTAAAAGTGGAAGTAAGTTTTAAACAAAGTTGCTGGTGTATCTCTAGATATTACCAGATATTACCCAAATCATTCATTAATATTAGTCAAGGAAAGAAACTTCGAGACATGAGGGAACCCAAAGGTCAACGACTTCTATCCTTACTTCTATCTCGCTAATGCCACTTCCTTATAAACTCTATACTTATATTTGCCTCTAATGGAGTTCTTTTGACGAAGTATCTCTAATACCGAGGTAGAGAACTGCATTCCAATGTACAAAAACAGTATCATATTTATAATACCTAATGGTAGTCTTACATTACTTTGGTAAGAATTGTCGATTTAATGTGTTTTCATGCATGTTTCATTAAATTTTTAACAAAGGTAACTATTTTGTAATTAATATAAAAAGACTCAATTCTGGATAACAATTATTTTTACTTACCTAAATTAGCGCTTTCACTTTACGTCATATAGGTTTAGAAAAGGAGATATCTAAGTATAAATATATCAATGGATTTTTCGCCATTTCTAGTGAATTTAATCGATATTGTTTTAGCCGTTGTTGTCAGATAACGCGCATTTTGCGGCAAATTATAAGACATGACAGACATAGATATCTATTATCCTTTTCCAAACTTTTTGACGGAAAGTGACAGTGCTAATATAAAGTAAGTTAAACGAATTGTTATCCCGTATTGATGTCATTTATGACAATTCTTTTAAGTCGTTACTTCTAAGACAAGACGATTATGTTCTTCGAAAGTCTTTCAAGTTTTACTGTAGCCAGCTGCTTTATTTATTCTTAAACGGTCAACTTGAAGTAAATTATAAATGATTTTGTGGTAGATTTAATACAACTATGATACAACTTAATCAAATACTGAATTTGATAAACTCACTTAAGTACCTGTCAAATGTTAGGCCGCAGTTACGCATTCGACTATTAAAACCGTGTATTTGTAACATAACACGATTAAAAGTCAAGTATTAATTACTAATGTTGCTGAGTTTTTATCATTTTGCAGTGCAATACCTGCGTTAGTGTAGTATTTAGTATTTTTTGCTCATATTGAACAATAGGGAAATAGCATCGGTTTCGTGTGAATTTATTCTAATGTATGTAGTTCACTTTATAAAAGAAATTGTTCTTAAGAATGCTTGGTTATTAACTTTACTTGAAAAATAATTATATTACACAAAATAATGCAAATTGTGAACAAAATTTGTTGATAAGTTGATCCATAGACGATATGCTGTAAGTACCTACATACCTATCTACTTATTTATATTTAAACTACAATTGAGTTTATCACAAAATAAAACAAAAAATTGTCTTGTTTTTCAATATTGCATCTGATATTTCACGCCTATGTCGAAATCCTGCCGTTGACGCTGGCTTAGAACAGCATCACCCCATATCTTTCCCATAGGTGTCGTAAGAGGCGACTAAGGGACTCGAGGATGTGTATTGCAATGTTAGGCGATGGGCTGACAACCTGTCACTATGGCGATACACAATTTTCCGAATGACCCTGAAATATTTGTCTGACGTGGAGAAAATGACCGTTTTGTGGCCGTTTACGCTCTGCCTACCCTGCAAGGGATTATAGGCGTGATATGTGTATGTCGAAATCTTTTCAAAACTAGTAAATAATTTGCCTTCTTAACCTGCATATAAAATGCAGCGAATCTAAACTGCATTCGTCACACAGTTAGAGTAACTTTTACGTGCGCAAGCGCAAACTGCGGTTGGCGTGGTGCAACCCATTGCAACCTCTTAAGTGCTAAACAAACTAAACTGACAAACTTAAAGTTTGTCCTACTAAGGGTCCAAACTCACCTTCGTATTCATACTCGTAAAACTCAGTTGCGGAATTTCGGATTGTTTGAATATGACATCAAAAATTTTACGCGCGATATGTCGTATTTCATATACAAAATCTATAATTCCGGGAACTTTTACCTGTATCTCTGATAGATTCATAATGTTTTTGCAAAATTGATAGCTCTTGCTACATTCATAGAGGCAAGTCCAGCGGTGTTACCACTGCTAACTATTTTACCGTGGTAAAAACAGGCTTTTGTTACAAAAAATAGTTGTAGATTTCTAACAGTTAAAGAATTTAATCAGTCTAGTAGTTTCAGATTTTATCGATTATTTCTTTGGGAGTAAGATCACAAATCCTAATATCCTTTCGTCTGACAGACGCATGTGTTACGGTGCGTTTAAAAACCGCAGCGAAAGACGACAAGTGGGAGAATTGTCTGCATCTCAGTGTTGCAACTTCAGCACGACTGCACGTTGCGATATCTGGTGCGTGCCTGCTGCCGCCGCCGGTGTTGTTTCAGTCACTCACAATTATATACAAACAGATAAGGAAAAGTAAATAGTTTAATAAGCAAATTATATAGTTTTTAGAATTTAAGTAACACAGCCTTTATAGAAGATAAAACATACATATGTACATTTAAAAGAAAAAAAAACGCTTATATAGCAACGTAGGCAGAGCGTAAACAAACATATACGCCACGTATGACAAACATTGGAGGGTCATCCAGAAAATTGTGTTTATTCAGAATATTGGTATACATGGTGTAAAAAAATTTGCTGAGAATATTTAACTCATACTTAGTGTGTTACCCGGCCGGGATAATTTGTATGGGAGGGCCAATTTATTTTTTCATATTTCGACCTATGTTCCTTGGGGAAAGTTGTTCAGTTTCACGTACTGGTTCACTCCTTAAAATATTCTCAGCAATTTTTTTTACACCTTATATAATAGTTACATGTCAGCCCATCACCTAAAATTGCAAGACACATGTTACCCTTGAGTCCTTTAGTCGCCTCTTACAACACCTACGGGAAAGAGATGGGATGATGCTATTCTAAGCCGACATCACACGGTAGAAATAAGACACCAAATAAACAAATAAGTCGCGTAAACCTACATCTTAAGATAAGACACATTCACAGTATTAACACACGTAAATAAATACTTACTTACCGGTTTTAGTAAGTTATACTTGCTTACCGGCTAAATAATTAAGTGATGATCTGATTGTCTGAACTTACCTGAAACAAGATAAAATATGCAATTAATACAATGCGCTCATAGTAGCTTACGTATAGAGAGTTCACTTTACACATCAATTCGGTATGCCGGATCAGTTTTTGTGGTTTGTTTTGAAAATACAAGGGACTGATTGTGATTTTGTATGGGGAGTCGACTTTTTTTTATCAGTTTCGTGATCTGTCATTAACCGGATGGCTGTCCCTTACACCAAGTATAAACTAATTTTTATTTTAATATTTTTCTTAAGTTTTGATAACGTGACGTTACAACTTTTGGTATAGTGTTAAAATGCCTGCACAAAAAAAAGGAAATCATAGACAATGTCAGTTACGAACATTATTTCATGACTATGGCGAAAGCATTTATTCATATTCAGGTTTTGAATTTGAACCATCATAAAAAAGGATATTTTATTAAATATCTTAGTATTATACCCTTTCTTATTATGCTAATAAGTAGATGTTGCCCTCAATTCGGGATATAATTTATCTTTAAATTAGTGCTGTCACTTTTCGTCAAATAGGTTGAGAAAAGGATAGGAGATATCTTAGTCCTGTCATGTGTAAAATGACAATTAGTTCTTCGCAATTTCTAGTAAATTTAGTCGCCATTGTTTTCATCGTCGCCTTATTTTGACAGATAACACGTATTTTGCTTCAAATTATAAGACATGATGTAACTAAATTATGTCGTATCCTTTTCTAAACCTATTTGACGGAAAGTGACAGCATAAAATTAAGGTAAGTTAAGAGAATTGATATTCTGAAATGAGGCCATTGTACATGAAGTATAATTCTCAAAATGGTTTCAAGATTTTTTCAGTTAACACTGGTACATTGTAACTGGATAAAAAACCAGCATTGATCCCTTGTCTCGAAGTACTTAGCAATCTCGAAGTTCGAAGCAGGTGTCAGCCCAGCCGGACACTCTCGCTCAATGAAATCGAAAGCGGGCGGACCGCATACCACGTGGTGTCGCCTGTGGCGCCATGCGAGTGGCAACTTGGCAAGTGCATGTGCACAGATTATGTGACATTACATGTGTAATCCAATGATGTCAATAAACTAAGACATGTAATCCATTATATGATCATCACGAATAAGCTCGCCCTTGTAACTAATTTTAAGTTTTCACCTATTGTAATAATGTGTACAATAAAGAATTCATATCATTCAAATTACAGATACGTTTTTAAATACTTACTATCGGAGGTATGTTACTAATTTTTTGAGTTTGCACTTGTTAAATTTTAATTTAAATTAAAGTTCTACTGATTTAAAAAAATATATATACAGTGTAAGGGACAGCCCTCCGAATACTTATAGGGTGCATTCAGACCTTGAAACTGAACAACATTAAAAAAATAATTCAGGTAACGTCCTAAACATTTTGACATCCCACAGTAAATGCTGATTGTGATTTTGTCTATGAGTATTCGGAGGGCTGTCCCTTACACCCTGTATAATGTTAACATGCTCTCCTTTATCTTCAAAATTAAATATTTTATTATTAATATAGTTGTTAGGAATGCTTGTAGAATCTAAGCTTTTCCGCGCCAGTTATTATTTCTTATTTATACTTACATACAATTATATTCTACTAGCTGTTACCCGCGGCGTGTGGTGTGGTGTGTCTGATAAAAACTATCCAATGTGTTATGTTTATCCATATTACCTTCTATAAGTGTGCCAAATTTCATTACAATCGGTTCAGTAGTTTTTGCGTGAAGAAGTATCAAACAAACAAACATACCAACTTCCGCATTCATAATATAAGTAGGCTTACTTGAGGGCCGTTTCAAGAAAAATCATGTATCATTATAGTGACAGGTACTCAGCGCCAAAATTTAATGCACATGTAACCTTCGAGACCCTCAGCCGCCTCTTACGACACTCGCGGAAAAGAAATGGAGTAATGCTATTCTAAGCAAATAAAAATTATTCAATATATCACACATAATTCCGCCTCTGAGCCGTACATAAAAGTTTAATTAAATGTCATGACATGAGATCTATGACTCCTATCAAAGGAAATCCTTAAATGAGCTTAAAGCTTTACAGCGTTTCCGGTGCGGAGAAAGCTCTCCCGCTGTGACATCCGCATCGCATTGCGCAACTGACTGCCCATAGCGACACCAACCACCAACCTGTTATGGGGTATACCGGGTCTTAAAGAGCTGATATTGTCAAATTAGTAACATAAAATAAAAATTAAAGTATTTGACCCGGACAAGGTTTGTACTTAGGTAAGGAACTGTTATAAATACGCAATAATTTTGATACGTCTAACACCAAATTCTAGAACAGCTGTCATTGACCACAAACAAACGTTTGACAATTTATTGACCTCTTTAGGGGTTAAAATTCTAAAGATCCTTTTTTAGCGGATCGTTATATAGTAAAATAAACCTACTGCTTATATAAGCTTCTAAGTATTTACAAAGAAAACTACTCTCGTGCTAAATATTTTACATACATAAATCACGCCTATATATCCCTTTCGGGGTAAGCAAAGCGTAAACGACCTTAAAAACGAACATTTACGCCTCGTCTGACAAACATTTGAGTCTTTTAAAAAATTGTGTATTGCCATAGTGACAGGTGATCAGCCCATCGCCTAAAATTTTAAAACGCATTGTAACATTTTGTAACTCTCGTGTCCCTTAGGCGCCTCGTACAACACCCACGGGATAGAAATGGGGCGACGCCATTCTAAGTCGACATTACATGGCAAATAATTTACTTTATTGTTACTTGAATTGAAAAGCTTTAAAGCTTTAAAAGCCCCGGTACAACTACTGCAGCATTTAAGGATTGGACCTGTCAGTTTGTCTGATGTACGACGTCAATTAAACCGCTGTTGATTGGACGACGTACTGAGTAGATGTAATTATTACTCTTATTTAACGAGTTCGTAATTCGACAATTGGTTTAACTGTCCAATACAAAACATCATTTTTTTATAATTTGAAAGTAACAGAATTGGAAAAGAAAGAGGTTTTATATTTGAAGGCTTATTTAAACGATTAATAAGTTCGTGGCTTAGCAACTCTTAAATGAACATATTTTGAAATAAAATAAAATACATTTAGTCAACCTACTTATAATAAATGAAAATAAGAAGTCGTTTTTTTGCGTCAGTCGGGGATTGAACCCGGGACCTGTGAAGTAGCAATAATAAAGCACAATTTTATCCACACTAATATTATAAATGCGAAAGTAACTCTGTCTGTCTGTCTGTCTGTCTGTCTGTCTGTCTGTCTGTCTGTCTGTCTGCTACGCTTTCACGGCCAAACCGCTAAACCGATCTTCATGAAACTTGGCACAGAGATTGCTAGCATACCGAGAACGGACATAGGCTACTTTTTATCACCATTCGAGGGTCTGGAGTGTAGATGTAGACCACCAGATGAACCACCAGGAGCCCAGCTAAACTATTGGAGATACAGGCATGGTTCCAAAACAAAAGTTGTTCAGTATGATGGGCCGCTTCTTTTCACAAGGACATTGAGGATCTGGAGTACCTTATGTAGACCACCAGGTGTACCATCAGAAGCCCAGCTAAACTATTAGAGATACAGGCATGGTTCCGAAACAAAAGTTGTTCAGTATGATGGGCCGCTTCTTTTCACAAGGAAATTGAGAATCTGGAGTACCTTATGTAGACCACCAGGTGTACCATCAGGAGCCTAGCTAAACTATTGGAGATACAGAAATGGTTCCAAAACAAAAGTTGGTCAGTATGATGGGCCGCTTCTTTTCACAAGGACATTGGGGCTCTGGAGAACCTTATGTAGACCACCAGGTGTACCATTAGGAGCCCAGCTTAACTATTGGAGATACAGAAATAGTTCCAAAACAAAAGTTGTTGTTGAGTTTAAGCTTTGTGAATTTATTCAATCCACACTATCCACACTAATATTATAAATGCGAAAGTAACTCTGTCTGTCTGTCTGCTACGCTTTCACGGCCAAACCGCTGAACCGATCTTCATGAAACTTGGCACAGAGATTGCTAGCATACCGAGAACGGACATAGGCTACTTTTTATCACCATTCGAGGGTCTGGAGTATAGATGTAGACCACCAGATGTAACCCCAGGAGCCCAGCTAAACTATTAGAGATACAGGCATAGTTCTAAAACAAAAGTTGTTCAGTATGGTGGGCCGCTTCTTTTCACAAGGACATTGAGGATCTGGAGTACCGTATGTAGACCACCAGGTCTACCATCAGGAGCCCACCTAAACTATTGGAGATACAGAAATGGTTCCAGAACAAAAGCTGTTCAGCATGATGGGAATAAGTTGAGAAAAGACATTGCCTTCTTTACCGAGGACAGAAAAACAAAAAATGTGGTATAGAGGTATAAAAATGTATAACAGTAACTTAAATTACCTTTTTATTTTATTTCCACTCCTGGAGTAAGTACTCTGTTATCTACTGACTTTTGTATTCATTGGTTATAAATATTGATCTCTCAGGCCGGATAGCAAATTTTGAATTGTCCCTTTAACAACAGAAGCAAGCAAGTCATCTTTGAACAGTAGAGATAAGAACTGTTCTAATATCACTGTCACACTTACTATGAATACACATACCTACTTTAGAACTTCTGCCATAAGAATAGATTAAAAAACTATCTAACGCGGACGAAGTCGCGGGTAAAAGCTAGTTTTATATAACTTTATTGGACAAAACTTACAAATAACGGGCCTAATGCCTCGCAGCATTCTCCACCGGCCAACCAAAATGAGTGCAAAACAAACCATAGTACATTTACATATCTGAGTATCGCGTTTGAAAAGAGTTTTAAGAAAGAGTATATATTCAATTTTAGCTTAGATCTTGTTATTTGTTTTAAGAGAAGCAATACAAGCCTAAGAAAGTTCTACAAAGTTAATACTTCATGCAAATCTGTAAGGCTTAAGTACAGGTAGTCGTAATAATTACACCTATAACCTATCTTGCAAGCAATTATAGTTAATTAATTGATCGCGTAGATATATTGTAAATTCGTTCAGCTGTCAAATAATAAATAAATCTCTTATGTTACTTTATAATTACAGGTATTTCAATAAAAAACTATTGAGTCTCGATTACTTTTGATAGTTGTTTGGATTAAAGGTCGACGTGTTAAGATAATGATCTAAGTTTGAAGCTAAACTGTCATTAGTTGTAGTAAAAACCTAAAAATCATGACTGGTTTGGATAAGTTTAATATGATAATAAAAAAAATGTGTAGAATGAGGAAGTACATACTTAATTGGCGCCTCAATATTTTGGGAACTACCGGCACGTGCCGGGTCACAGTATTTTAAGAAGTGAATATGAAACTGTACAATCTGGAAAATTTTACAATAAAATAAGTAGCAAAGGCGAGCATATCTCTCAAGAAGAGATCTCTTCCAGCAACCCATTTGATATTAGAAAATTCATATCTTATTGATTAGGTACTAAGTAGGCAATAAATAACGAACGACTATAGAATAACAATTACAAATATACAGTCTGCTGAACTATACCTACATACAATATATAAAAATATATATATGCACTTATAAATTAAATACGATAAACTTACATAAATATACTGTAAGTATACATAAACATATCAAAGTAGTTGAGATAAAAAGTGCTCTCAAAAACATAAATAGACAGACTTTCCTGATTAGACCTAAGCAGATTATTCCACAGCCGCACAGCTCTCACGGAAAAGGAGTTGAAAATGAATTTGGTATTCGCACTAGGACACTCCAGCACCTTAGTGATGCAGGCGCGCCTAGGGCGGGGATCTGGAGGAAGGAAACGGAAACGGGAGCGGAGTGGCAGGATTGTGAAGGATGTTATAGAGAGTGGATAGGATGTGCACATCGCGGCGAAGGCGAATTGGAAGCCACTTAAGCTAAGCACGAAATTCAGGCACGAGACATGGTCATTATATATTACAAATATAAATCCAATATCAGAAATAAAATAACATATCCAAAAAAATATATCTTAGTAGGTACTTTAATCAAAATTACTTAGCATATTAAAAATTATAATTTTTAATATCAGTTTTTCATAGAGTTCAGAAGTTCATAAAACTGACAACAGATGGCGCCACTAGGTTTTTAAAACGCGGTATCGATGTGTTCACGGCGAAAGCATATATAGAGCCGGCGAACTGTAAATTCGTCGGTTTAAAAACTCTGATTAATCAGGTATTTTTCTCAGAGAATCACGCTATTTTATATGCGTCAGATATCTCTAATTATTTTATTGTTATGGAAGATCAAATCTGCCAGGAACATAAACAGGGCGAAATTACCCCATAGATAGATAGGGCGCAATATTTAAAAAATAGGTACGGCATTTATGGAAATGTCAATGCTCTTACTATCACAGTTTATGAGATACAGCCTGCTGGTGACAGCGTGCAGCGGTTAGATTTAGTTCAATACGTTCTGCCCAGAACAACTAATAAGCGATTGGGCTGGTTGTTTGAATAACCACACAAACTTCTGCGGGTGAAACCTAGCTCCCCACCAAATAGTCAGGTGTAGATTTCAAAGCCCCGGCGCTAAAATTGTAGAGTACAGCCCTAAAGAAATGTGGTAGAGAGGAGATAGAACAAATTTTAATTTAACACAGATGTCTTCGAGGCATATCCAAATAAATACATTACATAAAATGGCCACCATTATGGCATGATTATGGCACATTACGTAAAACAAATATTGGGTGACATGACTGTGCATAACGAGTTAAATTCTTGATCCAAATTAGTGACCAATTAACATGGTAGTAAAAAACATGACTAGCTAAATATGGATACGGAAGTTGGCAAAATTAAATATAATAATCTGGTGACAAGGAAAAAGTCATAAGTCCAAATATATTTCAAACTTCCATAGTATCGCAAATTAGATGATCGGAAATATTGAAAGTCTTAATCATATCATATTTCGACCTATGTTCCATGTAAAAAGTTTACTTATTACTAGCAGAATCGAAGTTTTATTCATCAGTCACGAACCAACCTCGCATTGGTTTTCATTGCATTTTATTCACTGCTGCAGTTGCGTACATTTTATTCACTACAGAATCTATTTAGTTGTTTTTTAAACGACAAGTTTAATTCAAAAGAAAGTAATACAATGACATACATCCTACGGTTACATCTTCCGATGTTAATCTACCTATGCTGATGATGATGACTCTGTGACATAATATGTAAAAACAAATAACTACACCCATGTATGCAGGTACTCATGAATAACTAGACGCGGTAAAGTGTCCTTACGTAAGGTGCCCTGTCCAAGTAGATAGCTGGTAGGTACAGTCCCTGTGTGAAAAAAACATGACAAATTGAAAACTTGTACGATTTTTTGTGATCGCGGCAACGCGCTAAAATTACGGTACACGGTTCTGTAAAGATTTCAGCATATAAAAAATATATCGTAGAATTTGAGTTATAACATAGTTAAGATATAGTATGGTAGAGTGATTTGATATTTTTGTTCATATTCAAAGCCAAGTTAAAAAATTCTACATATGTCATTAATGTCATTATGGAGGTTTTAGGTATTGTAAAATTCAGCCTGTGAAACGGTATCAAACCCTGAAGGTACATTTATATACCTTAAGATTATTAACAATTATTTGGTTGGTTTGGTTATTGCATTTATGTTGCCATACGATAGTCGAGCATGTAAACTCGTAGTTTTCAAGATAAACGAGTGTTTAGTTTGACAGCTGTTACTTGAAACGTAGATCATCTCATCCTTTGAGCAACGCGGTCTTCTGATCCGTCTAAATATTTTAATTTGTCAATTTTATCAGACAACCAATGCTATCGAAATATTTAATACGAAAACATTTTCAAAGAGTTAATCTTATTCTCATAATCAAAGCTATTTTATTAATAAATTGTCAAGCAAATACAGATATAAAGTAAAGACATGAGTATGTTGAATCAGTGATTCTAGTGGTACATACATGTACTCTAGAATAGGGTTTCGTTTTTCCCGGCCTTTTTCAGTTCCCGGGAAACGGGAAATTATTTTCGCTTTTCCCGGGAATTCCCGGGAACCGGGAAAAGTTTAATACTTTTTTGTTTTGCTGTATTTCGATAAGAAATGTCGCTAAACACTTTATTTAATTGTTTAAATTACATACTTAAAAAGTTCATACTGTCATACGAGTACTGAACGAGCCTATCGTGGTCTCTTGATCATTAAACCGTCTAAACAACTTTATTAATGATCAGTGTAACAAATTAAAAACAACGACCGGGATCGACGGCTTAACGTACTCAACGAAATAAATAATTTTATAAATAAAAATAAACTGGGCAATCAGCCTGAATTGTCAAATATTAACACAATGGGAATCGAATCCCAAGATCTTCAGATTGAGATACCATGGGTCAGACATTTATAGCACAACATTAGCATTAACGGCCACAAGAGACCACTGTTGGATATGGGCCTTCCCCCATTAGTAGTGTCTTCCCCCATACTCACCGCGCTATGCTGGCAGATTGGCGAGTGCAGGATAAACTGTTGTTTTTCAAAGAGAACGCTTATACAGACGTGAAGTTATACGATCAGATATTGATAAACAATAATAAATAAAAAAGAAATCAATAAGGAATGTTTATGATACATTTTCATCATCATATCGTGAAGGACAACAAATTAAAAAACGACCCAATGAACCTTGGGGTCAGAGTCTTAGTAGGTATTCCTAACCAAAATTGTTAATAATCCCATCTATGGTGGTTTTCCTACTTATCATTCGTGCGTTTACGGATGCGTCTATCAAACGACTTGACAGACGCATCCATTACGCACTGTTGCCGTATTTTTTTGCGAATAAGATCGAAATTCGCAATTTCCTTTTGTCTGACAGACGCATGCTTTACGGTGCGTTAAAAATACGCAGCGACGGACGACAAGTGGGCAAACTGCCTAAGTATTCATAAACATTAGCCGGGACGCCGGCTTAATGTGCCCTCCGAAGCACAGATCTGTCTGTCTTACAGACAATTAGGTGAATCAACTTGCAATGCCCTAATCCAACAAAACTGGGTACGATCTCACAAAGTGACAAATTGTCAAATATCAACTTTATGTGTTTCCTTTGAGATTCAAACCAGAGACCTCCAGATCCTAAAACAAACGATCAGATCACTAGATCATGGAAGCAGTAAAGGTTTATTATTATTGTTTAATTTTATATCCAGAATTTTATGGAATCTGACTGTGAATAATTATCAATATGTAGATTTTTAGAGCATTAAAGCACAATTTAAACATGACGGGAATTCCCGGGAAATGAATAAAAATTTCCCGTCGCCGGGAACGAAGCTTTTCCCGGGAATTCCCGATTCCCGGGTCCCGGGAACGAAACCCTACTCTAGAACCACAGGTGCTTCTAGTAGCCCTATAAGCCTTTTCTTCCATTGACTGTACTGTAAGTACCACACAGTACCCATACAATTTTTATATTCAGGAGTGTATTCCGTTAGGTAAATATTGCCAACTTTGTGCAATTACATCCGTCTCTACGTGTGACCTCTTTGCTGTTTACAATGATAATAATAATACGGAGTGTAAGGGACGTTTGCAGGCATGATGATGGCCATGAAACTAAACAACTTTTTCTATGGAAGAAATGTTGGTAAACGAGATTTTTTTTTCGACTTCCCATACAAAATTTCTGATCAGCTGACTGACTTTCTATGGAAACTCGAAAAAAAAAATTTCTAGCATAGGCTTCATAATAAAAGATTTTCAATTTCATGGTCGGGTACACCGTCCCGTACACCCTGTATATTTTATTTGCATAGAACTCAGGTACAAAGGATGTCAAATATGACATAACAAAAATAACGTGCCATTCTTGGATTTAGCATACCTAGTATTTGATATGGCAACTTGCGCCGAAAATCTGTGTTGTCATATTCAATCATCCTTAAAGTTAAGCGAATGAAAATCGCGATTTCCGATCTTCTTTCTCCCACTTGTCTGCCGCTGCGTTTATATACGATTTCTATGCATTCCATCTTTAGTCCGACCCACGGTGAGAACAGGCCCGTATACATATTTCAGTCTTCGCATTGTTTAAGAATGTATATCGTGTGGTCTCGGCTTTGAATAGCATCATCCCATTTCCACCCGTGGGTGTTGTAAAAGGCGACTAAGGGATGAATCTAGGGAATAGGCAGCAGCGTTCGCTGTGAATACAACACCTTGCACTGCACTCGCTAATCCGCCTGCCAAGCGTGGTGAGCATGGTAAATACCCCCCGATTGGGGGAGGCCCATGTCCAGCAGTGGACTTTGGTGGCTTTTGTAGTTAAATAAGTGAAGAAGAAGGTCTGTCCACTTACAAGGAGTATCCGATTTACGAGGATTACGATCTTACTAACGATATAATAATACATATTATAATTAAGGAAGCAAAACTGTAATAACAATTATTTGCTCACCAGTATTTACTGTCCACTGCGCGCGCACAACTATTGTTTACAAAGCTGTTACGACCGATCCCCGCATTATACTGTTGTACATTATTTAACTTCCTAATTATGCAACCGGATAGTTCTGTTTAAAGTGTCGTTACAGGGTTTGTAATAGTGTTTCCTAGTACTGGGTGTAAGTAAATAGTAAGTACTTCGTAATATTATATGATGCAATTGTTAGTATGCGCTGTACGCGTAATTTCCTTTGCAATAGAATAAACTCTCTTTTCGTTTCGGGAACTTATTAAGCAAAAATAACTTCTTTAAGTATCATTATATCTTGTTTCCCATTTCTTTCCAATCTTTTTAGAGTCCCAAGACCTATAGACGAGTTAATCATCATCAGTATGTATGTACCTAGAAGATATTTAAAATAAAACGCATTATTTAGATATTCTAGTCCAAACAAAATTCAATAGAAAATAAATCCCACACGAATCACAAATAATAATAAATATCCTGGACAATTCACACAGTGCCCAAACTAAGCAAAGATTGTACCATGGGAACTAAATAGCGGATATTATATAAATACCTATGATTTGATACATAGAAAACACCCAGACTAAACACAAATATCTGAAAATTGACTTAACGTATATTTGTATCTTGTGGGGATCGAACCCTCGACCTTCAATGTAGCGGGCAGAGGTACTATCCGCTACGCCATCGGGCCTTTCAGTATCTAAACTTACTTTTTGTTCTAAAGTTACACAATCAAGCATTGTTAAAGCATTTAAATAAAAATTGAGGATTCCAAATATGATAAAGAACATAACCGGAGGTCAAAAGAGCAATTTTTAACATTAACCACCAGCTCCCTTCTACCATCGGACATCCAGACGCACCGCCGGATACCATCCATACTGCCATTCCACCAATTCGGACTAAGCGCTTCCAGTCATCATTTATAATGCGCACTGCTAAGGAGTGGAACTCACTAGCTGCGTCTGTGTTTCCAAACGCATACAACGCTAATCTCTTCAAAGTAAGAGTAAACAGGCTTCTTCTGGGTGAGCTCGCTCCATCTTAGACCCTGTCTCTGTTCTATGACCTAGACTAGAGTCAAGAGCAAACCCATCATTAATAAAAAAATAAAAATAAAAAAGACCAAGTAGAGATAAGTATTACCTATATAAAAATACCGTTCGACGGGTTCCGGGCTATTTGTATTAAGCGACATTTTTTGCGATATATACTTTTATACATGTTTGGAATCAGCAATTTTTTCTGCGTCGTTTGAGCTCGGTTTGGTGACGATCAAAGCAGAAAAATGTCGCTTAATACAACCGCATTTTTTTGGCCTATTTTGCAGTGCAATGTATGAACCGACACAAAATATTGTCAATTTTAAGACTTGTGTACTTAAGCTCACTACCAAAATATCACACAGTCGTTTAAACCTTTTATCCTTAAGCAAAAATTTACAGGCAGCGTAGGTTCAAGCATTTAGCCTGACCATATAAATATAAAGACATGTCGTTTCATACAATTAGCCTCTTAGTATTTTTTTTGTCTTTTGTCGCTTAACACAATAAGTCTCTCTGTCAAATTTATATCCAGTGTCGCTTAGTACAATTAGCCTCTTAGTCAAATTTATGTCTAGTGTCGCTTAATACACACCTTATTATTTTAGTATAATCATAAATAATCAAACAATAAAACGAAAAATAAATAAGTCGCATAAACTAATTAGCCATATATTAATAATTACGAGATATGGTAATTAAATCAATTAGTTTAGGCTTAAAATATGACCAACTCATTGGTTTTAGCACTAAGCTTAGAGCTTTAATTTGAAATCTTAGGCACTTAAGTCAAGTAGCTTGGAACATGTATAATAAACCTAGGCGGTTATGTCATTTAGCCTGGAACAAAAAACAATAAGTTAAGGTGGTTACATCATTTAGCCTGGAACAAAAAACAATAACCTAAGGCGGTTAAGTCACTTAGCCTGGAACATAAAACAATAATCTGAGGCGGTTACGTCATTTAGCCTGTAACAAGAGAAAGTAAGATATGGGTCATTTTGTATTAAACGACACTTATTTTCGTTAAAAATAGGAAAATCAAGAAAAAAATTAATCAGATTATGGGTAATATGTAATAGAAACAGAAATTACCTTTGCTTTGAAAACATAATGCGATCTGGCAATGTTATGATTTTTTTTCTGAAAATTGAAACTTTAAACTGCTCTGGTGTAAAGTTTAAAAAATGACGGTTAATACAAATAGACCGGAACCCGTCGCGTTAATTATTTTTATTTTGTGGTTAACCCAAACATAGACTAAAACACAAATAATTTATTGCAATAAACTTAAAAAAAAACAGAGATTTTGTTTTGAAAGGACCGGGCGATGCTGGTAGCAAATTACAGTGAACCGAATCGACAAACGATCCGCTAATCCATACTGATATTATAAATTCGAAAGTAACTCTGTCTGTTACGTTTTCACGCCTAAACCACTTATCCGATTTTGATACAATTTGGCATAAGCATATACAGGAACCTAAGATAGGACATAGGCTACTTTTTACCGCAGGAAAATCTATCAATCCCACTGGAAATTGTAATATCGAATTCACGCCGCGCGTACGAAGACTCCGGGCACCAGCTAGTTATACAATATTTTGGTTTGGCCTTCGAGGTTTAGTGGACAAGTAAATACCGGTGCTGCGAGTGCCGTTTTACACGATGTCACCGCTTTTTTGCGCATTGTGAATGGGCGAAGTTTCAGAATGAGCAGTAGGGTGGCAATGGTCACTTGTCACTTCGGGTCTCTTTCTATCTTTTCGTGTGGGACACCGAGTTGTCCAATACTAATAGTAAGCCTCTGACATGGTTGTGGAACGACCGCTACCATGCGCATGCTACATTCCGCAAGCCGGACCGACGGCTTTACGTGCCCTCCGAAGCACGGAACTATTTCTTTTCGGACAATCAGGTGGTTCACCCTGCAATGTCCTAACCAGACCGGGAACAAATTCACAAAGTGAAATATATCAACTTTGTTAGTGTCCCACCGAGAATCGAACCCGGAACCTTTGCGTCGCAGGCAGTCCCACTACCACTGCGCCACATCGGCCGTCACTTCGGGTAAAAATCAAGTACCAAGTTGGTACCTACATGTAGATATAGTCAAGACCAGGCTGGGTTCGACAGATTGGACTTTGCACCGTGCTTATTCTGCGCGCATAAGACTGACATTGGCGGTTTAAATGTGTGACCACACGTGAGCTTGACTGCACCAAAATTTTGATTATGTGATGTGGTTCCCAAATAAAAAAATCTATTTGCTAAGAAAGTTAAAAGATCCGAAACAAACGAGTTTCATGGATTGGTCACTCTAATGAAAACTGCCCATTGTTACAAGGTTTGATATTTTCTTCACAACACATTTATTATGCATTAACGTCGATAAAAAAACAGTAAGTTCTATACAACAAAACGCAAAAACTGTTTGTTTAGTATTTCAAAGTGGAACGGAACGTGCATAGTTCTTGATTAATGGCCGTGGAGTAGGTTGAAGTGTTCACAGGAGCATGGACGCTTTTTTATTACTATCGCAAAAATGTGACAATAATATGAAAGCACCTCCGCAGTTAAGAAAAAATAATAATTATTATATTGTTTTGTAGAAGTTTTTAAATTTAAACAAAATCTCAAAGTATAGAATTAAAAGGAACTTCATTTAATGTTGCACCAAATTACATAAAACGGACCTTTACGCCACGTCTGACAAACATTTGAGGGTCATCCGGAAAATTGTGTATAGCCATAGTGACAGGTTGTCAGCCCATCGCCTAAAATTTTAATACACACCCTCGAGTCCCTTAGTCGCCTCTTACGACTCCCACGGGCAAGAAAGGGGGAATTATCTCACAAGTATCGTAAAATACTAGCGTAGTACTAATGGACAATCTTGTAGGTACTAACAACAACGATGCAGGCAAACAGGGAACTGCACCTAAGCCGAGGCGAATGATTTTAGTACCTAGGTACCTGTTAGCGCGGTCCCGCCCACCCTATAACGCATGGTCACCCTACCGCGCGGCTTTCCCGTGCGCCGTCGCAGGGTCATCGACCTCCGCCATTGTTTGTTTACTTCAGTCGCGCATTGTTTTGTCACAATCACCACTTCTTCCTAATGAGTAGGTATGCAGTTTCTTACTACGCTGACTTAGCGACAGTTGAGCTTAGTCAACAAAAAATGATTTGCTGTATGTGCTGTTTGATTTACAATGTTTTGTTTTTATTTGCGGCCCACTAAGTGATTGTAGAGCTCTCCTTGGGTGGTAATTAAAAGACAAATGTATTTCTTCAGTTAATAGGTATTCATTTTGTGTTATTCTGAGTTCCATTGACGGCTGATGTCGTGTATGAAGAGAACTCGACTTCCGAATGAATAGTATAAAATAAAGTAGCTTCCCATCATGGCCAGGTGTCCCTTTGTACCTATCTTTAAAACTACAATTTTTTAAATGAAGATTTATATGTAAAATTGGTCCTAGAAAAAGTTCACAGGAAAGCGGGTAGCAGCCAAAAATAAGGGACAAAATTTCCTCCTTTTTTGTTTAGTTAATTTGATGCACAGGAACGTGACTGCCAAAGCTACCTAACTAGAAAGCTCTTTTAAAACATGGCGATACTGTAACCAACTACAAATCATAAATTCTGAAGGTACTTAGCTTACAAACGCGCTTTAAAATCAAACTGGGGAAGTTTTCAGAGGGAACCCTACAACCTACGTACAATCAGAATGAAGCCACGAAGTAAGTATTGGCGGCGGCGTCAGGCCTCCGTCACTCGCTCAAGGCCACGCGATAAGTGCCTACCGGCTAGCCGTTCGTTCGAACGAACAAGTGGCAAAGGGGCGCCGCATGCCCGCCTGTGTAGTCGCGCGCGTGGAATCCCACTGCTTACCTATTGCATTTTAACAATGTCGAATTCACGACAGTATTGTGCGGTATATGGATGTCAATTGCAAGGATCCTACTCCGATTCAATTCCAAAGAGCATTTTCTAAACTGTTTCTATGCAATATGCTCAAAAATTCGCGGTTTAGCAACTGCCAAGACGACATTTGCGATTTACTTCAGAAAGGAAACACTATTTTTGAAAGACCGAAGCAAACAGGCACGAAAACGTAATCATTGGTTGCCCTTGATGACGATACTGATTATCGTTTTGACTTACCTATGCAAAATGCTCTCACATATATTTCTGGGTATTTACTAGGTATTTAAATGCAACAAAAAACATAATTGTCCAATTCTCGCAGACGAATTAAAAAAAATACCGAATTTGAAAAACTCTGGGTTGTTCACACGTTTCAAAGCGTACAAAAGAGCTCTTCCTTTTATGGTGGTTTGAAAGTTCCACCAGAGAATTTCAATGACAATATTAATCAATTAGAAATAGCATTTACAAAAAACTTTTCAGCAAACTTGATGGGACAGCCTGAGAGCAAATTATATGAAATATTAAAGTCAATACCATTTCAGGCTTTGTGTTCATGCTTCTCACATGATTATTTAATCAAACTTTTTATAAGATTTAGAATTTTTGCGGTAATTAAATTTACAAATGCAAAGTTTAGGGAGGGTAAAAAACAAATTGACCATTTTATAAAATTAAATCATTTATAAAACATTTTTTGTATTTTATTTCATTGGGCCAACCCTAACCCATTTTCACACCGTCCGACGTCATCGCCCGCTGTGCACTTGAAACGCTCCGTTGAGTCAAAGCAGTTAAGCTCATATTTCCTCGTGTCGCTTGTAGCTAGAAAGTTTAGTTAATTATAACGTAGGTATTTGTCATTCTGCAGGGAAGTGATGTATCTGTTACGTTAGTAACTTATTATTAATCTGTGGCGGCGTTAAGCCCCCAATCCGGCGCGCCGCCGCAGATAAATACAGTTTTGATAAGCCTTTTGCTAAGATTAGAACGACCTGTGGCCTATGTTATGAAACTACAGGCTACAAGTCTACAGGTGAAATTCGTAGTATATTGCGTAGCTTATTAATATGCCCGGTATCATAATTGCTAACCGACTACGCAATAAACATCGAATTTCACCTGTAAAATTGTAGCCTGTAGTTTGATAATATCGGGCATTTATAGCGGTACTGAAACAGGGTAATTCATTAATTTAGTTGTGTTTTAGCGTCGGGCGAAGTCTAATTAAGACTAATCTATCACCCATAGTTCTGTGTAATGTATAGTATAATCTTGATTTTCAGGGTCCCTCTTAAACATATACTTGCTCTGTGGTTGTAAAGAAGAAAGGAGGTATTTCTTGCCCTGTCTGCATCAGCGCAGGCCGCAGTGAAAGTCGGCGCGGCCGGTCCGGCAATTACCGCAGCGTCCGTGCAGGTTTCTTCCACATACCGAGCTCCAGCTCTATAGTACTTCATAGGTAGTCTGGCTCAGCATTACTGTGACTCTCATTGATGTGCAAGTGACATAAGAATTGTATAATCCATGAAGATGTACCCGATGTACGAGTTTAGGTCGACTATGGCCTCAATTCGGGATAACAATTCGCTTAACTTACAGTTGAAACTTAAAATTAAATCAACAGGCGAGCTTATCTCTTTTAGAGATCTCTTCCCGCCAACCTAGCGGGGGTGAAAGATGGGAAAGATGGAAGAATACACGGGAACAGATACAAAGAATAAATAAAAGTTCAATATACAAAGGGAAAGTTAAGAGAATTTATGCCCCGAAGTAAGGCCTATATCATTTTTCTGGAAGGTATCTTATCTTTGGCAAATACCACACTATAATGGACTGACAGATGCACCTGTTAAACACCTCGGTCAAATTGCATGCAAAGCGTTACTGTATGCCATAGTATCCGTTTTTTGGTATGGGAATTCAAAATACCCTTTCATGCGTTCTTAAATGCGTCTGTCAGTCCGTTTTAGTAGGAAAACTACCTATCTATCCTTTACTCAAGGAAAATTTAGTTGCAGACATGAACGTACTGGGTGCAGAACTGAGGGAGAGACAACTTATGTAAACTTGGACCTAATCAAATCATAGAAAACATCTGTGAGATATATTGCTCCCACACTACATGCTGTAATTTTTTTCAGTTTGACGCAAATCATAAATGTTGACAATTGTCGGCGCCATTTGGAACAATTGCCAACACTCACGCATGTAGGAATACCTTTAAATAGCAAATGGTTAGCAAATAATTCACTCTAAAGTTTTTTATGACTAAAAAGACTCAGGCATATTTCTCAGGAATTTCATGGACACATCTATAAAGCTGTGAACCGCAAACGAAGGCTGTTCAAAGGGAATTACGACGTGTTATTGAAAAACAACTTACAAAACCACCATCATAGATCGCAATTGAATGCCATCTCTTTTTAGCATATAGCCTGTGATATATCTTTATCTTACTCTATCATGAGTGCGGTGCGTTTGATCGCTCGTTAATTGGCTCTTTTCACATTGAGGAAATGGCGGGAAACTTGACATTATGTCCATTGATGCAAGTCGTTAGAAGCTGGCAACACAACAGAGGATTAGACGCAATGGACGTCGAAGTTGCATAAAGTGTTAATTGTGCGTTTTCTCGTGTGAGAAGGGTGGCTGCACAGCGCTCTATAGCACTGTTCCTAGCAAATATCAATTTGATGCCTCCTCGTTACATTATAGTTGTCGAAAGCGCGACCACCAGGAGCTCTGATCCTGGTCATCCAATTAAATAAAAACCCGTAGCGCGTATATGGCTTTCCGTTTTTTGTACGCCCCCCTGCCCCAATAGAGATGAGCTGGGGACGCTTTTTCATGACCAAAATAACGAAAATATCGTATTCAGTACGTCCTATATGGAAAGACGAGCTCGGCTATTTCATTTTCATTTTCATTTTCATTTTTCATTTTCACTTAACCACGTCAAAGGTCTACTCAACCAAGTCAGACATCTACTGAACCGTGTCAGAGGTCTCTCAGCCATGTCAAAGGCCTACGCAACCATTATCATTAATCACCCTTTAGTCAGGACGTATCAATAAGAACATACAGTATATAAGTTACATACGTCTTAGAAAAGCGTAAGGAAAACCCTCGGATACGTCCAGAATACCACTTTTTCGTTGCTTAAGTCATAGAAAAGCGTTTCGAGCTTGTCAGGAGACGTACAGAAGACGGGAAGCCATATACGGAGCACTGTATTTTTAGGGATCCGTACCCAAAGGGTAATAACGGAAACTCTATTACTGAGGCTCGGCTGTCCGTCTGTCTGTCCGTCCGTCCGTCCGTCCGTCCGTCCGTCCGTCCGTCTGTCCGTCCGTCCGTCCGTCCTACAGTTACGAGTTAGTGTATTTCCATTTCAGAGAGTTACTGTATCCCCTGAACCGTTATACCTAGGACCTAGACATTTGAAATTTTCACAGATGATGTATTTTTGTTGCCGCTATAACAACAAATACTAAAAATTAGAATAAAGTAAATATTAAAGGGGGCTCCCATACAAAACACTTTTTTTTGTATGGAGGCTGTATTTCATGAACCGCGAAAGTTAGACAGTTGAAATTTTTACAGATGTTGTATTTCTGTTGCTGTTATAACAACAAATACAAAAAAAATTGGGCTGCCATACAAAACACGTTTTTTTTCCGCGTTTTTATCGATAATTGTTTGGTAAAGGTATAATGGTACGGAACCGTTCGTGCGCGAGTCCGACTCGCACTTAGCCGTTTTTTTTTGTCGTTACTTGTTCTATAATTTTCTGTCCTCCATGGGCAGAGCTAAAGGGCTAATACTAGTAATAGGCGGTTGAAAAACTCTTGCACCAGGGTTTATCACGTCGTTGGACGACTCGGTGGTCCACGCGAAAAAACGAAGAAGAATTGCCAGAATATTAATTTTAGATTCGTGTAACAAGAGTGTACCCCAAATAGTGCAGTATAGAACAACCCTTGAGATAGGCAGCTATTACTGCATTAGCGCTGGAATCTAACCGCTTGACATGTGCAACTAACCGCGTGAAAGCCGCATCACAGAAAGGGCGGCAGGGCTGTCAGACATCCAGCTTTCTGGCTGATTACTGAATCGAGCCTGGAGTTTGTACTAGGTAGAAGTTATTATTGTCTGTCACACAGCAAATCTTCATCGCCTTTTCGGTGCCAACATTGCTTTTGTTTTTAGTTATTAATTATAGTAAGCAAGTATTTGTACTTGTAATTTGTTGGCTACTGAATAAATTTCCTTTTTTTATTTAAGTGTAATGCTTCTGGGTCCGTCAATTGTGTTTCAATAGAGTGTCAGTTATATGGTTTTAGCCGTTTTTCATTCCGCTACTTCCGTTTGAAGTATAAAAAATTACAATGGCAATAGAATAAAAACTAAGTTTCTATGATCACAATGACAAAAAAATAAGTGAATCGGGGCTCTTGTTGGCACAGTAGGCAGGCCACTCGCCCACTCCACTGCTCGCCAGATTGACATGCGCAGACGCACTATTACTACTAAAATGTGAATATTGAGCGCAACGCCGAATATACTGTTGTAGTTGGTTTGACCAAATAAATAATCAACCCATGGTCCCGCCTTTTGGCATAAAGGACCGAAATTTGAGAGACGCGCAAAATCAAACGCATGCTGTTAAATTTTTCAAAACCCTAGTTATTGAGTCAAAATGTCCTATATAGTTGCAAAATGTCTCGCTTTAAGATGGCTAGTGTATTCTAGGTTATGAAGACCCTAGACAGAGGAGGCTCTTTGCGCTTTCGATGAATGTAGAAACTTGACGATGATACTGCTTTTAATGAGCTGGACGTGCATGGTGCATATACGTGTTATTTCCTTTTAAAAGCACCTTTCGCAGTTCCAATGAATGATTGATACGATCACATAATCATAACTTGTACTTTTACTTTTGAATTGCCAAGAGATTTCGTAATCAGAAGAGAGCGATTTGAAAAAATAAGGTTTAATGATCCTTTGCACTGTCTCTCTTACGGACCACAAACCCTGCAGTGTCCTAACCAAACTGGAATCAAACTTTAAAAATGACGGTGTTATTAAAAAATAGTTAGACAAGCTTTTAGACAGCGTTCTATTTCCACAGGATTTGACGTTGTCAAAACAGCTTAAAACATGTGTAACTCTATTGTAAAATCACGGTAATAAACTAACAAATATCAACTTTGTGTTCTCCACCAGGAATTGAACGAGGGACCTTCGGATCCTGAGACTCATACCATACCATTACCATACCATTTTTGGCTACGTCATCTCGCTCTAGTAACCATGGCAACCGGCACGCATTCGCGTGACGTTCTTTATCACTGCAACCAACCTCACTTTGCTACCGAATCGTGCCAAATTCAACTCTATTTTGCGTGCCACAACAGTTCCGTACATGCAGTTATTGTAAGTATGATCTGTGGTATTAAGATAATTGGTAAAGCAGCTACGTCATGCGTGCTCGCGTCTGAACGGTCCAGTTTTCTATTTGCGGGATGTTTATTGGCTAGATTGGCTAGTTTATATGTTTTATGTCTAACAGGTGTTTTGATCAGAAATATTTCTGATTTAGAAATACTTACATGTGTATTTACAATCATGTTTTTAGGACTAAGACAGGTCAACTACTTGTCGACCGTCGCTGCGTATTTTTAACGCACTGTAACATATGCGTCTGTAAGTCGAAAGGGAAATGCGAATTCCGATCTTATTCGCATACAGATACGGCTACGGTGCGTTTACAGATGCATCTGTCAAACGACTTGACAGACGCATCCGTTACGCACCGTAGCGACAGACGACAAGTCTGAGAACCGCCATATTACAGGGCTTCCCTGTTGGTTAAAATATTGAAAAACAAGTCTACAAAATATGTATTATGCAATAGCTAAAAGATTGCTGAACTGTCTTTAAACACAGAACCATTAGTTTAAGCCTCGAACATTCCTATCAAAACAATCTAATTTCTAACAAGATAAAGCTTTTGTTTTCGTTGCACAACCGCCCATACAAACCGCGGGTCTATTAGATATCGACCAGAGTTGGCCAATCGCAAATAGATATGGCACGTTGTAGATTACAGATCGAATATAAAGATCACGTAGATGGAGGCAGTGATAACCAGTAATGGATATAGCACGACACGACATTGCTCAGGGAATTGACAAAACTAGGAAGAAAGATTTCTAGTTCAGTTTCCTAATATGTACCTGTTAATAAGGAATACATACATTCACCCTAAGTTAAGGATAGGTTATGATTGGAATACGCTGAAATAAATTGTATCTCTTGTCGGAGTGTAATATTATAATATTACATTTAACTGAAATATTCAGATATAGGAAACAAACGGAACCAAATACAAAAAGTGAGTTTGATTCCGTTTCTTACTTAGTAATTAATAGATATTGGATCGTTTTAATTTGTCATCATCCGCGCGATTTCGGTATTTTATATATAATAGTTAAACAACCGTGTGTTAGGCCGTGTGATGCCGGCGCCGAATAGCACCCCAATCTTTCCCATGGGAGTCTTAAGAAGCGACTAAGGGATTCGAGGGTGTGTATTGCAATTTTAGGCGATGGGCTGACAACTTGTCACTATGGTGATACACAATTTTCCGAATAACCCTCAAATATTTGTCAGACGCGGCGTAATTGTCCGTTTTTTGCGGCCGTTTTGCTCTGCCTCCCCTGCAAGGGATTATAGGCGTGATATGTGTATGTGTGTGTGTGTATGTATGTAGTTAAACAAACTGAATTCCTCGACTGAACTATACTCAGGAGCGTTCATTTTCCGATCCTAAGGAATGAGCAGTATCATACCTCGCTAATTTTGCACTGCGTTCACCCATTCTTGCCGATAGTGACATTACTTCAACGAACATTACAAATAAGCAGTTCAATAACATACACAATCACGCTTTTCCCTTCCGGGGTAGGCAGAGCGTCAACGGCCATAAAAATATGATCGGTTTTGCCACGCTAGACTAATATTTGAGGGAAGTGTCAGAAAAAATACGTGAATAACTATAGTAATAGGTTGTCAGCCCATCGCCTAAATTTGCAATACATATGTAAACGGCGAGTCGTTTAGTCGTCTCTTAAGACATCAACGAGAAAGAAATAGCGTGATGCTATTCCAAACCGGCATCACACGGTAAGTTCAATGACTTGTGCTTTTATAAAAAGTAAAATGAACGTGAACGGTTTTCTCCAGTAGGTTTTGTTGCTAAATGTTTTTGTTTTAGGACCGAATCGTGACCGTTCCATGGAGTTTGGAATCTGTTGTAGTCTCACGAATCACAAGGCCGTTTAACAGTTGACTTGTGTATAGATCGTGGTTGGAATTAACGTGCGGAAAGTTCAGGTGCTGATTTTAGGTGGTACAAAGTCTCTCCTATAATTGTGCGACTGAAGCTATTATTCAGAAGTATTGTGTCAAATAGTAACATTTAGTATAGTTTCATTACGATAATAATATCTACTTTTATTTAGAGTTATTTTCAAATTTACTCTGTAAAAGAGTATCTAGTTTTTAAATTTAAATTTTATTTTATATTATATTACTGACATTGTTTTCTATTTGTATGGTTTTACGAGCACTACGCGAATACTTATAACGCAGATCTATAACTTCATAATGTAATTTCCATTGTGTGATAAATAAATAAATAAATTAAGTAATGAATTGAACTTTTGTTGCCCATAGAAAAAAGTTCCATGATACTTCTGCTAACAGATGGTTTAACCATGTATTATGTTGATTATTGCGTATTTATCGCGTTATTTCACCTATTAGATATGTTAAGCAGTAGGTACCGAAGTGTTACATCAATTACATCTTCGGAAAGTTAGTGCCCTTACTACGTTCGGTAGTCAAAAAACCTCGAAATGCTGATCTACTACTTATTAAACCTTTTCACTCGTGTCGTGTAGTATACGCCTAATACATCTCCGGGTAAGCTCCTCCCACCATACAGTCAGGTGTAGATTTCATAGCCCCGGGGCTAGAATTGTAGAGTCCAAACTAAAAAAAGAATACGCCCAAGTTGGCGCAGTCAACTTAGAACTCTTTCTTTTTTCATAATTTTACTTCTAACCTATGACTTTACATATTGCTAATATAATGAAAAATTTATTGTAAAGCCCGCTTTGCAGAATCCAATCTTTAAAATTGGATATATTACGTCTAAAACGTATTTAAGATGAAGAAGAGACTAGATCACACATGTGTGCTTCTACGAACGAAAGGTAAATTGAAAATGAAAATTTAGTAATTTAGAGCACCTCTTGTAAATTATCTTCTTTTCCTAAACGTATTAACTTTTATTATTTAATTTAATGGTCTACTTTAAAACCGCTTTCCAGTAAGTGGGTGCATTAAATATTAAAATATTAACGTTCTCTTTTAAGCAGTAATTCTATTCTATACTTTCTAAGATAACGTACACCTACACTCTCTTTATAAGGTATTGCGGAACGAATATTTAATTCCTACCATCAGTTACAAAAAGAGTAATAATTTACCAAAAATATTACTAGCTTAGTTTTAATTGTTATTTGTCACTTTATATGACGCTTATTTACCTGACAAAATCATTCGACACGTCAAAAAAAAACCACTGTAGCTGTCTATAGAAAATGATTAAGTATACCTATCCATTGAGTTAGGTCTCTTAGTTTAATAAATCTTTAACAAATCGGTACAGTTATTTTTCAATTATTCGAAGAGAAACATACAACACACATATATTTAATTCTTCACTAATTGATTTGCTCTGAAGCCTTTAGTGACCCATATAGCAATAGATTATAGAATTCTGAGTATTTCACACACAAAAAAAATACCGTGTTGGCTTAGAAAAGCATCACCCCATTTCTGTCCCGTGGGTGTCGTTAGAGGTGACTAAGAAACTCGAGTGTTACATGTGTAGTGCAATTTTAGGCGATGGGCTGACACCCTGGCACTTATGGCGATACACAATTTTATGAGCGACCCACAAATGTTTGTCAGACGTGGCGCAAATGTTCAGGTTTAACCTGATGGTGCAGCGGATAGTACCCCTGCCTTCTAAGCTGAGGGTCGTGTGTGCGATACCCACAAGACACAAATATTGGTAAAGTAAAATTTAAAGATATTCGTGATTAGTCTGGGTGTTTTCTATGTATAATATGTATTTATTTAGTTATTAAGTAATCATATCAGCCATTTAGTTCCCATAGCACAAGCTATGCTTAGTTTTGGGGAAAGATGGCGCTGTGTGAAATGTTCAGGATATCCAGGATATTTTATTTTTACGCAAAAGATATAAACGGTTCAAAATAACCTTGTTTTTAAGTCAATTAAAATGAAAGAGTGAAGCATATTTTTTGCGCGTAAATAAATTGCCACTCACTATTTGATGCCCGCGGCAGCGGCGTCGTGTTATCGCGAGGAAATCAGTGGAAAACATGTAATCTGCACAACCCGCATATTTGCACTGTGTAATTGCTAGTGTCCACGCATGGACATGCGTGTTGGACAGTATCGTTGATAAATTAATATTGTGCTGTCGTTGTTAATAGCGAAAGGTATTTTTCAACTTAGTAATCCATATCATGTGCACGCAGTTTTATACAAATATTTAACGTAATAAATAGTGTATAGGTCTCCAATCTTGTAATAATATACAAATAAAACTAGCCTTTTTGTACAAAAAAGCACTACGCGCTTTTTTTTCTTTAAATTTGGCTTCCATCGCCTCTAGACGATTAATATGCAAGGTCAAAGAAATCAATAGTTTAAAAGATATAGATATATTTCAAAATTAAAAGATATAGATATTAGATATATTACATCAAATACGTCAATTTCGATTTCCTGTGGTTTTTCCCTAGACAAAAAAAGTTAAAAAGTAAATTTAAGCGAGTTGAATATTAGACGTTGTTTAAATTATTTTTCCATACGATTTGACGTTGTCAAACACTATGTAACTTTTTTTGTCATAATACCGTAGGAGTTTAGTATATTGGTAAAGCAAGTTGGAATTTTGTCTTTCAATAATTCAAAATAACCTCAAAATAGCGATTTTCTCTCTAGAAATTCCTCCTATTCGACCGCACTGACCCACTTCCTTGTGAAGTAGTGCGTTGTGACGTCAACCGCACGCGTCGCATCGTGCGTGAGATTTGCATGTCGTTTGCGGATGTGTGTCACTCGCGCGTGTCGATGCGCACGCGACAAACGCATTGTTCATGTTTGTGACAAAAATGTGCTACTCTTCCTCTTCTCGGGTCAATGGCAATAAAGATAAAGATAACTCTGACACCAGGGTTCATCGGGTCGTTGACGATTCGGTGTCCCACACGAAAAGAGAGAAACTATGATAATGTTTTTGGAAAGTGTAAAAATTTACGAAAAAAATAGGTTAAAACTCAATGAAAACAAAGGCCCATGCAGTTTTCCGTTCGACCGGGCACCGCGTACGTCATTTCGGGTGAGCGAGCCAAAGCTGTCACTTTCATCTGCGGCTGCCTGCGCCGCCTGTCATCCTTGGCCGAATTCCGCGCGGTAACCTGCCCGCTCCCCCCTTCGCTGGGCCGGTGACCTGCGGCTACAGGTGGATTGATCGGACCACTCCAGCGAGAAATAAACAAACAAAGCTTTCAAACTTTGTTGTCAGTGCATTTGGCGCTTAATTATGAAGTTGATATAAGATTAATGGAACTGTAGGTATATGAAACTTCTAAGGATTTTAAAATACAATGTTTTACCGCTCCATTTTTTGAATCACGTTAAATAATGTCGAATTAAAGTTTTGCTTATAATAGCATCGACTAAGGGACTCGAGGATCACATGTGTATTGCAATTTTTGACCATCACATGTTTGTCAGACGTGACGTAAATATACGTTTTTCACGGCTATTTACGCTCTGCCTACCCCGCAAGGAATATAGGCGGATGTATGTATGTAATAATTGGTAGGTACCAACTTCAACTGTTACTAGTTCAGGCACTTATGGAATTTAAAGAATTTCAAAAACATGTAATCGCCAGCCTAAAAGTATGACGACACAAACATAAATTGGCGAGTGCGCCAGTATCTAGTATTGCAATACAACACAGTGGCCCTAATTGAAAGACTGGAGACTGTACTGTATAGGACTCCAGTATCTTGATAGTTCAAGATGTTGAAGTTAACACATGGTCGCTTAATCATCATCCAAAAATGTTTACTAAATACTTCAATAAACACAAAAACTAGTAAAATGAAGAAGAATCCATCCGCCATTTGCAAGCTCTGGACAAACAACCACACATTATAAAACGTAACCATTTACATACATAAATACATATATCACGCCTTAATCCCTTTCGGGGTAGGCAGAGTGTAAACGGCTGCAAATAACGGACATTTACGCCACGTCTGACACACATTTGGGTCATTCGGAAAAATGTGTATCGCCGTAGTGACAGGTTGTCAGCCCATCGCTTAAAATTGCAATACACACCCTCGAGCCCCTTTGTCGCCTCTTACGACACCCACGGGAAAGAAATGGGGTGATGCTGTTCTAAGCCGGCATCACACGGCAACCGTAACCATATCATCTCTTTCATTACTATATTAGCACCTTAGTAGGGCGCTTTTCCTAAGCCATAACTCGCCGCAGCATGCCCTATGCATTTCTTTCTTAGAATATGAAAAGCCGGACTTTCTTCGGCTTTCTACGTCGATTCGCCTCGCTTCGTCCGCACTATGGACAATGTAAAATCTGTTTTTAAACGAGTGCATATTTTGTACCCGACACCTTTCAGTAAATGGAAATCGTAAGTATTTTTTGCAACTGTAGAGCAGAGATCAACATGAGAGAGATTGGAACGTAAGAAAACATTTGGTAATACCGTTAGGACAATAAATAACAGTTTTTCTAATTTCTTTAGGAAGAGATTAGTACCCATAGTAAGAAAATCAATCTTTCTTTTTTTCCCAAGAGGTCTAATTTTAAAATGAAATGATATTAACTTTGTTCAATGCAGGATAGTATTATCACTTATTGATGTTATGATCCGTCATTGTAAAAAAAAGAAATTTGTATTTCTCAATTTTCATCTGTTTATAACAATTTTCTATAGTCCTAATAGAAAACCGGCTCGGCTATATTTTTCGAATCAGCGAAATCCAATAAAATTTTCTCGAATAACGGTCATCCAGAAAAGCACGTACTTACTTATTTTCCGATTCAGAATAAACAGTCCACGCCACGAAATTAGACCCGCAAAGAAAATCTGTCATCATGTGCATTCTACACCATATGTCACTTGACATAAAGATAATACATCATTTCTCTGCGGGGTTTCTCATAGTTGGTCTCCAATTCTCAGTATGATTGAATTCGCAGTGGGATGGAAACTCATCAACTGTCAGCCGGATAGATCACGCAGCGTTCACGCAGCCGTCACGCGCGGGTGACGCGCGGGCGCGGCGCGGGGCTATGAGAGCGGAACCACGGAGCAAAAACAAGAGATAGCCAGGGTTGCAACTATGTAAGATGCATACATACATACACATATCACGCCTTTATCCCTTGCGGGGTAGCCAGAGCGTTAATGGCCGTAAAATATACGGTCACTATCGCCACGTCTTACAAATATTTGAGGGCCGATTCCGAAAAATCGTGTATTACTTTAGTGACAATGAAATCTTCGAGTACCTTAGTCACCTCTTGCGACACCCGTGAGAAAGCTAACATCGCAAGAGGCAAGATGTAAGATGTGTGATGTGATATGTAAGATGTGTCGTATGATATTAATAGAGTTTGCTCGTTTGTAAAACTCGTAATATTAAAGGCGTAATAAGTATACAGATAAACGAATAAAAATCGGTGGGTGATGGGTGTTCCAAAAGTTTTATTACAATAATGACGAAATACCTGGAGGTTTCAACAAACAGTTTCGGTTTAATATAAAAAAAATTAAGACGTGGTTTAAGCTTTTTGATTGCATCAAATCGTATGAAAAAAAATTTTTAAACACTGCCTAAAAGCAGGTCTAGTTTTTTAAATAACACTGAATAAATATTTAAATTGAAATGTCTTTAAAAAACATAGGTAAGACACCTGATCGGTCGATGACTCGGTGTCCCACACGAAAAGAAGAAGAAGGAGTAGATACTTTTTATTGCATTGCAATTTTTTTAAACCGGTTCCAAGTCTCCTTCGTAAGTTTACTAGCTTCACTAGCCAACCCTATCCTGCTCGTGGGTGCCGATTGCTAACTGTGCTCAGGATGATGAGTAAGAGACGCTGCGTCTGCTCACGTCGGAACCGGTAATGAGGAACAATTGTTCACCACTATTTGCTAGCATCCGCCATTATTTTTTAAATGTAGGTCGCTATGTCCAACTAGGTAGGACCACTGGTGGTTGAAATAGGTACGTAAACATACATTCAATCATGCATACATCCCTTGCAGGGTAGGCAGATTGTAAACGGACGTAACGAATATTTAAGGGTCATTCAGATAATTGTATATCACCATAGTGACAGGTTGATAGCCTCGCCTAAAATTGCTAAACATATCGACCCTTCGAGTCTCAAATGTAGTAAAAGCCAAATCGCTACTTTTGGAAAATCGCAAAAAACTTAAATTGAAAAAAATATATTGTTTGTATTTTTTACATTTCTTGAGCTATATTCGTGCTATTTATATATGTTATTAAGCGCAAAAATCCCTTTAAAAGTGTGCAAGCATCGAAAAGGCATCTTCAATAATTTAAAAGATAGGTGGTTTTTACTACATTTTTTTCTTATAAAATTGGTGTTTACGACAAAATTCGCAGTTTATGGGATAATCTAAATTGATGTTAATACATTTTTTTTTAAATAACAGCCTTACTTTGGGTAGTAAAACACCAAATTACAAATAAAAGAAAGAGATTATTGTAGTAAAAATTAGCATTTATTCAGTCATTTTCTGAATTATTTTAAAATGATTAATGAATTATTCTTAATTTTAGGTCCAAACTACATGTAATCATAAGAACCTGATAAAATATCAATTATAAAGAATATCAGTGTGGTAGTTTTGCACGATACCGCAGTATTATGCCGGTCTGGGTGTTAATTAGGAAAGAAGTTGAATGAAACCGTACCGATTATGCACTGACACATTGATTCGGGTAAATAACTGTTATTAACACCGGTCTGGCAGAATACAACTGCATTAAGCGTAAGACCAACTCACTGATAACCTTCATATATGAACTTTTATCACCTGGAGACCAAAGAATAAATCTATGAATCTTAAAAACTATAAATTAAAGTGACAATGTATTTATACAGTTTGAAACTTTTTCATGTTGAGAATGAACAACTAGGCAACTTTTTAAACATATTAACTGTAGTTTTTAACCTTAACTAAGATTAAACAAGAATATCTACGTTATAAACTATGTTTCTTTATTTTCACAGCTCGTGTCATTTCAGTCTTTAGCAAAGGAACTAGTGAGAGAAATCATGTAAAAACTTAAACATTTACCTAACTTATTATTATAACAAAACAACCATCTTTTAGAATAAACTTCTAAGTAGAAGTTAATTCTAATGATAGTGTATGAAACCCAAGATCATACTTATTGTTGAAACTATTCCGAAAAATAGATTCACTCACTGATTCTTGACCGTCTTCAACAATGATTTATTAGTTTGCTTTTTTCTTTAAATAGAGAAACTTAGAGTTTTTCAGATGATTACGTACTTACGTACTTATGTGTATTTTTAAAACTTTTTTGTCTTTTTCAGAGATTTCACTACCCATATTTTCTGATTTAGTGCACAATAAACATTTGTCTTTCTTCGGTGTATGAAACCCAAGATCATACTTATTGTTGAAACTATTCCGAAAAATAGATTCACTCACTGATTCTTGACCGTCTTCAACAATGATTTAGTAGTTTGCCTTTTTCTTTAAATAGAGAAACTTAAGAGTTTTTCAGATGATTACGTAAGTAGAAGTTAATTCTAAAAGATGGTTGTTTTGTTATAATAATAAGTAAGGTAAATGTTTAAGTTTTACATTATTTCTCTCACAAGTTCCTTTGCTAAAGACTAAAATGACACGAGCTGTGAAAATATAGAAACATAGTTTATAACGTAGATATTCTTGTTTAATCTTAGTTAAGGTTAAAAACTACAGTTAATATGTTTAAAAAGTTGCCTAGTTGTTATTTCTCAACATGAAAAAGTTTCAAACTGTATAAATACATTGTCACTTTAATTTATCGTTTTTAAGATTCATAGATTTATTCTTTGGTCTCCAGGTGATAAAAGTTCATGTATGAAAGTTATCAGTGAGTTGGTCTTACGCTTAATGCAGTGGTATTTTGCCAGACCGGTGTTAATAACAGTTATTTACTCGAATCAATGTGTCAGTGCATAATCGGTACGGTTTCATTCAACTTCTTTCCTAATTAACACCCAGACCGGCATAATACTGCGGTATCGTGCAAAACTACCACACTGATATTCTTTATAATTGATGTTTTATCAGGTTCTTATGATTACATGTAGTTTGGACCTAAAATTAAGAATTAACCATCAGCATGATTTTAATTTTGATGAAAATCAATTGCTGTATAAACAATGCTTAGACAAAGATTTATTTTACGACATTTCGATTTCCGATTTGAAGAAAAGCAATTTCGAAAATAAATAATTGAAATCAAAATGTTGTTAGTGATAAATCGAAAAATCAAAAATCTTTATCTTTAATTAAATAACTATAACATTTGCAGCTCGATTCAAGTTCGTTAAACTTTCTACTTCAGTTGGATTTTGAATTAAATTTAAGACATTTAGATAATTAAAGTGTCTTAAAAATGGAAAATAATACATTTTACGACATTAACATTATGTATAGTGTTACTGTCGTAAAAGTGTTTTTTCAGACACATTGTTCATTACGACTAAATAATCTTGAATAATTGCAGGTATCCCAGTAAAAATAATGTCGTAATAGCATCATTGCAAATTTCTTTGTCTTTTACGACTATTTAACCGTTGTCACATTCATGGATTTCAAAAGCAAAAATGTTGTAAAAACCCTGTTCATATATAGACGTCTTTTACGACAGTTGTCTATGTTAAAAATGGTGTTTACGACTATAAATTTAAAAAAAAACTGAATTTTGGCGCTCAAAAATCTGTGTAGTAAAAGACATTTTTCTCACGATATCAAAATTCTAAATATACAGATCGATAGAGCTCGAAAAACTGCATAAGATAGCGCTAAAAGTCAATTTTGGCCAAAATGGCTTTTACGACATTTGAGACTCGAAGGGTCGATATGTAACAAATCCATTAGTTGCCTCTTACGACACCCACACGGGATTAAAATGGGGTGCTGCTATTGTAAGCCAACATCACACGACAAAACAGTTAATCTTCTTAAAAACGTACTAACAATAAAAATAAGAAGAATAAATAAAAAAATACGACTGCTTTCTGAGATAAAGCTGTGACACTCGAGACAATGTAAGGATTCTTCCGATACAATTCCCATTCGAATCTGTTCAGTGGTTCACAAGTTGCAGCACTTTCTATACATACATACAAAAATACATGAACCCTAAAAACATTACACTGCTTTTTTTGGTCGGGCAGTCGTGTACATAGTGTTGCATAGACTAGGGTAGCTTAGGGGCTAGTACTTTTGTTAATTTAGAGTAGGAGCACTTCTGGGCAGGTTTTTTGGGGGGTTTTTCCTGTTCAGGAGGTCCGATTAATTATACGCATGTAAACTACACGCTTTAAAAATCTTGACTTCAATTTAAAACAAATATCGTTTTCAGATGGTGGTGGTGTAAAGTTACATGCCGTGTGATTAACCTGGCCAGCCCCGTGGCAGTGCTTTGATTTTTATTTTTTTATCCCGCCCGAGCCGGATTGGACATTACAAAATTATTATAAAAAAAAGAAAATTGTGTAATACAAATTTCTTTTTTTTACAATGACGGTTCATGACGTCAATAAGTGATATGATAATACTATCCTACATTATAATAAAGAATTTCAATTTCAATTTCAATTGTAAAAACAGTCAACACGCTTATCTCACGCTAAACCTCGCAAAATTAGACATACCGGACACGTCCACTCACACTTTCTTTCGTATTCTAAATATTCCGATCGGGAGCAAAAAATCCGAACCGAAATCCGGTAAGAAATGTTAACGAGAGAAAATTCGTAGTTGTGGTCAGTGAGAGAGTTATAATTTCAGTCCGGGCAGACAATACTTGAAAGTTTGTTTGTAAATAGAGCAGTTTTAGCGAAAGTATCAGTAGCACCTTGGGTTATCTTTTTAAAAACAGCCACAATAGATCTGTACCTACAGGTCGCAGTGGCTTTTGGGTTTTTGGACTAACCCCTGCTTCTGAAATAACAATAAAATAGATTAAATTTAATCGGGTTCTTATCGACGAATTTTTTATTATTTTTAGCTTCCGATATTTCAACGCTATTGCAAGCGTCAGATATGTTTGCATCTAGCGCCCACCCGCATTCCCATCACTTTACCCGTGATCGTAACGCTTGCAACAGCGTCGAAATGTCGGGAGCTAAAAATAATAAAATTCGTTGGTAAGAATCCGTTTATATTATAACTATGTAAACGACCGCAAAAGCTTAAAATTTAGATAAAATACTTTTTTTTTTGATAGTATTTGATAGGGTGGAATTTTACTAGTGACAAATAACGAAAACTCAGGACGGACTGATATGGAACAACTTTTCTCGAAAATATAATTTAACCCCCCATACAAACTGTAGGTACCCGCCAACCAAGTCATTTGTACGGCAGGTTAATTTTTTTCAACTATCTTTTGACCTATGTTACTTTAGGAAAGTTGTTTCTTTATCACCAGCCTGTCATGAATTTTCCGTACCGGTCATTATAGTAAAATTTAGCGCTATGCATAATGAATGTCGATATCTTACAAAAGACAAATTTTGAAGATTACTAAGATCAAACATCAGTCATTGACATTAGAAAATTTTGCAAGTTCTAAAAAGAAAAAAATTAAGGAATATAGATTTTAGACGAACTTTCATACTGATTTGCAAAGTAATCGCAAATTCAAGTAATCGCAGATAATCTGAAGAAATAGCGGCAAATAAATAGACACCAAACGGTGCATTGCTATTATATTCTTCTTTGTCCAGTTTTTATTTTATTTTTACTACGACTACGGTTCTCGATAGTGACAGATTAACGGAATCGAGACCTTTGATCTGTCTGACACGAATAACTTTGGAATAACAATTATGATGATAACAACATTTTTACTTTTATTTCATTTGTGTTAAGTCAAGTGTCATATTACGGATTGCTCGAATACTCATACTCTTTGTTTCATAATAAAAATATTACATGTCAAAATATTTTTATACATTTACATTAATTACATTACTATTTAAGAAATTCATTTACTGTTTGAAGCACCTTCAATTAATGATTTTTCAAATTATAAATATAATTATGAGTTTTTTTTGTGTCATCTGGAATTGCGTTGTATATTTTTGGACCCACTGCATGGGTAGTCTTGTTGACTTGGCAAGTTTGCATTTCACATCAATAGAATATGACATCAATGATAATCTGCGCACTTTGTCATATATCTTACAATTTAAAATTACGATACCTACTGCAATAGTTCAGGTAAGTTTTGACCACAGCTTGCTCTTGTTTGAAACTCGTACTCACAATAATTACATTAATCCCAATAAAAAAATAACCGTGTGATGCCGGCTTAGAATAGCATCACCCAATTTCTTACCCATGGGTGTCGTAAGAGGCGACTAAGGGACTTGGGGTTAGATGTGTACTGCAGTTTTAGGCGATGGGCTGACAACCTGTCCCTATAGTGATACACATTTATCTGATTGACCCTCAAACTTTTGTCAGATGTGGTGTTAATATCCGTTTTACAGCCGTTAATGCTCTGCCTACACCGTAAGCGATATAGGCGTGATTTATGTATGTAAAAAACTAATCTCTAAAAGCGTTGAACTCTTTTGTACGCACCAAAACAACCGCTACAAAAGACATCAACGCGTTCCGTCGCTTCAAATAGAAAATAAATCATTTTCGTGTCTCCTTTATTACTTTTATGTAACGTATAATGAAACGTAATTGTATTGAAGACGTTTTCGACAAGTCCAGCTGTGTTGTGACCGCCGCTTGCGTGTATTGCACTATTATTTAGCTTATTTTAGCCTACTAGTGATAGTAGGCGGTTGAAAAACTCTGACACCAGGGTTCATCGGGTCGTTGGATGACTCGGTGTCCCACACGAAAAGAGAGAAGAGAGAGAGATTTAGCTTATTATTTCTTGACCTCCTCCCTTTCCCTCGAAAAGCCTCTACGATGATTTCCCACACTAGTAATTTTAGATTAAGGTACCTAATTTATTTTGCAACGTTTACGAGATTTGATAAATTGAAGTTAATGGAAAGATAAGTCTGTTTTGGTGTGTATAATTGAGATTACAGCAGATGTTATGGTGTTGAAATCCCCGCAGATGTTTACGTTGTTATTACAAAAAAGTTAGACGCGCAGTTAGACGCTGTTAAATTATATTTTCATACGATTTGACGTTGTCAAACAATTAACTACTATATCACGTCAAAAGTTAACAAGAGTTTCGAACGTGTATTTCGACAGCACCTTTTCAAAATATAGCAAAGCCAAAAGATTCACTCCTATGGCTAAAATAACAGTAAGCTGACAAGAGGGAGAGGGCGACCTAGACGAGCGTATATGAACCAAATCAAAGAAAAAATAGGTGTCATGTCGTATAAGAAAGTCAAAGAGAAGGCTCAAAATAGAGCAGATTGGATATTACTCCACCGACAAGAGCGAGGCTCTTAAATTAATGATAATGATCACAAGTCCCAATTCACCAGACATTATCGATCAGCTGATGATGAGCTGATGGAACTGATTATGTCGCAGTCACGTCAGAAGATGGCTAATCTCATCGTGCGGTCAAACAGTCAGGCGGTATGTCGGGCCATACCTACGAAATCATTGCCACGTAAGCATATAACATTTGGTTCTTGATACTGGTGTATGCATTTAACAAGACAGCTCCGTCTGCTGCGTGTCAATAAACCAATTAATACTCTCTTTTACGATGTGGCGCTGTGGTAGTGCGATTGCCTGCGGCGCAAAGGTTCTGGGTTCGATTCCCGGTGGGGCACTTACAAAGTTGATGTTATCACTTTGTAAATATGTTTTCATTCTGTATAAGACATTGCAGGCTGAACCACCTGATTGTCAGTAAGAAAGATGGGTCAGTGCTGTGGAGGGCACCGTCGGTCCCGGTTGTTATCTATGATTATTTAGACAGCGGGCGTTATACAACCATGTCAGAGGCGTACTAGTAGTAGGCGGTTAAAAAATCTCACACCAGGGTTTATCGGGTCGTAAACTCGGTGTCCCACACGAAGAGAAGAAGAAGACCGAGTTGACTAACGGCCTGATGAAATAACATTGATAACATTTGACCCTCAAGCTTTTGTCAGACGTGGTGTTAATATCCGTTTTACGGCCGTTAACGCTCTGCCTACCCCGTGAGGGATATAGGCGTGATTTATGTATGTATGTATGTACATTTTGAGCGAAACAAATCGTCGCGGAGTATGCAGTTGGTGCGACTTGACACTTGTTGTGCACTTGGGCAACGCAACGTGACTAGCCTGTCACCTCCTCGCAGCTTTTCAATTAAGTTGTTAAGAGCGAGCGAGGTGGAAGTTATGGCTTTCAGGTAAGAGTGAATGGGACGCAATAGGCGGCTCTCTGTGGGAATCTTTGATGATTTGCTGATAAGGGGCAGAATAAAAAAAATTGCAAGAGGCCAAGTTTTACGCAAACATAAATATCGGGTGAAATTGTACAAGTAAACGATACTGAAAACAGAGGACTGGTTAGTTATAAAGAACAACTTTCCCCAAGGAACATAGGTTGAAATATGACATAAATATTTATTTATTACTTCTATAGTAACCTAAATCAGCTAATCGGCGATTTTGTAGGAGGTCCAAATTAGTTTTTCTTATTTAATTTCAAAATCGTTGGAAACTAAAGGCATGCTACCAATTGTCAGAAAATCTGTGAAATGTCTTCAACCAGTGTGTTTTGAAACTAGGGATACAGATTATGGAAAAGTTACTAGCGTAACAGATGAATCACTCCCATACATGCGAAAAATTTCCACGTTCATTTCTAATTCAGATACACCATAACACATTATCCTGTGATTGATTGCACTTTCAGAAAAGCAGTAAACTGTGCTGCTAAAATAGTAAGACATGGTTTGACAACATCCAATAATACGGAAAAATAATTTCTTACATTATCTAAACTCGTCTTTTTATTGTTAAGGCCCTAGGCGTTGAAACATGGAATTTTCAATTATGTGAGTTTTACATTAAATATTTTCCACGCCAGTGATCATAAGTACTGCATACGATCTAAAACACCAAGACTCTTCTGGGTTATTCTCCCTCACAGTAGTTATCCGCTATGTAACTACAATTTCATAAGTTCATATGCTGTGTGGACATTCTGTAATGTCTGTTCCATCTTTCATATATTAATGAAAGGTACATCGAAAGTTGCGGATGTCAGTAAGCTTGCCGTGAAGGCGATGTGGCGATGGGCAGGGCACGTGGTGCGGCGAGGTAATGGCAGGTGGATCAAAGTCTTGACCGAGTGGTGGCCAAAAGTAGGGCGTAGAAGCGTAAATCGTCCCGCAGTCAGATGGGTTGACGACACCTTAAAGATTGTCGGAGGAACCTGGACAAGACTTGTGCAGGATAGGAATCTATGGCACATGAGAGAGGAGGCTTATACCCAGCAGTGGGTCGATAAAGACTGAAATGAACATCTTAGAACCACGCTTAGAACTTACCGTGGAGGCGGGGTGCGCTGGCACCAGCATCACCGGCGGCGGTTTCCTGGGCTTCCTGACGCCTGCCGGGCGACGGTTCCTGGCCTGCACCGGCACCGGTACAGCTGGCAGCGGCGCTGGCGCTGGAGCCGCCTGCCCCAGCCACCTCGTCACCAGCTTCTCCTTGCTGTTGGCGCTGCCGTACTCCGGTGTCTCGTCCTGGTAGAGGAACAGTTAAAAGTGTTGATTGAGGTAGGAATAATCTTTTCTGTGTGTCACGCCGTGTGACGCTGGCTTAGAATACGATATTTCTCATGAGTATCATAAGAGGCGAGTAAGGGACTCGAGTGTTACATGTGTAGTTCAATTTTCGGCGATGGGTTGACAACCTGTCACTATGCTGATACTGATACACAATTTTCTAAATGACCCTTAAATGTTTGTCAGACGTGGCCGTTTACGCTCTGCCTACTCTGTAAGGGATATAGACATAATATATGTGTGTATGTAGGATGTTTTCTTTTTATCTTGGTTTACAACCTGTTATCTAACATAAAGGTTTTAAAAACACGTGCCGTACGATGGCAAATGACAGCCGCACGGCGTTTCGGCGTCATATGTGCTTCCCTTGTGCTCCTATATTATGAACATATCCATTAAAAACAGTGTCTTCGAGTATAACTGACTATCCTGGATTGTTAAGATAACGTTCACCGTGTGATGCCGGCTTAGAATAGCATCACCCCATTTCTTACCCATGGGTGTCGTAAGAGGCGACTAAGGGACTCGAGGGTTAGATGTGTATTGCAATTTTAGGCGATGGGCTGACAACCTGTTACTATAGTGGTATACAGTTACCTGATTGACCCTCAAACTTTTGTCAGTCGTGGTGTTAATATCCGTTTTACAGCCGTTAACGTTCTGCCTACCCCGTAAGGGATATGTATGTATGATATTAAGATAACTCGGACCTATTCTACATTATCGAATTTGTGTAATAAAGTTCATGTTTTTTGTTTTTATACCTATATAACTTGTAATTTAAATCTTGCATAGCCAGGTTTCGTCACTTTTCGTGCATATTTACATGCATATATTTGGCTTTTTATATTGCATATAATTCGGTCCCTAGACATGACCAAGAGTACACAGTCACGATGTTATTATGGCAACTGATTGTTTGTATTACGTACAAGCATATAAGTATGATTGATTCGTGAGAAGACAAGCATCAAACGTAGGTACCTATTTTCGGGTACTTCTTTACATTTTTAGGCGATTTCATTTTGCAACTCTCAAAATACAGCTTCATTCATTTTACCGTCATATACATACATACATACATATATCACGCCTATAATCCCTTGCGGGGTAGGCAGAGCGTTAATGGCCGCAAAAACGAACATTTTCGCCACGTCTGACAAATATTTGAGGGACATTCTGATTGTGTATCGCCATAGTGACAGGTTGTCAGCCCATCGCCTAAAATTGCAATACACACCCTCGAGTCCCTTAGTCGCCTCTTGCGACTCCCACGGGTAAGAAATGGGGTGATGCTATTCTAAGCCGGCATCGCACGGCACCGTCATATGAAGACCTAAAATAATGATGCTGGCACTGTTTTGCCGTGCGTTGATGGCTGAGAATACCATCACGCCATTTCTTTCCCGCGGGTGTCGTAGGAGGTGACTAGGGGACTCTAGGGTTACATGTGTTTTTAATTTTAGGCGACAGGCTGACTACCTGTCACTATGGTGATACCCGATTTTTCTGCATGACCCTCAAATATTTGTCGTGGCGTAAATGTCCGTTCTTTACAGCCGTTTACGCTCTACGTACCCCGCAAGGGATAAAGGCGTGTATGTTTGTTTCAGGAAAACGTACCTATCTACTTGTTTGTTGCAAGCCAACTAATAATAAAATTTTACAATTTCGCTTTCATTTAGGAAATAAAAATTCACTTTCCGATCGAGCGTTTTTTAAAGAAACCTGTTTATAGGTGACAAAAAGTAACAAACTCCTCACGCGAGCTATTCATATACATGAAAGAGATTCCAGTACAAATAGAGTACTGAAATTTTTCGTGAAACTGACTAATGCATAAATCAAATTCACTAGCAGTTTCAATTATGCGGAAAACACATTTTGCTTACATAGCTACCCGTTGCTGCCAAGTTAGTGACTTTCCATACAGTTTTAATGTAACATAGCATATGTAATGGTTCTTTGCTATTTCTTGTAAAGTTAGTCGCTATTGTTTTAAACTTCGCCTTATTTTGACAGATTACGCATATTTTGCGTCAAATTATTAGACATTACAAGACTCGATATCTCTTATCCTTCTATATGACGGAATGTGACAGCGCAAATTAAAGGATCCAGAATTGAGGCCTTAGTTATACTAATACACCAATTATCTACTGGCACAATAAGTTTAGCAGATATCTTCAGATAGAAACCGAACTGAAACTGACCTTTTTCTTCTTCAAGCTTTCCCCATTGAGCTTCCCCTCCAAATCCTTAGCTAACTCCTTCCCCTTCTCGTCCCCATCTTGGAGCACACATGGCTTAAACTGGGGGTCGAACTGGTTGTGGTCGAAGGGCTGCCTGGGGCGCAGACAGGGGCACACCCGCCGCGCCAGGTGGCAGATCGTGACGATGCACACCAGGCAGTGGGTGGAGGCGATGATGAGCAGCGCTATGTTGGTGAGAACTGGCGTCCAGGCTTCCATTTCATCCTGGGAACAAAGGATCGAATTAAATACTGAATCAGCATCAGTGTGATAAAAAGAATTCGGTAAAATTTTTTGGTTATTCGCCGTGCGTGTTTTGTCTTGCATTTTTTATAAGATTGCTTTTTCTTCTCAAACAAAAAAAATACAAATACTTTATAAATATTTAATAAACATAATTACTAATAGGTAAAACTATACAAAAACAATTATGAGGCTTAACTATTTCCTAAACTAAGAATAGTAATTCCTGTGTCTTAGGTAAACAGTTTACCAACATAACTGTTCTAAATAATAAAATATAAAAATAAAATACGACTATACGATTAAAATAAACTTAAATACACTTTAAAATATTAAACAGCCAATTTCACTTGCATATGAAGTGCATTCAAGAAACATTAGGGTCGGAGCTCATCTGCGTTTAGTCCAATCACGAAATTTACTACTCGCGCTGAGAATCATTGATACAATTTATTTTTCTATCACAAATTCCGCAACGGTACTATTACGTATCAGATATACAGGGTGTATGGGACAGCCCTTCGAATAAATATAGGGTGCATTCAGACCATCAAACTGAACAACTTCCCGTAAAAATATATTTCAGGAAAGGTAAAAAGAAATTCGACCTCCCATAGTAAATGCCGTCAGCTGATCGCGATTTTGTATGAGAAGCCGATATTTGTTATCGTTTGATGACATATGTTCCTTGGGGAAAGTTCATTTTTCATGGTCTGCATGAACCCTTTAAGTATTCAAAGGGGTGTCCCTTACACCCCGTATAACTATATAACAAATAGGGGGAAAAATCTTTGATGTCATACCTATTCAAATCATTCAAAGAGCGAAGATTGTTTGAATAAAATAACATCACATATTTTCCAGCCAAATTGACATAGTATTTATACAAATTGTACATTCTGTCGCATGTCAATCAGCAATACATCTTCGATAATCAACACCACAATACACAAATAGACGCACGCTAATACATAGTTCCTATATTTCCCTATCTTTTTACATGAAACCATATCTAATTGACGAACGTATAACGGTCGTGAAGTTTTGAACCGACTACCTATGTAATTATCCATTATTTTGTAAAGAAATACGAGCTGGTCGACATGCTACACCTATTAATGTGCAGAACGGAAGCAGGTAATTTGCGTGTTGCACTCGCGTGGCTAACTGTACCACGGAGTGCACAAATTGTACAATACATATATGTGCTCATGGTGAACTTGATTTGAATCCCGCGTAGGGTATTTCTACGACTATGCGCGTTTTTCACTCACTGAATTTCATAGTCCGATACAGCTCTGGCATTGTTTGAGGGTGCAACTTACAATAAATCTAAAGACGCTTATATATTGTACGATTGCGTTATGTGTGTTTGTAAAGCAAACATTTTGTGTAATTTTTTACGCTTGCGTAAATTTTCGATTGACCCGAACTCATTAGTTTAATTAAATTTATAATTGTCTATAATTAAGTTTATGTTATAAAATATACGAACCTACTATCTATGTGACAATTTATATACGGTGTAAAAACACAGTTTGAGTTTGGGTTTTTATCGTTTGCAAACAATTAAAGTATGTTACATATACCTAAAAAGACGTTCGACCATTGTTCCAAAAACTAAACTAAGTATAATTTCAAGTTGTTCAATTTCATGATATTACCGTGCCTAAACTTTTTTGGAACACCATCTCTTACACCCGGAATAAGTCGTAAACTTTGGAGGAAAATCTTTGATATGTCATATAAATGTGAAATTCTTTGACTGAACTATACGCAATTGGAAACATTTCCTTGACAATGTTTCTTGTCCAATCTTTTATTACGGAAGATTCACATAATTCGTCAAAATTGTTAGAACGCTACATAAAATAGAGCTGCGATTACATTCGATTACAATCAAAGCTCAAAGCAACGGAAAGTTTCAGAGGTAACCATACGAACAACCAAAATGAAGCTAAGTATGAAAAACTCGTCGCCATCAGACATGGCACGCGCTAGAAATACAGCCAAATGCAAAACAATACGCTACTTATAATATCGTATACGGATTAAAAGTAAACTTAATTATAGTCTGTTATCGTGGTAAAAGAATGGCAAATGTGTGCCATTGGGATTGTAATGGTCAAAAAAGTATCGAGACCAGGGGCCGTATTCCGCTATTTGAAAAGCGTCTCAATTGTGTTTCGATAAAGTGTCAGTTGGATGGTTGTAGAGTTTTGTATAGTAGTAGCCTTACCGGCGGAGCTGTTTCCGGAACATTATAACTTGGGCCTTTTCAAGACAAGAGTGAATAGGCATTATCTAGGCAAGCATGTACCATCATCGTCTGCATCTTCACTTACCATCAGGTGATAGTAGACAAATGAGCGCCTATTTACATATATAAAAAAAGTATAGCAGTTTGAAGTATAAAAGAGTTTTGATGACATTACAATGACAAAAAAATAAAGATAATTGGGGCCCTGGATGTTCGTACGGTTCCCTCTTTAACATTTCCTATCTCTATGTAGTAGCTTTGTTTCCTCACAGCGATTACGAATAATAAGTTCCCGCCATTTTGTCCCATTCATTACCGTCGTATGAAAGATGCCATGTCAGCGCCGTTAGGGACAACTATTAGTACTATTACCAACCTTATTATAAGCGGAGACAGTTCAAAGTCGTTTGAAGTAGGTCGATCTGTCATCAGACCATCATCAGAATGAATCTAAGCTCGGAGTTACAAGTTCACGCTGATCTAAGCTGTATTATCAATGGTTGTAATGTAGTAATACTGTAAGCTGGTGTATTGTAAAACAACGTTTGACAGATACTAAGAAGTGAGCTATATTGTTTATTGTGACAAGTGACAGATCTAGTACTTCGATCTCATTAACGAATTCTGTTACGTGCCGTTGTTTCTTATTGAATTACTTGTCTCTAGCTCTTTGCAAATATGTCTATTAGGTACAGTCGGTGCAGGAAAGTCATATAAAAATTGAATAGCTGAAAATATTTTAAGGGGTTAACCAGCCCGTGAAGTGAACTGAACAACTGAAAAATTAGAATATGAAAAACAAAACATGTTTCAACCTATGTTTCTTGGGGAAAGTTGTTCCTTATCCTATATTCTATATCACCAGCCCGTCTTGAGATATCGCTATCGATCACTAGTAAAATTTTACCCTGTACCTCTATAATGATATGCATTTGTAAAACACAGTTGCATTCATACTCATACCTATATACATTTATCGGAAGAGCGTAAACGGCCGTAAAAACGGACATTTACGCCACGTCTGACAAACATCTTACGACACCCGCGGGAAATAAATGGGGTGATGCTATTCTACCCGACATCACACGGCAACACAGTTCCAGCATCATTATTTTAGATGAAATATTGTCTTCATATGATTGTACAAATGAATGGAGCTGTATTTTGAGAGTTGCAAATCGCAGGTCATCTTACGGTATTGTGGTTTGTGGCAAGACTGTGTGTCTGTTCGAACTATGTTAATACTGTGGTGAATACCTACTAAAATTTACACTTTGACCTCTATTATTTGGATACACATAATATTATATATAATCGGGGCATGCAGTAAAAGTCTTCAGAGAGCTTCTTAGTTATATTTTAAGCGTTTTTAAAAAAAAAAAGATATTTTCACCCAAGAACCGCCGTCTTTCGCCACTCTTTCGTTCTCATTCACTCCAAGTCTATTGCTCTTTCTTTGCACCATCGCTCGACGTTCAAAAATTATCTCTCGTTCAGAAATAATTATTCATCATTCCGTCCGCTCGTTTCATCTAACATTCTGTTCGTTTCATCTTATCAACCCACAAATAAAAGAATCTACTCAAAATCAACATTGAATTCTAACCTGCTTTTTTGCTTTGCTATACTCGGTGTTAAATATTGGACTTATAGCTAACCTAAGTTATCGATTTAAAAAGGCAGGTTTTCGTAACCAAGCGATTGGGCTTTGAATCAAACAATCATAGCAAACAATACATTCCTTTTTTAATTGCATAATAGTTACCTTAGTACCTAAGCCACGACTTGCCGCCTTAATCTTTTAATTCAATTTCATCACAAAGATTTAAGGCTAGGTAAATACATATTATTATAAATAAGATTCCGAAGGCACAATTCGCTTAGCAAAGGTACACGACCGGTCAAGGTTTGGCTACATGTATCATCTTAACATTTACAGCAATAATGATCATCATCCATGATATAATAATACCTTATAGTACCTACTTTTGAGGTCAGTCACGCTGAGCCAGTACCTCTGCCTCTATAGAAATACTCTTTGCCGTGTGATGCCGGCTTAGAATAGCATTTTTTTAGCACCACATTTTGTTCCCTGGGACTTGATGAGCAACTGGGACTTGAGCGTTTCATGTGGATTACAATTTAAGGCGACAGGCTGACAACCTTTCACTATGTAACTGCCCTCAAATATTTGTCAGACGTGGCGATGACGACCGTATTTTTACGCAGGGAATAAAAGCGTGATGTGTGTGTATAGGTAAACAAAATTCATAATTTAAGACGGTTCTCCTACTTGTTGTCAGTCGCTGCTTTTAACGTACCGACAACTTTCAAACGACTTTACAGACGCATCCGTAAACGCATCGTATCCGTATTTGTATGGGAATACGATCAGAATTCGCAATATCCTTTCGTCTGACTGACGCATGGGTTACGATACGAGATAAAAGATATTTATTTGCTTTACAAGATATTTTTACGGTGCGTTAAAAATACGCAGCTACGGACGTCAAGTGGGAAAACCGTCTTATTGAAAACAACCTAGTAGGTAGGTAGGTACTACGCCTATTTTATATTAATTGATATAATATTCCCTGTGGTAATCAATCATATTCAAAAACTGATTAGAAAACGAGTAACTTTAAAAGTTGAGGTCAAAATGGTGATTAATTTGAAATAAGCAAAGTAGCCTTGTTTATTTTATTTAATGTTGTTTGCTGAGATCATACCTAATTTAAACAACCATTCTGTTCAATAAGCTCCAAAAAAATATATAGTGTGTGTCAAAGTCACATAAACTTTTAAACAAAACAAGGTTTTTCAGGACTTTTATTCTTGACACTATACAAACTAACAAATTTTTTGCAGCAGTTTTAAATGCCATGAAGTATTCCAAAATCTATCAATCAGCACTGTCAAACAGTTCTAACAAGCAACGCATGACGAACGATTTTGTAACGGAATAAGTTTATCAAATCCCATAAAATACGTATGTATGTAACCGCAATATCGTATATGTATGTATTTTTTTTTTTTTATTAATGATGGGTTTGCTCTTGACTCTAGTCTAGGTCATAGGACAGAGACAGAGTCTAAGATGGAGCGAGCTCACCCAGAAGAAGCCTGTTCACTCTTACTTTGAAGAGATTAGGGTTGTATGCTTTTGGAAACACAGACGCAAGTAGTAAATTCAGCTCTTTAGCAGTGCGCATTATAAATGATGACTGGAAGCGCTTAGTCCGAATTGGTGGAATGGCTACCAGGTACGGATGGTATCCGGCGGTGCGTCTGGATGTCCGATGGTAGAAGGGAGCTGGTGGAACTAGGTCGTGAAGCTCTTGAGCACACTCTCCGAAGTACAATCTATAAAATACCGACAAGCAGGCAACCTTGCGGCGATGAGCCAGGCTATGTAGCTTGGTGTCCACCAGTTTTATGTCGCCTATGAGCCTCTTGGCCCTGCGTTCCACCGAGTCAAGAGCGGCAAGTTGGTATTTGGCTGAGCCATCCCAAAGGTGACTGCAATACTCCATGCAGGATCGGACTTGTGCTTTGTAAAGAGTTAAAAGCTGTCCAGGCGTAAAGTATCGCTTCACTTTATTCAGGACGCCCAGCTTTTTAGCCGCCGTCTGAGCCTTGTACTCGATGGTCGCGCCGAAATTAAGATTTGATGTCAACTCCATGCCTAGAAGCTCAAGCCTGTCAGTGACTGGGACAGATGTACCCCGAAAAGTAGGTGTCCAGTCGAAAGGACTCCTTTTTGCAGTGAAAAGACACGCCTGTGTTTTGGTGGCATTGAATGAGACCAGATTGTCGTCGCCCCATTGGGAGACAAGACTATTATGTATGTATTAACTTATTGTACCACAAAAAAATAATAGAATAACAGTAAATGATGGAATAAAACAAGAGGCAAAAAGGTGGGCCTATCCTACAAAGGGATCTCTTCCAATTATCCTCTGAATCATGTGTAGGGTAATTTAGGGGGTTATCGGCCAATCTTGCGAATTTTTGACTTGAAGATAATATATTTGTATCAAATATTTAGACGAGGCTAAATCATAAAATGATTTTGAAATCAATAGATATTGTAGTTTTAGTTTAAAAACCCCCTTTTATTCAAAAATGCTTTAAAAATAAATAAAACGATAAAATATCTGAAATGAGCGAATTAGGGGGTTATCGGACAGAACATTCAGTTTTCGCCCGCTAAAACAACTACTTTTCGGCCACCATGTAATGCGTTGAAAAATAAGTCTTAGTGCTGTCAAGTAAGGATGGGTTTTCAATAAAAAATTAAATATAAATGTCATGATCATTTTCTTATTCAATATTTATGTTTTTGCCATAGTTCAATACATGATAAGCCATTATTAATAATCAAAACTAAGTAGAAAATAATAATCTGCTTCGTAAAATCTTCTTAAAATAAAACTTACTAATAAATTGTTATAGTAACACTAATAAATATATGGCCGGAAACCAAAAAAAAGGTTTTTGGTTCCCGGCCACATCAGTAAACTCTATGCCGATAACTAAAATGTACAAATTCAGCTGTCGGCCGTCAATTTCAACATATTTTAAAGTTTATTTATTTTCAATTATTGTATGAAGGTGCATGGCCGCCTGTTAACTAAACCGTTGCCTTTGGATATTAGAACGCTTGAAATTATATAATACGTCTGAAGCTTTTCAAAATGTAATGAAAAATAGGATGTAAATTGAATGTTTATCAGCTAGCTATCGACCAGTGGGCCGATAGCTAAATTTCACCGAAAATTGCTTCTAGTTATCCGGACATCTAATTTTAATGCTAAATATTGAAAATTTCAAGCTTTTTAATTAAATTAACGTAAATTAGAATCACAAATAGTCACACTATGTCAATATTTATATCCAATAAATTATAAACAACGCTGTATCTTACCTCGAAAAATGCGTAGCTCCAAGATTTTTTCACTGTATGTGCACACAACCGAACTCGCAAATTTTAAGAGGTCAATTGACGAGACACTGGAGCAGTTATAATGCTAACTAATTAAAATGTGATGGGAATAGTCGAAAAGTTTTGAAAGACACTGACTTTTCTAATAATTTACTTAAAGTTTTCATCTTCGGCGCAAATAACTGGGCTGTGTCCGATAGCTACTGGTGTCCGGTCAACCAGCTAAATTACCCTAATTCACTTTCAAGACAAAAATCAATCATGAACGTTAATAGCTTTAATGAAAGGCCAAGCGTGTACCTTCTAAATATTCTATTTCGCCAAGCGCACAGTCTATTTAGTGGTCATAATGTCCAGTCTAATAATCCGTAAACAATCAAACTGTCATAACATTTTACGAAAAGTCCGACCTTCACGTGTCTGCGAGCATTTAAAGTTAGACGTGAAGTTGATCGATGCGCTTGCGCAGGCTGAACTTATTGTTCTGTGGTCGAAATGTTGCATACTAGATCACAAATTGAATGGAGACAGCGAAATGTGATTAATAATATCCATTGGTGTATTCAAATATCTAAATATGAAGGTAATTTGCTCATGAACTCACTCTTTTTAAACTAAACGGTTCAGCGGATCGACGTGATTTGTGTTGAATTCGCACTTCTTCTTCTTCTTTTTGTATGTGACACCGACTCGTCCAACGACCCGATGAACCCTGATGTCAGAGTTTTTCAACCGCCTAATACTAGTAGTAGGCCTCTGACATGGTTGTGTAAATCCGCGCTAATTTATTATAATTTTTGTATACAAAAGTATGAAATATATACGTATATGGTATCGCTTCAAATTAAAGCTTTAATATCATTATTTGCTGCATTATCATTCTTGAATCTTCCCAGTAAGTAATTAAATAAACGATTAAAATCACATTGCCATCAATAAGATAAAAAAAAAGTATTTTTTTGTTTTATAACTGGAACAAACTAGTTTGATGCGTCGACCCTTGGTACTACTAAGTACTACTACTTGCTTGAGCAAGCGATGCATTTTGTTGCAATAAGTACATTTGCAGTCTAGTATCGATTGTGTTGCAAGCGTGTCACCACGAGCGAATGAGATATCTCTTGTATTCACTATTTGTACAACAAATATGTATGTGTAGTGATTCTTAAGTAAGAAAATATTTATTCAAAGTTAAAATCACAGCTTATAATGGAAGCTTAACAACGTGGCCAAAATTTACTATAGTTACATTTTTGTGACTGATAGCGAAAGCTACGGGGTAGTGATATGAAACAACTTTGCCTGAGGAACATACGTCAAAATACGTTAAAATAAAGCATGGCCCATACAAAGGTGCTGATCAGCTGATTTGAGTTCCTATAAAAACTCAATATATTCAGCTGTCTACCTACAGCAGTGGGCTGTGCAGCAGACATGCTTACTTGGAAGCTGGGCAGCGCGAGGTTGCTGCGCTGGGTGTCTCGCTGCAGCCCCGTGGCCGCCAGCAGCGACAGCGCCAGGAGCCCAGCAGTGGCTGTGCAGCAGACATGCTTACTTGGAAGCTGGGCAGCGCGAGGTTGCTGCGCTGGGTGTCTCGCTGCAGCCCCGTGGCCGCCAGCAGCGACAGCGCCAGGAGCCCAGCAGTGGCTGTGCAGCAGACATGCTTACTTGGAAGCTGGGCAGCGCGAGGTTGCTGCGCTGGGTGTCTCGCTGCAGCCCCGTGGCCGCCAGCAGCGACAGCGCCAGGAGCCCAGCAGTGGCTGTGCAGCAGACATGCTTACTTGGAAGCTGGGCAGCGCGAGGTTGCTGCGCTGGGTGTCACGCTGCAGCCCCGTGGCCGCCAGCAGCGACAGCGCCAGGAGCCCAGCAGTGGCTGTGCAGCAGACATGCTTACTTGGAAGCTGGGCAGCGCGAGGTTGCTGCGCTGGGTGTCGCGCTGCAGCCCCGTGGCCGCCAGCAGCGACAGCGCCAGGAGCCCAGCAGTGGCTGTGCAGCAGACATGCTTACTTGGAAGCTGGGCAGCGCGAGGTTGCTGCGCTGGGTGTCACGCTGCAGCCCCGTGGCCGCCAGCAGCGACAGCGCCAGGAGCCCAGCAGTGGCTGTGCAGCAGACATGCTTACTTGGAAGCTGGGCAGCGCGAGGTTGCTGCGCTGGGTGTCGCGCTGCAGCCCCGTGGCCGCCAGCAGCGACAGCGCCAGGAGCCCAGCAGTGGCTGTGCAGCAGACATGCTTACTTGGAAGCTGGGCAGCGCGAGGTTGCTGCGCTGGGTGTCGCGCTGCAGCCCCGTGGCCGCCAGCACGGCCGCGCTGTTGCCGCACGCGAGGCACAGCAACGACAGCGCCAGGAACGCGGTCAGCAGTGGACCTCTGTGGACAAGAGATATACATTGAATAACTATACAATTGAGTAGCAAATTCTCTGAGTCATAATCATTACATAGTCAAAATATTGCCGTGTGATGTGGGCTTAGTATAGCATCACCCCATTTCTATCTCGTTTTCTGTCGTTACAAAAGAAATTACTTTATTCAATGATGGATAGTATTATCACTTATTGATGTCATAAAAAAGAAAACTGCGAATCATATTTTATTCCTATACAAATACACGAACTTGCGTTGACAGTGCGTTAACGGCTACTTGATACGCTAACATAACGGCTGTCAAATGATGCATCCGTTAACATACCTTCGCCGTATTTGTATAGAAATAAGATCAGAATTCCCAATTCCCTTTCGTCTGACATACGCATGCGTTACGGATGCGCTAGCAGCAACGGAGGTCAAATGGGAAAACCGCCTCATATGTTCTTAAAACGGTGACAATAAAGCTCCTCAGAATGACCGTGGATTATACAACACATTCTTTAAAATCATTCTTATGGGGTTAATGTTTGAAAGAGAAAACTTGAAGGTAAAAAAACCTGAACCATTATTGAGATAAAATCTGTTAAAGTTAAGGGCAGTTCATGTTCTGGATAAGTAGTATTTTCAATGCTTTTATTCTAGCGAGAAAGTCCCAGTAACAATTACAATCCAGGCAGTAGTGTAAGGATGATTGAGGGTTGTGGCCAGTAGGCTCAATGCTGCTTGATGGAAAAGGGGAATTCCCGCCGAGCGAGGTGTTCAGCTCGGGGACCGCGGCCCGACTGGTAGGACGTGGATTTTGTATTTATACTAAGTCTTCGACAAACTTCGTAACCGCGTTTTAGGTCTTGACTTCTGATTGGCTAATCTTCTATGACGAGTATGACGTGTTGTGTTTACATTGTGCAGGCAGCGTTGTCGTCGTCGCCTCGTCAGCAGTAGATGCATCCAGCGAAGTCAGCGCATTCTGTGTGCGGCGCGCGCTTCATATTTCTTTGCAATCCGCGCCGCTACAGTACTCCCCCCCTAGACCGAAGGTCGATACAGTCTAGTTATTGGCATGGGGTATTGACGTCTTTTTCGATGCGGTGTCATCTCGAAGTCCAATGGCGGCAGGCAGTCTGGCTGGAGTGTAGCGCAACTCTGACAGCCGAGCCGATGCAGTCTCCAGGTCCTCGGTGCGTCGGGAGTTATGGAGACGAGTGGTTGCCGCCGATGAGTGACCAGGAAGCGGGCAGGTTCATTCCGGGGTCTCGACGCTAGGACTTGCGATGACTAGCCGCTGATGACGTAGGTCGTGGCTGCTTACGAAGTTGTGATGCATGGACTCCATTTCTTGAAGAAGGTTGCGTGTCCAATGTTGGGTGTCACCAGTGTAAGTTAGATTGATGAGAAGTGTAAGGTAGGTTGAGGGGTTGTGTAGCCTATAGTACTGTAGCGGCGCGGATTGCAAAGAAATATGAAGCGCGCGCCGCACACAGAATGCGCTGACTTCGCTGGATGCATCTACTGCTGACGGGGCGACAACGACAACGCTGCCTGCACAATGTAAACACGACGCGTCATACTCGTCATAGAAGATTAGCCAATCAGAAGTCAAGACCTAAAACGCGGTTACGAAGTTTGTCGAAGACTTAGTATAAATACAAAATCCACGCCCTACCAGTTGGGCCGCGGTCCCCGAGCTGAACACCTCGCTCGGCGGGAATTCCCCTTTTCCATCATGCAGCATTAAGCCTACTGGCTACACCTCCCATCAATCTTCCTTATACTGGTGACACCCAACATTGGACACGCAACCTTCTTCAAGAAATGGAGTCCATGCATCACAACTTCGTAAGCACCCACAACCTGCGTCATCAGCGGCTACTCATCGCAAGTCCTAGCGTCGAGACCTCGGAATGAACCTGCCCGCTTCCTGGTCACTCTTCGGCGGCAACTACTCGTCTCCATAACTCCCGACGTACCGAGGACCTGGAGACTGCATCGGCTCGGCTGTCAGAGTTGCGCTACACTCCAGCCAGACTGCCTGCCGCCATTGGACTTCGAGATGACACCGCATCGAAAAGACGTCAATACCCCATGCCAATAACTAGACTGTATCGACCTTCGGTCTAGGGGGGGAGTACTGTAGCGGCGCGGATTGCAAAGAAATATGAAGCGCGCGCCGCACACAGAATGCGCTGACTTCGCTGGATGCATCTACTGCTGACGGGGCGACAACGACAACGCTGCCTGCACAATGTAAACACGACGCGTCATACTCGTCATAGAAGATTAGCCAATCAGAAGTCAAGACCTAAAACGCGGTTACGAAGTTTGTCGAAGACTTAGTATAAATACAAAATCCACGTCCTACCAGTTGGGCCGCGGTCCCCGAGCTGAACACCTCGCTCGGCGGGAATTCCCCTTTTCCATCATGCAGCATTGAGCCTACTGGCTATACAACCCTTCAATCATTCCTTACAGTAGTAATATCGATATTAACTTCTTTCATTTATTTACTTGCAAAATTTTCAGGCGCCGGTAGATATAGCCGTGCCATTGGTGGGCAAGGAACGAGCTGCTGTAGCACAGATGGAAGAGGCGTCGACACTAGTAATGCGAAAGTGGCAGATTCAAATCCTGCCCGAGTAGAAAATTTTGAATGTTTTCAAAAAAGTTTTTTAAATTTGATATTCAATTGACATTGACGAAAGATAATGATTGATGACCAGTACATATGCCAGTCTTCCACTTGTCGTCCGTCGCTGTGTATTTTTAACGCACCGTAACGCATGCGTCTGTCATATGAAAGAAAATTCAGAATTTCGATCATACAAATACTGCTACGGTGCGTTTCCATAAGCGTCTTTCATGTCGTTTGACAGACGCATCCGTTACGCGTTTCGGTGCGTTAAAAATACGCAGCGACGGATGACAAGTAGGATACCTGCCTTAGTTCTACCAACAATGTTGCATAATTTGTACATCGCGCTACATAATTTTCTGATCTCTAGTGACTGTTAGCGTTTCTTATCGAGAATCACGATGACAATCATTTTAATTGACGATTGCTTTCATTCATCAGAATGTCACAGATATGCTATCAGCATATCAGTCGCATCATAATTATATTAAAAATAAATGAAAATGAGGAATTGAAAAAATATTAGCGTTTGCCGGGACTTGAACCCGTGACCGTGGAGTAATGTTCCACTGCTGTGCCAACTGAGCTACCAGTGCCTCGAGTGACACTTTCAAATTTTCAATCTCTTTGTACTCTTGTCGAAGCGACGTAAAAGATTTTTGAGTTTGTTATTTTCATTTATGGAATGCTTTTGGTGCATTCTACAATTATTTTTTTACGTCATTCATTATTATCGATCATTATTAACGACGGACGATGTGACGCAGTTGCAGTGCGACTGCCAGCGGCGCTAAGTTTTCGGGTTCGATTCCCGGTGGGGCATTCGGGTGTGTATTGCAATTTTAGGCGATGGGCTGACAACCTGTCACTATGGCGATACACAATTTCCCAAATGACCCGTGAAATTGTCCGTTTTTTGCGGCTGTTTACGGTCTACCTACCCCGCAAGGGATTACAGGCATGATATGTGTGTCGATGATAGTAAGAAAAAATAAGAAAGGAATAGAGAAAAGAAGCGAACACAACGAAAAAGGATGAGATCCTGGATACATACAGGCACACCCGCCGTGAACATCAGGATGCCGCTAAATCAGGATCACACTGCATCAGGTCCTTTGTAGAAAACAATAAAGAATGGACCCTAAAACTAATCAACCAGCAAGTCTGGATGATACTAAAAATCACATCATAATCAAACTTACGTCAGGATATGAAATAACACTTGAGGAAGTATAACTTTACGTCAGGATACAGAACAACACGTCGTGGGCGTATACTCGTCGAACCCTGTAGAATACTGCATCACCAAATGCTATCGCTAGCCACTGAAATGATTAACCACAACGTCGATATCATTACGCAGTCAATTCCCACGGTGAGGCTGTTTCGACCTGGCAGGTCATCGTCAGGCACGGTGTAACCGTACTACAACCGACCTGTCTACCAAACCAACCTAAGAATCTTAAGACACACGCTGATCAACATCAACGTGTCTTCACAACACCAAAGATACCGATTGACACTAACCTTCAACACCGAACACTATTGAAATCCACAGTCTGCAGGATTACAAAGAGACCACAGCAGCAACTGTCACCAACCTCGTACAATCTCTGCATTTCACCAACCTCGGCTACAACCTCGGGGAAATACGACAATAACCAACACACACTTCATGATCTCCACAAATATTCCACTGGCAATACGAATCTAGGGCTCCGCCATCGCTAGACGACCACAGTTTCTCCAAACGCTCCAGGATTCCAAAGATTTTACCAGATTCTAAACCTAACTTCAAAACGACCACATAGAACGACAGACCAACCGGAACTGTCAAAGTTGTTTACTCCGTCGATCACGTTCCGTTTCCTCATTACGAACGCAGCCAACAATGAATTGTGAGAGCACACTACAACGCCTCTGACGTCACTCCAGTCTATCTTACAGTCGATAGCTAACTGCGCGCGAATAAAGCGCATCGCCTTTTTGAGTGTTGCCAGCGATTATGCGTTTCGTTTCTGCAAGAATCAAATAGCAATTAAACGGAAGAAAATAATAACAAAACGTGAACTGTCAAATAATTTCAGCCAACACCCACCAGAGCTTGATCAATCTCCGACACGGCCATTCTGACAAGTCAGACGTCCTCGGCTGATGTGTATCGAAAGAAACTAACTATGCCTAGACATACCGCTCGTCCATCCTGATTATAACAAACTGAATCAACTCACATGACTGAAAACATTAACCAACCAATAAATGTCACGATGTCATTACCAAAATAAATAGTCTCTAAAGCCTTGTCTGCACCGTCAGAAACCCTGCACCAGCGCCACGTCACCGTAAGAATAGCTACCGCTATGACTAGTACAGGAGTAAATTTACTAAGGCCACACCGTCAAGTCAACAGCCACATCAAAACCCGTTCAGCACCTCTCACCTACTAAACCTTACTTCGACATAAACAACTGACTCGATTTCATCAAACACAAAAACAACTTTCACTCCAAAAACCAGAACAATTTAATCTACTTCAATAGAAGACTATCCGAAGTATCAGCAACTAAGCTCTATATAGCTCAAGTATCTAATTGAAAATAGAGAACATAATAATAAAAACTACCACTCGTATCTTTCAGCTATCTCCGTAGATTGCTAGTAAGCCCTGTGACTAGCATCAATCATCTCTGTGATATAAACCCAGTCATCCCTGTGACGTAAATCAACCCTGTGATTTAAACATGTCAACCCTGTGACAATAATCAATCAACCCTGTGATTCAAACATGTCAGCCCAGTCCCTGTGACAATAATCAATCAACCCTGTGATTCAAACATGTCAGCCCTGTGACAACAATCAATCAACCCTGTGATTTAAACATGTCAGCCCTGTGACAATAATCAATCAATCCTGTGATTCAAACATGTCAGCCCTGTGACAATAATCAATCAACCCTGTGATTCAAACATGTCAGCCCTGTGACAATAATCAATCAACTCTGTGATTCAAACATGTCAGCCCTGTGACAATAATCAATCAACCCTGTGATTCAAACATGTCAGCCCTGTGACAATAATCAATCAACCCTGTGATTCAAACATGTCAGCCCTGTGACAATAATCAATCAACCCTGTGATTCAAACATGTCAGCCCTGTGACATTAATCAATCAACCCTGTGATTCAAACATGTCAGCCCTGTGACATTAATCAATCAACCCTGTGATTCAAACGTGTCAGCCCTGTGACATTTGTTAATCATCCCTGGGATACTTATCATCTCTGTGATTACTTACTAAGTCATCCCTGTGACATATCATCCCTGTGATAAACTAAGTCAGCCCTGTGCTGTGACATTAATCATCTCTGTGATTACCTACTAAGTTATCCCTGTGCTAAACTAAGTCATCCCTGTGACACTAATCATCTCTGTGATTACCTACTAAGTCATCCCTGTGACAAATCATCCCTGTGATACAAACTAAGTCATCCCTGTGACAAATCATCCCTGTGATACAAACTAAGTCATCCCTGTGACAATATTCTAATCAAACTCAAAATCAGGAATCGAAAACAAAACGATACCCAAATCGACAGACTTTCAAATTATTTTAATTTCACATTTTGAACATCAATCACAAGATACAAATTTAGACTCAGTTTAGGCTTAGTTAAGGCTCACAGACAAACATCACACTGACCAGTCTCATCGGTCTGCTTGCCCGTGTTGAACATGACGCACTTGTTCAAAGAACGGTTTCGACAAACATCATAATCTCAACAGAGCTCCCAGTCTTCGCGCAGCACGTAACCGCCATACGATGATAGAAATTTACGTTTTTCCCTCTCAGAAATTACTGTTGTTACGTTGGCTAACCACCAAACGAATAGAGCCGGCTACCCACCGAGCCTAGAAGAAACAAACACGCTCAGTTTTATTGGCTACCCACCAAATGAACGCACTCCGTTTGGCTACCTACCAAAGGAATAACAACTCAGCTAACCACCAAGTTATGCTACCCGCCAACCCCATCAGTGAGGCTAAATTTTAAAATGACTTTGCAGCGTCAGAATTATCATTACAAAACAAGGTTTAACTCAACTAGAACCTTTTGGATTTGACTCCTTTTGTACGCGGTTTATTTGAATTCAGAGCTTTTCAACAAGTCCCTATCGCCGTCCAAATGATTGTCCACAATCTCATAAGAAAACTGTAACATATGGAGTTTTCAACCAATAAAACAATGGAACACCATCACATAACAACACCTCTTTCACACACGTCCAAATAAAAGTCCACTATTGTCACTCTAGAATACCGCTCACGACCGCCTTAAATAATGGTACACTATCACGCTAGAATACTCCTCACAACCGTTCAAATAAAAGTCCACCATCTCATGAGAAAACTCCCTAACTCACAATCCTAGCCGACAAAACAGTGGTCCACCGTCTCGTTAGGAAACTTCTAACGCTAGTCCAACATCTCATTAGAATATCACTAACGCACGTCCGAATAATAGTTCACTATCGTGTCACTAGAACACTTCTAACGCCCGTCCGAATAATGGTTCACTATCGCACTTCTGATGTCGATGATAGTAAGAAAAAATAAGAAAGGAATAGAGAAAAGAAGCGAACACAACGAAAAAGGATGAGATCCTGGATACATACAGGCACACCCGCCGTGAACATCAGGATGCCGCTAAATCAGGATCACACTGCATCAGGTCCTTTGTAGAAAACAATAAAGAATGGACCCTAAAACTAATCAACCAGCAAGTCTGGATGATACTAAAAATCACATCATAATCAAACTTACGTCAGGATATGAAATAACACTTGAGGAAGTATAACTTTACGTCAGGATACAGAACAACACGTCGTGGGCGTATACTCGTCGAACCCTGTAGAATACTGCATCACCAAATGCTATCGCTAGCCACTGAAATGATTAACCACAACGTCGATATCATTACGCAGTCAATTCCCACGGTGAGGCTGTTTCGACCTGGCAGGTCATCGTCAGGCACGGTGTAACCGTACTACAACCGACCTGTCTACCAAACCAACCTAAGAATCTTAAGACACACGCTGATCAACATCAACGTGTCTTCACAACACCAAAGATACCGATTGACACTAACCTTCAACACCGAACACTATTGAAATCCACAGTCTGCAGGATTACAAAGAGACCACAGCAGCAACTGTCACCAACCTCGTACAATCTCTGCATTTCACCAACCTCGGCTACAACCTCGGGGAAATACGACAATAACCAACACACACTTCATGATCTCCACAAATATTCCACTGGCAATACGAATCTAGGGCTCCGCCATCGCTAGACGACCACAGTTTCTCCAAACGCTCCAGGATTCCAAAGATTTTACCAGATTCTAAACCTAACTTCAAAACGACCACATAGAACGACAGACCAACCGGAACTGTCAAAGTTGTTTACTCCGTCGATCACGTTCCGTTTCCTCATTACGAACGCAGCCAACAATGAATTGTGAGAGCACACTACAACGCCTCTGACGTCACTCCAGTCTATCTTACAGTCGATAGCTAACTGCGCGCGAATAAAGCGCATCGCCTTTTTGAGTGTTGCCAGCGATTATGCGTTTCGTTTCTGCAAGAATCAAATAGCAATTAAACGGAAGAAAATAATAACAAAACGTGAACTGTCAAATAATTTCAGCCAACACCCACCAGAGCTTGATCAATCTCCGACATGTGTATATGTTAAAAAGTGACAAGCGCTATACTACTCCACGCCAGTAGACTATTCTTTGCCACTCTAAACCATCTCTGGGTTCATAGCACGTCCCCCCATCGACTGATAGCTGTCATTACCGCGATTCAGATATCGATCAGCCAAGCCAGCCAACTTTCCCCACATAATTACACTGGTCGGCGGCGATCGTGCCCAAAACGATACTGATATCCATGATCTCGATTCTGCGAGGCCAATTGCTTGGTTAATACTTAGATAAGTATTCGTCAAAAAAAGTTATCACTGGGTTGGTGGGCGGTGTTTTAAAAATCCTATAGTTTTCGGCTCTATAAGGCAAACGACCGGATGAACCATGGTGTCAGTACCACTAGAGTTTGTTGGTGTTAATTTTAAATAAGCAAAAGAACTCAGACGAGAATTCTATAGCTGTTGTTCTTTAAAGTGACGTTCGGTTTCTTAAGTCAGGTGAAGTTTGAGCGTATTATTTAGGACAGAAAAATACGTGTACCTATAAACTGTTATAAACTTCCGCGGTCACTCATAAGCATAACTCGAAGAAATACGTCGGAAGAAACTCCATCTACCCACTTGCAAAACATCAGTTTTTCCGTGATCATGGCCCATGCAACTGGGTCTAAATATCGGACAATTCAACAAAAATAAGTATCGCGGTAAGAACCCCGTTTCAGTATTTTGAGTTATTACGTATACTTAATATTTAGTTATTAAGAATTTAACGTCATTAGGAAAAAGGGAACAAAAGACAGATGTTTTCTCTAGAAGGTTATCCATCTTTATCTGCTCATGTAAGAAAAAGAAAAGGTAAGAATCACCTACAGTAGTGTCCCGTCAGAATCGAGTCTGTAGTGTTGCATTATAGCGCTATTGTTGACGGCAGTACACTTCAATTATCAATAGGTTTCCTCATCAGCCACTGACACGTATTGTTCGCCACTAGGAAGAAAAAAATGAGAACGAAGAAAGGAACTTCAGATAGACTTGGCCGTTTTTAACTACTAAAAGAAATCAGACATCAGAAAGAAAAACGCCGTGTGCTTAGAATATCATTACCCCATTTATTTCCCGCGGCTATCATAAGAGGCGACTAAGGGAATCGAGGGTTTTCAATTTTAGGCGACAGGCTGGGAACCTGTCACTACAGTGATAAACAATTTTGCAACAACAATAGTTACATGTTCTGTAAAAATATTTCATGACGTTCATGAAACACAGCCTCCAAACCATTATAGATAAAAATGTGCTAATAATAATAGTTTTTTTATGAGGACTACTCTTTCTTTATTATACATTTTAAAAAAATACCGCGGTAACAGAAATATGGCATGTGTGTGAATTTAAAATCTCTGTCATGGTTTATAAAAAGTCTCAGTAATATTTTCGGAACCCAAAGGCGGTTCTCTCACTTGTCGTCTGTCGTTACGTTATTTTAACGCAGCGTAACGCATGCGTCCAAATCCAATCATATTTCCATACAAATACGGCTACGGTGGATTTACGGTCAAACACAGACAGACGTCTATTTGTGTCAAACGACGTCGTAACTCTCCGTAAGCCCGCCGTAGCCGTATTTGTATAGGAATAAGATTGGAATTCGCCATTTCCTTACGTCTGACTGACGCATGTGTTACGTTGCTTTAAAAAAACGCAACGACGGATGACAAGTGAGTTAACCGCCTAAAAAAACATTTCTGTTTAGTTTGACATACTGACCCATGTTTCGATCACAGTTTCGATCATATTCACACCATACTTATTTGACACGGTTCTATAATAACCGCGAAATTATCGTTGACCTGCTATGTTTGAATAGGAACACAACCTACACAACCTAACTTACAGTGCGGCCTTTCCAATAAGCTACATTTGACAGCTGTCAGCATTTTGATAATGCTATGGTAGTGGGTCTATTTTTCTTTCTTGGTATTTATTTTAGTGTGTATAGAACTGACTCCTAAAATTTTAATACACATACTTGAGTTATTTAGTTGCCTCTTACGACACCCGCCGCGGGTAGGAAATGGGGTGATGACACATATCGATGTGATATTATACCTATTTATCTACCTACCTACATATCATCCATTTATGTTTTTGTTGTTAAGAGTTGTTACTAATAAGAACTAAACCACATTACGCTTTTTATGGACAGTAGATGCGCACGCGTTATTAAGATATAGGTACTTGCATAATTTCAACAACGGCAGGTGAGCCGCGGAAGCCCAATCGGTAGCTGCAACGGTAGTACTGATAACGAAGGTCGCAGATTCAAATTCCTGCCTGCGGTGCATTTTTCAATTTCTCAAAAATTTTACTTTTACGCACTTTGAAGTGTTATAAAATTTAGTAAATGCTTAATTTATTCAACTTTGCGAACAAAATGTACCATTTATATGTTATTCATTCTTGAACTATCCGACTAGTGCGACTGCCAGCGACGCAAAGGTTCCGGGTTCGATTCTCGGTGGGACACTCACAAAGTTGATATTTATCACTTTGTGATTTTTTTTCCGGTCTGGTTAGGACATTGCAGAGTAAACCAACTGATTCTCCGAAAAGAAATGGTTCCGTGCTTCGGAGGGCACGTTAAGCCGTCGGTCCCGGTTGCTGTCTATGATTACTTAGACGGCGGTCGTAACACAACCATGTCTGAGGCCTACTAGTGGTAGTAGGTGGTTGAAAAACTCTGAAACCAGGGTTCATCGGGTCGTTGGAAGACTCGGTGTCCCACACGAAAAGAGAGAGAGATGACACGCTCAGTTTAACGTTCTTCATTTACATCACTGGTGATCATTTTCTCTCGTATTGCCATTCTATTTTATACTGTACTACCTAGTGGTAAAGTAGGTTTTCGAGTGCTGTGCGTTACGCGGTGAAAGCCAGCCGCGTATGTGACGAGTAAGTAACATCTTTATTTATACGGTGTTTTTGTTCAATTTCCGTCATTGTAATTGTTCAGTGTTGTTTTTTTTGTTGATACATGAAAACATTGGTGATTGACGTGAAGTTATTGGCCTACAAATTACAGTATTGGGTGACTCGCGTCGCGACCAACACGCGACTAGTCTGCGTATTCGTATGGGAATAAGATTGGAATTTGCAATTTCCTTTCGCCTGACAGACGCATACTATAGGTAGCTTTAAAAAACGGAACCTCGGACGACAAATGAGAAAACCGCCTAAACTAGGTATACAATTACCTACTATACAATTAGAATATATTTCCTTAGTAGGTTTGAAGAATATTTTAGTTTTAGTAAGTAATAACGGGGTTTAAAGGATAGCCCTCCGAATTCTAATAGGGTGCATGCAGACGTTGAAACTGAACAACTTTCCTCTAGGAACAAATGTCAGGTAACAATAAAAATTTTCGACCTTCTATACAAAATCACGATCAGTTGCATTAACTATGGGACGTCCAAAATTTTTTAACTTTTCCTGAAATATTTTTTATGGAAAAATATTCAGTTTCATGGTTTGAATGCACTCTATCAATATTCGGAGGGCTGCCAATTACACCCTGCATATACATTATGTTTTTGTAGCTGTTTAGCCGATTATGCATTATTTCTTAAGCTAAGCGCAGACCTTTATCTTAACACTCTGTATAAAAAAATAAACCGTAGAAACAGAAGCAAGACAAGCGTATTGCGCATTGCGTCCTGCACGCACCGTTAGCATCTCCGTGCATCGTTGAGCACGCGACGACGCACCTGTCTACGCGCTAGATTGTTGTTACTTTATAATTACTACACTCCTTCTACTCATACTACGTACTACTATAGTATACTTGTCTCCCAATGGGGCGACGACAATCTGGTCTCATTCAATGCCACCAAAACACAGGCGTGTCTTTTCACTGCAAAAAGGAGTCCTTTCGACTGGACACCTACTTTTCGGGGTACATCTGTCCCAGTCACTGACAGGCTTGAGCTTCTAGGCATGGAGTTGACATCAAATCTAAACTTCGGCGCGACCATCGAGTACAAGGCTCAGACGGCGGCTAAAAAGCTGGGCGTCCTGAATAGAGTGAAGCGATACTTTACGCCTGGACAGCTTTTAACTCTTTACAAAGCACAAGTCCGATCCTGCATGGAGTATTGCAGTCACCTTTGGGATGGCTCAGCCAAATACCAACTTGCCGCTCTTGACTCGGTGGAACGCAGGGCCAAGAGGCTCATAGGCGACATAAAACTGGTGGACACCAAGCTACATAGCCTGGCACATCGCCGCAAGGTATTTTATAGATTGTACTTCGGAGAGTGTGCTCAAGAGCTTCACGACCTTGTTCCACCAGCTCCCTTCTACCATCGGACATCCAGACGCACCGCCGGATACCATCCGTACCTGGTAGCCATTCCACCAATTCGGACTAAGCGCTTCCAGTCATCATTTATAATGCGCACTGCTAAAGAGTGGAATTTACTACCTGCGTCTGTGTTTCCAAAAGCATACAACCCTAATCTCTTCAAAGTAAGAGTGAACAGGCTTCTTCTGGGTGAGCTCGCTCCATCTTAGACTCTGTCTCTGTCCTATGACCTAGACTAGAGTCAAGAGCAAACCCATCATTAATAAAAAAAAAAAAAAAAAACTTAGTATCAAATGAATAAGTAGGCACATACAGGGTGGACCATACATTGACATCAAAAGATTAGGTACTGAGGGGTTTCCGAATCACTCCCATGTTTTATGTCCCGCGATATTTTGTAGGTACTTTCTAAGTTCATTTCACTTTAAAAGTTGTATGGGAAAAACTCTACTGGCAATATTTTTTATGGTAGAGAGGTAGCATTCATGAGGAAAAAAAATACCACTGGAAAAGATAATACAAGTAAAAAAAAACTGAAGGTAATTTTTTTACAATACAACTTAAAAAATTAAATAACTCTGAAACTAATAAAAATCGCGGGATATACCTGTTTTGAGATAACCCTCAGCATAAGTCATTTAAATTTTGATCCTTTGACTTCGCTGTATGGTCCACACTGTATATTAAGTAAGTATCATTGTTTATTCTGTTATGGTCAAATGTTCATTGGTAAATATTACATCAGCTCTCAGCCGGCCGCTAACTTTGAAATAAGAATCCACTCTTGTAATTATGCGACCTCTAATCCTAACATATGTAACTGCCCTATCATCGACAAAGTTTCTTGTGTAAAGTACCTCGGAATTATGGTAGACCAAAGATTGAGCTGGCACCCGCAAATAGAACTTACTATTGGTCGAATGAGGAGGCTCATATGGGTCTTTAAGTCTCTGAGGCATGTTATGGATTGTGACCTTCTAAACAAAATTTACATCTCACTAGCCCAATCAGTACTCACGTACTGTATTCCTATGTGGGGAGGAGCAACTAAATCAAACCTAATAGATCTTGAAAGAGCGCAGAGATCTCTGATTAAGGTAATGTACTTTAAGCCCTACAGGTTTCCTACCGAAACTTTATATAATTTATGCAAGCTACTCTCCGTAAGGAAGCTGTATATTCTAAATATGGTACTAAAGTACCATAAAACATTGCCTTATGATGAATCAAAACTAAATAAAAGACGGTGTGATATCATTGCTCCTTCCTGCCCAACTCGCACGACCTTCGCTCAGCGACAATATATTGCTCAAGCCCCTTACGCATATAACAAAATAAATAGAACATTAAATATTTATCCCTTGCCACTATACAAGTGTAAAATTTGTTTGTCTGTATGGCTCAGTACACTTACCTACGACGATGTCGAAGATATACTTGTAAGAATAAACTAGAATGTAAGATCCCTCTTGTACGTGGCTCATCAAGCCGATCCCAAGATATTATATATCGTAGGGCGTATCAGTATTTAGTTACTAGTTTTAAGTTACCTTGTAATTTGGATATTGGTTGTTTACCTTATAAACTTAAGCACTGACTTTCATTGAACTACGTGGTGCATGTATTTCCATTCCTGTATGTGGTCTTCGCACTGATCCCAAGGTACATAATGTGTCCGCAGGGCGTACAGGAATGGTAAAACACCTTCTGTTTACCTTCTGTTTACATAGATTTCAGTGAATATCACTGGTCCTTGTACATGAAAGACACATTCTTTCTCACGTTGTTGTAATAAAGTCTTATTTTTAATAAGTTATATGTAAGTTATATGTTTAAATAAAGAACTAGTTGTCATATTGTAAATCGTACTGTACTGTATTCGTAGAAGAGCGAGGCTATCCCATCACAAGTGTCTTCTGACTACTTTCTGGGAAGCCCCGGCAAAAAGTCTATTATGATTTACTGAATAAAACACATTTTTTTTTTTTTTAAGTAACCTATTATAAATTTCACAATTGTCGTAAAATACGTTGTATAGATCTATACTTCTTTTTTTTACTTCATAGTAAGGTGTTAATAAAAAATTACTGAGAACATTTATTTATTCATTAAACTTTATTGTAACCTGAACATATATTCACAATACTTTCTGCTCCACCCAAAGGTTGTCTGGAAGAGATCGCTTGTAGCGATAAGGCCGCCTTTGCGCATGTTAGCTATGAATTTTACTGATATTTTTATTTGTTATTTTGTGCAATAAAGTGTTTTTACTTACTTACCTACTAACTTTATTGCACAAAAAGTACAAAGGGCGGGCCTAATGCCACATGGCATTCTTTACCGGCCAACCAAAAGGTAAACAGAGTCATAGCGGGTACACATAAAAAATATCATATGACTAGTTCTCAGTATAGGAACATTCTCGAAACTGCATCTCTACAACTCATATCTCAATCTCAAAAGTTATCTGACATCACTGTTATTCTTTTTTTCGTCTTTTACGATTATTTCTAGTGCCACTTGAATCTGGGCCGGTTCACACGTCTTAATAAAATCACACGACTTTCGGTTTCTCTCAAATCCGGTGCGTCGGTAACACAGTAACCTTGGCATTAGAAAAACATGCAAATCAGCCGAAATCTAGTATTCGCTGCATACAAAATACAAGTTCATCGCAAGTTCGTTATGAACATTTAATAATTGATTCATATGTCGTTTCTGTTGTCGTGTCGTCGTACCGTTAAAACTTTACAAACTTCTACTACGTTAAATATTTGTATTGTTATATGTATTGGTACAATAACAATAATACCCTCAATTCGGGAAATCAGTTTTTTAACTTTCCTTAAATTAGCGCACTAAAATTTAAGATAAGCTAAGATAATTTATATGGGATCTTAGCTATTTCTAGTCAATTAAGTCGCCATTGTTTTAATCTTCGCCTTATTTTGACAGATAACGCGTATGAATTTTGCGTCAAATTAAATGAAATTACAGGAATTAGATACGAGTATCTTCTATTAACGAAAAGTGACAGCCCTAGTTAAGGGTAAGATAAGAGAATTGCTATCTGGAATTGAGACCCATAAGGGTCTTCTTTACATGTTATTCTTTTAGTGAGCCTAGATAGATCTATGACCTTTTAGAGAGGAACATTTGCTAGATGCTACGAATAAATTATTTGTAGGACAAATGGTTTGGTTTGGTATTGTTTGATTCAGCAGCCCATTGGGTAAACAACATAGACATACAACTGTAAAACAGTGGCATTCGCCATACGAATAAATAATTACATTCAGTAGAAACACCGTGTAGTATAATAGTAGGTACCTATTTCCTTAAAAAACTATAATTATTCAAATAAATATTTCAATATTTGAATACCAAATTTTAAAATACTTCCTGGTATACGGAGTATACCATATTTGAAAATCCTGCCCGCGCTTGGAAATTTTGCAAGTTTTCAAAAAATATTTGAATGCCACCAGTGCTAAAGCGAATCCAATAAAAATCTAGGTTAGTAAGTAGTGTTGTCTAAATTTTATTTTTGTCTGTCTTGAATACCAAATTTTAAAACACTTCCCGTGTTAGGTATACAATTTTTGAGAACTTGCAAAATTTTTCAAGTGCGGGCACTCGAAAAATTTTGCAAGTTTTCAAAAATTTTATACCTAACACGGGAAGTGTTTTAAAATTTGGTATTCAATTTATCGCGGGTTTTCATCGCTTAGACTACATTCAATCTGTAAAGATAGAATTAGTCGCCGAGTATTAGTTGTAAAACTAACTCGGTAGATGGAGCCTTGCCACGCGTTACTGGCATTAAAATACACTTGCAAAATTGGCGGGCCAGGAATGAGCTGCGGTAGCCCAGATGGAAGAGGCGTCTCCACTAGAAATGCGAAAGTCGCAGGTTCAAATCCTGCCCGCACTCGAAAAAATTCTGCAAGTTTTCAAAAATTTGTCTGTCTTTATTTTAGAATACTATCCTTTACGGTATAACAAGATCTTAAGGAAAAGATTTTTAAACAGGGTTTATTTAAATAATTGCAGCCATATTATACTGGGTTTTTATGAAATATATGTTATTGCTATGGTATTCAAATGTTATTGTCGAGTATTAATTAGATAGGTAGAATTTTGGTTTCAGAAAACACTTTGACCAACTTTACTTGATAGAAAAAACTTTACTTCTAATTTGAACGGTTTTTTAAATATACTTAATGTTTCAAAATTTAAAATTATTAAAAATTATTTTATGTAAATATTTTGATAGGTACATCATTTTTCTTGTAAAATTTGCTTTTGACATTGCAACAGTATTTCTCTAGTTTATGTGTCGAATAAATGAAAAAATTTCGAGAAATTTTTAACGTTAAACGCATGAATAGCCTACTTGAAAAGAGGCCTTCGATTAGATACTACCTACTTTTTGTTTACAGTCCCATACGCAAAATGTACCGAGACATCTTTCTTTATTATTGACATATTGGGTGAAATTTTACTAGATAGCAAAAATACAGGACGTCTCGGAAGATGATGATGACATCACAGTAGCCGCTGCTGCAGCCATTGCGAGTAGATAGATCACACTTTACAAGCTCCTCAAGCAACTGACGCCCCCGCCGGTTTGGCTGGTTGTTTCTGGTAACAGCCACAAAACTTCTCCGGTTGAGCTCCTGCTCCCCACCATACAGTCAGGTGTAGATTTCATAGCCCCGGGCAAAAAATTTAAGAGTCCATAACTTAAAGAAAACAGGACAGGCTGGTGAAAAGGAACAGTTTTCCCCATAGAACATATCGAAATACGGATAACAAATTTGGTCCTCCCATAAAAAATGAATCAACCGACCAAGTCAATTTGTACACCTTTTATACTACCTACCATGTCTATATTTTCCGGCAGGTAAGTTCTGACTTTAGACTGTGTATATACACTTTTACTGTGTGATTACGAAAAAGTAAGTCAAAAGTAGTAAGTTTTTCTATACGATTTGACGCTGTCAAAAAGCTTAAACCACGACTAACTTTTTTTGTAATAAGACCGGTATAGTGAATAGTATCTTCGCTAATCCGCGGAGCATCGGTTGACCTTAGGCATCGTTTCCAATTTATGGGGTCCATCGATTTCTAACGCGACGGAGATGGTGAGGGCGACACTGGTATGTGGGGCACCACACCACTAACAGGTTTGAGACTGAACGAAATCGAAAATTTATACATTTCGGTGTGATTTCGGCCATTATTTGGGTTTTGTTTGATAGTTTTCGATTAATTAATGAATGCATTTTATTCCACTTATGTATCTTCCACCCAATAAACAATAACAAAGAAACAAAAACCAAATAAGACAAACTTCATATAACATTTTCTATAGGTACATAAGATAATATAGAAAACATTATATTGAGTACATTACATAAGTGTAAGTACCTATACAAAAGATTATATTGGGTTTGTCTTATTTGATTTTTTGTTTATTGAGTGGAAAAGGAAGTGGTTGTCAAGAAAAGAAGGTAAGAGGTTTGCGATAGGAATTTATGATATTAGACAATATTAACATACATAAACAGATACAACAGTCCACTGCTGGACATGTGCCTCCCCCTATAATCACCACGCTTGGTAAGCGGATTGCCGTGCAGTGCAAAATGTTGCTTTCACAGGGAACGTTGCTGCCCATTCCCTGGATGAATTTATCCCTCAGTCGCTAGTTACGGTACCAACGGATTGTATTGGGGTGATGCAATTTTAAGTCAGCATCACACATAAATCGTTGATGTAAAGATATGTCGGAAAAAATAATTTCCGTGACTGAACTCGTCAGGTAATTTTCGACACTACTTGTTGTGTTGAATGGTGTACGATGAACCCTGAAGTCAGAGTTTACTGACACAAAAACTACATTCTAAATCGTAGAAATCTTCTCTCCATTAGTTTAATTCCACATAAACAAAAGACAGTTTACTGCTCTCTCTAATTTCTGCAGTGGCGCTGACGGAAGCGCGGTGCAATTAAAAATAATGTGTGCATTTACAGTAGCTGTACACACCTGACCCTTGTTACACTGTTCCATCTACTTGTCAGGTCAATGGCGAAATGAGGATCTTCAGATTATAACAGCCCAAAACGTGGCCACATCTTTGGCTCGTTGATTGGTGCTGAAAAGGTTATCCTGGGTACAATTATCCAAATGACCCTCTGTTATTTGTCAGACGTAGCGTAAATACGTTTTTTGCGGCCGTTTATGCTCTGCAACCCCGCATGTGTGTGTGATATTTGTATGTATGGGTACAGGTGAATTGAGAGGTGGGGTACGACAATAAGTGCGACATAGATTGTACAGCGCCGCACTCACATTTGTCGTTCCTAAATACCTTACACAGTCCGGCATACATTGCTGGTTATCTTGAGATTATTGATATTACACCCGTATAATTACCAGCAATGTATGCCGTACCGTGCACAGTATTCAGACTAGTGTAATAGCGAGAACATACCTAATGTTCGTTTGTCTAGAGAACAGATGCACCATTATTTGCTTGATAAAAAAAAACATACAGAAAGGGTCGGAGACTCGGAGCTCACATTCGTATTCTAGTTCAGTCAAGTGTGCGATACTTGCAATATGACAAATCACGAGGACAATCTTTGTCGTTATAGGTATTTAAGCAATGTACTTAACATACTTAAGGCCACCCAAAGGTAGAGATCGCCCATTGGTATTGTCCCATACAAATTATTGCACTGTGCCTCACAGTTTCGATTTCTTGTATATAGGGCCGCTTTTATATAACACACATGTATATTTAATGTCAGAACCTAGCCTTTACCAAAGTCTACGTAGAGTCCATCCTAGTGCCGGCGATATAATGACTTGTTAGCAACTGCAGAGAAAGCCGCGGCCTGCGCGGGCGCACAGAACATACACTCTACCAGTTAATAACCAGCTGTTGCACAGTTGATGAGAATATGAAATGCGAGTCCATAAATCTTTTGAAATTGAGCAGCCTTGCCTTGATTTAGAACCTTATCTTAGTTATTGCATTCTTGGTGAAATGATATTTTCAAGAAAGTTATCTGTGGAATGTCGGGTTGTATAAAGGGTGTAAGGGACGGTGTACCGAAAAGTTTGCAGGCATGATCAGACCATGAAACTGATCATCTTTTACTATTGAGCCTATGTTAGGAATCAATTATTTATTTCGAGTTTCCAAAGAAAATCACTTTGTATAGAGGTAGTTTTTTTTTCACGTTTACCAACATATCCTTATTAGTAAAAATTGTTTGTTTTCAATGTCTGTCTTATCATGCCTGCAGTTTTCGGTACACCGTCCCTTACACTCCGGATATTAAATAAATGGTGTAAAATATTTTCCGCGCTATATTCACAAATCGATAATTTTGGCTGTTCTCCCACTTGTCGTCCGTCGCTGCGTATTTTTAACGCACATTAGTAAATTCCTTTCGTCTGACAGACGCATGCGTTATTTAGCGTTAAAAATGCGCAGCAACTGCAAAGGACTTTAAGAGTAATTCCCGCCTTTCCAGCTGAGGACTGTACCCAAAATAGGAAAAACTGATAAGAGGACATATTTTTAACGATAGATGATTGTTTGTAGAATCACTTCGTAAAATCTAGGACATCATCAACATACATGCATCGTCCTGCTGAGTTGCCTTTGATCTTTTTCAATCCAATATAAATCTTCTAACTGTGATATGGTTAAGCTCTACTATTTTTACGGCCTTTTTCACCGATGTTACAAAGTTATGCCGGTGTCGTTGCCCTTCTGTACAGAGCCAAATAAAAAAAACACTCCATACAGAAGACCTTACCCGTGTTATTACAAAAAAGTAAGACATGGTTTAAGCTGTTTTGACAGTGTTAAATCCTATGGAAAAATAATTTAAACACGGTCTTAAAATTTGTTTGTGTACTCACCCTACACGACTAGAAGAAAAATGTTGCCTGGCCCGATGGCGTAGCGGATAGTACCCCTGCGTGCTTCGCCGAGGGTCGTGGGTTCTATCCCAATAATACACATATATTTCTTAAGTGAATTTTCAGATATTTTTATTTGGGTGTTTTCCATGTATCATTTGTATTTATTTATAAAAAAATATATGTAAGTAATAATAATATCAGTTTTTTTAGTTTCCATAGTACAAGCTATGCCTAGTTTGGGGCTAGATGGCGCAGTGTGAAACGTCCAGGATTTATGCTAGTTTGTTTATAGAAATCGAAGTGAACCTTAGCTATTGAACCTCTTAGCGTAACGGATATTGTCTTACGGCTGGCACGTACCGGTTTATGCAAGCAGTTGTCGCGTCGGGAAATTAGATAATGTTGCCGGTGTCGCTCAGCCTAATGCAACTACCTGCGTCGCAAAGGTTCCGGGTTCGATTATCATGTGTGGGGCACTCACAAAGTTTATTTATCATTTTGTGAATTTGTTCCCAGTGTGGTTAGACCATTGCAGGCTAAACCACCTAATTGTCCGAAAATAGAGATGGTTCCGTGCTACGGAGGGCACGTTAAGCCGTCGATCCCGGGTACTGCCTATGATTACTTAGACGACGGTCGTTGCACGACCATGTCAGAGGCCTGCCTCTAGTAGTAGGCGGCTGATAAACTATGACACCTGGTTCAGCAGGTCGTTGGACAACTCGGTGTACCACAAGAAAAAGAAAGAAGAGCAACTACAGTAGGTTATTGATGGCTGGCAGATCAGGGCCCAAATTGTCTTTTTTTTACCCTAGCTATGCCAGCGACACTCAACTGTCATTTTATTGTCACTGTGATATTCTATACTATAAACTGATACCAAAATACGAAACATCCAAAAACATGCTACTGTCACGCTATCTACATACAGCTGAAACGATTTTCATTTAGCAGACTTTGGGCCCTGATATTTGGAAAGCATTAGTTGTGCTTGTGTGTGTATCGATAGGTAGTAAGTAGGTATATTAGTTGGATGGTTTTGACCGTTTCGTATTTGAAGTTTAAGAAGTTTTAGAAGTTTGTTACATTTACTTTATCATATCATTCATTATGCATTTACAAACTTCTTGTATGAGTGTCTACCTAATTAGATAGATATAAATAGCAGGTAGTCGTGTCGGATCCAAGATATTAATGTGACAATTAATTCTAAAGTAATTTCTCCATTAAATTAAAATGTCATTGATGTAAGCTTTTCATTGGACTATGTTATGGAGGACAATTTCACACATTTTCACTTATGTAGAATTTTAGGCGATGGGCTGACAACCTGTCACTATGGCGATACACAATTTTCCGAATGACCCTCAAATGTTTGTCAGACGTGGCGTAAATGCCCGTTTTATGCGGCCGTTTGTGCTCTGCCTACCCCGCAAGGGATTATAGGCGTGATATGTGTATGTATGTATGTATGTAGAATTTTTGAACGCACCCGCTGTTCCCTTGATGCAGTCCATAGCAGTCGTTGATGCCGGCCAGCACTCCAACCACGCCGGCCACCACAGCCACGCAGCCCGCCCACAGCCCGGCGCCCACCCGCGCCAGCGCCGCCCCCTTCACCACGGCAAGCGCCCCCGCGCCCACCAGCAGCGCCCCCAGCGCCACCTGCCCCAATCCCAACCACACCACCAGCCTCTTATTTTTACTAGTTTTCGTACTATCACTGCCGGCCTCAACACTTTTTGGGACACTCTGTCTGATCTTTTTCACTTTAGGTTTGGCGATTAGTTGTTCGGTGGAGTCCTCGGACTTGAGGCTGGAGACGGTGGCCGTGGGCGCGCGGGGCTCGGCCCGCTCGCGTCGCTCGCTTGGTTCCGTCATCGCGCACCATCACTCGCGGCGTGTGCGCTCAAAGCCTTGCGCGCGCAGACTAGCGCGCACCGCGCCGCGCGCATCGCACGCGCAGCGACAGGTGAAAGTCTCGATAATCGTATTTGTAGAGGAAATGTTCTCGTAGATGGTCTCGGCCCTTATGAAATCCGATTAGGCTGACTGGTTCCGAGGAGGGACTGCTTTCCGCGGCAAGGGATCGTTTTGCATTAACCGTCGGTGTCGGATTCACAACCAACAGCATTTGCACAAAATTATTGATAATTATTAACATTTATCCACCCACAGTTATATAAGAAGTAGTTATAATATAATAATTATTTTCTAGAAAAAAAAACTCTTTACAATTATATAGTACGTATCTATTTAGTTAAAATTTGTTCGGATTTTTCAGTTTGTTGCGGATAAAACGCTGATGGTTTGCAGATAAAATAGGGAATAAAAACTGTTATCGATTTTTAGTATTTACTCAATTGGACGACATAGGTACGTATTTAGGTTGACTTTGAGGAAATGCAGTATAAGTACATGTACAGAGCAATCTTCTATGCAACTTATAGTAGATAGGTACGGTCATTGTGAACGAACTATGAGAGTTGTGAGACCTTCGATATATTTCTGATCTAACATATTTATTACAGGATTTGAAGAGGAAGAAAAGTAACAGATTTTGCTCATCTGGACTATTTAATTACAGGCAACAGTACTGTGTGGATCCCTTAAACGTATATCTAACCTACGTGACAGTTTAGTTTTTAAACTATTATAGTTTGCCCAGTGTGGCTAGCTTTTCATGTTCCAAAAATTTTAGAGTAGTTTATTTTTTGGCTTCTAGTTTCTGGACCATTGGCTGAACCTATTTATTATTTTGTGTAATTTTAGGTACATGCTAACTAATTTTTGTTTGAAGTAAATAAAAACGACTTTACACAACGGAGCAGCTTTTCACTGTGTAAACGTAGAAGAAACGGTTTATATATATTTCATATAATTTTTTGATTATAGGCACATTTAATTTAATAAATAAACTACCATACATTGAATCGGAAACTTACGCAAACTGAAAAAATAAACACAATATGAGTGGATTTCTCAAGCGGAAATTTTTCATGTCCTCGCTGAAAACGAGGTGACGCTTTGCAGATATGACTATGATATTTTTTTTCAAAATATAAGACACTTGTTCTGATATGAATCCATGTAAATAATGTTTGGACAGTTATTATGTTTTTAGAAAAAAAATAGTAAGTGTCGAATTTCAATGTTCGGTGGCTTGTCCCCAATCCGTTTTTCACTACATATTCATCTCTCAGGAAAATTATGTCCAACATATTAAGGAAAATTAATTTTGATTATGTTAAGGATTAGTGACCCTACGAGAAATTATAAAAAAATGAATTTTTAGACGAAAAGTTTATGATCTATGTCAAAACTAGATTTGTCCCAGCAAAAATAGCAATATCGGTGGCAATTTTGTTTCGACGCTCCCTGCTCACACTGTTGAGTATATCCAGACCTAAAACCCCTTCCCCGCTAGGATCAGCCGAGCACTCACGCGCATTGTGAACGGTTGTGCACTACCTCCTTGCGTCTTCCCGCCAAAGGTGTTAGTAAACTATTTCCGTTTACTCGGAACAAAATTTTGCAATTTCGCTGCTCGGGATTATTATGTTTCCTCAAAGTTTAAAAATATTACAGTAATGCATTCTAAATAGCCTTTAGGTACACTTTTGAGGTATAAGTTGCAAACTGGAACAACCTTGATACTTTTGTATATTTTTTAAATAAATGACTAGTTTGCAATTTCGGTGGGCACATTTCGGTGGTTTTTATGGCTGCTAGAAGCCCACTGAAATTGCAAAGCTCCACCGAATTTGCTCAATTGATACAAATTACAAACATATTTAGAAAAATCACGCTCCTTGCGGGGTATACAGATCGAAAAAGCCTGTAAATTGCGGTCGCTTTAGGTCGTTTGTTTGACTAAAAATTGTGGTTATTTCAGAAAAACTAAAATTTGCGTCGTACAAAAAGACGTAAGGGAAAAATTAATTTAGGGGAATGGACAACAGCGTTCCCTCTGAATGCAAAATTTTGTACTGCGCTCGCCTATCCACCAGCCGAGCATGTAGAGGATGGCAATACTCCTGATAGGGGGGGTCCCATTTCCAGCAATGAATTTTTAAGCCAGCCCGGCGATCCCTCGTGGCCCTCCAGCCCGGTGCACCCACGAGGTCCTCCTTCCTGGCGATCCCTCGTGGCCCTCCAGCCCGGCCATCCCTCGTGGCCCTCCAGCCCGGCGCTCCCGCGGGGTCCTACTGCACGGCGATCCCTCATAACCCTCCAGCCCGGCGATCCGTCGTGGCCCTCCATCCCGGCGCTCCGGCGAGGTCCTACTGCACGGCAATACCTCGGGGCCCTCCAGCCCGGCGCTCCCGTGAGGTCCTCCTGCCCGGCGATCCCTCGTGGCCCTCCAGCCCGGCGCTCCCGTAAAGTCCTCCTGCTCAGTCATTGACACCCGTCAGCGATAGCCGAAGACGTGGCTACTATTTGTAGTCGCAGGTATCAGTTGATTTGTCGACCGGCAGGTGCTTACATGTGTGGACGGATGCCGATAACAGCAGCGGGGTCTACGGCTATCTTCAACACAATGCCATCCATTTGTAAGCAGCCAAACAAGGCATTTTTTTTATTATTAAGGATGGGTTTGCTCTTGACTCTAGTCTATGTCATAGAACAGAGACAGAGTCTAAAATGGAGCGAGCTCACCCAGAAGATGCCTGTTCACTCTTACTTTGAAGAGATTAGGGTTGTATGCGTTTGGTAACACAGACGCAGGTAGTGAGTTCCACTCTTTAGCAGTGCGCATTATAAATGATGACTGGAAGCGCTTAGTCCGAATTGTTGAGATGTCCGATGGTAGAAGGGAGCTGGTGAAACAAGGTCGTGAAGCTCTTGAGCACCCTCTCCGAAGTACAATCTGTAAAAAACCGACAAACAGGCAACCTTGCGGCGATGTGCCAGGCTATGTAGCTTGGATTCCACCAGTTTTTTGTCGCCTATGAGCCTCTTGGCCCTGCGTTCCACCGAGTCAAGAGCGGCAAGTTGGTATTTGGCTGAACCATACCAAAAGTGACTGCAATACTCCATGCTGGATCGGACTTGTGCTTTGTAAAGAGTTAAAAGCTATCCAGGCGTAAAGTATCGCTTCACTCTATTCAGGATGCCCAGCTGTTTAGCCGTCGTTTGAGCTTTGTACTCGATGGTCGCGCCAAAGTTTAGATTTGATGTCAACTCCATGCCTAGAAGCTCAAGCCTGTCAGTGACAGAGACAGGTGTACCCCGAAAAGTAGGTGTCCAGTCGAAAGGACTCCTTTTTGCAGTGAAAAGACACGCATGTGTTTTGGTGGTGTTGAATGAGACCAGATCGTCGTCGCCCCATTGGGAGACAAGTCTTAAGGTCAGATCTGTTCGCTCTACCATGGCCTTTCTTAACGAACGTATTTCATCCCCGCTGGTCCCTGCACCTGTCAAGTATCTCTCTGAAACGGTACTATCATCTGCGTATCCAACAATACCATGCCGAAGGAGGTCATTGATGTGCAGCAGGAAAAGAGTTGCAGAGAGAACAGACCCCTGAGGAACTCCGGCATCAATGGCCATAAGGTCAGAGGAGCAGCCGTCAACGACTACTCTGATGGACCGTTCACTAAGGAAGTCTGAAATCCAAGTACAAAAATCAGCTGGGATGCCATAAGCCGGAAGCTTACTGAGCAGACTTGCATGCCAGACCATGTCAAAGGCCTTCGAGATATCGAGTGAAACGGCAAGTGCTTCGCCGTTTTTCTCGATGGCTTCGCCCCAGCAGTGCGTGACATACACAAGAAGATCACCATTAGACCGCCTGTTAAGTACCCTCTCCATGGCCTTGCATAGGATGGAGGTAATGGCAATTGGACGGTAATCAGCAGGGTCAGCACGGTCGCCCTTTTTGGGAACTGGTTGCACATAAGCAAGCTTCCAGGCCCCCGGCACCGTTCTTTCTTTAAGAGAGGGGCGGAACAAACGTGTCAGCACAGGAGACAGATCAGGCGCACAAAGTCTTAACACTCTCGCTGGTATGCCATCAGGTCCGCTGGCTTTGTTCACTTCTAGACTGCACAATACTTTTCGAACCTCTTCAGTGTGTACTGCGATCTCCGGCATCGAAGAATCGCAACGAGGTACAGTAGGTGGTTTCTTGGTGCCAGCGTCCAGACGTGAGTCGCTTGCAAACAGGGAAGCAAACAAATTTGCTTTCTTACTTGCAGAGTGAGCCAGCGATCCATCAGGTTTCAGCATTGGAGGATCTGAGGCACAATTGCAACTTCGGTGGCACAAACCCAATTTCGGTGGCATGAATTCAATTTCGGTGACAAGGCAAATTCGGTGACCCAAATAACTCACTAAATACTATTGTTACATATTTCCCTGTTAATATATTATATTCAAAATGAGTATTTTTTGCTATACAGCTACAAAAAACATCAAAAAAGCAGATAATTAAAAAATCCACCGAAATTGACAAAAATATGCAGTTGTTGAAAATGACTCGTATAATACAGACACGCAATCGTACAAGAAATACGCGACCTTAGATTTTCTGCAATAGACCAAAGTGACGAACATAGTCTGGAAGTATAGCAAACTGAAGTGGCAGTGGGCTGGGCACATCTGTCGTAGAACCGACGGATGTTGGAGTGTGCGGGTTCTTGAGTGGAGGCCACGCCTCGGCGAGCGTACAGATCGACCGATGACTTAAAAAAGGCGGCTGGTAGCGGCTGGATGGTGACAACGATAGATCGTAGATCATCATCGTTAGACCCTATGGCGTACTCTGGGGAAGGCCCACGTCCAGCAGTGGACTCCAATAGGCTGATGTATGTATATAGGTTTTCTGTAAGTTTTTTCACAAATAATGCCAGCCGTACCGGACTATATTATCTGTCACGTCATTCATGTCCATTGCACAGATAGTCCAGTACCGTACGTAATATTGACCAAAGCAAAGTACTTTAAGTACCAACTTAAGCGATGTTCTAAAAAGCAATCAAAAAACTATACGGGCTGTAAAGGACAACCCCTCTAATACTGATAGTGAGTATGCAGACCATGAAACTGAAGAACTTTCCCACAGAAAAATGTCAGGAAAAGACAAAAAAAGGAACTCCCCAACAAAATCACGATAAGCTGACTGCCTTCACTATCTGTAATAAATTCCTAGGAAACAGTTGTTCAATTTCGAGGTCTGAATGCACAATATCAGTATTCGGAGGGCTGTGCCTTACACTCTGTATAACAAATTGTACAAAACTACTTCCCTACCTGCAATCGTTACTACATAAGGTGACTCTACATAGTGTGCATACTAATGTTCCTAATTAGAACACAGGTCCTTTCAAGGAGGAAAAGTCTAGCATTGTCATGTCATCACATCATACGTAAGTGTTAAGTCATCGATTACTTAATGGTATAACATTTCAGGAGAACTTGCAAAAATTGCACCGCAATAGGGATTTAAACCTGTAACTTTCGCTATCACTAGTTGCAACGCCTCTACCGACTGTGCCACCGCGGCTCATCTACCATTGGCAAATTCATGCAAATGTATTTTAATGCCGCCCAAAACTATCCCGGAAGTTGAGTCGCGGTAGCCTAGTTGGTAGAGGCGTGATAACGAGAGTCGCAGGTTCAAATCCTGCCTACGGTGCAATTTTGCACGTTCTCCAAAATTGTATACCCAACACGTTGAAGTGTGTTGAAATTTTTGCATATACATTCATACACACATCACGCCTATATCCCTTGCGGGGTAGGCAGAGCGCAAACGGCCTCAAAACGGACATTTACGCCACGTCTGACAAATATTTGAGGGTCATTCGGAAAATTATGCATCACCATAGTGATAGGTTGTCCATCGCCTAAAATTGCAATACACACCCTCGAGTCCCTTAGTCGCCTCTTACGACTCCCAAGGGTAAGAAATGGGGTGATGCTATTCTAAACCGGCATCACACGGCAGAAACACATCAAAATTTTTGTACTTTGTTTAAAATTGGACTCCCGATACAAAATGACAGATCAGTCGATTAATTTACCATGGGAGGTCCATAAAGTAACACGTGAACTATTAATTAAATAACTGACGTAATTCAGCCACATCTACTAAAAGTTCCTGACTGATATGAAATGTATTTGTAGGAAAATTTGCTGCCGTTCATAATATAGGCGTTATTTAATCAATCATATCGCAACATTTGGATCAGATCGGGGACGTTCTAAAGAAAGGTCAGGACAAGAGTACCCTAAACCGACGAGCATGTATGAGAAGATTGATGCATGTTGAAGAAGCGAAAGAGGTGTGTCAGGATCGTAGCAAGTGGAAAGATGTAGTCTCTGCCTACCCCTATGGGAAAGAGGCGTATATCGCAACCAAGATCAAATTTTCTTTTTTAAAAACGTAGGAAGTCTTAAGCAGGGACAAACAAAAAGGAAAGGAAGACAAACATAATAAGCTGAAAGCCGGTTGAGGTACTCATGCAACTGAAAATCTTTCCCCATGAAACATGAATCAAAATATATATTTTTAATTGGACTTCCGATACAACATGACAGATCAGCCGATTAATTTACTATGGGAAGTTCCCTTTTTGTTTGGGGAAAGTCGTTCAGTTTCATTAGTATTTCAACCCAACACTACGTACTATTTTAATTTCGTACCTCAAAATGAAAAGAAAACGGTGTCCGTCAGTCCGTCTGTCTGTCAAGACCATTTATCTCGAGAACGCGTGAAGATATTGAATTGGAATTAAAAGCATATACTCAAGTCTACGGTTTCTTAAAGATGTAAAAAAACAAGCTCCGAACTTAACGTTAAAAAAATACCGCCGTTTAAACTGGATAAAACGGGTGTTTTTGACTTTGACCCTCTGAAGGGAGTTCTCGTGGACTTAGAACTATTTGGCAAGTAGCTTTGTTTCGAAGTACAAGTTTAAAAAACTCTTAACACATGGAGGGCCGAAAATTTACAACATTTTAAATTTTCGGCATTTTACAACATTTTGTACATTAAGCCCTTTCATATGAAGTGGGGTATCATATGAAAGGGCTTGATGTACTTATGGAACCCTCGGTGGGTGTGTCCGACTCGCACTTGATCGGTTTGTATGCGTAGAGAGGAAAAATAAAAGTTCTTGCACTAAATTCTACAAACAACAACATGTTAACTTTATTAGGTAAAACAACACTCCGTAATATACCACCACATTTTTTCCGTAACATAAAATTAAAACTATAATACAAATACAAGCAGACGTAGATAACTCACTTTGTTCCATGGACAGTCATCTTCATTTACCAAAATCATTATGCACTTTACTAGGAATCTATGGTTGGTATAACAGACCTATAACTACAGCCAGCACTATAGCTTTAGTTTGCATTCACAAAACCAAAACTTATATCTTTAGTTATAGATCTGTGATTACACAATCTTGTCCGATTGACATAAATTGCTAGCTATGTCACGTTAACATACAAACATCACCCCTTTATCCCTGTCGGGTAGGCAGAGCGTTAACAATCGTAAAAATACGGTCGCTATCGCCAAGTCTGACAATGTCAACGAACTCAAGACAACCAGCAATGTATGCCGAATCGGCAGCGAAAATGTAATAGCCATTACCATATCAAAGGCGGTTTTATTATCATCTATATTCTTAGTTTATTACGTTAAAATTTGCGATACTTCTTTATGTAATCCGCGGCTTTTTCTGCAATCATCACCACGGGCGCATTAGTGTTCCCTCGAATCACTTTCGGCATGACACTAGCATCTACAACTCGCAAGTCTTCTATCCCTTTGACTTTCAGCTCATTGTCAACGACTGATCCCATGGCTGCTGTGCCAACAGGGTGCCATGCTGACATCGCCAAAGCTTTCGAGTTACACTTTATCAATTCATCTTCAACTAAACCTGCGCACAATTCTATGTTCATTTCAACATACCTTGCGTTCATGCGCTTGAAATACGGCGTGTCAACTAAGGCTTTTACAACTTTGGTAGCTTCAGGATATCCTCTCAAGTCGTCTTCATCTGTGAAAGTGCCTGCGTATATCAAAGGATCGTCGTGTGGATTCTTCGATTTAAGTTCGACACGACCTCTTGATTTAGGCTTCATATTAACCGTAGCCACTGCAATCAATTCTTTCGTTTTAAGTATATTGTCTAAGTTTTTGCAAATGTTTTCTTTGAGACGTAGAATTCCGACGCAGCTGTCGTAAAAAGGAGTTCCCATTGCCATACAGGAAGGGTAGTAAGCAAAGTCTGGAACGTTCTGTTTTGTGGAATTAGACAGAGCCTTGTAAGCTGCCATAGTGTTGACTACTGATAACGGCCCACTTCGGTCATACAAGTATCTAATGATATTCATATGTGCCTCTGCTGGATTAGAATAACATGTTCCGTTGTCAGCTTCTATGTAATTCAGGACCATGACGTGATCGTGCAGGTTTTCTCCAACCGGTAAGTCTTTCACTACTTTTATTTCCTTCTTTTCTAGATGCTCTTTAGGTCCTATGCCTGACAACAACAGTAAATGCGGAGTATGATAAGTGCCAGCAGATAAAATGATATCCATTTTGGCGTAGTAAATAAATTCCTGGTTGTCTTTTATAACTTTAACGCCGTACGCTGTGTTGTTGTGTATAATTATTTCAGTGGCAAACGTATTTTTCATAACATAAATATTTTCCGATTTGCGATCGGCTTTGTTAAGTAGAGCAGTTAATGTACTATCTCTTTGGCCGTCTCGTATCGTATGCGAGTGTCTTCCAGCTCCAATTTCATCAGGATTTGTCATATCTTTAACTAGATTAAACCCAACGTCCTTGAAAGCATTCAAAAACATGTCAGTTTCAAACGAGGAAGAGTTCAAACCTGAAACTTCGATCTCCCCATTTCGTCCGTGTAATTTTATCAGCTCAGGATCATTAATGATTCTCTCGTCGGTAAGGTGTTCGGTCTTTTTGAAATAGGGTAAGACGTGGTCCCAATTCCAGTCTTGTCCTAATGTTTCAGCCCATTCGTCGTAGTCTGCTGGGAAGCCTCGGGCGTAGACCATGTCGTTAAGACTGCCGGTACCACCGAGGACCTTGCCTCGTGGCTGTCTCTGTGAGCCGTTCAATAGGGCCTGGCTGGCCCCGCCGCTGCCCTCGTCAACCGTTGTCATATTCCAGTCGTAAGCGCCGCCCGTCATAGCCGAATGGAATCCAGGAATCTAAAAGGAAAAGGAAAAGATGATCAGTGTGACAGATAGAGAGAATTTATTGTAGATTGCATAAATAGCTATACAATATAATATAAGGTGTTTGGAAAAATACCGCGTTCCTTTTGAAGGGTGAACATGCCAATGACTGTTCTCAATAAGCATGTCGAAGAGTGAAGGAATATTGGACCCCCGTGCCCCGTACAAATCATACCTGCTGTGTTGCAGCTTGTATTGTACGGATACTCCATGGGTACTCCAAAATAATCGAATATTTTGTCCTCAGAAATTTTTCTATTTTGAAGACCTCGACGATTCCTACTACACACGAGGCATTGAAGCTCTAGAGCACCGCTAGGAAAAAGTTTGTAGAGCTGCATGGAAGCTATGTAGAGAAAAAATACCATTTTCCCCAATTTTGTTTTTATCTAGTCGGCTATTTTTGGAACGTATGTATGGACGAATTATAACTGTGCTCAGCTGCCAGTTACTAGCACTAGACTGTACGAGTAAGCTTACTTACTATCTTGTTTTTTATTTATTGTAAAAATAATAATTGGTGGACACCAAGCTACATAGCCTGGCACATCGCCGCAAGGTTGCCTGATTGTCGGTTTTTTACAGATTGTACTTCGGAGAGTGTGCTCAACAGCTTCACGACCTTGTTCCACTAGCTCCCTTCTAACATCGGACATCAAGACGCACCGCCGGATACCATCCGTACCTGGTAGCCATTCCACCAATTCGGACTAAGCGCTTCCAGTCATCATTTATAATGCGCACTGCTAAAGAGTGGAACTCACTACCTGCGTCTGTGTTTCCAAACGCATACAACCCTAATCTCTTCAAAGTAAGAGTGAACAGGCTTCTTCTGGGTGAGCTCGCTCCATCTTAGACTCTGTCTCTGTCCTATGACCTAGGCTAGAGTCAAGAACAAACCCATCATAAATAAAATAAAAAAAATTGTGATTAATGCCATGATTATAACCTAATTACTACTTATATGGATTTTATATCTGCAATAAAGGAATTGAATTGTATAAACTTACTATGGTGTCTTTAGAGGGGTCTGGACCGGCCTCTATCACGAGTATACTGATCGCTGGTACCTCGGCTAGCCGTGATGCAATCACTGAGCCACCCGTCCCCCCGCCCACCACGATGAAGTCGAAACGAGTCCCGTCTGAAATAACCAATGAGAAATTTTCTAGGGATTCTCGAGTGTCATGTAGAGGGCGCTGAGCTTAATTGAAATAACTTTTCTTCACACAAAAACCATTACCTGTACCATTTTATAAATTATTATTTATTTTGTATTTATTGAATTGTTCTAAATTTATTATTGGTTATTTGTTTACTTACACGAATGACACTCAATATAATAGCAAGGAGATAAGCTTATTTTGTAGTAAATCAATCTAACATAATAAATTTGTAACGAACACAGCGTGAAACGGAATCTGTGACAAAAGTATGGCTGCGGCCAGCCATATTGAAACGTCAAAATTTCAGTTTAGCACAGCGCCCTCTGGTTCTACATTCAGAACTATCAACAGAAAAACTCCCATTATTTAGTTCATGTTCTTAATTAGCAAACGACAGCCGATGTGCCGTAGTGGTAGTGCGACTGCCTGGGGCGGTTCCGGGTTCGATTCTCGGTGGGGCACTCACAAAGTTGATATTATCACTTTACAAATTTGTGCCTAGTCTGGTTTGGACAGTGCAGGCTGAACCACCTGATTGTCCGTAAGGAAGATGGTTCCGTGCTTCCGAGGGCACGTCAAGCCGTCGCGTCGGTCCCGGTTGCTGTCTATAATTACTTAGACGGCAGTCTATACGGTCTAGACGGCCTACTATAAGTAAAAGGCGGTTGAAAAACTCTGACACCAGGGTTCGTCAGGTTTTTCGATGACTCGGTGTTCCACATGAAAAAAAAGTGGCAAACATTGCAAATGGAGTCAAACAAGTAATTGATAATCCGCGACCTTTTTAAATAACTTACGTATCTCGATTTTGAAACGAGTTTGTAAAACAACTTTAGTGAAATTTACAGTCCCATGTACGGCAATGATTAGGCTTCTTCTTTTTCTTTCGCGCAGGAAACCGAGTCGACAAACGACCCGATGAACCCTAGTTCTTCTTCTTTTTCTTTTCGTGTGGGACACCGAATCATCCAACGACCCGAAGAACCCTGGTGTCGAGAGTTTTTCAACCGCCGACTACTAGTAGTAGGCCTCTGACATGGTTGTGTAACGACCGCCTTCTAAGTGAACCCTAGTGCCAGAGTTTTTCAACCTCCTACTTCTAATAGTAGTTCTCTGACATGGTTGTGTAACGCCATCGCCGTCTATAGACAGACAGCAACCGTGACCAACAGCGTAGCGTGCCTTCCGAAGCATGGCACCACCTTTCTTTCGGACAATCAGGTTCTTCTTTTCTGCAATGTCTTACCGTAGTGGAAACAAATTCATAAAGTTATAAATATCAACTTTGTGAGACCCCTAAGAATCGAACCTAGGATCTCCGGATCTGAAACCAATGGTGGTACAGCTACGACACGGAGGCAGTACGTAGTGATTAACATACATTCATACATACACATATCACGCCTATGATCCCTAGCGGGGTAGGCATAGCATAAACATTGACGCCACGTCTGACACATTTGAGGATTATTCGGAAAATTGTGTATCGCCATAGTGACAGGTTGTCAGCCCATCGCCTAAAATTGAAATACACACCCTCGAGTCCCTAAGTCGCCTCTTACGACTCCCACGGACAAGAAATGGGGTGTTGCTATTCTAAACCGGCATCACACGGCATCGTGATTAAGCTGATAAATAACCTTGCAATATAGTATCGTAGTATCGTAGTAGATATACTGGGTAGATCTTCGGTCCTGATTGACTGTTCTATCTTGGTAATCTTACGATATATATGACAAAATTATATAGATTAACAGATCATTGGGTCACCAGAAATTTTGCTCCTGGTGATCAACATAACAATATTCTTTATTGCACATTAAAGAAATAATACAAACATAAACACAGATAAAAGAAACAGTACAAGAAGGCGGCCTTAATGCTAGATAGCATTCTCTATCAAGCAACCTAAGCGTGAAAGAGAAAATGCGACAACGATCCAATAACGATAACGTACAGCCAAGACCAGGCTCGGTTAAACAGTTTGCACTTTGGTCCGTTCTAACGCCTCTCGCATAAGACTTACACTGGCAGTTTGGGTGTCTAACCACACGTGAGCTTGACTGTACTTAGGTTAACTTACTATCGGCTATGGCCGGTCGTGGCCAGGGTTCCCGAAGAGCGCATTGCGCTGCAGCAAAGAACTGAATCGCAGCAGCCAAAGTAGCTCCAGTCAATCCTCCCGCTGCGTTAGGGTTTGTATTACACTTTTTTCCTCCCGGTCCATTATTCCCTACCGGTCCACTGTTCCCCCACGGTCCATTGTTCCCCACTGGTTCCATAGGACCACCAGGCCAAACCGGTCTGGGGGGAGCTGGCAAGTAGTGTGGGTCAACTTCAAATGTAAGAGGCAAAGGAGTGGTGCTCTCCATTGGCAGAAGATTAATCGCACCGACATCCATGTTTTCTGAAAATTTAGTTTACACTGAGTTCGACATTCACTGAAATAACTAACTTATCAAATCAAAACGTTATACAACTATTAAAATAATGAATTATAAAAGCCTAGTTTCGGTACTTAAATGAGTTAATGAGCATGGAACATTGTTATGGAAAGGTACCTACAAAACAAAATAATGTTCTGTAAGCAATTTTCGCGCATTTTTATGTAACTTAAAACTCTATTTATGTATGTATTTGATTTAACATACAACAAGTTAGTTATTCACTGTTTAATTTAAAAAGGTAACTGAAGTACTCACTTAGTTAATTTACATAACTTATCAGAAATTAATAGTATATAAGTATTCATATCAGCTATCTATTTCCCATGGTACAAACAAGCTCTGCTTAGTTTGGGACTAGATAGCGCTGTGTAAATTGTCAATGATATTAAATAATTAATTTAAATCATAAAAATATGCAGGTACTTACCAACAATTTAAATTATGGATACTCTTAATAATTGTTATAAAGTCTTCCTTGTCATGAACCGCATAACACAATCTCCAATAATGGAGAACTAAATTTTTTAAAAGTGGTAATATGTTATGCAGGTTCTTTTAGTACTTATAAAAAAACGCGTGTGCTGTGAATTGCGATAAGTATAAATGTATAAATTTTCGTGGCGGTTAATGTTTTATATATGTTTTGTTGACCGTACGGTATCAGCTTCCGTGGCTATCGCATCGTACTACCATCTCGGTTATCTTAAAATCGGGCGCAGGGCTGTCACAAACGTAACAAATACGAATAGTAACAATAGTAATAAACAAGCCGAAAGGAGGTCAAGTCACTTAACAACTTTTCCAATGGAATTTAAGAAAAAAGTTGGGACTCTCTTACTAAATCTTACCTGTCGATCAGCTAATTTAATGCGAGGTCCAATTCTTTTTTCATATTTCGACCTATGTTCCATGGGTAAAGTTGTTCTATTTTGGCTATTCGGCTTTTTGTAACTCCTTGTAGTTTAAAAACATACCTACTATGTGTGGCCCGAAACAGTAACAAATATTTTACGGAATGATATTACACTTACACATGAAACTGAACAACTTTCCCCAAGGACCAAGGGGGTCGAAGGGGGTGTGAATAGGAATCGTAGAAGGGCTGAGGAAGTGAGGGACGTTTTCCTGCCCATAATCTATAAAAAAAACTGGAACTTGTGTAGGCCGTACGATAGCCCTTTAGTTCTAAGGATTTCTAGTAACTTTTTAACACTAATATTATAAAGAGGTAAGATTTGATTGCTTGTTTGCTGGAATTAAATAGGCTCCGATACTACTGGACCAATAAAAAATCTTTTACCATTCGAATCCTTCATTATCACTGATGAATATAGGATATACTAAAATGTCGTGGATGGAAGACTAGTACTAGATACTAGATATTTGGCAACCATGAACATGAACCATCATCATAATTATCAGCTACGGAAACCTAATAGTTCGCACGTTCATAACGTGACAGTTAATTAATTAAAAATAAATCAATAAAAGAGATTATGTGCAAGTATGCCTCTTTAAAGTTCCTTAGCAATAGGAGGTACGGAACTGACTAAAGCTAGAAACCGGTCACTTTTTGACAAACGGCGCGCGTCGAACGGAATCTTGCAAATTTGGCCATTTTTCGTATTTTTGATGATATCTCGGTAAAAATTAAGTTTTTGAAAATCGAAAACGATAACCTGCTAGAGTTTTGAAATGCAATCAATATGATGATATGTTTTTTTTTCTATATTATCAGTATATTACGTATGTAGCGGCGCGGATTGCAAAGAAATATGAAGCGCGCGCCGCACACAGAATGTGCTGACTTCGCTGGATGCATCTACTGCTGACACGACAACGCTGCCTGCACAATGTAAACACAACACGTCATACTCGTCATAGAAGATTAGCCAATCAGAAGACAAGACCTAAAACGCGGTTACGAAGTTTGTCGAAGACTTAGTATAAATACAAAATCCACGACCTACCAGTTGGGCCGCGGTCCCCGAGCTGAACACCTCGCTCGGCGGGAATTCCCCTTTTCTATCAAGCAGCATTGAGCCTACTGGCTACAACCCATCAATCTTTCTTACACTTATATATTTCAGACGGTTCTCTGCATTTAAACGTAGTTTACCTCCTGCAAATAACATATCCTCTGAGTCTCTCAAAGGTTGACTGGAAGAGATCCCTTTGTGGGATAAGTCCGCCTTTGTGCCTCCTGTTTTATTCCATCCTTTACTGATCATGTAAATTTGTTTTGTGGTACAATAAAGTTAATACATACATACATACATTAAACTTGGATAATTATCACTTGTATATGTCGCTTTTTAGGTCTACTTAGCCCATTAATTTAGGTACTTCTGTTAACGTGGCCTAACGTGTAGAAAGCACAAGTTTTAAGTTCGCATATGGACGTGCGTGAGGTTTCAGTTCACCAACGTAGGGAATGACACAGTTTAAGAAACTGACCAACTTTCCCCAATAACAACTTTATGTTTAATTTAATAATTTAAAAGACTTTATGATCTTTCCCGTGGGAGTCGTAAGAGGCGAATAAGGGACTCCAGGGTGTGTATTGCAATTTTAGGCGATGGACTTACAACCTGTCGTTATGGCGCCACACAATTTCCGAATGACCGTGAAATATTTGGCAGACGTGGCATAAATTGCCGTTTTTTTACGGCCGTTTACGCTTTGCCTACCCCGCAAGGGTTAATAGGCGTGATATATGTGTATGTGTGATCAATAACAAGTGAAAATCGAGCCACACGTCAGAGTTCACCTCTCAACTATAACAACTTCTTTGCCAATGTTTGATTTACATTTCACCAAAAACCTCTGAACCGGTGAAAACCGGTTCTGAGTCGATTTTGGCACCGAGAACTGGTTCTGACAAAAGTGGTTCGGTTCTGCATACTGTCAGCCCTACGTGCCGTAGTCAATTGACCGATACGTGGAAGGTTTAAGGACGAACAAAAATGGATAACATAGCCCATTGATAATGTCTCGATAATGTAATGAATGATAAACCTATTTTTTGCAATCCTTACTCAATTTCCGCAAATGTAGGTTTTACATTTCAAGCAAGGTAGGTATAGGCTAGTATTAATTGGTTCATGGTATAGGTACCTACTTAGTCGTCGGCAAACCCAGTACGAAAGTTGAGCGCGGGAGCCACGTGTGGTGAGTGCGTAGGCGGCGTGTATAACTTTTGTATGTACTAAAGTACCGCCGTTCCAATAAGTCGTATTTGACAGCTATCATCTCCATACTAAAAGAGATGTCAACGAAGAAATATGGAGTCTCTACCACAGTATTATCACGAATCTGACAGCTGTCAAATACGACTTATTGGAACGGCGGTATTTTAACACACGCGTACAAGCTATGTACATTTTATTTTTCAATTATTTTCAAATTTTTGTGCATGTGACGTAGGATTTGTATGATTCAATAATAATGCTAGCGCGTGCGACCTACTTTTGACACTCTGCGTATTTTTAAGTTTAGTGCATTGAAATGACTTTATAGCATCGGTTGTGTTTACTTTATATTCAAGAAATCTTTGATAAGTTCCTGCCGTTCCTCATTGACTCATTGACTATTATTGAACAGACCATACTGGCCCGTTCATTTGGTCCTTCGAGTTAGTACTATTATATATTCTGTGCCTTCGAGCCGGATGTATAAAAGAAAAAGAACACCAGCACACATGTTTAGTGACAATGGCACTAACTTTATCGGCGCATCGAGGCTCCCGAAAAAAGATACAAAGAAGTACTCCAAACAATCAACCATGACTTTCTACCTGAAGTATCTGGCATGGGTGTTCCTTGGCATCTGAACGTACCTGCATGGCCAAGTGCTGATGGCTTATGGGAAGCAGCAGTCAAGAGCCCTATAATCCCTTGCGGGGTAGGCAGAGCGTAAACGGCCGCAAAAAACGGACATTTACTCTACGTCTGACAAATATTTGAGGGTCATTTGGAAAATTGTGTATCGCCATAGTGACAGGTTGTCAGCCCATCGCCTAAAATTGCAATACACACCCTCTAGTCCCTTTGTCGCCTCTTACGGCTCCCACGGGAAAGAAATGGAGTGATGCTATTCTAAGTCGGCATCACACTGCATTCTAAGCCGGCATCACACGGCATGCAAGCAAGTACATGAAGAGCAAAAATTGACGTTCGAAGAGTTTACTACATTACTGACTCAAATCGAAGCGTGCCTCAACTCTCGGCCGCTTTGCACACTTACAGAAAATGTAGAAGATGACTACTTGACTCCAGGACACTTCCTAGTTGGGCGTCCTCTACTATCCCCACCGAGGAAAGAAAAGGACCCAAAATCCATCAAAACTCGCTGGAAAACGCAGCGTGAATTTTGGCGAAAATGGTCTTCATATTACTTGCAACAGCTACAAACAAAAGCCAAGTGGCACTACCACAAAGATGATTTAAAGATTGACGACGTCGTTCTCATAAAAGAGGATAACATGCCACCAACCAAGTGGGCAATGGCCCGGATGAAACCTGTTCACCCCGGCAAAGATGGACATGTTCGAGCTGTCACATTATATACATACATACACACATCACCCCTATATCCCTTGCGGGGTAGGCAGAGCGCAAACGGCCGCAAAACGGACATTTACGCCTCGTCTTACAAATATTTGAGGGTCGTTCGGAAAATAGTGCATCGCCATAGTGGAAGGTTGTCAGCCCATCGGCTAAAATTGCAATACACATCCTCGAGTCCCTTAGTCGCCTCTTACGACTCCCAAGGGTAAGAAATGGGGTGATGCTATTCTAAGCCGGCATCACACAGCATTCAGCTGTCACATTGAAGGCAAAGAATGGAGAATTTGTACCACTGCCTGTACACGACAAAACTGACTACAATGATTGTATCACACCTGAAGGACTGCCCCGATGGTGTAGTGGCTAGTACCCCTACCTGCTGCGCCGAGGGTCGAGGGTTCGATCCCCACACAGCACAAGTATTTGTAAGTTACTTTTCAAATATTTGTGTTGAGTCTGGGTGTTTTCTATGTATTGTGTGTATTAATTTACAAAAAAGCATTTATGTATTACATCGGCTGTCTATTTCTCATAGTACAAGCTTGGTTTAGTTTGGGGCTAGATGGCGTTGTGTATAATGTCCAAGATATATTTATTTATATTATATTTAGAAATGCAGCGTCCAATCATCAAATCGGAACCACTCACTGCCTGTACATGACCAAACCACAGAATAAACCAAACTGACTACACTGATTATATCACACCATTCACACCTGATACTGACGATAACGCTTCCGATGACGTCAAAATACTAAACCAGTAACCTCAAGAACAAGATATAAGACCCACTCTAATTTTACGACCATGCGCTGCTATTACTGACATGCATGATGACTGTAAATGCATCGTTGACGAAAATATAGTCTTGACAGCAACAACACTGCTTACTTCGACAAAATATCTGATATACAAATTATTCAAGACCGATGGAAAATGATCGTATACAAGATCGTATATTACAACATGACTACCTATTGGCAAAATATGCCTGTCGAAAAGTACATTTCTTCGCCGGTAATGACGCAGTTTGAACATGAACTTATCGTTACTACAATGACTTGCTGACAAATCAACATCATACCTATAGCACAAAGAAGGAAGCGAGGATTGGTAAATGGGATTGGCTACTTAGCTAACACTTTGTTATTTTATTTATTTTATTTTATTTGGGAAGCTTACAGCAGTTTTTACACAATAGTTAATTAATTGTAACAGTATATGCCAATTACAAGCTACCACAGATAAACAGAAATATTTTATACTCCAAAAAGAAATTAAATGCGTACAACTAAACAGAGACTGAGTTTGGTTCCTTGCGCAACAATTTCTTTATGCTATTGGTACTGCAGCAAAATAGATCAAACCGAGCGTCTTTATTTAATTTGTTGATTAATTTAAGCGTTCTTGGCAAAAAGCTGTTATTCCTATAGTTCGTGTGGCCTAAGGGGACTTGTAGTAATTTGTTAAAACGTAATTTCCTAGATGGTGTAATAAGTTTTAAATTGCTAAGGAGGTCCGGACAATCAATTCTACCCTGGGCAATGTTGGTCAAAAAGCAAATGTCACTGATGGTTCTTCGTAGGCATAGTGGAAGTAGATGAAATTTCGAGCACCATTGTTCATAATGTAGTTCTGAAAAAGGGTGTTTAAATTTAAAGCATAAGAATTGTATGAATTTTTTCTGTATTTTTTCAATGGTATTTGAGTAAATATCATAATAAGGATTCCATATTTGAGAGGCGTACTCAAGATGGCTTCTTACATACGCACAATAGACTATTTTAATGGTTTTCATTCTATGAAAGCTTCTTGAGATACGCTTGACAAATCCAAGAGCTTTGTAAGCCTTGTCAACACAAAATTCAATTTGCTGGTCAGACTGTAGCTTACTATCAAGGATGACACCTAGGTCCCTAACTGACAAAATGAAAATGAAAATGAAAAATTTATTCATAACTTATCTAGTTACAGGTCAATCCAAACACAATGTAACTCAGTGTTACAAGATTAGGTATAGGTAAAGTAGGTATCCATTCTATAAATATAATCAATTACAACATTCGTCAGAAAACAATCATATTTAAAATAGTTTAAATAATAATAGTTATTTCTAATAATAAAATAAATTTGAATAAGAATGTCCGTTAACTATGTCAGTTCTACTTTATCGAAGTCGGCGTAATCATAAAATTCCTTTTCTATTAACCAACTTTTAAATTTATGTTTAAAGATTTGGGGGGTAGCTGCACCGCGAACCGACTTTGGTATCCGGTTGTACACACTGGCTCCATACAAGTAAAAACTACCTTCTGTCTTAGACAGTCTATGTGGCTCTACGCGCAAGCGGTCAGAATGATCATTGCTGCGTAGTGAGTGTGTAGTGATAACGGTCTTCCGTTCAAAACAGTGCAGATTTGAATAGGCGAAGCATCCCGCTTGGTAAATAAGGATGCTAGGCAGCGTCATTATATTCTGCCTCTTGAAATGGCCTCGCGTAGACGCGCAGCCAGCAATACCAGCAACTGCCCGTATCGCTTTCTTCTGGAGCCTGAAGACTCGCAGCCAGTCGCTGGCTCGAGCCCATATTTCGGTCCCGTAGGACAAGGTAGAATGGACAGTTGCGAAGTAGCATGTTCTGACAACGTCTTTCGTTGCGGTCTTCGTGAGTCTGCGCAATGCGAAGCAGGCGCGGCCTAAACGCACGCATACCCCATCGATGTGCCCCGCCCAGACAAGTGCACTATCCATTTGAAAGCCTAACAGTTTCGTTTCCGCTACTTGTTGCAACATAGCATCCCCCACGCGCACCGACAGTGGTTTTGTTTTGTGCCCGTTTAAATTGATACGCATGTAGCACGTTTTATCTTTGTTCAGCGCTAGTCCGTTTGTTTGGAACCAGCGGTGAAGGTGGGTCATGGTTTCGTTCAATTTATTTTCGAGTCGCGCGGCTGTCGGTGCTGTTACAATGGCTGTTACATCGTCAGCATACATGTACACCTGAACATCTGGTATACATTTGGGAAGGTCATTTAGTAAAATGCTAAAAAGTGTGTTAGACAAGCACGATCCTTGCGGTACCCCCATTTGTATACCCATTTCATCGGATACCACGCGACCTCTGTCTCCCGTTACTACCCGCGCACGATCCTGCACAAATGACATTATTAGTCTAAGGGCGGGACCTCGTCGACGTGACTAACAAGATTTGAGATATTGACCTTTGAGACTGTAATAATGAGTATAAATTACTAATTTTCGTGTAAAAGTTATAGAACTACACTTTGACACATTAAGATCTAATTTATTAGCATCACAGTATGTATCAAGTCTCACCAGATCCTCTTGAAGAAGCTTAGCATTGCCAGCATTATTGACTGTCCTGAATATCTTCATGTCATCAGCAAATAATAGAAAAGATGAATTTTGGAAGCAGACATGAATATCATTTATAAAGATTACAAAAAGTAGTGGTCCCAGTAACGAACCTTGTGGTACACCCGACGGAATATTTAGCCACGAAGATTTATATCCATTAAGGACTACAGCCTGAGTCCTATTTTGAACATAAGATGTAAACCATCTGAACAGATCACCTCTAATACCCAAACTGTTGATTTTTGACAGGAGGATGTCATGGTCAATGCGGTCAAAAGCCTTACTGTAATCTGTGTACACTACATCCGTTTGATTACCGCTCTCCATATTGACTGTAACAAATTCATTAAGGACCGCCAAATTGGAGACTGTAGACCTACCCCTTAGAAAACCATGTTGTTGAGATATGAATGTATGTTTGATGCAATCATACACTTGATTAAAAATTATTCGTTCAAATACCTTGGCCAACAAGCATAATTTGGAGATAGGTCTATAGTTGTCCACATTATTTTTCGGTCCTTTTTTGTGAATTGGGGTAACAAACGCAGATTTCCATACAGAAGGCATTACACCTTCATTAATCGACCGACGGAACAGTATCGACACAGGCATAGATAGTTGCTTTGAGCAGTTAACTAAAAACATAGCCGGTAAGGTATCAGGACCTGCAGACTTGCTAAGATCCAAACGTTTAATGAGATTGTATACCTGGTTCTCACTTATTTCAATAGTATGCATATCACAAGGTGTCTGCGAAGAAAGAGTTCCTAGTACAAAATTAGGTGTTTTTGGCTGAGGTTGCAAAAAAGTAGAAGCGAAGTAAGAAGAAAAAAGTTCGCTGATCCCCTCACCCGAGTCACTCGTCACAGAGGAATAAGTCATCTTGGCTGGGTAAGAACTACAGCCGCGCTTGCTTTTGGCAAACGACCAGAATAATTTAGGATTATTAGTTATGGCATTTTCGACTCTAATCATATAATCGTTATAGCACGTCACCTCAACTATTCGTACTCTTTCACGTAAGAGGTTGAACGTATTTAGGTCCGATATGTTGCCATAAATCTTGTGTTTATTAAAATGCTTGAATTTTTCTTTAATTATTTTTATCAATGAGGAGTTGTACCAAGGGGGATAAGTGCGTCGCCCCATCTGTCGGGTAGGTATAACTTACTTCTTAATTGATAAGTAATTTCATAAAACTTGGAAACTGCCTCATCAACAGTTCCTTGGGCAAGTATACTGGACCAATCTATATCAGATAAATGACTACAAATATTTTCGTAATCAGCTCTATGATAGGAAAAGATAGTTCGTTTAGGGACACTTAGAGGGTCAAGCTCGACAAAGCAAGGCTGGATCACAAGTGACTTGTGATGGGGATCTTCTATAACAAGTGGATCCTGACAATGGGTCACATTGACACCATCAGTGGACAAAACCAGATCTAAAATTACGCTATTGTCATAAGTATGACTATTGAATTGCCGCAGATCACATTCATACAATACATCCAGAAACCGAGTTAGCATATCCCTAGATGTGCTTGAGGGCTGAAGCCCAATATCAGATGGCACCCATGATATTTCACGCATATTAAAATCACCTAGTATAAGAAACTGGTCAGACCTGTGGTTTTCTCTAATTTTCAGTAGATTTTCTAAATAATTATCTAGTTGGTCACAAAACGTAAGGCCTTCATTTTGTTCAATCAAATAAACGCAACAAATGTGCATGTTAACTTTATTTCTAGTTCGTGAGCTACGAAGGGTGACAGTAATCCATACATCTTCTGCACTTGAGTTCCAGTCCATAATATGAGTAACTACCAGACTCCGTTTAATAGCAATGGCTACACCTCCACCCATAGTTTGCCGAGTCAAAGCATAATTTCGATCCCGTCGGTAAACAATATACCTGTCGTCGAACAATTCTGAATCTGATATACTTTCAAGTAACCACGTTTCGGTCAATGCAATAACGTCATAATTTGACAATTGTAAATTTCTATAAAAAACATCAGTTTTAGTCCGTAGTCCTCTGCAATTTTGGTAGTAAATTGATAAATCACACATTGATAACAGAAAGAACTACATCTTGAAAAATCAAGCATATAAAAATAAATTCATTGCCCCATAGCAACACAGCTATCGCCCAAGTAAGCAGCATAAAGCTCAATAATTTGAAGCACAGAAAAAATATTATGGTAAAGTGAACTAATTTAGGATCATGAAGGTAAAAAAGCGAAGGAATGCGGCGCAAGAAACCAAATTCGGTAGCAAAGGAAATGCTAAATGCACAATAATTTTGTATGCTACATACAACAAAGCAAATGACAGAGATTCTCAAAATTTTGTTGTTCGGGGTACTAGATGACAGATTAGCTCAAAAGTATGAAAATGACATTGAAACCGTAAAACAACGAGAAGATTATCTGCTTGCCTCTTAAAAATCAGACTTCAATCATGGAAGCCGAAAATAAAATTCTGAAGCGGAATGAAACCGTGATGAATAAGCAATTTGACCACATAAACCAGCGCCTTAGAATGATGACACATGAACTTAATCAAATTCAATTGAATACTGAAGTACTCTACAACATTATGTCATCACTATTATCCGCAGATGTGATCATCTCTAATCTTCGAAGAACTCAGGATACGCTACTTGACATCGTTACTGATATCTATCATGGAAGATTTAATGTACATCTACTTATGCCTCAACAAATTCAACAACAACTGAATGACGTAATATCAGGACAACTACAGGGTGATGTAATTGTGCCCACTGACAATGCTGAAGACTTGTACGGACTTTTAAAAGTCCATGCTACAGCGACGAGAAAATTTCTGATCAGCATATCACTTATCAACAGACACGTATTTGAATTAAGTGACCTCATAGACATCCCGCAGAGGAGAGGGGAATAGTTATTTGTACAACAAGAGGACAAAGGTAACTTTTGCTTCGAGTGCTAATTTTGAATCCTGAGGTAGCGAGGGGTACTAAAATTGAATCACGAGCGTAGCGAGTGATTCAAAAGTTGTATCCTGAGTTCAGTGAGGGATTCAAGAACACGAGATGCGCATGAATTTGCTCTCGTGTCCTCGTGTGGTACACACAACTTTTCACCTCTACCAGTGAGAAAATTATGCCAATGTCAAGTTTGGAAAATTGGCTGTACAGCTCGAATGCCTCACACAAAATAAAAATTCCCGTCAAATTATTTCTTTCAAGATTCGTTCAGAAATATTACATAACATGTACCAATATTCAGAAATGACAGAAATAATTAATAGAACAAAACGCTTACAAAAAGAAAAAAATAACTGGCTAAAACAGTTTTCAGAACGCAATCCTGCCATTGTCCCGATTAGTTCTAATAAAATGAGATGTTCGAAATTCAAATCACTTTTCTCCATCGAGTGGATAAAAACGACTTTTGTCCACTGGATTTACGCGGCAAAACTGTTCTTTTCAAGCTGGTGAGGTGAAAAATACATTCCTAACATAGAAACAAAATACCTGGCAATCAACGTGAGAAAGGACACCCTGATACCAATGACAGATACTGATGTACAAGCGTGCACACAACATTCACTAAATCAAATAATGTGCCCTGTGAACCTCCCTGTATATACTTTGCAAGTTGGAACATCCATATGTGACATGCAATTGAAAAAAAAAATACCTAATTAAAATAAACCTTATTGCCAAGCAGAAGTGAAGCAATGCACCGACAGATGGGTCAAGTTACACAGACAAGATACTTGGCTTTTTTTATGTTGTAAAGAATGTTCGATACGTATTATTTGCGCGGCGGAAGTCAATACATAGAAATGGGTTGATAATACTTGATAAAGGTTGCATCATTAAACCTTTTCGATAAATGCGCAACATAACTACCGTGTGTTGCCGGCTTAGAATAGCATTACCCCATTTCTTTTCTGTGAGAGTCGTAAGAGACGACAAAGGGACTCGAGGGTGTGTATTGCAAGTTTAGGCGATGGGCTGACAACCTGTTACTATGTCGATGCACAATTTACCAGATGACCCTCAAATATTTGTCAGATGTTCGGCTAGTGTTATAGCTTCTTGGCCATTTGCAGCGCGAAATGTCGTGCTCGCTTCGCTCAAAAGAAGTGTCATTGCGGAAAGTGTTTAGGGTTCTCGCTTATTTGTAACGTGAAGGACGAGCTACCGGTGTGATTCGTGTGATGCTGGCTTAGAATAGCACTACCCCATTTCATTCCTGCGGGTGTCGTAAGAGGCGACTAAGAGACTTGATGGTTGCATGTGTAAGTATTAGAATTTCAAGCGACAGGCTGACAACCTGTCACTATAGTTATACACGATTTTTCTGGAACGGCGGCGCCAAGGACATTAAAGCTTAAACGGCGCTAAAATATCTGTCAAACGTGACGCCTAAAATTGCAATACACACCTCTTACGACTCCAACGGAAAAAAATGGGGTGATGCTATTATAAGCTGGCATCACACGGCACTTTCATATACATAATGTGAAAAATGCATTTTAACGGTGAACAAGCGAACCAACTCTTGAAACCGAACAACTTTGTCCAGGGGCGCAAATAGAAAAAAATTGTGACCTTACAAAAGAGTAATATTCTTTTCATGTAACAACTTTTGTTGAAAGTTGTTCAGTTTCATGGACTGTGTCATGAAATATAATCAATTTTTTTTTATTCGTTTATTTATTGTTTTTAATTATAAATTTAGTATAAAACTTATAGAATAAATATACATTTTTGTAGAGAAGAATATACCTATCTTAGTAGTCTTTGTTTTGGGTAAATTTCGTGTGATATAAAATATAAATACTTCAGCTCCAAAACACCAAATCTGAAACAAAAAAAAACAACACTAGTAAGTATTAATTCCATGTTACAGACTAAAACAATGTAGCAGCCGACCAAGTCTGGTTGTATGTAAGATGTTTTTTTTTTCATATTTCGACCTTTATTTCTTATATAAAGTTTTTCAGTTTAATGGGCTGGTTTATTCCTTGAAAGGAACGCAGTACTTTTCCTTACACCCAGTATATAATACATAGTATATAGAATATAAATTACAATAGGATACAATACTAACTAGTGAACTGACTGTCAGTTAGTGATGTACCTTCTTAACAGGTATGCAAGTGTGGATTTGAATTACGGTTAAAACGAAACAGAAGAAGTAATGTTGCGTGCGCAAAGTCCAAAATGGCCCAGCAGGATTGGCCCGTAGAAGTCACTCGTGCGCAAATTGATCGACGTAACTCGCGCCCTCCTCATTTCCACTTGGTAGTAACTGGAAACACGTGATTATTCTCAAATACGGGGTATAACTTTAAGGTGGGCCGTTTTACATACAAACGAAAAGCTGATATTCAATGGACTTAAACATGCGATGAAGAGCAATTTTTTAACAAAGGCTTATGCGATATGATGCGGGCACACGTAAATCTAGCACAAAACTAATTTTGGTTTAAAGTTTTATTTAAAGCCAATAAAATATTTATTTTTAATATCAAAATTTTAATAAAAATACAATAGTCAACTTATTAACTACTAGCAGCCCGCCCAGCGGTTTCACCCGCCGCTAACCATTTCCCCCCGGGAATAAGACAGTTTAATATAGCCTATGTTCATCAGGGATAATGTAGGATTCTAAAAATCTTGACTTTAATTTGAAACAAATATCGTTTTCAGATGGTGGTGGCGTAAAGTTACATGCCGTGTGATTAACCTGGCCAGCCCCATGGCAGTACCTATATTTTTTTTTATCCCGCCCGAGCCGGTTTTCTATTAGGTCATAACAAAATTGTAATAAAAAAAAGAAAATTGTGTGATACAAATTTCTTTTTTTAGAATGACGGTTCATGACGTCAATAAGTGATAATACTATCCTACATTGAATAAAGAATTTCAATTTCAATTAACGGTAAAATATTTTTTTAAATCGGTCCAGTAGTTTCAGAGCCTATTCAATTCAAACAAACAATAAATACAATCCTGTTTCTAATATTAGTGTAGATTATATGATTATTATTTTAGTGTGATGCCGGCTTAGAATAGCATCACCCGATTTCTTTCCCGTGGGAGTCGTAGGAGGCGACTAAGGGACTTGAGGGTGTGTATTGCAATTTTAGGCGATGGGCTGACAACCTGTCACTACGGCGATACACAATTTTCCGAATGACCCTCAAACATAATGTCAGACGTGGCGTAAATGTCCGTTTTTGCGGCCGTTTACGCTCTGCCTACCCCGCAAGGGATAATAGGCGTGATATTTGTATGTATGTATTATTTTAGTGTAGATTTTTTAATGCATTATTTAATGTTTATTGTCATCTTTTTATACCGAGTAAGGGACAGCCCTTCGAATACTGATAGGGTGCATGAAACATAAAACTGGACGACTTTCCCCTAGAAACATATATCAGGAAACGCCAAAAAAATTACCTTCCATACAAAATCACAATCAGCTGACTGCATTCACTATGGGAAGTCAGTTTTTTTACGTTTCCTGAAATATTTTCCTAGGGGAAAGTTGTTCAGTTTCATGGTCTGCATGTACCCTATTAGTATTCTGAGGGCTATCCCTGACACCCTTTAATACAGTAATGATTAAATGTAATCATTACACTGGTAATAATAATGTGGCGTAGTTGGTACATTTTTAAATGAAAAAGTAGTTATTGTGGCATAACTGTAATAGTTAGACATATGGTATCGCGGACATTATTATAGATATTGATGTCCTCTATAAAACTGTAGTACATCACTTTGCTCTATTGTCAATAATTTCCACAGCGTACGCGATATAAGATATTTTTTTTGTACATTTTTCACACGTTGGGTTACATTATCGAAATTTTCACGCGGATCCCTATTTTTTTCTCGTATAAAATATAGCCTATGTTCATCAGGAATAATGTAGGATTCTAATGGTGAAAGAATTTTTAAAATCGGGCCAGTAGTTTCGGAGCCTATTCGATGCAAACAAACAATCAAATCTTTCCTCTTTATAATATCAGTGTAGAAAAATGCCACTCCAGGACGTTCCCGGTCCAAAGGTGCCCATCACACTACTGGCATTACCACGTTGGATGGCAATCGCTAGCCTTTGGACAAGGAACGAACCAGAGCGGGGGCAAAAGGATATTTTGGTTAAAAGATAAAGAGTATTTCGTCCACAATAAAATCTAACTCATTTTTGCAGCAGTAGTGCCATCTATTGGCGAAAAGTAGCGAATCGGTTTTAACAAAGAAATCTTACAGTTTATAATTTATTTTTATTATTTTGCGAAAATGTTATACCATAATTGGACTTACCATCGAGTTTTTTATCTATTTTAAAGACGTAAGTCCATTATACTTTTGTATGAAAAACGTCCCACCTTTAATTTCTTATTCGATAATCGTTGAGAGGTGGACATTATTTTTAAATAGGTGAGATTAAAGTCGATTATTTTATGTCAAAAAATAAATGGCGTAAATCAGTTGGGAATTATGTAAGAACTTGCATGACAAAACCAGTGGACAAAGAGGGAAAGCGTACTTAATGGGAAAGTGAGCCAAATGGAAAAGCGGGGTAACTTGGAAAGTGGCCTTACGGGGAAGGTGGCCCAAATGGAAAAGTAGAATAAATCAGGAAGTAGACAAAATATTAAAGTGGACCAAACGGGAAATATGGGGAAACGGCAATTTAAAAGAGTGGACTAGTGGGAAAGCGGATATAACGGGAGAGATAGGGGATATTCCCGTTTCGTCCACTGTCCCATTTTATCCACTTTACCATTTGGTCCCATTAACTTTTTTGGCCCCTTTACTCATGTGACCGAAAAATTCCTTCTTCTGTGCTGGGGCACAGGATTTTGCGAAAGTGGCGCCCATGGAATCATTTTGTCTCGTTACCTTTATTTTAATATTTGGATGAAAGTAGGTACCTATTATTTTTGAACTTGTTTAACCTCAACTACTTGTTCTACTTTAGGTATAGAAAAATATAATATTACTTTATTATTATTATAATATATTTTCTAGGGTACATTAACATGATGTTAGAAATAATAATAATTGAATGAAATGACAATTGACTAGCAATAATTACTAAAATAGAAAACCGTTGCAGAAAAATATATTTATAACATATGATACTAAATAACAGTTTTAACTTACTAAACATGCCATCCGTAAGAATTCGCGATGGGCACGTAGAATCCAGGTTCGTGAACGACGAGGTACTCCTGCAGTTCTCTGAACTGTTCGCTAGTGCGTTTTAGCGGGTACAGCTTCTGGTTGACAAAGTCGCAAAAAGATGCACTTTCCACCAAATTCAACTCGCTATTCTGCCCCACAAGCTGTACATGTTGTTCCCCAATCTCAGTCATCAAGTACAGCCACACATCTAGCCGCTGCTGGGAGAAACCCAGCAGATTTTTTACCACCACGCAGACAACCAGCCGCTCTTCAACAGGGAAATCGCAGTGGAACAGTCGTATGGACCTGTGATCTTCGGAAACGTGATCGGAACAGCTGACACAGAGGCAGGAGCCGCCATTGAAACTGTCTTGGTAATACACTTCGAGACAACGTTTTTCCTCGTGAATATAAGCAAGCGAAAGTTCTTGCTTTTCAATCCCCAATTGCAGTTTAAGAGGTGATAATGTTTGAATAAGACTCGTGCTTCGGGATAATGGCAAATTGGTCGCAGAATTGTTTAATTTGTATTGGCTCAATTCTTTTTCTATTAGCGGTTCTTGTCTTTCAAGTGTTGTTTCTTCGTGTCTACTTGTCCCTGGCTGATCCTCAGCTTTAACGACTTGCGGCTCTTTAGTTAAGTGCGAATTGTTTTTCATTATAATATCCATTAATTTTCGCCACAACATTTTTGACGTAACTTGCTTAAGTTGTTCTTTTTCGTTCTTATTCAAATTGTCTACATCATCATTTTCTTTATTTTCAACAGCTAATGGACTGTTTATTTTGTTTTCTTCCGTTGTTCCTTCAGTCAATTTTATAGAATCTCCATGATTCGCTTTTGTTTTACGATCGGTTTCATCTTTTTTAACATTTTCTACATAATTTTTGTCCATTTTATTAAGGCCTATAAATGACTGACGAAATTTTAGGATGCCTCTGACGTCTCTGATGGCGGAATGCGAGGCTTTTGTTATTTTTGTTTTGGTGGACAAAACGAATTTGTGGTCACCAATCCTAGAGTTCGGTTGGTAATGCATGTGACGTAAGTTAAACCATGGGTAGTTACATAAAACCTGCAATCAAATAGTATTCGTTTGTTCAGTGTTTCTTACAGTTGTTTAAAACACCAATGAAGCAGGATCTTTTGATTAAAACATACCTCACCATACATGCGCCTTTTGATTCCAAGCCCTAAGCAGAAGGACGTTTTAAAAGGAAGCAGACAGGGCAATCTGGTTTTAAAAAAAGGCCAAAGACTTCCCCAAAAAGCTTCATCTCTGAGCAGGAAACTCTCGAGTTTTGTGAGGTTCTCGCCCATGATAATCTTTTGGTCATCTTCTTCGCCATTCACAGCCATCGCCTCGTGAGTCCATGCTGGAGCGAAAATAGCTAACGAGCATCCATACTGGTGGGCGACTTTTACAGCCTGAAATCAGAAATCACCTATTCTTTGTCTTTTTCTAAAAGGATGAGGCCTCATTTCGAATACAATGGTGCTAATAAATAATAAAAAACGCATTTTATAAGCTACTCAGACTTTTTGACTCTATCTACACAGTTCGGTTGTTTTATACATATGTTACACATGAATGGCGACGACCGGTGAAGCGTGCCACCAATAAAGACAACGACCACTCTGCTAAGAGTGCACCGACTTAGAAGAAGAACACAACTACCAACATTTTACACAGTCAATGCCCTCAATTCGGGATATAAATCCTCCTTACTTGCCTTAAATTAGTGCTGTCACTTTCCGTCAAATAGGTTTAGAAAAGGATAGAAGATATTTTAGACGTGTCATGTCTTATGCAAAATACGTGTTATCTGTCAACTAAATGGCGAAAGAACCATTGACGTTTTTAAAAATGACAGGACTAAAATATCTCCTATCCTTTTTAAATCTTTTTCACAGAAAGTGACAGCACAAATTTAAGGCAAATAAGTAGAATTTTTATCCCGAATTGAGGGCAATGTATGGTTAAGAGTTAGCTGAATTATTGAGTTGGCTGAATTAGTGAGTTGGCTGAATTAGTGAGTTGGCTGAATTAGTGAGTTGGCTGAATTAGTGAGTTGGCTGAATTAGTGAGTTGGCTGAATTAGTGAGTGGGCTGAATTAGTGAGTTGGCTGAATTAGTGAGTTGGCTGAATTAGTGAGTTGGCTGAATTAGTGAGTTGGCTGAATTAGTGAGTTGGCTGAATTAGTGAGTGGGCTGAATTAGTGAGTTGGCTGAATTAGTGAGTTGGCTGAATTAGTGAGTTGGCTGAATTAGTGAGTTGGCTGAATTAGTGAGTGGGCTGAATTAGTGAGTTGGCTGAATTAGTGAGTGGGCTGAATTAGTTAGTTGGCTGAATTAGTGAGTTGGCTGAATTAGTGAGTGGGCTGAATTAGTGAGTTGGCTGAATTTGTGAGTGGGCTGAATGAGTGAGTGGGCTGAATTAGTGAGTTGGCTGAATTAGTGAGTTGGCTGAATTAGTGAGTTGGCTGAATTAGTGAGTTGGCTGAATTAGTGAGTTGGCTGAATTAGTGAGTTGGCTGAATTAGTGAGTAGGTTGAATTAGTGAGTGGGCTGAATTAGTGAGTTGGCTGAATTAGTGAGTTGGCTGAATTAGTGAGTTGGCTGAATTAGTGAGTTGGCTGAATTAGTGAGTTGGCTGAATTAGTGAGTTGGCTGAATTAGTGAGTTGGCTGAATTAGTGTGTTGGCCGAATTAGTGAGTGGGCTGAATTAGTGAGTTGGCTGAATTAGTGAGTTGGCTGAATTAGTGTGTTGGCTGAATTAGTGAGTTGGCTGAATTATTCAGTTGGCTTAATTTGTGAGTTGGCTGAATTAGTGAGTTGTCTAAATTTGTGAGTTGGCTGAATTTGTAGGAAGAATTATCATCAGCAACGCATGCATACAATTACCTGTTGCGTGTTGAACTTGCCCCCGCGATAGAAATTGCGGCCCCAAACATCGATGCCGATGTAGACGTCTCTCAACCGACTACCTGCTTCTACAGCACTCGACTCAACATCACTGGGGACCCACGAGTAGTTGGTGAATAAACCATCGCATGCATCAAAGAATGGCCTGAAATAGTAAATAAAGGGCGAAATTTTACTAGTGACCGATAGCGAAATCTCAAGACGGGCTGGTGATAAGAAACAAATTTTCCCGAGTAACATTTATATAAAACTAGATTTCCGACCCGCTGCCACTAATTTTCTCGTGGTAATAGTTGTTTTCCTGCGGTAAAAAGTGGCCAATGTGTTATCCAAAATTATACTCTACCTGCGCACACACAAACTCTCAGATTTATAATTTTCGTACGGATTAACAAAAAAACTCAATGCGCAAGACAGCGGTACCAAAAAAGGAGGTATGGCGGGTATGACTGACCTAAATATCTTTTGCTGGTATGCAAAAAAGCGTCAGGACACGGATCTACAAGGAAGCAGCATTTATATTATATTACTTTTCGTTGACGTGTGATGCCGGCTTAGAATAGCATCACCCGTTTCTTACCCATGGGTGTCGTAAGAGACGACTAAGGGACTCGAGGGTTAGATGTGTATTGCAATTTTAGGCGATCAGATCGGGGACGTGCTAAAGAAAGGTCCGGTCAAGAGTACCCTAAACCGACGAGCATGCATGAAGAGATTGATGAATGTAGAGGAGGCGAAAGAAATATGCCAGGATCGTAGTAAGTGGAAGGAAGTAGTCTCTGCCTACTCCTCCGGGAAAGAGGCGTGATTTATGTATGTATGTTCACCTGTTGTGTTCGTTCAGCGCGTTCTGCCAAATTAACTGGCCATCCTTAGTGACGCTGTCATACCAGATCAGCTCCGCGTTTGGTATTTCCTGGTGCAGAGTGGTGTGAAGCCGTTTCATGAACTCTAGCAACTTTCCAGGCTCCGACATCTGTCACAAACGTGTTTCAAAAATAAATTCATAATAAAAAAGATTTTTAAAACAAGCTTTTATTCATTGAGTGCAATCAGACCCTGACTACCGTGTATTTGAAGAGTGGTTGGCAAGACGATTCCAACGAGCCCAAACTCGATAGGGGTGTATAGTTTTATCTATGACCACCTTCCGGCTCCATCATCATATCAGCTTTTTGACATCATAATATTGCATTGTCACTCAATTTACATGTCCATGCAAAATTTTAGATCAATCGGAAGTCGTTTAGCGGCGCAAATTTTGCTTCCAAGATTTGACCCGTACAAACTAACGAACACGGCAAGTCAAATAAAAGCTTCTTGTAATAAATGATAAGCACATTGTAGTGAAGATGGCTAGGAGCGAGTAGCGACTGAATGGCAAAAACCGTGCCTCATAGCGTAGGTACCTACCTTAGTGGCCTACGTCCAACAGTGGACTGCAATAGGCTGATGTGATATGTTATTATGAGTGTAGTGAATGAACGTAAGAAACGAATCTACAGGCTTACACTACATATACTAATGTAAATGCACATGTTAAATTATCCACTTTAACGTGCAGTCTTTAGAAAAAATTGTTTTAAAAAATACGTGTCGTGTTACTAATAATAACATCCTATAAATAATACGACCACGGACTAAACTATACCAAAGCCTATACGATACTAAAGTTAGCTTTTCCCTAATTCATAGCATAAGGTTATCGTAGGTAGATATATGTAGATGTAGGTATTCAAATCACATCACAGGATATATAGGTACTACTATTATAAGTATTACAAGTCGCCGTCGACTTAAGCCTCTATCTCATTAAATCACATATATACGAGTGTTATGTGATATTTCTTAAAGACTTTATTTACCTTATTTTCAATGTTAATCAGCCATCCCTCAAATTTGAACGTTTTAGCGATCGCGACCAGGGCGCTGACTAAAAGGTCCATCGTTCCTGGAGTTTCATTTACTTCGTTCCAAAATGCAAGACCCTCAGACCATTCCGTGATAAAAGTACCTGCAAATGATGAGATTCAGAACTTACTGCTTCTGTGCTGGATCAGAATAGCATCACATCAAACTCATGTCGCTAGTTTTGTAGAATTTAAAGGATATCAGTCGGTGTGTGATTTGTCCCAGGTCTGGTTAGGACATTGCAAGGTGAACCAACTGATTGTCCGAAAAGAAATGGTTCTGTGCTTCGGAGGGCACGTTAAGCCGTCGTTGTCCGTCGTCGTCCCGGGTGTTGTTTATGATTACTTAGACGGCGGTCGTAACACAACCATGTCAGAGGCCTTCTAGTGGTAGTAGGCGGTTGAAAAACTCTGACACCAGGGTTCATCGGGTCGTTGGACGACTCGGTGTCCCACACGAAAAGAGAGAGTCAGTGTTGGCCAGCAACGCTCCTTCTGACCAAAAAAAATTGCCTGTCAATCCGCCTGGCAAGCATAAAGTGTGTATGGTAGGGAACGAACCTTCAACAGTTGCAATGAATGATGATGATACAAAAAAAAACTGTACCGATAACTTTGACACCATGCGCATGGGCCACGTTGATCCATCCGAGCGGTGGAATGGTGACCAGGTGGTGGCTGAAGTAGCAGAAGATATCCACAGCAGACCAGTTGTAGAAAGTATACGCCTCGTAGTTTGTGGTCCCGTCGATCTTGCTATGATAATAAACATTTTTTTTTATTCTAGTCCCTATAATTTTAGCCCCGGGACTATTAAAATCTACACCTGACTGTATGGTGGGGAGCAGGACCTCAACCGGAGAAGTTTTGTGGTTGTTCAAACCAAAGAATACAATACTTACTGGTGTTCAAACAACCACAAAACGAGTTGTAATAAACGTCTTAATAATTAACACTGTCAACACTTCTTTTACCTTTTTTTTTTTTTATTATTGTTACGTGTGGGTATTTGTTTTTCCTGATCATACAGAGGACCAAAGATCACTTATATACATGTTCTCAGAGTACTGTCAAGTCAAACTCAGTAAATGTCAAACATTTTAGAATGTTAGATGGCGTTCATCCTATCTCATTTCTGTTAGCTTGTCGTTGGTATATTTTATTTATTTATGTATGCATGTATTTATTTTATGTATTTTTATTTTTCATGTTAAATTATTAAGTATAGTATTTTAGTTTATTCCTTCTTATGTATTGTAGTTTAGTGCGAAATTTAAGTACGATTATATTTCTTTTTTTTTTTTTTTTGTGAATGGGCACCCGCTTTTGCTCTTTCTGTTTATCTTTTGGTTGGCCGGTAGAGAATGCCGCGTGGCATTAGGCCCGCCCTTTGTACTTTCTGTGCAATAAAGTTTAATAAATAAATAAATAAATAAATAAACATACAGAGAATACGAGTAGTTTAAGTATAAATGCTGCGTCGCGTGCCGTGCATGTCTACTCAAATTATGCAAAATTATGCTTTCAGTCATTAAATCCAGTAGTATCCGCACCTGCTACTAATTACCTACAAACGGTTGGGAAGCAATACATATTACTAGTAAGACTGCTGAAGACCAGCGCTAGTGGCGCTCTACAAACAATTGTAAGCTCCTCCATAACAAATGCTGAGTGAGAACCTTTTTGTTATCATCTAAGTTTTAAAATTTGTGACTGTACTAATGATAAGTTGATTGTTGGATAACAAATAAACATTTTCCATTTCAATTATTCTGATTAAAGGCTTGCAGCGACTGGTTGCGTCGCGTGGCGTGCACGTTTACTCAAATAATGCAATGTGTAACAAACAACCTGCAACACCAGATGGATGTGTTGTGTTGCGTGGCGTGCACGCGTGACGCGTCTGGTGTGGCATGTTTCATAGAGGTACACATCCATACATAGCCGGTGCGTCGACGCGCGTGCATTATTTAAGTAGACGTGCACGCCACGCGAGGCTACCGGTCTCCTTTAATCAGATTAATAGCAGCAGTCTATATTGCGTCCTGACTGTTTGTAGGTAATAAGTAACAGGAATACTGGTACTGGATTTAATTACTGGGAGACAATAAATATTTTTATAATTTATCATACAGTTATATGTAACGCTATCGTACGAAATATTATATCCCGGCGATAACGCTTGGCTTGGCAGTATAGCGCGGCTGCGCTATTTAGATAAGTGTTGCCAAATAAGTGGTTTTTGGGGTAATGGGTAAATTATAAAACTTATGCGAGTGGACATTGTAGACATAATTCTAATGACTTAAAAATAACCTAAATTCCACAAGACATTTCCACTCATCATTAAAACCAATTTTGCCCACTACGGGGCAAATAGATACCGACCGTGTGAAGCCGGCTTAGAATAGCATCACCCTATAGCTAACCCGCGAGTGTCATTAGAGGCAACAGAGGGACAGCGAGGATTTCATGTGCATCTAGGCGATAGGCTGACAACCTATCGCTAATTGTACATTACTTGCGTTGCGTAAGGGATAAAGGCGTGATGTGTGTTTGTATGTTAAAGGCAAGTCAAATCCACCAGATCTAATGGAAAATCCACTAATTTGGCAACACTTTGCGCGATATTGCGAAGATCTGCGATAGCGCCGAGCGTTATAATAAAGCGCTCGTGAAGATTGGCGATTTGTATGGATGCTGTGAAGCGCTACTGGCTACTGCGACGTCTGTTCTGTGAAATATTTTAGTAACTAGGGCCATAGGGAAATTTTCTAGGGATTCTCGAGTGTCACGTAGAGGGCGCTAAGCTAAAATGAAATAACGTTTCTTTACACAAAATCTGTAGGTACCACTTTATAAATTATTATCTATTTTGTGTTTATTGAATTGTTCTAGATGTATTATTGGTTATTTACTTACACGAATGACACTCAATATAATAGCAAGGCGATCAGTTTATTTTGTGTTAAATCAAACAAACATAATTAATTTGTAACGACCACAACGTGGAACGTAACCTGTGACAAAACTGGCTGACGCCAGCCACATTGAAACGTCAAAATTTCAGTTTGGCACAGCGCCCTCTCATTTGATATTCAGAACTATCAAGAGAACTGTCAATAGAAAAACTACCCTTTTTGGCATTACTTTTTTACTACCTTTGAAATGTCGCGATTTTTTTAGTGGATATTGCTCCAATAACGCAAGGGGAGCCTTTTAACTTTCTTACCAATCATCGTGGTAACCGTTGGCCATATCATGGCAAACTAATAGTTTAGGTAGATCCTTCTCCTGGCAGTGTGTTACACCCGGCCGTTCAGGGTTGAAATGGCAAAATGTTTCCTGTTTCTCCAAATGTATTGAGCTGATATTATTTTCAATCACTTCACTGTTTTTAACTACTGATGAACTATGTGGAACGATTGGCTGGCAAAGCGTTCTCCAGGCCGGTGGATTAAGTAAAAAAACCTGAATATCTTTGAGATTGTTCAAAGGTTTGCAGGTTAGGTCTTCTTCCAACCACATAGTCGTGTCCTCTGTATTGCTCAACTGACTCATTCTTGCTGAATTACTTCACTTAGATCGCTAATTCACTTATTAAAACAAAGGGTTAACGTAAACTTTACTTCTTTTAACTGTAAAGAATATAATAAACACCTTATTAATACTCGCTCTACATTTGTTTACGTTTTATTACCCTAGTAGTCTTATTCATCTGTGGTTTTATCACATCAGCTGATTTTGACAACTTGTTTTTGGCTATTCTGCAACGATATCGAAATGTTCAAACAGATCACGAAATGTTAAAAAAATATTTAAAGAGCGAGAGGTCTTGTCTTGAGACGATGAGCTTGGGGAAGTGAAGTAAAGTGGAGTGGAAGTGAATGACCACCGGGAGACCGTGTCACCGAGTGGTGGGGTTTTATCTTTACCATATCCTCCTCCTCACCACCGGAAACTACAAATAGCTAGGCCTAAATGACATGAATAGTTATTTGGGACATTAGTGATAAACTATGATGATAACATGCAATTTGTGTTAGCGTTATAGTCACTAATGTTGTTCTAAATACTGAGTTCCCAATGAGTATTTATCAAACTTAGATAGCAAACTCGTTGGACTCGGTGTCCCGCCCGAAAAGAAGAAAAAGCTAGGAACGGAAAATTGGGGTAAGGAAGGGAAGTCAATATGTACTGTGCTGGAGTTCTGTTTACATAGAAGAACCCCAGATTCAGTATTGGTTTTCTTAACTAAAGCGGGGAACAATGGATGGTTGTCTTATTCTAACCCTTGAAATCGATAAGAAATTCTACCACGAGGCTGCATGAGCTATGATCGCTTTGACACTTCTGTAATGGAAAATAAAATAAAAGTACCTAAAATCTGCTGTCAAAATCAGCTGTTCATGTTGTGTTCTGCGTTGCAGTTGTGTATTTTGGATTTTGTTACGTTTTTAACATAATATTATCTAAATTACACTGCGCTTCAAGAACGCAATGTATTATCCTTGAGCAACTGCTTCAAAAATGATTGTCTGCGTGAAACATGAGTTTTATGGACGTAGTCGATAGTTTTTGAATGATTCGTCTGTGGCTGGGCTTGTGGCGATGGCGAAGGTCTCAGCGCTGGGCCGGTTGTGGGGGCGTCTGCTACAGCTGCGCCTGTCCACCTGCGTGGTCTACTTCCTCGTCATCATCACGGTTGTACAACTGTTCTCATATGGCGTGTATGATTACCCCGCTTTGCCACTGACCGCCCTAGATAGACAACTGTTTAGAGACACTTCTCCCAGCTTGGTACATCACAAAGGTAAGCTACATATCTACAATCAGGTTATTAACTAGTAATGTTAATAATTATTGGTTACCTATACTTTAAGTAAAACTGAACTCAACTCTCTGCCCATTATTTGTACAGCTTGTATAGAAATTCATTACCAACTAACATTTATGCCTCTGCTTTTAGTATCTTTTTACTAGAAAATTATTTAATGTTATTTGTTTCAGGTAAACCTGCTTGTAATTGGGAAGAGGTTGTGAATCATAAGCACAGTTTGGATCCCTGGAAAATACCGCAGAAGTTTGATGATTTCTCCCCGTTAGGTATAGTGAATGGTAGCTATGTGCCGTTGGAATGCAATACTCAGTTCAGCGTGGCCCTTCTAGTCACGTACAGGAACCGGCAAAGCCAGCTGGATGTCTTCCTGCCTTATATACACAACTTTCTGAGAAAACAAAATATACATTACAAGTAAGTTGGATTCAATTCAAATATTATATACAGGTTGTCAGCCCGTCGCCTAAAATTACACATGAAACACTCAAGTCCCTTAACTACCTCTTACAACAACTGCAATCATCAAATAAAATTCATAATATCAGTGGTGGAGTAAAAAAATATCAAACAAGAAAGCAGGTAAATATTTCTTAGATCATGTACTAATTAATACCTCTTTTAGAATGTAAGAATATCCTTATTTTATTTAGTTTTGTATCTTTTTCCCATATTTTGCTGCTGATCAAAGCAATTTAATGTAGTGGGTACCTACATTTAGTCGACTAAGGTGTAGTTAAAATACCAAATTTTTAAAACATTTCCCATGATAGGTATACAATTTTAAAGAACTTAAAATTTTCTACCCCGGGCAAGATTTGAACCTGCATCTTTCGCCATCACTAAAAGCGAAGCGACGCCTCTTCCCTCTGGGCTACCACGGCTCTTCTTCTTCCTTGGGTTGGGACGGCTCATACGTACATGCCTGCGAATTTTGCAAGTGTCTCTTGATGCCAATAATCTCACATTTTCAGAATATACCTAATAGAACAACAAGACGAGAAGCCGTGGAACAAAGGAATGCTTTACAACATCGGCGCCAAATATGCGATGTCCGAAAAATTCTCCTGTCTGATTCTCCATGATGTAGACTTACTGCCACTGGATGATGCTAATTTATATGCCTGTTTAGCAGATGGGCCCCGGCATATGTCTGCTAGTATAGACAAGATGCGCTATGTGCTACCATATTGGTGGCTAGTGGGCGGTGTTTTGGCTATAAAGACAGAACATTATTTGGCCGTAAACGGATTCTCTAACCGATATGAGCATTGGGGTGGGGAAGATGATGATTTCTTTGAGAGGCTAGCTGAGGAGAATTTGCAAATATTAAGGTACCTAGTCTTATCATAAAATACTCTTGAAGCCCAGCGCTGCCTTGAGCGGGCTGCACTCATCGGCCGCCCGCGGGAAGCCGCGGTATGTCAATATAACCCGTCTGAACTTAGAAGGCGCATCGTGCCTAAATAGCTGTAGTATGTTGTCGTGTTTGTACGGGTTGCACTATCCGTCCCCGACTTGGCTGGGCGACGCGCATCACGTAGCGCTGCTCTTGTCATTTGCCAAATCTAGTATAAGCGTACGTAGGCAGCCCGCGCGTGTTGCCCGCTCTACGCAGCGGTGGCGCTAATCCGACTATCAAGTCACCGGTTCGTTGATCACCTATGACAATAAATTGTAATCAAATTAAAGTACATATTAAACACAAAGTAAGTTATTCTAGTTCGTAGAAGTACCTTATAGTAATTCCAGTTCTCCATTTTTAGGGTTTCGTACTTCAAAAGGAGAACGGATCCCTTATCGGTTCACTTTTTTGTCCGCCCGTCTAGTCGAGTTGAAATTAAAACCATATACTCAAATCAACGGCTGCTTGTAGTTGTAAAATAATCAAGCTCCTAACAGAACTTTTACAAAAGATACGGCCATTTATGCTGTAAAAATCGCGGGTTTAGACCAAGACCAAGTGTAGAAAACATCCAAAAATTGTAATTTCTTTAGGTATACTTAAATATGGGTTTTGTAGATGCCAAAAAGAAACAAATTTTAAAAATTAGCCTTGTAGGTAGTTTGAGTGGGGCATCATATGAAACGGCTTGATGTGCATGTTACGGAACCCACGGTAAGCAAGTCCGACTCGCACTTGGCCGTTTTCTTTTTTAAATAATAAGCATTAAAAATATATGTATTATATTTTCAGACTGCCTCATGAAGTGTCCCGCTACCACATGGTCACCCACGCGCCGTCACCACAAAACCCTGACGTCTGGGACATCATAGCCGAGAACAGAGCCAGTGGAAAGGCAGGCCGCGCGAGAGACGGCCTCAATGGAATTTCATACTCCACAATGAAAGTGACACATCACCGGCTTTTCACTATGATAGGAGTCAAGTTATGATCGAAGATTGGTAGGCTGTAAGGTCGAATACCACATTTTAAAACACTTCCCGTACAATTTGAAAACTTCGCGGGCAAGAGATGAGCCGACGCCGCTCAGATGGAAAAGGCGTCGCCACAAGTGATGGCAACAGTCGCAGGTTCAAATCATTTTGCAATCTCTCTTAAAATTGTATAACTAAAACGAAAAGTGTTTTAAAATTTGGTATTCAATTTATCGCGGGTTTCTATCGCTTAGACTACATTCAATCTGTAAAGAATGGATTACTCCTGCTACACTTTTTTGGCATTAAGATACGCCTGCAATATTCGCGGGCAAGGGATGAGCTGCGGTAGCCTAGATGGAAGAGGCGTCGCCAATAGTGATGGCGAAAGTCGCAGGTTCAAATCCTCTAAAGATTATAAGGTTATTCATTCATCGACTCGGTCTCCCACACGATACAAGGTGTCCGACACTTAAAATAGGGCCTAAAATTATTCTAGAATTAATGTCAGCCTTCGCTAATGCGCCTTATTTATTCTAAAAATATTACAAAAGTAATGCTTAAGCCCGTGTTCATAGAACTTCGTATACATACTATTCAGTTCTGGAGTGTAGGGTCTTGTATACAAATTAAACTATGCATTAGAGTAACTTCTCGTATATTGTAGTAAGAAACAAGTAAAATCACATTACGCAAATTGGTCACAGGACGCGGGAAAACGCGCACACAAGTTGTCAGTTTGACAGCACGCGTTCAGAAATATAACAGTTTCCTCCCTCACTAAAACACAATTCTATATTCCTTATAGCTTACTTAGTTTATAATTATAAAGAAAATAAAACAAAGATAATCCTACAAGTTTATACAGAGTGTAGCAGATAAAAAACTATCCAGCAAGATAAGTGTCAGACATAGAAAACAAGCCAACAAGTTAACACAGAGTGTTAAATAAAATAGACCACCAAACAAGTAATTTCGAAACTAAATTAAACATAAAAATACTGTAACATTATTATTAAATTTAAATAAATTACAAATCAAGTCGCACCACTGGTTTCGGTATTCTTTTACTCCTGCGTAGTAAAGGTGTTTGTAACTCATTGTTAGGCAAATGTGAAACAGAAGGTTCAGATACAAGTGGTGTTGTGATATTTTTGGGTGTCGATGGTACATCATCAATATCATCATACTTCAGTGAACTTTCTCCTGTTCCATCATGTGGCGTAGGGGAGCTACTTGAAGGAGTAGAAAATAACACTGGCGCAGCTGAACCACTTGCAGGGGTAGAAGGGTTCATTGGTATTGAATCAGGGCTTAAAGTATGCAGGTCATTATAGTCCAAGTCATGGCTATTTTCGTAGTTACCAGGAGTTTTGTTACCAACACTACGCAGTTGATCGATGTGTCGACGCCACAGCAAACCATTATCCAATCTTATTAAATAGTGCAATGTCCCAAGTACCTGCTCTACATTACCTAACTTCCATTTTCCTTCCCCATGATAATTTCGAGCGACTACTCTTTCACCAGGCAGTAATTTCCGCACACGAGTCACTCTTACAGCTCCCCGCGGCAGTACAGCGTCATCATTTGAGTGGTTTTGTGTTTTATTCTTGTTAGGACATAGTAAGGAAAATCGCGATTTTGGTTGGTACGTAAACATCATTTCCGCAGGAGATTGACCAGTAGCAGGGTGAGGAGTGATACGATATTGAAATAGTATCTCATTTAGTTTTGTCTGCAAATTAGATTTGTTTGTTTGTAAGCAACGAAGTTTATTTTTGAAAGTTTGGACATATCGCTCTACTTGTCCATTTGTAGCAGGATTGTATGGAGCCGAACGCGTATGTATGATGCCATTTCTTTTTAAATATTCTGAGAATTTAGGGTTAACAAATTGTGCTCCATTGTCACTATTCAGGAGTTGAGGATACCCAAACGTACTGAATATTTTATCTAGAACCTCAATAGTAGAGTCAGTGTCAATTTTGTTTAAAATGTGAATTTCAGGCCATTTTGTAAATGCATCAATTAAAAGCAGAAAATACACGTTTTGAAATTTTCCTGCAAAATCTATGTGAACCCTTTCAAATGGTTTGGACGGGTATTCCCATGTATGTTTTTGAGCTACTGATGGCGGTGAATTAAGATGTAGAGCACATTCTAAACAATTTTTTGCTAAATCTTTTATATCTTTATCAATTCCTGGCCACCAACAGTAGCTTCGTGCCAAAGCAAGCATTCGGTTCATACCAAAATGGCAAGAGTGTAAATCTTTTAAAATGGTCCCTCTCAGACAAGTCGGTACAACAACCCGTGAACCCCTCATTAGGCAATTTTCAAGCATAGAAAATTCCGTCTGATCTATTCCAAACCTATCACTGTGGGCAACTTTCTTTCCCCTTAATATCCCTGTAATTAATGGCTTTAAACAGTCATCATCTTCAGTTGCAGCAGCAATGTCTTTTACAGTGACTGGCAGGACCCCAATCATTGCAATTAAAAATACATCTGACTCTTCCACCGAAGTTGATTCTTCTGCAATTGGTAGACGAGAAAATGCATCTGCATTAGCATTGTCTTTGGAGGTTTTGTATTTGATGTCATACTGAAAACCCTGTAAAAAAATTGCATAATGTTGCATGCGTGCAGCTGACAGATGTGGCAACGCTTTTGAAGGAGAAAAGATTTGTACTAAGGGCTTATGATCAGTATATAGGGTGAACTTTCTGCCATAGAGATACTGAAAGAAGCGCTTAACTCCAAACACAATGGCATAAGCTTCTTTGTCAATTTGTGCCCATTTACGTTGGGATGCATTCAATGTCTGAGAAGCATAATGTATGGGGCGCTCAGTCCCATCAGGCATGACATGTGACAGCACAGCTCCGACTCCTGTGGGCGAAGCATCAACAGCTAAGATGACAGGTAAGTCAGGTGAGTAATGAGCCAAAACCGTATCAGACAGCATTTGTTTTTTTATAGTTTGTAAAGCTTTATCACATTTTGCAGACCAGTTCCACACAGTTCCTTTTCGCAGTAGCTCATGCAATGGCTCCAAGGTATCACTAAGATTAGGCAGGAATCTTCCATAGTAGTTTACAAGCCCGAGAAGTGCTTGTAACTCAGACACATTAGATGGATTAAGAGCCTCTACCACCGCTTTTACTTTGCTATCGACTTTATGTATACCCTCTCTACTTATTTTGTACCCACAGTACTCAATCTGGTCTTTCATGAATTCGGATTTTTGCAAATTAATTTTTAAGCCATATTCAGACAGTCTAGCAAAAACCTGATCGAGTCTGTTGATATGTTCTGCATCATTAGGAGCAGTAACCCGGATATCATCAATAAAACAATGTACGCCCGTTATGCCTCTTAGTATGCTTTCAATTTTTCTCTGCCACTTAGCAGGAGCGCAGTTCAGTCCAAACATTAAACGTGTACATTTGTATAATCCTTTATGTGTATTAAGAGTTAACAAATGTTGATCCTCATCTCTTACTTTCCAATTTAGGTAAGCATTACGCAAGTCAATTTTTGAATATTTGTCACCGCCTGCTAAGCCATTGAACAATTCTTCTGAAGTAGGCAGGGGGTGTTCGTCCACCAGTAAGTTTTGATTTAATGATATTTTGTAGTCACCGCATATCCTAATTTTTCCGCAAGGCTTTACCACTGGAACAATGGGGGTCGCCCATTCACTATAATCAACTTTTACTAAAACTCCATCTCGTACTAAATTGTCAATCTCCTGTTCTACTCGTTCTTTAAGTGCGAAAGGTACTGGTCTAGCACGAAAAAATACCGGTTTAGCATCTGGTTTAACATGCAAAGCAACAGGGTCCCCTTTTACTTCTCCAACATTTTTGCCATCAAACAAGGCGCTGTACCTCGCGAAAAGTGAATGTAAGTGAGATGTATGCGAAATATTACCTGAAGACACCTGGTTTACATGTTTCAAAGTATCCCTGAAGCTCTTAAAACAATCAAACTTGTTAATCCACTCCCTTCCCAAAAGGGGGTGCTGACTCCCTGATATTACATATAGCTTTACTCTCTGGGTTTCCTGGCCAATGGTTGCTGTGACATCGGCGACACCTAAAACATTCAAGAATTGGTTAGAATATGTACATAGTTTTACTTTAGTTGGCATTATTATGTTTTTGTCATTAAATATTTTCTTAAAATCTTTTTCATTAATAATTGATACCGCCGAGCCACTATCAAAATCCATTTGTACCTCAACATCATTGATACTTGTATTGATCCAATATTTTTCAGTAGAACCTATGTCACAGTTGTTTACATAGTATACCTCTTCATCATTCTCATCAGAACCATCTTCTATTCCCACAGCATTCACTTTCTTCATTTTTAGGCACATGCGTTTGATATGTCCTGTTTTCCGGCAGAAATTACAAGTAACATTTCTCATTCCGCACTTGTTTGCATAGTGTGCCCCGCCACAGCGATAGCACTCGACAGATCCAGGGTTAGGTGACTTTGTAGCATTGGTTTTCTTCCTAAGAGTCTGTATGGCCTGTACGTCCTTTGTGTGTGCACCCTCTGCTGAAGCACTTTCCATGCCTGCCGCTATCTCTAGTGCTTTTTCAAGTGTTAGGCCACTTACTTCTAACAGCCTGTCCTTAATCCTCTGAGATCTTATCCCACAAACTAGTTGGTTCCTCAATGCCGTGTTCAAGAATGATCCAAAATTGCATGTAGTGGCCATTTTTCTCAGAATAGCCATGTATTCTTTTACGGATTCACCTTCCATTTGGTGCCTGTGGTGAAATTTGAAATATTCAGCAATCTCGAGTGGGGTTGGATCTAGGTGCGTTTCCAGTGTTACAACATTTGAGGCGTAAGTAGACTGCTCGGGTTTGTTAGGTGAAATCAAGTCACAAAGCGTCTCATACAAATCTGCACCTATGTAATGTAAAAAGTAAGCGTTCTTCGTAACGGCGTCAGTCACTTTATAAATCGAAAGAGCACTTTCAAACCTCTGCACCCAGCGCTTAAATTTGTTCTTGGCATCGTAAAATTCAATGAAATTAGCCGGTAAGCTGGGGCCGCCGCCGCCTTTGTTCCCGTCGTCGTTACCCATTTTCCTGCGTAGATTCGATCGTCGCCAATATTCAGTTCTGGAGTGTAGGGTCTTGTATACAAATTAAACTATGCATTAGAGTAACTTCTCGTATATTGTAGTAAGAAACAAGTAAAATCACATTACGCAAATTGGTCACAGGACGCGGGAAAACGCGCACACAAGTTGTCAGTTTGACAGCACGCGTTCAGAAATATAACACATACATACATACATCACGCCTGTATACCTTACGGGGTAGGCAGAGCGTTAACGGCCGTAATACGGTTAAAAACACCACGCCTGTCAAAACGCAATACACATCTAACCCTCGAGTCCCTTAGTCGCCTCTTACGACACCCATGGGTAATAAATGGGGTGATGCTGTAAGCCGGCATCACACATCGTATAAATTGGAGTAATTGATTATTTCATTTTCATAGACAAAATTATTCGCGATCATAGAGTAACATGACGTACTTAATAGATAAGTGTTATAAATGTAGGTATAGTATAGATACCTACCTAATTATGTGATTAGTGCATAAAATAGTTAACCCAAATAACTCGAATATCTAATCTTTAATGCGTATGCATTTGGGAACATTTGTCTCGCCCGCAACATTCTATATCAACAACTAACGAGTGTTTGTGCGATTTTTGTACCAGTTACATGTTTCCGAACTAATTATGGCAGCAACTGACAAGTGTAGATGGTTTGTTTCAGTCATATGTTGCGCAACATACATATATCACGCCTATATCTTTTGCGGGGTAGGCAGAGCGTAAACGGCCGAAAAAACGGTCACTTACGCCACGTCTGACAAACATTTGAGGATCATTCAGTAATTATGTATCACTATAATGACAGGTTGTCAGCCCATCGCCTAAATTGCAAAACACATGTAACCCTCGAGTCCCTTAGTTGCGCAACATTTTAATGGAATTATGCATACAATGTCGCGAGATAAATGTTGCCAAGTGCATGCGCGCCTTTATAATAACAACATTCCATCAAGTTTCGCTGGAATCTTCTTTTAGATTTCGCACATCAAAGTTTCTTTGCCTCCACAAACTATAGTTCCTAAATAATGATTGTCATCCTTTCTATAACTTACTCGTACAAACCTACTTTAAGTAACTTATCCTTTAGTAGGTTGTAAAATAATGTAATTTAAATTTGTTAATTATTATTTATCATTCATTATCATAATAAGTTATGGTCTCGGTATTTTATTTTAAAGTATTGCTTCGAAGACATATCTTAATTTTAGGCTTGTTGCTGTGTTTATTTAAAATAAATACACTTTAATAACTATTAAGCATGTTTTATTAAGATTCTTTCGCTCTTTAACTATATACCTAATATTAACAACAATAGAAAATAAAATGCAAAAGGAAACTTTAAACTACCTACATGTAAGTGACTTTAAATATCGAATGGTTGTGAGTCCGATTGAAGTGTCTGAGTCAAGTAGGGCTCCAACTCGCCCCAATTGCGCCCGACCGACAGCGCCACGGGCAGAGACGGCAGCCCCGCTGGAGATCCACATTGCTCCATGGCAGAACGGATCACCTCTGAAACATTAAAGACCAGCTCAGACACCCCGTCGTGTCAGTAGTACCATTAATGGTACACAGATTTATGTCGCTAGTACCATTGATGGTACAAACGACACTACCAAGTGTTACTAGTACTTGCCTAGTACTATTGTGTACAAACCTACATACAAACATCTAAGTGATAAATATACTAGTGGCCCGCCCAGCAGTTTTACCCGCTGCCACTTGAGCTCCTGGTTGCCTACACCAGGTTACAGGTACTCCAGAACTTCGAGGTACTTTTAATATGGAGCCATTTCTGTGTCTCTTTTAGTTTAGTTGGGCTCCTGGTGGTCCGCCCTAGGTACTCCAGACCCTCGATGTCCATGTGCCAGCAGTAGCGGCTCGTTTGTATCGAACAACTGCTGAACTTGTGCTGAACAACTTTTGGTATTGAGCCATTTTCATATCTGTTATAGTTTAGACGAGCTCCTAGTTGTCTACACCAGGTTACAGGTACTCCAGACCTTCGAGGTACTATGCCAGCAGTAGCGGCTCATCGTGCTGAACAACTTTTGCAATGGAGCTATTTCCGCATCTCGTGTATTATACTTTGCTCCTGTTGTTCTACATCAAGGACTCACTCTCAAGTGCTGACAAAAAGTAGATTATGTCCGTCTCCGATATGTCACCAATCTAAGTGCTAAATTTCGCGAAGATCTGTTAGGTGGTTTGGCTGCAAAAGAGTAACATATTTATATTTCCCATGAGACTAAAGTGTTTTCCCGTGGTAAAAAGTAGCCTATTTATTTATTTATTTATTTACAGTTTATTGCACACAAAAACATTACAGGAAAGACACAAAACATAAAGAAATACGACACAATAGGTACAGCTTATTTCTAAGTAGAAATTTCTTCCAGCTGACCCTCGGAAGTGAGACATTACAAAGTAAGGCAGAAAAGACGTGTACAACAGCACAGCTATTCTAATAACTAAAATTTAATCACTTATAGTATATTAACTACACTAACCTAACCTACCTACTTATAATAACATTATAATATCCAATACATATACAGTAAATATACATAAGTTAACATATACCTACACAATATAATATAATAATAAATAAAATACGTATACAATGCATATAAATATATATATAGTATACATATATAATATTAACTGTCTAGAGATAGATAATACTCTTTCACTCATTTTTTAAATATATTGATAGAGGGACTGTCTCGGATCGTGTGAGGAAGCGAATTCCACAGCCTAGCCGCATGTACAGTGAACGAGTAAGAGTAAAAGTCAGATTGATGAAGAGGAATAGAAAGAAGAGTTCGAACGTTCGAGCGACAAGGTTTGTCCTGAGGACGAGAAAAGTTAAAACGTTCACTGCAGGAGTTTGTGGGTTGTGTAAAACATTGAAGAGGGAAGAGAGAATGTGAGTATTCTTGCGAAATCGGATTGGGAGCCACTTGAGCTGTTTTCGGAAGTGAGAGACGTGGTCGTATTTACGCAGACCGAAGACAAAACGAATACAGAGGTTCTGGATACGCTCAAGTTTGTTTAAGAGCTCCTCTGTGGCATCAGGATAACAGGCATCGGCGTAGTCAAGAATTGGAAAGAGAAGAGTTTGAGCCAAAGAAATCTTGGTTTTTAAAGGCAAAAAATTTTGGAGACGTTTGAGTGTGTGAAAGGAGTAGTGAACTTTACTGCTGACGCTATTGACTTGAGCAACCCAAGACAAGTTCGAGTCGATCATGACTCCTAGATTTTTGGCGGTGTTTGTGTACGCAATTGGGGTTCCATTGTATATGACTGGAGGTATAACACAACTTTCCAATCTTGTCCGCATGTACCTACCACCAATAAGCAAAACTTGCGATTTATTCGGGTTTACCAACAGACCAAAGGATTCAGCCCATTTTCGTATACTATCAAGGTCATGGTTAAGTTCCGCTATTGCGGCGTTTAAATCATGGACTTTGAAATGGCGGTATAGTTGCAAGTCGTCTGCATAAAGGTGGAAGTTGGATGATAGTTGAGAAGTTACAGTGTTTATAAAAATGGAGAAAAGAAGTTACCCAGCCCGGGACGTTGTAGCTTTATAATGGTGAAAGAATTAACGAAATTGGTTCAGTAGTTTTCGAATGTTGCGATTACATACAATAAATACCATACAATGCTTTTGTGTACAATAAATGGTTTAAAACACTCTCACACACACACACACACACACATATATATCACGCCTATAATCCCTTGCGGGGTTGGCAGAGCGTAAACAGCCGCAAAAAATGGTAGTTTTCGCCACGTCTGACAAATATTTGAGGGTCATTCGGAAAATTTAGTATCGCCACAGTGACAGGTTGTCAGCACATCGCCTAAAATTGCAATACATACCCTAGAGTCTCTTAGTCGCCTTTTACAACTCCCACGTCAAAGAAATGGAGTGATGGTATTCTAAACCGGCATCACACGGAAGTATGGTTCAAAAAAAATTATCTTCATAATATAAGTGTAGTTTTATGTAGAAAACGTAGAAATGGAATAGAAAAGGTCAAAAAAGTCATCCCTGAGGAACGAACTTGGTAAGCAATAGCCAAACAAACTTATCTACGATGAGATTACTATGATATGCAAGGTAGACAAAATAAGACGAGAAAAGTGTAAGATCTTGTTTGTGGCTTTGATGAAACGAAATATAAAATTCGACTTAATCAAAGGCCTCTCTTAAGTCGACAACTTAATGGACGGGCCTTGACTATTCTGTCATTTCCGACTATTACTCACCAGCTGCTTTGGCCAGGTCTTGGTGTTCCACTTCCCAGACCAACTCGTCGTGTATCTGCAATAGAAGACGTGCTCGAAGACCTTGCTTCTGCAGCGCTTGCACTGCCCGACTCATCGCTAGCTTGCATACGTCGGCTGCAGAACCTGTCCACAATAAATAGTAAGAGGCTATTTGGTGGGAAGTATAATAACAGAATACATTTCATTTAGAGTAGATTTCATATATTTTTTGAGCAAGGCGCCTGATAAATGCGAGCTCTACATGCATAGGTACTTCTATCAAACGATTTCTCCAAAGACCTACCTTGCACGATGAAGTTCAGTGCCTGTCTCTCAGCATGGCTGCGCTGAGCGGCGTCTGAGCTTGCTATATGGGAGAGATTTCGTGCACGTCCACACAGAGTCGCTACTCGCCCACCCGAAGTTAAACATTTAGCGGCTACGCGCCGGCCGAAACTTCGTAGGGATGGAAACGTTCCTGTAAAAAACAAGATTTCTTCTCTTTTTCAACCTCATGGCATTCTTTAAATACAGCTTGGTATACGGTCGCCGAAATTTTCTACATTTGCAATAGAGGTACATTAGACTTTGAATATTTATCTTGCTTCTGCACAGGTTTAAGTTGGTTGAAACGGCTTACTGTCAAAACTGGCAGCTATGCTAAGCGCTTGAGAGTAGTCCACATCGAGGATGTCCATGAGCTTGCGAGGACCAGCACCGTACAAGCTGGCGTACACTATCCGCTTGGTTCGTTCACGATCTGCTGACGAAATCTCATCCTCTGGTTTTTGAAGCCTAAAGCAATGTTCAATACAAAAAAGAAAGCGTGAAGCGAGGAAATGGTCTTGGATTTATTTGCAACATGAATATTACGAATATATCTTTGAATTCTTGCGTACCAATCGGCAGCTAGTCGTCGAAATAGGTCAGGAGCCTCTAACGCTTGTTGCAAGGACGTATCAGCAGCTGCACGAGCGAAAACACGGCACTCGACATGCCTCCAGTCTGCTGCCAGGATTACGTGGTTTGGACGTGATATGTAGACGCTACGGAATCGTAGCGATTCCTTCGCTGAGGAAGTGAAAGATACAAGCACTGTCACTAATATAAGCTGAGTAGCAACAGCTATGGTGCAAATAATCTGAAAGATCTCTTTCGCAATTTAACGAAAATATAAAGACGGTAATATACTGTGGTTATCATCACTGTCATCTGGAAACAGTCGCAAGCTGAACGGAACCTTGGGGATGGCTTGCAGGTTGGGGTTGCTGCTGGCAATGCGGCCAGTCGCTGCTGCGGTTTGCACCCTAAAATAAAGTAAGCACTTAGCAGAGATAATCATCATTCTACGTCTTTGCAGCAATTTCCATGTCTGAAGCCTGTAAGACGAATCTCACGTTTGTCAATTGGCAATACACATTTGTAAATGTTGCAGTTCATCTAAGAACAATCAAAATAAGCGAGAGATGTCCTGATGGGTCTTTATCTACTGAGCAAAATAGGATGTAATGTGGGATGTGGGTAGTTTACCAGACAGGTCGCACGACTCCACCTCGAACGTACTGAGCGACTCCTTGAAGGAATGTCGCGTAAGCTTTGTGTAAATGTCGGTACTCCAGAATCAGGCGGGGCAGAGGATGTAACGAAACCAGGCTTTTCAGCTACAAAAAAACCAAGTATTGAGAAAAGGCTAATATGATAGTTATCAAAATATTCTACACAAGCGTTCAAGTAGATCTTTACCATAGTCTCAGATGTGGATTTAGCACCCGTGGTCAGGGTTTCACGTACTTTCAGACCAGCTTTCTCATCCAACTTAAGCTCATCATACAGTAATGCTCTAACTTGCACAGTAGAGTTGATCTTGGAAGAAGAAAAACACCATAATGTCAAATCATATTGTAGGTATTTAGGATTGCAGCTAGACACAGTGTGAAGCAGCTCATCGGACATAATGTCGCAGCCAATTGGTTAAAAAGCTGTTTAGTTGCACAGCTAGCTGAGTAATAAATTAACTCCAGCAAACCTTACGCCACCCAACCACACGCCTAGTTTTGTAGTTAAATTTTAGGGCATTTCAAACATTTAATGTAACAAAAGACTGAAAATCCACTGTTTTATGAACCAGTATGTTACTGAGCCACTGTGGCGCTAGCTAGTGACGACACTAATGTCGTCTAGTTAACAAAATGAGTTTTTGAACAAATGTTGTTATTTTAGCGTAAAAATAGTAAGCAGAAGTCATCTTCATCATCAAACCATCATCATTATGGTCATCATTATTATAATAATAATCACCATATCACCATCATACGCATATCAAGATTAAACCAAATACAAAATCTTGTGATGATGAGGATAACGATGATTATGATCATGACTATGGTGATGATGATCACAATAATTATTTTATGGATGGATGACTAGATCGCGATCTTCAACTACTTAGCTAATGGAGGTTTAGTCGTGTGGTTGAACGGTTTAGTTTGATTAAAGCGTTTGCTGTGCAGTTGAATGGCTTTTTCAACCATTTGACTGCGACGCATAGAATAAGCGACGCGTAGTAGATGTTGGAATGAAACTAACCTGAAATGATCGTCCAGCAGCTGCTGAACACTCACTTTCCACTTCCTTCATCTTTGCAACAAGGATCTTCTCCATCTCCTTCAACTTATCCATATCCACACATACTCCGCGCTGTTCCATATCTAGTGTAAACGAAAACTGTTCTCTTAGAAAGATTGTAGTCAATAAGAGTACAAATAATGGGTTTATCTTGGTTTCAACATATTTGTCGGGAAGTTACGAACTTTTCGAAAAAAAAATAAGTAAAATAATCGCACCTGCAATGATAGGCAGTATACCCATCTCGATATCCACAAAGACTTGCCACAAGTCCTCTTGCTCCAGCTTATTTCTTACAGCAGTTGCTGTAGTGGCAAGGAGTGTAGCATACCAAGCAGCTTTCTGTTTAGTGCAGGTTGTAGCTATGGTGTACTGGGGTTCAGAACCAGTCAATCGCTGCAATGCTGCAAACGTCTCTGGGGGACAGTCCGGTTCTAAAAGGCTGCCTCCTATCTAGGATTAATTACAATTAATGGTATGATAATGGTTTGAATAGAATTCGTTATTCTATAGAAAATAACTCAGGTTTAAGATTAATATGATAAGAATCAAAAGGTAGGCACTATAAAGAAACAAAGAATATTATAACGGAGAAAAGTACAAACGTAACCAACCTTTATATCGATGATTTTCAAAATATAGGTGATGTCGAAATCAAGTTGAAGTTTGCTCATCAGGTAAATGAGCAATGCTTTGCCGTCGTAACAAATCGTAGCGTTTTTGTTTAGTATTTGAGATACAAGATTTCTGTAAATATAATTTATTTCTCATATAAAGCGTTACTTGACTCAAAAGCTATGCAGATATTAGGCAATTTTACGAACTTACCTATTTGTATCTCCTTTTAAATAGCAATAGTGATCATCGAAATGAAGTAAAACACCTTCTGGGACGCAAACATCGTCAGTATGTTGGTTATTTAATTGGCAGAAACCATTGCTGCAAAAATATGTAGAGTTGTAAACCGTTATCTATTACTAGCGGAAAGTAGGCACAATTCTATTTTGCCTCACCTAAAGAGTAAAACAGCAACAATTTCTTTATCACGTATTGAATCTAGTTTATATTTCCACGCATTTGTCTCATTAACTTCATTTATTTCGTAGGTCACGTCTTTGATTGGTATCTGCGACTTGATTGGCGCTACAAATTTCGATTTGGGCTTCTTTTCTTTTAAACTTTGTTGTTCTTCGTTGTTATCAGTTACTTTTGTCGATGTATCATCAATGACGTTCTCTGTAATGTTCTTGTTAGGTTTTCTGAATTTCATAATACCGCCTTTGTTAGCTAACTGCGCTTGCACTGTTTTTTTAGGTTTTTCATTAGAGACATTCTTTATCAGGTTTTGTGGTTTCTCTTTATTCCTTTTTATCTCAGGAAGATCTAAAGGCGCTTCAAATTCTTCCACCGGGTTATTAGGATCGACGCCGTTTAACCAATTTTTAACAGAATCAGTAACTTTGTCATTCCGATTACAAGTTTTTGAAAGAGCTTCGCATTTACTTTTAACTTCCGCTTTCATTTTTTTTACTTTCTTTGCTATGGTATCCGTAACTTTTGTTTGGTTTTTACGCTTTGGTTGTTTGTTCTCAGTTTCATTTTTCTTTGATCTCTTACCAGTATTTTCTTGAAGTATATTATTTTTAGGTGGCTTATCAGGTTTATCAGTAGGAAAGCAAATTTCAAAGACCTTATCGTTCATGTCAGGTTTGTTAGGTTTATTTAAAGTTTCCTCTACCGGCTTAGTTGGCATATCTACATCTTGGAATAGCTCAGCGTCAAACATATCATCCCAGTTAATATTATTTCCGCTTTGAAATTCGTTCAAAACATTTTTTTCTTTATCTATTGCATCATCAATTCTTTGTTCCTCATTAACAAATTCTTCAATTGTACCAAAAATATCTCTCGAATCGTTAATATGATCATTTATGTCTATAGAAGTGATTAAATCATCACGAGAGTAGTTGACCGGGTTGTCATTGGTATTGGAATCAGGTGCTGTTACCAGCTGAGCAGAGGTTGGTACAGGCAAAGGAAAAGGCGCTCTTTGTACTAGTTCAAGGGGAATGACAGGAGGTGTTGATGTGGGGAGTGGAGCGGGATATTTTTGTATCGCTGGAACAGGTGGTGCAGCAAAAAGCTCTTGTGGTGGTTCATGAAATTCTGGTGGTGGAGATATCAACATAGTAGTGGCTGTAGGCGGAGCTAGATGTAAATTATTTTCTGTTTCAGGAAAGTCAAAGGGAATTTCGTCATTATAAAATTCTCTAGGTCGAGTAGTAGGGTTTCGTAACGGCGTATTAACTGTAGTGCTTGGTCTTCCAAACCTAAAAAATTCAAATAAATAGTCGTAATCGAGCGGGCGCTCCAAGGGAGAAGTAAGCTAAGGGGAGTCGGTATAAAGTCCTAACTATATACAAAATTCAACTCAATTTAAACCATGTAAACAAAATCAAAATAAATTAGGCCGAGTAGCAGTTTTGTCATTTGTCTTACTTAACCCTTGAAGTTGATCAGAATGTACTTAATCAAATGTTCATAATGAACAAGAATATTGCTTAACATAATCCTTTTGCAGTTTTCTTTCTTTCTTTGTTAGGCTAACGATTACTCTTTTAAAATACAAGATGTAGGAGACAGCCCTCCAAATACTGATGGGGTGCATTCAGACCATGAAACTGAACAACTTCCCACACAAAATATTTCAGAAAACGTAAAATTTTTTGACTTCCATACTAAATGCAGTAAGCTAATTGTGATTTTGTATGGGAGGGTATTCGGAGGGAGGGTTGGAAGATCGTCCCTTACACCCCGTATTCCAAACAATTTTTAAAGGAAATATTAAAAGCCTTCCTGAGATGCTATTTGGAGTTTCAATGGAGGTAGGTATACAAGATCATATCATTCCGTTACAGTTGTGTGAACTTACTCCTAAACAAGAACAAGATTACTTACGTTAACACTCGACCGTTGGAGTTGTTGTATCGGGGCGGTGGGCATTGTGGCAGCGACGAATTTCTATTACGCTCGCGATTTGGGAAACAATCTGCAAATAAAACAAACTTAATAAACGCAAGTTCGACGTGTAAGTAGTATGCACTTAACTTGTAATGGAAACAAAATAGATAGAAAGATAAAAAGTTTAATTTGAACAATAGCTTACCAGCACTCCATTGTTTTATCAGCGTCCCAAGCACTTTACGACCAAACGGCGATAGTTGCTTCTCATACTCGCGTGGATTAAACCTCTCGGAATTATTCCTATTCATATCATAAATTATTTTATTCCACAGTCCCTCACAATCACAAAATATTAACAGAAACAGAATGTGTCAAATAAAGTTTTTAGATAAACTTTTCCGCGCCATGAAGTACGCGCCAATATTATTTTTAAAATTAGAAGCTAGCATGGAAGCCAGTCTAAATGGCCAATCTATTATTTTATTTTTTCTCTTTTCGGACAGGCAAGGTCACAGTCAGATACGTTTGAGCTGATTCAGCTTTGTCGATTCTTTAAATTCTTTTTGATTTCGGATTCTTTAGAACAAACAAATCAGTTACAAGATTTTATGAAGTTACATTAAGTATTTATTCAGTGGATAAGCTATATAATTTCTGATCTTACATGGCCATGAGGAAAATAATATAATTAGGTACATAAATCACATCATACAAGCCACTATAGTACAGAAGCACCATTAAAATTGATTATTGATATAGGTAGGTAGGTACTACATTATGAATGTTATAAATAAAAGTTGTTCATTATGTTTATGTTCTTAAATTAATTATGAGCTGATTAACACATTTTAATACATACAATTAATTGTTATTGTATTGTGGTTTACATGAAAAAATATTGTATATGTACAGGTTTTATCTAAATACAAATTACTTGTTGAGCTTTAATATGAGTAGGCAATTAGTGGTCACATTTTAACAGCACTGCAAATAGAACAATTGTCACATGGTATTCCATCGGGCAAACATTCTATGTGAAAAGAGTGCCGGCAGTTATACACTATCAAGTCCGAAGCATTAGACAAATCCTTTATTATAATACGTCCTTGGCAAACACAACACGACACATCATCTGTAACAGAAATACCCCTTTGTTGGCTAAGAATCAACTTTTTATGAAGTTCGAAATAGTTTTTTAACGTTATGGCTTTACACGCCTCTTGCACAGACAACTGTAGGTGGTAATCGCACATCATTTTGGCTAGAGACTCTTTTAGATCCTTGATTTCACAGCCAGCTGGAATATTCTGAATCAGCATTCTAGGGTCTACGTAATTTCCAATTCTCTTCAGTAATAAAGTGACATACTCTGGTTTGGTAACAGTCTGTTTTATCAAATCACTCCACAATTCCTTGTCATTATGTTCTTGGCAAAAGTTGATGGCTTGGTTGATGTCATTTAGTTTTTCTATTATTATCTGAAGGGCTTCTCTTGTGTTTCCTATGCGGCCAAGTAGAAAAACCATTTCTGGGTAAAATTTGTTATCATTGCAGACATCGAGAGCCTCCTGAATTGGATAGTTGTCACTACATTTCAAGAATGGAAGCAGCTTTGCTTTGTCATATTTAGCATACAGTCGGACTAATTTCCCATGGTACTTTCCATTAGGTTCTATTTTGCTATATGCATCTAAATACTTGAATAGGTATTTGTCATTATTTTTAAGCTGTTTTTCAACTACTTCCACCGGTACTTTAGTTTTTTCAAGCAATACAGCAATGGCTTTATTACAGTCAAGGGTCATTAAATCTAATATTTTATCATGGATTATGTTATACATGTTGTGATTTGAAATCAATTTAAATACGTCTTTGTGTTGAATAGTTAGGTAGGCATTCAGTGCTTTGTCATATTTCTTTTGATAGCAGTAAAGTAATGCTAAAGCTTCTAGGTATATGTTTTTGTCAACTTCGGTGGTCAATAGATGATCCAGTACTCCCTTGACTATAACTCCAGTTTTATAGAGAGCCGGATTCCATTCCTGCACCAGTTTAAGGAAGCCTTGGGGATCAACCTTTAGATACTCATAGAAAATTAACTCATAAACATGTGAAGGCAATGCCTGTTCTGGTGTTTTAGGCACATAAGGACTGATGGTTCTTAGTTGGTTGACTGCATCAAACTTATTTATTTGTGTCTCCCACAGTACTCTGTCACTTTTGCAGATCCTGGCACACAAAATTGCAGCTTGCTCGTAATAATTAGCTGCCATCAGATGGTCCAAGTACTGCTGACCGACAGTCTGCAATGAGTGCTTAGATGTTTTACCTCCAACTTCTTCAAGGACTAAAAGAGCTTTCTCATATCTGCCATGAGCTGTAAGCCAGTTGACTTTATCATCAATATCTAGAGGACTTGCTATTACTATTTCTTTTGGTGATACAATAAAAAATCTATTTTCATCAACAAGCATATCTAAATAGTAGTCATTGCATGTGTACTCCTCATACCCTCTTATATTCAAAGTGTCTGTGGACACTTCACAGAACTCACAGTCCTTGTAATCAGAAACAGTGAGCATGGGTCTCTGAGCTTTTCCTGTTTCAGGATCATTTTCCTTAGGTACCACCAGTAGAACTAACTGATCATCCAGGGGACCAAGTCCACTGATAAAATAATCAGTCTGGAATGTGTACACAGGGTCTACAAGATATTCAGTCACATCTCTTGTTTGCAATTCCACTTGACTTCTTTTCCGAATGACACATATTCTGATAGTGTCTACCCAGCCTATCATGAGGGTTTTTGGTGCAGACCATAATAAGTTGCAACGGTAGTCTTCTATACATCTATTTGAGCTCTTTTCCCATTGGATGAGGCCAAGGGAACACCGGGCAGAGAGGTCATAGACCCGAACACCGACTTCGCTAGCCCAGGCCACAAACCGGTCATGCCAGGCCATGGCTTGAACATACCCTTCACACTCACAAAGCACTGTAGCTCTGCGGGAGTTTAAAAAGGTTTTCTCATACAGAGTCAATTTATTGTCACCTGCAAAACAAAAAGAAGTGTTAATACACTGTAGGTATATAGTTACTGTTATATTATTTGTTTCAAATTAATGAGAGTTCATTAGTGAAAATGCTATCAAACATAATAAAAGTCAATATACATTTTTGAATGATAAACTACAGTTTGGCCTTTAGCATTATTATAACAATTATAACAAAGCTGTTATCTTATTCCTGTTAGCATGGTATATAAATTTTTTAAAGATGTACCTGTGAGAAATCTCCTGCCAGAACCAGACTTAAAGTAATAAGGATCAAGCGCAACAGACTTGACCTGTTTCCCAAGAGTGAGACTGTGGGTATTATCGTCAGAATACAGGCTGTGCACGAGCACCCGCCCGTCGTCGGAGCAGCTGGCGATGTAGTCGCCGTTCTGGTCTACAGATATGCGGTTCACAGCGATCGTGTGCGCTTGCAACCAAGTCTCACCATTCTGCGAGATCGGAACAGAGTTGCCTTCATGATCCAACAGGTGCAACGCACCCCACGCCGTGCCCACGCAAATAAACTTCGTGTGCACACATATACAGCTCACTGCGTCCTTCAGTAGAATGTTTTGCACATCATTGCCCATTCGATCGTACTTTAGCTTCGGTTCCTCATCCGGAGGAAGACTATCGCAACTTTCCACGTTTAGAGCCATAGCGAAGGTGTGGCTGGCAGACAAGCGGTATCACATTTCACTGATTCACTACTGCTCCAAATTACGTTGTAACTAATTTTCCTTGTGGCGTTAAATTCATGCAAATTCACTTGAATTATTTTTATTTATTATTTAATGGTGGCAGAGCCACTGGCGCCACAACTCTATTGTAGAGTCGTATTTTGCCATCTAAGTAAGGTTAGTTTTGTGGGTTAAAAGTCGTAGTCGTAAGTCAGTAAGGTATGTGGCATTACGCCGAGGGAGAGTCCACAACACAGAGAACCTAGTCTTAAGACTAGGGGCTGTGTTGCGCAGTTTGTGTAGCAACAGAAAACTGATAGTAAAATTTTCTGCTCCACGTGGTGATCCGCTCGTCACTATTACACAATGTCAGATATATGCCTTAATTACAATTTCCTATTTAATGTTCAGTTTAAGAATAGTTTGTTGCTTAAAACACTATCAGATTTATTCACCAAACACTCAAATAAACAAGAAAAATTAAATTATAAACAAATCACATCCGCCATTACGGAAAAGCAACGAACGAATCCAATTCACTTGAAATTCGGAACAAATAAATAAATTGACAGAAACAAGCTGACGGCTGATTACATGTATTTGACGTTAGAAATCAAGTTGCCATAACTAAAAATACATGCATGATGAGATTGATGTGTTTTCCATCATTTCAGGTCAATCAATCATGCATAATGCCATTTGGTAGTTTTTCTGTCAAGAAATGGCAGCATTTTAAATCTTCACGTTCCTTTTCAGAAATGTTTTCAGCCTACTGTCAAGTTACGAAAAACCTGGAAAAACCCAAAAAATTATTCAGGTCAACGACGTAACCCAATTTTACAAATATATTAACCAAAATTAAATAATGGATTGAAAACAGTGACACTTATTAATAGAGAGTCACCAAAACTTTTTAAACTTGCAGAAAACGCCCATACCATAAAGGTCATTGCACTCATTATCTCTGCGTGCAACGAAACGGGAATTTATGTTTTTCCCATGTGGTGTTGAAAAATGGACGCGCACATGATTTTGTGAGGTTTTGAAAATGTTTTCCTTCATTATTCGCGTACGTTGAGCGATAAACGTTTGCTGGGTCGTGACAAAGTGCTAGAAAAATGACAGAAATGCCTCCTTATCTCACCGTCAAAGATGAGGAGAAGAGTGGACAAACTGATAGTGATTCTTCGGATATTGACGATTGGGATTTGCCTTTGAGTTTTGATCAGCAGAGACATTTGGAGCCTATCAAGGGTGCGGAGCGTGTGGAGCACTCGTGGCGCGTGAAGGAGAAGGTGGGTGGATGTAGCGCAGGCCGCCGCCCGCCGCCCGGGCGAGGCAGACATACTGCGTATGTGTGTGTCGTAGTGTCGTAGTAGAGGACGCGGGGCGAAGAGCGGGCGCTCCGGGCTGCCCCCGTCACAACAATCACACGTGCTACATCTATTTACGTATCTTGGAATGCTAGGAATAACATTCGCAAAGAACTCTAAAACAAACATTGGGTCATACAACCTCCTTTACTTGTTTTGGTTCATGTAAACAATTTTTTGTTGTAAAAAGACATGTTTACATACAATACAGTTGTTTACTTCCTAAATTTTTGGAAGCAGTAGCCAAAGATGCCTTACAATAAATTGTTAAATAATGAAAACCTAAGCTCATCTCTTAAATAAACAAAATTAAATTATTGTACCTTAGCTGGTAGATATTCAATTATAAGCATTAAAATAAAATCTAGTGACTGATAGCAAAAACTCAACAAAGGCTGGTGATAAGGAACAACTTTTCCCAAGGAACATAAACTGCATTTATTTTGGAATAACTAATCATGTAAACAAACTTTGTATGTAACTGACAGTGTTTACAAGATAAGTCATTCCAAAATAAACAGAGTTTAGGACAATATATGTATAAAAATTTTTTTGTTCAATACAACTTTGCCTATCAGCTGATTTGAGTTACAAATTTACTCGGTCAGCTGGTGCATTTTGTATGGGAGGTTATTTTTCTTTTCTATTTAATGCATGATCTTTAGGGAAAGTTCTTTATCACCGGCCCGTCCTGAGATTTTGGTGTAAGTCACTTGTAAAATTTCACCCTTTAAAAGTTAATTTGTATGTATTTCCCTCAACCTTCTTTATTAAACAGTATTCTAATCATAATCACTTAATATACACACATAGACAAAAAAAAAATTTAAAGAAATGAATATATTATCCTTTTATCCTAGATTCTTATCACATTAAGATTTTTTACTAATATAAATATTTATTTAATTGTTGCAGTACAAGACTCACTGTGTGGCACTAGTGTTGTGTCTCAATATCGGAGTAGACCCGCCAGATGTGGTCAAAACACAGCCGTGTGCCCGGCTTGAATGCTGGATCGGTAAGAATATATTTTTTTTTTTTGTGGGGAATGGATAGCAATTCTCCCTGTGAATGCAGCATCTTGAACTGTGAACCTTTTTAACTAATATTAGACTAGCATTTTGACAACTCAACTTCAAATATACAACTCCAGGCTTGTTAGTTTGTGAAAAAACTTCTGTCGTTGGACTGTTCTACTTAGAAATAAAATGATTCTACTGTTTTGCTAAACTTCAGTGTATGATAAACTAAACAACAACTGAAAAAAGCTAAACAAGAACTGGACAACATCTGAACAACAGCTGCACAACAACTGAACAACAACTAAACAACAGTTGAACAACAAAGTAACAAAAGGTTCAGGGTTTGAAGACTTGATTTAGTTGCAAACCATCTTCACCGAGTCAAGTAATTTTTTCGTAAATTCAGTGTTATTAATCAACAATTACTATAAGTTTACGCGACTTACTTGTTGATGATTCGGTAGGCCCTTCGGCTAGTTAAGATAGCGTTCAGCAATCTCAGCTGACAGGTGGCGGTATTTGATCTGACGACCTCCCTGATGTAGGCCGTCTTAACCAGCCGAAACGTAGAGGGCTTACAAAATACAAAAGCCTTTAATGCTGATGAAGTAGTTACATTTACATTGCACATCAGTCCGTTCCATCAGCGTGTCCTGATGACACGTAGGCCTCCTCTAACGCCTTCCATTTATCTCTGTCCCTGGCTGTTCCTAGCCAGAGTGAGTCAGCAACCGTTTTTAGATCGTCGGCCCATCTTTTAATCTGTCTACCCCTTTTACGCTTGGTGTTATATCTTGGTAGCCATTCAGTGAGTGTTTTCGCCCATTTTTCAGGTGGCCTTAGCATATGGCCGGTCCAGCGCCATTTGAGTATGTTCCATTTCTTGTTGACATCCTCGAATTTAGTGACTTTGCATAGCTCAGATGCACGTTTCCTATCAATTCTTTTGTATCCGAGGATGCTCCTTTCAAGGAAGAGGGCTTAACTCTCTACCAAATCATACACAACTATGTTGCGTTAACGGGCCTACTTCCATGAAGTGAGGTGAAAACGAGCTACGAGAATGCATTTTATACATATTCTAAGGAACATCACTGTCAACAAAATTTTGTTTTTTATTCGTCAAGATATGAGGAATAAGCCAGGGCAGCGCAAAATCTCATTTTATATTTAACTAGCTTTTACCCGCGACTTCGTCCGCGTTAGATAGTTTTTTTAGGCAGAAGTTCTAAAGTAGGTATGTGTATACATAGTAAGTGTGACAGTGATAATAGAACAGTTCTTATCTCTACTGTTTAAAGATGACTTGCTTGCTTCTGTTGTTAAAGGGACAATTCAAAATTTGCTATCCGGCCTGAGAGATCAATATAACCAATGAATACAAAAGTCAGTAGATAAAAGAGTACTTACTCCAGAGGTGCCGATTTGAGCACACTAAAATGGTAAGCATAAGTAACATAAGACAGATAAAAAGGTAATTTAAGTTACTGTTATACATTTTAATACCTCTATACCACATTTCTTGTTTTTCAGTCCTCGGTAAAGAAGGAAATGTCCTTTCTCAACTTATTCCCATCATACTGAACAACTTTTATTCTGGAAACATTTCTGTATCTCCAATAGTTTAGGTGGGCTCCTGATGGTAGACCTGGTGGTCTACATACGGTACTCCAGATCCTCAACTTCCTTTTGAAAAGCAGCGGCCCATCATACTGAACAACTTTTGTTTTAGAACCATGCCTGTATCTCTAATAGTTTAGCTGGGCTCCTAATGGTACACCTGGTGGTCTACATAAGGTACTCCAGAGCCCCAATGTCCTTGTGAAAAGAAGCGGCCCATCATAATGAACAACTTTTGTTTTGGAACCATTTCTGTATCTCTAATAGTTTACGTGGTCTCCTGATGGTACACCTGGTGATCTACATAAGGTACTCCAGATCCTCAATGTCCTTGTGAAAAGAAGCGGCCTATCATACTGAACAACTTTGGTTTTAGAACCATGCCTGTATCTCTAATAGTTTAGCTGGGCTCCTGATGGTACACCTGGTGGTCTACATAAGGTACTCCAGATCCTCAATGTCCTTGTGAAAAGAAGCGGCCCATCATACTGAACAACTTCTGTTTTGGAACCATGCCTGTATCTCTAATAGTTTAGCTGGGCTCCTGATGGTACACCTGGTGGTCTACATAAGGTACTCCAGATCCTCAATGTCCTTGTGAAAAGAAGCGGCCCATCATACCGAACAACTTTTGTTTTAGAACCATGCCTGTATCTCTAATAGTTTAGCTGGGCTCCTGGTGGTACACCTGGTGGTCTACATAAGGTACTCCAGATCCTCAATGTCCTTGTGAAAAGAAGCGGCCTATCATACTGAACAACTTTGGTTTTAGAACCATGCCTGTATCTCTAATAGTTTAGCTGGGCTCCTGATGGTACACCTGGTGGTCTACATAAGGTACTCCAGATCCTCAATGTCCTTGTGAAAAGAAGCGGCCCATCATACTGAACAACTTTTGTTTTAGAACCATGCCTGTATCTCTAATAGTTTAGCTGGGCTCCTGGTGGTACACCTGGTGGTCTACATAAGGTACTCCAGATCCTCAATGTCCTTGTGAAAAGAAGCGGCCTATCAAACTGAACAACTTTGGTTTTAGAACCATGCCTGTATCTCTAATAGTTTAGCTGGGCTCCTGATGGTACACCTGGTGGTCTACATAAGGTACTCCAGATCCTCAATGTCCTTGTGAAAAGAAGCGGCCCATCATACTGAACAACTTCTGTTTTGGAAACATGCCTGTATCTCTAATAGTTTAGCTGGGCTCCTGATGGTACACCTGGTGGTCTACATAAGGTACTCCAGATCCTCAATGTCCTTGTGAAAAGAAGCGGCCCATCATACTGAACAACTTCTGTTTTGGAACCATGCCTGTATCTCTAATAGTTTAGCTGGGCTCCTGATGGTACACCTGGTGGTCTACATAAGGTACTCCAGATCCTCAATGTCCTTGTGAAAAGAAGCGGCCCATCATACCGAACAACTTTTGTTTTAGAACCATGCCTGTATCTCTAATAGTTTAGCTGGGCTCCTGGTGGTACACCTGGTGGTCTACATCTATACTCCAGACCCTCGAATGGTGATAAAAAGTAGCCTATGTCCGTTCTCGGTATGCTAGCAATCTCTGTGCCAAGTTTCATGAAGATCGGTTCAGCGGTTTGGCCGTGAAAGCGTAGCAGACAGACAGACAGACAGACAGACAGACAGAGTTACTTTCGCATTTATAATATTAGTGTGGAAGTGTGGATAACGGAGAAATTAAAATTTGAAGTTACCTCTATTTTTCAGTGATGAAGCGTAGCGTAAGAGATTTCTTCCGCCAGTGCTAATCGAACTGTATTGATCTTAGTATGATTATTAATGGCAATTTCACGTTGAACCCGCCTGGGCGGCTATTTTTTGACAAAACAACTTAGTTATTAAGAAATTTAGCAAAACACTTACTGTTTCCGGCTGCTTTCCTTGGGAGTAAAAGGTTTTTGTTTTGATGTGTTTCCTCTGCTGTCAAAACTGACGTGGAATTGATCATAGATAAACGGAATATGATGCAGACGCGACACACTGTACATTTGTTCGATATTTTGACCGTGAAAAATTATTGTAGCTAGAATTTTGCCGTAAAATATATCAACTATCTACAACAACGGCATTCTATCCGCTATGGATAATTTTGCCAATGTCAATACTACGTTGATTGGTACATCGAACGAAACGCAAAATATGAACCGATTAGACGTAGGTATTAAAAATATTTTTACGATCAAATAATAGGATGACGTGGTTGTTAGTGCAGATTAGTATGAAGTAGTAAGGTTCGATTTATATGCAACACGGCATATGATTTATAGACGGCGACACGGCGGCACAAAAGCAGTTTTTTAACCGCGGCGGAAATTTTTAAATGTATATATGGAGCGCTACGCATACGGTCACCACCAACCACAGTTTTAGGACAAATTACAAGAAAGCAAGTATTAGTACATTGTTGTCGAGGTATGGAAAATAAGACTTTGCTGGACGAGTATAGTTTGAAGTCCGAGCCGCAGGCGAGGACTTCAATTATACAAGTCAAGCAAAGTAATTTTCCCCGAGGCTGTAGTGCTTTTCTCAAAAAAAGGCTAGGAAATGAAAGATTGTACTTCTTATAAAAGTTAGCTAGCGACCACAACACAACGAAACAAATAAAAATTTACAATTTTCCCACCAATTGTAATTTTTTAAAATAAATTCGCCTGTAAGGCACAGTATTACGTAATATTCTGCCATACTAATGTTTAGTTCATTCTTTTCTTTTTTAATTCTGGACAGGCAAGGGTCTTCACATCATACAGCCTCGTCTTTAGTTACCTGTTTCATACCAAATTACGTTCCGTTTCTATGAGAGTCATCGAGATAATTTTGAAATCAAATTATGTGGGTTTAGCGTATAACGAATTTATCTTCATGGACACCAGCAAAGGATTTCCATACAACTTTGCTGGCGTGATCTGAGACGTGACAAACAGTGTGAAACTTCGCGGTTTCTTTTTTTGAAAGAAATGAACACATTTCCTAGCATGTTTGAGAAAAATAATTATGTACATGTACTTACGTACATACATACATACACATATCACGCCCATATCTCTTGAAACTTGCGTACCTAGTATACAATAGTATTATTTATGTACCTAGTAAAAGATTTTTGTCAGATTTCAGTTCAAGAGTGGGATCAATTGATTCGGAAGGTTTTTAGTGTTATGGGGTAGAAAGGTTCTAGAGTGGCACTGGGTCAAGATCTTCATGCTAGGGTAACACTGGGTTGAAAGGTTCTAGACTTATACCTAGCTGGAAAGTGCTAGAGTGTCACCGAACAAAATGCCAATACTAATCCATACTAATATTATAAATGCGAAAGTGTGTTTGTTTGTTTGTTTGTTTGTTTGTTTGTCTTTCTTTCACGTTACAACAGAGCGATATCATGCAGTGTTTTTTAGGTGTGCAGTTAGGTGAGAGGCTGGAGAGTGACATAGGCTACTTTTTATCCCGGAAAAACATATTTTTCCCATCGGAAAAGCGATTAATGTTTAGCAATAGAATACACCCATACTACGAACATAGATGAGTATCATGCAGCGATGTAAAGCATTTTTTTTTTTGAGAGCAGCTAAATGAAAAGCTGGTGAGTGACATAGGTTATTTTTTATCCCGGAAAAACATATTTTTCCCTTCGGAAAACCGATTAATGTTTAGCAATAGAATACATCCATACTACATACATAAATGAGTATCATGCAGCGATGTAAAGCATTTTTTTTTTGGAAAGCAGTTAGATGAAAAGCTGGTGAGTGTCATAGGTTACTTTTTATCTCGGAAAAACATATTTTTCCCATCGGAAAACTGATTATTGTGTAGCATAGAATACATCCATACCACATAAAAAAGATGTATATACAGGATGTAAGGGACAGCCCTCCGAATACTGATATTCCCATAGTAAATGCAGTGAGCTGATTGTGATTTTGTATGGGATATAGAAAAAAAGAATTTAATCTATGGCAGGTTGTTCAGTTTCATGGTTTGAATACACCCAATCAGTATTCGAAGGGCTGTCACTTACACCCTGTATAGCACTACTATGAGAATGTCTCTTGAATATGAGTTTTGGGATATGAATGTGGCTTTAAGGGTGATGTGGGTATGTACTTGAGATACTTCTTACCACAGTAGTAAAGTTAATTTCTACAGTTAAACATGATTTGAAAGTCCATTTCTATAATAATAACCATTTTTAGCACAGTAAGTTTGCCCTGCGTATACTTGCGAAGACACATAATAAACTTAAATTTTTTGGTACCATAGTCCTGAAAATTGAAGACTAGGCAAAATCATTATACTGCGTATTCATATTATTATAATTCCAATCCAAGAACATCCATCCCCAAGTTAATTTGGTTTGGAGCTAATATAGGTTTTCAAATCCTTGATTACATACCCACTCCTTTCTTTCATGTCTTCTTGGAGCATGTTTGTATGTAATAAAAATTTCAAAATAGCAGGAATATTAAAAAAAAATTAAAGCTATATACAAGTAGACACGGTTATGGACACAGAACAGAGCACTTCATACCCCGTCGAGTTTTTAAATTCATTGGAGTTGTCAGGTGTGCCCTCACATAAGCTGCAATTAAAAGTAGGCGTTCCAGTCATGCTTATGCGAAATTTAGATGCCCCTCGATTATGTAATGGAACGAGACTTCGTGTGACACAACTAGGACGGAACATAATTGGAGCCACCATCTTAACCGGCGTTGGCAAGGGTGAAAATGTAATAATACCACGGATCCCAATTATTCCCACAGATCTTCCATTCCAATTCAAGAGGCTGCAATTTCCTATCAAGCTTAGTTTCGCAATGACAATCAACAAAGCGCAGGGACAAACTTTAAAGGTAGCGGGGGTCCACTTAGAAAAACCGTGCTTCTCTCATGGCCAGCTATATGTAGCATGTTCGCGTGTGTCCAATGCTCAGAACCTCTTCATTTTATCCCCAGATGGTAAAACTTACAATATCGTTTACAATAGCGTATTAAAATAGTGCTCTGTTCTGTGTCCATTAAGCTGTGTACTATGTCTTTAACACTCTTCTGGAAACAAACGCTCCGAAACACTGTAAAAGCATAAATCCCTCCCCTTTGAAAGACAATTTTTGTATACGCGCTCTCCATCAAGATATGTCTTCCATATTACTCACGATAATTTTTCCGGTTTAGTGACTGCGTCTCTATTAAAATTACGTTATCTTTACTTTTAACATTAAATGCCTGTTTTTCCTTACACTATAAATGTGTCATAATCTTCTTTCTAGCGTCGTAATATCTTCATTATTGAAGGTCGTAATTCCCCTGATGGGAAATATTTTTCTCATTCAGGATTCTTTTCCATCGCTGCGTATCTTTGGCGACATAGAGCGCTGAGTGTATTTAATGAGACCACCTAATTGTACTGAAACCTCTTGGTCGTTTGCCATCGACTTTTCCAGTGATCATGAGTGCAAAGTGGCAAAAGAACTCAAGGATCATTCTTGCGCCTCATTACTTGATTTTACAATAGCCTGTATTAGTGATGGTAGCGCCCAGGTACCACAAATTATATACTTTTTCAAGGAAGTGAACCATTCCAGTGTAGTGTCGTCTGTGTATCGGTGAATAGTGATTTTAGTGCCCTCCCAGTTTACACAGTTGTTCGCCTTACGATGTGTCGTTTAGAATACACAACTAATTAATAAAACTCTATGAGTACGCGGGCGAAGCCGCGGGTAACAGCTAGTGTAAAAATAAATTTCCAGGTAGGTACTTATCATTTCGGGAAGGTCGAGGGTATCATTATATTAAAGGTTGTGGTCACCCTGGTTCGTTGGTAACACCGAAATATACCAAACATTGTATAGGGCTATAAATCCCTTTTCTAAAAATACCAATTTCAAGACCAAAAATTATAGGATAATCCAGATAGGAATGGATTAAAAACCTTAGTCAAACAAACAATTAGAAGCACCTTCGATTTTAATTTTTCTTAGTTACTTTAATAGATACCACCAAAATGTATGATAATTTTTAACTATGAAGCAATTCAACTGGTGTCGGTGATTAAAGGAAAAAGATTGTAAAAGGTGTTCGAAGGTATGAAATTTTTAAGGCATGCGGCTCTGTGTTTGTCTGATGGTCAACAAATATTGTTCAAAAACTAATGAACGGTGCGAGAATGCGACCGCTATTTTATATATTATCATAACATAATATCATACTCGAATATATAATGGCCGTCGCTAATTGGTTTTTGCTATTTATATTTTGAACTTACATCTATGTATACTGATTTATGCAATAAACGTTTAAAATTGAAATTGAAATTTAACAGTATTAGTTGCGCTTAAGGTGCACGCAATGACGAAAATGTCAAAGAAATATCCAAAAAAAGTTTCTTAATGTCGAAGTTCGCAAAAAAATGTACAATACCAGGATGGACAAAAACGAAACAAAAATATGTTCGCGCAAAGTGCGTAACATGATACTGGCCACTTGAATTTTTAAACCTGAACTAATAAGTTGGCTTTATTTAGTTTAATGACTTTGCTTCTTCTGAAATAACGTAAAACTACAAAGTTGTAAATATGATTTGAGATGTTATGAAGATAAGTGTTTTGTGAACTGATTAAGCCCTTATTTTTAGACCAATTCTTTTCATGTACTGAAAGTGGAAGAATAACAAACAAACATACAGTACAGTTTATACAGTTCATAATTAATATGGATACTATGCGTTCAGCTAAGTCTTGGCGAATGGTTCAGCTTATTCCAAAATATGGTCCTTATGATATAATGTAGGTTAATATTCCTTCCAAGTTATAATATCAACTTTGTGAGTAGTCCACCGAGAATCGAACCCGGAACCTTAGCGCCGCAGGCAGTCGCACTACCATTAGTCGTCGAATATTGTATCAGTACCAGTTAGACTAACATTATATGAAATGGTGACACCTCTATAATATATTCTTTGACATGACTTCCGAATTTCATTTGAATTTCGTTCCTTCCGGCGAAGTAGGACTCTTAACCTACAACATAAGTGACACTTGTTCATTTCATAATAATAAAAAAACAATGACAATGTTAGGGTGTTGGCTGCAATTTTAAACTACTTAAACCTGATCATGTTATTTTCCTCAGATCCATTGTCGGCATCACAACCAAAAGCGTTGGAGAGTATTGGACATGCACTGCAGGCTCAGTACGAGAGATGGCAGCCGAGAGCCCGCTATAAGCACGCATTAGACCCTACTAGTGATGAGGTAAACAACATAGTTACATCTTTTTTTATTTTTTTATTAATGATGGGTTTGCTCTTGACTCTAGTCTAGGTCATAGGACAGAGACAGAGTCTAAGATGGAGCGAGCTCACCCAGAAGAAGCCTGTTAAGGCATTGGCACTCCCACACACTGACGGAACGCAGCAAGCTACTTGGCGCCAGACTTCGGTGGGATGTACCAGTATTCCCTATATTGGACGCAATACAAGTGACCGATACTGAGAACGGGCTGGTGATAAGGAACAACTTGTCTCAGGAAATATAGGACGAAATATGACGAGCTTACATAGTAACCTAAATCAGCTGTTTCTTCATATTTTGACCTAGATATGTGCCATAGGAAAAGACATTCCTTACCACCAGCCCGTATTGTGGTTTCGCTATTGGTCACCAATAAAATCCCTATATTGAGTTGTCACATCAGAAACACTCTCATAAAATACTCAGCTCCAAGAAATTAACAGAAATCAAACCCAAAAATATCCAACTATATTTTATGGATAGAATAAATGACTGTAGGCAGGTATTGTATTTTTTTCTAATGCTCCTTTTGTCTGCTAAGCAAGGCTTGATCTTTAATAAGTAAGTATTAAGTGTACCGATTTGTAATTAAGTTTATTTTGATAAAGAATTATCTTATCATATCTTCAATAGCCCAACAGGCTTTAATATTTGACTGGCCCAGTGCGTAGTGGATAGTACCCCTGCCTGCTACGCCGAGGGTCGTGGGTTCGATCCCCACACAGCACAAGTATTTGTAAGTTACTTTTCAAATATGTGTGTTGAGTCTGGGTGTTTTTTGTATTGTTTGTATTAATTTACAACAAAAAAATATGTATGTTATATATCATTTATCTAGTTCTCGTAGTACAAGCTTCACTTAGTTTGGGGCTAGCTCGCGCCGTGTGATTTGTCCAAGAAATTTATTTATTTACTTATTATTTATATATGTAAAGATCTATTTTGGCCAAATATTCTATTTCTATACTGATTTCCACTGCACTTGCTCAAGTGTATCGAAAATAGCACCAGTCTTAACTGGTAAGTAATCTAAATGACCTTGTGTCGCACTGACTGAGATTACTTTTATCATTTTCGTGTCTTAAAATTGTCTGCTAGATGTGCAAGTGTTTATTTTGAATCATTAAAGAAATTCGCATTGAAATCGGACCACTTTTGAAAACATATGGATAATGCCGTGTGATGTCGGCTTAGAATAGCATCAACCCATTAGTGCAATGTCAAATGTTAATAGATACAATAATCGAAAAATGACAAATCTACACTTAAACATAAAAAGATAATAAAAATAGGAAACAGTCTAAATTTATTAAAAAAATATATTACTGGTATGTTTCAAAAGAGGGGAGGACTACTTTCAGATCAATATAATCTAGATTTCAGTTATACCTACCTGACCTGCAGCTAATGGCTGTGAAGCTGGCCATTCAACCAACCACACATAATCTTTACATTTAGATTGAGTGGTTGAAAATGTCTATGGTAAATTGTCTTTTGATTAAAATAAATAGTTTGAAATTAATTAAATTAATCTAATCAAAAAGCCCGCTTATAGTCGATCCAGGCCCATAGCGCTCGCCGCATTCTCTCGTTGAATTGCTATGTCCAACCTTTGCACCAGGAAAGAACCAGCGCGGGAGATAGCACCTCTATCCTATCTCCTACTGGCCAACTCGCATCCCTGCACCAGCACCCAGCCGTCTCCACAGCAAAACATGAAAATTAACTATTCTTGTTTTGATACATTTTACCCCATCTCTACGGCCTTCTGGTGCCGGCTTAGAAAGAATCACCTCATTTCTACCCGTCGTAAAAAGCAACTAAGGGATGAATCCAGGGAATGGGCAGCAGCATTCTTTGTGAACGATCATGACGTCAATGAGTGATAATACTATCATACATTGGATAAAGTTAATTTCATTTTATTACATCTATAACACCTTGCACTCGCCAATCCGCCTGCCAAGCGTGGTGAGTATGGCAAATGCCCCCCAATAGAGGGAGGCCCATGTCCAGCAGTGGTAGCTGTTGTAGCATACCTGACAATGCGGAAAAAGTAACCTATCATCTGCAATAAGTAATAAACGTCCCTCTTACCCCTAACCCCTGAGTGAAAGTTTGTCCTTGACCCGTCGCGTCAGTAGATCGCGCTAGACAGCAGATTAGCATAAATAGCCTAATTAAAGCGAGCGCCGGCCGCGCCCACTCTAAATCGCTTATTTACGGTCGCATGCTTCCGTGCTACAATTAAATAACTCTGAAAATAGAACAGGTTGTTTAGGAGAAAGGCCTATGTTCTATAATGACACACGTTCTGAGTGACCTGTAAAATTACATACATACATAAATCACGCCTTTATCCCTTACGGGGTAGGCAGAGCGTTAACGGCCGTGATTTATTTATTTATTTCAAAACATTTCACAGTAATAGGTTTATAACCTTGAATCTATGTACGTATTGAAAACAACTCAAAATTACAATAATAATATGATTATACAACAGATTGGATATTTATGTCAAATTGTTTATTGATACCAGAAATTACCGCTATTATCGTCCTAAATTGTGAAGACAACCGGTTCCCTTGCAGATTCGCCTACTCCGCAAAGGCCTGATCGTGTATTTGTATTATTTATTTATTATTTACTAGCAGTCTGCCCAGCGGTTTCACTCGCTGCTTACCGTTTCCCGCGGGATAAAGACCTTTTCCTGTCATAAATTATACATAAAAACCATTTTCCTGAATCAATATATACTACAGAAAACCATATCGAAATCCGTTGCGTACGTTTAAAGATCGAAGCAAAGGGATTTTTCCCTATGTATAGAGACATAGGAAGCAACTTCATTTTATACTATTTACTGTTTATATTTTTATGAGGCATTTAGAGATAGGAGAGATAATTCTCTATTAATAATAATAATAATAAACTTAATTACAAATAGGAAACATGATACGAATAATTATGAGGCTTCTGTTTCCTAAACTAAGAATAAGAATTTCTGTATCTTAGGTAAACAGATAGCCGACATAACCATTATTTTAAATGAACTAATTATACTATACAATAAAAATATACTTAAATAGACTTAACAGTATAATATTCTAAACCTATTCTAACTATTGTGGAGACGATTTGACGATTATTTGTCTATTTTTCCAACAGGTGAAGAAGCTATGCTGTTCCCTGCGTCGCAATGCCAAAGATGAGCGTGTCCTATTCCATTACAATGGACACGGCGTGCCTCGACCTACAGCGCAGGGCGAGATATGGGTCTTCAACAGGGTATGTTATGGAATTCATTCTTACTGCTTGATTACATTCCTACTGATGTAGGTTTACGTGACTTACTTGTTTTTAATTTGGTAGAAAGCTTAACCGACTACGTTTCGGCTGGTTAAGACAGCATTCTTCGCTGAGGTTGACAGATCACATACGCCCGCCCATAAGCTGTTTAACTACTGTTTTTTTATGGCAATCGTCAACTACCTTCGGTCGGGACTATTTCTGCCAGTGTGTAGTGAGAAACAAACTTAACTACTTGATTATGGTACTATGGCATTGGCAGTTTGGTAGGTCTGTTTTCTTATTACTATCCATCTTAGCACAGCTGACGATGCCTTTCACGGCCGTTAACGGTCTATCTACCCCGCAAGCGATAAAGGCGTAATAGTGTGTATGTTATATTTTCTTGAATTTGCACAACTATTACCCATCACAATAAAACAATTTTAACGGATTTAAGTTGTGTTTATTTTCTCATCAACTTGGACTCCGCTGATTACACAGTGGAAGAACCAGATCCAACATACTGTAAGACCTACTACACAAGATACGGTTTCAGCATTCTGCGTGGGACCGGGACGTTACGCTTGGCAATCAAGAAATAGATGGCGGTAGAACAAAAATAATTTATATTCTTAATAATGACGTCTAACACCTTAGTCATCCGTGACCACGGGCTCTATAAAGAGCTCGAAACGTAGGAATTGTATAATCCAAAATAAACACAACATATGTCCGTTTAAAATTGTTTCATAGTGTGTATGTATGTATGTTAATTCGTAGTCATTATGAATCTTTTTGGAAATAAAAGTTATTGTTGGTATATGTATGTATGTTAATTCGTAGTCATTATGAATCTTTTTGGAAATAAAAGTTATTGTTGGTATATGTTTGTTTGTATGTCAAATATAAGTTGTTATTTCTTAATTTGTGTCAATATTATTGACATAAGAAAAAGTTTTATTTATTTATGTTTATTTACAATGTTTTTATCTTAAATTCTATAAATATAATATTTCTCCCAGAGCGGCGCACCGAGGCAAAGTTCCCAAAAGTCTGGCAGCATTGCCTCTTTGGATGGCCAAGCTAATTCTTTGGCCTAAATAACTGCCAGCTCTTGGGTCTCCCGTTGCCTCAATGAGACGCCCAGATATATCTTTTATAAATTCTTTAGCTAATGGGCCCCAAGGACCCATTGTTTCAAACGCCAGGGGGAACAAAGATAAACAACTCCCTCAGACTAGAATATTTCCTTGTCTTCAATATTTCGGCAGCGCTAGCGGCGGCACCAGCTCGCCGTGAAGTCGTGCTTACATGGGATGGAGCCAGGGTATCTGTGCAGGTGGCATCCCACACCAGGCATTTTCCATTCTTTCACGGTACTATGGACATGCCATCAGGGCGTTTGCCGACGGTCATAATTACTCCTTTTGGCTCCAGTACAGCAGGTACATTGGCTGTGTACTAGAGCCCTTCTGACAATGTAATTTAATATTTTGTTTTATCTATTCCAGGCCTACACGCAGTACATCCCACTGTCGATGTACGACCTACAGACGTGGATGGGCGCCCCATCGCTGTATGTGTACGACTGCTCGAGTGCCGGCGTCATTATTGACAACTTCAACATGTTCGCCATGCAACATGAGAGGGACTATGAGGTAAGACTCTCTTACACATTTTAAGCCTAGTGTACCCACTATTGTCATGTTTTTTTTGTCATAGGATTTGAACTTTAATGTAAGTGATGGCAGTAAGGTTTAAACAAACTAGTACACAATACACATGCCTTACTGACGTGGATAAGGCCTCAAGTGTTAGATCAGGTATAGCGATAGTGTTAAGGCAAATATTGGCCTCACTTCGGGATATTGGCCTCAATTCGGGATATAAATTCTCTTATCTGGCCTTAAATTAGTGCTGTCATATTCCGTCAAATAGGTTTAGAAAAGGATAGAAGACATCTTAGTCACGTCATGTCTTATAATTTGACGCAAAATACGTGTTATCTGTCAAAATAAGGCGAAGATGAAAACAATGGCGACTAAATTGACTAGAAATTGCGAAGAACTCTTTGATATTTTTAAACATGACAGGACTAAAATATCTCCTACCTTTTCTAAACCTATTTGACAGAAAGTGACAGGACTTAATTAAGGTGAGATAAGAGAAGTTAAATTCCGAATTGAGGGCATTAATTCTCTTTATATTATTTATTTATTATTATAAATAAGGCGACGGTAAAAACAATGGCGACTAAATTGACTAAACATTGCGAAGAACCCATTGCAATTTTTAAACATGTCAGGACTTAGATACCACCTTTCCTTTTCTTAATCTATTTGTCGGAAAAAGACAGCAATAATTTAAGGTACGTTACGAGAATTTATATCCCGAATTGAGGGCATAAATAATTTACTTGTGTTCCGACGTTTAACACAGTTTCATGTGATGGTCGTGGGTTGACTGACGTCCCAACGACATTTGTCTTTAATACTTAAGACTGTTTTCTTTTATTTAGAACGTTAGTTTCAATAGGGAGGAAAATTGCTTATTGCAGATGGCGGCAAGCCCGTCTGTGCCTAAACGCACCAATCAGATTAGAAATAACTGAACTTTGACATTGACACATTTGCGACTAATGAGTGCGATACTGGATCACGACACACAATTCACGCATCTTTGTACCCCGATATCATTGAAAAACTAAACTCCTTGGCCCGAATGTTTCTATTCCCCAATAATGGTATCCCGCAATCACGAATGTCTCTGCACAGAAACTATGTATTCATACCCGAACCAATGAAATCACGAAGCTCACAACCCCAAATCCTTGACAGAAAAAAGGCACAATCACAGGTATCATCCATATCTGGTTGCCATTCTACCAACTCGGACTAAGCGCTTCCAGTCATCATTTATAATGCGCACAGCTAAAGAGTGGAACTCACTAGCTGCTTCTGTGTTTCCAAACGCATACAACCCTAATCTCTTCAAAGTAAGAGTGAACAGGCTTCTTTTGCGTGAGCTCGCTCCATCTTAGACTCTGTCTCTGTCCTATGACCTAGACTAAAGTCAAGAGCAAACCCATACTTAATAAAAAAAAACAAAAGCAATCAACACACAGTTGGCTATTCGTGAAATTATTTTCTTACAGATGTCTCGCGCCAACGAGTCGAGCACGGGCGCGTCAATAAGCTCGGCAGCGCCGCCGCCGAGCGTGTCCTACCGCAACTGCATCCAGCTGGCGGCGTGCGCGGCGGGGCAGACGCTGCCCATGCACCCGGAGCTGCCCGCGGACCTGTTCACCGCATGCCTCACCACGCCCGTCAAGATGGCCGTCAAGTGGTTCGTGAGCCGCGAGAACCACAGCCTCAGCGACAAGTGAGTGGTCGCTTTTGGACTCCAAATGTCACAACATATAGTTCCCCACACCAAATGGCACTTAAGTACACCAATTGTCACTTTAGGACACCAAATGGCACTTAAGTACACCAATTGCCACTTTAGGACATCAAATGTCGCAGCATATAGTTCCGCACATCAAATGGCAGTTAAGTACACCAATTGTCACTTTAGGACACCAAATGTCACTTTAAGACACCAATTGTCACTTTAGGGCACTAAATGCCACTTTATGTCATCTGCAGGTTCGTGTGTCGCGGGAACCACAACCTCAGCGACAAGTGAGTGGTCACTTTAGGACACCAAACGTAGCTTTGGTTCACCGAACGTCATTTAAGTCTTTTTAGGACATGAACTGGCACTTTGGGACACCAAATGACACTTTAGGTCACAAAATCACTTGGTTAGCGGACCTCCCGCCATATGCGTGTGATCGGTTCATCACGGTACATTCTGTTTCGCCCTTAATGACGTGTTAATACCATTTGGCTCGAAATGGTGTGCAAAGTGTGATAAGCCAGGGACGACATCCTGTTTCCGTGAAAATAAAATTAATTCAATACCAAATTTTTAAAACACTTCCCGTGTTAAGTATACAATTTTAAAAAACTTGACTGCCGCGGGCAGGATTTGAGCCTGCGACTTTCGCCATTACTATTCACGACCACTAGTAAACTAGACGTTTTCTTAAATAATGCAACTAAATATCCCTCATCCTTGCAGAATCCCCGGCCAAGTGACAGACCGGCGTACTATGCTGGGTGAACTGAACTGGATCTTCACCGCCATCACCGACACCATCGCCTGGAGCTCCCTCCCGGCGCCAGTGTTCCAGCAGCTGTTCCGAGCTGACCTGCTCACTGCCAGCCTGTGCCGCAACTTCCTGCTGGCTGACAGGATCATGAGGTAACTATACCCAGCACCAGCAGCGCCAGTGTTCCAGCAGCTGTGCAGAGCTGACCTGCTCACTGCCAGCCTGTGCCGCAACTTCCTGCTGGCTGACAGGATCATGAGGTAACTATACCCAGCACCAGCAGCGCCAGTGTTCCAGCAGCTGTGCAGAGCTGACCTGCTCACTGCCAGCCTGTGCCGCAACTTCCTGCTGGCTGACAGGATCATGAGGTAACTATACCCAGCACCAGCAGCGCCAGTGTTCCAGCAGCTGTGCAGAGCTGACCTGCTCACTGCCAGCCTGTGCCGCAACTTCCTGCTGGCTGACAGGATCATGAGGTAACTATACCCAGCACCAGCAGCGCCAGTGTCCCAGCAGCTGTGCAGAGCTGACCTGCTCACTGCCAGCCTGTGCCGCAACTTCCTGCTGGCTGACAGGATCATGAGGTAACTATACCCAGCACCAGCAGCGCCAGTGTTCCAGCAGCTGTGCAGAGCTGACCTGCTCACTGCCCGCCTGTGCCGCAACTTCCTGCTGGCTGACAGGATCATGAGGTAACTATACCCAGCACCAGCAGCGCCAGTGTTCCAGCAGCTGTGCAGAGCTGACCTGCTCACTGCCAGCCTGTGCCGCAACTTCCTGCTGGCTGACAGGATCATGAGGTAACTATACCCAGCACCAGCAGCGCCAGTGTTCCAGCAGCTGTGCAGAGCTGACCTGCTCACTGCCAGCCTGTGCCGCAACTTCCTGCTGGCTGACAGGATCATGATTACCTATACTGCTATACCACAGAATAACCTATAGTATGCAGTATGTATTATACATACAAAATGGACACTCACCTTCCCTCACCCGAGAAATGTCAAAATATCAGTGGAGTATTAAGTAGAAATTAGCGCTAGGCGAGCTTATCTCTAAGAAGAGATCTCTTCCAGACAACCCGTCGGTGCACTACCGGGAAGGGAATTAATATTTTTGTGGGAATAAAACAATTATTGTAAACATGAAGCCCTCAAGTCCCTTACGACACCCGCAGTAAAGAAATGGGGTGATCCTACTCTAAACCGGCATCATAGAGCACATGTACATACATACATAAATCACGCCTATATCCCTTACAGGGTAGGCAGAGCGTTAGCGGCCGTAAAACTGATATTAACACCACGTCTGACAAAAGTTCGAGGGTCAATCAGATAACTGTGTATCACTATAGTGACAGGTTGACAGCTCATCGCCTAAAATTGCAATACACATCTAACCCTCGAGTCCCTTAGTCGCCTCTTACGGCACCCATGGGTAAGAAATGGAATGATACTATTCTAAGCCGGCATAACATGTAAATGCAATTTCCTTTCCCAGGTCCTACAACTGCACCCCGGTGTCAGCGCCGGCGCTGCCGTCCCTCGCGTCCCACCCGCTGTGGGCGGCGTGGGACCAGACCCTGGACCTGGCGCTGGCTCAGCTGCCGGGCCTGCTGAGCAGCGGCGCGGAGTACCGCCACTCGCCCTTCTTCCGCGACCAGCTCACCGCCTTCCAAGTGTGGCTCGATCTAGGTAAACAAGTTCTACAATGCACTAAAATTAAAAATACTCTGGTGTCTTTTAATTCATCATATCAGCCATAGGACGTCCACTGCTGAACATAGGTCTCCCCTAAATATTTCCACCTCGTCCGATTAGAAGCGGCCTGCATCCAGCATTTCCCCGCGGACTTGACCAGATCGTCTGTCCATCTCGCGGGGGGCGTCCTACGCTGCGTCTGCCGGTACGTGGTCTCCACTCAAGAACTCTTCTGCTCCACTGGTTATCAGTCCTTCGAGCTATGTGGCCTGCCCATTGCCACTTCAGCTTACTGACTCTCTTAGCTATGTCGGTGACCTTGGTTCCTCTACGGATCTCTTCGTTTCTGATTCGATCACGTAGAGATACACCGAGCATAGCTCTGTCCATAGCTCGCTGAGTGACTCCGAGTCTATTTAGCCTCTTAATTAAAGATATAAAATACATAATAAAAGGTGCCAACTGTGCATAGCTTTTGGCTCTATAGGAACCACCTGTTACAAGCAAAAAAACACGACTGCTTTCTGAGATAAAGCCTAGCCTATGACACTCGGGATAATGTAAGGATTCTTCCGATACAATGCCCATTCAAATCTTTTCAGTAGTTAACGAGTCTTAAAGAATCGCACATATATACATACATACATGGACTCTAAAAACATTACAATCCTTTTTTGGTTGGGCAGTCGTGTAAAAAACCTGTATCTTTGTAATTTTTGGTGCTATCATTATGCCAAATAAATCTATCTAAATCTTTCAAAACATCCAAATTTCATGACAATTCCTCCCCAGGGTCAGCCGGTCGCTCCCCACCAGCGCAACTACCGATGGTTCTCCAAGTCCTCTTATCAACTCTTCACCGAGTACGAGCGCTTCAGATCCTCTGCAGGTTCCTGGCTCTAGGAGGCTGGGCTGTCAGAGCAGTTCTACATGTGGGGATCTTCCCATACATGCTGAAGTTACTGCAAGCTTCAGCACCAGATTTGAGACCAACCATGGTGTATATTTGGGCGAAAATCATTGCTCAGGATCCTGTAAGTATTACTAAAAAGTTCTATTCGTTTTTGGCTTTAGAAATCTAGGTTGTTAGAGCAGTCTTACATGTAAGAGTATTCCCATATATGCTGAAGTTACTGCGAGCTTCAGCACCAGATTTGAGTTTAACTATGGTGTATATTTGGAGAAAGATCATGGCTAGGATCCGTTTTATATAAGTTTATATTTGTAAAAACATTAGGATAGATTCAAACTATTATTTGATGGTTCAGATTCCTTAAACATAGTTTTTGAAGTATTTGTTTTTTCTTCACAGACTTGCCAAGTGGACTTGGTAAACGCGAAGGGACACAAATATTTCCTGTCAGTTCTTCAGGATCCCTCAGTCGATGTGAGTATAAAGTTTTTTTAATATCACACCTATTTTCCTTGCGGGGGTAGCAGAGTGTAAATGATTGTAAAAACGAGCATTCACGCCACGTCTGAAAAACATTTCAGTTATTCAGAAAATTGTGTATCGCCAACGTGACAGGTTGTCAGCCCATCGCCTAAAATTGCAATTCACGTGTAACCATCGGGTCCCTTAGTCGCCTCTTACAACACCCCCGAGAAAAAAATAGGGTGATGCAATTGTAACCCGACATCGATTTGTTACACGTAATTATTTGTTCATGGATTTATCTGAATTGTAAAATTTCATAATTATTTGAATGATCATCTTCTATTTCGATAAGTTCTCGACGTAAGTTCAAATGTGTTGTTGAACTGCGCCTACTACACGATTGTTTTACTTGTATTCCTACTAATCTAGTGAAATTTTACTAGTGACCGATAATAAACGGGCTAGTGATAAGGAACAACTTTACCCAAAACATGTAGGTCGAAATTATGACGAAAATATTTAGAGCTACCAGGTGCAAAATTCTTTCGAACTATTTTCTTTGGGTTTTCTTATCACCAGCCCATCTTGAGTTGTCGCTATCGGTCACTAGTAAAATTATCTTAGCATGAACGTAAAGAGCTTCCATAAGCAACCTCCTTGAACAACCTGTCCGCTCCCGCATCTCGGTTGTAACCAGCGTCTATCGCTCAAAGTGTGAGGTAGTTTGTGTTATGAAGTCACAAACGTCGTATGGTCATCTCATCAGAACTGTAGACTAGTTGATATTCTCCTTTGTTTAAGATCTACCACCGCACGCTGGCCGCGTTCGTGCTGGCGGGCATCGTGGACAACTACCCGGCGGGGCAGGAGGCCGCCGTGCAGGGCTCCATGATCTCCGCGTGTCTAGAACAGGTAATCACTTGCTTGCACACACTCACGCACACACATACATACACTCACATACACACACTCATACACAAAAAGTTATTTTTGTCTATTTATTTTTCTTATAATTATAATTTTAATTAGGTAATGTTTGTATTATTATACTTAACTAGTGTTTGTCATCAACTTCACCCTCGGAAAATATGTTTATTTTTGAAATGAGAAGGTCGGAGCTGAAAATCAGTGCAGACAGGTGGCCTTTGGTAACCTGTTCTGCAATAACTGAGCCTCCCACCTTTTGATATAATAATTATATTTTCATGCTCACGTTTTTTACTGTTGAGATATCTTATGTACAATAAAGGCTCTTTATTATTATTATTATAAAGACTAATCATCGAACAAAAAACTGTTCCCATCGGACGCGTCTCACTTGCCACCAGCCGAAAAGACACCACCTGGTGCCTATGTTATGAAACTACAGGCTACAAGTCTTCAGCTGAAATTCTTATTACATTACGTAGCCGGTTCATATTCCTGGTATCATAATGGCTAACCGGCTAAGCAATGAACATCGAATTTTTACCTGTAAAATTGTAGCCTGTAGTTTGATAATATCGGGTACTGGTAGCAACCTCATCGGCAATGTGTTACTCAAACGACTCCGGGCTGGTGTTGGGAGGTGTCACAAAAACATAGCAAAGGAGGGCTTTTCGGCGATAAGTGTGACTGCCATACAAACTATAGACAACCTACTAGCCTTCCAGAACGTTCCAGGACTTGCAAGAGGCGAGCCCCAAGGGCATTTAATTTGCCAAATATTGGTGATTAGTTTAAATGTTGCCGTCGACTCGATGAAGGAGAAGAAGAAGGACTGATGTATCAATTCAGAAATCTCTGTTCGTCTTCTTGACCGGCATTTCCAACACAATTTTGAGTAATCACAGGAGGACTCAACCACAACTTTTTTTAAATGCTGATAGTTATTTGTTATTTTTTTTCGCTGAAGCTTTTCTTGTATAGTATTTTCTTTTATTATTTCTAACATTACTCACTCCAATCTAGCTAAGAGAGGGGCAGGCACTGAAAAACAGCGCTGACAAATTTTAGGCACTGGCTGTACCCTTTTTACCTTTTAATTTAATTTTAAATGTTTTCGTGTAATTATCTGTTTGCTGTTATAGAACCGCCGCCGAGAGAAGTTGGTTTCGACAGCTGTCAGATTCGTGATAATGCTATGGCAGAGGGTCCATTTTCCTTTGTTGTCATCTCATTTAGTATGGAGATGACAGCTGTCAAAATCGACTTCTCTCGGCGGCGGTACTTTAGTAGGCAATAAGTGATATTTAATTGTTTTATTATTGTTTTGTAGGTGGGCACTGTGCACACGGGCCCGCAGGCCGATAGCTTGCGTCGCTGGGCGTGCATTGCGCTCGCCAGGCTATGGCAAGGGTGAGTTAACACTTTCATTACATAGTAAGAAACAAGTCGCTACGCTACCCGTGGGTTGTGTCCCGTTGTATGCTTAGATCTTTAAGACTACAAAACTGATTACCATGTGTTTTTTATATAGATGAAATTATTCAAGAAGCGGTTTTGCAGCTTTCTTTAAACGCAGGTTAAAGCTTGATTCCCATATGGAAACAAGTAGCAGCGGGTGAAACAGCTCAGCGCTGGTATACTAAATATTGATAAAAAACAAAATACATAATTAGTCATATTGTAAGAAGCAGAAACTCATCTCCATAATTGAGACAATTAAACTTATTATTTATAATATAGTGGACTATTTATAAGCCCAGTCAAGGTCAGTAATCTTAATAATTAAAATGCTAATTTCAGTTACGACGCGGCTCGCTGGGCGGGCGTGCGCGACTTGGCGCACGAGAAGCTGTACCCGCTGCTGACGCACGGGAACGCGGAGGTGCGCGCCGCGTGCGTGTTCGCGCTCGGCACCTTCATGGCGGCCGGCGCCACCACCAGGACCGAGCACGCCAACGCCATTGATCATCAGGTGAGTAGCAGTGAACCTGACCAACCAAAACAGCCCAAGATACTAATCCAACCAATTTACGAACCCGATAAATGGAACCCATCAATTTAATCAACCCAATAAACGGAACCCACCAAATTTATGAACCCAATAAACGGAACCCTCTAAATTAACCAACCCAATAAACAAAAGCTACTAAATTAACCAACCTAATAAACGAAACTCACCAATTTAAACAATCATCTTATTCATCCAGTCAATAAACCAAGGCAATAAACGGAACCTTCCAAATTCATCAGCCCATTCAGTAAATTAACAAACCTAATAAACGTAACGTACCAAGTTAATCAAACATCTTATTGAACCAGTCAATAAACCAAGGCAATAAACGAAACGCACCAAATTAATCAAGCCATCTAACTCACCTAGCCAATTAGTCAACCACATTTATTCAATCTGGCGGATTGAATAAATGTGGTTGACTGATTTTTTAACGCTCGATTAACGATGAACGCGCTCGGCACGTTCATGGCGACCGGCGCCACCACCAGGACCAAGCACGCCAACGCCATTGATCATCAGGTGAGTAGCAGCATTTACAATGAACCAACCAATACGATCAAAACAGCTCAAGATACTAATCCAACCAATTTACTAACCCAATAAACGGAACGCACCAAATTAATCAATCATCTTATTCATCCAGTCAACAAACCAAGCCAATAAACGAAAACTACCAAATTAATCAACCCATTTAGCTCATTTAGTCAATTAACAAACCCAATAAACGGAACGCACCAAATTAAGCAAGCCAACTAACTCACCTAGCCAATCAGTCAACCAAATTTATTCAATCCGCCAGATTGAATAATTGTGGTTGACTGATTTTTTAACGCTCGATTAACGATTAACGCGCTCGGTACGTTCATGGCGGCCGGCGCCACCACCAGGACCGAGCACGCCAACGCCATTGATCATCAGGTGAACTAGCAGTGAACCTGACCAACCAAAACAGCCCAAGATACTAATCCAACCAATAAACGGAACCTAACAAATTAATCCTCTCATCCTATTCATCCAGTCAATAAACCAAGACAATAAACGTAAACTACTAAACCAACCAATTTACCAACGCAATAAACAGTAGCCACTAAATTAACCAACCTAATAAACGGAACTCACCAATTTAAACAATCATCTTATTCATCCAGTCAATAAACCAAGCCAATAAACGATACCCACTAAATCAATTAAACCATCAAACTCATTTACTCAATAAACCAAGCCAATAAACGAAAACTACCAAATTAATCAAGCCACTTAACTCACATAGCCAATCAGTTTTTATTCAATCCGCCAGATTGAATAAATGTGGTTGACTGATTTTTTAACGCTCAATCAACGATGAACGCGCTCGGCACGTTCATGGCGGCCGGCGCCACCACCAGGACCGAGCACGCCAACGCCATCGATCATCAGGTGAACTAGCAGCATTTACAATGAACCAACCAATACGATCAAAACAGCCCAAGATACTAATCCAAACAATTTACCAACCCAATAAACGGCATCCACCAAATTTATTAACCCAATAAACGGAACCGACTTAATTATACAACCCACCAAATTAATCTTCTCATCCTATTCATCCAGTCAATTAACCAACCCAATAAACGGAACTTACTAAATTAACCAACCTAATAAAAACGAAACCCACTAAATCAATCAACCCATCTAAATCATCCAGTCAATAAACCAAGCCAATAAATGAAAACTACCAAATTAATCAGCCAATCAAGCTCATTCAGTCCATTAACAAACCCAATTAACGGAACGTACCAAATTAATCAATCATCTTATTCATCCAGTCAATAAACCAAGCCAATAAACGAAAACCACCAAATTAATGAACCAATCTAGCTCATTCAGTCAATTAACAAACCCAATAGAACGTACCAAATTAATCAATCATCTTATTCATCCAGTCAATAAACCAAGCCAATAAACGAAAACCACCAAATTAATCAACCAATCTAGCTCATTCAGTCAATTAACAAACCCAATAGAACGTACCAAATTAATCAATCATCTTATTCATCCAGTCAATAAACCAAGCCAATAAACGAAAACAAGCCATCTAACTCACCTAGCCAATCAGTCAACCACATTTATTCAATCCGCCACCAATAAATGAAAATAAAAAATTTAAAAAAATTTTTCGCCCGCCGTCGCTTCGAGACGAGTACCAAGAGATTAAAGATTTGGAAGTGTCGGCGAAAACGGCAGAGCAGTGGGACGGTAGCATTATAGCCCGGCGGGCATTAAAAAAATTCAATTTCATATTTTCGGTTTTTGAAAATAATATAGCACTGTAAGTGCATAATAAAGTACTCATTCATCCAAATAGCTAGTGCAACCCAGCCAAACGTCAACTAATTCCACATTTTGTTGGCAGGTGGCGATACAAGTAGCGCAACGTACGGCGCTGGACGCCTCGCCCCTTGTGCGAGCTGAAATACTTGCAGGTAATTAAATAATGATACATTTATGTAAAAGATATCCACTACCCACATTTTCAGATTCCAGTTTACAGATTTTGCAAAAATAAAAAGAAGAATAGACAGAAGCAGTGATAAGAGTAACCTTTTTTTGTACAGCCCCGAGGCAGTGCCTTTATTTTTATATTTTTATTCCGCCCGAGGCGGATTTCTATTAGGACTTTACAAAATTGTTATAAAGGAAAGAAAATTGTGTGATACAAATTTCTTTTCTTCGGATCATGACGTCAATAAGTGATATGATAATCCTATCCTAAATTGGATAAAGAATTTAAATTTCATTCTCTATTTCAATTTCAATTATAAAATATCATTAACTAAACTCTATACTTAATATATATTTAACTGATAACTGTTAACGTTGTTTGCAGCGCTGCAGTGGACGGTGCTGATATTTGAGCAGCATTTCATCGCCGTGTATCTGCAGGAACGGATGCGGCGGAGTGACAGGTGACAGATTTGTCTTTTTAGTCTTTTTAAGCTTCAAATTGTTTTTGTATTCAGTAATTAGCATTTATCATGGAACTATAGATGAACCTGTATTGAACAGTGAAGTTGGATTATTTGACCGATGCGAGGCTCAGTTACGCTTCTCTCTTTCTGATTTTCCCGAGTTACCCCGAGTTACTTCCGAGTGGACCCGACGTTTACTAGATAGTAGGGTGACCATAACCTAATCAGTTTTTGAAACCGGTACGCATACCGAACGAAATGAGGTACGTTAACTAAACGAAATAACCATTTCGAAATTAAAAATATATTAAGTTCATTGCTTGGATCATGTTTGTACCAAATAAAATCCGAACACAATTGTTATTTTGTAGATTGAGGTTTTTACGCTTTTAATATAAGCCTCTCTAAAGAGCAATAAAGTATGCTTCCTTTTTTATCATGTTTGTTTTGGAGACAAATAGTCCCGGTTACTTCCGACATGAATTAAACTACACCCTACTTACAAACTATTAGAAAGAGATAGAAGGATAGAAGGAAGGAAGGAAATTATAAGTAAACTGTTATATGTGCACGTATTATCCGTATATCCTTAATCTACTCACGCTTCTTTAGGTCTGATGGATGAAATTTCTTTAGAAATAAGCAGTACCTGTTGTACCATTTTTCCATATGTTCTATGTTTTTATATTTTATTGTGTACAATAAATTGTTAAATAAATAAGAATCCAACGAATTTGAAGGTCATATTTCTTGACTGCACTCCTTGATTCCGAGTACGGACTCCAGTTTTACCTTCAAGCTTCTTAACATTTATGTACGAGCTTAAAGTGCTTCAAAAAGTGATAACGTAAATAATATCATAACAAGATATTTTGTTAATTCCGAGACATAAATAAACATGCAAACTTAGAATCAGTGAGTATAACATAGCGACCTTATAGTTTATGTAGCTATTTCTACTTCTTCTTTTTGTGTCCGAGTCGACTATCGACCCGATGAGCCCTGGTGTCAGTGTTTTTCAACCGTCTACTACTACTAGTAGGCCTCTGACATGGTTGTGTAACGACCGCCGTAATCATAGACAGCAACCGAACACGACGGCTTAACGTGCCCTCCGAAGCACGGAACCATCTTACCATCTTTCTTACTAACAATCAGGTAGTGCAGCCTGCAATGTCCTACTGGAAACAAATTCACATACTGATAATATCAACTTTGTGAGTGCCACACCGGGTATCGATCCAGTCGCACTACCACTGCGCCACAACGGCCGGCTATTCAACAGCGCGCGTCAACTGAGACACGCCAATAGACTCTGGCACGTCATAAACTGGCCAAAAATGCCAAGACAATTAAAGTCATGGGTCCTGCGATATACAACAGGCTATCCGAAAATATAACCAGTGCTCCTAATGACAGCATTTTACCTACCAATAAAATGCTTATTAAACTACTTACCTTCCTTATAGCCTTACTTATAGAGAGATAGAGATCTTCCTTTGCAGCGATTGGTCGCACTTATCTGTTCCAAAGCTGTGTGATTGGTTACGTATGCCCCCACACCCCACCCCACTCCGACACGGCAGGGCGGGGCGAGTCGGCCCGCTTGGCTTCATTGCGTCTCATATTATTACAACAAAATACACCAGGCAGAATTAAAAATTTATGGCTATAAGGAAGGTAAGTAGTTTAATAAGCATTTTATTGGTAGGTAAAATGCTGTCATTAAACCACTGTACGTTCCTTATAGCCTTACTTATAGAGACATGTTTGATATCGCCTGGAGGAGTGGGAGCTATCGCCAATGTGAAAAACTATAAAAAGAAACAGGTATTATTATTCTTTAAAAAAGAAAAATGAATTTCTTTATCAACAATAATGATTTTGATCCACTATACTGAAAATTTATTTATATTGTATTTATTAAAAAATACTGTAATATCATCAACTCACCCATAAATGACGATAAAATATAATAAATTATTATGAAAATGTAATTCAAAACCTCTTGTACTATATTACGGCATTCTAGGTAAGCATAATAGAATGATGAAAATGATGCATTTGTAACATGCCATTTATAATGTCTTTGAAAAACTTTACCTCGTGTTTAATAAAAAATGCACATAATACAGTTATTCATTATGTAAGTCTCAATACGTTTTGATAAGATAGAAAGTACGTGGAAATTCATCTGAAAGTTTCCGAACAGTAAATAGAAAATTTCAAAAAAAAAATAATTTAAAGACTCAATAGCCAAAATAGTAAAATATAAAAATATTGAACCTTTAGTTAGAGGTAAATACGCATTGCAGGTCGTTTTTATAAAACCTTTTAGATATCTATTTACTTACATAGTAAATAAATAGCTCTTTTACACAGAAAAACATAGCTTACATATTGTAATTGTGCTTGATCACTCAAGCTATAGGTAACGTAATAAGTAGGTTAAATTTCCCTACTATAAGGTCAACACTACTGTTTAAGATATGCATTGACCTAAACGGGCTTAAGCAGGTAAATCAAAAAACCTGGCCAAACGACTACCTAGTTTCCCAGGAGAATAAAAGGCATATAAATTTGTTATCAAATCATACCTTCATATGATTTTTTAAATATGACTCATGACCTTAATAATATTTGCTATAATACATAATGATCAATAACTAACCTTGTTTACTTTGTCGGAGTAACGGTCAAGCTTTATTTAAAACATCACTCGGGCCTCTGAATAAACTATATTGTATATAATAATATAGTTAATTAATATCTTGGTAAATCTACCTAAACTTGATATAATAAAAGAGGCGATTATTGAAATTGTTTTCTGCCATAACTACCTCTGACCGTCCCATGCAAAGCCCAGATCTCTGTTTAAAACTTGAAAAGGGCACAAATTTGCTTTAATTTTATGTACAATCAAAAACGAGCTAGCTATAAAAGAATATGAGCTAAAGTTTAAATTATAAGAATTTTATCATTTTGTTAACAGCTTACCTACGGAGAAAATTTAATCCGAAGGTACGTCGGTAAACGACGTTATTGTCTATTAGACAGTACAAACATTGCAACATTGCAAATTAATTGTGGAAGCCTAGATCTTACGTGGGTCACCGTACAAATATTATATATCATTATGATCACCGTTGGTAAAATATACTAGCTATTGAACGTAGTAGGTAGTTCCCAATATAATTCTCGCTAGGTATCTATTCTGAAAATATTTTACTTGATAGGCAAACTATTTGCCTAGTACGTAGGTACATTCAAGCATTTTTTAACAACGTCTTGTGCTTGACATTCAGAGCAAATATATTGGAACAACGGTATTATTATTTTAGGCTGACGTCTTACGATAGGCAATTATGTTCACTATCGTACGTTTCTAACAACCATCTAACAATGTTATTCACAGGAGTAGATACTCGTGTTTCAAACCCAAACAAGGCAGACAGGGCACTTACACAAATATCAATTAGCAAAAGTACCCTCTGATTGTAACCTTTTGTATATTTATTTAAAATACCCACATAGACTGTGGGTACTTGTTGTTTACTTGCCCAAAAGCTTTCATTCATTATCGAAAAAGTAGGTGTAGTAAGCATGACTACACTTGAGGAAATAAAAACTTAATATCGTCTGGGACAGTGTCGCATTATTGCTATTCGCCACTATCGCTCTAAAACATTTCATCTCTAGAGGAGGTTGTTATACATATTAAGCCATATGCATTTCATTCATAACATTTCAGGTAATATGAAAGCACCTGAAAAATATATCATGAACTTTTCATCTCTAGTGGAGGTTGTTATACAAATTACGTCATATGCATTTCATTCATAATATTTCGGGCAATATAAACGCACCTGAAGAAAATATCATGTTCAAGATCAAGGCACTCGAGTAGGTAACACAAAATTTGGCATATACCAAATAGGTATATATTGGCCACAATTCGGGATGTACATTCTCCTTACTTGCCTTAAATTAGTGCTGTCATTTTCCGTTAAATAGGTTTAGAAAAGGATAGGAGATATTTTAGTCGTGTCATGTCTTATAATTTCATGCAAAATACGTGTTATCTGTCAAAATAAGGCGACAATCAAAACAATGGCGACTAAATTGACTAGGAAATGCGAAAAAACCCTTGACGTTTTTAAAAATGACAGGACTTAGATATCTTCTATCCTTTTCTATACCTATTTGACGGAAAGTGACAGCACTAATTTAAGGCAAGTAAGGAAAATTTAAATCCCGAATTGACCTCATTACATCACTAGCCTTAGCAGCTAGACAACCTTCCACTAGTTTTGATGTTATACAGCTTGATATAGCAGAATTAACAATAGGGTGTACCTAGCTCCCAAGTTGCAACATGCTGGAATAAGTAAATTACCTACATACATCTCCACCTCACGAAATTTACTCCGTACACTCAATGCACGATGAATTAAAAAGTAAAAATTATTATAGTTTCGGTGTGAGATCTATTAAATGGGTAGGTCTTCATTATTTACTTATCCATTTTGAGATGAGGCCATTACAAAAAGGCCGTTTTCTCTCCCCACATTTGTCTGTTTCCATGTTGCTAAGAAAAACGTAGGAATATTTTAGGACAACTCTGCACTTAGAGAGCTTAGATTGTACATATTCCCTTCTGTTTAATATTTAGCTTGCTACCGACACCAGTAAGTAGGTGTTAGGAGATTACAAGCAGCGCGATCTGCCCGCGCACAGATGACTCTGTATAAGTGACGTCTCTTTCCGATTTGTAGCCTATTAGTATTCCCGTCTTTGTTGCCGAAGCGATCGGAACTAGGCTCGGGTAAAGTCGGGCATCGGCGCCCGATATGCGCCGAGCGATCGCGCTGCCAGACTCGCTAAGGCTCCTCGCGCGTATGGTCGTGCTGCGTGTTCGCAGTCGCGCTGACTATAGCCACCTTTGTGCCGCGTGTCGTGGATTTGCACGGGCGAATCTCGCGGTGGGTTTGATAAACGCAAAAGAACCCAAATGTGACAATCGTTTTAGGATATGTTCATAGTGCAGTGACTAGTTTTTTAAGGAAAAACCTATCGTCGTTAAGATTAATGTGGCTGTAATTCGTCGTCACGCTGACGCCGCCATAGTTGATTCATTACGCGATTTGTAGATGCCGCGGGGCATCGAGTGAATCTAAAAGTCGTAAATCTGTTAAACTGTAAATATTGGATACTTACTATCGGACATTCATATGCCGATACAGTTGTTGTTGGTGAAGACGGACGGTGCACCTGGGATTTACGCCAGCTGATCACAGCTGGCGTGGTGAGTGGTTGTTCTAGTTTCCATACTCGGTCCAAACCCCCATTCCTCCCACTAGACTCCACTCATAGTATGTGAAGAAATTTAGCAAGTGAGTTTCATGAATCTATTGACATTGTTTAGCTGCTGTGGTTTTTTATGTAGGTCAAGGTATTGTGTGCAACGTAACGCCAAATACCGGTAATAATAGGCGAAATTAGTATTACGTTTTGGTTGCATAACATATAAAGGCCACCACACATCTGATGAACATTGGGTACACGTGAATTAATTTGGGTACAAAATTTTGTTATTGTGAATTTTGGTTTTGATGCCCACAGACATTATTAGTGTTTAGTATTTATTGGCTTTAGGTATTTCTAGCACCGCGATACCGCGGTCGTTGTCACATATCGATTTCAGCTGTAAATTTGTATTTTCCACTGCGCAGGCTGGGGTCGATTGTGATCAATTTTTGGTAGCAGAGCGTGGTTCCGTAAAGGCCACTAGATTTAAGATTTTAGTATTAAGTTTTCAAAATACCCACATAAAAACAAAAATATATATTTTTCGTTTTTATTGTAATTATATTGTGTGCTCTGTGTGTAGTATCCTATCGGTAGGATCGGGGCCAATCAATTAGTGAATTGCTTGTTTATTATTATTGTGTTTATACCCTGTACGGATTATCCTAACGGTAGGATCAGGGCCGATTGATTATTATTGTTTTTTATTATAAGGTTCGGTGTACTTTAGGTTGGTACCATGGCTCCCTCACTTACTACGTGTAAGGTAAAGATTAAGACGCATCTGACATGGTTTGCGTGTACAAAGGCGATGGTCGGTCGCGGTGACCGACAGGATGCGCTCCTTGCTGGTGCGAAACAGGTTGAAGCGCGGATCATTGAGGTGTCAGAGTACTACGCTGCTTGCATGGAGTTCTTTGAGGCAACGCCTGATGAGGCGGCCCAGCGTACGGTCACAGCAAATGTGGAGCAGTGTTTCGAGCTGGCACAGGAGATAGAGCAGGCGGCTGCTACTATCATAAGATGCCGCGCGGGGGAACCGGACCCACATCATGGTCCACGGGGACCAGGGCTACAAGTGCCCTTGCCGCCGGTGGCGGTTCCGGTTTTCAAGGGTGATTACGCTGACTGGACTAGATTCCAGGATTTGTTTGACAGCGTAATCCATAACCGCACTGATTTGGCGCCGGCTTATAAAATGGCCCAATTGATGGCGAAGCTGGAGGGTGAGCCCCACGAGGTAGTAAAGCATCTCCCAGTCGATGATGCCAGCTATGAGACGGCTCGCAGCTTGCTGATCGAGAGATACAGCAACAAACGTCTCATAGTTGACAGACTGCTAGAGCAGTGGCTCACCTTGCCGACCATCACCCGGGCCACGGACCTCCGGGTCAGGATCCTCAACCCTGTCTGCGTTGCAGTGAACGCTCTTGAGAGACAGGGGATGCCGGTGTCCGGTTATGATTACGTCCTAGTTCACACGCTGCTACGCCGACTGCCGAGCGATATGGCCGCTCGTTTTGAGCAGTCACACGGAGGCAAGACATCTGCTTACCTCCCGACCTTCGAGGAACTGAAGTCCTTCCTCGAGGCCGAGTGCAGGCGTATGGATGCCCAATTTGGGGAGACGCCTCATACGGAGTCTGCGGCCGCTCGCCGCCCGGAACGGCCGGGCACACAGGCGCGAGACGGCAAGAGTAGGCCACCCAGGCGATACAATGTCGCTAAATTGGATTTAGGGTGTGCCTACTGCGGAGAGGCGGGGCATCAGGTGGCTGCGTGTGAGGAGTTTGCTGCACAACGGGTGCAGAAACGTCGTGGTGTGGCACAGCAACGGCGTTGGTGCTTCAGATGCCTGGGGCCGCATCTGGTGCGAGAGTGCCCCTCAAGCACCAACTGTAGGTGCTGTCAGGGTGCCCATCATCAGCTCCTCTGCATGAACCGCAGCGGAGACTACAGTGGCAGAGCTGACGCGGGTCAGCGAACGGAGTCTGCCCAGCACGGACGGGAGCAACGCTCCCCACCCCCTCCAAGGAGAAGTCCTCCTCCACCGAGGTTTCAGGGACGAGGTCAGGGACATCAGCAGGTGATGTCCCCTTCGCCACAGGCGTGGAGACCACCACGGCAGCAGGTGCCGGAACGGGGTAGGTGGTCACAGGGCAACGGTCAGGGGCACCCATCACAGGTACGTGATGCTACGGGCGGGTGCCACCATCAGGACGCCAGGCAGCACCAGGGTCAGTACATGCAGTACTCGACGGGCGTGAGCAACATGGCTCACGACCCACGCATGCCTCTGCCCTTGGCTGAGAACCCGCGGTTGCAGGAGCATTCGCGATACGCGCGTCTGCCGCAGGGATATTACAGGTTGCCGGCCATGGCGTACATGACCAGACCTCCCTACCATCAGGAGTGGGACCCACTCACAGGTGTACGGAGAGGAGGGACTCCCCCGCAGGACGCGGACACGCCGCGCTTAGATTCCTGCTAGGTAATTGCCGCCTACACGCCAGCTTCGGCCCCCCGTCCAATCACGGTATTGTTGCCAACGGCTCGGATTTGGGTATGGGGATACGGTGGCCGTAGTATACAGGTAAGAGCCTTACTGGATACAGGGGCTCAGGGCTGTATTTTGTCTAGTGGGCTGGTGAGTAGGCTAGGCTTAAACATGAAGCCCTCAATGGATGGGGCTGTAGGTATAGGAGGTTTAGATGTGCCTGACGTTCGGGGTCAGGTGAACTTCGAGTTCACATTAGGTAGCACATGCACAGGGGTCAGCTATCATGCCCCAGCAGTGGTGCTGGATGAAGTGGTAGGGAAGCTCCCTCAGGTTCGGTTACCGTCAACGGTACGAGGGTTGACCACGGGCTTAGAGTTAGCTGATCCTGACTTTGACACTCCCGGTACGGTGGACGTTCTTCTCGGGTCAGACGTCCTCGGGACAATTTGGTGTGGCAGAAAACGTGTACTTCAGCAAACTGGTTTGGTGGCCGTGGATACCACGTATGTTATTTTTGGCCCAGTTTGGAGATCTCAGGACCTACCAGAGGGCGATACGGTACTCTATGGTAGTGTGTTGTCGGAGGTGCTGCAGAGGTTTTGGGAGTCTGAGGAGCCACCCACAGCGGATAGACGGAAGCCAGAGGATGACGAGTGCGAGCTGTTCTATCAGTACAACACTGCACGAAGTTCGTCAGGTAGGTTTGTTACCAGGCTGCCATTTCTCCCAAACCGCCCCTCCTTAGGTAGTTCGCGACAGATCGCGGAACGGAGACTACTGGCTATGGAGAGAAAGATGAAGCGAGATGCAGCACTTCGGCAGAAGTATATCGAATTCATGAGGGAGTACCTAGAGTTAGGCCACATGTCGGTGTCCAGCATAGATTGGAGGTGTGTCGAGCATTACTATATACCACACCTGGCTGTTTTGAAGTCACCGGAGGCGAAGATACGGGTAGTGTTTGACGCAGACGTCAAGATGATGTTTCGCCAAACAGTCATACACCCGGATGACCGTCGGTACCAGCTGATTTTGTGGCGTGAGAGCCCAGACGAGCCGATGGTCACTTATGAGCTCAACACGGTAACGTATGGGTTGAAACCAAGTCCCTATTTGGCAGTACGTACGCTGAGAGAGTTGGCCGCACAGGAAAGGGTAAGATTCCCTCGAGCCGCAGCAGTACTGGATCGCGACGTCTACGTGGATGACATCTGCACGGGTGCAGATAGCGTGCAACAGGCACTACTCCTACGAGACGAGCTGATCGCGATCATGGAGTCCGGAGGTTATGAGTTGCGGAAATGGTTGTCCAGCTGTCCAGAGCTCCTGGCCGGTTTACCAGGTGAGTTTCAGCAGGACCCGCACCTTTTTGAGAACCCGGACAACCCAAATACGTTGAGCATCCTAGGGGTGCAGTATAGGCCAACGCATGATGTCTTCACGTATCAGATTGAGCCAGACCTGTTGCAGAAGACCTGGACGAAGCGGTCGGTATTGTCGACGATCGCCAGAACGTTCGATCCTAACGGGTGGATCGCACCGGTGACGTTCATGGCGAAGTGCTTCCTGCAAAGGTTGTGGCTAGCGAACATGGGTTGGGACGACCAGCTCTCCGGAGAGCTGTTGAATGATTGGTCAAAGTTTGTAACCACCTTACCAGGGATCGTACGCATCGCCATACCTCGCAAGTTGCTCCCATCGGTGGGATGTAAGGCTACCCTACATGGGTTTTGTGATGCCTCGGAGCGAGGGTACGCGGCAGCTGTCTATTTGCGGACAGTCAGTTCAACGGGAACTGTAGACGTGCGTCTAGTTATGGCCAAGAGTAAGGTGGCTCCGGTTAGGACAAGATGGACCATTCCAAAGTTGGAATTGGCGGGAGCAGCGCTTCTCACGCGCTTGCTACATCATGTCGCTAGTAATCTACGCGGTACCATCAATTTGGATGAAACGGTGTACGCATGGACCGACAGTAGGATAGTTCTGTGCTGGTTACAGACGTCGGTACATACTCTTGAGGTTTTCGTGGCAAATCGGGTGTCACAGATTAAAGGATCGGAAACTCCGTTGGTATGGAGACACGTACCGGGAGAACAGAACCCAGCGGACTGCGCCTCACGGGGATGTAGGGCCCCTGATTTGGTAGGTCACTCACTGTGGTGGGGACCTCAGTGGCTGACTGAGTCACCTGAGAGATGGCCATACAATGAGTGCGGGTCGCCGCTTGGGCCACCTGATCGAGGTTTGCGAGTGAACGTAGGGCAGATCGTACCAAAGCCAAGTGCGGCTTTCTTGCTGGAACGATACAGCTCCCTCGACAAACTTCTAGGTGTGACGGGTTGGATCAAACGGTTCGTGTCTAACTGTAGGAAACCTCAAGCAGAACGGAACTTAGCACCTGTCCTCTCGCCTGCGGAACGGAATGCGGCTCTAGGTATATTGGTTAGGGTCGTCCAGGCGGAACATTTTGAGGAGGAGGTCAGGCTGCTCAGGGATGGTCGTGGAAAGCTGAAGGGAGGTCTTGTGCGCCTCAACCCGTTCGTGGATGAGCTTGGTATGCTCCGGGTTGGAGGTAGACTTCGGAACGCTAACCTGCCCTTTTCAGCACGCCATCCGCTGTTACTCCCAAAGAAAGGACCTTTGGTAGAGCTTTTAGTTAGGGATCGTCATGAGAAGAACTCGCATGCGGGCTGCAATGCCCTTTTGGCTATTCTGCAGCGCGAGTTTTGGATCTTGTCAGGACGACGTACGGTACGGAGCATTGTGTTTCGGTGCTTGCCTTGCTATCGGTTGAAGGCAGCCACAATGCAACCCCAGATGGGAGACCTCCCACCGGACCGGGTTACGCAAGCCTGGACGTTTGCGGGTGTGGGAACGGACTTTGCGGGGCCTTTTATGGTTAAAGCATCACGCCTTCGCAACGCGAAGTCAATCAAGGCGTATTTGTGCGTGTTTGTGTGCCTAGCAACCAAGGCCGTCCATTTGGAACTCGTGGCCGACCTCACTACGGAGGCTTTCATAGCAGCTTTGGATAGATTTGTGTCGCGAAGAGGGCGACCAGCGCTGATTAGGTCGGACTGTGGTACCAACTTTAAGGGCGCTGATAGGTGTATGAAAGAAATTGTAACGTTTTTAACGGAAAACGAGGAAGCTATCGGCACGAGCCTCTCCCGTCAGGGCATCAACTGGGTGTTCGATCCACCAGGATGCCCCCACTGGGGTGGTATCTTTGAAGCAGTTGTAAAGTCCGCCAAGACGCATTTGATGCGCGTTATAGGTTTAACGATATTAACCTTTGAGGAGCTAGCGACCGTGTTTTGTAAAATTGAGGCTGTACTCAATTGCAGAGGCTCGCTGGAGGTCACTGGGTGAACTATTAAAACACTTCAATATCGTAACACTGAATACTTTATTACTAGAACCTTAACGCTTATATACTACTTAACTACGTGACCTAAAATAGGAGAGAGAAACCTATCTTCACCTCATATCAAAACGTGATGATATACAACTCGGCATATCACACCTCCCCTGAAAAGGATAGGCGTCCCTCCCCTGAAAAGAATTCCCCCATATAAAAACACATTTAAATATTAACTAAATATGAAAATATAAAATAGCATTTAACAGTAAACATTTACCTATTAAATTTTTTAGTTCTATTCTTATGCACTAAATAATCTTTATTATTCTTAACTACTTTTACATTTTCACCTAAATCTTTGATTACAGCATATGGACCTAAATATAAATCATTTAATTTATTATAATTTTCATTTTTAATTAAAATCAAATCTCCTTTACAATAATTTATCTTATTTAATTCCTTATCATAACTAATTTTCCTAATTTCTTTTGACTTTAACAAATTATCTCTAGCGTCTTTCTGTGCTTTCTGTAATCTATATTTTAATTCTAAAGGATAATTATCATAAACATATAACGGTTCTACTGTCTTTAATAAATTATTCGGCAAATTACAGGTCTTACCAAAAACTAACTCATATGGAGAATATTTGGTACTCGTGTGAACTGACGTGTTATAAGCGAAACACCAATACGGTATCCAAGAACTCCAGTTTGATGACTGCTTGGTTTGAATTCTTAGATAATAACCTAAATGTTTATGCCAATTTTCCAAAGACCCTATACTTTCATGATGATATGGTGTTGAATTAATTTTCTTAATAGACAACAATTTACAAACATCTTCTAAAACGGAATTTATAAATTCTGTTCCACAATCAGTTGCAATTATATTCGGAACTCCATATCTCATGATGAAATTTTCAACTAAAGCCCTGGCTACCGTATCCGCTGATTTATTTGGAATAGGAAATGCTTCAACAAACTTCGTCAATTCACACTGTAAGGTAAGTATATACTTATTGCCATTATGATCTACCTCCAACGGTCCCACAGTATCTAAAAATATTTTCTCAAAGGAAGAGGTTGCTGCGGAAGTTATACACATTTCTTCCTTAATATTCCTACTTGTGAACTTTTGTTTTTGGCAATCAGCACAATGGTTTACATAACTTGCAACGTCTTTGTACATATTATCCCAGTAGTATTTTTTCCTTATATTTTTTACCATTTTAGTAATTCCAACATGACCACTAGAAGGTAACAAGTGATAATCATTCAGAATCACCCGTATCATTTCCTTGTCAGTTATCCTCTCAACACCCCAACGTTATAGGAGTTAAGAAAACTCACAGACTTCTTGCTGGTTCGCGTCCGTATCAGCTGTCACGGTTGCCATGCAGAGGCTCGCTGGAGGTCACTGGGTGAACTATTAAAACACTTCAATATCGTAACACTGAATACTTTATTACTAGAACCTTAACGCTTATATACTACTTAACTACGTGACCTAAAATAGGAGAGAGAAACCTATCTTCACCTCATATCAAAACGTGATGATATACAACTCGGCATATCAACCAATTCACGTCCTTTGTGTCCGCTTAGCTCAGATCCTAATGATCTTGAGGCCCTGACACCAGGGCATTTTTTGATTGGCCGACCACTTAACGCCTTGCCAGAATACCCCTACACGGAGGTTAATAGCAATCGTTTGTCGCGTTATGAGTTGTTGCAGCAAATGTCTCAGAATTTTTGGAAGCGATGGTCGCTTGAGTATTTGCACATTCTGCAGCAACGCCTTAAGTGGACGGACAGAACCGAACCCCCTCGCATCGGAGATCTCGTTTTGGTTAAGGATGCCAACCTGCCGCCACTGCGTTGGCGCAGAGGGCGCATTCTCAACTTGTTCCCAGGTAGTGATGGCACTCCTCGAGTCGCGACAGTTCAAGTAGGGGACTCGGTTCTTAAGCGAGCAGTAGCAACGCTATCCCGTCTACCAAGTGAATAGGCCAAAGGGATTTGGCCTAGGGCGGGTGAATGTTTAATATTTAGCTTGCTACCGACACCAGTAAGTAGGTGTTAGGAGATTACAAGCAGCGCGATCTGCCCGCGCACAGATGACTCTGTATAAGTGACGTCTCTTTCCGATTTGTAGCCTATTAGTATTCCCGTCTTTGTTGCCGAAGCGATCGGAACTAGGCTCGGGTAAAGTCGGGCATCGGCGCCCGATATGCGCCGAGCGATCGCGCTGCCAGACTCGCTAAGGCTCCTCGCGCGTATGGTCGTGCTGCGTGTTCGCAGTCGCGCTGACTATAGCCACCTTTGTGCCGCGTGTCGTGGATTTGCACGGGCGAATCTCGCGGTGGGTTTGATAAACGCAAAAGAACCCAAATGTGACAATCGTTTTAGGATATGTTCATAGTGCAGTGACTAGTTTTTTAAGGAAAAACCTATCGTCGTTAAGATTAATGTGGCTGTAATTCGTCGTCACGCTGACGCCGCCATAGTTGATTCATTACGCGATTTGTAGATGCCGCGGGGCATCGAGTGAATCTAAAAGTCGTAAATCTGTTAAACTGTAAATATTGGATACTTACTATCGGACATTCATATGCCGATACAGTTGTTGTTGGTGAAGACGGACGGTGCACCTGGGATTTACGCCAGCTGATCACAGCTGGCGTGGTGAGTGGTTGTTCTAGTTTCCATACTCGGTCCAAACCCCCATTCCTCCCACTAGACTCCACTCATAGTATGTGAAGAAATTTAGCAAGTGAGTTTCATGAATCTATTGACATTGTTTAGCTGCTGTGGTTTTTTATGTAGGTCAAGGTATTGTGTGCAACGTAACGCCAAATACCGGTAATAATAGGCGAAATTAGTATTACGTTTTGGTTGCATAACATATAAAGGCCACCACACATCTGATGAACATTGGGTACACGTGAATTAATTTGGGTACAAAATTTTGTTATTGTGAATTTTGGTTTTGATGCCCACAGACATTATTAGTGTTTAGTATTTATTGGCTTTAGGTATTTCTAGCACCGCGATACCGCGGTCGTTGTCACATATCGATTTCAGCTGTAAATTTGTATTTTCCACTGCGCAGGCTGGGGTCGATCGTTATTGATGCCAGAATCATAGCGAGTATTTAACGTAGGTACTCTTACGCCACTTTTTGATCATAGTTCAAAGAAGTAAACAAATGACAAGCGTGAGGGATCTCCCTCAGAAATGCGTTAGCACTACGAGGTCTGTGATAGCATAGAAATAGAAGTGAATTATTGCTACTTAGGACAGTGAGCAAGGGAAAAATTTATAAATTCAGTCGTTTTTACAGTTACCTAATAAATCAATATGTTTCTCATTTTCTTACTGCGTGGCCTCGGTAGGCCACTGAAATGATCATAAAGGAAAACTGTTTCAGACTTAAACCGTCTATAAATTTTCCTTAACCTGCGAGAATTTTGACTCGGCAGTAACGGTTACTAGGATGGGACTGAATGCGGTGAATCTACGACAAATATGTCTTCTGCTTAAGAATCATTGTAAAACGTTAGACAGCTCTCTAACTTTGAACTTTATTCCGAGTAGATAAAGTTCATACTTACGTAGGAATATTGTTCCCTGTACTTTCTAATAGCCAAGACTTTTTCAGGCTAGGATGTTATATTTGAAACATTTTTTCAAACATTTAAGTAGGTATATTTTGCCTACAGATAGCCTATTTTGCAAATTCTCAGTGGAATCTAGCTATCGTTATTTGAAAGCGTAAGCTCATGGAACTAAAAGAGGGGGACCTTATGAACGCGTGCAAGGTAAAAATATTTTCAAATTAACATCTTAGGAATCCCCTCGCGTTCTATTTTCTAATACGCTCGAGGTAACACATGTGTCAGACAGTAAACTCCTTGTACTCAGGTCTGTAACACACCTTTCGAAGCTTTTATTTCTTAAATATATTTTAATACTTAACCTTAACCGTGTTAGGTAGGTATAAAATTATGGAAACTTGGCTAATTTTATACCACATGCAGGATTCGAACCTGCGCGCTTCACTATCAATACTAGTGCTACACACTACCCTTCGCTACAATTGCTTTATCTCATCGCAGGCGGTGGACCGGACGATGTACTTTCAGATAAGACAAAATTTTACGAGGGCATTTCACTGTCACGTTAGAAGACAAATAAGCATAGAAGTAAAGAAAGACTGCTTTACTTTGATCAGACAAAAGCAAATCATGCATGTGCCGGATGCCATCAAAACTTTTGGAAGTTTGATAAAAAGGTAGGTAGGTACCAAAAGTAATACCTGTACTTAAAGCAATAACGTTTTATCAAAGGTGCTGGCCGACTCTGCACGAGGTATTAAAAATATATTGGTGGGTACATTTCGAAACTTTGGCTCCACGAGGACCCAGTTCTTTGAGTTGCATATCGTACCGAAACCCACAACACAAATACTTTTTAGTACTTGTTAGTATTTTTGGCAATATTTGCATCTAAACCGTCTATAATGCATGGAATTTGTATCGCATGTCGATTTATTAATTCGTCAAGTATACGAAAGGCTCGAGGACGGAATTTCAGGCCCTGCAAGTGCAAGCGAGGGCATTCTGCATGACATCAAAAGGTACAACCCCTGCGCGGGGATGTAGGAGTCTAAGGACACGTCATGCGCTGACGGCCTAATGAACTCCTGATGATGTTATAAAATAGGGTATACCTTGCGTTGCGCAGAGGTAGCTTATAAAACCGACGAAATGTAGCTTGGCTTGTGCTGCCATTTCATATCATAGCAATCAACTAGAATATATATTTTCTGCAATTTATTCTAGGTACAACGAAAAGATCCTTGAGGAGTTCTTATTACTCTATTTTATAAGACGTTCTACGGACTTGGACTTCCGTAAACTTTCTTATTACTAAGAGCATTTCACAGGGTCATGGCGGCCCCCTTTTAAAATAAAAGTTGTCGCTGTTCGACTTATTTATTTAAAGAACTTTGAAGGTATCCGAACAATACCTTCAGATCACGTATTTGATGCGTTACTTGAATAACACGTTGCTACGTGAAAGGAGCATCTGTATACCATTACTTGCTCCAGTAAACGACATAAAAATGTATTTATGTCCAAATAACAATTTACAAAAACACGTGTAAAAATAAAATAATCATTCACAAATGAAAATCCATAAATCAATCAGGCACATTAATGAAAAACGTGCACGGGGGATATGTAGAAACTAGTTCGACGGGATAGTAACCTATAAATAGAAAAAAGGTATTACTTCTCTCGAGGAATACCTACCTATCAGTTCAAGGTAACTAGTTTAAAAACCTGCGAGGGATGAACATTTACATTGAAAATCTTAAAATAATGCCACTCAAAGCTTGTGCGAAGTGCACTATGATTATTGGATTTTCATTTGATCGTTCGTAAAGAATCGAACGAATTAATTACTTCCGGATTAAAAACTTTTCGTAAAAAAAAATTCACTATTGTTAAATCCGGGTAACTAAAACTTCGATAGCAACCAAATTTCTATAACACATTTGCTTATTTATTTGGGATCATTATTCTTGACAAATAATTCCCATAAATTATTAACTATTTTGTTCACAGAATTCGGATCGCCGGGAACAATTTATTTATTCGTAAACGGTCTTGACAGATTTCAATAATAATTTATTAAAATTGTAAGAAATTGCAAAGTTGTGTCCGACGGAAAACCGTCTTCAGAAATTTGATTTGCCACATGCATAATAAAATATAAAGGACTTACCCAGTTTATACACACACTGATTTTAAAATTTATTTAAATAGGAACAATTAAATCACTAAATTTATTAATTTAAAAAACGAACGGTGCAAAACCGTTAAAATTGTAAGAAAATAATTTTTCAAAGTTTAAAATTTAAAACTTTATCGAAATTTAAAAAATTATTTTCTGAGCGCGACCGCTCACTGCGAAAGAAAAATCGCCAATGAAGCCAAGCGGGCCGACTCGCCCCACCCTGCCGTGTCGGAGTGGGGTGGGGTGTGGGGGCATACGTAACCAATCACACAGCTTTGGAACAGATAAGTGCGACCAATCGCTGCAAAGGAAGATCTCTATCTCTCTATAAGTAAGGCTATAAGGAACGTACAGTGGTTTAATTTTGTAATATATTGCGTACGTGGCTTATCAATCAGGCGTTTTATACCTACGAGGAATTTCTAAAACTAAAAATACTATAATATAATAGCTTCAAAATTGAGAATTTATCTTATCGTATAATTATTATTTTTTACACAATTTCATTATATTTTATACTTACACTACATTTCATTTTATTTGAATGTTCTGAATTAATTTACAATTGACGTGTAATGAATTACCAATAAAATGTCTATGTCTATTTCTACCAGACATCCGTAAAATAAAATTTAATCTAAATGTATAGTCATACTATGAAGAAGAGGGAAGTACGTTATCTTCATACAAACGCACCGCGCGCGGCTTGTATGTGTGCGCGATAGTATCTATCTATGCGTCGCGTACACGCGGACATATCTCGGGTGGGTTCGGACTTCGGACATCGCGGGGCGCCCTGGTACGTGCGTAACGCCAACCTCCACATCGACTTAGGTCTCCCTACCATTAAAGCGTATATGAAGGAAGCGTCTCGTCGCTTCTTCGACAACGCTCCCCATCATAAAAACCCCTAGATAGTTACCGCGTCCAACTGCTTCCCCTATCCAACCTCGCGTTTTAAACAACACGAAGAAGATGATGTAATCACAGTAGCCACTGCTGCAGCCATTGCGAGTAGATCACACTCCACAAGCTCCTCAAGCAACTGACGCCCCCGCCGGCGAAGGCGCGGAGGTCCCTCATTTTGTTCCCCATTTTGGGAACTACCGGCAAGTGCCGGGTAGATTCAGTCCAATACTTCCTTCCCAGAACAACTCGTATCGTATCGTACTCGTTTGAACAACCAAAAAACTTTTCCGGGTGAGCTCCTTCTCCCCACCATACAGTCAGGTTTAGATTTAAAAAGCCCCGGGGTTAAAATCATAGGGTCCGAAACTAAAAAAAAAAAACGCGTAATCGGCGAAATCACGATTGTAAAATGGCTCATTATCGCAAAAGAGTGTACTGCTTTGTGTTTGGATGTCTAAATAATTGATCAATTCCAGATTCGTCTCTTTTCAAATTACCTACTGACAAAGAAAGCCACCTAATTCATTCATTTGTTTAAATTTAACATGATATTTAATCTTTGATATTAAGATTTTAACATGATAGATAATTTTTACCATGTTAAACTCGATGATGAGATTAATTAGTCGTATTTAGTTGTCTATATGTTATAATTATTGGTTTTCTATCCTAGTAGGTATAGTTGCTTTTGATCTGCGAATTGAATACTGCCGGTTGCTCACATTAGGTATTGCAAATCCTTTCTTATCGTGTGTGTGGGGCGCGAGCCGTGAACGACCCGATAAACCCTTGTAACCTGTGAACCTTGGCCAAAAAGACTTACTAAAAGGTTATTGCCTAACCTCAGTATAGTAGATTCTATGCTGTAAACACTACACTTCCTATTAAACAAAACCTATTTATGGCGATTTACACGACCCTGAAATTAAACAAAACTGACAAAACTCGATCCGTCTGGTATCCCTAAAACACATTTGCTATAGGCTTTATGTAAGGCAACGATCAAACTGCGTTACTACCACATTTCTGCCAAAGTCAAAAAAATATATCGCTACGTTACACCTTGGTGTCAGAGTTTTAGGCCGACTACCAGGGAATGCTTTTGACGTGTTGTAAATTAACTTGGTAAAATCCGTTCGCTCAGATGCGGTCGCGCGTGCCAGCACTTTCATAGGATGCCACCACCCAAACAAAGGACGCCGCCGCGTGCAAACGCAAAAGGCGATCGTAGATATCTGAGTGAACGGGTTCATCAATGGAGTAATGATCATCACCGAGTTAGTTATATTTTACAGAAACGACTTGTTTAACCTACACCGCCCCGCACTCTTGCTGGTCGTGCAACCCCATGCGATCCATTGTCTCATACATACATAAATAAATCACGCCTTTATCCCTTACGGGGTAGGCAGAGCGTCAACGACCACAAAACGGACATCAACACTACGTCTGACAAAAGTTTGAGGGTCAATCAGATAACTGTGTATCACTATAGTGACAGGTTGTCAGCCCATCGCCTAAAATTGCAATACACACCCTCTAGTCCATTGTCTCATGTTTCCCAAACAAGAGTAAGCAATAAGGAGTAGGCAATTATAGCTCGGACGCTCGGATTAGGCCGGGGTTAGCCTACTTCCTCCCTTCTTTATACTATGGTATAGTGGTTTTAATAAAATAAAAATAAGTAATATGTTCCTCTACAGAGAAACAATGCTGCGTTCTAAAGGCGGTGGTTCGAGCGGCGGGCTAGAGCGCGGCACCGACGCGCTGGCGTGCGGGCCGCGCGCGTCGCCGCGCACCGGCTCCCCGCATGCCTTGTCACTGCCCGCCATCGGTACGTAGTCTCACCCGCACTCTCACTTGTACACACACACACCACGCTCTAAAGGCGGTGGTTCGAGCGGCGGGCTAGAGCGCGGCACCGACGCGCTGGCGTGCGGGCCGCGCGCGTCGCCGCGCACCGGCTCCCCGCATGCCTTGTCACTGCCCGCCATCGGTACGTAGTCTCACCCGCACTCTCACTTGTACACACACACACCACGCTCTAAAGGCGGTGGTTCGAGCGGCGGGCTAGAGCGCGGCACCGACGCGCTGGCGTGCGGGCCGCGCGCGTCGCCGCGCACCGGCTCCCCGCATGCCTTGTCACTGCCCGCCATCGGTACGTAGTCTCACCCGCACTCTCACTTGTACACACACACACCACGCTCTAAAGGCGGTGGTTCGAGCGGCGGGCTAGAGCGCGGCACCGACGCGCTGGCGTGCGGGCCGCGCGCGTCGCCGCGCACCGGCTCCCCGCATGCCTTGTCACTGCCCGCCATCGGTACGTAGTCTCACCCGCACTCTCACTTGTACACACACACACCACGCTCTAAAGGCGGTGGTTCGAGCGGCGGGCTAGAGCGCGGCACCGACGCGCTGGCGTGCGGGCCGCGCGCGTCGCCGCGCACCGGCTCCCCGCATGCCTTGTCACTGCCCGCCATCGGTACGTAGTCTCACCCGCACTCTCACTTGTACACACACACACCACGCTCTAAAGGCGGTGGTTCGAGCGGCGGGCTAGAGCGCGGCACCGACGCGCTGGCGTGCGGGCCGCGCGCGTCGCCGCGCACCGGCTCCCCGCATGCCTTGTCACTGCCCGCCATCGGTACGTAGTCTCACCCGCACTCTCACTTGTACACACACACACCACGCTCTAAAGGCGGTGGTTCGAGCGGCGGGCTAGAGCGCGGCACCGACGCGCTGGCGTGCGGGCCGCGCGCGTCGCCGCGCACCGGCTCCCCGCATGCCTTGTCACTGCCCGCCATCGGTACGTAGTCTCACCCGCACTCTCACTTGTACACACACACACCACGCTCTAAAGGCGGTGGTTCGAGCGGCGGGCTAGAGCGCGGCACCGACGCGCTGGCGTGCGGGCCGCGCGCGTCGCCGCGCACCGGCTCCCCGCATGCCTTGTCACTGCCCGCCATCGGTACGTAGTCTCACCCGCACTCTCACTTGTACACACACACACCACGCTCTAAAGGCGGTGGTTCGAGCGGCGGGCTAGAGCGCGGCACCGACGCGCTGGCGTGCGGGCCGCGCGCGTCGCCGCGCACCGGCTCCCCGCATGCCTTGTCACTGCCCGCCATCGGTACGTAGTCTCACCCCGCACACACACATCATGCCTGTGTCCCTAGCGGGATGAGCAGAGCTTTAACGCCCGTAAAAAACTAACATTTACGCCACGTCTGACAAACATTTGAGGGTCATACAGAAAATAGTGCATCACCATAGTGTCAGGTTCGCCTAATATTGCAATACACATGCAACCCTCTGGTCCTTTAATCGCCTCTTACTACGCCCACGGGAAAGAAATAGGGTGATGTTATTCTAAGCCAGCATCACACGGCAAAGTTGTAAGTTATCATGGTGGAAATATACTTAAGCAGTGTCAATCCTAAACTATAAAGCGTGACTTCATTTTACTACGCCATAAAATGCTGGTTTCTGTACGCCATAAAATCACTTTTTTAAAACAAAATAAATCGTTAAGGCCATTTTAGTTGGTTAAATCTGAAACGAGCCTCAGTAAATGATATATAGCTTGTTTTTTTACACTTCTGCGCTTATTTACTTACAAGAGAAAATTTGTGAGGTACGCTTTATAGTTTAGGATTGACTATTCTGTAGGTTATTACCTCCATGAAGTTGTGTTTGGCTGCCGAAAAGTCGGCAAGCAAAGCGAGTAATTAAAGGTAAATTGTTTTTCCTTGTACTCAGGTTTCGGGTCAGTGTACACGCGGCTGTGGTCGACGCTGTGCGGATTGTCGCGCGAGCCGCATCCGCAGATCTCGAGGATGGCGTCCGATATCATCACATACGTCTCAGATCAGGTAAGGAATTCAAACAATCACAACTGCTGAAGAATTATAATGCTGAACTACTTAATCAGCTAATTAATATTGAGTTGATAGTTGCTTAGATTGATCTAAATAGTCGCTTAATTTTTAACACATGTTTTGTTACACTTAGTTTCCAAACAGAAGTTTATTTTGCAAACAGATGCTCAGTGTTTTAAGAGATGTTTCTTTTGAAAACAGTTGCTCAGTTTCTAAACAGATGCTCAGTGTTTTATGAGATGTTTCTTTTCAAAACAGTTGCTCAATTTCTAAACAGATGCTCAGTGTTTTATGAGATGTTTCTTTAAAAACAGATGCTCGGTTTCTAAACAGATGCTCAGTGTTTTATGAGATGTTTCTTTAAAAACAGTTGCTTAATTTCTAAACAGATGCTCAGTGTTTTATGAGATGTTTCTTTTAAAACAGTTGCTCAATTTCTAAACAGATGCTCAGTGTTTAAGAGATGTTTCTTTTAAAAACAGTTGCTCAATTTCTAAACAGATGCTCAGTGTTTTATGAGATGTTTCTTTTAAAAACAGTTGCTCAATTTCTAAACAGATGCTCAGTGTTTTATGAGATGTTTCTTTTGAAAACAGTTGCTCAATTTCTAAACACCTGCTCAGTGTTTTATGAGATGTTTCTTTTAAAACAGTTGCTCAATTTCTAAACAGATGCTCAGTGTTTTATGAGATGTTTCTTTTGAAAACAGTTGCTCAATTTCTAAACACCTGCTCAGTGTTTTATGAGATGTTTCTTTTAAAACAGTTGCTCAATTTCTAAACACCTGCTCAGTGTTTTATGAGATGTTTCTTTTAAAACAGTTGCTCAATTTCTAAACACCTGCTCAGTGTTTTATGAGATGTTTCTTTTAAAACAGTTGCTCAATTTCTAAACAGATGCTCAGTGTTTTATGAGATGTTTCTTTTAAAAACAGTTGCTCAGTTTCTAAACAGATGCTCAGTTTTTTAAGAGATGTTTCTTTTCATAACCATTGCTCAATTTCTAAACAGATGCTCAGTGTTTTAAATGATGTTTCTTCTAAAAACAGTTACTCAATTTCTAAACACTGGTATTTTTAAACATTTGCAATAAAATTTAACTGTTTCTAATAAGAAAAGCTTAATTAAACAGTTGCTAAATTTCTAACAGTGAAGTCAATCGGCTTCTACCTCTATGATAATTTCGTGTTGTGGCTATCTTCTGAGACACCATACTTCACTGCGCCACATTTCAATCGAAACTAATCTTGCCACAGGTGGACAGCGTCGGGCGCGAAGTGGAATCCCGGTCAACGCTCAACTCGGGCTCATCATCTTTACCCCCCTCCCCCAACACGAGACCTGACCCCATACACTCCAACACGAATACGTTACCTGGAGGCAGGAGGAGAGCTGTGGTGCCCGCTGTTGCTGATGACGCGCCACGGGATAGAGACTCCGCCTCGTCGAGTTCTAGTGAGTTATACCCCCCTCCCCCAACACGAGACCTGACCCCATACACTCCAACACGAATACGTTACCTGGAGAAAGTTGTTCAGTTTCATGATCTGAATAACCCCTATCAGTATTCGGAGGGCTGTCCCTTACACCCTGTATATAATACTGTAGCGGTGGTAGATCATAAATATCTGAAAATGACTTAACAAATATTGTGGGGATCGAACCCACGACCCTCGGCGTAGCAGGCAGGGCTTCGATCCGCTACGCCATCGACTCAGTAAAATAACAAATAAATTCGAAACAATGCTAAGATCGATTTACAATTTTGCAATCTTCCGAATACAAACTAAATGTTGTCGAGGTTCAGATAACAAACGAAAACTTCGTGTGCTTTTCTCACAATTATTCCGCATAACGTTTATGCACATATAAAATTCAAAAGAAAAATGTAAGATAAAATAGGATAAAATAGCAAGATAGCAGTTCAATCTAACAAAGAGACTGACGAAGAAGACTAACCATGTGTACCAAACTCCCACCTCGTAGAAATCGGAACAACCACGACCACTCTGTCAAAAGTGTACGACTGAGAAAAATGCCAATTTAAGTTTATAATTTATCTTCTCAGGTCTACCGGCGAAGAAGCCTATAGTTCAAACGGCGTTCGTCGACTGGTGCGTGTCGCTACTCGCGCGGCCCGAGCCAGACGAGGGCGTCGACCCCGAGTCGCGCGGCTACCACGAGAAGGTGTGGCGCTACAAGAGGAACAAGGAGCTCCGGAGCGAGGCCAGAGGTAACTATACAGGGAGACCCGGGGCACAGAATAACCAATACTATGTAGTATATATTATACATACAGAATGGATACTCAGCTCCCCGCACCCCAGCCCCCGAACCGCTCTCAACCACGAAATTTCAAAAAACAAGTAAAGAATTAAGTAGAAATCAGCGCTTGTTACATCCTCTTTGGTAGTTACTGTATGTATTCATCAAGTTAGGTATAAAAATCCTGCATGCCAACCCTGCACTCATACATCTGTGTATGAGTGCAGGGTTGGGTTACATCAATAAAGAGTCCGCTGTATGGAGTGTCCGAGGTGTGCCCGGGGTATGTGTGCCACGCTTAGAAGTGTGCAGATTGTCAGATAGATAGACAAACAAATTTGACACTTTTAGTTGCCATGAAACCTAAAAACATACGACAGTAATCCCGCCCGTGCCCGATATTATCAAATGAAATTCCATGTTAATTGCGTAGTCAGTTAGCCATTATGACACCAGAAATACTTACCGGCTACGCAATGTACTATGAATTTCACCTGTAGACTTGAAGCCTGTACTTTCCTGGGGTGTTATATGTACCATCAATAATAGTACCTACACATACTGTAATCAGAGCTTTGGTACCACATACCATAGAACTTTCATCATGGTACGCAAAAGGACCATAATTTTGAGTACCGTCGTTTTTTTTACGTATTTGTTGTTAAACGAACAAGACCTGTTCGTTTGAAATTGTTGACTTGTTGTTTGTTCATCCTTCTTTCGATCATACACACACGACAACTAATAAAAGATATTAACCTTTGACTTATTCTGTAATTTAATCTCAATTTCTATTGTAACGACGCATTCTGTAATTTAAATTCAATTTGTAACAAAAAAGGTTGACATTGTATTAGAAGAAAGATAGAAAATATTTATAAACTTAAGTAAGTGAGACATGTAGTAAAATAACTAAAACCATTCTAATCCATGATACCATAATTTTAAATGTAGTACCGTTAAGTCTATTGGTTTATGACCTGAAATAAAGATATATTTTTTTTTTTTAATAATAATTGAAGTTAATAATTTCAAATTAGTTACAAAAAAATAATCTCAAAGATAGTGAAAGTGTCAAGTTTAAGTTAATGTCAAGGTGGTCTTTAGTAGAGGCAGTCCGGTAATCCTGTCCGCGCTTGGACATTTTATACCTAACACGGGAAGTGTTTTAAAATTTGGTATTCTCATTGCAGCCGATGTCACCCATGTTTAATTTCCGCAGGTGTGTGGGGCGCTCGCGTGTCGCGGCTGGAGGCGCAGGCGTTCCACTCGCGCTGCCCGCTGCCGCCCGCGGTCGTGCTGTTCCATCCCTACGACCAGCACCTGGCCGTGGCATCCAAAGACAATTTCGGGTAAGTGTTTTTTTTTTTTTATTAGTGATGGGTTTGCTCTTGACTCTAGTCTAGGTCATAGGACAGAGACAGAGTCTAAGATGGAGCGAGCTCACCCAGAAGAAGCCTGTTAAGGCACGGGCACTCCCACACACTGACGGAACGCAGGTGGCTACTTGGCGCCAGACTTCGGTGGGATGGTGGTCGCGAGCCAGGCGGCCCCTTACGGAGCCTTCCACCGCGCACGTGGGATCGTTCAGCCGGACTTATCCACACGCAAGCCTGTGTTGCCGTTGCCCGGGCTCCACCGCTAGGTGGTAGATCCCATACCACCCCAAAAGACACTAAGACACTGAAGCTTGGTTATTGTTTGTATCGCGTGGACTGTAGGTTAAGATGGTTCAAAACGCAGGAGTCTCCAAAATATAATCCTTTATTTTACATTATTTTCACTAGCTCATGTTGAAAGAAACAGAAGAAGCAATTTGTCATAGATAAACTTATGTTTTACAAATGTTGCTAACAACTTTGCTCGCAACAGTCATCATTGATAGCTTAGCCGCAAGCATATTATTAAGTTACCTAATACGATAAGAAGTAAATTAACTGCCAGTTATGTAATGGAAACGTTTTTAAAGTACCGTAGTTTATCTGCAAATTACATAATCCGCTGAGTCTCTCAAAGGTTGATTAGAAGAGATTACTTTGTGAGATAAGTCCGCCTTTGTGCTTCTTGTTTTATCCATCCTTTACTGTTATTGTTTTTTTTTTGTGATACAATAAAGTTAATACATATATCTGCCTATTGCAGTCCACTGCTGGACGTAGGCCTAACCCAGGGTACGCCATAGGGCACGATCTCTCGTTTTCGCCATCCAGTCGCTACCAGCCGCCTTTTTTAAGACATCGGTCCACCTGGCCGAAGGTCGTCCAACACTACGCTTGCCGAGGCGTGCCCTCCACTCCAGAACCCGCTTACTCCACCGTCCGTCGGTTCTACGACAGATGTGCCCAGCCCACTGTCACTTCAGTTTGCTACACTTCCAGACTTTATCCGTTATTTGGTGTTTTTGCGGATAGTCTCATTCCGGATTTTATCCATTATAATGATACCGAGCATAGACCTTTCCATAGCTCTCTGAGTGACCATTTCATGCCAGTAGTAAATTACATAGCAAGACTGGCTTGCTGACACCTGTATTCGCAGGGTAACATACACAGTTATGTCCAAACTATAAGTGTCTGGTACAACTTTTAAGTTCAAGGTTCCTTAAATAACCTGTATTCACAAAACAAGGCTTTATAAAGGTGCGTTTATCGGGCGTATCATCCTAACGAACAGATGAAATACATAATGTATGTTTCTTACTTGAAAACCTATATATCTTGTTGTAGGATCTGGGACTGGGGCACGGCGGCGAAACTGTGCGTGGGCGCGTGGCGTCGCTCGTGGGGACGAATCTCGGCTCTGACGTATATCAACGCGCACCATCGGCCGCTACTCGCCGTCGCCTCCTCAACGGGAAATCTTGCATTATACAGGTATGTACTAAAAAAAAAAACAAAGGGGGAACACGACCCTCTGTAATAAGAGATACGACGCGAGGAGGAGGTAACAAAAAAATTGGCCAAGTCACCCTTTATTTACTATCTATATCTCAGATGCTAGTTTTTTATAGGTGGGCAGACAATGGGCTCGATTCCACGTTACTTACTAAAACGAATTATAAAAATAGCACTGTCATTTTCCGCTAAATAGGTGTGGAAAAGGATAGTTGATATCAAAGACTCGCATATACTCAACCTATTTTTCGTTGCTTTATTTTGACAGATACTATAGACGATTTAAGAGGGGATCATCTTCTATCTTTATCACACCCTATTAAATTGAAAATGTCAGTGCATTTTTTTTGTTAGATTGGGAGTCGTAAGAGGCGACTAAGGGACTCGAGGGTGTGTATTGCAATTTTAGGCGATTGGCTGACAACCTGTCACTATGGCGATACACAACTTTCCGAATGACTCTCAAATATTTGTCAGAGGTAGCGTAAATGGCCGCTTTTTGCGGCTGTTTTGCGCTCTGCCTACCCCGCAATATAGGCGTGATATGTGTATGTAGATATAAGTCGGCAACATGGAACTGAGACAAATCGCTACTATACACGCACGCATATCACGCCTATAATCCCTTGCGGGGTAGACAGAGCGTAAACGGCCGTAAAAACGGACATTTACGCCACGTCTGACAAATATTTGAGGGTCATACGCAAAATTGTGTATCGCCATAGTGACAGAGTGTCAGCCCATCGCCTAAAATTGCAATACACACCAACTAATCGCTACTATATCTGAGACTAAATGTTTGTTTCGTTTCAGGCCGATGGGCAGCAGTAGCGAGCCCTCGCTAGTGTCGGCGTGGCGAGCGCTGCCCGTCAGACAACACTCCGCCAACGACTACCGGCCGCCGCCCGCGCAGCCGCTATACAGTCAGTATCACCTTTCCGATGATGATGCCGGATTAAAATAGCATCACACCATCACAATAAAACAATTTTAAACGGATTTAAGTTAATTTTAAATTCCTACGTTCAAACACAACTTAAATCCGTTTAAAATTGTTTTATTGTGATGAGTAATAGTATGCCGTGTGATGCCGGCTTAGAATAGCATCACCCCATCTCTTTCCCGTGGGAGTCGTAAGAGGCGACTTAGGGACTCGAGGGTGTGTATTGCAATTTTAGGCGATGGGCTGACAACCTGTCACTATGGCCATACACAATTTTCCGAATAACCCTCAGATATTTGTCAGACGTGGCGTAAATGTCCCTTTTTTGCGGCCGTTTACGCTCTGCCTACCCCGCAAGGGATTATAGGCGTGATATGTGTGTGTGTGTGTGTGTGTGTGAGTAATAGTTGTGCAAACTCAAGAAAATATTATGCATCACACCATTTCAACTCGTGGATGTCATCAATCTCAAATGCTCATTATCCGCTATTACACTTTAATGTTCCATATTACTTTCTATTTACCTATATCCCATATCATTTGTGTTAATTGACTTATTTCAGGCCTTTTTTAATGTGAATAACTTTGAATGGGAAACACCTGTGCCCTAAATTATAAAACTACAGGCTACAAGTACACAAGTGAAATTCTTAGTACATTGCGTAGCCGATTAATATTCCTGGTATCATTATGGCTAACCGACTACGCATTGAACATCGAATTTAACCTGTAATATAATGTAGTCTGTAGTTTGATAATATTGGGCCGTGGATGTGATTGCGAGATCGATATATAAAAAAACTAAGCTTTTCATAGATCCATGCACAAAAGTAAAAAAAATAAATTATACAATAAAGATTTTATGTCGTAAATTAAATTAACTGTTTTTGCCTCACTTTAAGATAAAACTATCTATTTAATTAACTTCTTTTCGCTTTGTGGTGTAAAAATGCCAGCATCACAATACCGTAAAGAAAATTATGCGCAAGGAACCAAACTTAGTGTCTGTTTAGTTGTACGTATTTTATTTATTTATATGTGATAGCTTGTAATTGGCATATACTGTTACAATTAATAAATATTATGTAAAGACTGCTGTAAGCTTCCCAAATAAAATTAAATAAAAACATAAATCACCCCAATACGCGTTGTATTGGGGTGTTTTTTTTTATTGGGTGGGTGTCGTAAAAAGCGACTGAGGATAAGTTCATCCAGGGAATAGGCAGCAGCAAGCTAGAAACAATATCTTGCACTGCGCTCGCGAATCCACTTGCCAAACGTGTTGAGTACGGTAATACCCCCCAACAGGGGAAGGCTCATGTTCAGTAGAATGTTGCGGCTATTAATTTTATAAAGTTACATGCCGTATGACTAACCTCTCTAGGCCCGAGGCAGCGGTATTATTTTTTTATCCCGCCCGAGCCAATTTTCTATTAGACAATGCAAAATTGATATAAAAAGAAGAAAATTGTGTTATACAAATTCATTTTTTCTACTATGACGGATCATGACTTCAATAAGTGATAATACAATCCTACATTTAATAAAGTTCATTTCATTTCGTAATGTAATGTACCTACTTTACTTTACTGTTTGAGCTCGATCTCGCAACCAAACTGTAAGGTCAAAAAAATCATTTAATGTCCTGGATTCGAGATATAAATTTACCTTTAATTAGTGCTGTCACTTTCCGTCAAATAGGTTTAGAAGAAGAAAGGAGATATCTTATTAACGTCATGTATTATTATAAGTTAATGAAAATTACATGTTATCTGTCAAAATAAGGCGACGATGAAAACAATGGCGACTAAATTTACTAAAAACTGCGGAGAACCCATTGAAATTTATAAACATGACAAGACTTAAATATCTCCTATACTTTTCTAAACCTATTTGACGGAAAGTGATAGCACTATATTAAGGTAAGTTAAGAGAATTTATATCCCGAATTGAAGGCACCGCACCGCCGGATACCATCCGTACCTGATAGCCATTCCACCAATTCGGACCAAGCGCTTCCAGTCATCATTTATAATGCGCACTGCTAAAGAGTGGAACTCACTACCTGCGTCTGTGTTTCCAAACGCATACAACCCTTATCTCTTCAAAGTAAGAGTGAACAGGCTTCTTCTGGGTGAGGTCGCTCCATCTTAGACTCTGTCTCTGTCCTATGACCTAGACTAGAGTCAAGAGCAAACCCATCATTAATAAAAAAAAAAAAAACCTCCATACTCCATACCATTGTTCATCATACTGGTGGGTTATGTTAGGTCTGGCGCAGCTGGTGTCGGAACAGTTCGGCGGCGCCGCCTCCGCCGAGGAGAAGGCGAGCGGGGGGCGCTCCAAGTCCGTCGACGCCTCGCGTGAGTCGGGAGATTGACACTTTTATATTAGGTGTAAAAAAAAAACAACTGCAAACATCTTAGGGGTGAATCATTATTCGAAAACTGTTTTTCTAAGCGCGGGCAGGATTTGAACCAGCGACTTTCGCCATTACTATTGGCGACGCCTCTTACATCTGGGCTACCGCAGCTCATCTCTTGCCCGCGAATTTTGCAAGTGTATCTTAATGCCAGTAACGCGTGGCACGTTAGTTTTGCAACTAATACCCAGCGACTAATTAATTCTTTACAGATTTAATGTAGTCTAAGCGATGAAAGAAAATTGAATATCAAATTTTAAAACACTTCCCGTGTTAGGTATACAATTTTTGAAAAATTGCATTTTTTTTTTACTGAATAACTTTCCTCAAGAGACATAGGTCGAAATACGAAAAAAATATTCGGTCCTCCCATAATGAGCGTTTTAGCCGGCCGGGTTAATTTGTATGGGAGGGCCAATTTTTTTTTTCATATTTCGACCTATGCTCCTTGGGGAAAGTTATTTAGTTTCACTAACTGGTTTACCCTTTAAATGTTTGCAGTTAAATTTTTTACACCATGTATAGGTGAAATTTTACTAGTTACCGATACTGAAAACAGAGAACGGGCTGGTGATAAGGAACAACTTTCTTCAAAGAACACATGGTTGAAATATATCAAAAATAGTTACCCAAATTAACTAATCAGTAATTTTGTATGAGAAGTCTAATTTATTTTTTTCGTATTTCGACCTAAGGGTCAGTTTTTCCTTATCACCAGGCCGTCTAGAGTTCCCGTTATCGGTCACTAGTAAAATTTCACCCGATATTAGTAGCACTTTGTGTGTGTAGTTTGGTGTAACTTGCCGCAGCTTGGATTCTTTTTGTGGTTTTGTAGGAAACTTAATTTTGGCTTCTGGCGAAGACACAGTAACATAGAGATGCACGTTTTATTGTATATATAGTAACACCGTAATTATAGCCTTGGTTGAGAGTTAAGCTTAAATAATAGTGGGTTAATCAGAAAATATTTTTAATTGTAGAACTGTTTATTATGTATATTTTGCAAGTTTTAATAGTGTCTGACAATTATATCTTATGCCGTGTTCACACTTGAGTTGTGGGCAGGATAATGGTATGGGAAGTGAGCAGCGCGAGCATGTTTACAGGTTACTCGCGCTGCTACTCGTCATGCCGCTGCCACTTCCCGTGCTCCCGCGATTGTCGGTTTTTCGTGTGGATGTTAAAGTAACGGCAGCACGAACGTGAGTGGAATAAATAGCTATCTCGCTCACTCGTATTGGCCAGAAGAGTATGACAGCAGTGAGTGAACACTCACTCGCGTTGATACTTCCGCGGAAGTATTTCGAGAAATATTCGCGACAGCGGCAGGAGCGGGAGCATAGTGTGAAGTGTGAACATAGCATTAGAATTTGTATCTATATATCAGCTTCCCTTGTCATTTCGTAACTTTCCAGTGCATATTTCATATCCATTATTCATGCACGCATTAACTTCACCAGCAAGCATTAATTTATTAATAATTGCACATTGCACTTTTCTGAATAATTCAAAATATAAATTACTTTCTTCAAGAAAAATGACACTACTTTTAGAACTCGCTCTCTATTTTCGTGTGGGACACCGAGTCGTCCAACGACATGATGAACCCTGTCGCAGAGTTTTTCAACCGCCTACTACTAGTAGTAGGTCTCTGACATGGTTGTGTAACGACCGCCATCTAAGTAATTGTCTGGAAGAGATCGCTTGTATCCTCGCCTTTGCGCATGTTAGCTATGAATGTTCCTCATATTTTTATTTTTAATTTTGTTCAATAAAGTGTTTTTACTTACTTTTTCGTACTTACTATTATTACTCACGATTACTTGTATCTACAGCGGCATTAGGCGGTGCCGCGGTAGGCGCGACATCTACCGGCGGCTACTCAGCGGGTCCGCCAGGGGTGCTGGTGCGGTGGGCGGCGGCCAAGCGGTCCCTGGCGCTCGCCGGCCCCGCCACCGTCATCAGGCTGTGGGACGCCAGCACGGAACTACTTGAACAGGACATCAATACAGGTTAGTCGAGACAACTCTACAGGGATTACAAATTGTTAAATAACTTACATACAACATACATACAAAATTCATGTGATTAAAGTAAGTGTTGTGTCTTTTGACGAAGTGACGCTCGCTTTTTTTGTCGACTATATGAACTCATTTTGATAATTAGCTATGCTAACTTTCCAGACAAGCGCTAAAAGCTCAAAACCATTTCGAGATATAAGTCTAAAATGCATTTCCTGTAAAACAGATTTAAAATTAATTGCGTTATTTTCAATAATTTTAGTGAAAACACAACTACCTTTATTTGACCTTTCCATGACGTCACGCCAGACCGTATAACCGTGAAAGCATTTGCCAGCAGAACAATTAAAAAACAAAACGTCAACTCACTGACACGACTGGATAAGTGTTGCCAGAATGTTCCAAAAAGGGCAGTTTTCAGACGAATTATCCAGATCAATAGACGTTGACAAATTAAGAACCAAACAAAGTAAAATGATTTTTATTATTAGGCTTCCGTATGTACCTAAAGGCTGGTTTATTTAAAATTTATTATTGATATTTCTATTAGGGTACTACTTGGGCGCGAGCGTTCCGTCCTATTTATTATATTTTTGTAGAACGGCTGGCAACACGCTGTCTGTCAGTCAGCAGGTTAGACAATGTCATTTTTTTTAAGGCATGGCACAGAGCATGTTACATCCCGCCGCGAGTGACGTCACACACCCTTATAAAACCTCAGAACAACAGAATTAAATAAAAAATAGAGAATGTTAAAAATTAAAAAAAATATTGAAATTTGTTTCTTAAATTCGTACATTTTGTATGAAAGGTCAATTTTTTTTCTTCATGTTTCGACCTTTTCTTGAGGAAAGTTATTCCTTATCACCAGTCCGTCCTCAATCGGTATTGAGCGCTAGTAAAATTTCACCCTATAAATGAACTCATTTCACAAGAGCTGTTTAGTTTCAAATCTCGCTAAAACGCATTTGTGTGAAGTTCTGGTATTAAATCTCAAAATGAAGCTGCCGTGTATAAAGTTTTCTGTTGTGTAAGGTTCAAGTGTCCCTGTCATTCTCTTTCAGAACCCTCTAAATTACTACGCAATTCGCTTCCAAATTCTGAGTTTTGTTGCAATATTCGTTAAAACGCTTCCTTAACCTATACAGGGTTATATTTCATTCAGCCCGGAAATTTTACAGGGCGATTCTATTCATGATTCTGAACAATTTTTATTATGAGGTCACCTGCGAAATCGCGAAAAAAACATCCAGTTGTTCCATACATTTTGATTTCGCAGATGACCCCATAATGAAAGTTGTTCAGGATCATGAGTAGAATCACACTGTAAAATTTCCGGGCTGAATAATAAATAAGTGCCGTGTGATGCCGGCTTAGAATAGCATCACCCCATTTCTTACCCGTGGGAGTCGTAAGAGGCGACTTAGGGACTTGAGGGTGTGTATTGCAATTTTGGGCGATGGGCTAACAACCTGTCACTATGGTGATACACAATTTTCAGAATGTCCCTCAAATATTTGTCAGACGTGGCGTAAATGTCCGTTTTTGCGGCCATTTACGCTCTGCCTTCCCCGCAAGGGATTATAGGCGTGATATATGTATAAAAAATAACCCTGTATAGGTTAAGGAAGCGTTTTAACGAATATTGCAGCAAAAGTCAGAATTTGGAAGCGGATCAAAATTTTCGGGCTGAATAAAAAATAACCCTGTATGCTGATCAAAGTCGTTTTATAGCGAATTTTGAAACAAGACGCCTTTCCTTTTTTTAATGTAGAAACGGAGGCAGCAACGACAGCGTTATGGCGCGGCGGCGAGAACGTGGTGCTGCCGGGCGGGGGAGCGGGCGGGGGTGCGGGGGAGGAGCCGCACCTGGTGGCGGGCGGGTTCCAGGACGGGTCGGTGCGCGTGTGGGACGAGCGCGCGGCCGCCGCCGGGCCCGCGCTCGCGCTGCACGACCACGCCGCGCCCGTGCTGTGCGCCGCGCGCCGGCACCATCTATACACCATGATCACCGGATGGTCAGTACACTGCTTTTGACGCGATTCACTTGCTTTGCTAGCGATACGAGTGAAAAGACAAGATTGATAGATAGATAGATGAATACTTTATTGCTTACAACATACACAACAGAAACAAAACAATACAGAAAACTTCAGACTAAAAGTAAGCAAGACCGCCTGTCTTAGCGATCTCTTCCAGACAACCTATACATATCAATAGAGAAAAAAAAGAAAACCTCGAAAGCTCGCTTTGCTAACAATACGAGTGAAAAGACGAGCTCGCTTTACTAGCAATACGACTGAAAAGACGAGCTCGCTTTGCTAGCAATACGAGTGGAAAGACGAGCTCGCTTTGCTAGCAATACAACTGAAAAGACGAGCTCGCTTTGCTAGCAATACGACTGAAAAGACGAGCTCGCTTTGCTAGCAATACGAGTGAAAAGACAAGCTCGCTTTGCTAGCAATACGACTGAAAAGACAAGCTCGCTTTGCTAGCAATACGACTGAAAAGACAAGCTCGCTTTGCTAGCAATACGAGTGAGAAAACAAGCTCGCTTTGCTAGCAATACGACTGAAAAGACAAGCTCGCTTTGCTAGCAATACGATTGAAAAGACAAGCTCGCTTTGCTAGCAATACGACTGAAAAGACAAGCTCGCTTTGCTAGCAATACGACTGAAAAGACGAGCTCGCTTTGCTAGCAATACGAGTGAAAAGACAAGCTCGCTTTGCTAGCAATACGACTGAAAAGACAAGCTCGCTTTGCTAACAATACGAGTGAAAAGACGAGCTCGCTTTACTAGCAATACGACTGAAAAGACGAGCTCGCTTTGCTAGCAATACGAGTGGAAAGACGAGCTCGCTTTGCTAGCAATACGACTGAAAAGACAAGCTCGCTTTGCTAACAATACGAGTGAAAAGACGAGCTCGCTTTACTAGCAATACGACTGAAAAGACGAGCTCGCTTTGCTAGCAATACGAGTGGAAAGACGAGCTCGCTTTGCTAGCAATACAACTGAAAAGACGAGCTCGCTTTGCTAGCAATACGACTGAAAAGACGAGCTCGCTTTGCTAGCAATACGACTGAAAAGACAAGCTCGCTTTGCTAGCAATACGACTGAAAAGACAAGCTCGCTTTGCTAGCAATACGACTGAAAAGACAAGCTCGCTTTGCTAGCAATACGAGTGAGAAAACAAGCTCGCTTTGCTAGCAATACGACTGAAAAGACAAGCTCGCTTTGCTAGCAATACGACTGAAAAGACAAGCTCGCTTTGCTAGCAATACGACTGAAAAGACAAGCTCGCTTTGCTAGCAATACGACTGAAAAGACGAGCTCGCTTTGCTAGCAATACGAGTGAGAAAACAAGCTCGCTTTGCTAGCAATACGACTGAAAAGACAAGCTCGCTTTGCTAGCAATTCGAGTGAAAAGACAAGCTCGCTTTGCTAGCAATACGAGTGAAAAGACAAGCTCGCTTTGCTAGCAATACGAGTGAAAAGACAAGCTCGCTTTGCTAGCAATACGAGTGAAAAGACAAGCTCGCTTCAGATGCGCAATAAATGATCTATTTACATACATACATATAGAACGCATATATCCCTAGCTTGCAGGGCAGGCAGAGCGTAAATGGCCGCAAAATACGGAAATCCACGCCCACTCTGACAAATATTTAAATAATTGTAGCTATGTTATTATTTCGACGTGAATTAACGATGTGCTGTTTGATGCCGGCTTAGAATAGCATCTCCCCATTTCTTTCCCGTCGGAGTCGTAAGAGGCGACTAGGGACTCGAGGGTGAGTTGTGCTATTTTAGGCGATGGGCTGACAACATGTCCCTATGGCGATACACAATTTTTCGATGATCCTCAAATATTTGTCAGACGAGGCGTTAATGTCAGTTTTTTGCGCCCGTTTACGCTCTGCCTACCGCTATGAACTATAGGCGTAATATGTGTATGCGAATATAAGGTATGTGAATAAACGAGTTTGATAGCTCGCTTTTGCTTTTTATTTAATTAAGGAAAACAACACAATACAAGCAAACAGGTGATGTCACGAATTTAATTTTTATTTATGTATTAATTGTTTAAATGTTATAATTGCAGCGTGGACGGCGTGGTGCGGCTGTACGACACGCGCAAGCTGTCAGCCGCGGCGACCACCGTGCGCGCGCCCGGCCCGCTCGCCGCGCTCACTGTGCACCCGCTCGCCAGTGTCATAGCCTGGTCAGTATTTAACTAATGCCCCCCTGCTGCCGCTGCCGCGGAAGTATCAAAGCGAGGGAATGTCAAAACCTGGTCGGTATTGATCTAATACCACGTTCGCACCATGGTCCTGCTCCTGCCGCCAAATTTGCACGAAATGATTCCGCGGAAGTACCATCGCGTGGGAGTGTTCACACACTGCCGTCATACTCTTCTAGCAGCAATATGAGTGAACGATACATTCAAGTGTTTGAGTCGCGCATGAAAAGCCGACACACTCGAGGGAAGCACGGGAAGTGGCAGCGGCATGACGAGTAGCAACGTCATTCACCGTTTACATGCTCGCGCTGCCCATTTCTCCTACTATTTCCCACAGTGTGAACGTTGCATAATAAGGTTTATTCGACCCCAGATATTCCGCAAACCCCGTTTTTACGCCACACAGTCCAAGTTACTCAGATACCTCGATCCATGTTATTCACATCTCTCGATCTCCGATATTTTTGTTTCTGTATCCCCGTTATACATTTTATTTAATCCCAGTTGTTCACAACTCTCAAACTCCGTTATTTTTTCCTCCATCTCCGTTATTAATTTCTTTCAGTCCCCGTTATTCACATCTCTCAGTCTCCGTTATTTTGTTTGTGCTATCCTTGTTATTCGCTTATTGCAATCCACAACATTTCAAATTTCTAACAAGACTCTATTATATTTTTAATAGATAGTTTAGTTCCAACAACTAGGCTGCTGAAAACAAAATTCGTTTGCCTACCACTTATATGATCTTTATTTAAAAAAAAAACTGATTGACATTGACAGATGAATGAATTAAGTTTTCTCCACTGTTTTTTTTTCTAATATAAGCAAATGATTTTTTCATGGTAATTCTAACTTTGGAAGTTTTTACAACATTTCAAAATATTTCAGAAACGATTGCATTAAAAATTATGAAAATAAGCATTCCAAACACTCTAAACGATATATATATATCTTTTGTATCTAACATAAAATGAAATGTTGTGGATTCCTGCATTCACATCCCAAAACATCCTACATCCACGTATGTATTTCAGTCCAACCTATTCGTATCCTTCAACGCTAATTATTAGTAAGTAGCATGTTAATTTTCGAACATAATCTACTGCAATTCTTATATATAATGTCCTATTTTTAGGGTGTGTCATACTCGTAGAACTGTACGACTTTTCCCGGTCAAAATATGAAAAAGAAAATTGGACCTCTTATATAAAAATGATCCAAAAATGTGTCACTTTGTATGGGACTTACAATATTTTTCCCCATATTTCGAGCTTGTTTATTATATAATAATAAATCTTTATTTACTTAAACACTTAACAAACAATGTCTGGACAATACAATTGAAAATAGTAATACATAAGACTGTGTCCGAGGTGAGGCATGCAGACAATTTAACAGCGGACCCTGCACTAAGCATAGCCTGTATCGCAGGGGCCCGAAAAAACATTGACTATTATGAATTTTGGTTCGGACGAGACGTTAGGTACAAGACGTGTTGAACTTAAAATTTAAACATTATTTATGTAATATAAAAGAAAACGAAAATAAATGTGAGTGTGAGTGTGTGTGTGTGTGTGTGTGTGTGTGTGTGTGTGTGTGTGTGTGCGTGTGTTTCCAATAACATAATGCTGCACCCAGGTTACAATGCTGCTGGCATAATAGCCTCAGTCTGGTCATAATTCAGCTTCAATAACCAGCTCTCAATTACATGCTTAGCTTCTCTAGTCAATAAAGCTTTGATATGTGGAAGCTTTTGACTAAATCTGTTGAATAAGTAGGAGGAAAGGTAATCAGGCAAGCGCTGTGCAAAGGTCGTACGAACAACAGGTATTTTAATTTTAAAAACTCTACGTTTAAGTAGCAGTTCATATTCCGGGGAACCACTTACCAACCTATGTTTTGAAACTACGGATCGCAACATATATAACTGACGAACCGTCAAAACCTTACATTCACTGTATAGTAACTCTGTGGAAAATCTGAAATGTTTGCGTAACATCACTTTGAGTACAGCCCTCTGAGCACGTTCCAGATCTATCAGTATTGTTTTAGCCGCACCACCCCAAACTCTGATGCAGTACAAAATCAAGGACTGGGACAGAGCTTTGTAAACCATTAATAAGGTGTCTTTTGAGGCCGAATGTCGGAGGGATTTCATAACAAAAATCATTTTCCTTGTCCGAGATGAAAGAAGTGAGATATGTGGCCTAAAAGACAAGTTTTCATCAATCATGATGCCCAAGTACTTGATAGTAGATGACCTAGCTATAGTCTGACAACTGCATAAGAGGCTGTCGCAGGGAGAGTCTCGTGCGAAGGAGAGGCACGTGTGGAGCTTAAGCGACATCATTGGAGGTGGTTCCGACGCTTTCGTTTTATGAAATGCTATATACTTAGTTTTTGTGACATTGAGGGTCAGTAGGTTTCTATCCAGCCAGCCCGCAACAATAATCAAGCCTGTCTCAGCCATTTTATATGCTTCCTCCCAAGAGGCACCACGGAATAGCAGGACGGTATCATCAGCATAACATATGATTTCCGCACCCGGTAAGCTTAACTCTAAAAGGTCGTTCACGTAGATTGTGAATAAAGTAGGTCCCAGAACACTGCCTTGCGGCACGCCAAAATCTAGAGGAAGCATGTTGCTGAGCGTATCACCCACCTTGATGCACTGCTGCCTGCCCGTCAGATAGCTTGTATACCAGTCGAGAACTACACCTCTTATTCCAATTGCGGCCATTTTCTGAATTAATATTTTAATCGATACCGTGTCGAACGCCTTAGCCAAGTCCAGAAAAACGCCAACGCATTTACAATTTTGATCTAGTGCATTCGAAATATTGCTCGTTAGGAGCAGGGCAGCATCTTCGGCCGATCTACTATGCCGGAATCCGAATTGCCGCTCCGATATTATGTTATTTTTATTTAAGAAACCTATTAGACGTTTGTTGGCCAACTTTTCTAATATTTTAGAGAAGATGGTTAGTAAAGAAATTGGGCGGTAATTGCTAGGTTTGTCCTTGGCACCATCTTTGTGAATCAGAGTTACACATGCAGTCTTCCAGCTTTGCGGAAAGATGCCAGAGCTTAGACTGAGATTGCATATATGCGTGAAGGGTTCTAGGATTGCGTTTTTAACATGTTTGATCAGCTGCGAAGAGTAACCATCAATGCCTGGGGCACTATTAGACTTAAGATCAGATATCAGTGCACTTATCTCCACAGCGTTTGTGGGTGACATAAACATGGAGTCTTTGGGAGGGATTGTAGCTTTGAACTCCGCAGCCAATGATGTTTGAGTCGAGTTCAATCTAGAGAGTATATTGTCTGCCAAACTTCTGCCTACACTGGTAAAGTATTCATTACAACGGTCAAGTGAGGTAACAGGATCCACATCTAGTTGGCATAATTCAGCAGGCACAATGCGAGATCCAGACAAGTGGCAAATGTCTTTAACGGTACACCAAAGATTTTTGGGATTATTTTTATTCATAGTTATTTTCTGTTTACCGTAGTTTATCTTTAACTGGTGTAATAAGTTATTTAAGAAGTTACGATATCTCCTGTATGTTTCTGTGATAATATCATTCGTAGGATTCCGTCTTGCCTGTAAATGGAGATGGTCTCGTACCCTTTGGCATTTCATCAAACCCGGAGTGATCCAAGGCTGAATGTTATATTTTGATCGCGCAATACGAACGATCCTTGTGTTGTTACTGATTGCTCGATCAAGTATAACATCAAATTTAGTAGTCGCTTCCTCCACTTTGTCGCTACCGAGTACACTAGAAAAATCGCTTTCTCTGAGATCTTTAAGGACGCCATCAAAATCTGTTTTCATACGGATCCTTTTGGGAGAGGGGCGACATTTTTTGGAAAGGAAACCCAGAATGCAAATATTGTGATCTGTAATTCCTGTGTGACACACAATACCAATAGGTGACGACAAGGAACCGTTTAGGAATATATGGTCGAGGCACGCATCATTTCTTGTCAATTCTGTCACTGCTGGTAACAACTTATGGCTGGAGAGAAGACACAAATATTCAGAACACTGGTCAGACAGAGGGTTGAGCAGAATATCCAAGTTAATATCTCCCGCTACTATCAATTTCTTTGTACTATTTGCATGCAGTACATTATCCAAAGATAGCAGAAATCTATCAATTTTTTTAAAAGAGGGAGATCGATATATTCCCAAGAATGTCAAATCATCTTCCACGTTTATCTGCAAGCAATTACAATCACAAAAATCAGGTTCACAGACCGACACATTCCACACATCACGCACGAAAGCCACAACCCCGCCACACTTATTTATGTACTTATTAGTTCGAAACGCAATGTATCCCGGCATTTTCGGTACTATGGATTCAGCTGAAAGCCAGCATTCTGTTAGTATAATAACATCCGCATCGATTCCAAGGCGCTTAATAGCAATTGCAAAAGAGTCAAAATTTTTCTGTATACTTCTTATATTAAAGGTGAGGCATTTAAATAGAGTTGAAGCCAGATGATCTTTACATGATTCTAAACTCTCAAGCTTTACACATTTAATTGATAAGATTTCTTCAAGATCGCTATTTATATCCAACATTATGATAAATGATCATTACAGTGAAGAAAATGAAAAAACGGATAAGCCTGAGAGCTCGAAAGTTAATGATTTCTTTCATATTTGGATAATGTGTGACTTCAGCATAGTTGTGTATAAGTTTGTAAATCAACAAGTGTGTAATGGAGATGCATGGTGTGTTGTATGTGTTTGTGTGAATGTATGTACATAGACGTAACTGGAAATTATAACAATATAGCGGCAGCAAATAAAAACAAGCCCATAATAAAGAAAGCACAGATGAAACCCGATCCACGCTAGTATGTAGATAAGCCTTTTGGGTCTGGTTTATCACGCTGGTCTTCTCGGTTGGTATTTTGCATGATTGGTCCAATTTTGGTATCGAGATCTTCCGCGTTGGTGATACGGATTGCGGGTCTGCCGTCGGAGCGCCTGACGAAAATGTTTCCTTTTTGAGTCCAGCAGTATCGAAAATTATGTGCACTGGAACGGAGTCGGGCCTCTCGGAATAAAAATCGGTTTTCCTTAGTCAGCCGCTCGTTAAAAAATATATTTCCCGGCGCTTTCCCTTCAACTACATCTTTTGCAGCTATGTTGCGACGGGCGCGGGCAGCCTTCAGTACAGCATCTCGTTTGCGAAGTCTTACTAGCCTGACAACAACGGGTCGCGAGCGGTTCATCTCGTTCAATTTGCGTTGCTTAGGCCCAGCCCTGAAGATGTCATCGATTTCATCTTCCTTTAGTTCAACACCAATTTTACTGCACGCCATCATTACTATGTGGCCCAAGTTTTCAGAATTTTCTTCAGGTATGCCTATAATTTCTAGCTCGTTTCTAATGTGCTCTTGTTCCAGTATTGCGTTTGTTTGAGTCAGTTTGGTGACGGTGTCCTGGAGAGTAACGATATCTTCCTTCATCTTCTTAACCTTTGCTGTTTCTTCTGCCAAGTTAGTTGTAGTAGTGATTAACATTTACATATACATTATTAAAAAAGTTATTCAGTTATACGAGTATGACTCACTCTAAAAATGTATGCACTGAATTTAAAAGTACCTTATATAACATTGTTTTTTGTTCACAGTGGTTCAGTGAATCAATGCATCAGTATCTACGACTTGACAGGCAAAGCGCTTAACACCATAAAGTTCCATGAGGGGTTCATGGGGGCGAGAATAGGACCCGTCTCGTGCCTCGCCTTCCATCCGCTCAGGTAAGATTTTTGTACTTATCTGACTGTGTGTTAGTTTAATCGGGCCATATATTGTCGGCATTGAATAGAATAACCTCATTTATTTCGCGTGGGTGTCGTGAGAGACGACTAAGGGAGTCGAGGGTTACATGTGTAATGCAATTTAAGGCGATTGGCTGACAAACTATCACATTGGCAATACAAAACTTTCTGAATCACCCTCAAATGTTTGTCAGACTTGGAGTACTAAAATATTCGTTTTTTACGAGCGTTTACGCTTTGCCTAACCCGCAAGGGATTATAGGCGTGATATATGTATGCATGAATCATATTGTATGCTAGTTATTATGTAACTGTAATACTATAGCTTTCCAAAATAACCTATTTTATGTCTTAGTTTTTTATACAGGATGTAAAAAGGACGGTGTACCGAAAACTTCGCAGGCATGATGAGGCCGTATTTTTAAGACTAGTCTCTCCGATTTTAGCCCCGGGGCTTTGAAACATAAACCTAACTGACTTGATCAGGCCGTGAAACTAAACACCTACTGTGGAGTATGTCGGGAATCGGTTTTTATTTTCGGGTTTCCAATTTCGATGAAAAGTCAGTCAGTTAGGGACTTTGTATGGAAGATTAAAAAATATTGTTTATCAACATAGTCTCTATAGAAAAACTTGATTGGTTTCATGGTCTGATCATGCCTGCAAACACACCCAGTTTCAGCACACCCAGTTTTTTCATACAAGTCACATGCTAAAAAATTTATGTCTTTGTTAGGGTGGCGCTGGGCGTAGGGTCCAAAGACTCGACGGTGTCGGTGCACGTGGCGGAGCCCCGCCGGTGACCCTCGCTCTACACGCGCGCCTCGCGGCAGTGACCGAAGTTGTGTGACGCTAGTAAAGGTGAGCATTACATGTCACATCGTAACTTTGAGACGAGCATCGAGGGATTGAAAACTTGTCGGTAGTAGCCTAGGCGCCGGTAGCTCAGTTAGAAGAGCAGTAGGCCGGTACCCCACTGACCCGGGGTCAAGCTCCGGCTGCAACTATTTTTTTTTTAATTTCTTATTTACATTTATGAGACACCACGAAGTTTCGACTGTTTGATTGAATGAATGAATTTAGTTTATTCATCCCATGGCTGCTGCTAGCCGGCTATTATTCAATCCCTTAAACCCGTTATTCCCATCACTAAAATCCGTTATTCCCATTACTAAAATCCGTTATTCTCATTACTAATTTCCGTTTTCTCCCATTACTTAAATCCGTTATTCCCATTACTAAAATCCGTTATTCTCATTATATGAGTGAGCGAGATAGCAATACATTCCACACGCGTTCGTGCTGCCGTTCCTTTGACTCGCGCACGAAAAGCCGACATTCGAGGGAGCACGGGAAGTGGCAGCGGCATGACGAGTAGCAGCGCGAGTAACCTGTTCACACATTCGCGCTGCCCACTTCCCTTACTATTGCCCTGCCCATATTGACATCGTGTGAACGTGCTATTAGATAAATTTCGTATATATATATATATATATATATATATTTGCATCTAAATTGTAATTTATATTTTGCGCAGATGTCGCCCAGTGTCCAGCGTGCAGCGGCGCAGGCCTCGTCGCCTCGCTCTAGCTATACATACATTGTACAGTTATTTATTACACGAGTGAATAGCGAATGTGATACACTTCAAAAAGGACGTATCACATTCTGTGGGTTTATATGATTGTGAATCGTTAAAAGTCTAGCATTCGACTATGTTCGGCGAGATAATATGAAATGCGTTTTGAAATAGCAACTGTCGCTTTGTTTCGTTCAAGCTATTGAGTAACCAGTGAGTTTTTTAGGTGCAGGAAATATATAGGGGGACGTTTTTACTAGTGATCTATAGCGAAAACTCGAGACGGGCTGGTGATAAGGAATTACTTTCCTCAAGGAACATAGGTCAAAAAACAAAAAAATAGACCTGCCATATAACAATTCCGATCAGCTGATTTGAGTTGCTATGGAAACTTAAAATACTTTTGTCATATTTCAATCTACGTTCCACGGGGAAAGTTGTTCCTTATCAGCCCAACTTAAGATTTCGCTATCGGTCACTAGTAAAACTAACTTCACCCTATGAGGGTATTTCTATAGAGACATATGTTTATATTCTTTCGCGGGACAAAGCCCCATGATAAAGGACAGTAAATGGTGCTACTTAATTACGATATGGTATAAAATGTACCGATTCAAAACTGGTAGTGTCATATGTAATATTGTACAGTAATTTAGGTATTTATATGCAAAATAGTTTAACACTACGTTACGATTTCATCAAATCCTATTTGTCAAGAAATTACGTTTTTTTTTACGTGCTCGGTATAAATATTAAAATTAAGCTAATGTTTTTTGTGATTGAATAGAATTATTGATTGAAACAAATTCGCAAAGTTTAGTGCTACACCGGGAATTCGCACTACCATTGCGCCATCGGCCGTCAATATATAACAATAACAATAATCTTGAACCTTGTAAGTGATTTTATTATTTTATCGAATTCTGTATAGCAATATTTTTTAATATGTATCTAATCTGAATACATAATTATTGTATTACAATTATTTTTGTCTTGTTTGTTTTAGTTCTAAGATCGATTATGAATTCAATGCAATACAATGCAAGTAGTGTGTCAGAATTACTATTAATTGTAACATTATTCCTTTGGTTATAGTCACAAAACGTAACGCTTTAAGTACGAATGTATAATTATTGTAAATATACCAGCAATATAAAATACATAAAATAACACAAGTAGGTAATTAACATATGAACAGAAAACTATGATAAATAAGTTTATTTTTATCACTGTGGTTGTTGAGACAAAATTAGGTTTGTTTCACAAATCTACTGACAAAGATGTTGCCAAATGCAATGTATTTTGTTTATTGATTACTGCCTTAACTATGGTCTGTGTCCAATATTATCAAACTACAGGCTACAATTTTACAGGTGATATTCGATGTTCATTTCGTAGTCGGTTTGCCATTATTGTACTAGGAATATTAACTGGCTACGCAATGTACTAAGAAAGTCACCTGTAGCCTGTAGTTTCATAACATAGGGCACTGGTGGTTTGTGAAACTGGCTGAATTAGGGCCGCGACACATCTAGCGCCGCTCGACGCGAGCCACGGCTAGATGTGCACCGACCCTAGTCTGGTAACGTAACCCGCGTGTTCCCTGGCCTATTGCCGCGACAAAGTGTTCAATAGGTGCTACAATGTATGGATTACTCTTTACACTCATTTGCAGATCCTAGGTAATGTTAGACTCAGTAAGGGATCAATTCATATTGAATACGACTTTATTTAAACAAACTTGGCTCCCACGTAAATCATTGTACTATACAATATACTATTCCATGAAAAAAAGATTTCGTACGTTTCATATTTAGTGTGAATTGAACCTATGACAAAAATATTTCTGGTCAAATATTATCCACTGTTTTATGTATTTTTTAACTATGAAATGTGTTTAAGTTAAATGATTTGTGATTTAAAAGTTCCTAAGACTTAAATAAAATTAATAGCTGCCATTTTGTAAGGTTTTGTTTATGTATATTTTCTGAAATTGCTTGTGTTCGTTTTTAAAATAGGATTTAGTTTAAATGGAATTTACTGCATGGATAATAGTAGCAGATGTTAACAACATAATTAATTATATTTTATATTGAATTATAAAAGATAAGGACTTATTGAGCATTTAATTAGGAAGTTACAAAAGGCATTTTTACGTGACATGATTGATGATTATGAAATTTTGTTGCCATAAGTTTAAAATAAAAACCGTAATTAATGCATGCCAGGTCTTATTTCAGTTGGGGCAGATTGCCTTAGAGGTGACAGAGTAATTTAAGAAAATTTACTGTATAAAATAAAGCTATATGTATGTTCCTGTTCATCAGCTTACAAATCTGAACAAGCTAACAGAAACAAAAGGCAATATAAGTACTTTTCAAAGAACAAATTGTGGCCAATGTGAATAACAGTTAATGATCATACTATATTATATTAGCTATGGCATTTGTCCAATGTTTATTTGATTGCTTTTACATAATGTAATTCAAATGTACATGTTGTTGTTTTAATAAAATGTTGATTGAAAATCATATGTTTATTTTAATAAAAGTTTTTCGTTACCATTCTACTTATAATTATATCTAGATAATTATCATTTCCTTTTATATCATTCAGTTTATAAGTCTTCTTCACATCATTCAAGTCTACAAATGCTGCTAAATCAATTATTGGACACTGGTCTCCTTGTATTTGGGATAGAATATCACTGCTACTATCCTCATCTGCAGTAACTAGGAAACAGACTAATATCTCCTTCTCCTTGTCAGCTCCAAACTTTGTGAGGCTTTGTGAAATATTCTTGCTAAGTGATAAGTTGAACAGTATTTCTCCGTAGATGGTCCGTGTAACCATGTTATCTTGATGGCGCGCGACTACGGCCCGGTTGGCGGCAGCAACTACTTGCAGCGGGTCAACAATGAGGCTTGGCTTGATCACAGCACAGCTCCAGGCACCATTCTTCACATTATTCCTTATTTCTTCGACATTTTCAACGTTCTTGAATAGATAGATTTTAACTTTAGTTTTGGTATCAGGATCCAAATCAGACGTATATGGGTCACACGTCATAATTCAAATTATTAGGTACCTTATTTATAATTTGTAAAGCTTTTGTGAGAAATTATAAATAAAATCTCTTCTGTGATTATAAATGCGTATAAATGTTTTGATGTTTTTTTTTATAAATTTGAGGTTAGAAGGTTACTTAAATTTAATCTGTGGTTTTTGAAGACGCTAGAGCTGTGACACAAACATCGGTTATATTGATCATGCATGAAGCTGCATGATTGACGTGGGGCACCGGTCAAAAAGGCAAGTATCTAGGTCAAAAATGGAAGTGCGTATGCGCCGCCCTCTTGGGAGCCCGGCCCCCCTCCATCCGTGATGGGCGGCAACCAACTGTCAAAAGAACCTTATCAATTTAGTTAGTGATAAGTGATAAGGTTGAATAAATTAAATAATTAGGTACTTTGGATTGTAATTTTAGGTCTGTAACGTAAGTTTTACAATCATGTTGGTACCAAGAATAAATTCATTGAAACTTAAGGTAGTCACGCGTAATTTGCGGCAGCTTTCCACTCAAGTTCAATCAGACAATGCGCTGGTGGTATTCAAGAAGCTTACTGGGGCCGACCGGGGCATTGCACTCTATGGGTTAAACAAGCAACAGGATAGGAATGCTCTCAGCTTTGATATGCTGAAGGCTATGAAGGAAGTCCATCAAATACTGAGGGAGGATACCAAAATATCTGTGGTCATTCTACACAGCTTAGTACCTGGCATCTTCTGTGCTGGTAAGAAGTCTACTTCTTAATTTTTTATTCGAAATATTAAATTTAACTTAATTAATAACACAACATTAATGACAGGTGCAAATCTGAAGGAGCGTTTTAAGATGTCTGATGATGAAGTAGCAGACTTTGTACGTGGCCTGCGAGCATCATTAGCAGAAGTGGAAGACCTACCAATGCCTACAATAGCAGCAATCGATGGTGCAGCTTTGGGTGGCGGTCTTGAGATGGCGTTAGCATGTGACTTGAGAGTAGCAGCAACCACTGCAAAGATTGGACTTGTTGAGACTGGCCGTGGAATCATTCCTGGGGCTGGTGGCACTCAAAGGCTACCCAGGGAGATTCACCCCAATATTGCTAAGGAGCTCATATTTACCTCTAGAATAATTAATGGACAAGAAGCTAAAGAATTGGGAATTATTAACCATGTAGCACCACAAAATGAAACAAAGACTGCAGCATTTGAAAGGGCACTAAGTTTAGCTAGGGAGATTTTACCAAATGCACCAATAGCGTTACGTTGTGCCAAACGAGCTATCAATGAAGGAATACAGCTCACCTTGAGAGAGGGTTATGAGGTAGAGCAGAAATACTATGAAGAAAATATTCCATCCCGTGACCGGCAGGAGGGCATGATATCATTTATCGAGAAAAGGAAACCTGTTTATGAAGGAAAATAAATTATAAATTATAAGATAAATTATGATGAAGATTCATAATAATATAAGCTTTATATATTGCATTTACAGTCATATTTTTATACATTTGTTATGTTGACATAAAATCGTCAATATATTTTTTATATTTGTTATTTATAATACCAATTTACAATATTCATTTTTATTCAATAAAATGTTGACTCTTACTTAATCATTTTGTTATTTGAACTTGTAACCTTTTTCTAGAGTTACATAGTCATGAACTGTAAGTTCTTATGTACATATTTAGATCTTATCAAGCAATGTTATCAATAACAGTTGTTTTTAGTTTCGGCTGTTAGTTTACATAACTTTTATGTAATATTACTATCATTTCTACAAAAGTAAATTCAACAGTAGAACTGATAAATGAATGATAATAGGTATAGTAACAGGAGTGCAAATTAGATTGTACAGCAAAATAAAAGTAGGAAATAATTTATATTATTCCATACTACTTAAATAAAAAGTTATATACCCACTGATAGGGGGAAGGTAGGTTGGTAGGTATTATGTGACAGATAGGTTTAACTATCACATAAAAGTATCAAGATACTAGCACTCAGTTAGGTTAATAAAACCATTAATTTGAAAAACAAGTTGTGTTTATTAGGTAATAAAAATATTATGTAGTCCCATAAATTGCATTTAAAATCATGCTATATTAAGGCACTTTTTCAACTGTTCTTTGGTATCTTCAGGAGATGTGACTCTGTGGCCATTAGTCCTTTCATCAGTGTAGATTTCATAGTCATTGCCACCAGGAGTAGTCTTGTCTCCAAAGAAATGAATCTCTTCATAGTTATGCGGTGCAACATGCTTCAAGCAGAATGTCTTGTCCCAACCAGTAGGAAAGACATCAACACTGATCTGCCCACCGAGGGCAAAAGTCAACCCACTGCCTGAGAACTCTTTTTGGAGCTCCTGGACAAACTTCTCTCTTATTTTATGAACAGAATCATATTTTACAAAATTATCTCTCTCTTCTTGACTGCAGGAGCGCCCAACTGGACAAATGTTGATCATACTAGAACGGAATTCAACAAAATTACCTCTTTTTGCTGGAAGCTCTATTTTGGACATGTATCCGAGGGCAAAATTGATTACTCTTTGTAATGTCTTCTCTCCCATATGACTTAGGATACTCTCTTGACTTTTTAGCTGACCGTTCTTGTAGTAAACAAGACCATTTTCACAGAAAACAAAGTCAAACTTGGCGGCGACATCCTCACCAGACATTTGCTCTGCAACTTTGACATAATCAGATCCACTGACCAGCCCTATTGACACTAGAGGCTTGACTTTGTTTAGTAAGAAGCTCTTGAGTTCGTCTGCGATAACTTGCCGTGGTTTGGTGAGAGTTCCGTCGACGTCGAACAGGTATAACACTTTGCTTCGTCCTGCCATGGTGAAACGACGCGCCAGCAGTGGCTTAAAGCTCAATTGGTAGATACTTTTCGAATTTTGGAGGCAAAGGTGGGACCGGTCGATAAGTAGGTCAGCCGGTGCCGGCGGCGACTGCAAAGTGCCAACACTTCACATCGATGTGACGTCATTTCAACTTATTATCAGACATGGCGAGAGCCTCGCGGTCCATTGTTTACGCACTATTATTATGTATATCTGCCACTGTGACCGTCTCAACCGGTAAATCACGCAATGTTCTTGTTCTTTTGGGTATGTATTAATCGATATCTTTGAACTATTCACGTAAAACACTTGTTCAAGTTGATGAAATGCTATTCGTGAGAGTTATATTTTTGTAAGAATTGTAGGAGTTGGAACAAACTTTATAGGCTTTCTAGCATCATTTTGGACAAGTAACAAGTATTTTAGCAAATGTTTATTTCAGAGAACAGCAGTTTTTCATAATGCAAAGATTCATAAAAATATTTCATTGTTTTTTGTTGCTGGTTGCGATCAGAAACTGAGAAATATATTTGCCTGACAGCAGGATGCCGAATAGCAATTTCTATGTGAGTGACAAGGATAAGAACACAAAAACAAGACACGCCTTTCAAAAGTTTCGTGCAAAATGTTCGCTAAAATCTTGAAGCCAATATAGACTAAGACCTTGTACGTATTTCGGGCTTTAATTTTAATCAATGTTTTTGAGCAGCTGATGATGGTGGATTTGAGCTGGGCGCGTATATGAACAAGATTTGCCAAACCCCAAACATTGACGCACTAGCACGCCGCTCCATAGTATTTGACAACGCTTTCACGTCTGTTAGCAGCTGCTCTCCTAGGTAAGAATTTATTGTATGTCTATTTATTGATGCCCTGTGATGCCGGCTTAGAATAGCATCACCCTATTTCTCACTCATGGGTGTCGTAAGAGGCGACTAAGAGACTCGAGGGTTAGATGTGTATTGCAATTTTAGGCGATGGGCTGACAACCTGTCACTATAGTGATACACAGTTATCTGATTGACCCTCAAACTTTTGTCAGACGTGGTGTTAATATCTGTTTTACGACCGTTAACGCTCTACCTACCCCGTAGGTAGGGGATATAGGTGTGATTTATGTAGGTATGTAATTATGTATTTATTGATGTAGTCGTGGTGTATAAAATTGGTAATGAAATTTAATTTTCATTTGATTTCAGCCGCGCTGCGTTGCTGACAGGTACCCCGAGCCACCAGAATGGCATGTACGGTCTACACCACGGGGTCCACCACTTTTCCTCCTTCGACCACATCGCCAACCAGTCACTGCCTAACCTGTTACGAAAACATGGCGTCTATACTGGTGTGTTTCGTGACTATATCGAACCTTACCTCAGCGCTGCTAAGCAAAGAATCCTACTTTCTAGGCTCGTAATACTTATAATTTGAAACAGTTCTACGCCACATTCCCACTACTTCTATTTCTAGGTAGCTTAATGCCTTGATCACACGTAACGAGTACAGTGAGCGAATATGCTTGTCCACTCAAACATTTTTATTTTTACTTCGTGACTACTCTGAAATAAATACAAAACTACCTGTTGATCATTGCAGGTATAATCGGCAAGAAACATGTAGGGCCGAGCAACGTATACAAGTTTGACTATGAGCAGACAGAAGAGAACAACCATATCGACCAAGTGGGACGCAACATTACGCATATCAAGCTACTTGTACGAGAGTTTCTGCAAACCGCTAATAAACTGAAAAAGTTAGTTATTTATAAACTACGCAGTGCGGGAATGGGAACTAATAATCAGAATAGTGCCAAGAACTTTTATTTCTTCTTCTTCAACATTAACTCAATATTGTATTGCAGACCTTTCTTTCTTTATGTGGGTTTCCACGACCCCCACCGCTGCGGCCATCGCGAGCCGCAATGGGGCCCGTTTTGCGAGCGCTGGGGCACCGGCGAGCCGGGCGCCGGTCGCATCCCGGACTGGACGCCTTGGTTCTACCAGTGGGACGAGCTGGAGCTGCCTTTCCACATACAGGATACGGAGCCAGCCAGGCGCGATCTGGCTGCGATGTATACGACAGTATCTCGGTTAGATCAAGGTAAGAAGCTAAACGATGAACCAGAAAATCGTTACCGCTTTACCAAAACTTGAAATGTTTTTGATGGATTTTTGTAATGAACACCTGACTCTTTCTGCATACGGACATTACGGACCCACTTTACAATAGGCGGCAGTGTGACAAAACCTTCGCTTCTCATTGTTATACTGCAAATTTGAGAATCGTTTGTTTTGGCATTTGCAGGAGTAGGCCTCGTCCTCAAAGAACTGGAAGCTGCAGGCCACGGCGAGGATACTCTTGTTATGTATACCTCCGATAACGGCGTGCCATTCCCTGCTGGAAGAACCAACATGTACGAACCAGGCATCCACGTGCCACTGCTAGTTTCAATGCCAGGAGCAAAATCTGAAAGGAACTCCCAGCTTGTCAGTTTACTTGACATATCACAATCGGTCTTGCATTGGTTCGGTGCGCCTGTTCCCATGCAAGACAATACTGAGACTAATGAGATTTGGGAGACTGATCAACCCAGGAACCTGTTGTCTATACTGAAAGGAGGTAAGTGTATTTTCTTCCCCTTCCGCATTAAGATTAAAGTTTCTTACACAATATACAGGATGTAATTATATCAGTTGCAAATATGGAGTGAACAAGTTCATAAAACTGAAAAACTTTCTCCAAAGAACATAGGGCGAAATATGGAAAAAACTGGAGCATACAAATTGACCCGATCCGCTGGAAATGTCTATATAGGAGGTCAATTTTTTTTCATATTTTGACCAATGTTCCTCAGTAAAAGATTCAGTTTCATGGGCTGGTTCACCCCTTAAAATATTTGCAGCTAAAATTCTTACTTGTATTCAAACAAGAGATTTATTTGCCAGTAGTTGGATGCAATGTTTGAATATAAGCACCATAGTGTTCTATTGAAATCGCTGAGCGGATAACTAAGACACAAAACCTACTTCAATAAGAGATTTTAACATTTCAGAGTCAACTGTGGAACCTAATGATGAAGCAGCAGTGTTTGCATCGCAAACGCACCACGAGGTGACAATGTACTACCCGATGCGTGCCGTACGTACGCGCCGGTACAAGCTCATCCACAACCTTAACTATGGGATGCCCTTCCCTATCGATCAGGATCTTTATGTGTCGGCTACATTCCAGGTTAGCGAATCAGTAGGCAGTTCAAACGGCAAAAGCGCCATTTCTTGCGTTTTTTTATGATCCCGCATGGTGCCATCTAAAAATTATAGTCCCACTTTAGAAATTGTATTGCTGAATACTATACTGCGTTGAAGTGATCTGAGACTTTTAATTTAACATGATTAGTTATTTAGGTTACTTATTCAACAGGACATTCTAAATCGTACACGCAGTAAGCAGCCGCTGCCATGGTACAAGACACTCAAGCAGTACTTCTACCGCCCTGAATGGGAGTTGTTCGACCTGCACACTGACCCCATGGAGCGACAGAACCTTCACGGTCATCCGGACCTAAAAGATGAAGAGGCGGCTTTGAGGGACAGGTTACTGCGCTGGCAGCGTGATACCAGGTATTAATTAATCGACATCGATTCCTGGATGATTCAATTAAGTAACCTTTGAGGAGATTAATAACTGTGTTTTTGTTTAAATCAGAGACCCCTGGCTGTGCGCGCCTGATGCAGTATTGGAGCCTGACGCAACCGGTGCGGACTCGGTGTGTCGAAGTCTGCATACATCGCCCGTTGCCCCGCTTGCCGCTAATATTGCCCACTTCAGACCGCAATAGACATTTGTGTCGGGACATGGTCGGTCGAGCAGTTTCAAATATAGTAAAATAATCCAAGTACTCTAAGTACCTCTCAAATAATCTCAATGACAAATACACGAACAAAAGAAGAGCACTAAATTGTGATAGAATATTTCTTCCTCGTACTTTCTTGCTCAAATAAAATTCGCAATACAATACTCATTAGTAGGTATATATTTACTTAGTGAAAGAAATATAAAATAATGTTAGGAATATATGTAGAGATCTGAATTAATTAGGAGTTTCATATTATTAGAAAATGTGATAAGATAGCGATAGTATTTAAACTTTACCAAGTGTTTTGCAAATCATATGTTAAAGATAAGTCAATCACATTTCTATTGATGTTTTACCTTCAATATTTTAATGCTGTTTTTATAAGAACAAATAAAATTACTAACTTTATAAAACAATAGTTTTATTTCTTCAACACTTCAAAGTACTCTGGCTAGCCATGTAGACAGAATAGATAAATAATATAACTTTTTTCTGTGTTGCTTCCTGGTCTATAATCCTATAAAATGCCCCTTCGTGCACTTTCGTAACCAGAATTTGGTAACTAGCTACGAAAAAACACTTTTTAGTCACTGTTTCGTAACCGGTTACGAATGAACACAATTTTTTTCCACATTCGTAACTTTTCGTAACTAGCTACCAAATGACACAATTAAATCACTATTTCGTAACTACTAACCGTGGATGCTAGACTATTTGCTTGTTTGGGAAAGTTGCATGGCTTGACGAGCCCTACATTTTAGATGACAGCTGTCAAACTAAAAAACCGTTTATCTCGTAAACCTTGCATGATAGACTATTAGTTTGTTTGGAAAAGTTGCATGGCTTGACGAGCCCTACATTTTAGATGACAGCTGACGACTTCCCCAAAGAAACTAGTAGTCTAGCATGCATAGTTTCCGAGACAAACAGGAATTGAGTTTGACAGCTGTCACTAAAAATGTGGCAAGATCTAGACCTACAACTTCCCCAAAAAAACAAATAGTCTAGCATGCGTAGCTTCCGAGATAAACGACTTTTTAGTTTGACAGCTGTCATCTGTCATGTAGATTTCGTTGAGGCCTACAACTTCCGGACCATAAAGTTGAATTTTAGTTTACGAGATAAACGAGCTACACGTTTGACAGCTGTCACTTAAAATGTGAACAAAGTGATCTCACACACTTAAAATCTCGATTTCAAAAACAAATAGTTTGTTAAGGTGCATTGTTGATAGCATAATCAATGTACAGCAAACACGAGTGGTGGCTGGGAATTTTTGTCCCATTCGTCACTAGTGGCCATCAAAGTGGAGACAAATGGGAACACAAGTTCTATTGGCTGAGCAGATTTTCTTTAGATAATTTTTTTAAAAATAGTGTTTATTCGTAACCAGTTACGAAACAGTGACTAAAAAGCGTTTTTTCGTAGCTAGTTACCAAATTCTGGTTACGAAAGTGTACGAAGGGTAAAATGCGTACCTTCCAAAGCACAAGATTATGGCGAGTATGTGGTTATGAGTTGGTTATTCAAGAAGACAAAAACAATAATTTAAATAGCCATCATTTATTTGATTACAAAATCGTTTCTTTGCTACATAAAATATTTCAACAAGTAATGCGTCAACAACAGCGTAGATGCGTTAGATTCACGTCACGTTGCGTCTTAAATAAAAAAAGTATTCATATGTAGTTATTTATTCCCCGTTAGCGTCTATACAAAGGCCGAAATTATAAAAATGGCGCCAAATGGCGTTGCGGCGCTGTCAGTCTCTGCGTCGCGGCACCACTGCGCGGTAATTCGTTTCAGACCCTCATGGAATTTATGCTGTACTTACTGACTTATTTACTCATTAAATAACCGCTTGTTTTCCCATGACTATAAAATAAGTTATTTCATATGAATAAAATTATAAAGAAGATATTCACCAAAAGTTATCAACCCCAAAAGAAATAAGGAAAGTCGCCAAAGTCGGTGGGATAAAATAATTAATTTAATAATAACATGCCCTCTACGCCTAAAAAATAACTGTTACATCCCAGCCTAGACTAGAAAGTTACTGAAACGTTTAAAAAATCTCTACAATTTCAAGTTTTTTATTTTTAATAGCTGCAACGTGACGTCATCGCATCCATTTTATACATTTCACCACATGGATACCCAATCACAGTAAGCGAAGCATTGAGTAAGACCCATATTACACTGTAACCGAATACCGTGCACGGTTCGCCATACATTGCTGGTTATCTTCAGTTCATTAAAATGACAGCCGTATAATACTCGCGATGTATGACGGACCGTGCTTGGTATTCAGAATACCTAGGGTAATAGCCGTATAACTAAATTTAATGAGAAAAACATTTGTTTATGCTATTTATCACATTGTACATACAAAAATGTGCAATGCCGAGTTCATTTGTGTCGTTAATACAATTATATTATATAATAGATAGGTTCTACTTCACAGAACCAACTAGATATACCAAAATATTGGACCTGTTTACAGTTTAATAATTTATTGTGAATTTTTACTAGTGACCTATAGTGAAAACTCAAGACGGGCTGCTGACAAGGAACAACTTGCCCGAGGAAGATAGGTTGAAATACGAAAAAAAAAAAACTTGCCCGCCAATACAAAATTGCCGAACAGCTGATTTCAGTAACTATGGACACTGAAAATATTTTTGTCATATTTTAACCTAAGTTGGGGAAAGTTGTTCCTTATCACCAGTCCGTCTTGAGATTTCGCTATCCGTCACTTGTTACAATTCACCCTATGTATGGGATCACTGCAAATTAGACATTTGTTCCGCAAAGGCATTTGTTTTACCATTGTACAGTCAAGCTCACGCCCGGTTAATAGACACTCGAACCGCTAATGTAAGTCTTATGTGTGCGACGTAAGAACGGTCTTAAGCCCAAACTGTCTAACCCAGTCTGAGATTGACTGTATCATCGCGAATAGCTGGAGCGGTAATATTTAAACCAAGATACTTTTCGTTCTCAAGAACTGTTAAAACTAGAGTTGTACCGGCTTAAAATCCGCTGATCATTACTTTGATGACACTTGGGAGAATAAAATCGTGTGTGTTCTCGTTTTTAAGCCTCGTCTACGTATCAACAGCTGTGGTTTCAGATTGGAATATTTAATGTATGTTTTAACTTTATTGTACCACAAAACAAATTTACATTATCAGTAAAGGATGGAATAAAACAAGAGGCACAAAGGCGGACGTATCCCACAAAGGGATCTCTTCCAGTCAACCTTTGAGAGACTCAGAGGATATGTAATTTGCAGGTAAACTACGGTACTTTCGAATGTTAATTACTAGTTTTTAAAACTATTATATTAAAATTCAATGTCGATATTATTGCCTAATAATCAACTATTCAGCCGTCTAGTCACCGACTTTACAAATGACCGACATCGGTACATCTCTAGTTAAAACATGCGTTTGCAGTTATTTAGTACAGTCATTATCAGTCTGCCTAGGCCAACTGTTGATCTTAAATTTACGACCGATGTACCCTAGCTACCTTGAAGGCCATAACTTTTGTATGGGACAGAGTCGAACGACCCGATGAACCATTAACATGCTTAAAACTATCAATAATCAATCAAGCAAAATAATTATCATGCTGCTGCCATCCAAATTGGATAGCTTTGTCACTAAATTAATTTCAAATTCAATTCATGCCGTTACTTCTGGCCTTCAAAGCAGCAATAGTCTTTGGTTAGGGCCAGCGCACACCAAGTGACTTTTGGTGTCGTTTTGAGAAGCAAATTTAAATTAACTCTAATTGGAATACAGAAGATATTGGCTAGTATGAACAAGCGGTTTCATTCATTCTATGATCAGACCGATTTTAATTACGATAAAGTTAGTTTTAAATTTGCTGGTACAAAAATGGCGCTAGTTGTGCGGCAACCCTTATTCAGTACACGTCGTATCTTTAGATCAACTTTCCTTAAAAACAGTTTTTGGTGGCCTAAATAATAAAAAGATTATTTTATAGTAACAGGTTCTAACAAGACTGTCGCCATTTTGCATAAAAATATTACACACTTTTGAAACTCTGGACAACGTTTAAAGACTTATATTTTTTAGCAAATATTTGTGAAATTAAACGCTTTCAAACGAAATCAAATCAATTTCTTTTTGCACTTAAACTCGCTGCTACAATATTTCTTTGCTTATTTTAGTTTATATCAGTCCATTAAGATTTTATGAAAATAATCCTACAACAGCGTGACCAAAGATAATGAACATACACACTCATTTAAATGGATACTGTATATTAATAATTCGTAATCCATTCAAAACAAGCTGTACAATTGAGGCAGGCTACATGTACGAAATTATCGATGATTTTTATAGTAAATATATCAAATATCAAGTTGTCAATTAGCCCATGAAACTGCACAACTTTTCCTAATAAACATTGATCGAAATATGTTGTTTTGGTATAAAATGTGTAAGCTCAGTCAATAATTGTCGATTTTGACAAAAATTGCGATCTATTTTATACACGATGAAAACTGTTTAACACCAGCTGAACAACTTTCACCAAGAATATGATTTTTTTAAATACAAAAGCTGACAATGTTGTTCATTTTCATCGACCATTTGAAATATTTCCAGAGCCATATAAAACTGTACAATGTCAACCTTATAACCTGCCTTGAAAATTAAACCGTGTGATGCCGGCTTAGAATAGCATCACCCCATTTACCCATAGGTGTCGTAATAGGCGACTAAGGGACTCGAGGGTTACATGTGTATTGCAATTTTGGGCGATGGGCTGACAACCGGTCATCCTCGAATATTTGTCATACACAGTTACTAAGGGACTCGAGGGTTAGATGTGTATTGCAATTTTAGGCGATGGGGTGACCACCTGTCACTAAAGTGATACACAGTTATCTGATTGACCCTCAAACTTTTGCCAGACGTGGTGTTAATATCCATTTTACGGGCGTTAACGTTCTGAATACCCCGTAAGGGATATATGTATGTATGTTATGCAGGCTTCTTCTGGGTGAGCTCGCTCCATCTTAGACTCTGTCCTAAGACCTAGACTAGAGTCAAGAGCAAACCCATCATTAATAAAAAAAAAATGTAAAATGAAACCTTGAGAATAGTTAGTAGTTTACGTGTAGTCGTTGAAGTCGTCGATGGCGACCCGCTGGTGCAGGTCGGTGGCGGCGGCGTAGGGCGCGGGGGCTCTCGCGGCGGCCGCCAGCCGCTCGGCCTCCGCCCTGCGCCGGAGACGCTTCATGAGCCGCAGCCGCTCCAGCGCGTTGCTGGCGTACGGCGCGCCGCCCAGTTTTAGTGACTGGGAGATGTGGGAGGCCAACTGAGGGTAGATAATTGAGACTGAGTATTTGAGGTAAAAAATAAGGAGTAGTCAAGGGACGATATTATTTGAGATAGAAAAAAGAGATGTGTTGTTTGTTAAGGCTCTAATGTTCTGCCTACCCTGCAAGCGAAAAAGAAGTAAGAAAAACAAGTTGGGGTGATATTATTTGATAAAAACTATTTATAATATTTGAGAAGAAGAATTTGTGATACCTAATGAATTTGATAAGAAAAATTTAAGAATTTAGGTAGACTTTTATGTGGGGAAATATTTGAGCTATTTGATACATGATATGAATGAATGCATCGTACTTATATAATTGTATACTTACGCAGCAATGCAGCGCAGTCTGCCTCGCAAGTAAGGCTACATTGGCATCCGACACTATATGTGTTTCTACGTGTGACAGGAATTTAGTTCTTATTTTCTCATCTTTGGTCTTGACGAGCACTCGCGATAGTCCGTGCTCACTCGGCTCCACCACCACTATGCAGAAGTTTAGCTGCCCCTGAAATTATTGATACGACCAATTAAGGAGATGGCGAGTTATAGAAGACACAAGATAGGAAAGTGTCAATTTTAAGAAAATGACGAAATCGACCTGAGGGAAATAATAGTTATTGGGAATGCAATGTCTGAATTTATGACATGATAGTCAGAACTTCACCTTGGTAGTCTATTTTTGACTTGATAATCGTCATATTATTTAGCCTTGATAGTCTACAAAATCTTTTTTACCCTTGATAATTTATGTTTTTAACAAAATTGTCTGTACTTTGACGAAATAGTCTGTATTGTGACGTGATAGTCTGAATTTTACTTTGATAGACTATACCTTGACTATACTTTGACTTATTTTACTTGAGATCTGCAACTATTTAGACTCACAAGTCTGTATCTTGACTTGTAAGTCAATATTTTGTCTTGAAAGTCTTCAATTGAACTATACGGGGTGTAAGGGACGGTGTACCGAAAACTTTCCAGGCATGATCAGACCATGAAACTGAACAACTTTTACTATGGAGCCTATATTGGGAAACAAATATTTTATTTAGTTTCTATAGAAAATTAGTCAATAATAATAAAAGCTGTTCAGTTTTATTTTTACTTTTAATAATGATGGGTTTGCTCTTGACTCTAGTCTAGGTCATAGGACAGAGACAGAGTCAAAGATGGAGCGAGCTCACCCAGAAGAAGCCTGTTCACTCTTACTTTGCAGAGATTAGGGTTGTATGCGTTTGGAAACACAGACGCAGGTAGTGAGTTCCACTCTTTAGCAGTGCGCATTATAAATGATGACTGGAAGCGCTTAGTCCGAATTGGTGGAATGGCTACCAGGTACGGATGGTATCCGGCGGTGCGTCAGTTTTCAGTAAACCAGCCCTTAAACCCCGTATAGCCTGTTTAAACATAAACATAATTTGACAGCATAACAGCATTAAGCCAAGGCACTGGGAAACTAAAACTAGATCAATACTATGTACAAATAAAACTAGATCAATACTATGTACAAATAAAACTAGATCAATACTATGTACAAATAAAACTAGATCAATACTATGTACAAATAAAACTAGATCAATACTATGTACAAATAAAACTAGATCAATACTATGTACAAATAAAACTAGATCAATACTATGTACAAATAAAACTAGATCAATACTATGTACAAATAAAACTAGATCAATACTATGTACAAATAAAACTAGATCAATACTATGTACAAATAAAACTAGATCAATACTATGTACAAATAAAACTAGATCAATACTATGTACAAATAAAACTAGATCAATACTATGTACAAATAAAACTAGATCAATACTATGTACAAATAAAACTAGATCAATACTATGTACAAATAAAACTAGATCAATACTATGTACAAATAAAACTAGATCAATACTATGTACAAATAAAACTAGATCAATACTATGTACAAAATGCAATGTTATGTGTTGTCTCGACAGTCTGTGAGTGTTACCTTGATGGTGTGTATGTTGAAGTCCTGGCCGGAATCGTTGTACACAATGGACACGAAGTCGTTCCCTATGTACTTCCTCTTCTCGTTGCATTGTGGGTCGGCGAGCGCACGGGGCATCGCCGTGCCCACGTGGAACTGCACTTGCGTCACGTCGTCGGACCACACGTACGTGTAGCGACCGTCCTACGCCAAAAAAAATATAAAATTAAAAACACGCCTGCTTTCTGAGATAAAGCCTAGCCTATGACATTCCGGATAATGTAAGGATTATTTCGATACAATTCCCATTCGAAACTGTTCAGTGGTTAACAATTTTAGACCTATATAGAATCGCACATATATACATACATATATACGTATACATACATTGTCTAATTCCAAGCCAAACTCCCGCAGTGGAAGCGATTTACACAGATAAATTTCGAGCAAAATACCAGGAGTTCAAACTGGAGGCAGACAATGGCTGCGTTACGCAGCGCTAAATAACATACGCTGCACAATATAGCAGCGCATACTATGAATTAAACGTGAAACTAAATCTATTTAACTTAATTAACTAAGTTGATTGAAATTGGCAAATGATGTGTTCCAACCCTTACATAACTCAAGTCGGTAGTAAATACCGTCTGCCGATCTGGCGTTACGTCACACGTATTAGCACTAGATTATAAGTAAGTACCTCCAAATTATATCACCCCACGAATTCCGCAATTCGTACTAAGGAGTCACAATGATATGGTACAACAAATATGACTAAAGGGAACACACCATTAACACGAATAAACAGGTTTACACTTACAGTCAACGTGCCGGTCCAAATGCATAAAATACCCAACGGAGAAAGGAAGTTCAGGGAATGGATCAAATCGGGATTCCGTGGGTACTTACAGGGCTGGGTGAAAAAGATATCGACACCCAGCATTCCACTACAGCCTTGGCGCGTTATTCACTTCAAACCACTCACAGCTTCTGTTCGTATTTCACTTTGATATTAGTCATTACGCGTGACCCAACCCGAATTTGGGCCGTACAAACGCGGGCCAAAATGGCCACCTGATGCCTATTCAACGCGACGCTCACGTGGAAGACGTCGAGACATCCAACAATCACTAAGCCTGGCATTCCAGTACAACCCAGGAGAAACGCAATAGTACGATGCATCAACACGCGCGATCTCAAATTGAATCGTCCATTACACGCGGCATCACAAAACGCGTGGCGGGAAATCCGTACAAAACACAATACGCTTGTCCGAGCGGTTTTGAGTGACTGACTGCGGTGCAGAAATCACCGCCTGGCGCCTACAGGCGGCCCGCGCGCACGCCGCCACCCGCGAGCGAGAAAGGGACAACATATGCCCAGAACGATGCGTGCGGGCGAGCATCGCGGCGTATTCACAGACCGTCATTAATACCTAACCCACCCCAGCATAGCAACGCTAAATTAAACATACATACATGAACTCTAAAAACATTACACTCCTTTTTTGGTTGGGCAGCCGTGTAATAACAACAGAATATATCATTTCACCCTATTTTTACTTATTGCTCTTTCAATGCGCTGAAAAAGGATACATAATGGTTATTCGTATCGCCAATTAGAAGGTTGTCACAAGTTTCATTTACTATACGTCAGAATTCAGTTGTCATAAACAACGATATACTTTGACACATCGCCAGTAGTTAAAAAAAAAGTGCTACTACAAAGAGTTTTTTTTACTTTACTTCTAAAATTGTTTGGTTTATAGGACTCCAAAGACAGGAACTCCATTTTGTCCGGTTGAAACTGGTGACATGCACGAAAATAATAAAAACAGTCAGTCTGTTGCATCTTGCTTATACTTGCATATGTTAATGAAGCAAAATTGAATAAGATATAGTTATTTTTGTTCGTCTAAAAGTAAAATATTGTGTTGGTTCTATAGCTTTAGTCATAAACCCACAGGGTTCAATTATACCAAGGTAAATCTAGCCAGTTTGAAGGTAGATGTGTCGGAACATGGTCTTTTGCAGAATTAGACAAAGTTACTAACGGAACAACTGTTCAGCATTTCGAAAATACTAATCTAAAACTCATCAGTACCCATTTAAATAATTTTTTGTTTATATTTTCTTGATTAAAGAGACTTATTTATTTATTTAATATAATTATTTATTAAATTTTATTTAATATAAAATTATTTATTTATAAAATTATTTATTTATAAAATTATACAATAAAAGCTTACAGACTAAAAATCCAAAGCGCCTACATGCTAAACAAAACACTTAATTTAGTGGGTACTTATACAAATGTATATACAATTTTTTACTTAATGCACTAAAGCTGTCATTGACTTGACTTAAAGGACGTTGCGTTGAAGGGATCACTGGCGTTCATTCCACATACAATAATGAAACACTGAAATCATGATCGTGCTTACCTTCCCGCCCATCTCCAGGTTGAGGAAGAGGTCGGGCCTGGCTGCGTCATCAGCTCCCCCCTCCAGCGACACCACCGTGCCGAGCGCAGACAGGAACTCTGCGTACCTGCAATATTAATACGCCATTAACCCTTCTGAGTTTATAACGTCTTATCACGTTTATGATTTGTGGATTTATTTCTCCCCCATACTCCTTTGTGTCAGCAACTAATTCTTTCCAAGCCTAGTCTATTTTGTGAATGGAAATCCCCTCATATCCGGTTTACAATCCACTACGTCTTATTACCAGTATAATAAACTCCCTTTTGAGACTGTTTGCCGAGTTATAGACAGAGTATTATCATTTCGTTGGATACCATTAGTCTTCCCTAGGCCTACTGTAAAAATTTCTTATTAGATATAAGCAGTGTCTGTTGTGTCTGTATTCTTTACTGTTCCTGTGTACAATAAATCGTAAATAAGGATTTATTATTTTAATTGATCTCCTAGCATTTTTTGTTTTATATGACTGGGGAAGAGCAAAGTTTCCTGCCACAGGCAATACAAGCTTAATAGGAGGCTTCGGCCATGTTTTAGTTAAGCCAAAATTGTGTTAATGTAATAGTTCTTTAACTATTGTATTTATATTACGAGAACCGGCCAAGGGCGTGTCAGACTCGCCCAATTATAGATTCACCACTTTGATACTAGTGATACATTTTTGAAAAACATTTTTTTTGCTTTCCTTAACCATAAATAAGTTCTACGGTTTTATTAGTTTTCATTGTAATTACAACATAAAAGCTATAATCCATACGGTTTTTAAACGTCTAAAATTAAAAGCGTCTTCAATTTCCTATTCTCATTCCGCACAGACTCTAATACAACGTTTCAATAGGATTGTCTGGTTGTCCGTTGACTGGGTGTTGCGTACGAAAGAAGAATACGCGAGTGAAACCGTGAGCGTAACGCTAGTTCGGTATAACAAATTATCCCGGCCGGGTAACACACTAAGTATGGGAGGGTCAAATTATTTTTCATATTTCGACCTATGTTCCTTGGGGAAAGTTATTCAGTTTCACGTACTGGTTCACCCCTTACAATATTCTCAGCTAATTTTTTTACACCTTATATGAATGAGGTTCTTACCTGACACTGCCATACTCGTTGCTCAGGATAGCTACCTCATCATCCTGTTGTCCGGGGCCTACGTATAGCACGCCCACCTGCAAACAGTATTTAATATTCACGATGTCTGCACTATTCATAGTTATAATTTACACATACATACATACACACATCACGCCTATATCCCTTGCGGGGTAGGCAGCGCGCAAACGGCCGCAAAACGGACATTTACGCCACGTCTGACAAATATTTTCTAAGAGCATGGATATGATGCGAATATGCCGCCAACAAGGGCAAGAGGAGAGCAGTTGAGCACAGTAGATGCAAATAAATCACGGCTAATTACTATGTGTCGTTGGGTGGTTGAAACGATTAATGGTCGTTTTAAAAATGACTTCAAGATATTCCGCCATGTTTATTTTAATGTAGCGCTTACAAATATGATGACTGATTTTAAAATAACTGCAGCACTCATCAATGCCACTTATCGACCATATAGAGATAACGCTCATGCCGCACAGTTTATAAATATAATAAATGAGAACATAAATAGAGAAAATGAATTGGCCGATTACGTGATTCGAAACAACTTAAACAGACAAAGAGTCGCATTCACGCCGCTAGAGGCAAACAATCCCGAATTAAGAGATTTCCCACAATTGACTTACGATGAGCTACTTTTATTTACCTTGGGAATATATCACTTGAAACTGGCCAAATCTTATTGCCATGAACACATGGAGTGTATATAATGGAATTATACAATCGCAGAGAGTTGGTAGAAAATAAAATATTAATACGAGGCAGAATACAGTCCCGTCACTTAAGAGCAAAACGCCATTATACATATATACTAATCAATCCGGCATTGCAGGGAAGACAAAGCCTTGAGGGGTATTACTGTTCCTGTATACACGGCCGCCGCACCGTTGGGAGTTGCGCGCACATCGCCAGTGTGGTATAGGTACTTTTTATCTTGGGATGTATATCAAGACGAATTTCACGCACCTGCGGCGTTTTTAGACGACACTATTTTAGATTTGGATGCAGCAGAATAAAAGTTAAGAGAAAAATATGTTTTTTTATTTTTTATTCCTTTTTTCCTCTTTAATTATTGCCCAAAAATAAAAATAAAACATTTATAATTATTTTTTAAATGACCATTTGCTCCTTATTCCCACGACCCACAGATATGGGAACTATACCATTGTAAACTAGATTTAATTACCTATCCATCGGACCTAATTTTATTTTTGTTCGCCGTAGGTAAGTGTCCCATACAAAGATGCCCGATGTCTTTTTCAAATGCTGGCAGGCTTTGAACCTGCGACTATCACATTACTAGTGGCGACGCCTCTTCCAAATTTTGCAAGTTTTCAAAATTTTATACCTAACACGGGAAGTGTTTTAAAATTCTGTATTCAATGAAATCTATATTAATTCGTCTATACCAGTTTTCAAGCGTTCAAAGGAGACTAACCTTGTATGTCTCAATGGGCGGCACCAGGTCGAGGTTCTTGATGGTGCGCTCGTGCTGCGCGCCCGACACCTTCAGCGGCCGCTCCGCCAGCGGGTGCAGCAGCGCCGGCGCCGCGCCTAAATATATATAAGTGGTATAAAAGCAAAGGCGAATTAGTCCACTTATTAACTTTTTCGAGTTAGGTATGGAAATGTACTCAGATTAATCTAAGAAAACCATTTTCAATGAGTTTCAGAAGCTAAAACTTTCACTTTTCCTGAAAATCGTGATTCAAAATTTGGCTTGGAAGCAAAAGGGAACAGGTCCACGGGTACAGGTTTAGAAGCAAAACCAAATTTGTCCATATTAGCCAATCACAGCTCTGCGTTTCGGTGAAGCAATATGGCGATTTCGATAAATTCAAGGCAGATCGTGTTCGTGTTTACCAGTGATTTTCAAATACTTCCATCCATCCATATATCACGCCTATTATCCCTTGCGGGGTAGGCAGAGCGTAAACGGCCACAAAAAACGGACATTTACGCCACGTCTGATATATATTTGAGGGACATTTTGAAAATTGTGTATCGCTAAAGTGACAGGTTGTCAGCCCATCGTTTAAAATTGCTGTACACACCCTCGAGTCCCTTAGTGGCCTCTAATAATAGATTTTCATGCTAAATAAAGTCGATTAAAAACATTTTTTTTATAGTCGTTCTCCAATTGGATAGAGACCGTTATATGCCGTGATCGTAAACATTATCAGTTACTGTCAGCAAATATCTCATCCAGGTGGTCCAGCAGAAGTGAGTAAGAATTCGTACAGGCGGTGTTGCACTTGAGTTAGTTAGCAATGTCTCAAAACGAGTATATATATACGGGGTGTAAGGGACAGCCCTCCGAATACTGATAGGATGCAGACCATGAAACTGAACATCTTTCCCCTAGGAACATTTGTCAGGAAACGACAAAAAAATTACATCTCAAACAAAATCAAGATCAGCTGACTGAAATTACTATGGGAAGTAAAAAAAACTGTACATTTCCTGCAATATTTTCTTATGGAAAGTTGTTTAGTTTCATGGTCTCTATACCGCGTGTTACAAAATAACAAGTAAAGCTGAGAGGGTGTAAAAGGGACCCTTGTAAAGAGTCTATTGACAAAAAATTAAAGCCGTAGTGTAGATTTTGAAAATTACGAAAATTATATTTTTATATCAAATTACTCAAAATATTTATCGTTGCATCGCAGCACTACTTTGACAGTTTAAAGTTCAACTGAAGTTGCCAACGCGGCGCAGCGAGATTCGATATACATTGCTTGTTATTTCATGGGTGTAATCATTTAAATGAACTGAAGATAACCAGAAATGTATGCCAAATCGAAATTCATTGGAATGGAAGTGTAGTACTGACCTAGACTAGTGCTGTTATTATTTCATCGATTGATGAAAATAAAGAATATTATTATTTTTGCGTTATTTTGTAACAGCTTGTATAAGTATTCGGAGCGCTGTTCCTTACACCCTGTATGTATAGTTGACCAGTTTAGACCGAATAACCTCGAGAAATGTTTTGCGCCTGTGTGGAGCATTGATCAAAATCCACAACAATAAAATTTCCCTTCTAAATCACGCCATTGTTTTACTTTTCACCTAATTACAAAACAGTGTCATAAATATATTTTTTTAATTAAAAAGAGTTTTTGACACGCCTCTTCCCAATTGGATAAATCACTTAAATGTATATACTGCATCGAATTTTCAAATAACAATGTCACGTCGGGACACAGGTAAATTACTAATATTTACCTAAATACTATCGCGATAGACCCGGTCTAATACTTAAAATGAGTGAAAACAATGTGTCAAGTGTGATGTATGTCTTACCGGGTACAGGCGGCGTCATCGGGTACGTGCTCATGTTGTGGTAGAGCTGCAGGAAGACGAAGGCCGGCGTGAGCCCCGCGCCCCCCGCGCCGCCGCGGGCGCTGACCCCCACGCCGCCGCCCACGCCCGCGCCGCCAATGCTGCCTGAACTCATGCTGCCGTTCTCACTGTAAAGATGAACGGAATTAGATAAGTGTGAGGGAAATTATGTGACGTCTCTTTGCTATTTAAGGCGAGTGTACTCACGAACGACCTCGACAGTGGCGCCACTTCATAAAAAAAACAATCTATCAGAATGTCCGTTGTAAGTTTTTAGTATTATCCTTAATTAAAATTAGAACTTGCAAACTCAATGAAAAAGTTATGGCAATTAATACCAAAAGTGGCCGTTTTAGGCACTTTTCCCATAACTTTAATTGCAGCGAATATTTCATTAAGTTTGCAGGTTCCAATTTCACTTAAGGATTTTACTAAAAACTTGGGCATCGGACATTGTGATAGATTGTTTGTAGAAAGAGAAAATATTTTTTGGTGAAGTGTCGAGGTCGTTGACGGCTACACTCGCCTTAAAGAGAATCTTCGGGATGAGATAGACAACATGAATATGGAAAAGCATCTTCTGAGCGCTGTCAAAGATTTTCAGATAAAAACAATCAGCGTATCATTCGAGGCGACGAATCTGTAGTTCCGCATAGTCTCGCATTGTTTCATGTTAAAAGCGTTTTAGAAGAACGATCTATGTTATTCTTCAGCTGTCTAGGCTATTATTACGTGAAATGATCAAGTATCATAAAGTAACTTCTTAACTTAACTTATGCCGTGTGATGCCGGCTTAGAATAGCATCACCCCATTTCTTTCTTGTGGCAGTCGTAAGAGGCGACTATGGGACTCAAGAGTGTGTATTTTATTTTATTTCATACTTTATTGCACATGGTACAAAAGGCGGGCCTTATGCCACGCGGCATTCTCTACCGGCCAACCAGAAGGTAAACAGAGAGAAAAAGACACGGGTGCACTCGGGAGTGAAATCATAATAATGGAGAATAACAAATTGAACTACTATGAAATAAATATAAATATATAACATACATATCATTACTAAAATATACCTACACAATGCAATTGCATTTTTGGGCGATGGGCTGATCTGACCTGTCACTATGGCCATACACAATTTTCCGAAGGACCCTCAAATATTTGTCAGACGTGGCGTAAATGATAGTTTTTTGCGGCTGTTTACGCTCTGCCTACTCCGCAAAGGATTATAGGCGTGATATGTGTGTATGTATGTGTGTGTGTGTGTGTGTATAAAGTAACTTTGTTGATGAAACAGCTTGTGTTGTTGAAATATTATTTTATGGAAGACAGAATGGTTAGACGATATGGCTGATCCTGATGGCGTTGGAGACACGTCTATTCATTCCACCTCCCATGGTCCACCAGCAGACTGAATCAAAAGTTTAACTGGCCCGATGGCGTATTGGATAGTTCCCTTGCCTGCTACGCCGAGGTTTGTGGGTTCGACAAAGCACAAGTTTTTGTAAGTTACTTTTTAAATATTTGTGTTGAGTTAGGGTGTTTTCTATGTATAGTATGTATTTATATAAAAAAAGTATTTATGTATTATAACAGCTTGATGAAGCGTTATTGGCTACAATATACACTTCCAAAATTTGCGTCGGAACTGATGAGACGCGGTAGTCTAGATGGAAGTGGCGTCGCCACTAGTGATTGGAAAGTCGCCGGTTCAAATCCGGACCGCTTTAGTAAATTTTCAATTTTTCTAAAATTGTATATCTAACACGGGAAGTATTTAAAATTTTGGCATTCAGGGTATTGAAATCTGGACCGCTTTAGAAAATTTTGCAAGTTTTCTAAAACTGTATACCTAACACGGGAAGTATTTAAACATTTGTTATTCAGGTTATATATACACACAACAAATTATAAAATTTAAATAAAAAATAAAAATGCCACAAGTACCTTTGCTCCCTTTGCATAGTATGGTATACCGACCGGTGCTTCCTGGCGGGCGACATGACGGAGATCGTGTTGGAGCGCTTGGAGCGCGCGAGGGGGGGCAGGTCGTCGCGCGAGGACATGGAGGGGGTGAGGTACGAGACACCCCCGCCGCCACCCCCGCCACCCCCGCCGCGAGCCAAGGGGGGCTTGTCCGCGCCCACTACTGTGTCGCTTGCCGTCTGTCGTGTAAGAAAAAACATTTAATCTTAATTAATAATAATCCAGACAGACTTAAAAGCCTGCTTTACCTGCCAGTTTAACCTCAAGCCATGTTAAACATGGTTAATATTGCCTGACTCACATTTTAATTCTAGCAGCGTTGCCGGCGCGGATCTTTAGATGCGATTTCGGATCTTTTGGACTCTTATCGGATCCTTCGCGGATAATTTCGGACAATATTGAAATAACAATAAAAGTCAGCAATTTAAGATAGAATATAAATCTTTCAAACGAGTACACGGGCAGGCACTGGCACTATCAAAACACACAAAAAACGTCTTTCAGTCTATCAGTTTTTCTTTACTCGTGCGTTTTACCGCCACGCGACGCAGTTAGTCTCTTCTCTCTTTTCGTGTGGGACACCGAGTCATCCAACGACCCGATGAACCCTAGTGTCAGAGTTTTTCAACCGCCTACTACCACTAGTAGGCCTCTGACATGGTTGTGTAATGACCGCCGTCTAAGTTATCATAGACAGCAACCGGGACCGACGGCTTAACGTGCCCTCCGAAGCACGGAACCATTTATTTTCGGACAATCAGGTGGTTCGGCCTGCAATGTCCTAACCAGACCGGGAACAAATTCACAAAGTGATAAATATCAACTTTGTGAGTGCCCCACCCAGAATCGAACCCGGTACCTTTGCGTCGCAGGTAGTCGCACTACCACTGCGCCACATTGGCCGTCAAAAATTTTTTGTTTTGTTGGTTTGAAAATTGCAATTCATTGCGTATAAGTACGTAGAATAATATTTTTTTCACAAAAATAGAGTACAAAACCGTAAAATTATAATAACTGACTGTTCGGTGTAGTACCTACTTCCGAACACGTGTCGTGACGTCAGACTCACGCACCTATTGCCCCGGCGTGGCTTTTCCTAACAACAGTGCACTTTTCGGCATCGTCGCGACCGGGTGCATTCATTAACATTAATTACATTATATCGGGATAAAATTATAATTATAACTTAGAGCGAATATAGACATTTATTGTTACTTTTAAGTGGAGTGCAATAAACTCTTTTATTATATTTTCAACTTAACAAACTCTATCATTTCTCTACCAAAACATTCACACGCAATCCCCGCACCACACATTATGGTCCTTCGAACCAAGGACTTTCGCGCCGGTTAATGTGTAAAGGGTGCCGACGGGGAAGTGTTTGAACTAGTGAACATTGTGCGAAAAAGGATTGCAGTGAGAACAGGACTTTGAACATCCCAGGAGCGTCGCCATCACGAGAGAGAGCGTCGCCTGGTAACATTTACTTGGACATTCAAGTAAGATCCATCCTTTTTATCTGTTAACTACAATTTTTGAAATTTTACATCAACATGGAAAAACTTCTAGCCAGTCAGTCTGATCTTCAAGACGAGATTGCACGCTTGCTTAGAAATTTCAAAAAAGACAGAAGAGACAAGAAGCAGAGCGCCGAATATATAAAAGGTAGATGGGTGGAGCTCGAGGAACAGTATCTAGAATTTCGGCAGAATCACGAAAAAATTATTCAAAGCTTAAGTCCAGATAACGAGTATTTTGGAAAATGCTATGAAAAAACAGTGGGTGACTACTACATTTACAAGGATTTGCTTCAGAAATGCATGCAAGGTACACAACAAGAAAGAACAGGTACATCCACAGACCATCAGGACCTTGACGATTTATTTGAAGAAGCCAAAAATGATTTAGAAAAATCAACAGAACATTCCGAGGAGCCTGCTGCCGATGAGACAGTCGATCCATCAAAAGGTCAGTTACCCCAAACACAGTTACAGTATGAAGAAAAAATCCCATTATGGCAGCATCTACACCGTGAAGAACCTTCGAAAAGAGCCCAAGGTACTTTGAGTAAAATTGACGAAACACTACGAAAACAACTTGCGAACTTCAAAGCTTTTGCAAGAACAATCGACAATATCAATATTGAACAATTAACAGATAAATGGGAGTTTGAGGATGCCCTCAAATCTTTAGAAACTCGTTGGTCAGCAATAGATTCTCTTCACTGGGATATCGACAGCGAGTTGGACGGCAAAAACCAAAGGTATGAAGCCTCTTATACTAAATATGAGTACATTTATAACACGCTAAAGAAAGAGATAAACAAAAAGATGTGGTCAGTATCGCATAGAGAAAAGTCTACACCAAAGTTAGACATCCCGATTTTTAACGGCAACTACAATGACTGGGTATGCTTTAAAGATCTTTTCAACGAAGCTATCCACAACAATCCAACATTGTCCAATGCTCAAAGAATGCAATTCTTAAAGAGTAAGGTCAGAGGTGAAGCAGAGAGATTGATTCAACATTTGACTATAAGTTCTGAAAACTACATAACATGCTGGGAGATATTAAATCACCGGTTTAACAACAAGAAACTTATATTCACGTCACACATGAACATTCTGTTTGGCCTACCTAACATTCAACAATCGTCAGTATTTCAACTCAAAAAGATACATGACGTCACTATGGAAACTTTACATGCCATAAAAAATCTTGGAGTCGACATAAAAACATGGGACCCCATACTGGTTCATATTATAAGTAACAAATTAGACTCCGAAACATACGCTGACTACATCGAATCACTGAAGAACTCACGAGAGTTGCCTGTACTTCAAGAACTATTGGATTTCCTGGAAGGAAAATTTACGGCAATGGAAAATTCTACTCGTCGCAAACAGGAAATTCCAACCCAGAAAATATATCAACATCAAACATCGGTTTCTAGTATTAAAAAACCGAACTATCAAAACTATAACAATAACCGCTACAACGGAAATCAACATGTTGCGAAATCATTTCACGTATCTGGTTTCAAGTGTCCACTTTGTAAAAATGAACATGGAATTTACAATTGCAGAAACTTTTTGCAAATGTCGCATGACAAAAAATTTAGTACAGTAAATAAACTTGGACTATGCATCAACTGTCTGTTTTCCCATAACGGAAAATCTTGCACGTCAGCAAAAACCTGTCGGAAGTGCTCAGCGCTACATAGTACAATTTTACACGAGTCTTTCGAAAAATCATCAAAGAAATCAAATTCTACACCCGGCATGGATACGTCATTAGCACAGAATGAACGCATGGCTAACGTAGCGAACATATCGAATTACGACTATTCTGAAACATTATTGGAGACAGCCCTAATAAAAGTAAAGGGAGCTGATGGAGAGTATCGAAACATGCGAGCCTTAATTGACGGAGGCTCTCAACTCAACATTTGCTCAGAGCAAACCGCCCAGGCGTTAGGTATTAAACGACAAAAATGTAAAGGCGTGATCTATGGTATCGGCGAAAAAGAAAACAATTGTAAAGGCAAAATATTTTTAACATGCGCTTCTACATTAAACGATTTCTCATTTAATGCAGAAGTTGTGATAATGAACAATTTAGTCAAAAAATTACCCAACAAAACTTTGACTAAACCTACTTGGCCCTGGCTACAAAACATCGCGTTAGCGGACCCCGAATTTTACAAAAGTCGTCCCATCGATTTACTTTTAGGAGCAAAAGTTTATGCGAAAATAATTTTGAGTGGATTAATTAAACCCAGTGACGAAAAACTACCGATAGCGCAACAAACACAACTGGGTTGGCTGTTATGTGGAGATGCAGGTAACAACTCTACATATCAGTGTAATCTGGTAATAAATAACATTGAAGACATCCAACAGTTTTGGGAGGTGGAAGACATCACAGAGGATGTAGATTTGTCTTCAGGAGAAATTCACTGCATAAACTATTTCCATGAAACTACTACCCGAACAAATGAAGGTCGCTATGTGGTCCGACTTCCTATGAAACCCAGTTTCGAAAACCAGCTGGGCTCAACAAAACAAAAAGCATTGGCTCAATTTTTGTGGCTAACCGAGTACAAAAAATAACAGAAGTAATGCCTAGTTCAGATTGGCGTTACGTAAAAACAACGGAAAATCCAGCAGATGCAGCTAGCCGAGGAATTTATGCGTCGCAGCTGAAAGAACATTCTTTGTGGTTTACAGGTCCGACTTGGTTACGAACATTTGACAAAAACGAAGTCAAGCAAGAAACATTTTCTATTGCCGAAGAAGAGAAAAAACCGAGTCGGTCAATTAACATTGTACAAAATATAAATAAAGAATACATAATTGACAATTTAATAGAAAAATATAGTTCTATTTCAAAAATAATACGCATATTAGCATGGATACAGAGAGCATTGACACCAAAAATCGTACGACAAACAGGCTATCTCAAATTACAAGAATTACGCAAAGCGAAACATTTAATAATTGCACACGTACAGATAAGTGAATATGGAACGGAAATTGAACATTTACGCAAACATGGAAAAGTGCAATCAAACAGCAAATTATTAAGTTTGAAACCAATTTTTGATCAGAAAGACAAAATTCTTCGCGTTGGTGGTCGGCTCGAACTAGCAGCAATAGACCCCGAAATGAAACATCCGAAGATAATACCAGGGTCTTCACGACTAGCAGTTCTACTTATTTTACAAGCACATCAAACAGCATTCCACGGAGGTCCACGGCTAACTCTGGCTCACCTGAGACGAGAATATTGGATAACCGGTGGAAATAACACAATAAAAAAGCAACTACGCAAATGCGTGATTTGCCGTAAACAAGAAGGAAAGACACAACATCAAGTCATGGCAGACCTCCCTGCAGCTCGCGTCAACGAAGCTAATGCCTTTCATCATACTGGAATCGATCTGACGGGTTTTGTGAACATAAAAGCAAGTAAAGGAAGATCGAACAGAGGAATTAAAACAATAAAAGGGTATGTGGTACTCTTCATTTGTATGGTAACAAAGGCCATACATTTGGAATTAGTTACCGAGTTAACAAGTGCCGCCTTTTTAGCTGCCCTGCAAAGAATGTCTTCGAGACGAGGAGCCCCACGTCACATTTACAGTGACAATGGGACCAACTTTGTAGGAGCGAACAGAGTCTTACAGGAGGAATATCTACAACTGCAACAAATGTTTAATGATAGCTTTTTAGCAGAAATCACTGAAATGAAAATAGAGTGGCATTTTAACGCACCGGCCTGGCCTAGCGCGGGAGGGCTATGGGAGAGAGCCGTGCGCAGCCTGAAACATCATCTCAAGCGTGTCGTAGGAGAACATAAATTAACGTACGAAGAATACTCTACCATCCTGGCTAGACTCGAAGCTTGTCTCAACTCAAGACCACTCTGCGCCTTAACAGAAGATATTGATGACATCGACTTCTTAACACCAGCACATTTCCTAACAGGAAGACCAGGAACAACAATTATTGAAACAGCTGAAGATGCTCGTACGCGTTGGCACGTAATCCAGAAAATATTTCAAGATATATGGAAAAAATGGAAAGTTGAATACCTAACTCAATTGACAACAAGAAAAAAATGGCATAATCCTCAACAAAACGTAGAAACAGGAGATTTGGTAGTCATTCATGAAGACAATCTGCCCCCTGGCAAATGGGCTATGGGGAGAGTAGTCGACGTCCATCCAGGAAAAGACGGCTACGTGAGAGTTGTGACTCTAAAAACGAAAAACGGTTTGATGCAGCGTCCAGTTGTTAAAGTATCGGTGCTACCGCTCGAAAAACAACCTACTAAGCAGTCGCTACCTGGAACATTTGAAAACAAAAATCAACAAGATGCGAAGAGAGTAGGAAAAACAAAGAAACGATCAAGTTTCATCACCATGGCTATTACATTCATGTATGTGTTGACCTTCATTACTACTGGACATTGTTTTAAAATGACACCTCTAAGCGAAAAACAAGGGCTTTTTTTCGACAAAGTCGCTAACATGCAGTTTATCAGAGATGAGTGGAAGATTATAGCTTATTACAACATGTACCCTTATTGGGAAGCTGTGACAGCCTTCGAAAAATGTTACATTCACCTACAAAACGTATGCCAAGTTATAAAACATGAGACACACTGTGACATCATTATGTTACAATTACGTAACACTTACAATGAGATCGAACACAACAACAAAGTATTGATGCATCAACCTACAAACATTCGGCTTCGGAAGAAGCGCGGTCTTATCAACGGTATTGAAAATATAGCCAACACTCTATTCAGAACCCTTGACGATAAATTCGCAGAACAATACGAAAAAGACATTGCTCTTGTAAGAGAAAATGATAAACATCTTGCTTTACTCTGGAAGAACCAAACAACTGTAGTGGAAGCGGAATATAACCTACTTAAGATAACAGAAGAATCTATGCAAAAACAACACAAATTAGTTAATCAACATTTGTTAAAGTTGGAGAAAATTACAACTACTATCATAAAACAAGTCAATGAGATTGAATTAGTGTCCGAATTTACTTTATCGTCCTTGGCCGCAATCAACATACTGACCCATCTAAAAAATGTACAAGATACTTTGCTCGATATGGCCACAAATGTATATAACGGGAAATTAAATATACATCTGATAGATCCCCAGCAATTTCAAAATCAGCTGAGCATTATATCAGGGCAGCTGAATAAAGAACTCACTCTCCCAATCGATAACTTACAGACAAACATGCAAAACATTTATCATCTTCTTAAAGTAAAAGTCAAAATGACAAGAAAGTACTATATTTTTGAAATCAAAATTCCATTGATCAATCGAGACAATTTCGATTTATACAACATTTTACCAGTACCACATCCAATGGGTAAGAGTATGATAACTATAATACCTTTAGAAAATTACTTGGCTATCAACTTACATAAGGACTCTTATCTACCTATAAAACAAACAGACCTAGAAAGCTGTGTACCGCGTGACTCAAATACTTACCTATGTCAAATGAAAACGCCGATCTACAAGATGAAAACAGATAAAGATCTCTGCGTAAAGGATGAACATCAAATAAACCAATGTAAAACAAGCATCGCCGCGTGTCAAAACAAGTGGATTAGTCTACAGAAAACAAATCAGTACCTATACTTTTGTTGCGATGCATGTTACTTGCGATCATTATGCAACGATCAAGTTACCACACAACAGCTGACCGGCTCTAACATAATAAACCTAGCGGAAGGTTGTTTAGTAAAAACTGAAAACTTTACTATCTACACCCACAAGAATCAAGAGAGCAACATGCAAATATCTTACAAATTAGAAGCTCCAGTTCTAGCGCCAATAAATAACGTGATAAACATAACTATCGAAAAAATAACCACGAGAAACCTGACCAACATAGCTAAAGAGCAGCTTTTTGAAATACACAAAAATATCAATATAATGAAGCAGGATAAGGCGCTTATCGACAACATCTCTGTTCATGACATACACCACTACTCTCTAATCTACTGTCTTTGGGGAGTAATCATCATCGGAGCAATCTTCTTCGTGTGCCGACGTCTGCGTCGCCGCAGAAGACAACCAGCAGCAGATGCGTCATCGTCGGCGGCTGAGGCGGGGCCACCAGTGGAGCCTACGCCCGCCGCCCGCACCAGTGAGCGTGATCAGTGTAGTGAAAGTGTAAAAGAACAGTGCAGTGTCAGTGAAAAACGCGAACGTTTATTTAAGGACAAAAGCACGACCCCGGAGCGATGATTCATCATAAATCGGACAGACAGTTCTTTAGTTTTAATTTACTACTTTTCAATGTTATACAATTTCGTGCTTTCTTATTAATTTCTTTTTTCATATTTTGCCCCTGGCAAGATGTTCGGTGTAGTACCTACTTCCGAACACGTGTCGTGACGTCAGACTCACGCACCTATTGCCCCGGCGTGGCTTTTCCTAACAACAGTGCACTTTTCGGCATCGTCGCGACCGGGTGCATTCATTAACATTAATTACATTATATCGGGATAAAATTATAATTATAACTTAGAGCGAATATAGACATTTATTGTTACTTTTAAGTGGAGTGCAATAAACTCTTTTATTATATTTTCAACTTAACAAACTCTATCATTTCTCTACCAAAACATTCACACGCAATCCCCGCACCACACACTGACTCTTCTGGGCAAAATCTAAAATCGGATCCTGTCGGAAAAAGTTTCGAATCCTTCCGTAGTCTGGACATTCTAGTTAAATCTTACGCCTTCTGATGTACCCAGCCTCCACCCTTTTTTTCAAAGAACTTACGCTTTCTGATGTACCCAGCCCTACCAATTTTTCTAAGAACTTTCGTTTTTTATGTACCAGCATCTATTTATCTTAGTAATGATGATACCTATATTATATTTGAGTTAACGGAATCGGTATTAAATAGAATAGAATAGAAAGCATTTATTTCAGTGCAATATTGGTTGTTACATCGCTCATCTAGTACTACAAAGGCGTAACTAACATTTTACAAATTGTGCAGGAGAGCGTTTTAAAGATTTTTTCAAAGTTCAATTTGATTTTGTAAATTCATTTAATAATATTTATACGTGCAACCAGGATATTTTGGATGTTTAGTTATTTAGGTTAATTATAAAAACAAACAAAACTAAAATAATCAAGTGCGAAATAAAAAAAAGTTACTTTAAGTAGTTTGACACATACAGTTGCGGCTCCGTTGCACCGAAAATGGTTTAATTTGTTAGTTATGCCTTTATTTTATTGGATTAAAACACTGACTCAAAGAAATAGAATCGTTAATTACAGCTTACATGAATACTAAATAAGAATGGCACGTAAATCACAGGTGCATATTTATTATTATACGTAACAAACTACCTACGTACTAAATAATATTGACAGTCCTTTGAATAAATCACAGATTCATTTATTATTTTTATCCTAACCTAAATTGTTAAACTTGAACTAACTCCATGTTTCCTGACCATCTGTGAACCATTGCGACTGGAGTGCTTATGCATAAGAAGTACTTAAAGTAGTACTGCACAATAACAATAGATGTCAGGCCAATCAAACATGGAGAAAAAGTGCGGGAAATGTTTGAAAGTTATATTGGAACGTCAATTGCTGCTGTGTTCCCTGTGTAAAAGACATTATCATGTCAACTGCACAAGTGCCAAAGCAAAAGGCTGAGTTCAAGTGCTTAGAATGCCGTGAAACTTTATATAGAGAAAAAAAATGTATAGTCCCGCCAGCAACTCCAAAAATCAAAACCCCTGGCAAAAATCCTTTACCGAAGACATCTACACGATCCTCCATGCAATCACCTGTCATACCAGAATTTTTACGCGGGTTAATTGACAAACTAACTACAGTACCAATACAAATTTCGTCCAAATTGCCTACAAGTTCGCAAACCTTGAGAGGGAATTTGGACGGACGGACGCCCAATGTAAGTAGAGACCAACAAGTAGAAATTGAGGAAATCATAGAGGGAGAAAATACCTCGTCAGATGCACAGAACAAGTTTAACATACCAACCAGTAACTCATTTGGATCGTTGAATACAATGGCGGAACCAGAGACCTGTAGTCGTAATAGGAGCAAACAAGAGAACACTATAATACAAGAGGCACGGAAACACCTATCAGATAAGAGTATGCCGTATGTTACACATCGTAAAAAGCGCCAAATACTGAGTGTGTCCGGACCCAGTTGTAGCGTCTCAGAGAACAATTTAACACACCAGAGTATGCCGGAATTTCCGACTAACATCGAAGATAATGGCTTGATAATGTTGAAAGAAGAAATAATAAGTCTAAAATCAGAACTGCTTTCAGCGGATGAAGCCATTGAGAACTTGATCATGGAAAACAGTTTACTGACAAAACAGTTAAAGAAGTATGAGCAAATAATCAAAATGTATAAAATGGTAGGATTTGATACTTCTACACAAACACAATCTTTGCTATCACCAAAATATAAACATACAGGAAACAAAGACAAGGTCACTACAAGAACAAGAGATAATATTCCAGCACCAAACAGCATACCGCATGAAGAGACCAGTTTTTACCAATATGAACATCGTTTTGTCGCCTCTTCGCCAAAATTGCCTGATCGTACCTTGAACCCACGAAAAAACAAACGAACAGCTGAGTTGAGTCTCCTGAAGCCAAAATATAGAGTTCGGGTTTATTCAGATGAGCAAGGACGGGAGATGAGGAATATTCTTCAAAAGCTTTTGGAAGCTTCGTATCTTGTAACAGCAGTGTCAAAGCCATATGCACTGACAGAACATCTGTTAGAGACGTGTGTAAATCATTGCAGTGATTTTACAAAAAATGATTACGTCATAATCTTGCCGTGTAAAAGGGATCAAGACTGCACATCTTGGTTTACAGGAGTACAACATGTTGTAAATAATCTAAGAAACACTAATGTTTTAGTAGGTGATATTTCATATAACGATTGTAATAAGAAAGTAGCTTTTTCACATATAATACAATGCCATTGCCAATTTGAAGTGGTGTTACACGAAAAAGCGGCTGGCACATGGGTTAATAGGTTGGATACGTGTAGAGCCATGTGGAGAACAATTATGCATGTAAAGGTAAAATATGATTGTAATCCTGAACCTAAACAGTTATTTCGTAAATAATTGTAGGGAAACTTCACCTAGTTTATATGACATAGTATGCCAGGTTAACCCATATGAATGTAATATTTGTATTTTTCATCAAAATGTGTGTAGTTTAACATCAAAAAAAGATGAGTTGGAGATTTATTTATCAAATTTAGGTAAAAACAAACCACATTACTTATGTATAACTGAACATTTTCTCAAAAAAACTAATATCTTCTTATTCAGTCTCGAACAGTACACATTATTCTCACAAAATACTCGATCTTAAAAAAAAGAGGTGGTTCGTTTATACTAGGTTTGAATGTACGATCTGTTGAGATACTAGAAAAATGCAGAAAACTCTACAAAGTGGATTCCTTTGAAATTTGTGGCATCAAAGACATTGAATATAATTTAAATATTTACTGTTGCTATAGAATACCCTCTAATAATGCTTTAAGTCATTTTCTTGAGAGATTAGAGAAATTGCTAGAGCTTTCATTTAATAAACAATGTATTATTTGTGGAGATTTCAATATTGACGTACTGGAAAAAGGTGATGACTATAAAGAGCTAAAATCTATATCTATATCTGGTATAGAAGAGTTGATAGTTTTATCAACTGACGCATTTACTGTGTTAGACATTTCTATGTCCACAGTTTCTTCATCAGCGTTTAATAGCACGCTGTTAACCGATTCAGGGTCTGAGCATTGGTTTTCCTCTATATTTTTAGAGAAAGGAACAGGAACTTGGCTTTTTATAGCTTTTGATAATATTTTTCTATTGCGATTACTCGCCATTTTATGACCATCTAAAATACCAAGCTATACTTATTATTCTGAAAAAAAAATACAAAAACAATTACTAGCAAAGATAGTAGATAGACAGTTTAATAAAGCACGAAGCACACACTACCTATTTAAAACAAAAAAAAAAACGTTTTTTTTCTACCTAGGAGCGGAGATAGGGTATCAAAGGAAATGAGAAAGGTGCGGTTGGAGGTGTACTGGCACAAAACAAGAGCATCTGTCATTCTCCCTAGGCTAGCGTACAGTCAAGTTCAAGTCACGCGAAGTGCCAATATAAGTCTTAGTAGGTCCGAGATTTGCGGATGCGGGATGTGGGGGAAAGGGTAGGAGCGGCGGTGCGCCTGCGATTGCGATGGTGATGGCGCAAAAGCGTTCGCCAAACCGAGCGGGAAGATCACACGCCACCCCTCGCTGCCCGTTTCCGCCGCCCGCTACCGCCATCCCGCCCCCACGCCCCTGTTTATCCGCAAACAGCCGTATGATCGTGCGTGGATATGTAGTGCAATTTGTGCTACGTAGACTGTAAATACTTTCATGTCATTAGTTCATTCAAACTTCAGAGCTATCATAATTCAACACCGACACTATATACATAAATGGCAATCTAGCTCACAAAATAATACATTTTACCGATTCTACGAAGACGTAACATACAACTGCGGCATTGAAGATCTCCAAATTTCTTTTTTTTTTTTGGTGATACAGAGACATAAAATACATTAAAGGCCCTAAAGCTCTCAATAACGGATTTCGTTTTGGACTTACGAAGACATTCAATACATTTACGGCACTATACTTCTCAATGAAGCCTTTGATTTTGGTGTAACCAAGGCATAAAATACATCTTCGACCCTGTTGCACACAAAAGATTCGGTTTTGATGTTACCAAGACAGAAAACGCATTTGTGGCCCTGTTGCTCTCAATCTATGACTTGGTTTCAATGTTACCAAGACATAAAACACATTTGCGGCCCTGTTGCACTCAATAAATGATTTTGTTTTGGTGCTACGAAGGCAGAAAATACATTTACGTCTTTTGGCACTTAGAGTTTGAAAAAATGATAGTCGTAATAACCTGAACGACCCGATAGCACTCAGACACGACTGACCGTCACGGGGAGCCCCGCACAACTGACCAATAAGGCGCCGTTGCACTCTGGGAGAGTCCGTTTTTGTATCAAAGCAACGGAGGCACTACCGCCATCTCTCCGTCATTTGTTGAACTATTAAAGCGACTTTGTAGTACCATATGTATTGACCATTTTGGACCAGTTTGGCATCATTAACTCATTTTTGCATTTTTTGACATTTGCGCCCTTGCAGTACTAGATGAGCGACATGAACAACAATGAAAATATTGATCACCTTATTTACTGATTACTTTACGTACCTTCTGCAGGTGATGATGTGATTTTTCTCCAGTGGGTACACTGTCGTCAGTTTCCGACCGCGATCCTGTTACGTCAAATAAATATATTTTTACAAAACAATCATTGAAAATTATAACATAGGTAAACTTTTGAGTCGAAATAGTGACGTGAATGTGATACTTAAAACAAATATAGGGTAAATATTTTTGTATTTGCAAATAAAACTAAAATAAAAAATCCTACGCCTAATCCGACTGTCTAATAAAGTCTCACAGTACGTAGGTCAGCTGGAAGAAATTTCTTAGTAGCAATTAGTTGTCCTGTTGCATCGTTATTCTTTGTATGTGTTTCTATTAATATTTTTGTGTACAATAAACGGTAAATGAATAAACATACCTGGGTCGGAGTTGTACGTCATGAGATGCGGGTGTGTGTGTGCGGGGGGCGCTTGCGCGGGGGCGGCGTGGGGCGCGGGGGGCGGCACGTGCGCGAGGGGTGACGTGCCCGACATCTCCTCGGGGATCGCTTCGCATGACACTCGCATGTCGTTCTTCTTGCCAGACTGGAAAAAGGAATTTAGCGTAGAAGTAAAATCACGACTTTCCTTTGTTATTTTTGTAACCGTATCTTATTTCTATTTGCCGTAGAGGGAGACCGAGAAAACGCTGGCAGGATGACCTGGTCGACTACGAGCCCAATTGGTCAGAAACAGCCACAGACCGGAAAGCCTGGAAAGAGAGAGGGGATGCCTTTGCCCAGCAGTGGGACACTGTAGGCTAGTATAATAATAAATCTAATTTCAACAGTGATACGTTGGTATGCTCGCAACTTACTTTTTAATCGTTACCTTATCTATTCTTTACTTTCAGTGATTGGGTCGCTGCAATCGCACTAAGTTATTTTCGTTACCGTATCTTATAACGTAACAAAGTGGATGTGTTCAATTCAATTCAATTCCTTTATTCATATAATTCGTTTTTCAATTCTTACTTTAATTTTATATTACGTTTCATTTCATACCTTTTGTTAAATATCTTTCTACTCTGCAGGTAAGTATGTGGTTACGTTAGTAATCAACCAGTCAGGTAATACAAAACTTGCGCTAGGTAAGTATTAGGTATATAGCTGTAGCGACTAATCAAATCACTGTAGAGGTAAAACGACTATAGTGTTGTTATTTTCCCGCCGCAGACTCGGTCATAAATCATGTTTTTGATAATATATACTTATTCTTGCCAGCAAGTAAACGACAAAAATTGTTCAAACGAAAATGTTCAATACAAAATGTGCAGAAAATAATAAGGTGGTTCGAGAGCCCAGAGGAAACAGGAAAAAAAATCCTGGCTGGACACGCTACGCTTACAAGGTCTTATTGATTCTAAATAACTTTTGTAGGTATTTGCCGCCAATTGATACTTTGGTCCAGATGACTAGCGTGTCCAGCCAGGGATATTTTTCCTGTTTGGGGGTGCCACTGGGCTCTCGAACCACCATAAGCGTCAATTAATGAGTGTCATCTCAGAGCAGGATAGATAGATTGTCTGGCCCAATCCTTGTCATGACGCGATATATTTGCTACATATTCTGAAACGCAAATTTTCGTTTTAACCCGTAAACTGTGACAGTGAATTAAAACAGCTATTGTGTCACTATTCAAACAGTATTATAATTACTTTTTGTCTAAGCTAGTAGGTTTGCCACCAATGGCGGTTTGACTCACCCGTCTTCTTATTTTATAGTTCAGACTGTAAGCCTCGGGAGGACATCTCGGGGGACGAGTTATGGCGGGTGACAGGAAGTGATGCCAATAGGCAGAATGGAGGGTTCCAGATGGTATCGGGCAAAGGGTAGCTACCCGCCTGGCCGGGTGTTGAAGCCAGGGGACCGACTGGTCCACCTGGATAGAATTGGAAGTTGTATATATGCGTTGCGCGGTGAAACACTTCGATACCGCGTTTCAGGCTCTTTGTTCTGTCACGTGGCGCCATCTTGCAGATATGTTGGAACTTCTGTTGCGTCTTGCTTGCTCGTGAACCACTTTGAGTGAGCTTCTTGTCGTAGTTTCCAGAGGTCGCTACAGGGGTAGCCCTACACCTACCTTCTTGGTTGCTTGCGTGTTGTTCTGCGGAGTGGGCTGCTGCGGGGGCAGCACTATCATGTGGTGGTCAGCCTCCATCCGCGCGGGCTCCAGGTCGTCCCGCGCGCACAGCTTCCACGAGGACATCTCGGGGGACGAGTTGGAACGCCGCACCGGGTGACGGGTCTTACCCTGAGGAAATAGATATGATAGATAGATGAACACTTTATTGCTTACAACATACACAACAGGAACAAAACAATACAGAAAACTTTAGACTAAAAGCAAGCAAAGGCGGCCTTATCGCTTGCAGGGATCTCTTCCAGGCAACCTTTACATTAAGATAGAGACAAAAATTAAAAGAGATGGGATAGAGATGCATTATTTGGTTATTTAGAGGCCATTGCTTTTTGTATTGTACAGATAATAATCTAAGTTTGGAGATCTAATCAATTATAATATCATTGTATGTTTTGAAAATTTAAATACTACCTGAATTCGTAAGAGACGCAAATATTGGTATTAGTACGTCAGTGAACATATACTTACTGCAACGTTTTTGCAATCTTGATTGATATAACACACACAACACATCAAAAATTTGTTCTATAGTGAGAACCGTTTTTAATTTGCTATTTTCAGCTTCCGATAAGTCTAAGGCAGTTTAAATACTCTGACATCAGCGTTTATTGAATCGTTCTGCAACTCGGTGCTCCTCTCGACACACAACCTTGCTAGATTTTATTTCGTATAAATACTCACAGAGGGCGCAATGAGCAGCATGTCGTCATCATCTGTTGTACTAGACGAGCTCTGCCGCTGCGGGGCTGTTGCTGGGCTGTGTACTCATACTGTGTCAATACTCACAGAGGGCGCAATGAGCAGCATGTCGTCATCATTTGTTGTACTAGACGAGCTCTGCCGCTGCGGGGCTGTTGCTGGGCTGTGTACTCATACTGTGTCAATACTCACAGAGGGCGCAATGAGCAGCATGTCGTCATCATCTGTTGTACTAGACGAGCTCTGCCGCTGCGGGGCTGTTGCTGGGCTGTGTACTCATACTGTGTCAATACTCACAGAGGGCGCAATGAGCAGCATGTCGTCATCATCTGTTGTACTAGACGAGCTCTGCCGCTGCGGGGCTGTTGCTGGGCTGTGTACTCATACTGTGTCAATACTCACAGAGGGCGCAATGAGCAGCATGTCGTCATCATCTGTTGTACTAGACGAGCTCTGCCGCTGCGGGGCTGTTGCTGGGCTGTGTACTCATACTGTGTCAATACTCACAGAGGGCGCAATGAGCAGCATGTCGTCATCATCTGTTGTACTAGACGAGCTCTGCCGCTGCGGGGCTGTTGCTGGGCTGTGTACTCATACTGTGTCAATACTCACAGAGGGCGCAATGAGCAGCATGTCGTCATCATCTGTTGTACTAGACGAGCTCTGCCGCTGCGGGGCTGTTGCTGGGCTGTGTACTCATACTGTGTCAATACTCACAGAGGGCGCAATGAGCAGCATGTCGTCATCATCTGTTGTACTAGACGAGCTCTGCCGCTGCGGGGCTGTTGCTGGGCTGTGTACTCATACTGTGTCAATACTCACAGAGGGCGCAATGAGCAGCATGTCGTCATCATCTGTTGTACTAGACGAGCTCTGCCGCTGCGGGGAGCCGGGGATGTTGATGGGCTGTGTACTCATACTGTGTCAATACTCACAGAGGGCGCAATGAGCAGCATGTCGTCATCATCTGTTGTACTAGACGAGCTCTGCCGCTGCGGGGAGCCGGGGATGTTGATGGGCTGTGTACTCATACTGTGGAAATCATAGACAAATAAAAAATAAGTAATCGATTTTTTTTTGCGTTCGCCAGGACTTGAAACCGGGACCGTGAGTCCCACTGCTATGCTAACTGAGCTACCGGCGCGCCCCGACTGACAATTCCCAACCTTTCAATCTCTTCGTACTCGTTTCAAAGTGACGTACAATCGATATCTAGTATAAGTTATTGTAACGAATACCATTTTTTCTGCTATTATTATAAATGGGAAAGTGTGTTTGTTTGTCCTTCTTTCACGACACAATGGATTAATTGTCCCGGGATTTTTGTGTGTAGTTAGTAGCGAGACTGGAGAGTGACATATGGTAGTTTAGCGTTAGATAAAATATCACCCTTACGGGTAAACGGATACAGCTGCGTGTGAATCCGCGGCGCTTGTTTCCCAAATATAAGTTACCTAAGTCATTATTTATGACCGGAGCAGACAGCGTCCGTATGCAGCACGTGCACGTAACCACGCGCGTGATCACGCCGTGCACCCCTGCCACACCAGGTTACGCGCGCATCCCATTTCAAAAACATTAAACTAATACGAATTAAATATATAAAGCTTGCCGGTTCTCTTTATGCATAGACTAACTTAAAATTACTGTAGCGATAAAATATAATAGTTGTGCTTACCGTGGCGGAGCGGGGGGCCCTATACAGTGTGACGCGGCGTGAGGCTGGGGCCTCTCTCCGGCAACCACTGAGTCCGAACTGGACTTGTGGAGGTCCCCGGGGTTGCTTTCGTACGCCGTGTCGCGCCAAGTGTCATCGCCCTGTCAAACAATCAATCAAATAATCAATAGCTTGTCACACAGCGCCATCTAGCCCCAAACTAAGCAAAGCTTGTACTATGGGAACTAGATAGTTGATATAAATACTTATATACTTTTTTTTATAAATACATAGATATACCCAGACTAAACACAAATATCTGAAAATGACTTAACAAATATTTGTGTCTTGTGGGGATCGAACCCACGACCCTAGACGTAGAAGGCAGGGGTACTATCCGCTACGCCATCGGGTCAGTGTATGGGGAAAAATCATCGATATACTTAGCCGTCTCGTAAGGCGCAGCGGATCTGATTTCTATACATACATACATACACATATTCACATATCACGCCTATTATCCAGAGGCAGAGCATAATTGGCCGCATAAAACGGACATTTACGCCACGTCTGACAAACATTTGTGGGTCATCCGGAAAATCGTGTATCGCCATAGTGACAGGTTGTCAGCCCATCGCCTAAAATTGCAATACACACCCTCGAGTCCCTTAGTCGCCTCTTACGACTCCCACGGGAAAGAAATGGGGTGATGCTATTCCAAGCCGGCATCACACGACAACGGTTCAATTATTTTGAACTTATGTTGGTAAATATCAATTTTAACTCCTAATATGTGCTGAATAACACATTATTTTTCACCTTGTCAAATAGCCTAGTTCTCACCATGTTAGCTTCAGTGATGCCGGATTGGGTGCCGGCGGGCGCGACGGGTGGGGCGATGCTGGTTGGCGCGACATTCGTGTGTGAACCAGTCTGATAGGGCGCCGATAATAGTGCTGCCACGTCCTAAGAAAAAAAGAAAATAAATTGATCAAATACACATTTACTTTCAAGCAGAGATATATAATCTAGCGCTGTGTGGTGCCGGATTAGAAAAGCATCACCCTATTTCGGACGCAGTAAAATTGGATTGTATGTATGGCGGTGGGGTTCTGCAGCCTGGCGACCCACGCGGTGTCCCCCGTGCTCCACACACTGCGCTCACTCACCTCTAGCGGGTCGGCGTGCGCGTGTATGGCGGTGGGGTTCTGCAGCCTGGCGACCCACGCGGTGTCCCCCGTGCTCCACACACTGCGCTCACTCACCTCTAGCGGGTCGGCGTGCGCGTGTATGGCGGTGGGGTTCTGCAGCCTGGCGACCCACGCGGTGTCCCCCGTGCTCCACACACTGCGCTCACTCACCTCTAGCGGGTCGGCGTGCGCGTGTATGGCGGTGGGGTTCTGCAGCCTGGCGACCCACGCGGTGTCCCCCGTGCCCAGCGCTCCACACACTGCGCTCACTCACCTCTAGCGGGTCGGCGTGCGCGTGTATGGCGGTGGGGTTCTGCAGCCTGGCGACCCACGCGGTGTCCCCCGTGCTCCACACACTGCGCTCACTCACCTCTAGCGGGTCGGCGTGCGCGTGTATGGCGGTGGGGTTCTGCAGCCTGGCGACCCACGCGGTGTCCCCCGTGCTCCACACACTGCGCTCACTCACCTCTAGCGGGTCGGCGTGCGCGTGTATGGCGGTGGGGTTCTGCAGCCTGGCGACCCACGCGGTGTCCCCCGTCGGAGCCCTAACGTGCACCTCGGCCCACTGCGCGCACCAGCAGGGGCAGGCGCCGCCGCCGGCCAGCTCCCCCACGCGAGACCAGTTGCCTTCCTCCGTCTCCTGGGGAATGAAACATATAAGAAAAAAACAATTAAACTAAAAGCTGAAGAGTAACAACTTACGGCCGCAATTAAAATTTTGACAGAGAATGAGACTTAAAAACACGAGTCTTATATCTTGGATTGGATATTGATACTAAAAGTGGAAGGATTTTTTAACAGCCACTTACTTTTTCTTCGTCGAAATGTGACAAAAATATTTCGAACAAATTTAAGATTGATCTTACTTTCGTTATTTCAAATGTCACATTAAACCTAACTTTGGCTATTCTACTATAACCATGACCTATTGACTATAATTTGGCAGAAAACACTTCGTTTCATTTCTCGATTTTATCGAAAGGCATACCTTCTCATTAGACGTAATGCTTCAGCGTTTGAAACTGTAATTTATATAGACAGAATGCATAAAGCAGGTATTTATACAACTGTTTTCGAGTTTGTAATTCGAACATTTTGAAACGAGTGTAGATAAAATAAAGGGAACAATATTTTCTGTCACCAACATTTATATTTGTCATCACGTAGTATCACCAAATAATGAGATCTATCGCCACGAAATATTTTCGTTCTCAGATAAACAAATGTGTTCCCAGGTATGCATCACCAAATTAATTTTATATAATGTGTAACATAAGAGATGGATTACCAAAGAAATTGTGGTGCATTGATTTAATTTATACTTCGTTCTCATAATAACAGTTTTGTTACTTATATAATAGATTAGTACTCAAAATGGTAGATCTATCACCAAATAAATCAATTTTCGTTCCCAGACAGCGATTCCCTTAAATTTGCTATTTTGTCACCAATACAGTGGTAACATTTAATTTCAGTATGTTATCAAAATAATATTGTTCGCTACCAAATTAATACATCAATTGTCAATTTGAACGAAAAAATATTCAAATAGACGGAGCCAAATTGACGCGCTTTAAAAACTTACCAATCAGACCTCAGCAATGGGTCGTAGGATCATACGATGCGTGGCGCGGGCAGCGAGGTGCAACTTTACTTCATTCGCGACAATTTCATTGCTGAGGGTGCATTATCTTTTTTTTGTGGTATAGGCTTACGCTTGACCACAATCGCACCTGATGGAAAGTGACGATGAGGTCTAAGATGATTCGCGTTTGCCTAGAAAATGCCTTTTTTAATGAATAGGATGTTGACTATTTCACGAGAACTATTTGTTTTGCTATCCTACCAGAAATTTTATCGAAATACTGCTTTTACCTGAGGGAGTTAAGCTCCTTGGGGGAGGCATAATATGTCCAGTAAAGTAGTAAGTAGACTGTTTTCGTTGAAACGATGATGGTGATAAATCCTAATTTTATTGAAACTTTTTGAAATTTTGGTGATCACTTTAAATTAATTTTCTTCAATACTTCTTAGGACAAACCTATTTAAATACATTCAAAAATATTAATTTGGTACTAGACCTTATATCTCCATGATTTTAGGTAATTTTTCGTGGAACTGATTTTATATTGTTTGATGACTAGATTTTGGTGACAAATCTATTATTTTGGGGGCAAACTCTATTATTAAGGAAACAGAAAACTACTTAAATTGACGACAGCTTAAATCATACCCTAAAATAAATAATCTATACTGACCACATCCCGTGAGATCTTGTCAAGTCGTTGTGTGATATGCGCCAAAGCTTCACTAATGGGGTCTCGGTTCTCTCCAGAGTTTTGTCTGAAAGTTTATAATTATAAGACAACTTTTATTCAAACATACAGGGTGTATATGCGAAGGAACAAATCTTTAAACCACGTCTGTTCTCATGAATACGAACAACTTTCTTCGATAAACACGGGTTGAAATATAAAAAAGAAATGGAACTCCCATAAAAATTTACAACTAGCATAAAAAATTGGAACTTCCCATACGAAATGCATTGGATGTGAAATTTTAATATTTCGACCTAAGGTGCGGCGGGGCTATTCCGCCGGAGGGGCAAATACGGCGTTTCGCTTTAACTCCATTATTTAAAAATTATACAACTAGTGACATCCATGAATTTATAAAGGAATTATTAATGCTTATGTCCAAATATAGATGGCACGGCTAGCTGTTAAGCTGTATTACCGACACCCATTTTTTTCTCAGGTCGCCATTTTGATTGAGTTGTGACAAAACACGTGCTTAGAATTTAATTGTGTAAAATTAAAATTAGTGACTTTTTCAGATTGTGTCAAAGGTGAGTAATGATTTTGAACAATGGGCTTTAATTTAATCGTTTAAGTTTTACTGTATGTTTTGTTTTTTCCGAGCTATTGTGTACGACATAATAGCCCCTCAATATTTTGAGGCGTAATAGCCCCACGATTTTAGTAGGAGTTTGCAAAAAGTTAGTGTTGTCATGAGTCGATAAAATTACGATATTTATTTTACCATTTACATATTATAATACTGTAGAAGGCCGATGTCTGTACATTGGAGATTTGTTCGAAAAACTCTTACTGAAAGTCTTAATTATATTAATAGAATCAAATCAAATCAATAAGTACAATAAATAGTTATTAAACCATGTATTGCACACAATAAAAACATAGGACACATACATATATGAAACAATTCACAACAATAGATGAAGCCAAAAAAAAAAAAATAGAAATTAATGTCTGTCTGTCGGCCTTTCTGTCTGCCCGGGCATATCTCAGAAACTACAGGACTGTTTTGAAAAAAAAAACACCGTTCGATAGCTTAATTATCCCTGAGCATTATGTTTCATGTTATTGTAACTAGATATCCAGCTTGACCTCTCCAATGGGCGATTTTGGGGATTGTGCGTAACATCGATAATACAAAGTTACAATTTCGAGACTAGAGTAAAACTATCGATAAAATGCGGCTCATCACTAGCATGTATGGGAGCACGTCGGAATTGCCCCGCCTTTGATGAAAAAACGTTTTTACTCAAAATTGGATCGTATCAGTCACACATAGAGTTCAAATTAGTATACATACTATTTCAAACTTTTTATTGCACCGTTGTTTATGTTTAAAGCTTCTTTATTAAGGAAGATATTGGTAAACGTCGTAATTGCCCCGCGGCGGGGTAAAACCGCCGTTTACCAGATTTTTGAATAAAATCGCTGTTTTAATTAAGTTATTTACAACAGAAATATATTGATACAAATCTACAACCAACGTTTTCTTATATGTATTAATGAAAAAGTTAGAATTATTTTCCAGAACGACGCTGTTATGATTCAAAGTGAAGACTTTATTTTTTTTCGTCTGAATAGCCCCGCCGCACCTTATGTTTTTTAAAGGTAAGTTGTTGTAAGTTTTATTGTTTATTTGAAACGGAAAAAGCATACGTGTCTTTATTCACAGAACCGAAGTAGCAGCGCAAATCTGCTCGGTTAGCGGAATGCGATCAGTTATTGTCAAGAGAACTTATGTAGGGTCCGATTTTCCATACAATACTGGATATTTTAAAGGTGTCATAAAAATAAACTCAAGGTAAGGTACTAATTTTTTAAGGAGATATCTACACGTAAAACTAAACTTTCCCTAATAAGGAAAATAGGTCGAAATCCTCCAGGCACATCATACTCATATTGTTTACTTTAACAAACCCTTAAGTATGCAACATAATTGATCATTACCGACATCAACAGCCACAACAGTCCACACATGGACATGGGCATCCACTAATTGGGGGGTATTTTCTGCTTTGTTGTTAGTCTCCATTATCAATTCCAAAATATATCACAAAGGTGTTATATAATTACAGTAGGAAGAAGAAGTTAAGTATATTACAATCACAATAGGAACATTTTATCGTCTGCAAATCTGCAAACGACTGGAGCAGCGAGATTTCACAAGTCTAAATACGCGTCCAAATTACTAATCAGAATACTTATTTATTTAATTTTTTTGACGATTTATTGTACATATGAACAGTAAAGAGAAAAACACATAAAGAATACAGACACAACAGGCACTGGTTATCTCTAATAAGTAATTTCTTACAGCAGACCTAGGGAAGAGTAATGGTATTAAACAATATGCGGATAATACTCTGTCTATAACTCGGCAAACAGTCTCAAAAGGGAGTTTATTATACTGGTAATAAGACGTAGTGGATTGTAAACCGGATATGAAGGGATTTCCATTCACAAAACAGACTAGGCTTGGAAAGAATTAGTTGCCGACACAAAGGAGTATGGGGGAGAAATTAATCCACACATCGAAAGTTGGCTACATAAGAGAGTAGGTGTGTAAATATTGGCACACCTCGGACACTGGCGCTCAAATGTATGAAACAAACGCGTTGCTACGCACACAGTCTAAGCTCGCGTAGGTGAACGCGGACCATGCTTGTGTGTGTGAGACAACATGTCAGGGTTGCCGCCATTTTGCGTTCGCGAATCGGGAATGCAATGTGCGGCAGTATGAAATGACCTTCGTCGTCGCGTCCTTTGCTAGCCGGCGTCTGAGCGTCCTCCGAGCGCGGGTGGGCGGCGCTTGTAGGGGGAGGCAGGGAGTGACCATACTGTACGCTAGTACTATTAATTATACTGTGATGTTGGTATTATTATTGAGTATTATCCTTTAAACATAGAGACATCTCACAAACTTAATATATACTTAACCAATCTTTTAGGTTAGTTTTTGTTAGTACGCAAGGTACGAGTAGAATCACCCTGCAAAGTAAGTAAAAATAACCCGGTATAGGACTGGCTAAGGTTAATAAAATCTAAAAAACTTACCGTTTTATTTCACCCGGCGCTGTTGTTGTGTCGTTCGGAGGCGCCTGGGAACAAAATGTTCAATGTATAAGAACATGTATCTTCCAATAATAATGATCCCAACCTCAAAAAGTTCATTGGAACTACCAAGAAACAGGACACCCGTAAGAAATACAAGCTTCCGACTAGTAGCAAATTCAAGTACCTACAAGTTTGACCATCAAGAAAAGTGTATAATTTTTCTAATAACTCCCTGTCACTCATATACATACATACATACACATATCACGCCTATTATCCCTTGCAGGGTAGGCAGAGCGTAAACGGCCGCAAAAACTGACATTTATTCCACGTCTGACATATATTTGAGGGTCGTTCGGAAAATTGTGTATCACCATAGTGACAGGTTGTCAGCCTATCACCTAAAACTGCAACACACACCTTCAAGTCCTTTAGTCGCCTTTTACGACTCCCATATATTGGCCTCAATTTGAAAAAAATAAACTCTTTACGAACCTTAAATTAGCGCTGTCCCTTTCCGTCAAATAGGTTAAGAAAAGGAAAGGACATTTCAAAGACTTGTCATGTTTAAATATGACAATGGGTTCGCCATTTGTAGTAAATTTAGTCGCAATTGTTTTCATCGTCACCTAATTTTGACAGATAACACGTATTTCGCGTCAAATTATAAGACACTAGATTTACGCCCAGCGGTTTCACTCGCTGCCACTCATTTTCCCGTGGTAATAGTTGTTTTCCTACGGTAGAAAGTGGCCTATGTGTTATTCCAGGTTATACTCCACTTGTGTTCCAAATTTCATCCAAATCGGTCATGCCGTTTGAGCGTGAAGAGGTAACAAACATACATACTCATACACACGCACAAACTCTCAGATTTATAATATTAGTACGGATACGGATGACATGACCTAGATATCTTCTATCCTGTTCTAAACCTATTTGACGGAAAGTGACCGCACTAATTTGAGGTAAGTTTCGAGAATTTACATCATTAATATGACCTAGATATCTTCTATCCTGTTCTAAACCTATTTGACGGAAAGTGACCGCACTAATTTGAGGTAAGTTTCGAGAATTTACATCACGAATATGACCTAGATATCTTCTATCCTTTTCTAAACCTATTTGACGGAAAGTGACAGCACTAATTTGAGGTAAGTTTCGAGAATTTACATCACGAATATGAGCTAGATATCTTATATCCTTTCCTAAACCTATTTGACGGAAAGTGACCGCACTAATTTGAGGTAAGTTTCGAGAATTTACATCATTAATATGACCTAGATATCTTCTATCCTGTTCTAAACCTATTTGACGGAAAGTGACCGCACTAATTTGAGGTAAGTTTCGAGAGTTTACATCATTAATATGACCTAGATATCTTCTATCCTGTTCTAAACCTATTTGACGGAAAGTGACCGCACTAATTTGAGGTAAGTTTCGAGAATTTACATCACGAATATGACCTAGATATCTTCTATCCTTTTCTAAATCTTGTTGATGGAAAGTGACAGAACTAATTACAGGTAAGTTTCGAGAATTTACATCCCGTATTGAGGGCCTTTTCTTGTAGCTATGAATTACCTGTAACGCAGCATTGGAACTATTAGACGCGGGTAGCGGGGAGGGCAGAGGGCTGGCCGCGCGCTCCGAGTGTTGGCGACACAGTGTTGAACATCTAGAGACATAAAATACATACATGCACATTTTACTTCGTACCATTGGAGCCATTGTACCTGCCTTGTGGCTGTGTGTGTGCCGTGTTTTGGGTGGCGTGGTCAACCGGTCCTATTTACTTCTACAGGCGGGGCATGTGTGCGAGCATTTATTACCTAATCCTATGTCATTATGAGTGATAAATAATAATAAAGGTTAAATATGTTGAGATGTAGTATGTAAAAAAAGGTCAGGTCAAGAGTACGAGCATGTATGAAAAGGTTGATGCATGTTTTGCGTATCGACAAAGTGTCAGATTGTCATCTCATCGCCATAATTGCAAAACACATATAACCCTCGAGTACCATAGTCACCTCTACGACACCCACGGGAAAGATATGGTATGATGTAATTCTAAGCTTCTAATTGTAATTTTATCTTTCCATCATACGGAAAGATAAAATAGATATTAAAAAAAATACTGAAAATGCTGGTAAAGTATTATCTTGCGCCACTAGATTTTTCTGGATATTATTGAAACACGAAAAAACCATACAGAATCACAAGTATTAATACTCCAAATATGTCTCCCGCCAATTGGGGGTAATGCCATAGTCACCACGCTCGGTAGGCGCCGTAGGATTGGATTGGATGGATTGGCGAGCGCAGTGCGAAATATTACTTTTACAGGGAACCCTGCTGGCCATTCTTAGATGAATTTATCCCTCAGTCGCTTTTTACAGCACCCACAGGTTGGATTGAGGTGATGCTTTTCTAACCCGGCGTCACAAGGCAATTTTGCCATACCGGTCGTAAAAAAGCGAAAAAACTTAATACCTATATCTTTGCTTGGATGTCTCTTACTAATATAACTGACTGATTATTTCGTATACGATATCTAATGTTTTTTCCTTCATATCAGCCTGTAGCAGTCCACTGCTGGATGTAGACTTCCCCCAAAGTACGCACTAAGGCACGATCTTCCATTTTCTCTTGACAAGTCATCGGTCCATCTGGCCGGAGGGTGTCCAACGCTACGCTTGCCGGGGCGTGGCCTCCACTCGAGAGCCTCCTTGTTCCACCGTTCATCGGTTCTACGACAGATGTGACCAGCCAGCTGCCACTTCAGCTTGCTACACTTCCAGACTATGTTTTTTCTTTGGGTGTAAAGATATTTATTTCTCAAAGAACATAATACAGTTCACTTAAAAAGAGAAACACTTAAAATTATAGGTTATTAAAAATAAATTAATGACATGCAGTTCTTATAATTATAACCATGAGCGTTGTTTGATCTATTGAAGATTTCAAATAGTTACCTACTGTTAATATAATAATATATTTTCTTTTATTCTTATTGTTTTTAATTTTGCTTTAGGTGTTGTTTTAGTTTATTTTTGAAAACACTTATCGAGTCCAACTCTTTAATATTAGGTGGTAGGTTATTAAAGAGTTGGATCCCTTCGTACATAAGACTTCGTTTACCATATTCTGTTCTAGGTGGTCTTTGCTGAAGGTTATTTTTGGACCTTAGATTGTGTTTGCATATCCTTTTATTAATTTTTATATTTGTATGTATATCTTTTCTAAGCATTTTTTTTATTAAGAGACAGGTTTTGAAGGAGTATGTTTGGTTGATATTGAATAACTTTGTTTTATTGTATACAGTTTCTGTGGGTGTGTCATACTTAAGGTTAAAGAGAACTTTTATGACCTTGTTTTGAGATCTTTGAAGAGGCTCCAGATTTGAGTTAGCAGCAGTACCCCAAACTTCTATCAGATATTCTAGATTTGATTTGACAAGTCCATTGTAAATAAGCATTCTTAGTTTGTACGGTACATAGCGAATCATTTTGCGTAATGCGCCCGTTAATGCGATAATTTTTGATCTGATGTGTTGTATGTGGCCATGCCATGAGAGTTTATCATCAAGTATTAGACCTAAGTATTTTTCTTGGTTTGATTTTTGTATAACGTCAGAATCTATTACAAGTTGAGGGTGATCTGCAATTTTCTTATTTTTTGCAGCGAATATCATGTACGATGTTTTGGATGTGTTAATAGTGAGTAGGTTATGTTTAAACCATGTGCTCAAGCGGTTTAAGTCAGTTTGGGCTTGTCCTACAAGTTCAACTATATTGTGACCATAGTAGAAGAGGCAAGTATCATCAGCATAGAGCGATAGATCACCAGTTAGATCAATACTGTCTATGTTATTTATATAAATAAGGAACAGGAGAGGCCCCAAAATTGAACCCTGCGGCACACCGAAAGTTATGTTACTAAGGCTGCTTTCATAATTTCCGATTCTGACTACTTGCTGTCTATTTGTAAGGTATGATTGAAACATTTTTAGTGCTTGACCCCTGATACCGATACTCTCAAGTTTATTTAATAAAATCGAGTGACTAACGGTATCAAAAGCCTTTTTGAGGTCAATAAATATACCCAAAGCAAACATTCTCTCATCTATACTTGTTTTGATTTTAGTCACTAGATCAATAGTAGCCGATAGGGTATTTGATTCAGCCCGAAAACCGTATTGATTTGGACTGAGGTAATTGTGTTTCGTAAGGTAAGCATCTAAGCGGTTATAAATAATTCTCTCAAAAACCTTCGACAGCACCGGAAGAACTGAGATCGGTCGATAGTTTGATAATTCAGTTTTAGGTCCCGTTTTGTAAATGGGGCTGACTTTTGCTACTTTTAAATCTTCGGGAAATACGCCATTAAGTAAGCACTGATTAATGGAATGGGTTAAATTGGAAATGATTAAATCTTTAATGCATATGAGTACTTTTGTAGTTAAGCCGTCAATTCCAGAACTGCAGTTGGGGTCTAATTTGGTAATTATTTTACTGACTTCTGTTTCTGTACATGGCTCAAAATCAGTTATAGTATGAGGAAATCCTGTATTTAAGGTGTCTAATGAATTATTGTGATGGTATTTAGATGGTATTAGGTCCGCAAGTATCGCACCAATGGTCGAGAAGTATTTATTAAAGTGTTCACAGATTTCTTTGCCGTCAGTTATTGGCTTTGCATTGATTAGGAGTTTTGGTGGTGTCTGATCTTTAGTGCTGATTTTATTATTTGCTAAGCTATTAATTTCCTTCCACGTACCTTTTGGGTCATTATAACAATTATTAAAAAGTTTAGAGTAATATTCAGTTTTTGCTACTTGTATCTTTTTTGACACACTATCACGGTTCAGTTTAAATGTTGATTCTAGAATTTTATTATCGGCGTTGTTTTTAAGTTGGCACCATAGTTCATTTTTTTTGTTTATTTCCTCAATTATGGACTTATTTATCCATTCTTGCCGGGGCAAATTCATGATTTTATACTTTTTGATTTTATTTTGTGCAAGTTTTTCGTGAATTAGATTTATTAGAGTTTGATAAGTATGTACATTTTTTAAAATGTTCGAATCCTTAATACTTTTATACAGTAGGCTATAGTTAGTACAATAGTATTCTATTCGTTGCTTGGGGGGTTGATTTGTTTATGATTTGAATATAATTACGTTACTATTACGGTTGCTTGCGATGTCTACAATCTAGATTTTCTTCTACGGACAAAAAAAACCAAGACTGACACTTTTCATTCCTTAGTATTTGTTACAATAACTTTACTAGATGTCGCTTGTAAGTCGCTTCTACACGAGCACCAAGAGATTGAAAATTTTGAAGTGTCAGTCGAGCCCCTGGTAGCTCAGTTGGCAGAGCAGTGAAACGGTACCCGACGGTCTCGGGTTCAACATTTTTCAGATTATTATTATCATTTATGATAACAACTTACCTGTCGCACAATCCCATTTTGATGGTGTTCTGTAGACAGCCGGAAGTAGTGATGGTGACAAGCTTGTGACCGACCAACCACGTGGACGACTGTCCACCGTTGAACATGAATTCGGCGAGGTCGCTCCTGTCAACAAATACTTAATAGGTTTTTTTTCACTTTACTTTTGTACCACAGCTGTTTTGCCGCACACATAATGAGCTGACGTCGCTGGATGCATCTACTGCTGACGAGGCGACAAAGACATTGATGATTGATGTTTTTACTCAGTCAATGAATTTATGGCTCTCTTTTCTCTTTTCGTGTGGGACACTGAGTCGTCCAACGACCCGATGAACTCTGGTTTCAGAGTTTTTCAACCGCCTACTACCACTAGTAGGCCTCTGGCATGGTTGATAGATAGAATTGGTAAAATGGTTGTATGGCTTATAGATAGAATGGTAGGTTTGGAGTAATGATTATTTTTAAAACTATTTATTGTTGTAAATTGAATTGTTTTTGCAATCTGACATTGTTTTGAATTCATTATTTGTATTTTTGATCTTTGTCAGTCTGACATTGTTTTTGTTTGTTATTATTTTTAATATTGATTTAGATTGACATTGTTGAATTCACAATTTGTATGTGACATTCGTTTCTATTGATTTATTGATTGCAATTTGTAATTTTATCATGAAATAAACTTGCGCATAAACAATTTTCACTATGGGAACAATACTGGAAAACGAGAAAAGATTTCGATCTTCGGAATACATACTCATTCAGACGATCGTCAATTATTTATGGCAGTTATTTATTTGAAAACTTGCAAAATTTTCAAGCGCGGGCAGGATTTTAACCTGTGACTTTCGCTATTTACTAGTTCGCTATTTACTCTTCCGTCTGGGCTAACGCAGCTCGTGCCTTGCCCGCCAATTTTGCAAGTGAATCTTAATGCCAGTAACGCGTGGCAAGGCTCCATCTGCCGGGTTAATTTTGCATCTAATACCCGGCGACTAGTTCCATCTTTACAGATTGAATGTAGCCTTAAGTGATGAAAAACCGGGATAAATTTCATGTTTTAACGAATTGTCTTCGAAACATTATAAAAATTATAGGTAGTAATAGGTACAGTCGGTAATAGCACAAAAGGTACTAGGGGTACTCCAAAAGAACTGAATTATATAAACTTATTCACATTTATTTAAACTTATTCACATAAAATAAGTCATTTTCTACAAAGTCCATGTCAAGAAAAAACATATTGCTGGGGACAAAAAAAAAATTGTTCTTTTGGAGTACCCCTGATACCTTATGTGCTATAACCGCCTGTACATGAAATTAAAATTGTGTGTGTTTGAATACCTGTGCGGTTTGACGCTGCACGGCGTGAAGGCGTATCTGGAGAGCAGGTCGACGCAGGTCTCGGTGAGCTCCACGTGGAAGGCGGCGGAGGCGGAGGCCTGGCTGGCGGCCCCGCCCCCCGCCCCCGCCCCGCGACCGCCCAGCGGCGCCCGCGACACCGCGCGGGAACCCTGCAAGCGACAATATCGCGGTTCATGTACAGAGAATGGGAAACAAATAAAAATTACGTGTTGTGATCTTATATAGGGTAAAATTTTACTAGTGACCGATAGCGAAAACTCAATACGGGCAGATGGTAAGGAACAACTATTCCCAAGGAACATACGTTTCTTGGGAATAGTTAGATAAATTGCCGATTAGAAAATTTTGGTTACTATCGAATAGAATATCAACATTTTTCGACCTATGTTTTTAAGGGAAAGTTGTTCCTTATTACCAGCCCATACTCTGTCTTCAGTATCAGTCAGTAGAACAATTTCGCCATTTATAAGTCCAATATATAAAATAATATATTGGACTTATAAATGGCGAAATAGTAATAAAAATAGTCCAATATAAGAAGTAAACTAGCAGAACTGTAAGTCTAGGCTGTATCGCCATACTACCTTTTGCCTAACCCGATTGCAAAGCAATAGAAAACGTCAGATCTTGAAGAACTGTCATTCAAGTAGGTTTATTGTAAAATGGTAAATGGTAATGATATATTTTAGGACTGTAATAAAATGTGCCAACCACCTAAACTGTCACGCGTTAAGCAACAATACCCGCCGCGAGTCAGTCAAAAAACGCGTGCTTACAATCTTCACACATTAACAAGACATCTTGCACTGATTTTAAGGACGAATGCGGTAAATTAGCCTAGTAGCGCGGCGCTTTTCGAAAACCAAAAATATGTATTGTTACCGCCCGCGCACATTTCAGTAAACCGTATTAAAAATGGTTTTGTGATTTCGTGGGTAAGACAAAGTATTTGATTTTTGAACTAAAGTTTAGGAAACCGTTTCCGGTATGCTACCATTGGGTGTTACAATTGGTTAACAGCACCTTTGAAATAAATGGTCGAATTCTAATTATGGCGCAAAACCCATTGGACGTTAATTACTAAAACGATTATGTACTTTGAGAAGGCAATTCGGGTCGTTGTTAAGAAAGACGCAAATATCACTGAGCGCCAAGAGGATAGTTATATGAAAAAAACATCTTAAAAAATATGGGTTTCCAATCAAACTTTCAAAAACGTTGTATTGAGAGTAGATGAGCTTTTATCAGCGGCATTTTTTTTATATATCCTACACAGTTCACACAGCGCCATCTAGCGCCAAACTAAGCAAAGCTTGTACTATGGGAACTAGATAGCTGATATTGATACTTATATCCTTTTTGTAAATAAATACATACTACGAGTATAGATAGAAACACCCAGACTAAACACAAATATCTGAAAATTACTTATCAAATATTTATGTCTTGTGGGGATCGAACCCACGACCCTCGGCGTAGGAGGCAGAGGTATTATGCGCTACGCCATCTGCCCAGTCAATTATCTGGCTTTGTCCATCTGGGCTACCGCGGCTCGTCCCATGCCCGCGAATTTTGCAAAACTTTTATCTCCAATTTAGGGAGGCCCATTTCCTATTCTTCATTTCCTGTCATATTGTTACTTACAAGACTGGATGATCGCTGTCTGTTTGACGAGTCTTCGTTTGCCGGCGCGGGGTTGAGGGCCGGAGCGCCCGGGCCCGAGTTGTTGGCGCTCCCGGGATTCCTCGGGAGTCTCTCCTGTCAAACATATAACTCACTTGAAATTATGACAAAATAGAATAAAGCCGTGTGATGCCGGCTGAGAATAGTATCACCCCATTTCTTCTCATGGGAGTCGTAAGAGGCGACTAGGGGACTCGAGGGTGTGTATTGTATTTTAGGCGATGGGCTGACAACCTGTCACTTTGGCGATACACAATTTTCCGAATGACCCTCAAATATTTGTCAGTGGCGTAAATGTTCGTTTTTGCGGCCGTTTACGCTTTGCCTACCCCGCAAGGGGTTAAGGCATGATATGTGTGTACGTATGTATAAAATAGAAGCAATAATATAGGTGTTACAAATACTGCTAAATAAAGGATGTATAAATATTACCTGCAAATATTTTTAAGGCTATGAAACTGAACAACGTTCTTTCAAGATACATAGGTCAAAATATGAAAACCAATTGGACTTTCCATACAAAATGTTTCAGCCGCCCTCGACCGGGGCAATTTGTTTGGAAGGTCCATTTTTCAAATTTCGACCTATGCTCCATGGGAAAAGTTGTTCAGTTTCATGGGCTTATAAATTTTTTAATTTAATAAGCTTATGAAAAGTGGTCGAGCTGTCGTTTGCAAAAACGTACGTTTGGTCTGCGGCAGATCTAAACCGACTGAGTAATTCTGCATTGAAGGACTTTACGTTCATCAGTTAGATATTTAGGTTTTTTTTATTATTAAGGATGGGTTTGCTCTTGACTCTAGTCTAGGTCATAGGACAGAGACAGAGTCTAAGATGGAGCGAGCTCACCCAGAAGAAGCCTGTTCACTGTTACTTTGAAAAGATTAGGGTTGTATGCGTTTGGAAACACGTTAGGTAAGTAAACGTTTCACCCGCCGTGTGATGCCGGCTTAGACCGCCGTGTGATGCCGGCTTAGAATAGCATCACCCCATTTCTTACCCATGGGTGTCGTAAGAGCCGACTAAGGAACTCCAGGGATGTATATTGCAATTTTAGGCGATGGGCTGACAACCTGTCACTATAGTGATACACAGTGATCTGATTGACCCTCAAACTTTTGTCAGACGTGGTGTTAATATCCGTTTAACGGCCGTTAACGCTCTGCCTACCCCGTAAGGGATATAGGCGTGATTTATGTATGTATGTACGTTTCACACTAACCTCAAACGGCATCAAAGTGTAGTTATGCAGTCCATGTATGATGAACCTCACAAAGTTCCTCCGATACGAGAGTCTGCACTTGAGGAACCACGCGGCGATGACGTGGTGTGCGAGCGAGACGACGTAGTTGTTGTAGCGCGACGGGTTCGTGTACGGGAGCAGGATGGCGAATACAGACATGTATTGGTCCTCGACGAACGACGCGAATACTCGCGGGAGCCGGGTTAGTGCTGGAATAAACAAGATTGTACATACATAGAAAAAAGGTTATTATTTTAGAAAACTTTGCAAAATTTTCTTTTGCGGGCAGAATAACAAATATTTAAAATAAATTTTTGCTAGTTTTCCAAAATTTAATACCGAAAACGCAGTGTTTAAAAATATTTAACGTATTTATTTATTCTGTATTTTTCGCTATTTCCCTAAGTATTTTAAATAAGTAAAAGTAAAGTAAGTAATGAAAAGATTTGTCCCAAGCATGGATTTAAACCCAAGGCCTATGGAATTTAGATCTATCGTTTTGCTATTTGATTGAGCTATCCAAGTTCTTATCCGGGGCCCCCTTTATACAGACCAGCATAGTTAAAATTGTCTTTCCGGCAAAAAAGACATAATTTATCGATTTTGACGCATTTTCCATTATTATATTCAATTTATGACGGAGATTTGCATAATATTCTCAAACTAACCGATAACAAACAGGGTTGTGTGTTAGTTTGTTATACAAGGAGCAACAAAAAGGGTATAACAAGCCAAATGGATGTCAAGATACTCAAAAAACTAACAACTTTCCTCGTGGAACATGGTTCAAAATAAAAAAGAAATTGGATCAACCATACAAAATTGCCGTAAAAGCTGGTTAATTTACTATGGGAGGTCCTTTTTTGTCATTGGGGAAAATTGATCAGTTTCATCCTTGACCTCCTTTCGGTTTGTTAAACTCTTTGCATGGTAGATGAAAATATATATATACATATAAAGTCTGCGTCGCGTCTACTGTGTCATGGTAGCTAGACAACCAGTCTCATAAAAAGGTGGAAGGCTCCGTAAGGGGCCGCCTGGCTCGCGACCACCATCCCACCGAAGTCTGGCGCCAAGTAGCCACCTGCGTTCCGTCAGTGTGTGGGAGTGCCAGTGCTTTAACAGGCTTCTTCTGGGTTAGCTCGCTCCATCTTAGACTCTGTCTCTGTCCTATGACCTAGACTAGAGTCAAGAGCAAACCCATCATTAATAAAAATAAAAAAAAATAACCGTTTTACTGATAAAAACTTAGCGACACTGAGGTAAAAGACATTGGAACTTACTCGATAAAAACTCCAGCATGGGGCTGGCGATATTTTTCGTGTCGGATATTTTGGAGAGGTCCAGCAACACCTCCGGCAGCATCTTCACCATCGTCTCCCTGGTCTCCAGGGTGAAGATCGTTAGAGCGTTGATGTACGGCTGAGGGGTACGGAGCACTGAGAAAAAAAAAATTATAACTTTAGACAGACAGAAACACTTTATTGCTCACATTAATAATTATAACTTTGTTGTATTCATAAGTGTGCGGGGTTGTGTTCACTATGCACTAAGGGATGATTGAATAATACGTCCGGGATATATATACTTTCTATATTGTGACGTCACAGGAATATATAACCTAACCTATAAGGCTATGTAACCTGCCGTCGCGTCCGGTGGTTAGGGAGTGACTGCCTATGCATGGGAACACATGGCTATTTTGCTGACTACTTACAATATTGCAATACAATGTCGCTACAACTTATACAATAACAAAAACAAACAACACAATATAAGCAAAGGCGGCCTTATCGTTTTAAGCGATCTGTTCCAGGCAACCTGATGTATCGTCTTAATGGAACGCTGATAATCCTAATGTGATCCTTTAGGCACATAAAGTCTACTACCACTTTACCAATTTTTTGAAAACTTGCAAAATTTTCAAGCGCGGGCAGGATTTGAATCGGAGTCTTCCGCCATCACTAGTGGCGACGCCTCTTCCATCTGGGCTACCGCAGCTCATTCCTTGCCCGCCAATATTGCAAGTATATTTTAATGCCAGTAACGCGTGGTACGGCTCCATCTACCGGGTTAGTTTTGCAACTAATACCGGCGACTAATTCTATCTTTACAGATTGAATGCAGTCTAAGCGATGAAAGGAATGAGCTGCGGTAGCCCAGATGGAAGAGGCGTCGCCACTAGTAATGCGAAAGTCGCAGGTTCAAATCCTGCCCGCACTCGAAAATTTTGCAAGTTTTCAAAAATTGTATACCTAACACGGGAAGTGTTTTAAAAATTTGGTATTCCGTTCAGTAGTCTTTGCGTGAAGAAGTAACAAACAAACATACAAACTTTCGCATTTACAATATTATAGTAGGATTTAGCCTAACAAAATACTCAGGCTAATTTCGTCGTCAGTCAGAAAACAGCCTTATTCCTTTTAAACATGAGACCAATCTGCCGTATATTGCTGCCTTAGAATAGCATCACCCCAATTCTACCATACATACATACATACATAAATCACGCCTAAATCCCTTACGGGGTAGGCAGAGCGTTAACGGCCGTTCAACGGATATTAACACCACGTCTGACAAAACTTTGAGGGTCAATAAGATAACTGTGTATCACCATAGTGACAGGTTGTCAGCCCGTCGCCTAAAATTGCAATACACACCCTTGAGTCTCTTAGTCGCCTCTTACGACACCCATGGGTAAGAAATAGGGTGATGCTATTCTAAGCCGGCATCACACGGCAAAATTTTACCAAATGACTAAAATATCTCCTATCCTTTTCTAAACCTATTTAACGCAAAGTGACTAATTTAAGGTAAGTTAAGAGAATTTAAATTCCGAATTGAGGCCAATATTAGATCGTCTTATTGCATTGCAACGCCAAGAATATCCTTTAGTCACATAAAGTCTACTTTGCCAAAAATACCACTTTACCAAATTACCACTTTTTAACTACTTTTATATGAGTTTTCTAACGTCAAGGATTTAATGACATTTGGGGAAAAAAGAAAGATTTGTCTAACATATAATGCTGCCACACTAAAAATATGGCCATCTCAATAAGGGATATTATGACAGCTGACAGATTTGTGCTCAAGCTATAGCAGAGTTCCACTGTAGACATCTCTTTTAGAATGAAACTGATACCTGTCAAATATGGCTTATTGGGATGGCCCTAATATAAAGAACTTAAGTTTCAAAATTTCGCCAATGGCGCTTGCTTAGTCTCAATTAATGAATATCCTGAACAATTCACACAGCGCCATCTAGTCCTAAACTAAGCAAAGCTTGTACTATGGTACTGATATTAATACATATATACTTTTTTTTGTAAATAAATACATGATATACATAGAAACACCCAGACTAAACACAAATATCTGAAAATGACTTAACAAATATTTGTGTCTTGTGGGGATCGAACTCACGACCTTCGGCGTAGCAGGCAGGGTTACTATCCGCTACGCCATCGGCCCAGTCAGTCTACATTGTGAAAGCAACAGTTATATGAATTGTACTTACCCATGCCAAACCTCAGCAGACACCGCACTATCCTCTGTTGCGTGTGTGGCTCCAAAAACGAATGGTACGGCGCCAAAACCGCGAGCGGAGGCAAGGCCACGGTCTGGAACTCTGACAACGTCAATTTCCCGCCGCCAGGCACTCTCAGGCATTCGGGGAAGTAGAGCGATCTGTCTGACACCATCGCGCAGAGTGTTGAAGCGAGCATGTCCAAGTCCTGCGCTCGCCGACCCACGGCTAGCGCTCGAGTCTGAAATAAAACACACAAATACATACATACACATATCACGCCTATAATCCCTTGCGGGGTAGGCAGAGCGTAAACGGCCGCAAAAAACGAACATTTACGCCACGTCTGACAAATATTTGAGGGTCATTCGGAAAATTGTGTATCGTTATAGTGACAGGTTGTCAGCCCATCGCCTAAAATTGCAATACACACCCTCGATTCCCTTAGTCGCCTCTTACGACACCCACGGGAAAGATATGGGGTGATGCTATTCTAAGCCGGCATGACACGGAATACATACAAGGAGTAACAAAAGGGTATAACAAGCCGAAAAGAGGTAAAGGTACTAATGAAACTGAACAACTTTCCCCAAAGGGTCGAAATAAATTGAAATATTGGACCTCCTATCCAAAATTGCCCGTGAGCTGGTTAATTTATAATTAAAGGTACATTTTTTAAATAATTTGACTTATGTTTCATGGGGAAATTTGTTAAGTTTTAATGAGTATTGAGCATGTGTATACCCTTTTTGTTACTTTTTCTTCTGACAGTTCTGGAGCTTTTTTTATAATGTCTTACCACGTGCAAGAGTAAAATTTTGTGATTTGAGTCATAAATACATTTTATATTTTCACATACTTTTCTATGAAAAAATCTTATTCTGTTCAATTCAACGCCATTTAAGCACACTTGAAAATTGGCTTAAAAATTTCCCATTGCACAAAATTTGGTCACTAATTAACTAACAAAATAAAACTACAACTGTTTATTTTTTTTTGCAAAAACTAACTTTCTTTTTTAAAGCGATTGTAGTCTTCTTTTTACTAAGCGATGTTTGTAAACAAATGTAAATTGTCCTATTCTAATGAATATTTTAAAACGATGCCACAAAAAATGTGGCATCGTTTGATGATGTTTAAATAAAAACATACATACATATATCACACCTATATCCCTTGCGGGGTAGGCAGAGCATAAGCGGCCGTAAATAACGGACATTTACGCTACGTCTGACAAACATTTCAGGGTCATTCAGAAAATTGAGTATCGCCATCGCCTAAAAAAGCAATACACATGTAACCGTCGAGTTCCTTAGTCGCCTCTTACGACACCCACGGGAAGAAATGGGGTGATGCTATTCTAAGCAGACATCACACGGCAACAAAAACTCCATATAAAAACGTTAAATACGCGTTCAACGCGTGTCTTTTGTGGTAAGGTCCAGGTTTTACCTGTAGCAAAGAAGGTAGCGCCCTAAGTACGCAGCCTAACACGGCCCAGTCGGTCTCACGAGTTAGGGCTGCGGTAAGGGCTCGGGCTGCCCTACCGCCCCCGATCACGCAAGACCCGGGGGAGGTGGGTGGCGCATCGCGAGGGGGCGCTGTAGAAACCTGAAATAGGAAAAAAAATCGAGATGGTTCGTATTTTATTTTATTTTTTTTTTATTTTATTTCTCAGACGTACACAACAGTTTACAATCAATGCAGATTCACACATTATACATATCTAAGGTAGTATTCTAGATTGAAAACCACAAACGTGAACGTACAGCTTGGTTAGGCAAATGGCTACTATTAAATTAGACATGGTTATTAAATAGCTAATAAATAAATTTGAAATATTTAACATGCAACATGCTAACAGTAAGATTCTGGAATAACATTTACTTAGAACATTAACTATTTGAGGTTGAGGATTCTTGAAACTGATTTCCTAAATAAATAATGATTTGAATTAAATATATCGATATCTTTTTTATTCATACATAGGTCATTATACAAACGACACATTCTACGACGTATTAATGTTTTTAAAACATAACGAGCATATGTTTCTATTTACAAGAATCAAAAGTTTTAGGAGCTTTTTAAAGTGGGACACAGTACAGGGATTAAGAATTGTTGCAAACATTAAAGGGGTGAAACTGAACAACTTTCGCCAAGGAACATTAGGTCGAAATATGACAAAAAATTTGGACCTCCCATACAAAATGTTACAGCCGACCAGGTCAATTTGTATGAGAGGTCCCATGTTTTTTCATAAATTTCAACCAATGTTTCATGGGGAAAGTTGTGTAGTTTCAAAGATTGTACCCCTTAAAATATTTGCAGCTATTTTCACATCCTAAATGTGTTATGCAGTAAGCGTTGCGATCGTTTTATATTTGTCTTTTCCATGCACAAATAATATGCTATGGAATAGCGTTATAGGGAACTGCGACTGAATGGGATAGTGTATTTGTGGTGCAGAAAGCAGCTAGCTCCCGTGCCCTCCGAAACACAGAAACATCAATTACTTACGTATATAATGACCACATGGAAATATTAGAGTGTTGTGCCAACTAGTTAACGTGTCCTCTGAAACACAGAAATAAGCTCACCTGTCCCCTAGCTTGCACGGGCTCCACCATCAAGAACGGTGAACAGAGCGGTTTTAACCGCGCGCTGTTTGGTCCATACACCGGTTTCCCTGATTCGTCATAGCAGAACCCTACGCAGTTGAACGCGTTCGCTCTTAGCCCGAACACCATCTCGAATATCTGCAACAAAATATAACTAAGTAAGTCGAAAACAAAATTTTAGAACACTTACCGTGTTAGGTATTTAGTTTTAGAAAACTTGCAAAATTTTCAAGCGCGGGCAGATTTGAACCAGCGACTTTCGACTAGTGACAGCGCCTCTTTCATTAGAGCGGCTCGTCCAATGCCCGTCAATTTTACAAATGTATCTTAATGCCGTGCCACGCGTTGTTGGCATTAAGATGCACTTGCAAAGTTGGCGGCCGTTGATTGAGCCGCGGTAGCCCAGATGGGAGAGTACTAAATAAGTATTGGACATGATACTGACAGGACATTTCCTAAAGCTATTTCTCCAATAAACAAAAAAGGGATAGGACAAACCACGGACAAACAGAAGAAAAGGACAACTGCAACTGTAATTTACTGACCCGATGGCGCAGTGGATAGTATCCCTGCATGCTACGCCGAGGGTCGTGGGTTCGATCCCCACCTAGCACAAGTATTTGTAAGTAACTTTTCAAATATTTGTGTGGAGTCTGGGTGTTTTCTAGTTATAGTATGTATTTATTTACAAAAAAAGTATTAATGTATTATATCAGCTATCTAGTTCTCATAGTACAAGTTTTGCTTAGGTTGGGACTAGATGCGCTGGGTGAATTTTTTTTAGTTCGATTTTTATTTGCGCTTTTTTTACAGACTATAGTTTTCGCCATATCTGAAAAAAACTGTGTATCGCTGCAGCGCATGGCAAGATATATGCCATTCAACCGAACTTTCTGACCCTTTATTGAGTCACATTTTACCGAACCCGCGGGATAAATAAGAGTGATGCTTACCTAACCGGGACCCAGGAAATCATGATAACTTATAGCAATATTTTTGTAACACAAAAAGATTAAAACCATCAACCTTGAGTCTGATATCCGGATAATGATAGAATTACGCAGGTCTTATGTACCAGCTTAGAATAGCATCACCCCGATTCTACCCGTGCGAGTTAAAAGCGAATAAAGGATAAAGTCATCCAGGGAATGGGTAGCAGCGTACCCTGTGACTGCGCTCGCCAATCCGCGTGCCAAGCGTGGTGAGTATGACAATACCCTCCTATAGGCAAAGGCGTCTAGCAGTGGACGGTTGTGTTATATAAGATTATGTTACACAATTTTAAAACACATTTAGTATGCAAGTGTTAAGTATAAATGTTGCAAAGCCGGCCTCATCACTTAGAGTGATGTCTACCAGGCAACCTTAGCTGTATGACCATCTGTGGAGATTTGTTAATAGCATAGTAATATTCTATCTATCTAGTAACATGCAGTTTGAATTTGTCTGTAAATCTTCAAAATACAAACAAATAAATAACATAAATACAATAAATAAAATAAACGTAATAAATTTGTTAAATAAAATAAACAAAATAAATACTAAAATTAATGTTCAAAACGGCCTTACAACTAACAGCGATATCTACCAAGCAACCTTAGCTCAATGATCTGTTTCCCTTACCTTGAGCCGGATATCCGGATGATGATGAAACAACGCCGGTCTTCTATAGTGGTGGTCTAGATGGTCTAACAGGATGAGTAACGCCCTTGCGGGGTGGGCAGCGGGAGAACGGAGCAATTTGTCGTGGAGTAACTCTAGAAGTCCTGTCGCCGCAACCCTGGAAAAGAAAACAAGTATTTTTTTATAAATAGTTACTTTAGTCTCAATTTATGCCTTCTCGCTACCCTAGGTCTGCTGTAAGAGATTTATTTTAGCTGCATCATAATACGCTCCGTTTTGATAAATTTTCCCATGGGTATTTATAACACAAATAATTTTCCCTTGGGATATAGACACAATACCGTTGGAACTGCATTATATTATATATACTGATTCCAAAACGCTCCGTTCTGATAATTTTTCCCATAGGAAAATTTATTTTTACCGTGGGAAAACCACATGTTCCGCTATCATTAAATCCTTACCATTGATTGCTTGATATACACCTAGTCTCTTTAGATTTTACCATGGGAAAATACATTTTCCCGTGGGAAAACTGTTTTTTTTTACAAAGGCGTCCTCCTAATAAACTTACTTGAGATCATTGACATCTGCTTCTGCGGGTATCGGCACATCCGTGACATACATCTCAAACGGCCTATTCAATATCTTCTCCAACAGCTCAAGTAAATCAGCGGTGACGTCAGAGGTGCATATCCTCGCCAGCTCGGTCAGGGCTCCCGCGGCCGCCGCCCTGACGGACGGTTCCGCGTCTAGTGCGCAAGCGGACGCGACCGGCAGCCCTACGCGTTCGACTAGCTCTTCCCCGTAGACTAGTCTGAAAGGAATCATTTGATTAGTTCAATTTATGTATGTCTATCATAAAAATGTGTATAAGCATGAAAAATGAAAATATTTATTTAGTAATCAATAAAGTATTTAAGGCGAGTGTAGCCGTTAACGACCTCGACAGTGACACTTCATACAAACAATCTATCAGAATATCCGTTGCCCAACTTTTTAGTCTAATCTTTAAGTAAACTAGAACCTGCAATCTTAATGAAATATTAGCTGTGATTAAAATTATGTTAAAAATGCGACCATTTTTGGTATTAATTGATGCACAGTTATCTGATGGACCCTTTAACTTTTGTCAGACGTGGTGTTAATATCCGTTTCACGGCCGTTAACGCTCTGCCTACCCCGTTAGGGATATAGGCGTGATATATGTATGTATGTTCTAATTAAATAAATATAAATATCCTGGCCAATTCACACAGCGTTATCTAGTCCCAAACTAAGCAAAGCTTGTACTATGAGAACTAGATAGCTGATATTAATACGTATATACTTTTATTTGTAAATAAATACATAATATACATAGAAACACCCAGACTAAACACAAATATCTGAAAATGACTTAACAAATATTTGTGTCTTGTGGAGATCGAACCCACGACCCTAGGCGTAGCAGGCAGGGCGCAGGGGCACTATCCGCTACGCCATCGACCCAGTCAAAGTTTTCTTTTTAAGTATGGGTTTGCTCTTGACTCTAGTCTAGGTCATAGGACAGAGACAGAGTCTAAGATGGAGCGAGCTCACCCAGAAGAAGCCTGTTCACTCTTACTTTGAAGAGATTAGGGTCGTATGCGTTTGGAAACACGGACGCAGGTAGTGAGTTCCACTCTTTAGCAGTTTGTTTAAGCTTAACACTTACTTATTTCTAAGAATAAACGCCAGGAGAGCGTCGAGCGTGTGTAGCCGCACGGCGCGTCGCGGCTCGTGGCGCAGGTACTTGTCTGCTAGGTGGAGAGCGGCCGACGTCCACTCGCCGCTAACAGGGCCTAAGGCGTTTGCTTTGGCTGAAAGGAAAAACAACATATAAGTTTGCTACTTGAACGTGAGTACGACTAATAGGATCGGCTAGAAATTGGGTACGAGTTATCACAACTTAATCCGTACTAACATTATAAATCTGAGAGTTTGTGTGTGTGTGTGTGTTACCTCTTCACGCTCAAACGGCTTGACCGATTTGGATGAAATTTGGAACACAGGTAGAGAATAACCAGGAATAAAACAAAGGCCACTTTTTACCGCAGGAAAAACAACTATTACCACGAGAAAATGAGTAGCAGCGGGTGTACCGCTGAGCGGAAATCTAGTGTAAAATAAAGTCGTTTTTCGTGTCTGTCCCTGTGTATGCTTAAATCTTCAAAAGAACGCAAGGGATTGGGATGTGTTTAAGTAAATGAAGTAGTTCAAGAGGAAGGTTTATTTATATGTTTAATACATGCCGAGATTATTCTTATTCCCGCGGAAAAACGGGTAGCAGCAGGTGAAACCGCTGGTCGGACCGGTACTTTTGAAATTACAGCTACTTATGAAATAAAATACAAATGTTTGTATTTAAATGCAGCAATCCAAAAACAAATATAATTTTTCAAAAAATCTGAATATTTGTCATTTTCTAAAGTATTTTAACCATCCATTATAAACACATAAAACCATACACTTCTCCTTCAATCCGTACTAATTATAATATTAGTACGTGTATCTGAGAGTTTGTGTGTGTGTGTGTATGTATGTAAGTTTGTTACCTCTTCACGCTCAAACGGCTTGATCGATTTGGATGAAATTTGAAACACAGGTAGAGTATAACCTACAATAATACATAGGCCACTTTTACCGCAGGAAAACAACTATCACCACGGGAAAATGAGTGGCAGCAGGTGAAACCACTGGGCGGAAATCTTGTTCATCATAATACTTTACCTGTAATTAGCCACATGGCGGAAGCTTCGGGCCTCTCGTGTCCGGCGCTGTCCACTAGCTCCAGCAGTGAACGTGTTGAGCCGGTGTACTGGTGAGCTAGGTGCAACTGTTCGATTGCCGTGATCAGCGCGTGGGTTTACCTGTAATTAGCCACATGGCGGAAGCTTCGGGCCGCTCGTGTCCGGCGCTGTCCACTAGCTCCAGCAGTGAACGTGTTGAGCCGGTGTACTGGTGAGCTAGGTGCAACTGTTCGATTGCCGTGATCAGCGCGTGGGTTTACCTGTAATTAGCCACATGGCGGAAGCTTCGGGCCTCTCGTGTCCGGCGCTGTCCACTAGCTCCAGCAGTGAACGTGTTGAGCCGGTGTACTGGTGAGCTAGGTGCAACTGTTCGATTGCCGTGATCAGCGCGTGGGTTTACCTGTAATTAGCCACATGGCGGAAGCTTCGGGCCTCTCGTGTCCGGCGCTGTCCACTAGCTCCAGCAGTGAACGTGTTGAGCCGGTGTACTGGTGAGCTAGGTGCAACTGTTCGATTGCCGTGATCAGCGCGTGGGTTTACCTGTAATTAGCCACATGGCGGAAGCTTCGGGCCTCTCGTGTCCGGCGCTGTCCACTAGCTCCAGCAGTGAACGTGTTGAGCCGGTGTACTGGTGAGCTAGGTGCAACTGTTCGATTGCCGTGATCAGCGCGTGGGTTTACCTGTAATTAGCCACATGGCGGAAGCTTCGGGCCTCTCGTGTCCGGCGCTGTCCACTAGCTCCAGCAGTGAACGTGTTGAGCCCGTGTACTGGTGAGCTAGGTGCAATTGTTCGATTGCCGTGATCAGCGCGTGGGTTTACCTGTAATTAGCCACATGGCGGAAGCTTCGGGCCTCTCGTGTCCGGCGCTGTCCACTAGCTCCAGCAGTGAACGTGTTGAGCCCGTGTACTGGTGAGCTAGGTGCAATTGTTCGATTGCCGTGATCAGCGCGTGGACTCGGGAGTGGATTAACTCGTTGCGGGGCGGTGATGAGTCCTGAAAAAAAGATATGTTCTTAATATGATGCTCTCTCTCTCTCTCTTCTTTTCGTGTGGGACACCGATGAACCCTGGTGTCAGTGTTTTTCATCCCCCTGCTACTAGTAGTAGGCCTCTGACATGGTTGTGTAACGACCGCCGTCTAAGTTAAACATAAGACAGCAACCGGGACCGACGGCTTAACGTGCCCTCCGAAGTACGGAACCATTTCTTTTCAGACAATCAGATGGTTCAGCCTGCAATGTCCTAACATGACTGGGAACAAATGCACAAAGTGATGAAAGAGAAATATGAATGCTAAATCAGTGATTTGTGCCGTGTGATGCCAGCTTTGAACAGCATCACCCCTCTCCTTTACCGCGGGTGTCGTAAATGGCAACCATATTTGAAGGTATCACAATTTTGGTTAACAAGCTGACAACCTGTCACTATAGTGATACCATAGACCAAGTGATACATTATTTTTCTGAATCGGCCTTCAAATATTTGCCGCGCGTGGCGATAGCCACCGTATTTTGGGCGTAATCCACACTAATATTATAAATGCGAAAGTAACTCTGTCTGTCTGTCTGTCTGCTACGCTTTCATGGCCAAACCGCTGAACCGATCTTCATGAAACTTGGCACAGAGATTGCTAGCATACCGAGAACGGACATAGGCTACTTTTTATTACCATTCGAGGGTCTGGAGTACAGATGTAGACCACTAGGTGTACCATCAGGAGCCCGGCTAAACTATTAGAGATACAGGCATGGTTCTAAAACAAAAGTTGTTCAGTATGATGGGCCGCTTCTTTTCACAAGGACATTGAGGATCTGGAGTACCTTATGTAAACCACCAGTTGTACCATCAGGAGCCCAGCTAAACTATTAGAGATACAGGCATGGTTCCAAAACAAAAGTTGTTCAGTATGATGGGCCGCTTCTTTTCACAAGGACATTGAGGATCTGGAGTATATTATGTAGACCACCAGGTGTACCATCAGGAGCCCACCTAAACTATTAGAAATACAGAAATGGTTCAAAAACGAAAGTTGGCCAGTATGATGGGCCGCTTCTTTTCACAAGGACATTAAGGATCTGGAGTACCTTATGTAGACCACCAGGAGTACCACCAGGAGCCCAGCTAAACTATTAGAGATACAGGCATGGTTCCAAAACAAAAGTTGTTCAGTATGATGGGCCGCTTCTTTTCACAAGGACATTGAGGATCTGGAGTACCTTATGTAGTACTGGAGTACCTTTCTGCTCAATAAAGGTTACTATAGCATAACTGAATTTTTAAATGATAAAACGGTTGAATGACATGATTTTAAAATGATAAGTTAAGAAATACAAATGCATGGTATATAATTAATACAAATTGACAATTATTGTACTCGAGAGATCTATTAATTGATTATTGAAATGTAATTTTGAGATATTTTTTTACTAATATATTTGACTAAGCTATTTTTCAGTAAGGTATAATGACATTGAATTGAATGATATTTATTATAATCAATCTTACATAGGATATAATTTGAAACTTTTTAAGGAGATTTTAATTGATTTGGATTTATATAATTTAATTACTGTTGCGACGCCCCCAGCGGGGTTATTGTACCTAACTGCCTATTTTAATTACGATCTATTTTATATGCTTGTACAATATGCAACTTAAATAAAAACTTGAAACTTGAAACTAGACCACCAGGTGTACCATCAGGAGCCCAGCTAAACTATTAGAGATACAGGCATGGTTCCAAAACAAAAGTTGTTCAGTATGATGGGCCGCTTCTTTTCACAAGGACATTGAGGATCTAGAGTACCTTATGTAGACCACCAGGAGTACCACCAGGAGCCCAGCTAAACTATTAGAGATACAGGCATGGTTCCAAAACAAAAGTTGTTCAGTATGATGGGCCACTTCTTTTCACAAGGACATTGAGGATATGGAGTACCTTATATAGACCACCAGGGTGTACCATCAGGAGCCCACCTAAACTATTAGAGATACAGAAATGGTTCCAAAACGAAAGTTGGCCAGTATGTTGGGCTGCTTCTTTTCACAAGGACATAGGGGATCTGGAGTACATTATGTAGACCACCAGGTGTACCATCAGGAGCCCAGCTAAACTATTAGAGATACAGGCATGGTTCTAAAACAAAAGTTGTTCAGTATGATGGGCCGCTTCTTTTCACAAGGACATTGAGGATCTGGAGTATTTTATGTAGACCACCAGGTGTACCATCAGGAGCCCACCTAAACCTGAACCTGTTTCTAAAAAAACTATCTAACGCGGACGAAGTCGCGGGTAAAAGCTAGTGAGTGTATAAATATCTAAATAACAGTTCATTTACGTTGTACAGTCTCAAGTAGCAAATAGTCGTTGCTATTATATTTTGCTCCTATGAAGTTTCGCTATTGTGTTATTTCGCTGTGTTGACATAATATTTTCATGATTTTGCATAACTATTACTCACCAGTAGTTAATGCAGGCATAACAAATCACATTCAAATTGTTTTATTAACCGCGTTGTTCTTGCTTTGAGACTTTACGACGTTGTCATTAATGACAAATAACTAACCAATGCGCGCGATTTTACATTAACCATTTATTGCACACAAGAAACATTACAGGAGACATAATATACAAAGAATGACGATAAAACAGGACAACTTATTTCTACTAAGAAATTTCATTCAGCTGACCTACAGACTTATAGGTCTGATGTTATGTCCTTAGTGTGCTGGTATCAGGACTTTGTGGTCGTTAGATCTTTCAACTTACCGAGTCTTTGACAGCTCGTATCACTTGCAACAATATGTCCCAGGCTGGCTCGTGTAACTCGTTATGTGCGCGAGTCACTAGCGCCGATAAAGCTGCCACCACTTCGTATGTCACCACTGGTTGATTCATTTCTACAGCCTGCAAAAAAAAACTAGTTAATAAAAAAGGTGCTTTGTTTTATTTTCGAGCATTCTGTCAAATTTGATCTGTTTATCAAAACGAAATAGTATAAATAATAAAGTCGCTTCCCGTGTTGGCTTAGATCTTTGAAACTACGCACCGGTTTTCGTGCGTTTTTCAAAAGTGTTTCAAAAAGAAGAGTTTTAGGTATAAAAGTCTTATTCCCGCAGGAAAATAGTTCGCAGCGGCTTAAAACAACTGGGCGGGCCGCCATCCAGATATTTCACAGCGATCAGAAAATTATAATTATTTACTTAAATTAGTTAAGTTTGGCCACTGGGCATATGTTGAACTATGACACCAGGGTGCATCAAGTCGTTGGACGACTCGATGTCATACTTGAAAAGAGATAGATGTGCTGATGAAAACAATATGTTAGTAATCAAATGACAACAATAGTTTTCTTACCTTGAGGAAAGCGGGTAGCACAGCCAAGAAGGACACTTTCAACGTGGGAACCCTCCTGGGTCCCCACAGCGCCATGTTTATATAGAACACGGCTCCCCTCACTAATCCCGCGTCTATATCTCCAGTAGGACTGTATGTATTGTTGTCTCATTATACTCTATCTCTGTCTCACCTTGAGGAAAGCGGGTAGCACAGCCAAGAAGGACACTTTCAACGTGGGAACCCTCCTGGGTCCCCACAGTGCCATGTTTATATAGAACACGGCTCCCCTCACTAATCCCGCGTCTATATCTCCAGTAGGACTGTATGTATTGTTGTCTCATTATACTCTATCTCTGTCTCACCTTGAGGAAAGCGGGTAGCACAGCCAAGAAGGACACTTTCAACGTGGGAACCCTCCTGGGTCCCCACAGTGCCATGTTTATATAGAACACGGCTCCCCTCACTAATCCCGCGTCTATATCTCCAGTAGGACTGTATGTATTGTTGTCTCATTATACTCTATCTCTGTCTCACCTTGAGGAAAGCGGGTAGCACAGCCAAGAAGGACACTTTCAACGTGGGAACCCTCCTGGGTCCCCACAGTGCCATGTTTATATAGAACACGGCTCCCCTCACTAATCCCGCGTCAATATCTCCGCCGGCGTCGTGCGAGCCGCGCGCGATCTCCACCAGCGAGTGCAAGGCTGCGTGCCCTATGTCCGCGCCCACTACGCAGCGCATTAGCTGAAAAATAACAAGAAAAATAAGTTATTGAATTGAAGGATAATGAACAAGCATAATAAATGTAAAAACACGACTGTTTTCTGAGATAAAGCCTACCCTATGACACTCGGGATAATGTAAGGATACTTCCAAAACAGTTCCCATTCGAATCTGTTCAGTGGTTAACGAGTTGCAGCACTTTAAAGAATCGCACTACATACATGAACTCTAAAAACATTACACTCCTTTTTTGGCTGAGCGAGCAGTCGTGTAAAAATATCCATAAGTGTTTTAAACTATATTACATTTGATTACGAACAATATGTCGTTTAAGAAATTATACAGGATGTAAGGGACAGCCCTCCCAATACTTAGAGGGTGCATTCAGACTATAAAGCAACTTTCCATGAGAAAATATTTTAGGAAATGTCAAAAAATATTGACTTCCCAAAGTACCTAATTACAGGCAGCCGATCGTGATTTCGTATAGGAGGTCAGTTATTTTTTGTCGTTTCCTGACATATGTTCCTAGGGGAAAGTTCTTCAGTTTCATGGTCTGCATGCACTATCATATCATATCAGTATTCGGAGGGCTGTCCTTTACACCCTGTATAATTTCTTAATCTCAAAATATTTAAGTCATTATTCAACCTATGTTCCTTGGGGAAAGTTGATCCTTATCACCAGCCCGTCTTGAGATATCGCTATCGGTAACTAGAAAAATTTCACCCTATGAAACTGATACGAATCTTATGCAAGAGCAGTTATTTGATCCGCCTCTAGCCAACTAAGCTCCTGCAGAACAGTTTTTCTACCAGGGATTTCATTGCATACCTTCCAACTATGTTCCGTATACGCCTCCAGATTGACAGTTCTGCACAACGCTCCCAGGAACGTAGGTAAAGCAGCTCTAGGCAGTAATGAGTACCACACTACAGCTTCTAGTAACAATAACTTACTGTTCTATAACACAGTTTACCTTCCAACTATGTTCCGTATACGCCTCCAGATTGACAGTTCTACACAACGCTCCCAGGAACGTAGGTAAAGCAGCCCTAGGCAGCAATGAGTGCCACACTACAGCTTCTAGTAACAATAACTTATTGTTCTATAAGACAGTTTACCTTCCAACTATGTTCCGTATACGCCTCCAGATTGACAGTTCTACACAACGCTCCCAGGAACGTAGGTAAAGCAGCCCTAGGCAGTAATGAGTACCACACTACAGCTTCCAGTAACAATAACTTACTGTTCTATAAGACAAAGAATATATATACATAAATATTTATTTTTCAATTACCCGTACCATAGTTTACCTGCGCACACCATGTCCTCTGGATTTCTCAAAGGTTGACTGGGAGAGATCCCTTAATGGGATAAGTTCGCCTTTGTGCCTTACCTTTTCTGTTATGTGTGTTTTTCTTTGTGATATTTATTTGGAGCAATAAAGTTATTACATACATACATACAGCTTACCTTCCAACTATGTTCCGTATACGCCTCCAGATTGACAGTTCTACACAACGCTCCCAGGAACGTAGGTAAAGCAGCTCTAGGCAGCAGTGAGTATGACACTACAGCTTCTAGCAGCGCTAAAGCTGCCCCGCCGACGTAGGCATTGGACTCCCCGCCCGCCCCCGCGGCGCCGCCTTCCAACACGCCACATGCACATCTGAATAGAATTACATGTTAGAAAGGCTACTGTACTGTACATTCTTACGTATTGTTGTTGTCAGCTTGTTGCATATACAGGGTGTAAGGGACGGTGTACCGAAAACTTTGCAGGCATGATCAGACCATGAAACTGAACAACTTTTACTATGGAGCCTATGTTGGGAAACGAAATTTTTTTTTCGAGTTTCCATAGAATGTCAGTCAGCTAATCGGGAATTTTGTATGGGAGGTCGAAAAAAAATTCTCGTTTACCAATATAGCTTCCATAGAAAAAGTTGTTCAGTTTCATGGTCTGATCATGTCTGCAAAGTTTTCGGTACACCGTCCCTTACACCCCGTATATTATGTTTCGTATATTGATAGCGGAATTACGTCATCGAGACAAACCTTTATGAGGTTTATCGAAGGCATTTGACGGAATGGTATGTTTATGTAAACTATGTTTAAATAAATAAAATAAAGAAAAAGCATATTTAGGCTAGTTTTTAAATCTTTTATTTCCAAGTAGATACACAATGAATACTTTCAAAGAATCAAATAAAGACATCCACATAAGAGTACATAACATAAGAGTGTTGAAATAGTACTATAGTTTGTTTTGCACTCACAGTGCTATTATTTTTATATATAAAAATAAGAACACCGTGTGATGCCGGCTTAGAATAGCATCACCCCATTTCTTACCCATGGGTGTCGTAAGACCCGACTAAGGGACTCGAGGGATGTGTATTGCAATTTTAGGTGATGGGCTGACAACCTGTCACTATTGTGATACACAGTTATCTGATTGACCCTCAATCTTTTGTCAGACGTGGTGTTAATATCCGTTTTACGGCCGTTAAACCTCTGCCTACCCCGTAAGGGATAAAGGCATGATTTATGTATGTATAAAAATAAGAAAGCCTTATTCAAGCATCGGCCGCATTTGATATTTTCCTGTCTATTAATTTCAGTTTAGAAGTTAGTTATACGGGCAAAATTTGCACATGCAACTTTGGCGATCGGTGTAGCTTCCAAGCTAAACAATTAGGTAAATTACAGGTAAAGTAAGAAGTAGGTAGTAGTAGTCATTAAGGTAAGTAAGTACGGGTATATAATTAATATTGACCTAAATATTATCGCGATAGAAACAGTTTAATATTTTAAATGTGTGAAAGTTATAGCGAGTGCTTAAAAACTTATAAAGTTGATCTCTTGAATCACGAAGGAAATATCATCACATCACATCAGCCTATAGCAGTCCAGCAGTAAAGAAATGTAGTTTTTTTTAAGGGGCAAATATTTGAGGGTCATTCGAAAAATTGTGCATCACCATAGTGACAGGTTGTCAGCCCATTGCCTAAAATTGCAATACACACCCTCAAGTCCCTTAGTCGCCTCTTACGACTCCCACGGGAAAGAAATTGGGTGATGCTATTCTAAGCCGGTATCACACGGCACACACAGTACACAGTTCTAGTTAAGTTATGTCTGTACTTACTTTACAATCCCGTGCACGATATCTTCGTCGAGGGAGCTGGCGTTGAACTTGACTACATTAGTGACGAGCTGCAGGAACTCCGCTTGTAGTGTCGAGTTTTGGATCTGAGGCATCCACTCCACCAGAAACGCGCCCACCTAAAATAATATACAACTTATAAATATGTAATTAAGTATAACTTATAATTATAATACTTATAAATATATATAGGGTGTTTGAAAACTTGCAAAATTTTCAAGCGCGGGCAGGATTTGAACCTTAGACTTTCGTCATTACTAGTGACGACGCCTCTTCCATCTGGGTTACCGCAGCTCGTCTTGTCCGCCAATTTTGTAAGTGTATTTAATAACAGTAACGCGTGGCACGGCTCAATCTACCGGGTTAGTTTTGCAACTAATACCCGGCGACTAATTCTTTACAGATTTAATGTAGTCTAAATTGTGTACCTACCTAACGCGGGAAGTGTCTTAAAATTTGGTATTCAATACAGGGTGTAAGGGACAGCCCTTGGAATACTGATAGGGTGCTTTCAGACAGTGAAACTGAACAAAATTCCCATAAAAATATATTTAAGGACAGGTAAAAAAAATGTGTAATGTATTCCCATAGTAAATGCAGTCAGCTGATTGTGATTATGTATGGGAGGACGAATATTTTTTGTCATTTCCTGACATATGTTTCTAGGGGACAGTTGTTCAGTTTCAAGGTCTGAATGCACCCTATCAGTATTCGGAGGGCTGTCCCTTACACCCCGTATATAGGGTGAAACTTTGCTAGTGACCGATAGCGAAAACTCAAGACGGGCTGGTGATAAGGAACATAGGCCGAAATGCAAAAAAAATATGAATACCCATACAAAATTGCCGATCAGCTGATTTGAGTTACTATGGGAAGTCAAAATATTTTCGACATATTTCAACCTGTTTCTTGGGGAAAGTTGTTCTTTATCACGAGCACGTCTTGAGATTTCGCTATCATACAAAGTAAAATTTCACCCTATACAACAAATTATTATAATCACAAAAAATATATGTTCTTAAGTAAATCTACATAAGCTACCTTGCAGGCAGTTTAAAACCATTTGCCATTAGAGTTTCGGTCTTTATTCAACTTACTAAGCCACGGGATAGCAACAGAAGATAGCCGTTTGATAAGAATTGAATTTGATAATATTTGAATTTGAAGAATGTAATCTTCTAATTAAAAACTAGCACTAACAGGTAAGTCTAATATAAAGCAATATGAACAACATCTCACCTGTTCTTCAAAACAAGATATATTTTTCCCTGTATTAGTGAGAGTGTACAACAGTCTAAATCGAGGTAACTCGTCCTCCTGCGGGCGCCGCGAGTGCGATTCAGTCAGGTAACGGAACAGTACGGTGCGCATCACGCTGAGTCGGTCCGCTTGCCCCTCGCATATGGCCCTGAGGAGCCCTAACGCGGCGTGACGGGCCTCCGCCCCCTGGCTCCCGTTTACGTCGAGCATGTCGCGCGTGGCACGCCATATGCGCTCGACGCCTCCCTGTCAATGGATTTGAGAGTAATTACGTGGTATTCGCCGTTTGATTCCGGCTTCGCTGTTCGATGCCGGCTTATAGTAGCATCACCCCATTTCTTTCCCGTGGGAGTTGTAAGAGGCGACTAAGGGACTTGAGGGTGTGTAATGCAAATTTGGGCGATGGGCTGACAACCTGTCACTATGGCGATAAACAATTTTCCGAATGACCCTCAAATATTTGTCAGACGTGGCGTAAATGGCCGTTTTTTGTGGCCGTTTACGCTCTGCCTACCCCGCAAGGGGTAATAGGCGTGGTATGTGGTACATACATGGTATTTACCTAAGGAAACACTTCTTTCCTACTAAATAGTCTTCTTAAACTATTACTTTATTTCAAAAAAAAAAAACATAAAAAAACAATACAATAAAATCTTAAAACTACAAATTAAAAACCTCTTCCAACGCACCACACTGAGGCAACGTACCCAAAAGGCTGGCAGCATTCCCCCGCTGAATTGCGAGACTAACGCGCTGAGCAAAATAACTGCCAGCCCTCAGATCACTAGTTGCCTTCTTCTTTATCTTTTAACCAAAAATAGTTTTGCGCCAAATTTACATGTGCCTTCATCATTTCACTTATGCTTTTGTTAAAAATCGTTCGGCAACTAATGTTTATTAAGTACATTGAATGTCAGTAAATTCTTTGTATGAAAAACGGATCACCTTAAATGATTTCAATAATTTGAAATAATTATTTGTCGTGTGGTGCCGGCTTTAAATAGCATCACCCCAATTTTACTCGTGGGTTTCGTAAGAAGAGACTAAAAGATAAATTCGTCTGAGAATAAGGCAGCAGCTTACCCTGTGAATGTAGCATCTTGCACTGCACTCGCCAATTCACCTCTCATGAGTGATGAGTATGGCTATTGCCACTCATAGGGGAAGGCCCATGTCCAGCAGTGGACTCTTGTGGTTGTTAAAGTAAAGTAATCTATTTTTAGGATAATCCGTACTTAATATTATAAATCTGAGAATTTGTGTGTGTATGTATGTGCGTTACCTCTTTACGCTCAAACGGCTTGACCGATTTGGATGAAATTTGGAACACAGGTAGAGTATAACCTGGAATAACACCGCCGCCGTATTTACCGCCGTAAAACAACTATCACCACGGAAAAATGAGTGGCTGCGGGTGAAACCGTTGGGCGGAAATGTAGGTATTGAATAAACCTATAATTCTCACATCTTGTACTCTCAGCTGCAGCACCCTGTCCGTTAGGTCCCTTGCTGCTCTCAGGCGGCGTGGCAACGGTGTCTCCGGGCTCAGCTCACGTTCCAGCTCCAATGTCACTGCGAACTCACTGCGCGCAGGCACCCCAGCTAAAAGGACAATTGTAATAAATGGTACAGCTGTGTAAAAAAAAAGGTACTTAAAATCATCGACAGATAGCGTTGAAATTTGGGGGGCATCTTTGCTGGGGAGTCTGATTCTTCTTCTCTTTATGTTGGACTCCCGAATCAAGACCCAATGAATGTTCTTGAAAATTGCTTAATCACTTACAATAGGAGTTTAATTCAAAGTTTGGTCATAATACTTGTTCTTTTCAGATGTTCAATGCCATGTTATAATAAATAATTAATTATAAAATTCTTAAAATAACTTAAAAAAATTCAATTAACATCCTTAACATAGATAGAAATAAGTGAAGTAGGTACAACATGGCGGCCTTCTTGCTATGGTAGCGAGTTCTACCAAGCAAACTTTGGGTGATAGGAAAATGCATAAAAGGTAAGTATTGGTATAATATTTTCTCGAATATCAGAATAAAACAATTTCAAAGTGTGGTCCATCCACAAGTTCTGCAAAGAGCTCGAAATGTAGGAATTGTAAAATCAAAAATAAACACAACTTAAATCCGTTTAAAATTGTTTTATTGTGGCCATATATTGGTGTTATAATGCATAACTTTCTTAATTTGCAACATGATTCCCCTTTTGTCTCTCTTGTTTTTTTTCATCTTTTACTGTTATTGTAAATTTGTTTTCTGGTAAAATAAAGTTAATATGTATGCATTATATGAATTGGTTATGAAAACTCTGCATAGTATGGTATTTGATGCAGTGCATACTGCTGGCAAAACAGTGGTAACAAACTTATGAATGCCATTCTAATGGCTAAATTTATTAAATTTTTGTAGGTTTCTTAATTGTTTAAAGGGGATTAATTACAAAGGAAAAAAAACTGAACCCCCATATATATAGGATACACTTTGTTGTCCATAAGTCTGTTTGTCATGACCCTTTATTATTGAAAACTTGCAAAATTTTCAAGCGCGGGCAGGAGGCATCGCCACTAGTAATGCGAAAGTCGCAGGTTGAAATCCTGCCCGCCATTGAAAATTTTGCAAGTTTTCAATAATTGTATACCTAACACGGGAAGTGTTTTAAAATTTGGTATTCAATTTATCACGGGTTTTGATCTCTTAGACTACATTCAATCTGTAAAGATAGAATTAGTTGCCAGGTATTAGTTGCAAAACTAACCCGGTAGATGGAGCCTTGCCACGTGTTACTAGCATTAAAATACACTAGCAAAATTGGCGGGCAAGGAATGAGCTGCGGTAGCCCAGATGGAAGAGGCGTTGCCACTAGTAATGCGAAAGTTGCAGTGTTTAAAACACGGGAAGTGTTTTAAAATTTGGTATTCAATGACCCTTTATGCCTAAAATACGTAAAGATCTACAGCTAAGGTCTGCTTGTAGTTGTAAAATATCAAGCTCCTCTAACTTTACCATAAAAAAAGATGCTACTGTTAATGCTGCAAAAAACCCATGATTATGACCCTCTCAAGAGAATCAAAATTCATAGGGTACTTCTCATGGATGCAGAATTATGAAATTTTGCAAGAATCCTCATTTTAAAAAACAAGTTTAGGTAAATAATATTGCTATCAATGATCATTTGCGATCTGTTGTCTGATTTGCAAATAGCGAATAGCACAACTGTTCACAATAAGTAATCAAATCAATTCTTATGTGACATAGTGTAAACAGTTTTGGTAAAAATAAAGTGGGTGGAAGTACTTTTTTACTTGGTTAGATAATTTAATGTATTTGCAGGCCGATTAATGAAAAATTGTCGCGATTCTTACTAGATTACATGTTCAGGGAACTACTGTAGCCTTTTAAAGCACATCCTGTGGACTATAGTAGACCACAAGCCCTAACAACTCAACAGATTTCCGACGGCTGAATATCGCTGACATTTGGATTCGCCGGTATTGTTCTAACCCTAATACCTTCCAAATATCACGAAAAATACTAAGCAGCAATAAATAAAGGAGCCCGTACCTTTTTTGAAGAACACTTTCAATTTATCTTGAATCGACTTCGTGTCCCGGTCTCGAGACCCCATCTTGCGGTGGCTGCGGCGTCGTCTCCCGCTCTAAATGGACAAGGTCGGACGGCCGGTCGTGGCGATTATTTATGAGTATGAAATTTGAAGTAAAAAGGCATATTTCGAGCTAAATATGCTTCACAACGCTTCCGCTTCTTCACTCCTTGACAGTTCACTCACTTACAACAGCTGACAGCGGTGGTGGCGAGCCGTCCATTGTTAATAATTTCTGAACGAAACTGACGAAACATGTACTATATAGCGGGGCCCCCGTCATAAAGTAGTTGTTTAAAACGGGGCGTACTGTTAAATGCGCTCCGTTATACAGGGTGGCCCGAAGTTTAAATAAATTATGCTACTAGAATTTTTTCTATAATAAAGTTTAAAAATTCGGAAACTACATAAATCTGGGAACAGACATGGAGGTGAATCTTATACCCCTCAGTAAAAGGCATACACATTTTGTCAAAACTCCGTCCTCGGACACTCCATGCGTAAAATACCCAGAACTGGAGCCATTTTTCACTTATTTCGTACACCCAAACACTTTTTTTATTATGTCCATGTCGCTGGCTCCCCATAGTATATATTTTTCAAAGCTGAGAGGCTCAAACGTTTGTGACTGGTTTTCAATGTGACGCTACCTAGACTGAGATCTCAGGTCAAAAAATTGGGGAGCCAGCGACATGCTTTTAGGTTAGAATTTCAGAGAAATCATCAGATTTCTTGTTAACGGCGCAATGTGCCAAAATGATGGCTTTGCCAAAGAAATGTGACGGAATATGTGACAGCTACAAAGCAGTTTTATGAGAATAAACGATATTTATTTATTAATTATAGGAATCAATTAAAGCGGAGCACTTTCTTAACATTATTTAAGGTCATTTATAGTAAAATCTGTACGGAAATTAAAAGCCATAAGTTCCTGAAACTGTCCCAAAAAGGGTTGAACGATGTAGTCACCCTTATATTCATACAAAAACAAATGTAGCCGTTTTTTGACCTGAGATCTCAGCCTAGGTAGCGTCACATTGAAAACCAGTCTTAAAATAAGAGTCCATCCATTCCTCACAAACGTTTGAGCCTCTTAGCTTTGAAAAATATATTTCCTGGGGTGCCAGCGACATGGTCATCTTTGTCATTGTCTTTGGACTGTGAGATCTAATGATGTACATTTTTTATATTCTCATTGATCTGTGTAATGTGATCTGTGGTCTGAATCCAAACAAAAACAAAGTTCAATGTTAAAAATAGAAGATAAATATAGAAATATCAGTAATTATTAGTTTTAGAATCACTATAATGCTTGTGAGTGAGTGCTTATGAATCAAATTTTTAGCCCACTACAGTAGGGATATTTTAAATTCCGTCCAAAACATCTTTTTTCTTTACTTTTTCAGAAGACTACACTTGTATCACTAAGGCCCTTTCTTAGGACTAGAAATCAATGCAAACAACAACTACGTCTTTGTACAAAGGAAACACAAAATGAACTTGATGAAAAAGAGAAGGAACTCGAAAGAATAGCAAAAAATGTAAGGCTTAATGCACCATATCTTCCTATATACCTGGCTTGGTATGCTACTGTTTTTGTACTTCTAATATATATGTTTTTTTAGGCCTTAATAGACGAACCACCAACTACTTGCTGCCAGTCCGGGTGCTCAACTTGTGTGTACATAGCTTGGGCAGATGCGTTGTCAGCTAAAATGGGTAAAAACCCAGAGATTGCTGATAAGGTACTAGAAATGGTCAACGATCCATCTATGAAGGCATACTTAGAAATGGAACTAAGGTTTAGAGGATTGAAGAAATAGTTATGTCTTATGCATATTTTTTGCTTTTTTTATTTCCTTAGTACCTGTATCACTAAAAATATATACAGTGAAACCTGTTTAACTGAGATCTCATTGTGCATACAATTTTTTTTACTTTCCCAGTTAGCGAGGTTTAAGATTAGAATAATCTCATCTATAGAGGTTCTCACTTACAGAGGTCAAAATAAACCAAGGTATCATTTAAAGAGGTCAGTAATTTCCATTAAAATTAACAAAATTGCCTGTGAGGTAGAGACATGTGGATTGAATTGAATCTAACTTATAGAGGTCAAAATTAACATTGTCTCATTTGTAGAGGTCAGCAATTAATATAAAACTGAAACCTTTCCTACAAGACAAGGAGGGATATATTAGAGCTTGAAAATTATGTATAATTTTATTGTCTTAATATAAATTGCAGAGGCTATTAAGCTTTTTGTATCAGTTATGGAGGTAAATATGGGAAAAATGGTCTAAAGTAAATCTCAGATAATGAGGTTATTAATTCTCAGTTATAGAGGTAATTTGATGCTAAAGTGCCAGGACCTGGTGGAGAGTGTCAGTGCAGTTTTAAAGGGGTTTTTCAGTTATCCAGGTTTCATTGTAGGTATGTTCCTTTTTTATTATCTTAGCTAGAAAAAAAGGTTGTGAAATAATTATGTTTTTCTAGACTATAAATTTGAAATAATTATACTAAAATCATATAAACTAGTATGTATCTAATCTTAGGCATAGCATAGGTTGTTTTAATTTTAGATTTTAAAATGTAAGTAAATGAGAGAATAACAAAATAAATAATATTATATTGTTACTGTTCCTAATTGCACCTATCATTGTACATATATATTTCACACCTATCATCCCTTGCGGGGTAGACAGAGTATAAACGGCCGTAAAAAATGGTCATTTACGCCACGTCTGACAAACATTTGAGAGTCATTCAGAAAATTGTCATTGTATGATATTGTACATTCTTTTTATATTCAAATTTCTATCCAGCTACAAAAATCAAACACTTCTGTAAACTACTAAACAACATTTATTTACACAAACTTATTCTAATTCTTCACTTATCACCAGAGGGTAGATGACGACGCCACACTTTGTGTTTGCCTCGGAGCTCCCGTAGCCGTTTCATTTCCTCTTTGAAGTCCTGGTGCTCATCTCGATATAGACCGTATTCCCGAAGCTTCAGCATCAAATTGTACGTCTCCACGTGACGAGGATAGTAGTTGACGATGTTTTCGTCTGTGTGAAGTGGCCGGGCGCTGAACATTTTTACAACCTAGAAATTTAAGAGTAATATAGGTCAGGACGACTGGACTTCAGGGAATGAATAATAAAGGTACATTAATTGTAATTTTTTTGAGGAGAAACACGAAAACACTTTAAAAAAACCCACCTTCATGGATTTCGAGTTGGTAGGTATAGCGACTTCCCCGAAGATCCTGTTCGATAGCCGCTTCATGCGACGAGCGTAATTGGTCGACGCATTTATCAGTTGAGCGTATTTTGCGTAGTTTGTGGCCATTATTATGATTTATGCTTGATTTGAAATTTTTCATACAACATTCCAAACATAACCTCAGAAAATCTGTAAGGATTGCAAACCCAATCCACAAGTTACGTTATGACAAGAAAATATGAAACAATGTGCTTTTTTCTATTTATCACTTAGTCTTACTTTTTACTTCAACAAAATTGATATTTAAAACTTATACCTATACCCAATTTTGGATCGAAATCTTTGATGTTTTTTGAGGTCTTATGTGATGCATAAATTTCTACATGATACAAAATCACAAGGGTGTGTATCCCTATAAGCAGTCACTGTCAAAAACAGCTGTTTATCGTTCAGAAATGTGCCAGGACGTTACGATTGGTCAAAACTGAATTATACCATATTTGCCTTCATTGTGATTGGTTTATTTCATAGAAATTTTATTTGCTACTAGCGACATCTTCCCATTAAGATAGTCAATTTGTCAAAAACACAAATTAACTTTAAATGTCAAAAAGGCAGACCATGGACGTATTATTTGAGGCAGACCGAGGCAGACAGACAAGAGCCGTCTATTATATTCTCTTTGGAGCCGAATCAATAGCGAAAAATTTTCAGAGCGTTGTTTGTTTTGTTTGGTGTGGTAAACTAAACTTAAGTTCACCGGAAGGAATGGTTGAATGGACTGAAACTCCATGCCGGATGACGTCTTACACTGATATTCCTAAAGTAGTCATAAGTCCTAAAACTGTAAGTAAAAATTTCCAATTTCAGTTTGATTGCAGTCAAAATTTATCTCATTATTTTTATGTGTATGTTTATGTTTTCTGTTTCAGCGTCAAATGTTTCCAGTGTATTCGCAAAATGTGCGGTTATTCGTGCTGATATTTGCTGCGCTAGTTTTCTTATACACGACACTGTTACTAAGAGCTATGTACATAAAGGACCAGCGACTAGATCGGATTTCCGATATGGTAAATATTGAATACCAAATTTAAAAACACTTCCCTTGTTAGGTATACAATTTTTGAAAACTTGCAAATTTTGCAAGTTTTCAAAAACAACAAAACAAACAAATGGTAATTAATTATTATTAAAAACAAAATCCTGACCGCCGCTCATGAAAGAAAATTCGAAGTTGTGTTTTTCGTTTTAAATCAACCATTTTAGAATAGTAGCCAGTGTTACTTGCGCTGCTGACACTGAATATTATGCTGCGTTCACACACTCGAGCTATGGGCAAGGAAACAGTAAGGGAAGTGGGCAGCGGGAGTATGTAAACTGGTTACACACATGCTATTCCTCAAGCCGCTGCCACATGCCATGCTCTCGAGTCTCGCGAGTGTCGGTTCTTTGTGGGACAGTCAAAGTACCCCAGTTAATGATGTATTTTGTATATATTTTTCAGTTATCTGAAACAGGCGGGTTGAACCAAGACCTCATAGCCTTAAAGCGGATGGACGAGAGGCTTGCTGATGACATAGACAAGATGCAACACATGCTAGAGTGACATCAAATAGTTAGTTAATTAAAGTAACATCAATTTGTATTGTGATAAGGGATTTGATGGTGTGTATTGCAATTTTAGGCGATGGGCTGACAACCTGTCACTATGGCGATACACAATTTTCCGAATGACCCTCAAATATTTGTCTGACGTGGCGTAAATGTGCGTTTTTGCGGCCGTTTACGCTCTGCCTACCCTGCAAAGGATTATGGGATCTAAATTTTAAGTATAACTAGTACTTAAAATTTAGCATAGTCTCGTAAGGCCCTGATACCTTTCAAAAGGTAGGTAGATCTATATTGGTACAAGCCCAATCTTACGCAAACATAACATTAGAAAGTAACTTTATAGCCCTGAACTTGTACATATGTCAATTCCTTACTTATGTACATTTTCTTCCACAACTAAGAAGTGCCTACTTATTAGATTTATTTTATTTTGAAGAGCCATGCCTTTTAAAAGGCATCTGGGCTGCTATCCGTAAAAAGCTTTGAGGTCTGGGCGTTACAAGGCTATAACTCGCACCACAAATGAAGGCGTTCAGCGAACAATTAACTAAAAGTATATGTGCTTTATTGCCAAGGCAAAAGAGTGCTAAATAGGAGGATTCCAAGTAACAAGAGATATGTCTTTGGATGACAGTGAGACATATGATATGAACTACCTTTTTTGTTGCGCAAACTCTACATAACTTCGACAGACACATTCTCATGGCAACAATACTAAGGTGCTTCGAGAGCGCAGTGGCGCCCTCAAACAGGAAAAAAAATCCCTGGATGGACATGCTAGTCTTTTGGAAACCAAATGATAAATTCGGGGCAATAGATACCTACAAAGGTTATTAGAAAGATTATAAAATCAATTAGACCTTGTAAAAACTAAGCGCTTTATTTATGTATTGTAAGTTTGCTAAAAGTGGCCACATTTAGAATTTTCGGAATACCTACATATGGTTATGTTTATCTACATATAATAGAACTTCCACCACCTAAATCACAACTATACAAAACTAGTCCATATTATAGGTCTATTCAAATCTATACATATAATAAAACAGAAACGAAACCAATTCTGTACATGAAATAGATTCAAAAAAGGGTTTTTGCTTCTAATTGTGTTCAAGATACAGACATCAAAACAGAAGTAAAATTGATTTTTGTCTGTTTGTCTGTTTGTCTGTTTGTCTGTCGGTATGTTTGTTATTCTTTCACGTAAAAACTACTGCACAGATTTCTACAAAATTTTATACTGTGGTAGCTTATTACCCGGGTCAACATCTAGGATACTTTTTACCTCGAAAAAATCTTTCATTCCCATGGTAAAACACAGTAACTGGTTCCGCAAAGCGAGTTCCGAATTTTTTTCCTAAAAAATAATATAGATGTCGCTGTTAGTTTTGTAAAACGCGGTATTGACCACGTATTGACTGACATACGATCTGACCATCTAAACGACCCCGTGAAACGACCTAACCAAACAAAAAACAAACAATCACACATTTAATCCTTGCGGGGTAGGTTGAGCGTCAACGGCCGTAAGTATTTTATCGCTATCGCCACGTCTGACATATATGCGGGTCGTTCTAACTATTACAGAAATGTTTCGGACTTTTACTTTGACCTTTGGTCATGGTCAAGGTATGTAATGGAAGACAGATGAATTGTGATATTTTCTTGAGTTTGCACAACTATAACTCATCACAATAAAACAATTTTAAACGGATTTAAGTTGTGTTTATTGTGGAAACGTAGGAATTGTGAAATCCAAAATAAACACAACTTAAATCCGTTGAAAATTGTTTTATTTTGAAGACAAATTATGATTTGGGTAAAATTAGTTAATTTTTTTACCACTACAAGAGGCCGTTGGCCTGAGTTAAAGGTTATAATACTTTTAATTTTAACTCGACATCTCTACGTGTAACCGAGATAGTGAGTCTTGAAAGACAGACAAATGGACAACAAAGTGAGTGAACCTATAAGGGTTTCATATTGCAGCCTAAAACCTATTTACCAATATAGTTTTTATTTTAACTCGATATCTCTGCGCATTCCCGAGATAAAGCGTCTTACGAGACGGATGGACGGACGGACGGACAACAAACTGATCGTATAAGGGTTCCGTTTTTTTGTACGTTTCTTTTTGATGTACGGAACCTAAAAAAATATAAATACTTTCATTAGTTAGAATCAAAAATGTTAGAGTAAAATTTGTTTAAAATTACTTCATAGATGCCGCTGTTAGTTTTGTGAAACCCGCTAATGAAATGTTTTCTCCAAAATTATATAACAAAGCCACTGACAGGCGGCAGGTTTTCTAAAAATAATAATAATATAGTATTGTAAACTATGCCGTGTGATGCCGGCTTGCAATAGCATCACCCCATTTCTTTTCCGTGGGAGTCGTAAGTGGCGACTAAGGGACTTTCACATGGGCGATGGGCTGACAACCTGTCACCATGGCGATACACAATTTTCCGAATGACCATGAAATATATGTCAGACGGCCGAAAAAACGGACATTTACGCTCTGCCTACCCTGCAAGAGATAATAGGCGTGATATACGTATGTAAGTATAAACTTGGGCAACGGATATTCTGATAGATTTTCTTCAAAGATAAATCTTTTTTGTGAAGTGGCGCCACTATCGAGGTCGTTCACGGTTACACTCGCCTTAAACATTTTTGCAGAGATCAGAAGGCAAGGAAGGATTGCACTTGCTGTAGTATCTTCAAGTATCGCTGCCACACTGCTTCCAGGAGAGAAAACGGCGCATACAACTTTCAAAATAACAATCGATTTGGACACAAACGATACTCCAATATGTGCTGTATCACGTAATAGTTACAAGGCAAAGGTTTTCTGATATTGTTGTCTGGTAGTTATGTGACGAGTGTACGATGGCCAACAAAAAAACGGTAGAAGCTATGGATAGGACTTTGAAAGACATACGCAGAGATAATAGGGCCATGGGCCATATCACTGTTCTTTTTTCCAGTGACTTTTGCCAAACACTTCCAGTTGTTACTCAAGGTACCAGGGCTGATGGGTGAATGCCTCACTAAAATCATCGGCTTTTTGGCCACAAATTCACAAGCTGACCATGACGGTGATCATGCGAACCCGTCTCGGAGGTAATCCACGGGCTGAAGAGTTTTCACAAGCTTTATTAAAACTCGGCAGAGGTACTTTACCAGAGGATAACGGTCAAGTAAGTCTGCCTGAAACGCTTTGCCAAATAGTTTCTGGTCTAAAGAGAATCATTTCTTCTGTGTATGGCGAGCCTTCCTTCCTTCAAAAGAAAGATTCGTAGCTACGTGGAAGAGCTATTTTTGCACCCAAAAATGATCAGACTGCTTCAATAAACCATACCATTATGTCACAAATCACTAGGGATATGGTGGTATACGCGTCAATTAACACTGTTATGAATCAAGACAAAGCCACTAACTACCTAATAGAATTCCTAAACTCCTTGAGTGCGAATGGTCTTACTGCACACCAAATATTACTTAAACTTGGTGTTCCTATCATGCTTCTTTGCAATCTCACTCCGCCAAAGCTGTGCAATGGAACCAGACTGAAGATCTTAAGCTTAAAGATGAATGTATTCGAGGCGGATATTTTCACTGGTTGTGGCGCGTATACCACTCATTCCCAACAACTTTTTATTCCAATTTCAGGGCATTCAGTTTCCCGTCAGCGTTTTCTTTGCAATGACTGTAAACAAATCGCAAGGACAGACGCTGAAAGCCGCAGGCGCGTAGGTCTTACGATTCCCTGTTTATCACACGGGCAGCTATATGTCGCTTGCTCTCGAGTCAGTTCTCCTGAAAATTTGTACGTTTTAGCACCCGATGGTAAAACTACCAAAGTAGTTTATAATGATGTTTTGTAGCTGATGTCCATAGTATCAAAACCAAGTACCTAACCGAAAAACAAGTTAACCAGTACCTATTCATTGCACATCTTAAAGAGAAAAAACTTTATACAAACATGATATTAATATTAAACAATATGCATACATCAACTTCACTAACTCACAAGTCACTACACCATGCGTACGAAGTCGCGGGCAACAGCTAGTATATAATAAGATTTTTGAAAACTTGCAAAATTTTCGAGTGCGGGCAGGATTTGAACCTGCGACTTTCGCATTACTAGTGGCGACGCCTCTTCCATCTGGGCTACCGCAGCTCATTTCTTGCCCGCCAATTTTGCAAGTGTATTTTAATGCCAGTAACGCTTGGCATGGCTCCATCTACCGGGTTAGTTTTGCAACTAATCACCGGCGACTAATTCTATCTTTACAGATTGAATGTAGTCTAAGCGATGAAAACCAGCGATAAATTGAGTACCAAATTTTAAAACACTTCCCGTGTTAGGTATACAATTTTTGAAAACTTGCAAAATTTTCGAGTGCGGGCAGGATTTGAACCTGCGACTTTCGCATTACTAGTGGCGACGCCTCTTCCATCTGGGCTACCGCAGCTCATTTCTTGCCCGCCAATTTTGCAAGTGTATTTTAATGCCAGTAACGCTTGGCATGGCTCCATCTACCGGGTTAGTTTTGCAACTAATCACCGGCGACTAATTCTATCTTTACAGATTGAATGTAGTCTAAGCGATGAAAACCAGCGATAAATTGAGTACCAAATTTTAAAACACTTCCCGTGTTAGGTATACAATTTTTGAAAACTTGCAAAATTTTCGAGTGCGGGCAGGATTTGAACCGACCAAGCGTTACTGGCATTAAAATACACTTGCAAAATTGGCGGGCAAGAAATGAGCTGCGGTAGCCCAGATGGAAGAGGCGTCGCCACTAGTAATGCGAAAGTCGCAGGTTCAAATCCTGCCCGCACTCGAAAATTTTGCAAGTTTTCAAAAATTGTATACCTAACACGGGAAGTGTTTTAAAATTTGGTACTCAATTTATCGCTGGTTTTCATCGCTTAGACTACATTCAATCTGTAAAGATAGAATTAGTCGCCGGTGATTAGTTGCAAAACTAACCCGGTAGATGGAGCCATGCCAAGCGTTACTGGCATTAAAATACACTTGCAAAATTGGCGGGCAAGAAATGAGCTGCGGTAGCCCAGATGGAAGAGGCGTCGCCACTAGTAATGCGAAAGTCGCAGGTTCAAATCCTGCCCGCACTCGAAAATTTTGCAAGTTTTCAAAAATTGTATACCTAACACGGGAAGTGTTTTAAAATTTGGTACTCAATATAATAAGATACCCAGTAATATTCAAGAAGTTGAGACGGAAACTGCTTTTAATAGAGAGATGAAAAAGATGCTACTGCATAAGAGTTACTATACAATTAATGAGTACTTAGCAGATAAAGAGGTCAAATCATATTCTATTGCAAAATAAAAACTAACAAAATAAATTAATTTATGTATTAACAACAATCTAGTCAATGACAATCAATTGAATAATTTAATTTAAAATGAATAATGTAATGGAATTGTAATACTTAATATGACGTAGGATTATTGTTTTATTTGATTTTATTATTTGTTAATTATTGATTTTAAGTTACGCATGCTTACGTGTTTAATATGATGTAATAACTATTAATTCAACTCTAGTTATAAGTAAATTGCTACACCCTAACAGGGTTCGTGTACCTATCTAGCATAATATTATAACACCTTGTACTTGTTCATGATTGCAAATAAAAAATATGAAATATCCATAATCGCACAGTTTTTACAAGGTAATATTGATGCTAAATAATGTTTTAGCTATTTATTCCCGCGAATGAATACTTTGGTTTTCAGGCGCCACTGGGCTCTCGAACCACCGCACCGACGCGACGCACCGTGACGTTAAGCACAAACGGTCTTATTCACGGGTCTTATTACAAAAAAAGGAATATGTGGTTTAGGGCTTTTTGACAGTGTCAAATCGTATAGAAAAATATTTTTAACACTGCCGAAAAGCCCGTCTAACTTTTTTGTAATAACACTGAAATCTAGGTATAAATATAATTTTTACACTATTCATTATTGTGTACCAAATTATTACAATAAATTTGAATATTCAACTGAGAAACTGGTCCAGCCTAGAATGTGTCTGACCTAGCCATATTCTAACTAGAGATAATTATCTGTGATGTTCATATAATGTATGTTATTTATGTAGTTTGTAAGTAGACAAGACTGTATGTAAAAAAAAAATGTAGCAGGTACCCTAGTGATTTCATGGTTAACAAATAAACAAATACTCTTGAACAAATTAAACTATTGTGTCTTGATTTATCTATCCATGGAAACTAATTTAATTCAATTTGTTTTTTTTTAATTGAAATTGAAATTGCAAACAATTTATTCTCTTACAGTACACAACACAGATTAAAACAAACAAGACAATTACATTTAAAATACATTAAAACAAAAGGACACAATAAGTAGTTACTTAGCTACTTAGGCACGATGAGCCGTCTAAATTCGGACGGATAATAAGCGAGTGTACCCGTCAACGACCTCGACAGTGGCGCCACTTCACAAAAAAAAAACTCTTTATACAAACAATCTATTGAATATCCGTTTCCCAAGTTTTTAGTATTATCCTTAAGTAAAATTAGAACCTGCAGACTCAATGAAACATTCGCTGCAATTAAAATTATGGCAGTTAATACCAAGTTTTAGGCTTTTTTCCATAACTGTTTGTATAAAGAGAAAACTTTTTTTTGTGAAGTGTCGCCTTAACGGAGCGCTGGCACTAAATGCGAAGTGACGGCTGATGTGGCGCAGTGGTAGTGCGACTGCCTGCGACGCAAAGGTTCCGGGTTCGATTCTCGGTGGGAGACTCACTAAAGTTGATATTTTTCACTTTGTGAATTTGTTCCCGGTCTGGTCAGGACATTGCAGGGTGAACCAACTGATTGTCCGAAAATAAATCCGTGCTTCGGAGGGCACGTTAAGCCGTCGGTCCCGGTTGCTGCCTATGATTACTTAGACGGCGGTCGTAACACAATCATGTCAGAGGCCTACTAGTGGTAGTACATACATACATACATACACATATCAAGCCTATTATCCCTTGCGGGGTAGGCAGAGCGAAAACAGCCGCAAAAAAGGCCATTTACACCACGTCTGACAAATGTTTGAGGGTCATTCGGAAAAATTGTGTATCACTATAGTGACAGGTTGTCAGCCCATCGCCTAAAATTGCAATACATACCCTCGAGTCCCTTAGTCGCCTCTTACGACTCCCACGGGAAAGAAATGGGGTGATGCTATTCTAAGCTGGCATCACACGGCAATACTAGTGGTAGTAGGCGGTTGAAAAACTCTGACACCAGGGTTCATCGGGTCGTTGGACGACTCGGTGTCCCACACGAAAAGAAAGACTAAAAGCGAAGTATCCTATCTGTAGAGCTAGATTCTTATCTTTTGTAGACGCACGTAGACGTCTCCAAATTGTTTTTTTATTCTAGATTTCTATGGGGAGTGTGGGAGGACTGTGTAGCTGGGTAGTTTTACGGTAGGTGCTTAGGCGCCTCACACACTGGGAACGCGCCCCGACGCGTAGCGCGGAGCGGCAGATCCCGCCACTGCGCGTTGACGCTTTGTCGGTGTGTAGCACTAGGCGGTTTTTCGATACGTACTGATGTATGTACTTGCATACAACTTTAAAATCTGCGATCCCGCGCTACGCGACGGAGTGCGGTGCAGTGGGAGAGCCGCCTTAACGATACCCACAACAGAATATAATGTCGAATACACTGCTTCGGAAATTTCCATATGTAGCAGATATTATAGGGACGAAACGAAATTATCAAATGGGATATCCGGTCTGAAGAAAAACAAAATTAGGTGTCTCATTTCCAAGTATTGATGGATGTTAATCTAATTTATCCAAGGCCTATTGAATTTGAGCTGGTGATTTTCCAGTTATTTTCTGGATTTTGCTTTATCTTCATTGCTGTGTGAAGCGGATTTAGAATAACATCACCCTATTCCTCTTCCGTGGGTGTCGAAGGCGGCTAAGGGACTCAGGGGTTTTATGTGTAGGTACTTTACCTACATACTACACCTGAAATATTTGATACATACATACATACATACATAAATCACGCCTATATCCCTTACGGGGTAGGCAGAGTGTTAACGGCCGTTCAACGGATATTAACACCACGTCTGACAAAAGTTTGAGGGTCAATCAGATAACTGTGTATCACTATAGTGACAGGTTGTCAGCCTGTCGCCTAAAATTGCAATACACACCCTCGAGTCCCTTAGTCGCCTCTTACGACACCCATGGGTAAGAAATGGGGTGATGTTATTCTAAGCCGGCATCACACGGCAAAATATTTAGCAGAGGCAGAAATATTTGAAAGACAAGGATAAAACGGTAAATTTTTAATGTTCTTTACGCTTTGTTAAATTAAATTGTTAAGCGTTATAGAGGCGTTATTACTTTGTGTCAATCGCGCCTCATGCAGTGGTTTTGGCAGATTATCAGCGTTACGGCTTCTGCAGTGACATTAAAGCTGAGTCAGAACCATTTCACTGGTAGATATAGTACATAAGTTTGTCTTTGTAACTCTTTTACTGTAATATTTAATCTAAACTAAAGGCTTCTTTTTGTACTATTATAAAGGTGCTATTCGGTCCGCGGCACTACTGGTTCGTATGGATTTGTATGGGATACTATCCGAACCTAGCGGCCGACTGCACATGCCGCGGCGGCCGACGTCGGCCGCTCGGTTCGGATAGTATCCCATACAAATCCATACATGCTGTCGGCCGTCGCGGCCGCTCGGTTCGGATAGTATCCCATACAAATCCATACATGCTGTCGGCCGTCGCGGCCGCTCGGTTCGGATAGTATCCCATACAAATCCATACATGCTGTCGGCCGTCGGCCGTCGGCCGCTCGTTTCGGATAGTATCCCATACAAATCCATACGAACCAGTAGAGCCGCTGCTGCCGTGCATATGCTGTCGGCCGTCGGCCGCTCGGTTCGGAATAGTACCTTTAGTGAATAAATAAATGTGTGTATATGTCTATGTCTTATTTGTATTATTACATAATCCGTTGATTCTGCTTCTGAATGTTCATTCGGCCATATTTTACATAGCAAATGGAAACGCGAAAATGGACGGAGTATTGGATTAGCTACAATCCGATTAGTTTGTCTTGATCCCTGGCTAGATGCTACACATGCTACGCCGTAGCATTGCTACAAGAGCTAGCTACGGACCCCATAGCGTACGAGTTGGGTAGATGAAAATGAAAATGAAATTACTTTGTTCAATGTAGAATAGTATTATCAGTTATTGACGTCATGATCCGTCATTGTAAAAAAAAAGAAGTTTGTATAACACAATTTTCTTTCTTTTATAACAATTTTGTATTGTCCTAATAGAAAACCGGCTCGGCCGGGATAAAAAAAAAATTATTACAATAATTAAACATAATTTTGGCTAACTAAGGTTTTATAAAATTATATCACATGAAAAAAAGAACTTTGCGTCAGCCGGGACTTGAATCCTAGACCGTGGAATACGCTCCAACTGCTCTGCCAACTTTGCTATCAACGCCTCGACCAAATACATCTCTCTCTTGATACTCATCTCGAAGCGACGTACAAGCGTCATCTAGTGTAATTAAGTACAAAGTAAAATATTATAGAATTCATATGAGCATAACTTAAAATCTGAAAGTTTCATCAACATATGACCAAGACATTTGAGGTACAGAATTTAATGCAAAATATTTTACTCCTTGAAAGTTTTTGTGTAACATTAACCGTTTTTTAATGAAAGCAGAAAAACAGAAAGTATGGACTTAAAGGGGGGGTAAGGGGGTGGGGAATATTCATTTGACAGCTTGTTCCCCCTTAAATTATTAATTACACATATTATGAAAGCTACAATCACACCAAGTTTCATGCTTGCTTCCGAATGGGACCATAGCCGTACTATATCAGAATAATACAAACTTGAAAAAAAAAGTGTTATGATTTTCATCCCTCCTCATAACCTTCGAGAACAAAATATAAAATGCAAACTGCGTCAACATGGGACGATGGAGATTGAATTTGTTAAAGGGTGTGCAATAAGCCTTGATTCGGGAAATAAATTATCTTATGTAACTTACCTTAAATTAGTACTGTCACTTTCCGTCAAATAGGTTAAGAACAAGATAGGAGATACGTAGGTCACGTCATCCTACTAATATTTTATTATAAATGCGAAAGTTTGTATGTTTGTTTGTTACTTCTTCACGCAAAAACTACTGAATCGATTTTAATTCAATTTGGCACACATATTAACACATAGCATAGGATAGTTTTTATGAGTACGCGGGCAAAGCAGCTAGTGACTTATAAAATTTGACGCAATAAACGTGTTATCTGTCAAATTATGGCGATGATGACAACAATGGCGAGTAAATTATCTAGAAATTGAACATGGCAGGACTTAAATATCTCCTGCATGCATATATCACGCCCTTGCGGGTAGGCAGAGCGTAACCGGCCATGAAACCGTCATTTACGCCAAGTCTAACAAAAATTTTAGAACATTTAGAAAATCAGGTATACCGCAATAGTGACAGATTTGACAATCTGTCACTTTTGCCTAAACTGACGCTCATCGCCTAAAATTGCAATACACATGTAACCCTCGAGTCCCTTAGTCGCCTCTTACAACACGCACGGGAAAGAATGGGGTGATGCTATTTAAAGTCGAAATCGTACGGCAATCTCCTACCTTTTCTAAACAAATTTGATGGAAAGTGACTGCGCAAATTTTAGGTAAGTTAAGAAAATTTATTTCCTGAATTGAGGCCAATTCATCATGGCTAGATAAATCTTTGCCCTCCATTCAACAACGTGTCAAAAATACACCCACTAATATTCTAGCGGGTATAAGTAATCGATCACATTCGTATGGACATTTTCACACACACACACACACACACACACACATGGTTTATTATGCACTGCACTCACAGTGCCATATTATTTTCATGAATGAAAATAAGAAATAGGAAAAATGTTAGCGCCCGCCGAGACGAGTACCAAGAGATTGAAAATTTGGAAGTGTCAGTCGACGCGCCGGTAGCTTATTGGCAGAGCAGTGAGACGGTATCCCATGGTCCCGGGTTCAAGCCTCCGCGGGCGCTATAATTTTTTCAATTTCTTATTATCACACACATATCACGCTTTTATCACTTGCGGGGTAGGCAGATCGTTAACAACCGTAAAATACGGTCGCTTTCACCACGTCTGACAAATATTTAAGGGCTGTTACAGAAAAGTCGTGTTTCACTGTAATGGCAGATTGTCAGCCAATCACCTATAATCCTTGGAAAAAGTTGTTTCTCAATTATACTTACAGTTTTTCCTGAGTTTTCGCTCGATTTCGATCGGTCATTAGTAAAATTTCAGCCTGTTATATACGGGGTGTAAGGAACGGAACCGGAAACGTTGCAGGCATGGTCAGACCAAGAAACTGAACAACTTTTTATATGGAAGCTAGGCTATGTGTGTTTGTTGTTAAAGCGGCAACAGAAGTACGGCTTCTGTCAAAATTTCAACACCTTTGACCTTCTCTCTTTTCGTGTGGGACACCGAGTCATCCAACGACCCGATGGGTACGAAACCCTAAAAATTAAACATTGTAACTAAATCTCTACAACGATATTAGACTCAAAACTCGAATCTCATACCCAAATATCAAAAAGCTTAATACATTTATAGAATTAGAATTAGAATTAGAATCGTTTATTCGTCAGATTGTATAAACATTATTTTACAATAAAAAGTAAAACATGATATCAAAAAGACATGTCAAAAATTTAAAGAATTGATAACATATAAAATGTAAATATTAATTCAATACATAGTTAATATTAATTCAATACATTTGATTTAAAAATGATGTTTCATATATTCGTCTACTTTATAGAATGGATTATCACAAAGAATTGATTTTACTTGAGCCTGGAATCCAGATATATATCTATCTATAGAATTGATTCCTTTGGAAAACCCGTCGGCTCGAATAAAAACACACTCTCGTGCACCAAATGATATTCTCGTAAAAACCAGTCTTCCTTCTGAGGGAATTAATTTGTAGTTTTTCCTCGTTCAGTGTCATAAGAATAATGATCTAAGAGAGACGCGTAGCTCAAAATAAGCAGAAATTGTGTTGTTTTATTTATGAGAGCGTGTAAAAGAAACCAGGGTAGATCCTATGTATTTTTTTGTTATTATTATTGTGCTGATAGTTGAAGAGTTTGTGAAGTGATGCCATACGTTAAGTGTCAGTTTGATGCCAGATTGTGTGTAAATAAAACTTTGTTAAGCCAATGACGGCCTCAATTCGGGATATAAATTCTCTTAACTTACCTTAAATTAGTGCTGTCACTTTCCGTCAAATAAGTTAAGAAAAGGATAGGAGATGTTTAAGGAATGACATGTCTTGTAATTTGACAAGAAAACGTGTTATCTTTCAAAATAAAGCGTCGATGAAAACCATTGCGACTAAATTTACTAGAAATTGCAAAGAACCGATTGACAATTTTAAACATGACAGGATTTAGATATCTCCTATCCTTTTCTAAACCTTTTTGACGGAAAGTGACAGCACAAATTTAAGGTAAGTTAAGAGAATTTATCTCAAATTGAGAACATTATTAAATTTTAAATTATATGTCAATAAAATTAAAGTATTATTGTATGATCACACATAAATACATTTCCAGGGATATTGTTAAAACGTGTGGTGTTCCGAGACACTTGTGAAACAAGGAAGGAAAAAGAATAGCAAACAAGAAAGATACAAGGAAGAACAAAACTATCACCTATACTATATGTTAGTTTTACTGATTATTTGTGCTACTTCGTTTACTTCAGCATATGAAGAAACTGCGAAGTTCACTCTTAGCACTCTTTACCACTCGTATGCACCATGGGGTAAGTAACGTGTTTTTTTAATTAGTACTACCATAACTGAAGAGACTCCATATATCCATTTTGAAGTTTAAAAAGACTGCGCATTCAGCAACTCTGAGCGAGTATATTCTTTCTTGAATAGAGTAAAGGCGCCTTAAGTCTATACAAGAAAACAATCAAGATTATAGTAATTATGATTATTGTTTGCTTTTGTTGTATTTAATTTTATGTAAATAAAAAATTACGCGAACAAAAATTATTCATGACTTATGAAATTTACTTTTAGGGGTACGTAGTACTAAATTAACTTGCTAAAACGGCATTATACATACACATACACACATATCACGCCTATAATCCCTTGCCAGGTAGGCAGAACGTAAACGGCCGCAAAACGGACTTTAACGTCACGTCTGACAAATATTTGAGCATCATTCGGATAATTGTGCATCGCCATAGTGACAGGTTGTCAGCCCATCGCCCAAAATATCAATACACACCCTCGAGTCCCTTAGTCACAGTCTAATAACTCCCACGGGAAAGAAATGGGGTGATGCTATTCTAAGCCGGCATCACACGGCAGAGGCACTATACCTCTACATAGTTTATCATATGACTTTCATTGCATAGAGATATTATTATAATATTACAAAATTCATCAAACTAAAATGTAGATATGAAATGCAGCAAGTATAAGTGTGCATTTCATTTCATATTAGTTTATGTATTTCCTACTGGACCGATTTCAATAGATCATAAAGGGTGAAATTTTACTATCAAGTGACCGATAGCGAAAACACAAGATGGGATAAGGAACAACATTCCCCAAGGAAAATAGGTTGAATTTTGTGTTTGTATTTTGAAATATGACAAAAATATTTTATGTTTCCACAGTAACTCATATCAGCTGATCGGCTATTTGTATGGAAGTCCATTTTTTTTCGTTTTTCGACTTTGTTCCTTGGGGAAAGTTGTTCTTTATCACCGGCCTGTATTGAGATTTCGCTAATTCCATCATTTATTTATAGGATTGTTTTATAAAGTTGCCGTGTGATGCCGGCTTAGAATAGCATCACCACATTTTTTTTCCCGTGGGAGTCGTAGGAGGCAACTGAGGGACTCGAGGGTGTGTATTGCAATTTTAGGCGACGGGCTGACAATCTGTCACTATGGCGATACACAATTTTCCGAATAACCCTCAATCATTTGTCAGACGTGGCATAAATGTCCGTTTCTTGCGGCTGTTTACGCTCTGCCAACCCCGCAAGGGATTAAAGGCGTGATATGTGTATGTGTACGTATGTTTTATAAAGTTATATAAATAATATTAGTATTGAAGAAACCTGGTATTACTGTTAAGCAGGTGAAGGCGATTATTTTTCTGAGTTACTTACCTAAAGCTTTTTTTACAGCTCCAGCAATAGAAGAAGAATATATATTTTCTATGAAGATAACATGCTTAAGATACCTCGATCCCATGCCATTACATTCGCCACGAAACTCGACTATAATTTCACCAAATATAATCCATATAGAGAATTGCACATTGCCAAAGATACCACTAGTGGATGCTTTCAATATGTTATACTTAGATATAAGTAGAGTTGTTATGTTAGTAATAAAATACTCAAAACTGCCGCCATCTTTGCCTAAGAACTACACTACTGGTTTCAATAAATTGTACAGAATAGAATTATCAAACCTTCTAAATCCAACTATGAGATTCTTTACGTCCATATCGAAAAATTATGCCCTTACACTTGAAAATATGGAAATGCCGCAAATAGAAACGAAATCAAAGTATGAATTTAATAACACTGGTCATATGTTGGTATTGACTTTGAAGAATACAACTATAAAGAAAATATTTGATTGCAATCATTTAGAAGAGCTAACAATAAAAGATATAAGGGAAGATCAGATCCTGAATTCGGATTGGCTTAACAACTGTGGCAGTGGTTTGTTCAGAAAACTTTGGCTTGAATCTTTGTCACCAGTGACGGTGCAGCGCTTGGAAACAACCTTGCCACTTGGCTTACTAGAGACTATCATAATACAGAACTGCTCGTTGGTTCAACTGCCATACAGATTCATAGGAAAAATTGGCTGGTTTAATCCACGAAAATTCAAAATTGCACTGCCGTACAATCACTTAGAAGACACAGCCTTGTGAGTTCCATAGCATATTATTTTTATTCACTTCTTGTAATTTTTTTAGGGTTCCTTACCCAAAGGGTAATAACGGAAACCCTATTACTGATGCTCGGATGTCCGTCGGTCTGTCCGTCCATCCTACAGTTACGAGGCTGTATCGCCTGAACCGTTATACCTAGACAGTTGAAATTTTCACAGATGATGTATTTCTGTTGCCGCTATAACAACAATACAAAAAAATTTAATTTATGGGGACTGCCATACAAAACATTTTTTTTTGTTAAAGATAATGGTACGGAACCCTTCGTGCGCGAGTCCGACTCGCACTTGGCCGGTTTTTTAGATTTTACACTGGTATTTAGTCACCGATACCGAAAACTCAGGATGGGCTTTTTTCACAAGGAACATAAGTTGAATAAAAAATAAATGGCCTTCCCGTTTACAAAGTGTACCAGCTGGCCTGGTCAATTTGTATGGCAATTCATATTTCGACAGATGTTCCATATCACCATCCCGTACTGAGTGTTCACTATCGGTCACTAGTAAAATGTCACCTTATAAAAATAAACCAATCATTCAGTTTTCAGTTCCCAATTTTAGAGGATTTAGCGTTCTTGGACTTGTCATACAACCGTCTGACAGGCGAATGCCTAAAATACATACTTCCAAATGTGGGCGGTTATAGAAATGATTTGCGGAACTTGATCTTGGATGGAAATAATTTCACTGATATATTTGATGATTATGAAATTAAAACTGCTTTTGGTAAGGATTTTAAGTCTACTTCTTTTCCTTTATATTGAATTTTAGCGCGTCGTAACGCATGCGTCTGTCAAACGAAAGCAAATTGAGATTTCCGATCTTATTCCCATACAAATACGGCTATGGTGCGTTCACGCATGCGTCTGTTAATTCATTTGGAATTCGCAATTTCTTTTCTTCTGACAGACGCATGCGTTACGTTACGGTGCGATAAAATCGCAGCGACGGACAACAAGTGGGAGTACCGCCTTAATCATATTCAGAAGTTAAAAGCTAGTAGGTATTATACAGGGTGTAAGGGACGGTGTACCGAAAACTTTGCAGGCATGATCAGACCATGAAACTGAACAACTTTAACTATTAACTTATACTACCGAAAACATGCCTACAAAGTTTTCGGTACACCGTCCCTTACACCCCGTATATTTTTTTTATTCACTAATTTTGTTATTTTTTTTAGTAAATAAATCTTCACTGCAGTATTTATCTTTGAAACTGATGCCATTGGAACCACATTCCTTAAGCCACATGCAGTTCAAATGGCTTCAGCGTTTGGACTTGCATTCCAATTCCAATAAAGTGATTGAAAATCTTCAGGTAACCTTTACATACATACATACATAAATCACGCCTATATCCATTACGGGGTAGGCAGAGCGTCAACGACCACAAACGGACATCAACACCATGTCTGACAAAAGTTTGAGGGTGAATCAGATAACTGTGTATCACTATAGCGACAGGTTGTCAGCCAATAGCCTAAAATTGCAATACACTCCCTCGAGTCCCTTTGTCGCCTCTTACGACTCCCATGGGAAAGAATTGGGGTGATGCTATTCTTAGCCACGGCAGGTAACTTTTATACAGATTATAATGAAAATGACCCAGGTACCCAGACGTAAGTCAAAGACAGTCAGAGGAAAATAATAAAGGACAGAGAAAAATCTTACCCGAATACTTATCATTCATCAACATTACGTGCCATTTCCTCTCAGTCACAATACTTATACCAAGGAGCAGTAGTTTAACTTCATACTAACGCCCGGTTTGCGCACTCACACATGCACACGCTCGACCGACCTATACGTACACGACTACTACATACATTATCGTGCCGCTTGTGTAGTCGTGTCACAGTGAACGGCACACTGCCGCCCCGCGTTTTTGTTTGAGTATGGGAAACCGAAAAAAATCATATATACCTAGAAAACTAACTCATTAAATAATTATTTTATTCTTATTTTCTTACTGTAACTTAGCATTATGGTACCTTAGCGTGACATCACCTAAATTCGGGCTCGCAAAACCAATTTGGTGACATCCCTGTTAATGTCAACAAATTGGTTCAAATCAGGCGGAAAGGTGCTCGAGTTAAGCTACTGCTCCTTGGTATATTGTGTAACTTTAAATATATCTTTACAGCTTCATAATCTGCCTAGCACGGGAGATAGCCAACTTACAATTGATTTGAGTGGATACCTCGTTAGGTCTGTAAGCATCGGACCAAACTACACTGCTAATTTTAGTGAATTGGTAAGTTAAAAGAGATTGTTTCACCTTCGGCTACTATTGACTTAGTATATTCGATTTCACTCTTTGATATGTCTCAGACTCTACCAAACCATCCGTAACCAATATCAGGGATGTTGGTTGCGCAAGTGGAGGACTTTTTTACCCTATGTGCGAAGAAGGTGCGGGCCAGCCCTAACAAGATTCTATGTATGATAGGAGACAGAATGGATTGTTCCTACATACAACACTACTGTGGGCTAGACACCCTAGGGATTAGAAATACACATACATGCACACATCATCGCCTATAATCCCTTACGGAGTAGGAAGAGCGTAAACGGCCGCAAAAAACGGACATTTACCCCACGTCTGACAAATATTTGAGGGTCATTTGGAAAATTGTGTATCGCCGTAGTGACAGGTTGTCAGCCCATCGCCTAAAACAGCATTAAGAATTGACGATTATTTTTTATTAAATAATAAATTAATTCTGACTCCTTAGGTTTTATATAATATTGTACTTACTAACCAAAATGTGTCACAGTTACATAAAAAATACATACATTCATACATCAGTCTATTGCACTGTTGTACGAAGGCCTCTCCCAGGGTACGCCATAGGGCACGATCTCTCGTTTACGCCATCCCGTCGCTAACAGTCGCCTAAAATAAATAATAATAACCTGTTTCAGCACGAACCAGGCCACTGGCTCACAAGTAAAGGCTACAAATTGGTTGTATTCTTAGACTTCATCGACTGCGATTGCAACAACGATGTCCTACAGTATGCACTGAAAGAGTTCCCTGAACACTTGTACATGCCAGCTATGAGGTGCAACAGTAAGACTGGAGGGCTCTTCCTGGACGAGCCTGAAGAGAACCTCAGCTGCAGAAAGGCATCAGTCCACGGCTGCAGGAGGATGTTGAGCAGAGATGTAAACTACACGACCGTTGTTGATTGCAGTCGCAATGTGGAAAAGTTTCGGTGGCCAAAACCGCAGAGGTTTCGAGGCCTTAATGCGACTGGAAATAATATTTCTTCTTTGAACGATGCTTATCTTCCACGCACTCTTGAGGTACTTTTTGAGGCATCAATTAGTTTTTTTTTATAAAGGAGTGGTACCGCAAAACTAAAGCCATTTTACGAAAACAATCATATTTCTTAATGCAAACAACACACAAACGTACTTTGCAAAAGCTTTTGGTACTAAAAATGCAATGAAAGTGCCAAAAACGGTCACTTTCGGTATGAATTGTTGTAACTCAAATTACCATGAATATTTGACCGAGTTTGTCATGCCAATTGGAGATTAAGAGTATGCCGAAAACTTGTGCAAAGGACATTCTCAGGTATCGTTTGCATGTAGATCTATACCTATTTTTTTCGTGAAGTAGCGCTAGTTCTGTGGCATCATTCGCCTTAAATAAAAAACATAGCCCTCTTTATAAAACAATTGTGTTATTTCTCCAGTGGTTGGATCTAAGGCAAAATAACATATCAATTTTAAATGCAGAGGAAATACAACTCCTTTTTGGAACATCGAACAGGCGAATTTGGTTAGATGGCAACCCGATACCGTGCTTGTGTGAAAACCATAAATTGTTGGAAGCAATGCTAAGGAACCATTTACAGGTATAGTTAAATTTTTAAGCAACCTTTTTTTTATTTTATTGTTTACTGATTATATGTTCCTTCATTTTACTGGTAATACATCTCATGAAACTGAACAACAAAGAACATAGACTGAAATATATTTAAAAAACCGGCCAAGTGCGAGTCGGACTCGCGCACGAAGGGTTCCGTACATCTATAAAAATGACAATAAACTCATATCTGTTGTATGGAATCGAGGAGAAACGTGCTAAAAACACGTTTTTTGTACGGGAGCCCCCGTAAATATGAAATTTATTATATTTTTTTTCTATAGCGGTAGTAAAATATATCATCTGTGAAATTTTCAACTGTCTAACTTTCGCAGTTCATGAGATACAGCCTCCAACGCACAAAAAACAACACGATATTTGTTTGGGAGTCCCCTTAAATATTTATTTTATTTTAATTTGTAGTATTTGATGTTAGAGCAGCAACAAAAATACGTCATCTGTGAAATTTTCAACTGTCCAACTTTCGCGGTTCATGAGATACAGCCTCGTAACGAACGTAGTGCGGACTGACGGACGGACGGACGGACGGACAGACAGACAGATGGACAGCCGAACCTCAGTAATAGGGTTTCCGTTATTACAGTTTGGGTCTGGAACCCTAAAAATGGATCTCCCATATAATTAACTCGGTCGATCTAATATAATAATAATGCATGGTTATAAATATTAAAAAAACTATAATAATTAAGAATATGGAGGTAGGTATTAAACCAAAATATTTATTTATTTTATTTTACTCTTATAATAAAAATATAAAAGTTTTTTTTAGGAAAGTTGTTCAGTTTTATTTGCTGTTTCACCCCTTGTCGGGATCGTGAATTTGTGACATAATACCAGTTGTGAGATTTTGCATTCACAGAGAACTCTGCTACCCATTCCCTAAATGATTATCCCTTAGTCGCTTTTTATTGGTTAAATTAGGATGATGCTATCCTAAGCCGGCACCACACTACACTGTATACCTACTTACTTTATATTTTGGATTGTTTTTTTTTTCAGATTGTTGACTATGAAGATATCAAGTGCTCTGGAGGACAAACTTTCATTAAAGACATATCTGTATTTGAAATTTGTAAATCTGGCATTGTGCATGGGGATTATAGAACTTTAGGTTTGTTTTTATGCTATAATTTCTCAATTTGGTTGGCCGTGTGATGTCGGCTTAAAATAACATCCTCCCATTTATTCCCCGTAGGTGTCGTAAAAGGCGACGGACTCGAGGAATACATGTGTATTGCAATTTTAGGCGATATGGGCTGACAACCTGGAGCCGAGCCTCAAGGAGAGAATGAACCTCAATTGTTTGTTTTTTTTTTTTTACGGCCGCTTATGCTCTGCCTACTAAGCAAGGGTTATAGGCGTGATATATGCATATAATTTCTCAATTTGGTCATATCAGAACAAGATGTTTACCCTTATCGTCATACTTGCAGGAATTGTCAAGGATACCCAAGAAAAGAAAATACATTGCGCCGCAAACCTTGATGACGAAAAGCCGTTTACAACAAAAACTATATTCCATACATTAACTATAAACGAATGTATTATGCCAAGAATGTCTTTAGCAGATACATTAACAGCACTGAATATTGATGTAAACGCATTGAAAACTTTGAAATTAATCAATGTGCGTATGCCAGACTATATACCAAAGAACTACTCGACTGGCTTGAGTATTTTCAACTTGGAGCTGATAAGAGTAAAGCATAGCGTAACGTACACCTTCTTCCAATACCAGGAAAGCCTACGTCGGCTTTTAGTGAAAGACATGAGACTACCCGGGTTGGCAGGGAACAGCGGATCTCTACTAGAACTCACTGTAGAAAACAGCACTGTCCCGTTCTGGAGTAACTGCCGAATCTTGCAGACTCTTACCCTTGTAGAACTAGCTAAGGAACAAATTCCAAATACATACGATGCAAATTGTACTGGAGCCTTGAGATACTTGTTCTTAAAGGATATGTCGTCAGACGCTGCGATGAAGTTTATTAAAACTGTCAATGAGAGCTCGTTGATTGAGTTCCGTGTTCGCAATTGCTCGCTAGTGGAACATCCTTTGAAGTTGATGAGTGAATTTGATCGTCTCGATGTTTTGGACTTCTCTTACAACAACTTGGAAGATCAAGCATTGTGAGTTCTAGTAAAATTTTTGGTTCTGTCTCTGTAAGCAACTAAGTAGGTACTTATGCCTGGACATAATATATTCAAAATTAAAAAAAAAAAATATTTTTAATTTATTTTTCTTTTTATGGTTTCGTACCCCAAAAAAAAATAGAAGGCCTTATAGAATCACTACAGTCCGTCCGCTCGTTTGTCACGACCCTTTTGCAATTATAACCATATCCTCAAGTCTACGGACGCTAGTTGTTGTTAAACAACCAGGCTCCTAACTTGTCTTTAAAAATGACACGCCCTTTTATGCAGCAAAAGAATTCGGTAGTTTTGACCTTCTCAATGGCATCCAAATTCATAGGGTGCTTTCCGTAGACCTAGAACTATATAGCATTTGGCATGTAGCTTTGATTTGAAGTATAAATTGAGGAAGAAATCTAAAAATATGTTTTCTTTTTATATGGTTTTTAAGGGGCTTATAATTGAGGCTAGTACTTCAAGTGGGGTATCATATGAAAGGGCTTGATGTACGTACATGTAACGGAACCCTCCGTGGGCGAGTCCGACTCGCACTTGGTCGTTTTTTTAGATTTTTATGTCACAATAGGCTTTGTTCCTCAGTTCACAGTTTCCTGACCTAAAGAGTTTGAAGATACTGAACTTGGGTCACAATAAGTTGAAAGGTGACTTCCTACTTGAAGTGGTTCCGAAGATTCCAGAACTCCAAGAGCTGGTACTGGACGGCAACCTTTTTGTGCACACATTCCAAAACTTCCAAATAAAAACTGCCATAAGTAAGTTCTATTCTTTAAACAAGGTGCCCCGTATAGTCACGTCCAAAGACACAATTTAAATGCCTTATACTGAGGGTTATCTGAATCACCCCCATGTACCATGTACCCCCATATAACTATGAAGATAGTTTTAGGAGTCTGCTGCACTCGGACAAATCAAATTTTGATATATGAGTGCTAAGAAAATAAATTGTAAACTTTTTTATAACAAATAAATAAATACCATTACAAATACCTATGTTCCGTGATTTTGTAGTGTTCCAAGTTATTCGACTTATAAAGTTGTGTGGGAGTCATTCGACTGGCAGTCTTTTTCCTTTTTTTTGTATGCTAGAAAGTAAAAATCACGAAGATTAGGTTTGCTACAAGAACAACCACTCGATAAACCCTATTCTGGAAGGAAAAAAAAGAAAATATTACTAGAATTTTTCTCATTCAACTTTAAAAGTTGAATAACTCAGAAACTACACAAAATCGCGGAACATACATGGAGGTGACTAGGAAACTCAATTTTTTTCTTTGGACGACACTATTGGAGTCACCCTGTATATTTAATTATTTATTTACATCTAACTTATCTATGACTACTAATTTGGTTGTTCTAATAAAATCCTTGATTCTATCTGTTCTAACTAATATTATCTAAGTGACAACTATAAATCTCCATCCTGATGATTATGATATACATCAGAGATGGGCGTAATCGATTACTTTTGTAATCAGATTAATAATCTGATTGAAAGTAATCATGATTACTTTCAATCATGATTACTTTTAATCCTAACTACAGTTAATCATGATTACATGTAATCGTTAATCATGACTACAGTAGTTTTTAATCAAAATTACATGATTACTAAATATTTTGACTATTGAACTCCGACGTACAAAAATAAAAAAAAGTTAATCAACGATACTTGTACAAATTCTAACTTAAACTGTTAATTATGTTAATTTGATGTTCATTGTTCAATGAAAAAATAAACTTTGCTTAATATCAGTAATCAAATCAATTTTAGTTTTGTTGAATAAAAATATTTATTTATTTATTTATTTATTAGGATAACCAATTGTAGTTACATTATAAGTAACCATAATGTAAAATTAACATAAGAGAAAGACATAAATGCACTACATTTAAAGGTGCCACAGCATGCACAAAAATGGTAAGTAACCAGAAAAATAATTTTAAATAATGCAAGATTAGTAACAGTGACTGAGATTAGGAATCTGACATAATACTAAGTTGTTGTAAGACTTTAGTTTTAAAACTAAAGAGAGTATCACCAAACACATCAACAATAGTACAATCTAATTTATTATAGTTTCTACTCATTCTCGATATAGCAGAATATTGCCTTAGATTAGTTCTACAAGACGGAACACTTAAAAGACCCAACGGGCGCCTTGGTAAGCGCGAAGGAACACGAAATCCAAACAAACTTAACAAGGTAGGACAATCAATGTGTCCTCGTAATACCTTATACATAAACATCATATCAAGCAAGAATCGTCTATCCTTAAGGCTGTACATTTTAAAATAAATTAATCTTTCATCGTAAGAAGAAATACTATTCAAGACATGACAAGAAAAAGCTAATTGTCGTAAGAATCTTTTTTGTATGCGTTCTAAGCGGACTTGGTGTACAGTATAGAATGGAGACCAAACTACACTACAATATTCAAGAATACTTCTTACATATGCGGTATAAATAGTGATTTTAGTACAAGGACTTTTAAACAGTTTAGTATTTCTCATTACAAAACCGAGCATTCTAGAAGCTCTGTTAGTTATGATTGATATGTTCAAAAAACGATAAATAAGTTTTATAATACAACAAATATTGTATTTTTATTTTAAAGTCGTACTCGAATAATCATAATCATGTAATCTAGATTACGATTAATGATTAATAATCATTAATCACGTTGGAATTGACTAATGATTTAATTTTATTAATCTGTAATCATGATTACAGATTACTTTTATAAATCAGTAATCATGCAATGTCTCAGATTACAAAAGTAATCGTAATCATTAATCATTAATCTGATTACATTTTGCCCAACTCTGATATACATACATCAGCCTATTACAGTCCAGTGCTGGACGTAGGTCTCCCCCAGGGTACGCCAAAGGGCATCTCTCGTTTTCGCCATCGTTCCATCTGGCCGGAGGTCGTCCAACGCTACGCTTGCCGAGGCGTGGCCTCCACTCGAGAATCCGCTTACTCCACCGTCCGTCGGTTCTACGACAGATGTGCCCAGCCCTCTGCCGTTCAGTTTGCTTCACTTCCTGATGATTATTAATGTCAATATTATTATTTTAGCCAGTCTGCCATCACTAGAGAAACTGTCTCTGAACAACATGACTCTTGACGCGGAATGTTTTATGTACAGCAACTTCTCGAAGTTAAAACAATTGGAAATGCGCTCAAATGACGAGCAAAGAATTTCTTTGAAGGTACAAAACAGTTAAATTTTTTGAAAACTTACAAAATTTTCTACCTTGGGCAGGATTTGAACCTGCGACTTTCGTCATCGCACTCATCACTTGTGGCGATGTCTCTTCCATCTACCCTTGGGCTACCACGCAGCTTATCCATTGCCCGCGAATTTGGCAAGTTTATCTTGATGCCAATAACGCGTCTATATTTTTAATTTTCAATCAATTTATAAGTAATCAGTGGAATATTTTTATTTCTTATTGAAGCTTCACATTTTTCTGATTTGTTTTTTATTGGGTAGTTCATCAGTATTCAGGGCAGTAATTTTTTCTTTTTGTCTGACAGCACATAAATTTCCTTTTTCAGTTACATGGGCTTCCAAGGACGGCTGCAGAACAACTAACTGTGGATCTGGGGGGACGTTCGTTCAGATCTGTAGAGATTGACAATGAGTTTCACGAAAACTTTGAAAATCGGGTAAGTCATTTCAGGATAAGTTTAAGAATACTTTTATGTTCTTCCGATATTTAACAGGGAAGGAAGATGTTTTCAGATGTAATATCAGACGAGTACCGTCCAGCCATACCTGTGTGCGTTAATGTACATGCGTCTTTGTGTGTCTCGCTCTCGACCAAATCTGATCGCTCCCGAAGACACAAAGACAATGTGTATTAAAACCACACACACAAGCTTGGCTCAGCGGCAATATTGACACAAAATATCTTTAACGCGACAAGAATAGTGACAATTTCAATTAAAAATCAAGAATTCTTATGTTCGAAGGCATATTACAAGACTATTATCAGACATATTTTATAAAGGCATATTATCTTAAAGATAAAGAGGACAAAATGCCCTGTGATGCCGGCTTAGAATAGCATCACCCCATTTTTTCCCGCAGGTGTCGTAAGAGGCGACAAAGGGACTTCAGGGCATCATGTGAATTACAATTTTAGGCGACAGGCTGACAACCTGTCACCAAAGTGATACAATATTTTTCTTTAACGACCTCTAAATATGACGTGGTTACAGCGTCCGTATTTTACGGCTGTTAACGCTCTGCCTACGCCGCAAGGGATAAAAGGCGTGATATGTGTATGTGTGTAAAGACGTCAGTAGCAACAGTTGCTCCAACACAATCTATGAGATAGATAGATAGACCATATACATATAGAATTTGACATAGGTTCAAACATTGACATATTTTTTTTACATTACCGTCAAATAACTATTCTTTTTTTAATGTATTAAGTTATGTTATCATATGTTGACCTTGACTTTCTTACAGAGAATCTTGTAAATTACTCCTTAGAAATAAATTGATTGAATTTGACAAGACAACTGTTTATACTTTGTATTTCTGCAGTCTACAACGAACTTTTGGATCACCAATAAGGGGCATAACCTCGTCGTATTGCTGGACTATGTTGACTGCATATGCAACAATGACGTGCTGTCAACCACTCTTCGAGATTTCTCCGGTTTTATATCCATGCCGGGACTGAGGTGTGACAGCAAGAATGGAACTCTATTCGCTGAAGAACCATTGGAGAGGCTGAACTGCTATAAGGCCAACGTCCACGGTTGCAGACGGAGGATAAGCCGCCATTTTGACTACGTCAGTCTGGTCGACTGCAGTTACAATACAGACAAGTTTAGATGGCCTCGCCCGGACAAGGATTATCGTAGTCTCAATGCGTCTGGCAACAATGTCACTTCTTTGCGCAACGCATATATTCCGAATTCACTGAAGGTAGGTTTCTTCCCATATCTTTCAACTCCTGTCATATAAACCAAGATGTTTCCCTTCTTTATTTTTATGCCGTGTGATGCATCCATTTCTTTCCCGTGAGACTCGTAAGAGGCTACTAAGGGACTCGAGGGAGTGTATTGCAATTTTAGGCGATGGGCTGACAGCCCTTATTTAAGGCGATACACAATTTTCCGAATGTCCCTCAAATATTTGTCAGACGTGGCGTAAATGACCGTTTTTTTGCGGCCGTTTACGCTCTGCCTACCTGACCGTAAGCGTGATATGTGTATGTACGAGTATGTTTCTTTTTATGAAACTTTTACAGTGGCTGGATTTGAGTAACAACCGCATTTCTCGACTGGATGGGAATCAGTCAGCTCTGCTGTTCAACACGACGGAGCGACGCGTGTGGCTCTCAGGGAATCCCATCTCCTGTCAATGTGACAACCATCTTCTGCTGAACGCTTTGCGCACCAAACATTCCCAGGTACTTAAATTATTTTGTAAAAAGTATAACGCTGTTTAACACAATGCTCTTTGGTTCAGCATTTCTTTCCCGTTGCTTCCTCCCATTCTTCTTCTTTATGTAACTTCCACTTCAACAGCCACAACAGTCCACAGCTTATTAGGATATCAATCCATCACACTTTCTATGCGTATTTGAGAGCGCAGTGCAAGGTGTTGTATTCACAGGACGCTGCTACCCATTCTTGGATTCATCCTTTTATCGCATTTTTCTCAAACATGCTAGGAAATGTGTTCATTTCTTTCAAAAAAAGAAACCGCGAAGTTTCACATTGTTTGTCACGTCTCAGATCACGCCAGCAAAGTTGTATGGAAATCCTTTGCTGGTGTCGTTTCGTTGTGTTGAAGTACAATCTTTCAGTTCCTAGCCTTTTTTTGAGAAAAGCACTATGTAAGCCTCGGGGAAAATTACTTTGCTTGACTTGTATAATTGAAGTCCTCGCCTGCGGCTCGGACTTCAAACTATATTCGTCCAGCAAAGTCTTATTTTCCATACCTCGACAACAATGTACTATTACGTCACCCACGAGTGAAAATGGGATCGTGCTATTTTAAACCACAAGGCTTAACTCTTCTGATAAGCATGCCCTTAAAGAATATTTTTTTTACAGATAATGGATTACGACGCCCTGGTATGTGCAGAGAGTGGGCAGCCATTGCGTTTAGTCTCAATCGATGGCCTCTGTCGGTTTAAGGCGGAATATGTGTGGGGCTCTTTTCTCGTGCTGGCAGTGCTGGCGTTGGTTACTGCTCTCCTCCTCCGCCATTACTGGATCTCCCTTCGAATGTACTTGTACGCACGCGGCTACTGCCTCACCTGCTTGCGGGAGGAAGACGTCGACGAAGACCGGCCGTATGATGCGTTCATTTCTTTCGCACACGAAGACTATCAGTATGTTATGGAGCAGTTACTGCCTGAGTTGGAAGCTGAGCCCAACTTGTATCGTGTGTGCGTGCACCACCGCAATTGGGCTGTTGGTGAATGGATCCCAGCGCAGATCATGCAGTCAGTTCGCCTCTCCAAGAGAACTATCATAGTCCTGTCGAAGAGCTTTGTGACGTCACTTTGGGGCGCGATGGAGTTCCGCTATGCTCTAGCCTCCGTGGAGACTGAGGGCCGCTCAAGACTGCTGGTTCTCGTACTAGACGACGTGCTGTCTGAGAATCTGGCTCCGGAGTTACGGAACTACCTCAATTTGAACACGTATTTGAAATGTGATGATCCCTGGTTTTGGGAGAAGCTGCGTTTCGCGATGCCGCGCATCCAACGCTCTGCTGAGAAGAATGAGGAAACAACTGGTAGTGATTCTCATTCAGTTGATCAAATTCTGATGCAAGGCGTTGAATCTAGTCAAAACCACAGTCCTGTAAACGGAACCAACGAAGATGTCATAATAAGAACTATCAATTAATTTAAACCTGTATGATTTATGATATAAAATAATGTGCATTACTCACGTCTCAAATAAGAAAAATAATGGAAATAAAAATTCCACGAAAATCTGTTTTTATGAAAAACCCCATATTCACTCTTTGATTAAATTTCGAGAGTTACTAGCTGAAAAGAATTTCGTTGCTTTTGCAATCCCACGGGGCAGTGAAAAAGACAATAGATTTCATATAAGGTGGTTCGAGAGCCCAGTGGCGCCGCCAAACAGGAAAAACCCCGGCTGGACACGCTAGTCATCTGGAAACCAAAGTGTCAATTTGTGGCTATTAATAACTGCAAAGATTATTTAGAATCAATACAACCATGAAAAAACAAAAATGCAAAATTAAGTACAATACAAAACTAAAGCATTTAATTTTAACAAGGTCTTATTGATTCTAAATAACCTTTGTAGGTATTTATTGCCGCGAATTGATAATTTGGTTTCCAGATGTATAGCGTGTCCAGCTTGGGTTTTTTTCCTATTTGGGGGCGCCACTGAACTCTCGGACCACCTGGTGCCTATGTTATGAAACAACAGGCTACAAGTCTACAGATGAAATTCTTAGTTCATTGCGTAGCCGGTTCATATATCTGGTATCATAATGGCTAACCGACTACGCAATGAACTTCGAATTTGACCTGTAAAATGGTAGCCTGTAGTTTGATAATATCGGGTACTGAAGTACTTTTTGCGTTTATTCGGAACACCGGGCCTGAACAATGGAACCACACTGCCAGAGAAATATCCAATCTTCGTGGTACCTGTATGCAGTCATACTTTTCATTATGGGTAAAAATAGATAGATAGATAGATAGATGAACACTTAATTGCTTACAACATACACAACAGAAACAATACAGAAAACTTTAGACTAAATGTAGGCAAAGACGAAGTATTGTTTGCAGCGATCGCTTCCAGGCAACCTTTACATTGAAATAGAGACAAAAAAGAAAAGATTTGCAAGTAGTTTCATAAGCAAACAGTAGGTACACTTACTATCATACATACACGTATACATACATACATACATATTTGGTTATTTACATAGTTTTTAAATTACGAGAAATAACCGAAAAAAAATTACCATCTTGCGGAAATCCCAGATATTTTTGGAAGAGGGGAAAGAACTACACGAATGTAAAGAAATAACAACCTAGGGTCGTTCGTCGACTTGGTGTCCCACACAACAAAAGTAGAACTATTTATGTACACGAATATTGCATACTTTTACCTTGCTACTAATATAAGTGCAAAGTAGGTACAGTTGCCGTGTGATGCCGGCTTAGAATAGCATCACCCCATTTCTTACCCATGGGAGTCGTAAGAGGCGACTAAGGGACTCGAGGGTGTGTACTGCAATTTTAGACGATGGCCTGACAACCTATCACTATGGCAATGCACAATAATTCAAAATGAATGATTTGCCAAATATTTGTCAGACGTGGCGTAAATGTCCGTTTTGCGGTCGTTTGCGCTCTGCCTACCCCGCAAGGGATATAGGCGTGATGTGTGTACGTGTAGGTACAGTCAAGCTCACGTGCGATTAGACACACAAACTGCCATTGTAAGTCTTATGGGCGCGGCATAAGAACGGTCCAAAGTCCACACTGTCTAACCAAGACTGACCTTGACTGTACGTACAATAAGCTGCCTACTGGTGTCAACATTGTGAGATGAATATTTCATCACGAATTCACATCATTTTGGCAGCGTACGCATTACGAATACAAATGATTTTACTTATAATACGCAATGGTATATTCATAACATTGGTGCGTTTAAATTTCGGCGGAGCGGCTTGGAGCGGAGCCTAGGGGTGCACAATTCTTTCGGAAGAAGATGATGAAATCACAGTAAATGCTGCTGCAGCCATTGCGAGTAGATCACACTCCACAAGCTCCTCAAGCAACCGACGCCCCCGCTGGCGGGGGCGCGGAGGTCCCTCATTTCAGGAACTACCGGCACGTTTTTTTTTTTTTAATAATGATGGGTTGCTCTTGGCTCTAGTCTAGGTCATAGGACAGATACAGAGTCTAAGATGTAGCGAGCTCACCCAGAAGAAACCTGTTCACTCTTACTTTGAAGAGATTAGGGTTGTATGCGTTTGGAAACACAGACGCAGGTAGTGAGTTCCACTCTTTAGCAGTGCGCATTATAAATGATGACTGGAAGCGCTTAGTCCGAATTGGTGGAATGGCAACCAGGTACGGATGGTATCCGGCGGTGCGTGCCGGGAAGATTCAGTCTAATACGTTCTTCCCAGAACAACTCGTTTGAACAACCACTAAACTTCTCCGGTTGAGCTCCTGCTCCCCACCATACAGTCAGGTGTAGATTTAAATAGCCCCGGGGCTAAAATCATAGGGTCTAGAACTAAAAATAAGCAGAAAAAACAGGGCTGCGCCAGTTGTAGACTTCGAAATCTCCGCTCCACTTCAGAGATTGTTCAAGACAAGTGTAGGAAAAAAAGTATTTTTAACCACGACAGAATGGAAACGGCAGCTATATTTGTTACAGTCAAAACCCTTAAACAGTATTTTGACCGACACCCAATCGCTCCAAAACGGCTTTAGTTATTTAGTACGTTTTTACATACAATAACAGATATTAAGCATATTCATATTTTGTCTTGAAAGTTTTATTTTTATCTCGCATAAAAAGCTTTAAAAAAGTATTTTAAGCCCCCCAAAACGCGCGGAAATTTGCCTGAAATCCCCCGATTCTGTTCAAATTGACGGTTTATGAAAACGAACAACTTTCCCCATGGAGATACACACACATATCACGCCTATAATCCCTTGCGGGGCAGGCAGAGCGTAACAGTCCACAAAAAACATTAACGCCACGTCAGACAAATATTTGAGGATCATTCGGAAAATTGAGCATTGCCATATCATATCATATCATATCATATCATATCATTTATTTAGTATTAAACATACACCGTCATAAAATCAATAATTGTTGGGATACATTGTACATAACATAATAAAAATATTTTTACTTTAAAAGCCATAGTGACAGTTAGCAGTTAGTTGTCTTAGCCTGAAATTGCAATACAAATACCTTAGTCGCCTCTAACGACTCCCACGGTAAAGAAATGGGGTGATGCTATTCTAAGCCTTGCCATATCATATCATATCATATCATATCATTTATTTAGTATTAAACATACACCGTCATAAAATCAATAATTGTTGGGATACATTGTACATAACATAATAAAAATATTTTTACTTTAAAAGCCATAGTGACAGTTAGTTGTCTTAGCCTGAAATTGCAATACAAATACCTTAGTCGCCTCTAACGACTCCCACGGTAAAGAAATGGGGTGATGCTATTCTAAACCGGCGTCATACGTCAAAAGTTTATGTTATGCACTCAAATAATAATCATAATCATATTACGCCACGTCTGACAAATAATTGAGGGTCATTCGGAAAATTGAAAGTATTGTATTTATAAGTTATGCCCTCAAATAATGTCAGCCGTATCGGACTACCACCGCCTCACTTCTTTGTCGCCTTTCATGACACTTATACCCCGGTAACACCCACGTCCGTTCCCTAAGGTACACTCTAGTACTTCTTAATCCGATGAACATTGTGATCAGAACTGACAAGCCTTGCAGGATGTGCAATTTCTCGCGATCCTTTGAGAAAACTATCTTTGAAACTCCTGGAACTATATTTCTGTGAATTGGAACCGTTGAATTACGTAGAAGAGGTCAGTATTATCATGCGGTCCTATCGCATAGACGCATACAAAAGAAATTTAGTGCAATAAAATTTCAATAGATGGCGTTACAGGTAACGAGTTGGAAAACTAGTTTCGGAAAACGGTTTTAAATTTAAAACAAATGTTTTGAAAAATATTATACCTTATTATACGTATTATTCTAATCATTTAATGCTCCATAGAACACGAAAAAACTGTTTATCGTGAATTTTAGCATTTGATTATTTTAAAGCGCCCACTTCTGGAAAGAATTCGTACTATGTGAAATACGATGATAAATTGGTAGTATTTGTTGGTTATGAGTGCGTGAAATATATCGAAAAGTTAGAATGTAAAAATGATAGATGGCGTTTTTTGCATCTATTAAAATAGATTCCGCGCCACGAAAGGGTTGCTGTGGTGGAAAATTAACCCTTCTTATCAAGTAAAAGTGTATAATATTGAATATTGTAAACGTGATGACAGTTTTTTTTGGACGATAATGCCTCATCTCCGGGACAATTTCGTAACGCGAACTCTAACTTTATACTACTACAGTGATAATGATAAATAAAGCAATAGAATCCGTGCCACGAAAGGAGTCGGCAACGAAAAAAATTACTAAAATAGTGATTCCATACAATGATGGATCTTTTGGATGCCACAACGCCACGTAGCGCACTCCCCCGGTTTAGGTATGAAACGATTTCGCACGCGCTCCGACGTTCACATTTTTCAAGTCAACATGTTTTTTCTTAGATTATCTTTCAATTTGATAACAGCACACATGTGTGCTTGAAGTACAATCCAAATCTATTGTTGCAAAATTCGACCTGAGCGAAGTGGTTAAAAAAACTTTTCAAATACGTTATTAATTGGTAGTACATGTACGTACACTGTTTCATATGTAGGTATCTACATAGTTCGCAGGTGGCGTCCCTACTGAGCGCGCCGATCGTGACCTTCAGGAGCCGTGAGCGTCAGATAATCTTCTCGACCGACGCCATAAGGCACATTTTTGCTTGCGCTCGCGATGAGTAGTCAAATATAAAAGTCGAATGCAATGGGGACGCGCGGTAAAATTGTACTTTATTATTGTGCGGTATGGTTTATATTTGTTTGATTGCTACCGCGGAATGCTTTTTCTGTACCTATAGTATATACTAGCCGGTGCCCGCGACTTCGTTCGCGTAGCGTAGTTCTGCTTAAAGCTCCAGTAGTTTCGGAAATTAACTTTAAAATGTGTATTTATCGTATTTCCCTTAGGAATGAGCGATTTTCCCGCAGTAAAAAGTGGCTAAGATGTTGACCAGGCTTAGTAGCTACACAACGAAAAAGCTTTCACTAAAATCCGACCAGTAGTTTCGGAAATTTACGTTAAACTTTATATTAATGGTATTTCCCTTAGGAATGAGCGATTTTCCTGCAGTAAAAAGTGGCTAAGATGTTGATCAGGCTTAGTAGCTACACAACAAAAAAAGTTTCATTAAAATCCGTCCAGTACTTTCGGAGATTAGCCGTAACAGACAGACAATCAGATAAACAGACAAACAGACAAAAAATTCAAAAAATGTTGGAATGTGTTCCAATACAATAAGTGATAATACTATCCTACATTGAATAAAGAATTTCAATTTAAATTAACGATAAAAGAATTTTTTAAATCAGTCCAGTAGTTTCGGAGCCTATTCAATTCAAACAAACAATAAAAAAAAAAACCTGTTTTCTAATATAAGTGTAGATTATATTATTATTATTCTAGTGTGATGCCGGTTTAGAACAGCATCACCCGATTTCTTTCCGTGGGAGTCGTTGGAGGCGACTAAGGGACTTGAGGGTGTGTATTGTAATTTTAGGCGATGGGCTGACAACCTGTCACTATGGCGATACACAATTTTCCGAATGCCCTTTAAACATATGTCAGACGTGGCGTAAATGTTTTTGCAGCCGTTTACTCTCTGCCTACCCCGCAAGGGATAATAGGCGTGATATGTGTATGTATGTATTATTTTAGTGTAGATTTTTTTAATGCATTATTTAATGTTTTTGTCGTCTCTTTTTTATACCGAGTGTAAGGGACAGCCCTTCGAATACTGATAGGGTGCATGAAACATAAAACTGGACAACTTTTCCCTAGAAAAATATGTCAGGAAACGCCAAAAAAATTACCTTCCATACAAAATCACAATCAGCTGACTGCATTCACTGTGGGAAGTACTGGGAAGTCAGTTTTTTACGTTTCCTGAAATATGTTCCTAGTGGAAAGTTGTTCAGTTTCATCGTCTGCATGTTCTCTATCAGTATTCGGAGGGGACTATCCCTTACACCCTTTAATGCAGTAATGATTAAATGTAATCATTACACTGGTACGAATAATGTGGCGTAGTTTGTAAATTTTTAAATGAAAAAGTAGTTATTGTGGCATAACTGTAATAGTTAGACATATGGTATCGCGAACATTATTATAAATATTGATGTCCTCTATAAAACTGTAGTACATCAATTTGCTCTATTGTCAATAATTTCCACAGCGTACGCGATATAAGATATTTTTTTGGTAAATTTTTCACACGTTGGTATACATTTATGAAATTTTCACGCGGATCCCTATTTTTTTCACGTATAAAATATAGCCTATGTTCATCAGGAATAATGTACGATTTTAATAGTAAAAGAATTTTTAAAATCGGGCCAGTAGTTTCGGAGCCTATTCGATGCAAACAAACAAACAAACAAACAATCAAATCTTTTCTCTTTATTAGTGTAGAAAGTGTAGATAGATGTACAGACACGCGGTTTTTACTGTTTTATTATATGTATAGATTCTGTGACTATATCATAAAGCGTAGGTAGGTTCTCACGTGACGTGAGAGCTTCGTGAGAGGAGGTTTGACACATTTTTTTTCACTTTGCTCTTGTCAGTATTTTTTTATTTTTATTTAAGATGGGTTTGCTCTTAACTCTAGTCTAGGTCTTGGGAATGAAGAATGTTACTAGGTATTCCAAATCGCTTGAAATTTTGTATCGGTAAAGCCTGTATGTATACAAATACACTAGTTTTTGTTGTAGTCAAAAATACCTAGTAGTTTTGATTTTATAGGCATTCAAAGTTTCAAAAAATATCGAGTCCCGCAAACAGCCACGTGACCGCTTGTGACGTCATATCACAACGCGCGCCGCGCTCCGCTTAGTAGGTCTCAAGTCACCAGCAGCGGTTATAGTAGGTGTAATAGCTTGTACAGTATTTTGTTTGTGTTTGCATCCGTGTAGGTATTACGTTAATAGTAAATATTACACATACACACACACACACACACACACATATCACGCCTATAATCCCTTGCGGGGTAGGCAGAACGTAAACGGCCGCAAGAAACGGACATTTATGCCATGTCTGACAAATAATTGAGGGTTATTCGGAAAATTATGTATCGCCATAGTGACAGGTTTTCAGCCCATCGCCTAAAATTGCAATACACACCCTCGAGTCCCTCAGTCGCCTCTTACGACTCCCACGGGAATGAAATGGGGAGATGCTATTCTAAGCCGGCATCACACGGCATAGTAAACTAATTTTTTTTTTTTTAGTTGTGGACCCTATGATTTTAGCCCCGGGGATTTTAATCTACACCTGACTGTATGGTGGGGAGCAGGAGCTCACCCGGAAAAGTTTGTGGTTGTTCAAACAACCAGCTCAATCGCGCGTCAAGAAATACTGCTCCTGTCGGGGTTCGTTTGTACGAGACATTTAGCTTAAGAGCGATGTGTTCGACAATGCGGTGCACTTGTTGGGTACAAGAGTGCTGTTGTCGAAAGCCAAATTGCTCGTCAGGTATGAGATTGTTGGTCTCCGCGTGGTCTCGAAGTCGGGCATAGATCATGCGTTCGTAAAGTTTGGCGAGAGGGTTCAGTAGGCTGATCGGGCGGTAAGAAGTGGGCTCATTCGCCGGTTTACCCGGTTTGTGAATGCCTATGACTATTGCTTCCTTCCAGCAAGCTGGGAAGGTGCAACTAGCCATGGCGGCATTCAAAATCAGGGTGAGGCGATTGATCAGGTGATCGGGGAGAATCTTCAGGACACGGTTGGTGATGCCGTCCGGTCCTGGAGCCTTTCTGGGCTTGAGTGCCTTAAGGGCGTTGCGCACTTCCATCTCAGTGATGACTCTGAGTGGAGGGCCCGATGGAGGTAGTGAAATGAGACGTTCGACTTCGGAGTCGACCGTTGAGACGAAGGTCAGGTCGTAAGGGAGTGTGCTTGGGGTGCATTGGGCTGCGAGACTGTCAGCTAGGCATTCAGCCTTTTCGTCGTCGTCAAAGGCTTTGGTCTGGTCAGATGCGTTAATGGTTGCACATTACCTATATATCAAATCAACAAATAATGATGTTGCCGCCGAAATGCGAGGAGCAAAAATGCAAGGGTAAGAAAACTTTCCTTGCTACTACTTATTCTTAATACTTTATATATTAGAATGGAATAGTAGGAAGTGGTATAAGTACCTAGGATGTAGATGTACTGGGTTGAACGTGACAGATGTAAGTACTAAACCTTTTCTACTTGTTTTTTTCTTTTACTAACAAAATACGTAGGGCCGTTTTATTTCATTTACTTTTAATTTCAAATGTATATGCTTTAGGCGATGGGCTGACAACCTGTCACTATAACGATACTCTATATCCCAAATAACCCTCAAACATTTGTCAGACGTGGTGTAAATGGCAGTTTTTTGCGGCTGTTTACGCTCTGCCTACCCCGCTAGGGATTATAGGCGTGATATGTGTATGTATGTATGTATATGTTTGAACAGATATACCAAACCTTTTAAATTTATTTGTATTTTTTTTTCTCACAAAATAGTTAAGGCCAGTTATTTATACAGCTATGGCGATGAAGCTATTGGTTATGTTCAAGTTAAGAGAGTAAGTAGGTGATACATAACGGTTAGTAGGCGGTTGAAAAACTCTGACACCAGGGTTCATCGGGTCGTTGGACGACTCGGTGTCCCACACGAAAAGAGAGAGAGATAAGATAACGGTTAAATGTTGAATCACGCCAGAACACCGCGTACGTACCACACCTTATCATTGCAGTTTAGAATGCAATGAAAAGGATTTTTTTCGCATTTTAACGACCTTTGGAACTATAAAAAACAACTTTTTCGGTGAATTGATAGTTGTATTTTTACATTTAGGCACAACGCATGATTTCCTAGTATTTGGATTGGACATTTTCAAAATTATTTAAGTAAAATTTCGACGGCACGGGCGCGCGACCGCATGCGGACTGAGTGAGCCAGACCGAGCGTGTTGTACGATGACGTCACAGCGTCACCGGCAGCTTGCAGCAGCGGTTGCACCTTGTTTTACTTCTAAATCGGAAACTAATTGACGTATCGAAGTAATTCTTTCACTAGTATTTTTTATTTTTGACAGAGAATATGGAGTGCTAACAGTCAAAATTAGGTAACATTCTTCATTAGGAAATAGAAATAAAACCTAAGAAAGGCAAACATTGCAACTTTTGCTTTCTTGTCACTTGGATTTCTTTCTAGTCGCATCGCATGCACTGCACCTAATTTCTGAACATAGGTACCTACTGTCGATATAAGTACCTACATTTAGTTACATACCTCGCACTCTTGATAAAATAACGACCCAATCCAAAAACACAAATTTTTGGGTATCGATGAAAAACGTTTGTTGAATAAACAGAATAATTTTTAAATGGCTGTAGAATTAAAAGTAAAAGGCAAAGGATGAAACTTGAACCACCTAACTAATCCTAAGAATATGTTCTTTTAAATGCATTAAAATTTACACAAATATTCACATCTATTAATTAAAAAAAGTTAATTATTTGTAACCCTTTAGAATTGCGTCATTATTGCATGAAAAATTTGAAAGAAATATTGACCTTAGTTAAAATCGGTCTTTGCTTTACCAAATCAAACATGAAGATCTCCGACTCATTTTAAATTAAGTCACTATTTAACTAAAAAGCTAAAAGAAAATACAGTTTATTTAAAAATAAGTCTGTAACTTAAACATGTGACTCAAATTCAAATCGCGATATAGCGACTAGCAAATGGTCAACAGAACACAGTCCTATCACAATGAAACTATTAAGATATTTTTTTCTTCTGTCATTCATAATGGGGCACTGAGTCGACAAATGACCCAATGAACCCTTTGAATAAACGTTTTGAAATGTAACTTAAATGCGCCGCCGCGGTCGCTATAAATGGTGCGGTGGCTGTTCTTATTGCAACGGAGACGGTTTCTACAAGAAAAATTAAGTGAAAATGAGAAAATTAAAATAAACAATATTTGTACGCTAGTGTGGTTTGGTCGGCAGGGCTTCTACCCGATGTTACTTATTAGTTGCTAGAGTTCAGATGCTCTCTTTTATTCTGATGTCCACCTTCCTCACGCTGCTGTCTGTTTCGTGATACGTAGCGATGGCTCGTCCGCGTGGCCAATTGTCAGGTGTTTTATGGTATAGTGTTGTCCACGATCTGCACGATATTGTTGACTTTCATTGCGGCTTGACATGGGGCTCCATCAATCCATATTAATATTGAGTATTTGGGTGAAATATACATCGGCATGGCACTGCGACGTTCTTTATGTGTTTTTCTCGATGAGGTTATGATTATCAAAGGGACGACAAGAGAGTCGTGTACGAGGACACTCAGTAGTACCAAAGTGATTGTGAGTAATGACTTTGGCTTGTTTAGGTTGATGGAGTTGTGCGTTAGAGGTTTGCTGTTGACTATAAACTTCATTTCAGTGATCAGAGTGTGGAGTACTTCCTTTTGAAAGTGATCGCCCGGTAGTGAGTTGCACAGGACTGTCTTAACACTCACTAGGCTTTTCCAGGCCCTGACATTAAGAGGGTGTGAAACACAAGCTGTTATTTTGATCGTAGCTGTCTTCTGTATTATACTGTCGATAGCTTGGTGGAGTTCTCTGGCGGTTCCTTGTAGTTCGGTGGATATTGGACCAACTTTTTTCCATGTTATGGAGCGCCAGGCCTAGTGAGCGATGCGGCGATCCCAAAAAATACACGGCGTGCGTGCTGAGCCAGATGAATAGCGTGACGATAAGGGACTCAAAATAGACTTATATGAAAGTGCGCAATGACGTTGCTCCAGACTAGGAGGTGGGTGGTATACTGTAGCTAACTACGGTGGAGACGTCTTACTTATTTTTCAAGAAAAGTAGCGGTGAAGCGTGAAACGCATCATCAGTCATAGGCACAGCCATAGATAACAATAATAATTAACGAGCTCAGCGTTCGCTCATATCATTGATATTCGTGTCGAGGTTCGCGTGATGAAGCTGACGGTGTAACACCCGCTTGAAAAGGGGTGCCACACGATTGCCGTCGATGACTGTGGTCGCCTATTCTTCTAGAGCTAGTTCCATGGTAGATGCATCATTAAGTTTCGTTTTCAATTTGATGACCCTGTCGATCCTAAATGGCAAGTAGGCGGAGCCGGGCTTCTATAAGCGGAAACGAATACTACTTCTTGTGTCTTAATAGTTCGCTGATGGGCCGAGCCTACCATTATAGACAAATGACAATGCTGGTTTTGAAAAAGTTCGATTGACTGTAGAACGTGGTAAACTCTGGCCTTGGAAAATCAATCAGGAGGAGGATCAAATTGAGAAGTGCTTTGCTGAGTGAGAAAAAGGTTATGTCCTTTCTCGCCCGTGTTTGGCTCAGGATGTTTCAGGTGCGGGCTTCTCGGTGGGCTATGTTGGAATAGCGGATAATGACACTAGCACTACCGATATTGTTAGTCTAATTTGTCGCAAACGTTTCGGGCTTCATCGGTGACTTTGAATTTAGTTGGTATCTGTCGTTTATTAATATTCCCAACATATTGTATTGCCAATATACCGTGCGAAACGTATGGATCTCAACACCTTGCACCGTCTTTTAACAAGGTGAGCACAGTGTGACTATCTGTCTTACGGAGAACGGCTTGCGGCATGCTCTTTGATGACGATGGCAGCCATGTTACTTCGCATGATAATGGCGTCATGACAAGCGACGTGCTGATTTAGCCTTCTAGTCGACGAAAACGTGTTCTTAGTAGGAGATTTATTGTGTAACTGTAGTGAAGGTGGCACCTTGGTAGCGTGTCGTGTGCTATTTTTTTTAAGTTTCCCTACCCATTCAGTCTGCAATGTGACAAGATTTTAATCCATCTGCTGGTCCTGTTAGTACTCACTTATTTGGCTTGTGATGTGATGGACGAGGTAAATTTGAGTGGTTTAAGAGATAAATGGCGGTATTCAGTGCTTTTCTATGTAGAACGTTCTGTAGTAAACACTTCAAACGATAGACGTGTGAGGTAGTGATTCAAGGCAAACTCTACGGTATGCGGCTGGAGATGAGACCGAGTTGGTACACATTTAGCCTTGGGTTCATCGTCGAGTTTGACGGCAGCAATCGAGGTGCCGATGATTCCAAATATGGTTCAATATGATTACTTTTCAGTCGGAGGATTAAATTAATGTACTAAAAATATAGAAACTTTGTTGAATTTCAAGAGTAGTAAAACGTTAAACCTATTTGTAAATAGCTTTCGGTACAAAACCTCAAGATAAAGATAAAATGCGAAGTGAGACACCAAGTTAATACGTTAAATTATGTTATGATATCAGTCAAATACAGGTCAAATTTGAAATAATACCGAAGTCATTTCAGTATTTTTGCTAAAACAAAGACTCAACTAAAAATGTTACCAGAAATTTTTATCATTAGAAATACAACAAAGACCTAATTTCAGTTAAGTCATATAAATAACATTTTTTTCAAAACAATACAGTCTTATCTCCAAATGGGTCAGTGAGCTTTTCCAAAATTTTCGTAAAATACAGACCTAATTCAAAATGAGTCAAGCAAACATCGCAGGTATTTTGTAAAACAAAGACCAAACACTAAATCGGTCATTTTTTTATAAAAACTTTTCAATTACACTCGCCTCAACTTTTGATAAAACAACGGCTCATTTCTAAATCAGTCGTTTTTTCACAAAAACGTTGCATGCAGCCGCAGACGCAAGACTAAATCGGTCATTATTTGACTGAAAAGATAGGAGTTCGGGGCGGGAAAGATATAGACTCATCTTATTTTGAATCTTATTGTGTAAGAGATAGGGTTGTATTTTAAAGTCTATGTTGTGGGCCCTGCTCTAATAAGTCAGTTTTTCACAAAATCTCATTTTGGCCAAATTTTGATTTAACCTCGTAACGCCCAGATACCTTTTAAAAGGTATGTAGCTCTATAGTGGTACGAGCCCAAGCATATGGAAACATTACATTAGAAAGCAACCTTATAGCTAATAACTCGGGCATATGTTTATTATTTATTTATGTAAACTTAGCGTAAATATGTGTGTCTATTTATATTTTATGGCTCAAGCTAATTTACAAAAGGTAGGGAACAACATATGGTATGGTTTGTATCAGTAGACCCAGGATATGCTGGAACTACAAGTTTCCAGGACAAAGAAGTGCATATAAGGTTTATTTTACTTTGAAGAAGCATACCTTTTAAAAGGCATCTGGGCTGCTATCTGTGAAAAGCTCACAGAAGCTTGGGCGTTACGAGGTTAAGTCGTTATTTTACTTAGAGTGCGACCTACCTACCTACATAAAAATCTAAGGAACGTACCGTACCGCGCATTGTACCGCAAATAGTTTATGCAATGTCGTGGGCTTTGTTGAGTGAGTGAGGCTCGTTATCATCGGGTTATTTTTATAATTCGTCGAGTTATCATGGTTCATCGGGTTATTTTTATAATTCGTCGAGTTATCATGGTTCATCGGGTTATTATGGTTCATCGGGTCGTTGGGTTCATTTTGTCGTCAGGGTTCATCATGTGGCCAGAGTTCATCGGCTCGCTAGGTTCATCAGGTTATCATGGTTCATCGGGTTATTATAGTTCATCGGGTCGTTGGGTTCATCTTGTCGTTAGGGTTCATCAGGTGGCCAGAGTTCATCGGATCGCTAGGTTCATCGGGTTATCATGGTTCATCGGGTTATTATGGTTCATCGGGTCGTTGCCGATTGATGCCGGATTGCCGTGTGATGCCGGCGTAGATTGCCGTGTGATGCCGGCGTAGAATAGCATCACCCCATTTCTTACCCATGGGTGTCGTAAGAGCCGACTAAGGGACACGAGGGATGTGTATTACAATTTTAGGCGATGGGCTGACAACCTGTCACTATAGTGATACACAGTTATCTGATTGACCCTCAAGCTTTTGTCAGACGTGGTGTTAATATCCGTTTTACGGCCGTTAACGCTCTGCCTACCCCGTAAGGGATATAGGCGTGATTTATGTATGTATGTATAGTATGTATCGGGTCGTTGGGTTCATCTAATAATCCGATGAACCTAGCGAACCGATGAACTCTGGCCACATGATGAACCCAACGACCCGATGAACCATAATAACCCGATGAACCATGATAACCCGATGAACCTAGAGAGCCGATGAACTCTGGCCATATGATGAACCCTAACGACAAGATGAACCCAACGACCCGATGAACCATGAGTTTCCATAGTTACTCAAATTAGTTTATCGGCAATTTTGTATGCGAGATCCATATTTTTTCCTATTTCGAACTATGTTCTTTGGAGAAAGTTGTTCCTTATCACGAGCACGTCTTGAGTTCTCGCTGTCAGTCACTTCACTATTAAAATTGATCTCATAAGTCTTAATGTCGCACGGCGATGTTTGCATAGTATATTGTCATTCTAGCCAATGTAACCTTTAGGGTGCTCACAGATGTAGCGATATATTTTTCCATAACCTGACCTCGACAATATCGCACACTTTGCGCGGTAAAATAGGACACAACACGATAAATCTCTTGATCTGGATGTTTCAAAACAAATTGAGTTGCAACACTACATTCTTAAAATTCCAGTCGACAAGTCCAATACCTATAGCCATCTAAATCTAACCAATATTTGATAATTAAAGGAAAGGATATTCAAAATCACCAAAGTCCACTAAGTTGGCAACACTGGCTTTATTTATAGTACAGCCTCGTTTTATCGCCAAAACTTACCACCGGAGTATACGAACGATATCGTTATAGCCACGCCTGTGAGTGAACACCTTTATTTCAATTACGAAACGCGCGCCGGCGGTGGCGCAGTGTGAGTACCTACCTACGAATCATCCATTTCGGCTCTTGGACTTGCTCGTCGTTAGTTAGTTCGAGTGCGTGTTATGTTATGTCTCCCTAAAATGTGCGCCGTCATCTTGTCTCACTCTGTAAAGTAAGGCCATGCCAATAAGCCATATTTGACAGCTGTCATCTTAAAAGAGTCTGCATACTAAAATATATGTTAACAAAGGAAAATGGACCCTCTGCAATATAGCATTAGCACTAATCTGACAGCTGTCAAATATGGCTTATTGGGATGGCCGTACTGTAGTAGGTATAATGAAGAGTATGACAAAGGCACGTAAGTTTCGGGATGGACATAAAGTCACGTGCAAATTTTAGGTCTTCTATTCTTGTGGGACACTGAGTCGACGAACGACCCGATGAACCATGGTGTCAGGGTTCTACTACTAGTAGGCCTCTGACATGGTTGTATCACGACCGCCGTCTGAGTAATCATAGACCGTAACCATAGGCTTAACGGCCCTCCGAAGCACGAAACCATCTTTTTTACGGGCAATGAGGTGGTTTGACCTGCAAAGTCCTAACCAGTAAATATCAACATTGTGAGTGTCCCACCAGAAATCGAAACTAGAACTTTTGCACCGCTGCGCAAAATCGGCCGAACTGTAGGTACCTTTTTACGGTTTCGTACCCAAAGGGTACTTTTTGATTCTCCATAATAGGTATGTAGATAGGTAGGGACCGTTTTTCTTGCGCGAGGTTTTTTAGGGTTCCGTACCCAAAGGGTAATAACGGAAACCCTATTACTGAGGCTCGGCTGTCCGTCTGTCTGTCCGTCCGTCTTACAGTTACGAGGCTGTATCTCCTGAACCGTTATACCTACCTAGACGGTTGAAATTTTCACTGATGATGTGTTTTTGATGCCGCTATAACAAAAAATACTAAAAATTTTAATAAAGAAAATATTGAAGGGGGCTCCCATAAAAAAACTTGTTTTTTTGTGTGGAGGCTGTATCTCATGAACCGCGAAAGTTAGACAGTTGAAATGTTTACAGATGTTGTATTTCTGTTGTTGCTATAATAAAAAATGCAAAATAATGTAATAAAATAAATATTTATGGGGGCTGCCATACAAAACACGTTTTTTTTTTGCGTGTTTTTATCGGTAATTTTTTGGAGGCTGTATCTCATGAACCGCGAAAGTTGGACAGTTAAAAATTTCACAGATGACGTATTTTTGTTGTTACTCTAACATTAAATACTATAAACAAGAATAAAATAAATATTTAAGGGGGCTTCCATACAAGATAATGGTACGGACCCTTCATGCGCGAGTCCGACTCGCACTTAGCTGGTTTTTTTGATTCGGGTGGAAGTTTCTCATAGTCATAGTGTATATACGTGCGTAGGACCGATAACGCGCGGGTTCTCTTCAGCGAGTGACGTGCGACGCGGAACGGTTCTCAGGCATCCAGTCCTACGTAATATTCGTCCCGGGATATCAATACACTTGAAGTCATGTATGTAGAAGGCCGCCTAGTTGTACTTTTTTTTTCCATTCTTTTTTATTTATTTGTAAACTTACTTTGTGCAATAAAGAATTATATTATTATTATTATTATGTTTTTCCGCGTATACATGATAGTGTCAAACAAAAACTGCGAATAATGTGTCAAGATCTTAATCATAAGGCAACGAAATTAATTTATTAGAAGCAGCAATGTATATTTACTTAATAGCACCCATTCATTACCAAGTAGGTAGGTAGGTAGATACCTACATACCAAATTCTATTACTTAACTATGTTTTTGCCCAAAGTTGTGTGCGGTTGCTTGCTGGTGTTTTTGAATCGCCTACCTACTACTACGAGTACCTAGTCCTGGTTGTGTAAGAGCGGTTCCGCACTACGTCCGATCTGAATCTGAGTTCTGAATCCGATCCAAAAACGAATACACATGCTCAAACCCCCCCCCCCCCCCCCTCCATTACTACTATATATAACTACTTCGGTCCGTTAACGGCTTTCACGGGGTTCGAATCTTCATCATCACCATCAATCACCATCTTTGAATCATAGGTAGGAACCGGCATCGGGACCACCGATGACGGCTTTTACTTACGTACCTAAGTAGGTACCTACGCAATCTTCACTTTTGTACTGAAATAATCATAATAAAGTAGTTTAAAATATCAGTGTCTTTTACTACTTAGACTGCACCTACCTACCCAGAAAACGGGCAAGATAGGGAAATTGTTTGAAATAATGTTATGTACTGTTATTTTATATTAATTCTAGTAAGTATGTGGTTCATCTATACGGGCATGCTAAATGGTGAAAAATTATCTAATACTAAGTAAGTACCTAATAAATGAAAAAGCTCAATAAAGCGCGCTGTAAGTTTACCTACCAACTTTTTGACTACAACTAAAATTCTAACACGCGCATTCTTCGAGCTAAAATATTGCAATAAAACCGAGTCTCTTGCACCTGTTTTTCCCCAAAATTCCCAAACGAAACACAAAAACTTTGCTTTCCATCGGTCGCAGAATACAGTCGAATGTCTTTGGATGCGCCGCAATGTATATCATTGTTTTGGTTTTGTTTGGAAAAATCAGCTGCAATGCAAGAGACGGCTGTAGACAAACCTGTACAACATACACACATATGCACACTTTGGCGGGCGCGGGAGCATAGTACGTCCATGGCGGGAGCACGCTGCATCTTAGCGATCCTAAAGCCATCTATCGTGAAGACCAAGTAAAAATTTTGAGCTGCGTGATAACCGTCAAAGTAGGTACCCAACAAATTCCTAGATGTCGCGAGCGTAGCGAGCGATGCGTAGAAACCTCAATAGCCGACGGGCTAGGAGTTTTTACGGCAACTGAGGTACCTAGTATGACGTGAGGAATCTGTGGTACGTAGTAGCATTATATTATCTGTGGTAGCATGCATAAAGCACTGGTTTCGAATTCATAATTCGAACATTATGAGACGAGTGTAGCCAAAAGGTCTTTACGGACGGATGAACAGACAACAAAGTTATCCTAAAAATGCATTTGCATTTCGTTTGCAAATTGAAAATCAGTCAATATTGGCTGGTATGCGCGTCTTTCTATGTTATGAAACTACAGGCTACAAGACTACAGGTGAAATTCTTAGTACATTGCGTAGCCTGTTAATATTCCTGGTATCATAATGGCTTACCGACTACGCAATGAACACCGAATTTCACTTGTAAAATTGTAGCGTGTTGTTTAATAATACAGCACAGACCAATATTGATGGTATTTCAATTACCTACGTTACGGTTAAACTTCAAACGTTTTAAATGGCGCCAGTTGTGCGCCAGCCTTTACAAAGTTTTTATTACCCTACTAGATTTCCGCCCAGCGGTTTCACCCGCTGCCACTTATTTTCCCGTGGTAATAGTTGTTTTCCTGCGGTAAAAGGTGGCATATGTGTGACTCCAGGTTATACTCTACCTGTGTTCCAAATTTCATCCAAATCGGTCAATCTTTTTGAGCGTGAAGAGGTAACATACATACACACACACACACACACACAAACTCTCAGATTTATAATATTAGTACGCGGATACACAAGGGGTGTGAGGTAGGGGTACCGAAAACTTTACAAGATGAGGCATGATCATACCATGAAACTGAACAACTTTTTCTATGAAGGATTAACTTGGTAAATGAGAAAACAAAAACGACCTCCCATACAAAATTCCCGATCAGCTGAATGACTATGTATGGATACAAAAAAAATGTTTCCCAACATAGGTTTCATAGTACAAGTTGTTCAGTTTCATAGTCTGATCATGCCTGCAAAGTTTTTGGTACACCGGCCCTTTCACTCTGTATTCTGTATAAAAGGCCCCATTAAATTCAGTGCAAACATTTTCAGGATGAGTTCTACTCGTTAAACTAAACAACTTTCCCTTAGAAACATAGGTCGAAATATGAAAAAAGAAATGGACCTCCGATACAAAGTGACAAATTTTTTGGAGGTTATTTATTTTTTCATTATTCAACTTACGTTTCACAGGGAAAGTTGTTCAGTTTCACGAGTAGAACCATACATACATACATAAATCACGCCTATATACCTTACGGGGTAGGCAGAGCGTTAACGGCAGTAAAAAACGGATATTAACACCACGTCTGACAAAAGTTTGAGGCTCAATCAGATAACTGTGTATTAATATAGTGACAGGTTGTCAGCCCATCGCCTAAAATTGCAATACACATCTAACCCTCGAGTCCCGTAGTCGCCTCTTACGACACCCATAGGTAAGAAATGGAGTGATGCTATTGTAGGCCGGCATCACATGGGCACGAGTAGAACCAACCCTTAAGGCGAAATCTGGCCGTGGTAGCCGCGTTTTCAAGGGGGTGAAGCAGCCGCGCGGGCGGAGCAGGCGCGGGGTGTACCCCCCGCACGGGCAAGCAGCAAACGCAGCGTGTCAGGCTCCCGCGCACGAAAGTATAGGCGTAGGGTAAATGTGCTAATGATTGAACTAATTGTTTCATTGATAGGTTGTAATTTTTAATCTAATATGATATACTGATTCAATATTTGTTTTTTAGGCATTTGCACCTAGTAAGGATTGATGCTACTACGTAAAGTTTTTAAATCAGTCATACAGGAATATTTGTGAAGATATAACGTCAAGGGATCCGTATAATTATTTATTATTTATGTTATACGGGGAAAAAAACAAATTACAGGCATCAAAATGTAATCAAAATTAATTTTCTAGACAAATAAAAATTACATTAAAATAACATAACAGCTTCTTTTACTAAAGCCCATAATTAGGGTTCTGCAGTCTGTTGAAATCATCGAGGCAGGGCATACAGACGAACAGACAGACAGAGTTGGCAAAATTGAAAATCCCCAGAACCCACTTTCATGGTTATGTAGCCGGTTTTTTTTTTATTAATGATGGGTTTGCTCTTGACTCTAGTCTAGGTCATAGGACAGAGACAGAATCTAAGATGGAGCGAGCTCACCTTTTCAGAACTTCTCAAAGGTTGTCACCTTTACCAAAAGTTGTCATCTCATTGGATATTTTTTTTAAGGCAGCAACTGGGCATTTCACTTTCACTATGGTATCTTCACCCACGTTTCCGAAAGTCGTAGCTCCTATGAAGGGAAATTCTTCATCTACAAATAGTCCACATTGCTCGATTCTCAAATTTTCTTGGCTGCTCTAGTGCAAATTTTTATATTTTTATACCATTTGCCACCGACGTTACTGAAGAGATACCTATTCTTTTTTACAGAATATTAATAAATGACAAACCTTGCACAGTACAAGCTGTTGAGATATTGCTGTAGTCGTCTATGTAGGGATGCGTGACTCTTTCGATAATTGTAACTCAGCACAAGTCTGGAAATTTTTACGCACGCTACCCCTGCGTGGTGTTGTAGATTTAACAGCACTCAAACGGCATTTTTCGTCTCGTCCTGAACTGAATGATGGCCTCAAAGCAAAGCAAAGACTATCGCTAACATAAACCGTCAGCCACTTCCACTCTTTTGAAGTTGTTGCCGAGGACGATGTTAAGCATATATTATCCATCAAATCAACTGCCGTGGGCTCTGTTCTCTGGTTACGAGTTCTTTCCCCTTAGCACAGAAACGAGCTGATGTTATATCCCCCTAAAGTTTCCAATCCTTTTGTTCTCCCAATTTTGTCCCATCTCCATTCTTCCATTCCTATCCAAGATCCTTGAACACATTGTTCACAAGCAGGTATCCAACTTCATCACATTTAATAGTCTGCTTTCACCGTATCAGTCTAGCTTTCGTGCTGGTCACAGCACCGTGACAGCACTTATCAAAGTCACCCAAAATATTCGCCATGCCATGAAGAATTAGTCTTTGACTACTCTTATTTTACTTGATTTCAGTTACGCCTTTAACTCAGTTGATTTTGATGTACTTTTCGCTATCCTTCGTTATAACATCTCTTCTCCGGCAATTACTTGGTTTGATTCATACCTTCGGGGTCGCTTGCAGCGGGTCCGTTCTGATGAGGCACTTTGAAATGGAATGGTCTCTCTGCAGGCGTACCTTAAGGTGGCGTCCTTTCCCAACTTCTCTTTTCTGTTGTCATTAACACAGTTACTTCTGTCCTCTTTTCTAGCTTTCATCGTAACGCAGACGCAGATTTACCGTCATTTCACCTGTGATGTTATTAATTGTGCAACTGCGGCTATCAACAATGACCTCAGCAAAATTGCTAAATGGGCTGAATTCTTCGGTCTATTGGTCAACCCAATAAAACTCAGGCCATGCTAATAGGTAGTTCTTAAATGTGTGTGTAGGCAAGTGGACTATCCTAGTATCCAACCCGTTATTTATAACGGCACGTCTATAGCTTTCACAAAAACTGCCAAAAACCTTGGTATTTTAAACTTTAGCGTCTCCAAAACCTCTGCATCACGTTCATTTTCGGCTTACGCAAATACGACCATGTCTAACAGTTTTGCTTACAACTCAAGTGGCTTCCGATCCGGCATCGACATAATGCCCTCTTACTTTCTTGTCTTTACAATGTTCTATACAACCCTTCGGTACTAGTGAAATTTCACCCCATAGAATCGTTAAATTAGGTTGTACGGAACCGTCCTCACTTATCAAGTCCAACTCGCACTTTACCGGTTTTTATCCATCCACACTAAGATTAAAAATGGGAAAACCAGTTTGTTTGATTTTCCTTTCTTCACGTCGCGTCGCAACGGAGCGGTTTTATGTCAAATTGAACCTCCCATACAAGGTGTACTAGCCGGCCTAGTCAATTCGTATGGGAGCTATATGTTGCTTGGGGAAATTTGTTCCTTATCACCGGGCTGGTGTCTTGCAGGCATTCCATGGTTTTCGCTATCGGTCACTAGTGAAATTTCACCCTAAACAATAGTGAAGTTAGATTGTACAGAACCGTCCTCAGCTATCAAGTCCAACTCGCACTTGACCGTTTTTTATTATATATTTTTTATTGCAATGATTGACAATGTTTTAACTTATAATTAATATTTTTTATCCATCCACACTTATTCACTAATATTATAAATGGAAGCGTGTTTCTTTGATTGTCCTTCCTTGACGTTGTAGTTGAAACGGCACGTCACGTTGCGTTGGGTTGATTGTGAGGCTGGAGAGTAACATAGGCAAGTTTTTTTACTTTATAGAAATATCTTTTCCTACGGGAAAAACATTACGCAATGGGTGGGTGAGGCTAGATATAAATAAATTGTTATGTTTACCATACATAAAGTAGTCCTTGCAAAGGTACTTCTACCCTACTTCAAAAAAAATATCTCTAAAAATTTGGTAAATATTATGCCGTGTGATGCCGGCGTAGAATAGCAGTACCCCATTTTTTTCCGTGGGATTCGTAAGAGGCGACTAAGGGACTTGAGGGTGTGTATTGCAATTTTAGGCGATGGGCTGACAACCTGTCACTATGGCGATACACAAATTTCCGAATAATCCTCAAATATTTGTCAGACGTGGCGTAAACGACCGTTCTTTGCGGCCGTTTACGCTCTGCCTACCCCGCAAAGGATTATAGGCCCGATATGTGTATGTATGTAGTAAATATTACGTCGCAAACTACCTAATCCTCTGTTTTTTATAGCAACGCTTGGAAAGCGTCGTTTTTTTTCTTTTACTTGGCATTTTTCTTCCATGCTCACTAAATGTCGTAAAATCTCTGCGGCTGGAAAAAAGTTGTACATGTCTGCTTCCGACGAGGCTCAGTGGCCGACTGAGGGGAGCGGGCGCGGTAGAAACCGACGTGCCCGTGCGCAAACCGACCATACTTTTGTGTTTAAGTGTTCTTATTTAATGATAATAAGTAGATAATTGAAAAATTAGCTCCATACGTTGATTATACATACAATGAGGAACAAAATAACATAAAATAAATTTTGAAATATTGGATACCAGTCAAATGGTACAGGGTTTTAGTCTAAGAAACAGGCCAAAAACCGCAAAATTAGAGCTTATTTTGCGATTTTTTTCTATCGAGAAAATTTTAACCAATCGTGTTTTGGGCCCCATAGTTTTGTAGCATATATCTTGAAGTAGTCCTGAAAATAATTACGTCACGTTTATTTGAGATTTGAAGAAATGGCATTGAAAACTCCGAACACTACTCCACCTTTGCTCGGCAGATTTCTAAGGCCACCTCACCTTAAAATATTTGCACTGAATTTATCAGTACCTTATAATTATGTACTGTGGTTTTAATTTCGAAAACATCGAAAGAACTATTTTTATTAGCAAGCCTTACTCCTGATTTGCTTCTAATAATAGCGTTTCTTGGACTTGTCCAGTTTATAAACAGAAATAAAATGTGTCTTTTCCTAGGAAATTCTTAAAAGGACACATATTGTTGCACAACCATGTCAGATGCCTACTACTACGTCGTGTACGTCGCTTCAAGACGAGTATCAAGAGGTTGAAAATTTGAAGTGTTAGGTTGGGGCGCCGGTAGCTCAGTGACAGAGCGGTGGGACGGTGCTATACAGGTCCCGGGTTCAATCCCCCGCCGTCGCTAACATTTTTTAAATTTCTTATTTTCATTTATAGCGTTGACTAGTAGTAGGCGGTTGAAAAAATTTGACACCAAAGTTCATCAAGTCGTTGGACGACTCGGTGTCCCAAACAATAACAAAAAAACAGACACAATCTCCTAATGGAAACTGTTTTTCAGTCCAAATGATCTAAGAAGGAATTCAAACTATACGTTGCTATGCTTATTTTTAATGTACTATGATTTATTTTGCACTCACAGTGCTATATTATTTTCATAAATACATACACATACACATATCACGCCTATAATCCCTTGCGGGGTAGGCAGAGCGCCAAACTGCCGCAAAAAACGGACATTTATGCCATTCGGAAAGATGTTTATTGCCATAGTGACAAGTTGTCAGCCCATCGCCCAAATTTGCAATACAAACCCTCGAGTCCCTAAGTCGCTGTCTTACGACTCCCAAGGGAAACAAATGTGGTGATACTATTCTAAGGGCATCACAGTGCAAATTCTAGGCCGTCATTACACGGCAATTCTAAGCCGGCAACACACGGCAAATTTAAAAAAAAAATAAGAAATAAAAAAAAAAGCTGTTGTTATATTCAGCTGTTGGGATTATGAACTAGGTACTGTAAATTTTAACAATTGTTATATATAGTTCATAATCCGCGAATTAGAGTTGCTTGTCTTATGGTGTTCGCATTATGAGTGATGAGATTACGTCTGTTGATGTTAGGTATTTTCGCGTCGAGGAAATTTCAAAGAGCATTACAACTAGAAATGCGGTCTGCTCCTTTGAGAGAGCGATTGCTGTAATGTAACTAGAACATTGACTGAACTAGGTTAGGTTAGGTCAACAGGACATCTTGCAACTCTATAAATAAAGGAGGTCTGTTTAGTATGGTTTATTTTGTACTCACAGTGCTATATTAGTATTATATTCATAAACTAGCTTTTACCCGCGACTTCGTCCGCGTTAGATAGTTTTTTTAGAAACAGGTTCAGGTTTAGGTGGGCTCCTGATGGTACACCTGGTGGTCTAGATAACTACTCCAGATCCTCAATGTCCTTGTGAAAAGAAGCGGCCCATCATACTGAACAACTTTTGTTTTGGAACCAATTCTGTATCTCTAATAGTTTAAGTGGGCTCCTGATCGTACACCTGGTGGTCTACATAAGGTACTCCAGATCCTCAATGTCCTTGTGAAAAGAAGCGGCCCATCATACTGAACAACTTTTGTTTTGGAACCATGCCTGTATCTCTAATAGTTTAGGTGGGCTCCAGATGGTACACCTGGTGGTCTACATAACGTACTCCATATCCTCAATGTCCATGTGAAAAGAAGCGGCCCATCATACTGAACAACTTTTGTTTTGGAGTCATGCCTGTATCTCTAATAGTTTAGCTGGGCTCCTGATGGTACACCTGGTGGTCTACATAATGTACTCCAGATCCTCTATGTCCTTGTGAAAAGAAGCAGCCTATCATACTGGCCAACTTTCGTTTTGGAACCATTTCTGTATCTCTAATAGTTTAGGTGGGCTCCTGATGGTACACCTGGTGGTCTACATAAGGTACTCCAGATCCTCAATGTCCTTGTGAAAAGAAGCGGCCCATCATACTGAACAACTTTTGTTCTGGAACCATGCCTGTATCTCTAATAGTTTAGCTGGGCTCCTGGTGGTACACCTGGTGGTCTACATAAGGTACTCCAGATCCTCAATGTCCTTGTGAAAAGAAACGGCCCATCATACTGAACAACTTTTGTTTTGGAACCATACCTGTATCTCTAATAGTTTAGCTGGGCTCCTGATGGTACACCTGGCGGCGGCGGTCTACATAATGTACTCCAGATCCTCTATGTCCTTGTGAAAAGAAGCAGCCTATCATACTGGCCAACTTTCGTTTTGGAACCATTTCTGTATCTCTAATAGTTTAGGTGGGCTCCTAATGGTACACCTGGTGGTCTACATTAGGTACTCCAGATTCATAATGTTCTTGTGAAAAGAAGCGGCCCATCATACTGAACAACTTTTGTTTTGGAACCATGCCTGTATCTCCAATAGTTTAGCTGGGCTCCTGGTGGTTCACCTGGTGGTCTACATAAGGTACTCCAGATCCTCAATGTCCTTGGGTAAAGAAGCGGCCCATCATACTGAACAACTTTTGTTTAGGAACCATGCCTGTATCTCTAATAGTTTAGCTGGGCTCCTGGTGATACACACCTGGTGGTCTACATCTGTACTCCAGACCCTCGAATGGTGATAAAAAGTAGCCTATGTCCGTTCTCGGTATGCTAGCAATCTCTGTGCCAAGTTTCATGAAGATCGGTTCAGCGGTTTGGCCGTGAAAGCGTAGCAGACAGACAGACAGACAGACAGAGTTACTTTCGCATTTATAATATTAGTGTGGATGAACAAATAAAGTGCTTTGTGATGCCGGCCTATAATAGCATCATCCCAGTTCATGCCGTAAGTCGTAAGAGGCGACTAAGGGACTCGAGGGTAGGGTAACATTTGTATTGCAACTTTTGGCGATGCGCTGGCGACCTGTCACAATGGTGATAGGTACACAATTTGTTATGAATTACCTTTAACTTTTTGTCTGACTTGGCGAAAATGTCCTTTTTTACGGCTGTTTACGCCTTGCTTACCCCGCTAGGGATATGGGCGTGATATTAGTATGTATGTATGTTAGTAACTAGCCTTCTGCCTACTGGTTTTAAATGCTCATGATGATGAGTTTTCCCGAGTTCGTCTGCAAATAGCTATTAAAACTTAAACCAACCTGGAACTAAACTAGGACATCAGGATAGATAAGGTCATTGTTTAGAAAGGAATAAAGGAAGACCTGGAGGCGTATTTTTGAATTTTGGCATGCGGCATTCTACCACTGAAATTGAGCTCATTACATGCAATATTTCACTAATCCATTCACACATACCCAAATAAATGTTGATTAAGGGTTTTCTTAAAACAAATGAGGTCGCCAAGGCCGAGTTGGTCGAAAGAATCATCATAATCAATAAATTCACGCACACCTTTAACATATAGAAGTTCGTGTAGTAAAAAGTGTGATGAGTGGTTAAATCACTTGTTGCAGACTCGCAGACTCGAAATCAGATTACTACTGTTTCAAAAATACGTCTCCAGGAAACGTACTTTAGGATCATTAGAGAATTGAAAACCCTTGTCATTTTAATCTAGTAGTTCGTGACATATAACGTGATATCACTATCATCATCACTACAAAGTATAAAGTAAAGTCGCTTCCCGCGTCTGTCCCTATGTCTGTTTGTATGTATATATGCTTAAATCTTCAAAAACGGATCTGGGCAAGGTTTTTTTTTAATATGGAATATTTTAAGAGGAAGGTTTTTAGGTATGATTTATGTCGGAAGAAGGTCTGTTTCCCGCGGAAAATCGGTTAGCAGCGGGTGCATACGCTGGGCGAGCCGCTAGTGAGTGATATGAGCATAGCGGCGTAATCTGGCATATTTTGTATTTCTGATAGTAAAATAATTTACATTCTTCCCTTTTCTCTGCTAGTGATTCTGGCATATATGTACAGTCAAACTCACATGCGGTTAGACACTCAAACTGCCAAAAGTGCTATGCGCGCGTTATAAGAAAGGGACAAAGTCCAAACTGTCTAACCCAGCCTTGAGGTACATATGCGAAATTAAATTTCTACTGTTTCAAAAATACGCCGCCTCCACTTCCAGGCCAGCGTAGAACAACTTCATTGAATACGCATGAACACAGTAGACTAACAAGCTGCTACAGAAATAGAGTTTGTCCGCCATGGTTCTTTGTAGAGATAGTACCTTTATGTACTAGTGGTTATGTAGCAGGATAGGCGGTTTTCCCACTTGTTGCCCGTCGTTGCGTTTTTTTTGACGCACCGTAATGGACCTAGACATAATTCTATAAATAAGACATTTGATATTCTGCCATACGATTAAATAAATAAATGCGTGTGTCAGACGAAAGGAAATTGCGAGTTCCGAATATGCCCATACAAATACGGCTACTTTACTAATAAAAAACTTTTTCACTGGTTCCAATATATTTGTTCAATTTGATATTAAACTAAGTGTAACATAAATACGGCTACGTTTGCGGATGTGTCTGCCAAGTGCGTTTCAAGTTAACTCAAGTCGAATGACAGACGTATCCGTCAACACAATGTAGCAGTATTTCTGTGGGAATAAGATCGGGATCAGCAATTTCCTTTAATCTGACAGACGCATGCGTTACGGTGCTATCAAAATACGCAGCGATTGATGACAAGTGGGAAAACCGCCTCAAACCATGTATGTACTGTTTCACACCTCCAATGGGATTCAGATCATTGACCGATCCTAGCCTGCTCCAGTTAAATCTAGGCCATTCACTTCTCCGGATATGGCACGCTTCATAATCCAGGAATTGTTACCAGTTCCAAGCAATTTGCTCATCAATCAGGTCATTTTATAAGGAATGAATGGACCATTCGAGAATGCTTACAAAAGATAATGCTTCTTCAGTATTTATCGGTAATACAGGCTCATTTTTATTCAGAACGGAAATTTTACAGGGCGATTCTACTCATGATTCGGAACTACTTTTATTATGGGGTCACCTGCGAAATCGCGAAAAAAACCAGCTATTCCATTCATTTTGTTCAAGTAGGTATGATTTTTTTCTATGGAGCAGATGTTTTTTTTTATTCGCGATTTCACAGGTGACCCCATAATAAAAGTTGTTTAGAATCATGAGTAAAATCACTCTGTAAAATTTCCGTGCTGAATAAAAAATTATCTTGTATATCACGATCTCGCCAAGGGGTCAACCAGGGCACAAAACTGAACAACATTCACTAAAATAAATTTGGAGAGTAAAAATAAATATTTTTAAAACGTGTTTTTAATACTAAGCCATAAATATTTCCAAAATATATAAAAATCAGTGCGGTTCACATACAAACAATGTAAGTACGTATAAAATATTAACTTTTCATTGAAAACGTTATTATTACATTCAAACTGTATTATTGGACTGAGTTATTTTGTGTGGGGTGGGTAAATATTTTATCATTAGCTTTAATTTGCAGTTTTGAATCATTGAATTTTGAGTATAAAACTTATGTTCTATGTCCGTATAAAAAACACACGAGTACACATATAAACGTTTGACATTTTTATAATGTTAAATAGGGTGATAAGGAACATCATGTTTCAAGTACCATACGTCAAAATATAAAAAGAATTGGACCTTCCATACAAAATTGCCTATCAACTGATTTGGGTTAGTATTTAAGCCATATTTCGACTTATGTTGCTTGCGGAAAGTTGTTAGGCTAGTGATACCAGCCCGTTCTCTGATTTAAGTAGTTTCTGTTTTTACCCGATATAGGGTGTTTTACTAGTGACCGATACTGACCGTATATCGGGTCAAATTGAACTAGTGACCTACAGTGAAAATTCAGGACGGGGTGGTGATAATAAACAATTTTCCACAAGGAACATGTCGACATTTATATAGGTATTTATTATTGCTGCCATACAAATTCACTTGGTCGGCAGGTATTGTATAGGAGGCACATTTCTTTTTTATATTCCGACCTATATTCCTAGGGGAAAGTTGTTATAATTTTTTATTTACCTATATAAACGTTTTCAAAAAATAATTACAAGGTCATCTTCTGAAGGCCTACACAGGCTTATCTGTAAATGACGAGTTCTCTTAAGATAATAAAACTTAATTACTAAATTGCATGCTATGAAAAAACTTAAATTTAATACAAGTATTTTATTATTTTATTTTATTTTACTTGGGAGATTAACAGTTTTATACAACAGTTCGACCAGATTAATAAATGATATCGGACTAATAACAAATCTCCACCTATAGTGTATTACCGTTGAACAAAGTAAAAAAATTGAAATTTTGAATACATTTGAAAATTTTGGAATTTGGAAATAAAGGAAAGAGCAGTGAAAAAAAAGGAGATTAAAAAAACTACATGTTTTCGAATGCATGTCTGGCTAGAAGTTGCATTATGGCTGAAACACTGGTACAGAATATATGTATGTGAAATCTTCACTTTCTAATGACATGTAATGTTTTTTGAGACGGTTCTGGTATTTATTATCGAGGTAACAATTTTGTATATCACAAAGTAAGCTATTTAATAATTTTGGTAATGTGAAGCTATTTAATAATTTTGGTAATTATCACCAGCCTGTCCTGAGTTTTCACTATCGTTCACTAACAAAACTTCACCCTTTATAACAGTTGAAGTTGTTGTCGTCGTAAATGCACGCTAAGATCTTTTGAAGTACCTACGAGACGGATTTTGATGTGGTTTTATTTTGTAGATCGAGTTATTCAAGAAGAAGGTTTTTATGTACAGTTTATGAATTGTACATTTTAAAAAAATACCTTTATGCCGCATAAAGGTCAATTTTTCCGCTTCCAGTTATGCAATGTAAATAAATTCGTACTGAATTCAACAATTAATCCTTGCGACAGTCGCGTGGGCGATGATGAAAATTAATTTGTGTTGTACGGTCAATATTGTTTACGGAACCCTATCTCTGAAGTCAGATTTCGTAATTAATATTCGTAGTAACTTAAATATATACTCTTTGATGGGAAATTAACAAAGGGTGGATAATTTGATTGAGAATCTCTCTGGTCGGTTCCTCATGTCTGAGCGTGATCATGGTGGGTAATTTTTATTATTATTATACTTTATTAATGTCGTTTCCACATGGTCATGTGATTTCGCACAGACACAAGTTATACACGATTACAGAATATAAATATTGGCGAGTGCGCCAGTGTCAGTAATTGCAATTCCAGCGCTGCGCTGCGACGCTGGGCGCTGGCTCCAGTAGTGTGATAGTGTCATCTACAGGAACCGAGGGCGACCTCCTCTTGATGCCATCCGGAAATGTAGTGTAAGCTCTTCAACTTCAGTTTTGTAGTAAATGTTTACATTCAGAATAATTCATTGATCAAAATACTATCACAAATAATCATTGAAGTCTCAAATAAACTTAAATTATTAACTAAAAATTGAAAAGACGGATCATTGACGGATGAAACAAAAGAACCTCCATGGTCTCCATCGGCTCCTATCATTGGCTAGTTACTAGTTATTATTCTGTGCATTGGCAATGCCGGCCGATGTGGCGCAGTGGTAGTGCGACTGCCTGCTACGCAAAGGTTCCGGGTTCGATTCTCGGTGGGACACTCACAAAGTTGATATTTATCACTTTGTGTATTTGTTCCTGGTCTGGTTAGGACATTGCAGGGTGAACCAACTGATTGTCCGAAAATAAATGGTTCCGTGCTTCGGAGGGCACGTTAAGCCGTCGGTCCCGGTTGCTGTCTATGATTACTTAGACGGCGGTCGTAACACAACCATGTCAGAGGCCTACTAGTGGTAGTAGGCGGTTAAAAAACTCTGACACCAGGGTTCATCGGGTCGTTGGACGACTCGGTGTCCCACACGAAAAGAGATTGGCAATGCTGACGAATGTTCCCATTCTTCTTGTTCCCATTATATTTCCATAAAAAAATGACACATTTAAAATGGCATATTGTTATTTAAACTAATTATACTTACGCATAATATTATGTGAGCACTAGATTTCCGCCCAGCGGTTTCACCCGTTGCCACTCATTTTTCCGTGGTAATAGTTGTTTTCCCGCGGTAAAAAGTAGCATGTGTGTTATTCCAGGTTATATTCTACCTGTGTTCCAAATTTTATCCAAATCGGTCAAGCTGTTTGAGCGTGAAGAGGTAACAAACATACACACATACACACAAACAAACTCTCAGATTTATAATAAATTTTATATACACTCGTCTCATAATGTTCGAATTATGAATTCGAAAACAGATGCATAATGACCTACTTTATGCATTCTGCCTATAAAAACTAGGGTTTACTATAAATTACAGAAGCGTAATGACTTAATGAGAAAACTCTTAATACGATAAAGTTGAGAAATGAAACGAAGTTTTTTTTTCCAATACTCAAATCGCTATCTTCCGCCGCAACTGACAGTTGTTGTTGTACGGTAATTTTTCGGATGTTGTTCAGTTGTTTTAATAGGTTTTTGTTCTGTTGTTGTTCAGATGTTGATTACTTGTTGTTCAGATGTTATTCCGATGTTGTTCAGTTGTTGTTCAGTTGTTGTACAGATGTTGTACAGATGTTGTTCAGATGTTGTTCAGTTGTTGTTCAGTTGTTGTTTCGATGTTGTTCAGATGTTGTTCAGTTGTTGTTCAGATGTTGTTCAGTTGTTGTTCAGATGTTGTTCAGATGTTGTTCAGTTATTTAGTTAAGTTATTGTTAAGACTCCACATCTAAACAACTGCTAAAGTATAGATTTTTCAAAAATTCATATCAAGCCATATTACGTTCTCGTATTGAATTTGTCCTTGTATCGGGCCTTGCAATGGCCGGTGCGTACGTTTAGAAAAGTGTTTCTGAGTTTTTTTGGAGAGTGTAGATAAAATAGTGTATGCAACTGCTATAATTAGGCATTAGAATGCTCGTGTCAAACTATTATCACACTCGGCTGCGCCTCGTGTGATAAACAGGCACTCGCATTCTAATGACCCCCATTATACAACAGTTGCATAATAGTAGTTTATGCAACTGTCGTATAATGGGGGTCATTAGAATGCGAGTGTCTGTTTATCACACGAGGCGCAGCCGAGTGTGATAATAGTTTGACACGAGCATTCTAATGCCTAATTATAGCAGTTGCATACACTATTTTATCTACACTCTCCAAAAAAACTCAGAAACACTTTTCTAAACGTACGCACCGGCCATTGCAAGGCCCGATACAAGGACAAATTCAATACGAGAACGTAATATGGCTTGATATGAATTTTTAAAAATCTATACTTTAGCAGTTGTTTAGATGTGGAGTCTTAACAATAACTTAACTAAACAACTGAACAACATCTGAACAACATCTGAACAACAACTGAACAACATCTGAACAACATCGAAACAACAACTGAACAACATCTGTACAACAACTGAACAACATCTGAACAACATCTGTACAACAACTGAACAACAACTGAACAACATCGGAATAACATCTGAACCACAACTAATCAACATCTGAACAACAACAGAACAAAAACCTATTAAAACAACTGAACAACATCCGAAAAATTACCGTACAACAACAACTGTCAGGTGCGGCGGAAGATAGCGATTTGAGTATTGGAAAAAAAAACTTCGTTTCATTTCTCAACTTTATCGTATTAAGAGTTTTGTCATTAAGTCATTACGCTTCTGTAATTTATAGTAAAACCTAGTTTTTATAGGCAGAATGCATAAAGTAGGTCATTATGCATCTGTTTTCGAATTCATAATTCGAACATTATGAGACGAGTGTATATAAACTACTATAATGACATCCTTCATACATTATATATGCTGTGTTTTCCTTAAGTTAGAAAAAAAGTAGGTTTCAAACAAAACATTAAATGGATTTCTCATGGCTTGAAGATAAGCTGTAGGCGAAAACGGGAACTTAGATATATAAATTACAAGAATAAGACAAATAAAAAACAATACCACAAATATTCGAAACGTTTAAAACAATGTATAAATAAGGTACAAAACACGAAATACATTCCACGCAGTAAAAACAAAGTAAAATCTACATGGGATGTGATTAAAAACGAAACAAATAATAATATAACTTATCAAAATGTAATTCAAATTAATAATAATGGACATTTAACTAATGATCCTCATGAAATTTCAAAAATATTTAACATTTTATAGATTTGACAAATAAACAAAATGATAATTTATAAAATACTTTCACATATACACAATGTTTAAATAATACAATATTTTTAAAGCCTCTAAATGAGATTGAAGTCATTAAAATAATAAAAACACTAAATAGTACAAACTCGGAAGGTTACGATGGAATTCGCACGAGGGTTATCAAGGAATGTAAAGAACAAATATATAATGTGTAATTTAACATTTGAAACTGGTTGTTTTCCGGAACTGCTTAAAAAGTCAATTGTAAAACCATTACACAAAAAGGGAGATAGGACTGATATAAGTAACTACCGACCAATCGCCCTGATACCAATCTTCTCAAAAATATTTGAAAAAGCCATGCATAAACAAAACTTACAAATTTCCTAGACAAATACAAAATTCTAAGAGAAAAACAGTTTGGGTTTCGAAAAGGGATATTAACTACAATGGCAGCTTACAATCTTGTTTCTGGAATATTACAAAATAAAAAATGCAGGTAATATCGTTACTTGTCTATTCTTTGACATGTCTTAAGCTTTTGACTTTGTATCACATAAATTATTCAATGTTATTACATACCTACATATAAAAAAACATGCACACCAATTATAAATACATATTTATTTATAAAAAATAAAGAAATTGTGTATACATAAATAAATATTTACATAACTTAGGGTATTCTTGTAGCATTTTTCAAAAATCTTTTTTTTAAGGATTATTCAGAAAATTGTGTAAAACAATAGCGACGGGTTGTCAGCCTTACGACACCCACGGGAAAAAAAAGGGGTATGTGTAATATAAATTGATTGTTCATTTCATCTTGATTAAGGTATTTTAACAGTAAAAATAGACCTCAATAAATTGGAAAGTGTAACGTTACCTGAAACGGTCATTAATTGTAAAAAAATCTCATCAATTCGTGCGCATACTGAAATCAACACTTTTGACCAGAATTTTCACCAGAATTGATGACGATACATCACGGGACTGTAATACATAAATAACGCCTGTATCCCAAACGGGGTAGGCAGAGCGTTAACGGTTGTAAAACGGATATTAACACCACGTCTGACAAAAGTTTGTGTATCACTATAGTGACAGGATGCCAGCCCATCGCCTAAAATTGCAATACACATCTAACCCTCGAGTCCCTTAGTCGACTCTTACGACACCCATTTTTAAGGAATGGGGTGATGCTATTCTAAGCCGGCATCACACGGCAAACACGGAGGGACTGTTATAAAGGGGGAAATTTTACAAGTGACCGATAGCGTTATCTCAATTCGGGCTGGTGATAAGGAACTACTTTCCCCAAGGAACATAGTTCTAAATACGAATAAAACATTTAGACTTCCCATACGAAATTGCCAATCAGCGGATTTGAGTTACTATGGAAACTCAAAATATTTTTGTCATATTTCAACCTATGATTCTTGGGGAAAGTTGTTTCTTATCACCAGACCGTCTTGAGATTTTGCTATCGGTCACTCGTAAAATTTCACCCCATATACGCTAAAGTCCGCGTGTGCAATTTCAGATGGTTTATCTTACGAGTATGACGGCGTTTCAATTACAAATACCAACATATTAGTGCAGGCGGCCAGAATCTCGTTTATCATATGAGGACCGAATTCTGTCTTTGATATGTTTTCTTGTATCCGCTGACTTAAGTTTTACATGTTGTATTGTGAACCATATAGCTCCTATAACTGTTTTAAAAATAAATATATTATACATAGAGAACACCCAGACAAATATTGAGTCTTGTGGGGATCGAACCCACGATCCTCGGCATAGCAGGCAGGGGAATTATCCGCTACGCCATCGGGTCAGTCAATGCAATGTATAAGTAAGAAGTAGAATCGACGGACGGTGGGGTAAGCGGGTTCCAAGTGGAGGTCACGCCTCGGCAAGCGTAGCGTTGGACGACCTCCGGCCAGATGGACCGATGACAGGTGTGAAAGATTTGCGATGGTACCTACTCAATAGTCTATATTTCTTAGAACATTGCGGCGAGTATATATTTATTAAGTTTTTCCTGTTTATGAATATGTATTTCTAATTATGTGAAAATGGTATAGGTATGTTTTAATGCTGCCCTATATAGTATTTCTTGAGTTTGCGCAACTATTATTCATCACAATAAAACAATTTTGAACGGATTAAGGTTGTGTTTATTTGGATTATGCAATTCCTACGTTTCGAGCTCTTTACAGAGCCCGTGGTCTCGGATGACTAAGGTGTTAGACGTCATTATTTAGAATATCAACTAGTTTTGTTTTGTATGACCATAATAGCCGTCTTTGCGCGTTAGATTTCTGTTTTTAATTATCCTGTATTCGTGTGTAATAAAGAGTTTTTACTCATTTACTATACGAAGTGTAAGGGACAGCCCTCCGAATACTGATATGGTGCATGCAGACTATGAAACTGAACAACTTTCGTCTAGGAACATTATGTCAGGAAACGACAAAAGAAATTACCTACCATGCAAAATTAAGATTACAATTACTAAGGGTAAGTCAAAAATTTTTTGGCGTTTCCTATAATATTTTTTCATTGAAAGTCTATGATTACTTAGACGGCGGTCGTAACACAACCATGTCAGAGGCCTACTAGTGGTAGTAGGCGGTTGAGAAACTCTGACACCAGGGTTCATCAGGTCGTTGGATGACTCGGTATCCCACACGAAAAGAGAGATTGAAAGTTGTTCAGTTTCATAATTTGAATGCACTCTATAAGTATTCGGAGCGCTGTCCCTTACACCCTGTATTAGCAGGGGGTGAAATCGCTAAGCAGGCCTCTAGCAGTATTCATAAAGAATTTTATTACTGAAACATACCCATCATCAACTATGAAATAAGCGTGAACAATACGTCTGCATAATTATATTTGAAAACCTCAATTTGAATGTGATCGATTACCCACCTTGAATGGTAGGAGTATTTTTGTCACCTTAAAGTTTAAAGGCAAAGATTTCTGTAGCTATGATTGATCTTGCCTTCAAGAAACACGGTTTTCCGTCCCGTTCCGTCCCGGACGGAAGGCCTTGTTGCTCTAAGGATATTGAAAACCCAATAACAAAACCATTTCCATCATCCCACGTAGATGCAGTTTTATTTTCAGAAGGCAAAGCAGTGTATTGCAAAGCTATTTTGGAGTTGAATTTATTCTGAAAAGTATAACCACTGAGATACTACAGTACTGGAATAAATGGAGTGATGCTATTCTAAACCGACATCACACGGCAAAAGATTAATGTACTTAGAGTATTAAATAGTTTAATGGTAATACTGGCTTCTAGCAGCTTGTAAAAAACAGCTGGCGAAGAATTTAATTTAATTATAACTATATTCAGACGATAAAACGGGGACGTTTTAAATTATTTTATTCATCTAAAGGTTTTATTTACTGCCAGTTTAAAAATAGGTTGAAAAATGAGTATTTTGTCAGATAAATCGGTTTAATCTTGGTGCGGAGAACGAATTGAATGGAACTCATTATTTTTCACTGATCGATTATGGAGATGAAAGATTTATAAATTTATAGAATATGGTAATTCATGAATTCAAATTGCGTGGTCTGAGACATCGAGTCAACAAAGGACTCGAGGAAATAGGTAATATAAGCTGCAAATATGATAAGGGGTGAAACAACCCATGAAACTGAACAACTTTCCCCAAGGAACATAGGTAAAAATATATGGACCTCCCATACAAACATTTTTCATCCGACGACATTTCTTTGTATGGAAGGTATTTTTTTTCCTATTTCGACCTGTGTTCATTGGGGAAAGTTATGCACTGTCATAGACAGGGGCGACTAAGAGATTTGAGGATTACATGTGTATTGAAATTTTAGGCGATGGGCTGACAAAATATCACTATGGTGATAAACAATCGTCAGAATGACCCTCAAATGTTTGTCGGACGTGGCGTAAATGCCCGTTTCTCAAGGCCGTTTACGCTCTGCCAACCCCGCAAGGGATATACGCGTGATTAAATGTATAGACAGTTCTTTGCTAGTGAAAGATGATCGATCATAAATATCTCAGTGTAGATCATTAACCAAGTCAAGGTTGAATACGTCTGTACAGTTCGTGGTATTCTGTGATAATACTGGTAGTGACGAGTAATTTCCAAGGGGTATTCCCAATGTGGAAACCAGTCGGAAATAGTAATATGCGCGTGAGTGAGGCGCTGACCTTCTTAGACCGCGCACCGACTTGCGCGCACGAGTAGCGCAAGGTATCACGTTAAAACGTAAACAAAAATAATAATATTCGAACAAAAAAATTAAGTTTAATAAAATAAAATCATTTTAAGTCATAATAATGTTGATTGAAAATAGAGTCAAGTTAATAAACCGGGTCTTTTTAAAGACAGTTTTGACGTAAATTTAAACTATTTACCTGGATTTCATCTGAGTTACATCCAGGCCCGATGTCTGCAAAATAAAAATCGTTTGAGTTGTTTGTCAATGGCCTGTCAGTGTGACAGTTTTGGTCATCTCGTATTCTGCTCACAGTTTTAAGTATAGATAATCAGTGGCTTCATAATGACAGTGGAATGGCATTGCAAGGTAAAATAATAAGAGAATCCGGGCTCGGCTAAAAACTTTATAAATTGAAAATTGATTACTTGTGATTGTATTGAATTTTAAAAGTAATTAATAAACTATTTCATTCACTTCAAACTCGGAATGACTGATGGTCACTACAAGCTAATACTTCATTTGTGTGGATAAAATGAGCATACAAGGAAGTTTATTATTATGGATAATATGTTTGTGTGCTCAACATAACATTGTAAATTCCGTCGTAAAAAATGTATATCCTGTGATCTTTAGGACTGGAACTGTCAAAACACTAACTGGCTATGGTAAGTACACATACACATATATTCTCTCTCTCTTTTCGTGTGGGACACCGAGTCGTCCAACGACACACATATTGACGAAACTGATCAAGTTTTCCATCAGAAAATGATCTTGAGTAAGTAAGGTTCTTCCATTTGTAGTTCATCGCTGCGTATTTTTAACGCACCGCAACGCATGCGTCTGTCATACGATTTGACAGACACATCCATTACGCACCGTAGCCGTAGTTGTATGAGTATAAGATCTGAATTCGCTAATTCCTTTGGTCTGACATACGTATGCGATACGGTGCGTTAAAAATACGCAACGACGGACGACCAGTGAAAAACAGCCTAAAGATATAACTAGGCATACAAACATGGATCTCAACTAAGTTGGCTAAAGAATGAATAATAATATCGGAACCGTACCAGGAAAATACACATAAATACCTCTTAGGCTCTTATTGTAGGTAAGGAAGACGTTACACTATCGGCAATAAATTAATACAAAAAAAAAAACAAAAAACAAAAATGTTTATTTCACTTAAAACTTAGCCTATTATGACAATTGCACATAGTATCTCCATTTAAGCTGCAAAGGCCTGTGTTTGGAGATACTGCTCCTCCCTTTCAATCAGTACTGTACGTACATTGGCCATATGGTAGATATACATAATTATATACATTCATGCTTAATTATAATTATTTCTGATAGCATAGGTAGTAATAATAATATTACACCTGTGTGTGTGTGTGTTTTTAGTTTATTTCATGTATAAAAATAAAGCCTCTGTTTCACAATCAGGGACCCGCTAAGCGCTTTTTCGATTAAGCGCTTAAGTCTCCCACCCTTTGCTTGAACACTCCCAATCTTAATGATAACCCAATCCTAATGATAACCGTTTCATTTGCTTCAAGTTTATCGAAAGGGGAACCCTATCAAAAACCCCTTTGGGTAGCGCTTTATAAGGGTTGCGCTCGTACGCTCTGCAAGTAGGTTCAGCGCGGTGACTGTTTGCCGCTGCGGCGCGCCACAATCGGTAATCTCTTCCGTCTCTGTCACGCAAGCAAGCCGCTTGGCGCGTTTCTCTTGATTTGAAGTGACTTGGTTCCCTCATCATTCATTAAAAATGGATAAGTACCTAATCATACGTATATGTGCATGATCGTGGGAGAAGTAGATATACATTTTATTTTTAGGGTTCCGTACCCAAAGGGTAATAACGGAAACCCAATTACTAAGGCTCGGCTGTATCTCCTGAACCGTTATACCTAGACAGCTGAAATGTTCACAAATGATGTATTTCTGTTGCCGCTATAACAACAAATACTAAAAATGAGAATAAAGTAAATATTTAAGGGGGCTCCCATACAAACTATATTTTTTGTACGAAAAAAACTAGATTTTTTGTGAGGTTCTATCTTATGAACCGCGAAAGTTAGTCAGTTGAAATTTTTACAGATGTTAAATTTCTATTGCTGTTATAACAACAAATAATAAATTTTTTTATTAAATAAATATTTATGGGGGCTGCCATACAAAAAAAGTGTTTAAAAAAACGTGTTCCGTTAGCTGAACAGCCAGTGTGTTAGGATGATTTTGGAGCCTTTCTTTGTACCTCAAGGAGTGCAGTTTGATCTCTTCAACAACGGTGTTAACTTCAAGATATTCATGTAGTTCTGTTACTTTAATGAACCATGGGGCGTTTGAAAGCGTCTTCATTCAATATAGCATTTTAAAGTCTCTGTTTTTTATTATTATTAAGGATGGGTTTGCTCTTGACTCTAGTCTAGGTCATAGGACAGAGACAGAGTCTAAGATGGAGCGAGCTCACCCAGAATAAGCCTATTCACTCTTAATTTGAAGAGATTAGGGTTGTATGCGTTTAGAAACACAGACGCAGGTAGTGAGTTCCACTCTTTAGCAGTGCGCATTATAAATGATGACTGGAAGCGCTTAGTCCGAATTGGTGGAATAGCAACCAGGTATGGATGGTATCCGGCGGTGCGTCTGGATGTCCGATGGTAGACGGGAGCTGGAACAAGGTCGAGGAAGCTCTTGAGCAGACTCTCCGAAGTACAATCTGTAAAAACCGACAAGCAGGCAACTTGCGGCGATGTGCCAGGCTATGTAGCTTGGTGTCCACCAGTTTTTTGTCGCCTATGAGCCTCTTGCCCCTTCGTTTCACCGAGTCAAGAGCAGCAAGTTGGTATTTGGCTGAGCCATTCCAAAGGTGACTGCAATACTCCATGCAGGATCGAACTTTTGCTTTGTAAAGAGTTAGTTAAAAGCTGTCCAGGCTAAAGTATCGCTTCACTCAGGATGCCCAGCTTCTTAGCCGCCGTTTGAGCATTGTACTTGATAGTTGCGCCGAAGTTTAGATTTGATGTCCACTCCATGCCTAAAAGCTCAAGGCTGTCGGTGACAGGGAAAGATGTACCCCGAAAAGTAGGTGTCCAGTCGAAAGGACTCCTTTTTGCAGTGAAAAGACACGCCTGTGTTTTGGTGGCGTTGAATGAGACCAAATTGTCGTCGCCCCATTGGGAGACAAGGCTTAAGGTCAGATTTGTTCGCTATACCATGGCCTTTCTTAACGAAACGAATGTATTTCATCCCCACTGGTTTTTGCACCTGTCAAGTATTTCATTGAAATGGTACTATCATCTGCGTATCCAATAATACCATGCTAAAGGAGGTCATTGATGTGCAGCAGGAAAAGAGTTGCAGAGAGAACAGACCCCGGAGGAACTCCGGCATCAATGGCCAAAAGGTCAGAGGAGCAGCCGTCAACGACTACTCTGATGGACCGTTCACTTAGGAAGTCTGAAATCCAAGTACAAAAATCTGCTGGGATGCCATAAGCAGAAAGCTTGCGGAGCAGACCTGCATGCCAGACCCTGTCAAAGGCCTTCGAGATATCGAGTGAAACGGCAAGTGCTTCGCCGTGTTTCTCGATAACTTTGCCCCGAGGGGTGACGCGAAGAGAAGCACACTTGCCGCCACGGGTAAGATGCAAAGAAGTGCCGCATCTCTTCCCAATCTGCTGACTCGTATCTCCAAACTCGCCTCGTGCCCCTGGGGCTGTCATCCAGAGGAGAGCAGGTCGATACGGATTTCACCAGACAGTGGTCGGACGTTCCCAAGCGGGGCTGAGACCGAAACTGAATGACTGTCCGGATCAGTTGTCAGCAGCAAGTCCAAGCAATTGGGTGTATGGCCGTCGATATCCGGTATCCGTGTTGCTACATTCATCAGCTGGGTCAGATCTAGCGATAATGCAAACTTGCGCGGTTCTAACCCAGCATGAATGATACTTATGTTGGAGTTACTGGCTGTCTGCTTTTGAGACTTTCTTTATAGAATTATTTGTTGCTTTTGTGGCAGTCAGAGTTTGTTGTTTAGCTTGCAAGGTTCCATAGAGGTTTGTGTTAGTTTTTTGAGTTCAACAATAGCCCTATTCAAAGCTGTACTGTCAGCTGCTATGCGGCTGGTTTGCCAAACTCGACGGAGTCTACGTTTTTCAGTAATTTTGCGTTTGATTTCTAGAGGGACAGGTTAATTTTTGTGTACGTTAATTTTCTCTTGTGGAGTGCTTCGCCAGCATGCTTCCTGAATCACATCAACTAGTGTCCTTGTAGCATCCTCGACCTCTTCTGCGGTCTTTAGTTGTACGTTTCGGTTATGTTTTTGGGCACGAGGGCACTTAATTGGTCCATTTTTAGGGTTCCGTACCCAAAGGGTAATAACGGAAACCGTATTACTGAGGCTCGGCTGTCCGTCTGTCTGTCCGTCCGTCCGTCCTACAGTTACGAGGCTGTATCCCCTGAACCGTTATACCTAGACAGTCGAAATTTTCACAAATGATGTATTTCTGTTGCCGCTATAAAAGCAAATACTAATGGATAAATTAGAAATAAGTAAATATTTAAGGGGGCTCCCATACAAAAATAATTATGGGGTCTGCCATACAAAACACATGTTTTTTTGCGCGTTATATCGATAATTGTTTGGTAAAGGTATAATGGTACGGAACCCTTCGTGCGCGAGTCTGACTCGCACTTGACCGGATTTTTTCTTGTAGGATAATTAGGGCATGTAGCTATGCAATCTCGTTTTTATGGTGGCATTATGCTTATTTTATTACTATCAGCTACCACAAAAAGATAACAAATACCTAACAAAAAACGCAGGAATACTATTAAACGCTTCTAGACGCTTCCCATTTCAGCGAAGAAGTTACTACAATAACATTCTTTCGCCGCACGCACCGCACACGCACCGTGCTGTAGGTAGGTGGCGTCGGTCGACTGTCGGCTTCGCGGCAACGTCAAAGGCTTTGACCGACCGGCTCACCCCGCCTCGCGGCGCGCGGGCAGTAATAGTCCGTATAAATGACACCGTAGGGATCAAATTTATTAAAAAATCGATAGGGTAACCCTATCAATATGGAAAGTGGTTTGAAGGGGTTGTAACCCTTTAAAATAGCGCTTTAAAAAGCATTTTGAATGGGTTTTGGCGAGATACGAATAGGGCAAGCAAACCCATACGTAAAACCCAATCAATAACCCCTGATAGGCTTACCAGTCTGGTCCCTGTTCACAATAGGTCAAAGGTTGTATGAATTTAATAAGTGATTTCTTATACTCTCGGAAATTTTTATCATAGATAAAGATATGTTTATTTATCTTGTTATACAAAAATGCTGAACGTGTATAGTACTGCATACTGGCAAAAGTAGTTCTAACGGGGGGTAATTTGACTACCACATCTTTTCTCCGTTTTGTTAATAGATTTGGGTCGAATGTAAGGGATTTATGGATTTTAAGGACAGTGTTTAATATTATATAGTTTCCTCACGGAAAGCAATCCACTTATGTTATAAAGCAAATCAGTCGAGAAAAGCCTCTTTTTGAAATACATGGTCTTGATAAGGTTTCTTTGCGATCTCTCTAAGTCTAAGAACATACATACTTCTATACTACTTACTTTTAGTGCAGGCGGGAGACAGAATCTCGTTTGCATAATATGAGGACCGGAAACTGGCTTTTCTTCTTCTTTTCGTGTGGGACACCGCGTCGTCCAACAACCCAATAAACCCTGGTGTCTGAGTTTTGATGTGTGTTCTTGTATCACCTGTTTTTAATTTAATATGTTGTCACGTTGTCTTGTGGTTCAGTGGTCCAATATGGCATGTGAAATGTTTTTCTTTACATGTAAGTAGCTAAAATGATTTCATTTGATGCCTCACACGACATGATTAAATACATTCCGCCGTATATGATATTCCCCCTCCCACTACTGGCCAGTAATAATATTATGCAAACGAAACTTGGTGGTCCTAGTCTATAATTAGTAATAATTATACGTATAATCTATAATTAGTAATAATTTGTTTAATTCTGCTCAATCTTTGGAACTCTCGGCACTCACTGGCATATAGTTTGGTAGCAATTTTATTTAGATGTTATTTTTTACAGTATTTTTTATTTGTTTTTTTACTTTTATTTTTAGACATTTTTTCATGATCATTTCATATTCATAATATGACATCTTGTGTCACGATCCTTGTGATTGTGAGTGTGTATAGTTAAAACTTTTCGCAGGATGGCCGATTGAAGATCTACGTAAACTGTTGCGAGTGACGTGCGTGCTTGGTTCAAACACACCGTTAATACTGCCACGCAATCAAAAACCCAACGAACTTTTCATAGAAAACTGTAAACTACCAAAGACACAGCTCACGAAACTGCTTGAAAGTTATGAAATGGATTATACCAGACTAGAGAAAGTGCAGTTTGTTAATACGGCTATGCCAACACCATTCCCAAAGGAGTTTACATCAGATTTGCCAATACTAACATTAGAATTGAGCAATGTCACGAATTTTTACGTCCCGGATGAATTCTTTGTATCCTCGGTGACACTTCGAGAGCTGGTTTTTGGGTTTATGGAAGTGCCTAAGCTGCCTCCACCAAAGGCATTGCAACTGGAGTCTCTAACATTGAAGTATTCTCCATTAAAATCATGGGACAACTGCCAGCATTTAAAACAGTTGATCGTGGAAGGTTTACAAAAAGAACAGATCCCAAAATGGCCGTCAAACTGTACACAGCTTATGATAATCCGTTTGGAATCAATGAGTCTTGAAGCAGTTCATCACTTAACTAAGACCATGGATGGGAGCTCTGTGGCTAAACTGGAGATCCTTGCTATGAAGAATTGTTCTCTTAGAGAGCTTCCGTTGAATGTGATGCAGTCACAGAAATTTAGAGAGATATATTTTAGTGATAACAACCTAGATGACAAAGCCATGTAAGTTTTTCATACATACATACATCAGCATATTGCTGTCGACTTCTGGACGTCGGCCTCCCACAGGGTACGCTTTAGGGCACGATCTCTCGTTTCACTATCCACTCGCTACCAGCCGCCTTTTTTGAGTAATCGGTCCATCTGGCCGGAGTGCCGTAGTCCAACGCTACGCTTGCCGAGGCTTGGCCTCCACTCGAGAACCCGCTTTCTCCACCGTCCGCTGGATCTACGACAGACGGGCCCAGCCCGCTCCCACTTCAGTCTCAAGTATTTATAATATAAGTAAATTTATCAGCGTTCTGGCAGCTTCCTTGCCCAACGGATTGGCTATTCAAAGGGGGGAATGCTGCCAGTATGCTGGGTACGATGTAAAGTGGAGACGCATCGGAAAGTTAATTGTTTGTATATTCCTGTTTATATTTTATTTTATAAGTCTAACTAAGAATAAACAGAGACTAAACTATACATTTTTTGAGGCTGTCCGTGTTTACATTTACATAATTTCAGATTGTATATATATGACTCCGTAAAATCCGCCCTTTTTTGGGCATTGGGAAAAATTTGGAGGAAATCAGACTCATAACAATCTGAGCAGGCATTTATATCAACCAAATTCAGAAGGGATGTGGGCGTGATATTGATATATTAATGTATGGATTTATTTTGTTTTTAGCTTACAGTTCCCCAAAATGCCAAATCTGGAGATTCTAGACCTGTCGAATAACCAATATATCATAAGTAACGTGCCGCTGGTACTGTCAAAGGCTCCAGCACTTCGAGAACTTAACCTCAATGGTACAGGATTGTTTACCTGGTCAGATTCGTTTCCCCTGCGAGAGGCATTGAGTAAGTAGATTATTTTTATAATAAGATTGGTCCCTGGGGCCCATCTTCCAGGAAACTAATAAACGAGGTGTCAGCGCGCCTCAATAAGACCACTGGTGATCGGAGAACTGGCAGTTTTCTCGGCAGCGGCTAAGCTTCGCTATCTCTCATGGGAGCGCACTAGACGATCTTTTTTAGTTTAAATTTAGGTTAGTCACTAAGTGTACATCTTTTAATTTAGTCTAATTTAGCTTTTTATTAATTCTTATCTGTCCCTTTATATAAGTACTATTGTTTACTTGAGTAAAAAGCACTGACACTGTAGGATTGGCAAATCCTTACTTTTATTATAAATCTAAGAGTTTGTGTGTGTATGTGTTACGGGCAACGTGATTAATCGGGCACTATTAATACTGACCGGCCATTATTAATAGTGCCCAAAATCATCGGGCAAAGTGATTAATGAATCACTTGGACCGGCCATTATTAATAATGCCCGAGTGCTCGTGGTCCATGTAATAAATCAGTCTTTAGAGTAAGCTTGAATTTATCACTTGGACCGGGCAATGTGATAGACTGCAAAAAACTGCTAAAATTTCCTATAGCATAAAAAGGCCAAAGCGTCCGAGTAAGGATACCAGATGTAGATCGAGCCAAGACAGATAGTCGTAATATAATTGCTATTATTATATCTGTCGAAAAAGGAAAACTCTACAAACTAGGTACTAAACACGGCATTTTAAACTAACTGTACTTCAGAAATGAGTTTACTTTGTGCAAAGAAAAGTTCGTTTCGATTGACGATGTTCCAAAACTTGATATTACTCTTCGAGAATGTGCTCGAAGAGATTCTCATTTTGACGGACAAGGCTACCATTATTGTAACTTTAGTGGTGACTGCAGTTCAAAACGCTGTAAATACAAGAAATCAAACATTCTTTGCAATTCAAAATGTCACAAAAGCACATCTTGCAAGAATAAATAGTTTAAAAATTAGTAGAGTAAGAAATCAACTGAAATATTTTTTAATGAAGGACTGCAAGAAAATTCTTAAGTTTATAATTATTTATTCTTGCAAGATGTGCTTTTGTGACATTTTGAATTGCAGATATTGTTTGATTTCTTGTATTTACAGCGTTTTGAACTGCAGTCACAAGTACAATTTTATTACTTTTTATAACTATTTGTTTTTTAATTTCCAAGTAAAAATTTTATCGATATCTTTCATGAAAATGATGTAAGTTTAACTTCATTAAATAAAAATAGTAGGTAACTACTGATCTTATTACATTTATAAACTATGTGTTTTTTTAATTCCCATGTTCAAATTTATCGATAACTTTAATGAATATTATGCAAGTTTGATTTCATTTAAATAATTTAAGTTTAATTTCATTTAAATAATGTAAGTTTAACTTCATTGAATAAAAAATTACATTACAGTTCTTTATTTTTATTACTTTGCCCAAGGAAGGGTGGGAACTATTAATACTGACCGGGAAAAGTAATTAATCGTGCTATTTTAATCACATTGCCCAATTAGGTCGGGCACTAATAATACTGACCGGTCAGTATTAATGGTGCCCGGACTTATCAAATTGCCCGTAACATATGTATGTTTGTTACCTCTTCACGCTCAAACGGCTTGACGGATTTGGATGAAATTTGGAAAACAGGTAGAGTATAACCTGGAATAACACATAGGTTTTATTGACCGTGGGAAAACAACTATTACCACGGGAAAATGAGTGGCAGCGGGTGAAACCGCTGGGCGGAAATCTAGTTAGGATATATAAGAAGGAGCAAACAAACAAATAGTCAGCTGGTTAGTAGTCTTCTTCGTCTTCTTTTCGTGTAGGACATCGAGTCACCCAACAACCCTATGAAATTTGTGAATTTTGTCTTACGTTATTTGTGGACGATTCCTAACATGAGCTGAAAGATTTTGAACTGCTCGACAAAAAACAAATGAAGACTTTTTTGTGGGTTTGTGTCACCCGCGCGATATAATTTCTATGGTTCATATTTTAGTTGTCATACGGGATGCGGATTCGGGAAATAAATTCTTTAAACCTTAAAGTAGCGCTGTCACCATCAAATTGTTTCAGAAAAGAATAGGAGATATCTAAGTCCTGTCATGTGTAAAAATTACAATACGTTTCTCGCATATTTTGACAGGTGATGCGTGTTTTGCGTAAAATTTAAAGACATGTAATGGGTTAGATATATATATCCTAACCTTTACTTTACCCATTCGCGCGACCTCAACGGTGACAAAAATATATTTTTGTGAAATGACACAAACATTCTATCAGAATGTCCGTTGCCCAAGTTTTAAGTATTATCCTTAAGTAAAATGAGCACCTGCAATCTCCATGAAATATTCGCTGCAATTAAAGTTATGGCAATTAGTACCAAAAGTGGCCGATTTTAGGAACTTTTTTGAACCATAACTTTAATAATGGATAATTCTATCAGAATAGATTATATGTATAAAGGGAAAACTTTTTTTTTGTGAAGTGGCGCCACTGTCGAGGTCGTTGGCGGCTACACTCGCCTTAAGATAAGTTAATATAATTTATATCGCGAGTTGCCATTGTCGATGTCGAAAGTCGAATGTTCGAAACACTTCAGTCGCATAATTTCATATTGTTCGAATATCGTAAATATGCTCGCGTGAGTTTCGAACCTTAATATGTAAAATGAAAAACAACATTTTATTTGTTTCAGCAAAATTAACATCTTTGACAAAATTGTATTTGAACATACAATTGGCGTTTGCTGAAGTATTCATGCACAGCCGTTTCACAAATTTGACATATATAAAGATGAAGAATTATTATCCATTGCATAAGTGGGATCTTTTAAGGGTAAAGACATTTTTATTTAATAATCAACACCGTTCTTACGTGAGACGTCGGCTTCGAATAGCGTCACCCCGTTTCTTATCTGTGGGTGTCGTAAGAGTCGACTAAGAGACTCGAGGGTTTCATATATTTTCTTAACTAACCAGTCACTAGCACTACAGCGATACATCATTTTCTGAATGACCCTCAAATGTTTGTCAGGTGTACATGTTCGTTGTTTACGTTCTGCCTACCCCGCAAGGGATAAAGGAGTGACATATTTATGTATCCTTACGTGAATTCGCAATCGCAACACAAATCTTCGCAAATATCTTGAAGAAGTCACTAAAGTTATGAATGTTTTGATGTATGTACTGCGATTTGACCAGTATACCTACATTGTTACTAATATACTTAGTTATTGGTTACACCGAGTCGCCGAACGACCCGATGAACCCTGGTGTCAGTTTTTCAACCACCTACTACTACTAGGCCTCTGACCTGGTTGCGTAACGAACACCGCGTCTAAATAATCATAGACAACAACCGGGAGCGACAGCTTAACTTGCCCTCCGAAGCACGGAATCATTTTTCTGATGGACAATCAGGTGGTTTAGACAGCAATGTCCTAAACAGGCTGGAAATAAATTCACAAAGTGAAAATATCAACTTTGTGAGTGCCCCAACGGGAATCGAATGTAAACAGCGCTTTATACCTCTATACAGGGTTATTTTTTATTCACCCCAGAAATTTTACAGAGCGATTCTACTCATGATTCTGAAAAACTTTTATTATGGGATCACTTGCGAAATCGCGAAAATAAAACCAGCTGTACCATACATTTTGTTCGAGTAGGTTTGAATTTTTCTATGGATCAGCTGCTTTTTTTTCGCGATTTTGCAGGTGACCCCATAATAAAAGTTGTTCAGAATCATGAGAAGAATCGCTCTGTAAAATTTCCGGGGTAAATAAAAAATAACCCTGTATATTATATGCTTTTACTGTTTCAGTTGCACAGCTTCCCAAGCACACAAGCTCAACAGCTGGTGGTGGACGTCAGAGGTGTTCCTGTCAAATATGTCAGCATCGGCCCAGAGTACCTGGAGGGATTCGAACACATTGTACGTTACGTTATTAAAATTACTCTACACAATGGCTCCACGATTACGTGTGTTAGGATGCCATTGACATACACAGAAATTAACACTCTTTCCATTTTCGAATGTGATAAACTAATTGATAAATAAATAAACAGCATTTACGAAATGAAACAAATTTATATAACAGAAGGCGAAACACTTTCGTACACGCACGCCGCGAGTCATAGAATATAATTGTTACTTAAGGCGAGTGTACCAGTAGATCGACCTCGACATTGGCGCCACTTCACAAGTGCCTAAAAAGTGACGTGGCGCCTCTGTCGAGGCAGTTTACGAGTACACTTACCTTAAATAAACAATAGTTATCTGCGCTAGCCGAGAATTAAATTCTAAAAATAAATGATTCACTAATTTGATTGATGACTCGGATGACTGTACCAATGAGCATGATTTTTGGAGGATTTTCATTTATTTTTACTATCTTTTTTGCCTGCCTAGCCTCGTTCACGATTCTGGCTCACCAATAAAGCATACAAGCTCATAGTGCACTTGGATTCCGTGGACTGCGATTGCAACAACCACATCCTGCAGCGCGCGCTCCGTGTATACCCTCATTTCCTCTCCATGCCTGACCTCAAGTGCCACCATGGTCGTCCATTCCTCGAGGAACCTGCAGAGAACCTCAGCTGCAGGAAGGCGTCTGTCAACGGATGTGTCCGCAGGATGAGCAGGGGACGGAATTACACGAGCATTGTGGACTGCAGTCGGAATGCGAAGCAGTTTCGATGGCCTCAGCCGCGAGGGTTCCGAGGTTTCAACGCGTCGGGCAATCGGATCACCTCGCTGGATAAAGCGTACTTGCCCGATTCATTGGAGGTAAATAAACTAATGTGCCGTGTAGTTTAGAATAGCGCCATCCCATTTCTAACCGTGGGAGTCGTAAAAGGCGACTAAGGGATAAATCTAGGGAATGAGTAGCCGAGTTTTCACTTCCAGTGAATACAATACCTTGTACTCCGCTCATCAATCCGCCTGCCAAGCGTAGTGAGTATGGAAAATACCCTGAAATTGGGGTACCTTATATCTAGCAGAAGACTGTTGTGTCTGTTGAGGTTGAAATAAACGAATTATTCCATTATGATGCCCAGACTTAGCTGCCTACGCAGTTAAAAATTATCATAATCTGCCATTGGATAATTTTTTGCGTTGGTTGTAAATTCATATGGTTTATTGTCGTCTGCGTGGGTATAAATAATAAATATATTTTTATTGTGGAATGAACGACTTATTTCCAAAGCTCATTACATAAAATAAAGAAAGTATTCTATTTATAAGTTGATAAATTAAAATAAGTAGGAAGAAAATCCGTTCCGATCCGATTCGAATTCTTTCTGATATTATCCTCATTACGTTTAATAAATTATTTATTCTACTTTTAAGTTGATAAATAAAAATAAATGCGTTCAGCAATTTTTATAGGGTGACCAATAACAATAACTCAGTACGGGCTGGTGATAATGAACAACTTTCCCCAAGGAACATAGGTCGAAATATATTAAAAAAAACTCTTATACAAAACACACTAGCTGACATAGTCAATTGCTATCTCCGGCCCAAACTTAATTTTCGGTATCGGTCAATAGTAAAATTTCAGCCTTTATATCAGCTGTTCTTTTTTGAGAAAAAACCTTGCACTTCGTTCAAAAATACTTTGCTTTTCATCAGTGGCTGGATCTACGCAACAACAGCATATCCCGGCTGGATGGCGAGCAGTCGACGCGTCTCTTCGGGAATAAGGGGCGTCGTGTCTGGCTCGCTGGGAACCCCATAGCGTGTGACTGCGACAACCAGCCTTTGCTCGATGCGCTGCATGTCAACCAGTCCCTGGTAAGATATTGTGGCAATCCTAGGCGTGTTTGGGGAAGCTTCGAGCCTTCGACTTGCCATTGTTTTGTTACTTACACCAGTCTAATGTTACCTTTCAGGTCATGGATTTTGACAACCTCACATGTGCCGACAGCGGCCAGCTCTTGCGCCTGGTATCAGCTGCTGAGCTCTGCCGTCCGAGGCTGGTAACTGTATCTGTTACTACCAGCTTGATAGCTGTAATACTGCTGGTTGCAGCTCTCCTGATCCGCCACTACTGGACCTCCCTCCGCATGGTCTTGTACGCGCACGGCTGCTGCCTCTCCTGCCTGCGAGAGAAGGATCTCGATGAAGACCGCCCATTCGACGCGTTCCTCTCTTTCGCACACGGCGATGACCAATACGTCATGGAGCAACTGCTTCCGCAGTTGGAAGGCGAGCCGAATAACTACAGAATTTGCGTACACTACCGCGACTGGTCCGTTGGCGAGTGGATCCCGGCACAGATCATGAAGTCGGTTCGTCGCTCAAAAAGAACTATCATCGTGCTGTCGAAGAACTTTGTCAAGTCCTGTTGGGGAGTCCTGGAGTTCCGGCACGCCAACGCCGGCGCCGCAGCTGACGGACGGAAACGGTTGCTGGTTCTTGTACTAGACGACGTTCTCTCCGAAAAGCTGTCTCCTGAGCTTCAAGGCTACTTGGAGCTGAACACGTATCTGGAATGCAGCGATCCCTGGTTCTGGGAGAAGTTACGGTACGCGATGCCACATAAAGACAACGAACATCGAGATAAAAAAGTTTGCAGAAATTTCGGCAGTCTGGGCAGTAGCTTAAATACCTACTCGCATAATGTGGTTTATACAGAGGCAACTTTATCAATGCCAAAGATACATTTAAATGATACGCTTTGCCATGAGGTAGTGCCTAACTTGTAAATATAAAGTAGATTAACCAAACAAAATAACTCGAGTTAACCACTATGATCGAATAAACTGTCTTCTCATACTTATTCATACAATACAAAGACAAGTACCTACATAAAACAATCTATGCCAAAAATTACGGTTTTACAAAATGTATACCAATTTCAAGTAAGTATTGTAGAAAATAAGAAGAGCGTCTTGCTATTTTGCTAAAGTATTTTAATCACTTATGCGAACGTGGAACTGACTGAAAGTACTTAGGTATAGCACTTTCACACTATGCTTTTATGGGCAGTGAAGTGGGCAGCGCGAGCATGTAAACATACTAGTTACGGTCATGATGCTACCACTTCCCTGCTCCCGCTAGTGGTGGCTACGGCAGCACGAGCGCGAGTGGAATGTATTGCTATCTCGCTCACTCGTATTGCTGCTATGCTAGAAGAGTATGACGGCAGTGTGTGAACACTCGCTCGCGTTAATTCCTCCACGGAAGTATTACTTTGTTTTACTAGATATATTTTGTGCTGACTTGCATTTATTTAACGCCAAATAAAAAAAGCTTACAACTGTACGTATTGATTTGTATGTTATTATAGCTAAGGTTAATCATAGCAGCAGTTGTAGAAACGAGCTTATATTCCATCAGCTAAGGATGCTTATCCATCGAATCACATCAATACACAGGTTCGACGGCCGATGTGGCGCAGTGGTAGTGCGACTGCCTGCTACGCAAAGGTTCCGGGTTCGATTCTCAGTGGGACACTCACAAAGTTGATATTTATCACTTTGTTCCCGGTCTGGTTAGGACATTGCAGGGTGAACCATCTGATTGTCCGAAAATAAATGGTTCCGTGCTTCGGAGGGCACGTTAAGCCGTCGGTCCCGGTTGCTGTCTATGATTACTTAGAAGGCGGTCGTAACACAACCATGTCGGAGGCCTACTAGTGGTAGTAGGCGGTTGAAAAACTCTAACACCAGGGTTTATCGGGTCGTTGGACGACTCGGTGTCCCACGCGAAAAGCAAGCAAGCAACAGGTTCCACTGCGATTGTTTAGGCACTTTACTCATCTACATTACCTACAATTATTTGTTTATGTTCTGTCCACCCAGCATTGGATAATGGCGTGATTTTGTATTTGTATTCTGTCGCTAGTTTGCATTTTCATGGCTTGATGACTTCACGAGAAAGGTACAGGACCCGTATTTCTGCTTCATTCGCCGTGGAAAGAGGTCGTCCATAAACATCAAGAAATATTTTACTGAACAACACTGAACAACAACTGAACAACAACTGAACAATTACTGAACAACACTGAACAACATCGGATAACATCTGAACAACAACTGAACAACATCTCAACAACAACAGAACAAAAACCTATTAAAACAACTGGACAACATCCGAAAAATTACCGTACAACAACAGCTGTCAGGTGCGGCGGAAGATAGCGATTTGAGTATTGGAAAAAAAACTTCGTTTCATTTCTCAACTTTATCGTATTAAGCGTTTTCTCATTAAGTCATTACGCTTCTGTAATTTATAGTAAACCCTAGTTTTTATAGGCAGAATGCATAAAGTAGGTCATTATGCATCTGTTTTTGAATTCATAATTCGAACATTATGAGACGAGTGTAGATAAAATCAGTTTTACGATTAATTTAAATTATTTGTTTTTTTCGATATACGTGGACCAACAGCGTCATCCATCATTAATCTAAAATACCGCCGCGCCGTTCCAGTAAGTCGTATTTGACAGCTGTCAGATTCGTGAAAACTGACTGTCCGTTTTCCTTTGATGATATCTCTTTTAGTATGGATATGAAAGCTGTCAAATACGACTTATTGGAACGATGGTACTTTAATCCCTAACATTATTCATTGCCACTAGGTGATGGCGAGTCGCAGGTTCAAAACACGTTGTAGAAAATATTGCAATTTTTATAAAATTGGATACCTGCACTATTATAAAGGGGAAAATTTGATTGTTTGAATTGAAAAGGCTCCGAATCTAAAGGACCGATTTAAACAAATCGTTTACCATAAGAGTCATATATTATCCCTGATATATAACAGTTATCGCCGAAAAACGGCTTTCAGCGGGTGAAATCGCTGAGCAGGTTGCTAGTATTTAGTATTCATAATTCATTGATTTACATAACGCTTCGAGCAACACGGTCTTCCGTCTCGTTCTGACCCGGAAGGCCGTCGTTGCTCGAAGACATAACGCAACAAAAGTAAAATAAAAAGACCGTGATTAAAATCTGCCGTGTGATGCCGGCTTAGAATAGCATCACCGCATTTCTTTCCCTTGGGAGTCGCAAAAGGCGGCTAAAGGACTCGAGAGTCTGTACTGCAATTTTAGGCAATGGGCTGACAACCTGTTACTTTACACAATTTTCGATAGCGATACACAATTTTCCAAATGACTCTCAAATATTTGTCAGACTTGGCGGAAATGTCCGTTTTTTGCAGCCGTTTGGGCTCTGCCTACCCCGCAAGGGATTATAGGCGTTATATGTGTATGCATCTGCAGAACATTACTTGGAAATTACTTTTACAAGAAGTAGCATAGTAGATTTAGATCTTAGTTAATAATAATATACTGAGATGTAATTAAGGCTTACATGTTTGGCTTGTCTGTAAATGTAAGTTTAGAAAAATAAATAATCAATAAGTATGTATGTATGATTTAAATCCATTTGCCCTTGTGTGAATTATTAGTCTTAGATCAAAAGTTTGCGAGTGGAAAAAAACAAACGGTGGAAACCACTAGATAAAGCTAGTTCCCAGTGTAAAGAGACTAACTAGTTTTACAGGAAATGAGTTTTTCTTTACCTTAGCCTCGAGCAGTCTCCTATGTTTACAAAGTAATGGAAGACACGCCTCGTGCTTCTTAAAACACGGTATTAGGTAGAATAGGTAGACGCGTGACACGTGCACGGTGTAAGAAACAAAAGAATGTAAAAACTCCTGTGGCAGCTATTCCCATCTGTTGATATCTGTAGTCCGTACTAATATTATAAATCTGAGAGTTTGTGTGTGTGTATGTATGTTTGTTACCTCTTCACGCTCAAACGGCTTGACCGATTTGGATGAAATTTGGAACACAGGTAGAGTATAACCTGGAATAACACATAGGCTACTTACCGCGGGAAAACAATTATTAACACGGGAAAATGAGTGGCAGCGGGTGAAACCGCTGGACGGAAATCTAGTTGGTGATAAATCTTTAAGGCGAGTGTAGCCGTCAAAGACGACGACAGTCGCACCACTTCACAAAACAGTAGGATACACTCGCCTAATGAGTTGAAAGAACGCTGAAAATAAAACTAAGAAGCTATCTGAAGACTTTTACTGCATGCCCCGATCCTATATATTATTATGTCCATCCAAATAATAGAGGTCACAGTGTACATTTTAGTAGGTTTTAACCACAGTAAAGTGACAGCACTTAATAAGTCTGAATTTAGGCTAATGTAAGCTGTCTCTATCTAGTCTAGAGCGCACAGACTCTAATTTCCGCACAAACTCTAATTACTATAACTAATTTTGTTGGCGTTAATTTAGGTTAGAACTCATCGGCGTATATTTCAGTCGCTATACTATGGGATAAGACAACTCGCGCGGAACATTTTTTTCTTCGCTTTTCGTAATGTGCGGATTACAAATTCAAAAACAGTTGTATGAAGACCTGTTTTATGAATTCTGCTAATAGAAATTACTTTTCTTCTGAAAATCTGAAACATTACGTGAACAAATGTTTTATTCCTTCAGATAAAATTGACAATTGAAACGAAATGTTTTGTGCCAATACTTATTTATTCTGTACCAATAATCGAATTTTCCGCCATCCTTCGCCACAACTGTCAAATGTTGTTGTTCGTTTGATGTGCACTTGATGGGTGTCGTGTAGATCGTGTTCAGTTGCTGTTCAAATTTGTTCAGGTGTTGTAAAGTTGTTGTTGTTTAGCAGTTGTTCAGTTTTTTAATAGCTTTTGCCCAGTTGTTGTTGTTGTTAAGGAACTGAAAAATAGTTCAACAACATCAACTGAACAGTGGCTGAACGACTGTTTATCAATGGTTCACTCTATGTGAAGCCTAGCTACGGTTTTGATGGTCTTATTGACTAGAGACATAACTTTTTCTCCATACTAGTATGTAAAACATCCAAATTACAATCAAACTCAAAGTGTTTAGTTTAAACCATATTGTGTTATTGTTATACAGCGGCGATGCCGGATACCACAAATATTTTTGTATGTTCTGATAAAGGACACGAATAATATATTTTCTCATCCTCTCGACAAAGTTTATGTGTCGTATTTGTTTTGTTTCTTAGAATAATCACAACACAAATAATCCACGCAAATAATTCTATTATTTTTTGGAAACGGCCTCTGTCATCTTTGGACAATTCCGCCAATGTTTAGGAAGGAAATCACAGTAAAACCTTTTCTGTGAAATTGTATCAAATGGCACTGGCTTGTTCATAATAATTAATAGCTTGGACATGTCATACAGCGCCATCTAGCCTCAAACTAAGTAAAGCTAAATAGCTGATATAAATACTTAAATACTTTTTTTTGTAAATAAATACATAATATACATAGATACACCCAGACTAAACACAAATATCTGAAAATGACAAATATTTGTGTCTTGTGGGGATCGAACCCACGACCCTTGGCGTAGAAGGCAGGGGTACTATCCGCTACGCCATCGGGCCAGTCAATGCAGACCTGTTCAGACGTGCTAGTAAAAAGTATGCTCAAATATTGAACGACTATCGATACAAACCGCTTGACACAGGTAGGTATTATATTACTAAAATATAAACGCGTTAATGCAAAAGGGTTGGACGTGGTTTAAGCTGTTTGACAACTTCAAATCCTTTGGAGAAATAGTTTGAAGACTGTCTAAATCCGCGTCTAACTTTTTTTTGTAATAACGCCGTGTATGACATATCATCATATATCTTTCAATAGTTGGTATAATGAATTTAAAAGGATTTTTATCGTAAAGTTAAAGTTCTAAATTGAGAAGGTGTTCCGATTTCTGATAAAAAGTATATATATGTCGCAGGGATATGATAAAGTCAAATCTCTAAGTAATTTGATCAAACCCCGGCAAATGTTCAAAATACTTCAAGATTTTATCTTATCCCTAAACTAATCTAGTAATTTGATCAAATCTCAAAGCAAAATTTAGTGAATTGATCATATCCCTATATGATCTCAGTGAAATGACAATACATGTCAGTTCTTGTTTTCTACCTTTCTACACACCACCGTTCCCCCGATGTCATATCGTACCCAAGGTGGACAGAGGTCCACTCGATTCTAAAAATATTACAGGAATCGTATTAGATACGAAAAACAACGTATTTCAAATTGGCACTTCAACTGGAATAGTAAAAGACTAACTTCCTAGGAATTCTTTGCAAATTTCTACAACTGCATTTACTGATCCAGTTCCACCTATTAAGCTAAGTTTACGTGAGATAGCCGGAAAATTATCTTTATTTGGAGGTCAAGGGTACAAGAAGTGTTCTTGCGAAAAATCTAAAATACGATGCAAAACAAACAGGCGTCCTTGCAAGAAAAATAACGTTCTGTGTAATTCCAGATGCCATAAATCCGCAACATGCTTCAATAATGATTTTTCTTGCTGATATTGACTTGAGAAACATAATTTTCCTTTTTCTTTGTTTGATTCGCTAAATGTTACGATTATAAGTGATTTTTGTCTTGTCTTTTAATTGTTGTTTGTTGTCTTATTTCAACCAATTAAAATTTTGATATAACACACAAACACTGTTTTCGTCATTTATCTATACCAGTTTCGAGATTTGACCAAATAACTAGATTAAATTAGGGATATGATAAAATCTTGAAATATTTGGTCATTTGCCGGGATTTGATCAAATCACTAAGGGATTTGACCAAGTCACTAATTTCAACATATCCCTGCGACATATATATTATTATAAATGAGTTATATATTTACGTCGCATGTACGCCAATGTTCAATATTGCATTTATATTGCACCTGCCTCGCCCATTTCCACATGCCCTAAGGTAGACTGGTAGATAATGCCCTCGGCATTAAGTCCGCACATGTAAATTTATTGCATAAAGTCGAATAAATAAATAAATGTTCTGAGTGCTTAGCTAAGCCTTCAAACTGTCTTGCAGTTTGGCGATATTATATTATTGTGAAATTATGCGATATCTTTAAAAAAAGAAGGAATGTGTTTTTGAGTTCTAGCATGCTCATACATAAACATAACTGACATAAACATGTTCAACATGAGCATGTGTGTCAGTACCTTATTTTTAATTTATCCGTACCTCCGTACAAGTCCGTACTAATATTATAAATCTGAGAATTTGTGTGTTGACCGATTTGGATGAAATTTGTAAAACAGGTAGAGTAAAACTTGGAATAACACATAGACCACTTTTTACCGCGGGAAAATAACTATTACCACGGGAAAATTATTGGCAGCGGGTGAAAACTCTAGGTGGAAATCTAGTTACAATATAATCTACATTCTGATGACTCTCATAATTTACTTTTTATGGCTTGCTGTGAAGTGACATGAAAGTGACAAATTATTTCCAGAAAAAAAGTGACAATCTTCAAGATACAGGAAAATCGTTCCTGGAACCCAAAATGTAATTTTATATCAAATTGCAAAGAAATAAATTAATGAAGTTACCATAATTTTCACCGACGTAGCATGTTGGTGCCGATTTTTTACGTCAGTAATTATTAATAATTACATTTCATTGTGATTATTATTTGCGATTCAATGTTGAACAATTTACAGTATTTGTTTTAATGTTTTTTCTTTGCTGGATTTGAGGAATTTACATACACATACACATATCACGCCTATAATCCCTTGCGGGGTAGGCAGAGCGTAAACGGTTGCAAAAACGGACATTTACGCCACGTCTGACAAACATTTGAGGGTCATCCGGAAATTTGTGTATCGCCATAGTGACAGGTTGTCAGCCCATCGCCCCAAATTGCAATATACACCCTCGAGTCCCTTAGACGCTTCTTATGACTCCCACGGGCAAGAAATGGGGTGATGCTATTCTAAGCCGGCATCACACGGCACTTTTGAGGAATTTGATCATAGATAAATGGAATATGAAACAGACGTGACAAACTGTGAACACTTGTCGTCCGTCGCTCCATATCTTTAACGCACGGTAACGCATGCGTCTGTCAGACAAAAGAAAATTTGATTTCCGATCTTATTCCTATACAAATACGGCTACGGTGCGATTACGGTGCGTAACGTATACATCTATCAAGTCGTTTGATAGGTACAACTTATCAGGCAATATCGGAATACGTAATTTCCATTCGTCTGACAGACGCATGCGTTACGGTGCATTCTTCTTCTTTTCGTGTGGGGGTTGACATGAACATAAACTGCTGTCTATGCAACCGGGACCGACGGCTTAACGTGCCCTCCGAAGCACGAAACCATATTTCTTTTTGCAAAATCAGGTGGTTCAGTCAGCAAAGTCCTAACCAGACTTTCACAAAGTGATAAATATATAATTATGTGAGTGGCCTGCCAAAAATCGAACTCGGAACCTTTGCGTCGCAGACAGTCGCACTACCACTTCGCCACATCGACTGTCAAAAATATGCACCGACGGACGTCAAGTGAGTGAACCGTCACATGATGCATTTACGTCACTTACTTATACCTCACTTACACTTTCAGACATAAACACAGTCTTAAATGAGTCCTTGTCGAGACATGTTAGTTCGAAATCATTGCACTTAAAACATGCGTCTCTTTACCCATGCACGTAATATAGACTGCAGCTCGGGTTATAAGTGAGGGATGGAAATGGAATTGCCGCGTGATGCCAGCTTAGAATAGCATCACCGCATTTTTCCCGTGGGTGTCTAAAGAGGCGACTAAGGGTCACGCCCATTATCCCTTGCGGGGTAGGCAGAGTGTAAACGGTTGCAAAACGGACATCTATGCCACGTCTGACAAATATTTGAGGGTCATCCGAAAAATTGCTTATCGCCATAGTGACAGATTGTCAGCCCATCATCGCCTAAAATTGCAATACACACCCTCGATTCCCTATATCACTTCTTTCTACTCCCACGGTTAAGAAATTGGGTGTTGCTATTCTAAGCCGTCATCACACGGCAAAATCTATCCTTTTTATATATTCTAATATTATTTGTATATCATTGTATAGTATGATAAAGGAAAAAAAAACAACACAACAGGGTCAACGACCGCTTTTCTTCATAGCTAATTGAGTAAGTTAATTCGATGCAATCAATTAAAATAATGAATTTGATTGGGGATTAAATCGAGGGAGGATTAGACAGTTCTCCCACTTGTTGTCGGTCACTGCGTAAATTTAACGCACCGAAACGCAAGCGTCTGTCAGACGAAAGGTAATTACAATATTATACATACACACTTGCATACATACATCACGCCTATATTCATGCATTCATTCATTTACGCCACGTCTGACATATATTTGAGGGTCATTCGGAAAATTGTGTATCGCCATAGTGACAGGTTGTCAGCCCATCGCCTGAAATTGCAATACACACCCTCGAGTCCCTTCGTTACCTTTTACGACACCCACGGGAAAGAAATGGGGTGATGCTATTCTAAGCCGGCATCACACGGCATGTCCTGTGATGCCGGCTTAGAATAGCATCACCCCAATTCTACCCATGGGTATCGTAAAAATCGACTAAGGGATGAATAATTTATCCAGGGAATGGGCAGCAGCGTTCCCTGTGAATACAACATCCTGCACTGCGCTCGCCAATCCGCTAGCCAAGCGTAGTGAGCAATACTCTCCATGTCCAGCAGTGGACTATTGTGGTTGTTAATTTAATGTTATTTTATCCAAACTGTTTACCTTTTTGAATGATAAACAGCAGCATGTAATATTATAGTAATGAAAATAAATATACACACAATATACCTTAAGATTTTCCGCTCATAATGACATAGGTAGATAGATATATCGTACAAGTAAAAAATGAAACGACGAAAACCTGTCATATTGCGATACAAAACTTTCTGGATGACCCTCAAATGTTTGTCCGACATGGCATAAATGTGTCTGCCCCGCAAGGGATAAAAGCGCGATATGTATTTATGTATAAACATATATTTTATACTAGCTTTAACCCGCGACTTCGTCCGCGTTAGACACAGGTTATTCATAGTAAGTATGACAGTGACATTAGAACAGTTCTTATCTCTACTGTTTAAAGATGACTTGCTTGCTTCTGTTGTTAAAGGGACAATTCAATTTTTTTTTTCGGTGTCGTGCCCTGAGAGATCAAAATTTATAACCATTGAGTACAAAAGTCAGTAGATAACAAAAAAAATCCTCGGTAAAAAGTTGCCAATGTCCTATCTCAACTTATTCCCATCATACTGAACCACTTTTGTTTTGGAACCATTTCTGTATCTCTCATAGTTTAGCCGGGCTTCTGATGGTACACCTGGTGGTCTACATAATGTACTCCAGATTCTCTATGTCCTTGTGAAAAGAAGCAGCCCATCATACTGAACAACTTTTGTTTTAGAACCATGCCTGTATCTCTAATAGTTTAGGTGGGCTCCTGATGGTACACCTGGTGGTCTACATAAGGTACTCCAGATCCTCAATGTCCTTGTGAAAAGAAGCGGCCCATCATACTGAACAACTTTTATTTTGGAACCATGCCTGTATCTCTAATAGTTTAGGTGGGCTCCTGATGGTACACCTGGTGGTCTACATAAGGTACTCCAGATCCTCAATGTCCTTGTGAAAAGAAGCGGCCCATCATACTGAACAACTTTTGTTTCATACCATGCCTGTATCTCTAATAGTTTAGCTGGGCTCCTGGTGGTACACCTGGTGGTCTACATCTGTACTCCAGACCCTCGAATGGTGATAAAAAGTAGCCTATGTCCGTTCTCGGTATGCTAGCAATCTCTGTGCCAAGTTTCATGAAGATCGGTTCAGTGGTTTGGCCGTGAAAGCGTAGCAGACAGACAGACAGACAGACAGACAGACAGACAGAGTTACTTTCGCATTTATAATATTAGTGTGGATAGTGTGGATTAATATTCGAGACTTGTTCCGCCATCTTGATTCTAATACGGTATTGAGATGACTTAAATCTTTTGTAGTCTCTTACAATAGCCGCGGGAGGTGATGCAATTTTGACCTAAAATTCAAAATCAAAACCCATTACAATAGATGTAGATGTTTTGTTCACTTGTGTGGCATGCATTATTTACTGTCCTGATGTTGAAATGTAGCAATTGTATAAATAAACAAGCTGTTACAAAAGAAACCAAAAATAATAATAAACTTTATTAACATCAGCCGATAAAATAATCACAGCACTAGTTTAAGTCACTACTACTCTTCTCTTCCAACGAATTTAGATTTGGCATACATTTCTGGTTATAATCAGCTTATTAAAATAATGACACCCATGAAATAACAAACAATGTATACCGAATCTTGCTGTTGGCAACTTCAGTTGAACTTTAAATTGACAAAAAAGTGCTGCGATGCAACGAACATTTTTTGTGTAATCTAATTATGAAAATATTTTCCATCATTATCAAAATCGACACTACAGCTTCAATTTATTGTCCATCGATTCTAGACTAGGGACCCCTTAAGGCTTTAATTGTTATTCTGTAACACGCAATATAGCGTGACATTTTACTAGTGAGAGTAGTGACCGATAGCAAAAACCCAAGACAGGGAACAACTTTCACCAAGGACCATAGATTGAAATATGACAATTTTTATTTTTATTTTCTATAACTAGTACTTTAAATCAGCTAATCGGCATTTTTGTACGGCAGGTTGTTGTTTTGTATTTCTTTTTTCGTATTTTGAGTTATGTTCTCAGGGAAAGTTGTTCCTTATCACCAGTCCTTACTCAGTTTTCGGTACTAGTAAAATTTTACTCTTTATATTGGGTTATGTTGTCGAACACCGCAACATCGCGAGGCATGTGTCAAACAACCGAAAAACGCACTAATTTTGGCGTGGATCTAGTAAATATTTTTATAGCATACATACATACATTAACAGTCACAACAGTCTACTGCTGGACATATCCCTCCCCCTTATGAGGGGGTATACTGTTCTTTACTAAAGATACTTATCGACGACGTCTGTCGGCTCTTGGCTTACAACTGTGCTCGATATTATCTAACTACAGTAGTAGTAGCAGGTAGTAGCAGCAGTTTACAGGTGAAATTTGATAATATCAATAATTGCGTATTCGGTTAGCCATTATGATACCAGGATTATTAAATTATGGTTCTAGCTAGGCCCCGTATTTCGATAGGGCACTGACCTCTATATAGTATAATTAAACTTTTTAGCTATACTTTTCGGATTCGGTCCGAGCAAAGAGATTGATTATATTGTAATTAAAGGTAAGCATTTATAAATAAAATAGTAGTGTAAGAAAACGATTTTATGTTGCGTTCACACAATCAAGCTATGGGCAGGGAAATAGTTAGGGCAACGCGAGCATGTAAACAGGTTACTCGCGCTGCTACTCGTTATGCTGCTGGCAATTCCCATGCTCCCGCGATTGTCGGTTTTTCGTGCGGAAGTCAAAGGAAAGGCAGTACGAGGGCAAGTGAATCTATGCTCGAAATACTTCACACTATGCACCTGCTCTTGCCGTTGTCGCGAATATTGCTCGATATACTTCCGCGGAAGTATCATCGCAAGTGAGTGTTCACACACTGCCGATATACTCTTCTCGCAGCAAAAAAAGTGAGCGAGATAGCTATACATTCCACTGGCGCTCGTACTGCCGTTCCTTTGACTCGCGCACGTAAAACCCACACTAGCGGAAGCACGGGTGTACCAGTTGGCATAGTCTGAAGATCAATTCGTATCGGATACCACCCGCATTCGCTAATTTTTTTATTTATCAGGACAACAGTTATATTATCATCATTTTCTTACACTGCTATTCTTTTTGGAAATGATGTCAAACAATGTAAATTCTATGTTCGGACCCTATTTTTCCACGCTAGTGGGAGTACAGTTGGTTTTTTCTATCAGTGTACACACAAACATAGAACGTAAGTGGTAATATGCTCTTTGTGTACATAATGCGAAGAGTTTGTAGCTAAAAAGTTTACTTATATCTCCTATACCTAGTTTGGGTCTTAAAGCATGACACCGATATTCATATTGAAATACGTGGTCTAGAACCCCTCATTGCAGTCCTACTTTCTAATCTCCCTCAACTCAAACCTATGAAAGGAAAGTTTAATTATCTGCTGAACCGATTAAATGTTATTTCAACTCTCGGCAAATAGAGACCATGGAACGTGTAAACAACCACCATCTTCGACTATAATTTCACCAAGACACGTCCATTACCGCTTTAGCTTGACAAGCGTATCACGATTCAGGGTTTTGAGTAGCAGTGTATGTGCAGTAGCGTTCAAAACTTGAAAATGGAACTCTATTTTCTTACTCCTCTGATTTTCAGTGGCCAGTTTTCCGCGAGCGTCCATGTGGAGCGCACGTCTTACTCGCGATTGTAATCAGCCAGTGATAACTTATCGTAAATAATCCGTGACTAACTTTTTTGGAAGTGTCTCTTTGAATCAAACATGGTTCACAGTGAGAGTGAAATTGTGTTATTTCAGTGGATTTTTTGGTAAAATGTGAACATTGATATTTTGCCAGCTTTTGGCAGAGGTGGGTAATGTTTTGATATTTGGTTTTTTAGTAATTACGTTTATCCTATTTAATGAATGAAGGTTTCTTATTCAGCAGCGAAAACATTTGCGGGAAAATCTTTGATGTCGTCTTGAGTTGTGCTCAAGAATTATAAGCAGACGAAATCCGGCCTTAATTATTTTATTACACAAAAATACAAATAAAAGATATAAGTACGCCGCTAAGTTGGCGCCTACATTAAGACATTATAAGTATTTACCAATTTACATAATTATTGCAATATAATAATACATAAATTAGGTATACAACGTTGTCATTTTGCCATTTTATCTACACTCGTCTCATAATGTTCGAATTATGAACTCGAAAACAGTTGTATAAAGACCTGCTTTATGCATTCTGCCTATAGAAATTACAGTTTCATAGAAATTACGGAAGCGTTAAGTCTTAATGAGAAGGTTCTTACTCCGATAAAGTTGAGAAATAAAACAATTTTTTTTGCCAATACCCATATCATATCGCCATCTTCCGCCGCACCTGTCAGTTGTTGTTGTACGGTAATTGGTCGGTTGTTGTTCAGATGTTTTAATAGATTGTTGTTCAGTTGTTGTTGTGATTTTGTGCAGATGTTGTTTAGATGTTAGTTTAGTAATTCAGCTGCTGAATCGACACCTGTACAACTGCTGAAGTATAGAATTGTCAAAAACTTATATCAAGCCATATTACGTTCTCGTGTTCAATTTGCTCCTGTATAGGGCAATGCAATCGCCGGTGCGGACGTTTAAAATAGTGTATAACTGAGTTTTTTTCTGAGAGTGTAGATAAATAGTATTTGCAACTGCATATAATTAGGCATTAGAATGCTTGTGTCAAACTATTATCACACGAGGCGCAGCCGGGTCGCATTCTGATGACCCCCATTATACGACAGTTGCATAAACTACTATTGTAATTTTCACACAACTGCGTCATAATTTGAGCAGTGAATGCCGCTTTATATTAGATTTGCCAACAGCTTCTTCTTCTTTCCGAGTGGGACACCGAGTATCCTATGTGTGATTACTAGTATGTAATTGTTTAAAAAAATAAACAGTATAAATTCAAAGTACCTAGTTATATAGTACCTTGACTGTCTGACAACGTCAAAAACGTATGAAAATAATTTAAACAGCGTTTTTTGTAATAACACAGAAAACGACTGTTAGAATAGCATCACCCCATTTCTTTCCCTTGGGAGTCGTAATGGCCGACTAAGGGACTTGAGGGTGTGTATTGCAATTTTAGGCGACAAGCTGACAACCTGTCACAGTGGGGAAACACAATTTTCCGAATGACCCTCAAATATATGGCGTGATATGTGTATGTATGGATGCAGAAATAGTGCACTTAACAACATGTACGTCATAGTGATTTATTAGCCCTTAAGTAAATTTAATTATTTTTTTAAACTTGCAAAATTTTCAAGCGCGGGCAGGATTTGAACCAGAGACTTTCGCCATTATTAGTGGCGACGCCTCTTCCATCTGGGCCACCGCAGCTTGTTCCTTGCCCGCGAATTTTGCAAGTCCATCTTAATGCTATTAACGCGTGGCACGGTTCCGGGCTATTTTAGCAACTAATACATATAAAAAGTAATAGTGATGGCGAAAGTCGCAGGTTCAAATCCTGCCCGCACTTGAAAATTTTGCAAGTTTTCAAAAATTTTATAAAACGACGCCAACTTCACCCAGACCCCAAACAGTTTTGTGGAATCGAGAATGATGACAGGTAGTGCGTAAAGTCTCAGCTTATGTATACCTACATACACATTTATTACGCCTTTATCCCTTTCGGGGTAGGCCGAGCGTTAACGGCCGTTAAAATACGGTTGGTATCACCACGTCTGACAAACATTTGGCGGCCTTTAAAAAAAATGTGAGTCACGGGTGTGCCAGGTTGTCAGCGTGTCGCCTAAAATTGTAATACACATGATACGACACCCGTGGGAAAGAAATGGGGTGATGCTATTCCAATCCGGAATCACACGTAATATGCATGACGGTCGCAAACATGTTTTTGTAGGTAAGGGAATATTGTGAAGGTTTTCAAGGTTGGTTTTAGTGAAATTATGTTCTGTGTGTAGGTTTGCCGTGAAATGCCCCAATTCTACCCGTGGGTGTCGCAAAATTCGACAAAGAGATAATTTTAATGCAACATGCAGTACGGCAGACTGTGAGTAGTTGTGAGTTGTGACTGATGAATGTTAGCCTATATTATGTCTTGTTACCATTAGACATGTTTACGCCTATTCCTTTCATTAGTACTAAGCTACAGTTCGAGCGAGAGTTCATGACCATTCTGAGACGCCTCCTTGTCGCACACGCCAGCAAAACGGCGGGTATGACAAGGACGCATTTCATTTACTTTTATTTCCGCCGCCTACACTCGTAGCACTCATCTACGTTGTAGCATATCGTAGCGCTGGCTGGGCGCTACGATAAACATCTTGATAGGTATTTTAGCCGCCTACAGAGTGTCGGCCGCCGTGATACCGGTTTAGAATAGCATCAATCCATTTTGATGTGATTTTAATGGTCGTGTATATACGGGGTGTACGGGACAGCCCTCCTAATGCTGATAGGGTGCATGCAGACCATGAAACTGAACAACTTTCCCCTAGAAACATATGTCAGGAAACGACAAAAAATAATCGACTTGCCATACAAAATCAAAATCAGCTGACTTCATTTACTATGGGACGTCAAAAAATTTACGTTTCCTGAAATATTTATTTACGTGAAGTTGTTCAGTTTTATAGTCTGTCATACCCTATCAGTATTCGGAGGGCTATCCCTTACACCCCGTATAACAAAGTTTGTAAGCAAAGTCTGTTCATTTAACAAATTCTAAACTTTCTCTGTAAAGTTGTTTAGTTTTACATCTACAACACGCCTTTAAAATTTGTATAGTCATTCCTAATACATTGTATTTTAGATAGTACTCAGTTTGCTAAACAATCTAATTTTCCGAATATCACAACAGCCCTTCGGTACTAATGGCTAGGCCCTAATGGGTCTGATGTTGTTTATCTATCATTATTGGCAAGCCCTCCATATTGTTCTCATGATGAAACTTTCAAGATTCGGGTCAACAAACATTACTTGTCTGAAACTATTATTTCTGATAATTCATAATTCATAATTCATAATAATTCATAATAATTCATAATTCATAATTCATTTATTGCAGTAAACAGGTATAAATACGATCTTATGGTAAAATATAAATAGTTTCACTGTAACTTACTTGTATCAGCATGCAATAAGTAGGTACGTACACATTTGAATGTTTTTTAGATTTTATCTGTGCATCAAAATCTGTATTATTACTTTTGTCACAATACTAATAAAATAAAAAATAAAAATAATGTCATTGCTAAAAATTTATAAAATTATCCATCAAAAAATCATTAATTTTATAATAACATTTAGAAGTCAATAAATTATATAATATTATTTTAAATTGTCTAACATTCTTTTCTTTCATATCGTCTGGTAATTTATTAAATAATTTAGGTCCCATCACAAATATAGTCTTTCCATAAAATGACATATTTGGTGTGATTTGTGGTCTTATTTCTACCTTATTTCTAGTTTTCCGTGGACGTTTTGTATGTACTAACTTAAAGCTATCCAAATGTTCTTTAACATAGACACATGCTTCATAAATGTAAAGACAGGGTAAAGTAAGCAGTTTAAGACTTTTGAAAGAGGGAACACAACTGTCTTGCCAGTGTAATCTACACATAGCTCGTATACATTTCTTTTGCGTTATAAATAAGGGTAAGATATGTACTTCCGCAGCATTACCCCAATGCAATATGCCATACCTTAAGTTAGAGACGACATAAGCATGATATGCACTGAGAGCTGTATTTTGAGACGCAATCCTAGTAATATTTTTTAAAACATATACATATTTACTAATTTTTTTGTTCAGGTGATCTATATGTGGTTGCCAACTCAAGTGTGAATCAAGAATGATGCCTAGAAACCTGATCTCATTTACACTTTCAATTACATTGTCATTATATTTAGCTGTCAAACTGTGCGATCGTTGTTGGGGAAGATAAAATTGAACATATTTAGTTTTTTCCAAATTTGCTATTAAATTATTATATTTCAGCCATTTAACAATATTATTAAGTGCTTCATTTAATTCTCTTTCATAGTTGTTTGGATTTATACATTTTATAATTGCGGAGGAATCATCAGCAAACAATATCATTTTTTGTCTTATATTTACCGGGAGATCATTTATATATAAAAGGAAAAGAAGCGGTCCTAAAATACTTCCTTGCGGAACTCCTTGTTCTATTATTAATGTGTTTGATATAGCTTCACATTCTGTATTATTTTTGTCAATATAAGTAATATGGGTAGTCTGGTGTCTATCCATGAGATATGACTTTATTAGGTCATGAGCAGGCCCTCTTATGCCATAAGCGTATAACTTAGCTAAAAGGATATTGTGGGACACAAAGTCAAATGCCTTCGACATATCCATGAATAGCACTGATACCGGTTGTCTACTATTAATACAGGACGTCACGGACGCTAGCAAATCATGGATCGCATGATTTGTTGATTTGCCTTTTCGAAAACCATATTGCTCAGGTTTGAGAATGTTATTTTTTTCTAAAAAGTTGTAGATATTGTTGAATATTACTCGCTCAAATATTTTTGATATGACCGGTATTAAAGCTATGGGTCTGTAGTTACCACATAGCTCTTTATCGCCTTTTTTGAACAAGGGTTTAATCACACTGTGTTTTAGTTTATCTGGATATACCCCTTGGCATAAACATAAATTGATTATAAAACTTATCGGACTTGATAACTGCTTGGAGCAATATTTGATAACTTTAGTTGAAATTTCGTCATACCCTACACTATTAGTGTTTTTCATATTTTTTATAACTTTTTCTACTTCATCTGGACAAGTGGGAGATAAAAATATTGAATTATTGATAGAGTTTATTAAATTTTTGCTTAAAGATTGATCTTGACTTATTGTTATTTTTGTGGTATTTACAAAAACTTCATTAAATGCATTAGCTATACTAAGAGGATTATTTAGAATAATGTCATTGTGTATAATTTTTTTTATGGTATGTTTAGGTTCCTGATATTTATTATTATTTATGACCTGCCATGATGCTTTTGTAATATTTGTTGCATTATATATATGTTTATTATTTTGTAGTTTTTGAGATGTGCTTAAAACTTTTTTAAATATCTTTTTATATTTGTTGTAATGTTGTTTATTTTTATGTTTAATACTGTGCTGGTAAAGCTTTCTTTTATTGATGCTAGAAATTCTTATTCCAGTAGTTAGCCACTTTGGTCTTTTGTTTACTGCAATTTTAATCTTTTTTATAGGGAAACATAAATCATAAAATAACTTTATAGTGTCATAAAAGGTATTATAGGCGTCATTTGTATGAATAAGACAGAATATATTATTATGAGTTAAGCTTTCAAGGCATCTTCTAAACTTGTCCATATTTTCTTTGGAGTAGTCACGCACCATTTTAGACCAGTGTGATCTGGTGTAATCTCTTTTTATGGGGCACATAAGTACCTGGGCTGAGTGATCCGACAATCCTAAATGATGTACTTCTCCTGTACAACCTCTACAATTATGGGCTATGTTATCAAGGCACGATTTGCTTTCCAATCTGGTTATGCCATTAAATTCCAATTTAAAGTAGTAGTTTGATAGTAGGTTAATAAAATCCTTCGAGAATGAAGAATTATTCAAAATATTTATATTAAAGTCCCCGCATATAATAGATTTTTTATTTCGAATATTGCTTAGTTTAATCAACAGAACCTCTAGTGTTTTAAAGAAAATTTGTAAGTTTTTGTATTTAGGAACACGATAAATACAAACTACAATTAATTTATGTGCAATAAGTTCAATAGCACAACATTCAAATGCTGTAATAATAGCTAGTTTATTTATATCTAGGAGTTCTTTATATTCAATACCCTTACGTACAACAATACAAGATCCTCCTCTACCTTTTTGTCGTGAATATATTGAAGCTAGTTTATAATTATTTAAAGAAAAATTTGTTTCATGGCCTTCTATGATAAAATGTTCAGTTAAACATAACACATCAATAATTTTATTGTTGGACTTAAACTGGTCCAACATCAACTCTAATTCCGTAGATTTGCTTAGCGCACTTGATATATTTTGATGTAATATTATGAAATGCTTTCTGTTAGTAGAAGTGACGAAAAAAATCAGAGTTCATAGAGGAATCACAAAAAGAGTCTCTTGATTCAATTGAGATAGAGTCGGAATCGTTCTTGTCCGGGTTGTTTGACATATTTAGTTTCTTTTGTTCACAAAAAGCACTTAAATAATAATCATCAATTTTCGATATAAGCTTATTTAAGTCAAAGAAAATCTGGTAAATGCCTCTTCTGTTTATAAGTCCATTTGACATCGAGAACATTTCCTTCGAGTAACTGAGATTTCTATTAGAATCCAGTATATAGGCATACTTATGTGAATTATTATCACGGTACAATATTTCATTAAACGTTTCAATTCTATTATTGAAAATATTAGAATTTTCTGATACTCTGAATACAGGTGTGCATAATATAACATGTGTATGAAGAATTTTTGATAGTTTTTCATGTATGTACTGAACTAATAAATGATAATTATTTGTTTTAATAAAGTCGTGGTAGCCTATAAATATAAAACAGAAGTCCATAAGTGTGTAATCACGTAATTTTTCATCAATTCCCTCGAGCAATTGTTCTATCCCTCCACCTGTAGTTATATAATGACAAATGTTTGTAGAGTTCAGATATAATTGTGCAGTTTGTAATAATTTGCTTTTGTTATTACTACTAAGTAAACAGATTTTTCTTGATAGCTCCGGCTGTTGTTGCTGCTCTGCTTTTTCTTGTTGTTTTATTTCAGATTTTTTTGGTTTGCTTATATAAGCTATGTGTTGGTTCCTGTAACGACTTTTCCTGTAGACATTGTATGCATTTCCAATTCTTTTTTTGTGCTAAATTCATAACATCAAATCGCTTTTCTGCAGAAGTGCAGCCAAGATGGTATTGTTTTTTGCAGTGAAAACAGACAAGGAAATGTTTTTCTTTAATTACCTTTTGACATTTTTCATTGCCGCAGATAAGTAATTAGAAGACTAAGTAACTCTCATCTACTGCTTTCTTTTCCTTCTTTGTATCTTAGAAAATCCTATCTTCCATAGTGGTATATATATATATATATATATATATATATATATATATATATATATATATATATTATGTATAAACATTTTAAAATAAAAATCACAGTATAATTTAGCAAAATGCCTAATTACTTAAAAAACACGATAAAGTACACCAACAGAAAAAAAATTACAGGTAACTAATTAGGCCCTTTAGGCCAAATCAGACTCCGTGTTCCCGAGTTTATTAGAAGTTATTTTATTCTTAAAGGAGCTTTTAGTCTCCAAAAATTTAAATAACTTTTTATAAATACTTATAATTAAGTTTGTCCATCAGTCTTTAAAGCAGCAGTGCCGGCTTAGAACACCAATATCCCAATTCTACCGCTTGTTGTCGTAAAAGGCGACTAAGGGATGAATCTAGGGAATGGGCAGCAGCGTTCCCTGTAAATAAAACACCACTGCGCTCGTCAATCCGCTTGACAAGCGTAGTGATTAAGGCAAATAACCCCTAATTGGGGGAGGTCCATGTCTAGCAGTGGACTGTTATGAATGCTCAAGTAAAGTTAGGTCTCATAAAATCCGATTCTCGAAATGTAAAAACGATTATATTTCAAAAAATCCCTCTATAACCCTTTGCTGCGATAAGGTTTAAAACAAGGCGAAAATTTGAGGCCACGTTTTAAATGCAAATATCTGTTGTAATGTAATGTGATTTAAATTCTGTAAGTCTCGTATTTACACGTAAGTCTTTTTCTTAATGTTGTAAGTAAATACATACATACATATATTACGCGTATATCTCTTACGTGGTAGGTAGAGCGTAAACGGCCGTACAAGAACGAATATTAACGCCACGCCTGACAAACATTTGAGGTGCATTCAGAAAATTGTACATCGCCGAAGTAACAGGTTATCAACCCATCATTTAAAATTTCAATACACATGTAACTCTCGAATTCCTTAACCGCCTCCTACGACACCCACAGTAAAGAAGAAGTAGTGATATGATACCCCATTCTTCTGAAACGGCCCTTAAATATTTAGCGACCATATTTTACGGCAATTAACGTCCTGCCAACCTCATGAGGGATAAAGGCGTGATACTTACATATGTGTGTGTGTATAGTTAATATAAACTATCTCACCCGCACTGTTCTTGAGAAACCACACGCAAGCCACACTAGCAAAGCAGTTCTCCCACTTGTCTTAAATACAAATACAGCTACGATGCGTTTACGGATACATACATACATACATAAATCACGCATATATCCCTTACGGGGTAGGCAGAGCGTTAACGGCCGTAAAACGGATATTAACACCACGTCTGACAGTTTGAGGGTCAATCAGATAACTGTGTATCACTGTAGTGACAGGTTGTCAGCCCATCGCCTAAAATTGCAATACACATCTAACCCTCGAGTCCTGTAGTCGCCTCTTACGACACCCATGGGTAAGAAATGGGGTGATGCTATTCTACGCCGGCATCACACGGCAAGGGCGTTTACGGATGCGTTTGTCAAAAGCACCGGAACACACCGTAAACGTACCGTGGCCATTTTTGTATACGGGACGACAAATGGGAAAACCTACGGATGGAAGACCGCTTTATAACACAGGATTAATTAATTAAGTACAACGGAACAGATTTTGGAAATAATATCCCAATCGTTGGGAGCAGAGATAAAATTCGACTGTAATATTATTTTATGAAAACTGTTTACCTTTTTCAATGATCAACAGCTGTTCGTAATATTATTATAACGGAATACGCATACAAGTACATTGAGATTTACGCATCCGTTACGCAACGTTACGTTCATTTACTATTTAATTAATACAGGAAAAAGTTGATAAGAAACCACAAAACAAAAGGTGTTGTATTATGACTAGATAATGTATTATTAAAAAAAAAATACAGCTCTAGGTACCCAATTTAAAAAGCAATTAATTTTTTCCGTCAATTTTGAAGCATTATAAAAAATACTACTCACTTTGAGAGCACCCCGTGAAAAAAAGTGTACTACGGAAAAGTGACCCTGTATTAAAAGAAAATGCAGCATTAATTAAATAGTAAATAAATCGGCAGTTTATTTGAAAAATACAAAAAAAAATCTTAATTTTTTATGCAATTAAGTTATGACCATGCTGTAGAAAGATTTTTTTTTTGAAATCACCTTTTCTATCACCCTGGTTTGTTTGATCCACGATTTTTGGGCCACCCTATATATACAAATACACATCACAATATAGGGTAAAATTTTACTAGTTACCGATAGCGAAAATTCAAGATGGGCTGGTGACAAGGATCTATGATCCCTAAAGCACACAAGATTGAAACACAAAAAAATAGATTTACATTCCATACAAATCTGCCGATTACCTGATATGAGTTTCTGTGGACACTCAAATTATTTTTGTGATATTTCAACAAAAAGTGTTCATTATCACCAGCCCATCTTGATATTTCTTTATCGGTCACTAGTAAAATTACACTTTTTATGGTACCAAGAAGCAGTATAAAGTAATACGTCACACGCACGTTGCTTAGCAGATTAGTTGTTTGTAAACTAACTTCTTGTAGTATCGCTAAGGCACAATATTCCAAGTAGCAGTTTAACTTCTTACTAACGCCCGGTTTGCGCACTCACACATGCACACACCGGACCCGTACGACTACTATATAAAATCTCGTGCCGCTCTTGTCACAGCGACCTATACTGCCGCCGCGTAATTTTGTTTGATCAGTAAATCGGGAAAATTTATCTAACCTAACTATTGTATTATAGTATGTACTTCATTGTTCTCTTACTGTAACTTATCATTATAGTACTTAAGTGTGGAGATCACTTAAATTCAGGTTCGCAAAACCAATTCGACATCCCTGTTAATGTATGTAGTTTCAGGCGGAAAGATGCTCGAATTGAAACTACTGCTTCTTGGTTTTTGTGGCTTAGGGTTTGTTTTCACCAGCTCCCATCTACCTAAGTACTATCAGCAGCGCATAAACCTACCCATTCAACCTATACAGGTTATTCTTATAAATTGTACCAATGAGGTCTTTTTAAAAGCTTTTTTACTTGACAGCTCTCGAGATTTTTTAAAAGCTTTTATTTAACTTGCAGTGTATGTAAGTATGTAAGTAAGTAAGTAAGTAACAATGTTTGTTCGGTGCAAATCTTGCAAGTTTAATTTGAACCACTTCTCGATATCCGATTGAGTTGAAATTTTGCATGTTGGTCCAGAACCGATGACAATGCATGTTAATCATAAATTTGACCTGATTCTGCTGCCAGGATCGGCTCCGTACGAGAGATCTCCTCAGCGGTTTATAGCTGGGACACAAAATTTTGTATACGAATTCGTTTATTATAGGCAGTTGGTAGGCCCACCATGAATTAGACGCTACATCCAGGGTTGTCTTCGAACTATGGAACTGCTCAATATTCAACTGCTGGGACTTGCAATTTTGTATTCGAATTCGTTCATGATAGGCAGTTGGTAGACCCACCATGAATTAGGGTCACGTCAATAGAAGGCTTCCTGATAGAAGAATTAGACTGTTCGAAATTAACTGGGACTCGGCCATGTAATAATGACGCCATCAATGAAATGAAAAGACTAAGACATATTACAAGCTAATTCTTCTATTAGGGATGCCGGAGGAGTAGGTACCAACCTACTTCTATAGAATATAAAAGAGATAATTATACTTTATCCTAATGTTAGTTTTCCCCGTGTCTTAAGTTTTTCTATTGAAGGTCTCTCCGTTTTATAGAAAGACTTTCGTATTGATCAATAACTATCATAACATAAACTAAAAAATATAAAATTAAATTATGTAAAAAAAACTTTTAAAACAAGCTTTTATTTAAGTGCTCTGAAAAGATGAAAATAAAATTTTGAATGACATTAACCACATTCATTTATGACTTTACAGAAATGAAAATATAATAAAAGCTTGTCGCGAAACTTTCAATTTGTGATTGAAATTTTGTAATAAGGTACGCACCTAACTGTAATTAGGTAGTTTCTTCTAGGCATCGCGACAAGCTTTTATTATATTTTCATTTCTGTAAAGTCATAAATGAATGTGGTTAATGTCATTCAAAATTTTATTTTCATCTTTTCAGAGCACTTAAATAAAAGCTTGTTTTAAAAGTTTTTTTTACATAATTTTATTTTAAAAGCTTTTATTTAACTTGCAGTGTATGTAAGTAACAATGTTTGTTCGGTGCAAATCTTGCAAGTTTAATTTGAACCACTTCTCGGTATCCGATTGAGTTGAAATTTTGAATGTTGGTCCAGAACCGATGACAATGCATGTTAATCATAAATTTGACCTGATGCTGCTTCCAGGATCGGCTCCATACGAGAGATCTCCTCAGCGGTTTATAGCTGGGACGCAAAATTTTGTATACGAATTCGTTTATTATAGGCAGTTGGTAGGCCCACCATGAATTAGACGCTACATCCAGGGTTGTCTTCGAACTATGGAACTCCTCAATATTCAACTGCTGGGACTTGCAATTATGTATACGAATTCGTTTATTATAGGCAGTTGGTAGGCCTACCATGAATTAGACGCTACATCCAGGGTTGTCTTTGAACTATGGAACTCCTCAATATTCAACTGCTGGGACTTGCAATTTTGTATACGAATTCGTTTATTATAGGCAGTTGGTAGGCCCACCATGAATTAGACGCTACATCCAAGGTTGTCTTCGAACTATGGAACTCCTCAATATTCAACTGCTGGGACTTGCAATTTTGTATACGAATTCGTTTATTATAGGCAGTTGGTAGGCCTACCATGAATTAGACGCTACATCCAGGGTTGTCTTCGAACTATGGAACTCCTCAATATTCAACAGCTGGGACTTGCAATTTTGTATACGAATTCGTTTATTATAGGCAGTTGGTAGGCCCACCATAAATTAGACGCTACATCCAGGGTTGTCTTCGAACTATGGAACTCCTCAATATTCAACTGCTGGGACTTGCAATTTTGTATACGAATTCGTTCATGATAGGCAGTTGGTAGGCCCACCATGAATTAGGGTCAGGTCAATAGAAGGCCTCCTGATAGAAGAATTAGACTGTTCGAAATTAACTGGGACTCGGCCATGTAATAATGACGCCATCAATTAAATGAAAAGACTAAGACATATTTCAAGCTAATTCTTCTATTAGGGATGCCGGAGGAGTAGGTACCAACCTACTTCTATAGAATATAAAAGAGATAATTATACTTTATCCTAATGTTAGTTTTCCCCGTGTCTTAAGTTTTTCTATTGAAGGTCTCTCCGTTTTATAGAAAGACTTTCGTATTGATCAATAACTAGCGTAACATAAACTAAAAAATATAAAATAAAATTATGTAATAAAAACTTTTAAAACAAGCTTTTATTTAAGTGCTCTGAAAAGATGAAAATAAAATTTTGAATGACATTAACCACATTCGTTTATGACTTTACAGAAATGAAAATATAATAAAAGCTTGTCGCGAAACTTTCAATTTGTCATTGAAATTTTGTAATAAGGTACGCACCTAACTGTAATTAGGTAGTTTCTTCTAGGCATCGCGACAAGCTTTTATTATATTTTCATTTCTGTAAAGTCATAAATTAATGTGGTTAATGTCATTCAAAATTTTATTTTCATCTTTTCAGAGCACTTAAATAAAAGCTTGTTTTAAAAGTTTTTTTTACATAATTTTTTATATTCAAACCAGATAATTATGTTAAGTTGAAATTTTGACACTTGAGTTGCAATTTATTCCTTGGTAAGCTATTTTTTCATTTTAGCTCAGCGCTATCTATGTACACTTGGAGATTGGCTTGTAAATTTTCCTATTTAAATGGATTCCTTAAATGGGTAGTTACTAGATTGGTGTGCTGCTGATTACAATTTATTCGCGTTTGTGAACTGGAGAAATCTTTTTTATTATTAAACGAACAAGTATCACTCATGATGTGGGTTTACACGACTTACTTGTTGTATAGTTTGTAGAGAGTTTATCCCTCTACGTTTCGGCTGCTTACGGCAGCCTTCTTCACGGAGGTCGACAGATCACATACGCCCGCCAGTCAGCTGTGATTGCCGAACATTCACACTAGTGAAGAAGGCTGGCGTAAGCAGCCGAAACGTAGAGGGATAAATCTTATTGGATAAGTTTACCCATTTTTTTACCGTTCTTGTCGTATTTTTACAGCAGTTTATGCTCTGCCCACACAGCAAGTTCGTAAATTGTGTATGTATATTCAAACGATTCGTAATTTTTGTATTTTTTTAAAATATCTTGTTGTGCTTTTTCGACGTATAGGTAAATGTTCTAAACATTAAACCGATAAGGCGAATCCCACACTATTACGGACTGACGGATGCGTCTGTCAAATATCTTGGTTAAATCGCATGTATTACATTACAGTGTGCCATGGTGGTTTTTTTGTATGGGTATTTGAATTTTTTTTCGTCTGACGGATGCGTCAAAAATACGCTTGTCAGTCCGTCATAGTGGGGGAACCGCCTAAAAAAACAACTATTCGACTATCGCGAACTTCTTTTTCCCTTCGTGATTTATAGCTTCGTTTGAGTTCACCTTTTTAAGAGGACAACCTTTAACATAACATAACATAATTTTTATTGCACAAAAAACAGAAATACAACAATTAAAAACACAAAATAAAATAAGTACAACAAGGTGGCCTTAATGCTAGACAGCATTCTCTGCCAGGCAACCTTTTTGGGTGATGAGAAAGTGCAACCACGAAATCGAAAAAAAAAATACAACTATACCACCTCCACCCAAAGGTTGCCTGGAAGAGATCGCTTGTAGCGATAAGGCCGCCTTTGCGCATGTAAGCTGTTAATTTTCCTGATATTTTTGTTTGTGAGTTCGTGCAATAAAGTGTTTTAACTCACTTATTTACTTACTATACTACAATATATAAACGAATACATATGTAGGTAACTGAATAATGTTGTTCTAGACAACAAGATAGAATATTTAAAGTAAATTTTTTCTTAGTCTTGGTGTAAATTCTGTTGATTCTTAGTTAAAGCACTATATCCACTCGAACTACATATATTAAATGTAGACACCTTTTATAGGCGTCACAAGATTATGTTTTTAAGGACTTTAAATGTAAGCTGTTGGTTTTCTAATTAAGATAAATTAAAAAGTGATGGATCAAATCATTGTAATTTTTTTGCGCGTTTACGTGACGTGTTTCTGTACTTGGCTTGTGTTTCGCTTGCTCGCACTGCTAGCCCAACGACCCCAGCAACAGTTGAATTATTATTGTAGGAATTAATTGCTGTCATAAATATCTTTTCGTGCTAAACGTATGAACCTATGTTCTAACTTTTAATAAAAGTAGTAAATACGCATTGAGTTCAAAAGTTTATAATGCAAAGAAAACATTAATACATATTGTGCTTTGGAGGGCACGTTAAGCCGTCGGTCCCGGTTGCTGACTATGATTACTTAGACGGCGGTCGTTACACAACCATGCCAGGTTGAAAAACTCTGACACCAGGGTTCATCAGGTCGTTGGATGACTCGGTGTCCTACACGAGAAGATAGAGAGATACATATTATGTTTTTCTTTTATTTATTCAACACCTACACTCTATCTTACGCAAATAAAAAGCTTTTACCCGTGTTTGTTTTCGTAAAATAATTGAAACTTGTCAGCTACTTGTTTACAAACTCTGAAAATTCTAAACAAAACTCTGCATCTAGTTTAGAGCAGTACATACTGATCAATATTTGATTTTAAGCTTGATTAATTGTATTTCTTGGACCTGCGTAATGCCAATTAATAGCAGTACGCCATTTCTTTCCCGTGGGTGTCGTAAGAGGCGACTAAGGGATTAGAGGGTTACACGTGTATTGCAATTTTAGGCGATTGGCTGACAACCTGTCACTATGATGATACGCCGTTTTCTGAATGATCCTCAAATGTCATATGGGTGATTCAGAAAATTGTGTATCGCCTTAGTGACAGATTGTCAGCCTACCGCCCAAGATGGCAAAACACCATGTAATGCTCGAGTCCCATCGTTGCTTCTAACGACACCCACGGGAAAGAAATGGGGTGATGTTATTTTAAGTTGGATAGTATGGAATATGACAGTTTAAGAAAAATATCGTCATTGTTTGTTTCAGGTTTATTTCCCTCATCAACACCACAAAAATGAAATAAACATGACTCCCATCATACCGCTACTGCTCACAATAATGGCGAACGTCGCGGCGAAAGCTGCAAACCACAACGTGTCAAATTTCATCGAAAACGATACAGTCATCTACTCTACCGACGAATTGAACGGCAGTCTCGAAATCGACATTTACAACGCAACCGATGCCAACGACGAAAATTCCAACAAATCAAAGACACCGGATTTCGTACTCAAAGACCTGTCGACAAATACGATGAATTATGAGATGCGTTTGATTGAAGAGCCGCTGTCTGCTTCTAATATGACTAGGAGTGGCTTCAGTCTGTTTGGCGAAGTGGATGACACCTGTGGAGGGGCGATAGTGTGCCCTATGAAGAACTGGACAGCCGACAACAGTATTGCGATTGGCTTTCTGGGAGCCTACGTTCGAAGTCAGGTAACTAAAATACTACATTTAATTTAATTTTATCTTTTAATGTTTGGATAACGAACTCGAAAACAGTTGTATATAAACCTTATTTATGCATTCTGCCTATAGAAATCACAGTTTATTCTCAAACGCTGACGCATTACGTCTCATGAGAAGGTACGCCTTTCGATAAAATAGAGAAATGAAACGAAGTGTTTTTTGAAAATACTCAAGTTTGCCGCCATCTTCCGCCCTACCTGTCAGATGATGTTGTATGGTTGTTTTTCGGTTGTTGTTCAGTGGTTGTTCAATTTTTGACTTGACATCTGAAGAGCCGGTTTTCGCTGCCAATATGACTAGGAGTGGCTTCAGTCTGTTTGGCGAAGTGGATGACACCTGTGGAGGGGCGATAGTGTGCCCTATGAAGAACTGGACAGCCGACAACAGTATTGCGATTGGCTTTCTGGGAGCCTACGTTCGAAGTCAGGTAACTAAAATACTACATTTAATTTAATTTTATCTTTTAATGTTTGGATAACGAACTCGAAAACAGTTGTATATAAACCTTATTTATGCATTCTGCCTATAGAAATCACAGTTTATTCTCAAACGCTGACGCATTACGTCTCATGAGAAGGTACGCCTTTCGATAAAATAGAGAAATGAAACGAAGTGTTTTTTGAAAATACTCAAGTTTGCCGCCATCTTCCGCCCTACCTGTCAGATGATGTTGTATGGTTGTTTTTCGGTTGTTGTTCAGTGGTTGTTCAATTTTTGACTTGACATCTGAAGAGCCGGTTTTCGCTGCCAATATGACTAGGAGTGGCTTCAGTCTGTTTGGCGAAGTGGATGACACCTGTGGAGGGGCGATAGTGTGCCCTATGAAGAACTGGACAGCCGACAACAGTATTGCGATTGGCTTTCTGGGAGCCTACGTTCGAAGTCAGGTAACTAAAATACTACATTTAATTTAATTTTATCTTTTAATGTTTGGATAACGAACTCGAAAACAGTTGTATATAAACCTTATTTATGCATTCTGCCTATAGAAATCACAGTTTATTCTCAAACGCTGACGCATTACGTCTCATGAGAAGGTACGCCTTTCGATAAAATAGAGAAATGAAACGAAGTGTTTTTTGAAAATACTCAAGTTTGCCGCCATCTTCCGCCCTACCTGTCAGATGATGTTGTATGGTTGTTTTTCGGTTGTTGTGCAGTGGTTGTTCAATTTTTGACTTGACATCTGAAGAGCCGGTTTTCGCTGCCAATATGACTAGGAGTGGCTTCAGTCTGTTTGGCGAAGTGGATGACACCTGTGGAGGGGCGATAGTGTGCCCTATGAAGAACTGGACAGCCGACAACAGTATTGCGATTGGCTTTCTGGGAGCCTACGTTCGAAGTCAGGTAACTAAAATACTACATTTAATTTAATTTTATCTTTTAATGTTTGGATAACGAACTCGAAAACAGTTGTATATAAACCTTATTTATGCATTCTGCCTATAGAAATCACAGTTTATTCTCAAACGCTGACGCATTACGTCTCATGAGAAGGTACGCCTTTCGATAAAATAGAGAAATGAAACGAAGTGTTTTTTGAAAATACTCAAGTTTGCCGCCATCTTCCGCCCTACCTGTCAGATGATGTTGTATGGTTGTTTTTCGGTTGTTGTTCAGTGGTTGTTCAATTTTTGACTTGACATCTGAAGAGCCGGTTTTCGCTGCCAATATGACTAGGAGTGGCTTCAGTCTGTTTGGCGAAGTGGATGACACCTGTGGAGGGGCGATAGTGTGTGCAATGAAGAACTGGACAGCCGACAACAGTATTGCGATTGGCTTTCTGGGAGCCTACGTTCGGAGTCAGGTAACTAAAAAACTACAATTTGTATACATAATTTTATTTTCTTATGTTCTGACTACGAACTCGAAAACGGTTGTACATAAGCCTTATTTATGCACTCTGCCTATAGAAAATGCAGTTTATTTTCAAACGCTGAAGCATTACATCTCATGAGAAGGTACGCCTTTCGATAGAATGGAGAAATGAAACGAAGTGTTTTTTGAAAATACTCAAGTTTGCCGCCATTTCTTCCGCCCTACCTGTCAGATGATGTTGTATGGTTGTTGTTCAGTGGTTGTTCAGTTTTTGACTTGACATCTGAAGAGCCGGTTTTCGCTGCCAATATGACAAGGAGTGGCTTCAGTCTTTTTGGCGAGGTAGATGACACTTGTGGAGGGGAGATAGTGTGTCCCATGAAGAACTGGACAGCCGACAACAGTATTGCGATTGGCTTTCTGGGAGCTTACGTTCGGAGTCAGGTAACTAAAATACTACATTTAATTTAATTTTATCTTTTAATGTTTGGATAACGAACTCGAAAACAATTGTACATAAGCCTTATTTATGCACTCTGCCTATAGAAATTGCAGTTTATTTTCAAACGCTGAAGCATTACGTCTCATGAGAAGGTACGCCTTTCGATAGAATGGAGAAATAAAACGAAATGTTTTTGCCAATGCTCAAGTTTGCCGTCATCTTTTGCCGTACTTATCAGATGATATTGTATGGTTTGTTGTTCGGTTATTGTTCAGTCGTTGTTTAGCTATTGTTGTTCAAATGTTGTTGTCAGCCGACAACAGTATTGTGACTGGTTTTCTGGGAGCCCACGTTTGGAGTCAGGTAAATATCATATAACCAAAAAATTTTTACTTGTACTTCTACTATAGCAGCCACAACAGACCTGTTTAAATTTATATTAGGTTATTATTCTATAAAGAGAGGACAGGTTAATATTTTTTTGGTTTAATATGCTTATGTATGTATTTCAAGAACGTACCAGCAAACAAATATTAGCAATCTTGTAAAACTATGAACTTAAGAGAAAAGCTCGTTATAGACACTATTCAATCGTTAATTTATTTGCAAATTTATTAACTTAGCGTTCACAATCCTGACTTTTATTATTAGCGACGAGATAATGCGAATTTCAGTCGTAATATTAGCATTTTAACGTCCTGAAGGGCTGTCGAATTAAATTTTATTAAATCTCGATAAAATATTATCTAATTGTCGTTGTCTGAAGGTTAAACTATTTGGAGACTATTGTAAATAGACATTTGTATATGTTTAATTCATTTCGGAAGGATTCAGCCGCGGTTTAGGCTTTAGTAGGGTAAATGGGTAGCATTTGGTCCAACGTTCATAAAAATGGTTAATCTCCTTTGTCAAGCGCCCTGCCCTCGAACAAATATTTATAATTGTCGTATTCTCTTAGTTTTTTTAACGCACCGTTACGAATGCGTGAAAAAACTTGACAGACACATTCGGAGGGGATTGACATACTCACCACGCTTGGCAGGCGGATTGGCTAGAGTTGTAAGGTATTGCAATCACAGGGAAGCCGATGGCGCAGTGGTAGTATCAGAGGCCTCCTACTAGAAGTAGGCGGTTGAAAAACTCTGATACCAGAGTTCATCGGTCTCGTGGACGACTCGGTGTCCTACACGAAATGAAGAAAAAGAAGGGAGCGCTGCTGCCCATACCCTGGGTAAATTTATCCCTTAGTCACTTTTTACTACACCCACGGGTATAATTGGGGTGAAGCTAACCTTAGCCGTCACACGGCAGACTATCATATTTCCGAAATACGAATAAGGCTTGGTTCCCCCATATAATCAAATCACTCGAGCAGCAGAAAAAGTTGCATGATACGACCAGATACTTTTTGGCAATAAAAAAAAAATGGAATAAGTTCAGTTTCACGTCTAGAACACGCCTTGAAAGTTTTTGTACAGTCACTTCCCTCTCTTTTTAGCTCTGGCTGCGTAGGTATTTGGTCTAAAACGGATATCAGATGCGCTAGATGATATTCGTGATAGGATAGTCACTACACAACTTCCTAGGACAGCCGCTATTTGATACGGCGTTCTGGGCCATGATATCCAGTTTTTTATTGGGTTATCGTGAATTCCTGTCATCAAAAAACCAGATCGGGCAAAACAACGGGAAACTACGCGGTATGTGTGTGTGAACCACTCGTATCACACGTTCTACTTCAAATCAGTGGTGTTATGGATATGTAATTTTGGTAAGGGAAACTGATATTCCATTGTTTCAAACTATTCAATAGTTTCGGATATTTTCGGTTACTGATATTTAGCAAAACATTTCTCATCTAGTTCTTTTTTGATCCGGTTGCCGATGGATTATTATATCCGGTATCCGATAGTGTCAGATACGGTTGCGGACCCCCTTTAGCAACCTCGTTACAAATCATTTAAAAAAGCCTCTTGAACATTACGCAATGAAAATAATCGACGAGTTTATGCTGTATGTAATCTCTTTTGACCAGACAGTAAAAGGACCACTGAAAGCTCTTTAATTATAAGGGCGTCGAAATAGAATTCACTCATCCCTTTGAGCCTTTGGTCCTAAAGAAACATGTCTAACATAAAGGCAGGCCTCCGTCACACGCTCAAGGCCGAGCTATAAGCACCTACGGCTAGCCGTTCCAAGGAACAAGTGACAAAAAGGGCGCCGCACGCTCCGATTTACATAATAAAACTCAAAAAATCCAAATAAACGGCATCAAACACAGGGGTCTCGTGTTACAATTGGTGTGCCTCAAGGCTCTACTTTAGGACCATTTCTATTTCTAATTTACATTAATGATTTGCCTTACGTGGTAACTATACATATAATAAAACAGTAAAACCCGTGCGTCTGCACTTCGGTTTTCTATTAGGACAATACAAAATTGTAATAAAAAGAAAATTGCGTAATACAATAAATCTTTTTTTATGCAATGTCGGATCATGACGTCAATAAATGATAATATTATCCTTCATTGAATAAAGGAAACTTTTCTATCTGTCATTTTTCCAGCTTTTTTTATATCAGACGGCGTTGTGCTGAGTTGAAATTTTGACATTTAAGTCATAAATAATTTTTATCCATCTACATACTTTCCATAGAAAGAAACTTCTTTAGTTAAGCTCAGCGCCATCTAAGTACACTTACAGATTGGCTTGAAAAAATCTTATTTCAATTCCGTCCTTTACACCCTATATAATTAGTATAACTTGCGCAAATAAAGAAAAAAGATCCCGAAATATCAACAACAATATTGTTTGTCTGTCTATTAAAATATATGACATATGAAGGGGATAATGTCAACAATAATGTTGCCTTTTCGGGATCTTTTCTGTATCTGCGTGACACCTTCATTAACGTTTCTAAGTAATTATTCTGTAAATTATAACTATGACTGTTTTGGTAATTGGTTTAAGCTTGTCTATATAAAGAAAAGTTTAATTAAAAGTTTAGAGGTATATTTTTCAAAATTAACTACATTTTATGAGTTTGGCCCTAGATGGTCAAAATATAAGTTTAACAAACCATTTAAGATTATCGTCTTTGTACAACCCACGACGGAATGTGCCTGGAAATTTTCGCATTTGTGTGTTAGGCCCTTTTTTTAAAAGCTTTTATTTCACTTGACTTGTATGTATGTTAACAAATCTTGCAAGTTTTTTCCTTTCAATCGCGCTGTGCCTGAGAGAAACAGCTAATCATTTGTTCATTTAAATATTCGCGAGATTATACGGGTTTTTTGACATGAAAACTGGAGAAACGCAGTTACAATTTCATATTGAACCATTTTACTAGATAATATATGTATCTAAGTTAATAGTATTAAAATGGTAATAACTTTAAAACTGTAGACATAATATTGAAAAAATGTTTCAAACTGAGGTGACTTTAGATTTTTTTCTATCAAGTAAAGTTTGTCAAATTATGTAACGGATAGAGTCTGTGCGGAAAAAGAATAGGCGTGAGCAAAAAGTGAACTAATAATTTTTTTATAGGTTGATATGACATTTCTCATACTGAGGCACAGACGCGCCCTCAATTTTCACGCCTATAATTATATTAAACTAGATTTCCGATTTCACCCGCTGCCACTCATTTTCCCGTGGTAATAGTTGTTTTCCCGCGGTAAAAAGTGGCTTATGTGTTATTCCGGGTTATACTATACCTGTGTTCTAAATTTCATCCAAATCTGTCAAGCCGTTTGAGCGTGAAGAGGTAACAAACATACATACACATACACACACAAACTCTCAGATTTATCATAATAATAAGTACGGATTAAATTCTCTTTCCGTACAGAATCTTGTTAGCATGATATCAGTTAACTTGTCTACAATAACATATTTTTTCAAAATTTAATGGCTGTAATAATTGTTTTAATGAAACTAGTTTATAAATCTTGCACGCGCGCTATCCCATCTATTATTTAATCTGTGGTGTGTTCATACGTCAGTGCAGGTGACGTAAGTATCGGACGTCATCCTAGTTTGTATGGATTTCCAAAGGATTTCTATGAAATGCAATTAATAGTTGACCACCACAGATCTCTTATATGTATGTCCTAAAGTTGACCACACCTAGACCTTACAAGCAGACGTGTAATACCTAATACGCACTTTTATAGTAGTTGTCAAGACCTGTCAAAGTACACTTGCCTCCTACACCGACGTGTGGTCCTATGTGTGGTTTGAACAACTGTTTGTCGTGTCGTTGGACGACTCGGTGTCCCACACGAAAAGAGAGAGAAAGAACTGTTTTTACCTTAAATCTACTTTCCATTTTAAACAGAGTTTGAGTAATAAAATATCCTTATGGCAGATATAACCCCGTATAAGTCGGAAATTGAAATAAGGAAGACTTCCCATACAAAATGTTACAGTAGACGCGACGGGTAAATCCGTCTGGGAGGTCCAATTTTATTTTTTTATATACGGGGTGTAGGGACGGTGTACCGAAAACTTTGCAGGCATGATCAGAATATGGAACTGAACAACTTTTTCTACGGAAGATATGTTGGTAAACGAGAAATATTTTTCGACCTCCCATACAAAATTCCCGATCGCCTGGCTGACATACCATGGAAACTCAAAAAAAATCGTGTCCCAACATAGGCTCCATAATTAAAGTTGTTCAGTTTCATGGTCTGATTATGCCTGCAAAGTTTTCAGTACACCGTCCCTTACACCCTGTATAATATAATAGAATGCGTATTTTTATTTCAATGTAAGTATACAACATTTACACTAATATTATAATAAAGTGGAAATATTTGAACGATTGTTTCTTTGAATTAAATAGACTCCGAAACTATTGAACTGATTTTAAAAAATCTGAATTTTATAATCCTACATTATCCCTGGTGAATATAATTAAATGTCTTATTCCCGTGAGAAAATGGTTAGCAGCGGGTGAAACCGCTGGGCGGGCCGCTAGAAGCAAAATAAAACACTTTTTGGGCTTATTAGAAGTTGTACAAAGAAACAGGTAGTTCCGACCGACCAAAGGTCGGAGGGAACGTTGTTCAGTTTCATGGCCAGTCCATGCAACTGAACAACGTTCCCTCCGACCCCTTAAACACCCCTTAAATATTTACAGCTTATATTATTACATGATGTATAAAGTCACATCAGTCGTACATAATCATACAAAATTCACACCTAGCTACCTCATTTTCAGAAGTTTCGGTTTGGTTGAATATGACATCAAAGATTTTTGCGCGAGTTTTCGTAAATACAGAAACGTATTGTTGGACTCTTCATGAATGACCAAAAAAAGTAACTATAGATTTGGTATCAAATTCTATCGGTGTAATCCGTGTAATAAATATGATAGATATACCTTTAATAGCCAATAATGATGAATGATAAAAAATATAACCTACTATCTCGTCATAAGTTATCATGTTTAACAATTTGATATGATATCTTACAATTCTGTTATCGCTTTGTCTAAATTAGACAATGATTTCGTATTGTCGTTGCCGCCAAATTGTTCTGGTATAAAATAATAATAATAAGGTTTCAGGATTCGTCCCTGTCTCGATTGTAGGGGTGGTGGGGGAGGGGATTCCACCTAGTTATAATTACTTATTCGTCAATAAATCATTTTTGTGAGATTGCCCATTTTGTTAAGAAGTTTTTGGTTGGGGACTTTTCCGTGCTTCGGAGGGGACGTCCAGTTTCTTTCTATGATTACTTAAATGATGGTCGTCTCATAACTATTACACCTAAAAGATTACTTTTTATTATAACACACGCACAACAATGAAAGGGTTCAAATAAGTTTTTTTTCTTTTTCTTTTTCTATTAAGCTAGTTAAGTAAAATTTTTTTTAGTTTTAGTAGTTTCATATGGGATGTTTGCATTTTATTTTTATTAAGATATTATTAAGTCCTGTAATACCTATCTTTTTACCCCGCGATTATCTAAGGGAGGAGGCAATGGCTAAAAAATCAGCGCTGAAGAGACAATAAATAAATAATAAATAAACAAATATCATAGACAATTCAAACAGAGCCATCTAGCCCCAAACTTAGCAAGGCTTGTACTATGGGAACTATATAGCTGATATTAATACTTATATATATTTTTTATTAATACATGTCATACATATAAAACACCCAGACTAAACACAAATATCTGAAAATAGCTTAACAAATATTTGTGTAATTTGAGGATCGAACAGCAGGCAGGGGTACTATATATACACAATTTTCCGAATGTCCCTCAAATATATGTCGTTTACGCTCTGCCTACCCCACAAAGAAAAATTGTGTGTACACGTAGCATTATCATGAATTTTACATTGATAGAGCTCTTTAAACACTATTCTAAATCTGACCTTCAACTTCGCTGAAGGATGAAATAAGTAAGTACATACATACATACATACATAAATCACGCCTATATCCCTTACGGGGTAGGCAGAGCGTTAACGGCCGTCAAACGGATATTAACACCACGTCTGACAAAAGCTTGAGGGTCAATCAGATAACTGTGTATCACTATAGTGACAGGTTGTCAGCCCATCGCCTAAAATTGTAATACACATCCCTCGAGTCCCTTAGTCGGCTCTTACGACACCCATGGGTAAGAAATGGGGTGATGCTATTCTAGGCCGGCATCACACGGCAAATAAGTAAGTAGGTGTTCATAATCTTAGGCTTTATTCCTAACTCATTTAATAAATCATAAGAAAAACATGAGACTATTCCATTCAGAGCACAGTCGACAGATTACGTGTTGTCTTTTTTGTTGCGAAAACTGTCTCTGAATAGATTATCGACGTGTTGTAAGATTCGTGTATTTTCTGCACAAGTTGTTAGATAAATTAGTCTGAAAATATGACTATTTTCTATGATGCCGGCTTAGAATAGCATCACCCTAATTCTACATGTGAGTTTTGTATAAGGGATAAATTCGTCCAAGAAACGGGCAGCACCATTTCGTGTGACATCTTAAATTTCGCTCGCCAATCCACCCGCCAAGCGTGGTGAGTATGGCAATACCCCAATAGGGGAGGCCCACGTCCAGCAGTGGTCTGTTGTGGCTGTTAGCGTTAATGTAATCTGTACTAATATTATAAATCTGAGAGTTTGTGCGTGTATGTATGTTTGTTACCTCTTCTAGCACAAACGGCTTGACCGATTTGGATGAAATTTGGAACATAGGTAGACCTGGAATAACACATAGGCGAAATTACCACGGGAAAATGAGTGGCAGCGGGTGAAAACGCTGGGCGGAAATCTAGTGCTGTATAAATATTTCGGTGATTAAAAACAGTTATTGCTCTACGTAATTATTCTTGTTTATTAAGGTAATATAGAGAGACAAATAACAATTATTTTATTAGTGAATGAACAGATGCAGGCAAAGCTTACCCATGGCTTACCCCTGTAAAACCCACTGTAATTTTCTATAAGTTTTGAACATTAGTAAGGATCAAAAATCACTAGTACACAACCTGTACCGGGGTAGATGAGGCTTTTCAACGACTTAGTAATTAATCTCTCTCTCTTTTCGTGTGGGAAACGAAGTCGTCCAACGACCCGATGAACCCTGGTGCTAGAGTTTTTCAGCCGCCTACAACCACTAGTAGGCCTCTGACATGGTTGTGTTACGACCGCCGTCTAAGTAATCATAGACACCGACGGCTTAACGTGCCCGTGTAAGTAATTAATGGAGACGTTTGAGAGTATTAGCCACACATAATATACTACTTCTTTGGTATAGCTCATGTATCTTCTTAGAAACAGTTTTTGGAATAGAACGTAACGTAACATTATTGAAACAAATGACTGCCGTAGACTTTCAGTCCCTTTTTTCGCTCATTTATGAAAGTGACTAACATAGCTCAAGGTTTCGGCCGTGTGATGCCGGCTTAGAATAGCATTACCCCATTTCTTTCCCGCGGCTGTCGTAAGAGCTTAGTCACCTCTTACTCTGACTCGATCATGTGCATTATAGGCGACTGACTGACAACCTGTCACGAAAGTGATACTATTCTAAAACTGCCTCCAAATATTTGTCAGACGTGGTGATAGCGACCGTATTTAAAGGCCGTTAACGCCTTGCCTAATCTCAATCGGACTTCGCCATAAACGAAGATGTGGCAAATCAAACAACAATAACTGACTTCACGGTCGCTGCAACAATCATCCGAGAAGATGTGGCCAATGATGATGATGATGATGAATCGCAATGAACAAAGGCGTGATTTGTGTATGTATGTATGATATAAAGATTTCCTGTCTCTTTTCTTTTGATCATTTTTTAAAGTGACAAGCAAAGCATAGAATTACCTGAGGCTAAGAATTGAGGCCATAGTCTTGGAAAGCTTGCAGGAAATTGAAACACTCCATTTCTCTCTCGTTGGAGCGACTAATGGACACTACGTGGAACGCTCAAGGGCTCTAGTAAATGCTAGGGTTCTATTTTAGGCGATAGGCTGTTCTGGCTTCCGGTTACTATAACAAGAAGTAACAAGGGTACAACGAGCCTTACAAGGTGCTTATGAAATTGAACAACTTTCTAATGAAACATAGTCCGAAATATAAATAAAAATGAACCTATCATACAAAATGTTCCGGGTTTAATTTGTATGGGAGGTCCAAATTTTCATTTCATATTTCGACCTCTCTCTTCTCTCTCTCTCTCTTTTCGTGTGGTACATCAAGTCGTCCAACGACCCGATGGACCCTGGTGTCAGAATTTTTCAACCGCCTACTACCAGTAGTAGGACCTATGTTATATAGAGAAAGTTTGGTTTCATAAGCTAGTTCATCGTCAAAGAAGTTGAGACTTCCCATTGTAGTTGTAGTCAGCTGATCGTGTTTTTGTTTGGGAGGTCAAATATTTTCTGTTTCCTGACATATGTTTCATGGGGAAAGTTGTTCAGTTTCATGTTCTGCATGTTCTTCATATCAGTATTCGGGGGCTTGTCAGTTACAACCTGTATTATATCAGATATCTATCCCAAAGCTCCCATCGGGTCTTTGAAAGACTCGGTGTCCTACACGAAAAGAAGAAGAATAGCTTTGCCTAGTTTAGGGCTAGATAGTGTGATTTGGCCGGGATATTTATTTATTTGATCTCTTTTGTCCACAGACGATATTGGGAGCGCTCCCTCTAGCGGTGGCCGCAGTGAACCGGGAGCCGCTTCTGCTTCCTGGTCTTCGACTGAAGTTCGTGGCAGCTGACATTGGCGGAGGAGCGCGCTCGAATGTACAAATGGATAAAGACAGCCTTTCGCTGCGGTAAGCAATTCATTTTATTTAGTTACGGTTTATGGACTGGAGACCCCGATTAGGGAAGCGCAGCGTAGGCAGACCACCCGCCAGATGGACCGACGACATCAAGGATCGCGCCGGAACATTATGTGAACAAAAAACGGAACTCCGGGCATAATGGAGAACTTTAGGAGAGGCATATGCCCAGCAGTGGGCGAAACCGTGCTGACGAAGACGGTTTATGGCACACAAAAACATTAATTCAGAAAAGATACAAAACATAAAGCAATACGATGCTACAGGTAAAGTTAAGCGCTCGTACCGCCAATGTAAGTTTTTTTTATTTTTTATTAATGTAGGGTTTGCTCTTGACTCTAGTCTAGGTCATAGGACAGAGACAGAGTCTAAGATGGAGCGAGCTCACCCAGAAGAAGCCTGTTAAGGCACTGGCACTCACACACTGATGGAACGCAGGTGGCTACTTGGCGCCAGACTTCGGTGGGATGGTGGTCACGAGCCAGGCGGCCCCTTTCAGATCCTTCCACCGCTTAGTGGAATCGTTCAGCCGGACTTATCCACAGGCAAGCCTGTGTTGCCGTTGCCATACCACCCCTAAAAGTCTTATAGGAATAAGAACGGTCCAAAGTTCAAACTGTCTAACTCAGCCTGGTCTTGGCTGTACAGCTTATTCCAATAGCCAGCAATGTATACCGAATCGCGCTGCGCCGCGTTCACATTTTCAGTTGAAATTTAAATTGTCAAATAGTGTTGCGATATTACGGTATTTTTTTGTGTAATTTGATTTAAACATGTTTTTCGTAACTTTCAAAAACGACATTACGTCTTAGCTTTTTTGACAAAAGACTCTTTCACACCCTTCAGCTTTATTTTTTTGTAACACTCGGTATTGTGTATGGATGTTCTAATTTATAAAATGTTTTGTTCACAGGGTGATGACACAAATGCGTGATCTTGGTGTTGTTGCGTTCTTCGGCCCCGATGGCACCTGTCACACGGAAGCTAAGCTAGCTGCGGCTTGGAACCTGCCTCTCATATCACACGTAAGTTTATATACGAGTAGCTTTTCAAGTTATAAATTTCTACAGGGTATAAAAAAAGCTGCATACACGGGGTGTTAGAGACGGTTGTAAGGAAGATTTATGGAAGGTGTAGTAGTAGGCTCAATGCTGCATGATGGAAAAGGGGAATTCCCGCCGAGCGAGGTGTACAGCTCGGGGACCGCGCCCAAATGGTAGGTCGTGGATTTTGTATTTATGCTAATTCTTCGACAAACTTCGTAACCGCGTTTTAGGCCTTGACTTCTGATTGACTTATCTTCTTTGACGAGTATGACGTATCGTGTTTACATTGTGCAGGCAGCGTTGTCGCCTCATCAGCAGTAGATACATCCAGCGAAGTCAGCACATTCGGTGTACGGCGCGTGCATTTCTTTGCAATCCGCGCCGCTACAACGGGGTACCGACAACTGTGCAAGCATGATCAGACCATGAGGATATGCTGGTGAATGAGGAAATAATTTCGATCACTCATACAAAATTCCCGATCAGCTGACTGACTTTCAATGGAAACTCGGAAAAAAATCGTTTTCCACCATAGGCTCCATAGTAAAAGTTGTTCAGTTTCATGGTCTGATCATGCCTGCAATGATTTCCGTACACCATCCCTTACACCCTGTATTTGTGAGGGGTAAACAAGAACATGTAGCTGAATCATTGGGAATGGGCAGTAGCATGCCCTGTGAAAGCAATATCTTTCTCTGCGCTCGTCAATCCGCTTGCCAACCGAGGTAAATATGGGAACACCCGCCTGACTGATGTAGCTGTTAATGTAATGTTTAGTCCCTCGGAAATTATATTTATTTGAATAATAAAGAGAAAACAGAAATGAGGAGATCCGTAGACGAACCAAGGTCACCGACATATCTAAGAGAGTCAGTAAGCTGAAGTGGCAATGGGCAGGCCACATAGCTCGAAGGACTGATAACCGGTGGAGCAGAAGAGTTCTTGAGTGGAGACCACGTACCGGCAGGCTCAGCGTAGGACGACCCCCCGCGAGATGGACAGACGATCTGGTCAAGTGATAAAATGATAAAAAATGATAAAAATGATAAAAAATATTTATTGTCTCCCAGTAATCAAATTAAGTTATTACATTTGTTAAAGTGTATAAATTCATGGTTGTTTAATTGAAAGGGAGATAGGAGTCCAAACTAGGTGAACCTGTGCTATGGATCTTCTAGCTCCAACATTCTGACATCAGCACACACTTATAATTATTTAGACCAGTAGTTTAATGAACTTATAACTAAGTAGAATACAATTTGAATACTTAGTAAGAGTTTATGGTTAAAATTAGTAAACTGATTATTATTATATTTTAAATAAAAGTAATAAATATCTAATTTAGTATATTATACAAGTTATCTATATTATGTTACAACATCAAGTAGACTTTCGATATATTCGTAATTCATTTTCATCAGCCACTCCGTGACTAATTTTTTACATTCAAATCTAACTTTACTATAAATATCTAATTCTTTATTAGCAATATTATAAAGCTTACTACTAAGAAAAATATAGAAGTTTTGTGCAAAAGTAGTATTTACAGGAGCGACTCTGCACACCTGGTAAAAACGTCTTTTATTCAAATTTTTGTGGTTTGAGTTAAAAATTGTCTTATGCTTCTGTAAAATAATAGTGAGTATATAAAGCTGTCTTACAGTTAGAACTTCAGTTTCAATATAAAGTTGAGTTGTGGGAAATAGACGAGGTTTAAAGTGTGCTATTTTAAGAATTAATCGCTGTGCTCTTTCAATTTCTAAAAAGTTACTCTTTGGTGTACCTCCCCAAACAGAGATGCAATACGTAGTTACGGATTGACAAAGTGAAATGTATACCGATCTCATGAGTTTGGCATCCGCTACGTGTCTAAGAGATTTGAATACGTAACATAATTTTCTGATTTTGTTAGATGTGTTATGAATGTGTTCAGCAAACGAGAGCCGACTGTCGATACAAACGCCTAAATATTTGATTGAATCTGTTTTATCAATGGAAGGACATTTACATTGGTTTCTGTTTGCAGGAGCACAAGAATGTGCTATAATTTTGTTATTATCATTAAGTGAAGCTTTATTATGTCGTATACTATATGTAATATATTTCGTTTTGGTCGCATTCAAAGTTAGTGAATTATTTGCTAACCATTGACACACTACATCGAATCCCTGTTGAGCATATTCAAAGCAAGACGTCCATGTTTCCCCGTAAAAGGTAAGTGCCGTATCATCGGCATATGAATTGATGAGACAATTTTGTAGTTTTAGGCTGCATAAATCGTTAATGTAACAAAGAAATAGCGTAGGACCAAGAATGCTACCCTGTGGAACCCCATATGTAATTAGATGACTGGAGCTAGTGATGTCACCAATTTTTACGCATTGAGACCTATCAGAGATGTAGTTCTTGAGAAGTAGAAGTTGCTGACCTCTTATACCTAGCATAGACAACTTATCCAAAAGAATGGCAAAAGATACAGTATCAAAAGCTTTCGCTAAGTCTAAAAATATTGATAGACATTTATACTTATTATCTAGCTTGTTAACTACAAAGTCTACTAAATTATGTACAGCATCATTGGTAGATTTACCTTTTCTAAAGCCAAATTGAGATGATGATAGTAGATTTTTACATTCAAGGTAATTCGTTAGTCTGACATTAATTATTTTTTCAAAAATCTTAGACATATTTGGTAGGATAGAAATAGGACGATAGTTATTGATCAAGTCTCTTCTGCCACTCTTATAGATAGGAGTCACAATGGATTTTTTAAATGCATTTGGAAACAATCCCTTTTCTATACATAGGTTAAAAATATGCGCTAGGGGAGCTTTTATAAATTCATTTAAAGTTTTCAGCACTTTAGTAGGAATCCGGTCGCATCCAACACTAGTATTATTCTTGAGATGTCTAATAATGTTAGCTATTTCGTCTTCGTCTGTGTTTAATAAAACAAATGACTCAGGGGACAACGGGTGCTTTTGATGTAACGGTATAGAAGAAGTTCTATTTGTAATTTGACTAGCTAAATTAGCGCCTATATCAGAAAAGAATTGGTTTGCTTTATCAACAGATTTTTTAGGAGTGTTGTCAATAGATAGCAAATCATAAGGGGGTGATTTAGAAGGGTTCAAATTCGTAATTTCTTTTATGGTAGACCAGAGCTTTTTGTTATTATTTTGTGCTCCAATAAGCTGTTGTTGCTCATACTGTCTTTTGACTTTTTTTAGTATATTATTACAGAAGTTTCTGTAGCGTTTGTATGTTATCAGTAGGATAACGTTATTCGTTTGTATTTTTAATTTAGCATGCATTTTATCTCTATTTCTTATACATCTCAGTAACCCTGGTGTAATCCACGGTTTTTTCGTTACTTTATTTCTGGGTGTTTTCGTTATAATAGAATTATTATGCATTAGTTGCTGTATTATCTCAATAAAGCTGTCCGTAGCTGTATTAACATCATCCGTCATAACAGAGTTCTGAAAACTAATGTTTGAACATTCCTTAAATAGCTTACTGTAATCAATCTTATGTGTAGTTGATTTTTTTACGCAGTTAGTTTTTTTAAGCTTAAAACAGAGCAGCAAAGCATCATGATCTGTTATTGAAGAATGAATGACAAATGTGGTCGTATAAAGTTTGGACTTTACAATAATATGATCTAGGCAGCTGTTACCTCTAGTAGGTGTATAATATGCTGGTATGAAGCCATAATATGTAAGTAAATCCAAGTATTCAGTGGAGTCTGTATGCGCGCTGGCAATGTTAATATTTATGTCACCAATGATGTATATATGTTTATAAGAATTCAGATTAGTCAGCAGATTTTTTAGGGACGAGAGAAAGTTTTCAATTTTTGTAAAGCAAGGTGGTCTGTATATTGCAATTATCACAATATTTTTGTTTATTATTATAAGAAAACAGTTCGCCTCATCTAATGCGGGTTCTTCAATTTTGTATGATTTGAGTTTGTTGTTTATCATGACAACAATGCCATCATTTTGATTGTAGGTCACCTTAGATGAAAAATTCGTGTATCCTGCGAGCACAGGAAGATTATTAACACGAGATAACCAACATTCTGTAAACACTAAAATATCGCAGCAGAAATTTATCCGGGATAAAAGACTACAAATACTATCAAAGTTTTTATTTATACTGCGAATATTTTGATGTACTATTTTAAACTGTGATAAAACATCTTGCAATATATCTTGACATTCTTCCGCCAAGCAACTGTGGTGCTCTGTTACATTATAAGAGTCTAGTAAATTGTTTACATCATCGAATGATACTGGCAGTGACAGTGTAATGGGTTGAGTAACAGTAGGGCAAATTTTAAGTAAAGAGAGTGTCTGGTGTGATATAATTGTTTACACGGTACGCTAATTAAAAATAAATATGTTTCGAATAAATGTAAATACAAAGGGAAATTGTGTCCTAAAACAGCTGATCGGGTGCGAATTGAAAAGAGTGCAAACAATGCACTAAAGTCAGGTCCGTCTGCGCAAAACTCGGTCAACCGTGCATAATGCATATTTGTCTTTTTGGCTGAACTTACGATTTTATTGTAAATACAAAAGCAATGCAAATTAGATATTGCAACATTTGTTCTATAAATAGATAATATGGAATTATAAATAATGGTACAATTAGATATTATTTGTGACCTAGAAATTAAACTTATAGTCGAATAAAAAATTACGATTAATATAAAATTTAAAATAGTTTGCTTATGCAAACACCTAAGTAGAGTAATTAAAAGCATTTTGCTGAAAAATTGGACTAATAGTAATGCAGTATTATGTTTAGATTACAAGATAATTTTAAGCTAGTATAGTGTTCTTACTCATTTTCAACTGCTCCAAATCATTTATACTCGTAATTCTCACTGCTTTTTCATTGTCGACTCTACGTAGATATACTTGACCGTTCTTGACCCATACGTATTTGAAGTCCATTTCTAATTTGAACTTCCTGGCTGCTGCGTGTAATTGCTTGCATTCTGGAGAAAGATGTTCACATATGTAGATTTTGGAAGGATTGCCTAACAATCCGATGTCGCTCGTAGAAAGTTTTGTTCGCTTTTCTTTTGTGTAGGTGGAGACAGCCGAGAGAACTCCATCGCGCACCCTTGGTGTAGAAAAAGTGACGAGAACGTTCCTCGGTCGCGCGTTGTTTTTGTCCATCCTGGCAACGCGGCGGCAGGATTGCACGTCTGCGTCTTTCAGAGGAAAGTTAACTTTGGAACAAACAGATGAAATTACGTTGATTAAGTTCTCTTCTTTCGTCTCCGGGATAGCTTGCAGTTCGATGTTCCGGTCGCGAGAAAGTTTGTCCATTGTTGCCAAACGTTTACTCATCTGGAACAGGTCCTTCTTCATATTCTCTTGATCGTTTACCAAGTTCTTTATGAGGTCATCTCTCTCTTGTAATTTTTTCTGCAGAACTTTCACTTCATTCATGATGAAATCAGTCGTATTCGTAAAGTCTTGTTTCAATTCCTGGATCTTAGAATCGATGTGTTGAATGAGGCTGTTCTTTATCTCGGCGGCAAAATTAGCCAATTTTGAGTCGAGAAGATTTTCATCGAAGGTCAACTCTTTCGTAGAAGTCAGCGGAAGATTGAATTTCGGCCCTTGCTTTGTGGAGGTGGGAGTGTCCTCATTTCGGCCCAATCGACGCCCGCTGTTGATATTTACACAATGAGGGCATGCCAATTTTGCAAGTAAATCCTGGCCTATTTCGCTCTTAGTCTTGATGTTAGAAGGGACGTTTAGACAGGGAAAACAGAATCTGAACTTACAGTTATCACAAGCGATGCTCAGTCCCTCCTTGATCCCTGTGTTACAACCGCCACATTTCATGATGATATATATTTTATTTATTTTTCGGTAGTATTATGTGGTATGCACCTAAGTACGACAAGAAGTGTGTCACTAAAACAGCGTAATGTAAGCACTAATAGGTAAGTATATAACACACGCGTGTGTGCTGCTGAGTGTCTGAATGCTGAGAGTGCAAGTCCGCGTGATATGATGATGATGATGAATAATAAAGTTTTAAATTTACGAGTATTGAAGCCAATTTATATGCAAGTATAGAACCAGGCACATACCATCGAAAATTGTTTACTACACGTGCAAGCAAAGTTGAACAAGAATTTGAACCTTCTACGAAGGTAAGGGAGTCAGTCTATTGGAAATATTTAGTATGGCAAGCCACACCATCCACAAGAGAGCGGTTCACACACTTGCCGTCCGTCGCTGCGTATTTTTGACAGGCCGGATGGTGTAGCGGATAGTAACTCTGCCTGCTACGCCGAGGGTCGTAGGTTCTCGGCGTAACAAATATTGGGTCTTGTGGGGATAGAATGTATCCCCACAAGACACAAGTATTTGTTAAGTCATAATCAGATTTTTGAGTTGAGTCTGGGTGTTTTCTAAGTATTATATTTATTTATTTATAAAAAAAGTCTATAAGTTTTGATATCAGTATCTAGTCCCCATAGTACAAGCTTTGCTTAGTTTGGGGCTAGATATCGCCGTGTAAATGTTCCAGGATATTTATGTATATATTTATTTTTAACGCACCGTAACGCATGCGTCTGTTCGACGAAAGGAAATTGCGAATTCCAATCTTACTCCCATATAGAAACGGCTACGATGCGTTTAGATGCGTAACAGATGTGTCTGTCAAGTCGTTTGAACCGTTAACACGCCGTATTTGTATGGGAATACGATCAGAATTCGCAATTTCATTTCGTCTGACGGTCGCATGCGTTACGGTGCGGTAAAAATACGCAGCGACGGACGACAAGTGGGAGAACCGCTTGTGTAGGAGTTTTGAGTTTGATACTTTAATAATCATGAACTGACTACGCTTCTAAACTTCCAACCAATTTCGTCTGAAAATTGCCTTTGCCCAGTAATTTGCTCGTAATTACAATTTGAGTCCAGTAGTCTCCAAAACACACCTTCAGACACAGTTTTCGGATTGTTATTTCCGCATTATTAGTGCCCCATACGAAAAGAAGAAGAAGAATAGACAATGGTGGTGGTCAGCGGGCAGACCATCAGCCCGGTGGTCCGATGATATCACCAAGTCGACGGGATCTCTATGGATGAGTTCAGCACAGGACCATGAAGATTGGCGCAATAGAGAATAGGCATGAAGAGGCCTATGCCCTGCAGTGGGTGGATGTAGAAAGATGATTGGCCCGATGGCGTAGCAGATAGCACCTCTGCCTTCTAAGCCGAGGGTCATGAGTTCGATCTCCACAAGATTTTTTTTCAGATATTTGTGTTTGGTCTCGGTGTTTCCTTTGTATAATATGTATTTATAAAAAAAAAGTATTTGTATAAGTAGTAATGTCAGCTATTTAGTTCCCATAGTACAAGCTATGCTTAGTTTGGGGCTAGATGGCTCTGTGAGAAGTGTCCGAAATATTATTATTAATTATTTGATTATGATGATAAGCAAATTTCTCACAGGGTCACAGAGTTCATTAAATGCACACTCCAAGTTTCCTGATCATATGTGGTACCTACTCTTTATCGATAAGTAGCCGTCTCGCCACCCAAGGCATAGACCATGCGATTTTTATGTTTGGAGGCCGCAAAATGTTGCGTGGCATTCTATCTTATCCTACTAATATTATAAATGCGAAAGTTTGTATGTTTGTTTGTTTGTTACTTCTTCACGCAAAAAGTACAGGACCGATTGTAATGAAATTTGGCACACCATATAAAAGGTAACGTGGAGTACACATAGTATACCTACCTAGTTTTTATCACACAAATGTAATCTGTATCTTACGAATTCTAAGTTTTATTGCCAAATAATAAACTATTAATTGATCCATGACAATTTTCACCGCACACAGTTCTTTGCACACGACGGTACATACGCTCAGTCAATCAAAGTATAACCCGTACGAACACGACGACACTTGCCATATTACAACTACCTAGGCACTATGCGCCTTCCTATCTAGGGACAGGTAATAATGGCGGCGCGGTCAGACCACGCGGCGGCCCGCGCGGGAACCCGCGTGAGGGAGCGTTCGGCCTCATTGTAAGCGACAACAAAATGCGCTGAAATAGACGCCACTCGCACTGCAAATATTATTTCCAAACTTTTCATCAATCACCAATTCTATCTTCTTGATAAATTTTCAAGGAGGTACATTGGGTCGATAGACGACTCGGTGTTCCACACAAAAAAAGAAGAAGGATCAAACTCCCTTGCAAAGTTGTTCAACGCCATCTATCAATGATTTTTAGCACCTTGTTCTTTTGTAAACAAAAAATGGCTCATTTCCGCACCATAACTCAAACCATAGATTCAAACTAAGCCGGATTTGACAGCTGCCAGATCCATGTCAGCAAAGTAAAATGAATTGTAGGTACTTTAGATATCATTTTTAGGGTTCCTTATCCGATGGATCAAAATAGGACTCTATTACTGAGACTTGCTGTCTGTGTGTCCGTCCGGCTGTCACGAGTAGTGCCCAATGTTTAAAACTATAGGCTACAAGTGTATAGGTGAAATTCTTAGTACATAACGTAGCCGTTTAATGTTCCCGGTATCATAATGGCTTACCGACTACGCAATGAACATCAAATTTCAACTGTAAAATTGTAGCAAGTAGTTTGATAATATCAGGCACAGGCTGTATCTCTTAAACCATGATAATAAGATAGTTGAAATTATCACACACGCCGTATTTTTGTTATCGCAATAAAATCAAATATTTAAAATTACAATAAAATAAAAAAATCATCTCGTACTGAAAACGTGTTCTTGTACCACGTTTCTTTTCTATCTATAATAGTTCGAAGGCTTTATCTCATAAATGGTAATAATTAGACGAATAAAATTTTCACAGAGCATGTATTTTTGTTGCCACTATAACAACACTTGAAAATAGAATTTATATTTAAGCTAAATCCCGTACAACAAACGTGATGTTTATGCATGTTTATGCATATTGGGACGGAACCCTTTGTGTGCAAGTCGAACTCGCACTTGGCCGATTTGTTTCTTGTTTACGTTTTCATGTCTCTTCACATGATCTGCGTCGTAATTGTATCCTTCTTCCTATTTTCGACAATATGTTAACTCTCCTTTTTTGTTGATTTAATTTAATAAACAGGGTGTAGGGCGACTCTTCGAATACTAATAGGGTAGGTACATTTAGACCATGAAACTGAACAACTTCCCATAAAAAATCAGGAAATGTTTTTTTTTTTACTTTTTATTGTAAAGTCAGTCAGCTGATTGTGATTTTGTATGGGAGGTTGACTTTTTTGTCGTTTCCTGCCAAATGTTTTCAGGCGAAAGTTTTAATGTACCTATGTAAATATGTATTTTATGTCAGTTAATTGTGAAATTTTACTAGTGACCGATAGCGAAAACTAAAGACGGACTGGTGATTAAGAACAACTTTCTCTTCTCTCATTACTTTTTTTGTGTGGGACACCTAGTCGTCCAACGACCCCAAGAACCCTTGTGTCAGAGTTTTTCAACCGCCTACTATTCTTAAAAACATAGGTCAAAATACGAAAAAATAAATTTGGGTCTCCTAAACGAAATTGCCGATCAGCTGATTAGAGTTACTATGGGAAATTAAAATAAATTTGACATATTTCGATCTTTTCCTTTGGGAAAGTTGTTGTTTATCATCAGCCTGTCTCGAGATTTCGTCATCTGTCACTAGTCAAATTTTATAATATTATTTGCGAGACCGCACTCTATATGCCGTGTGATGTCGGGTTAAGCTTCGAATAGCATCACCCCATTCCTTTCCCGTGGGTGTCGAAAGAGGCGACTAAGGAACTCGGGGACATATTCATTACAATTTTAGGCGGTGGGCTGACAACCTGTTACTACAATAGCGACACACAAGCGATGTTCTGAATGATCCTGAAATATTTGTCAGACGTTGCTTAAATGTTAGTATTTTACGACCGTTTACGCTCTGCCTACTCGGCAAGGTATACTGGCGTGATATATGCATGTACTAGCTTATACCCGCGACTTCGTCCGCGTTAGATAGTTTTTTTAGAAACAGGTTCTAAAGTAGATATGTATATTCACAGTAAGTATGACAGTCATATTAGAACAGTTCTTATCACTACTGTTTAAGGATGACTTGCTTGCTTCTGTTGTTAAAAGAACAATTCAAAATTTGCTGTCCGGTGTACTGCCCTGAAAGATCAATATTTATAACCATTGAATACAAAAGTCAGTAGATAACAAAAAAATCCTCGGTAAAAAGTTGCCAATATCCTTTCTCAACTTATTCCCATCATACTGAACAACTTTTGTTTTGGAACCGTTTCTGTATCTCAAATAGTTTAGGAGGGCTCTTGATGGTACACCTGGTGGTCTACATAATGTACTCCAGATCCTCAATGTCCTTGTGAAAAGCAGCGGGCCATCATACTGAACAACTTTTGTTTAGAACCATGCCTGTATCTCTAATAGTTTAGCTGGGCTCCTGATGGTACACCTGGTGGACTACATAATGTACTCCAGATCCTCTATGTCCTTGTGAAAAGAAGCAGCCCAACATACAAAACAACTTTTGTTTTAGAACCATGCCTGTATCTCTAATAATTTAGCTGGGCTCCTGATGGTACGCACCTAGTGGTCTACATAATGTACTCCAGATCCTCTATGTCCTTGTGAAAAGAAACAGCCCATCATACTAAACAACTTTTGTCTTGGAACCATTTCTGTATCTCTAATAGTTTAGGTGGGCTCCTGATGGTACACCTGGTGGTCTACGTAAGGTACTCCGGATCCCCAATGCCCTTGTGTAAAGAAGCGGCCTAATATACTGAACAACTTTTGTTTTAGAACCATGCCTGTATCTCTAATAGTTTAGCTGGGCTCCTGATGGTACACCTGGTGGTCTACATAAGGTACTTCAGATCCCCAATGTCCTTGTGAAAAGAAGCGGCCCATCATAATGAACAACTATTGTTTTAGAACCATGCCTGTATCTCTAATAGTTTAGCTGGGCTCCTGATGGTACACCTGGTGGTCTACATAAGGTACTCCAGATCCCCAATGTCCTTGTGAAAAGAAGCGGCCCATCATAATCATCACAACTATTGTTTAAGAACCATGCCTGTATCTCTTATAGTTTAGCTGGGCTCCTGATGGTACACCTGGTGGTCTACATAAGGTACTCCAGATCCTCAATGTCCGAGTGAAAAGAAGCGGCCCATCTTACTGAACAACTTTTGTTTTAGAACCATGCCTGTATCTCTAATAGTTGAGCTGGATTCTGATGGTACACCTGGTGGTCTACATAAGGTACTCCAGATCCCCAATGTCCTTGTGTAAAGAAGCGGCCTATCATACTGAACAACTTTTGTTTTAGAACCATGCCTGTATCTTTAATAGTTTAGCTGGGCTCCTGATGGTACACCTGGTGGTCTACATAAGGTACTCCAGATCCTCAATGTCCTTATGAAAAGAAGCGGCCCATCATAATGAACAACTTTTGTTTTAGAACCATGCCTGTATCTCTAATAGTTTAGCTGGGCTCCTGATGGTACACCTGGTGGTCTACATAAGGTACTCCAGATCCCCAATGTCCTTGTGAAAAGAAGCGGCCCATCATAATGAACAACTATTGTTTAAGAACCATGCATGTATCTCTTATAGTTTAGCTGGGCTCCTGATGGTACACCTGGTGGTCTACATAAGGTACTCCAGATCCTCAATGTCCTTGTGAAAAGAAGCGGCCCATCATACTGAACAACTTTTGTTTTGGAACCATGCCTGTATCTCTAATAGTTTAGCTGGGCTCCTGGTGGTACACCTGGTGGTCTACATCTGTACTCCAGACCCTCGAATGGTGATAAAAAGTAGCCTATGTCCGTTCTCGGTATGCTAGCAATCTCTGTGCCAAGTTTCATGAAGATCGGTTCAGCGGTTTGGCCGTGAAAGCGTAGCAGACAGACAGACAGACAGACAGACAGACAGAGTTACTTTCGCATTTATAATATTATAGTGTGGAAGTGTGGATGAATACAAAAGTCAGTAGATAACAGAGTACTTACTCCAGGAGTGGAAATAAAATGAAAAGGTAATTTAAGTTACTGTTATACATTTTTATACCTCTATACCACATTTTTTGTTTTTCTGTCCTCGGTAAAGAAGGCAATGTCTTTTCTCAACTTATTCCCATCATGCTGAACAGCTTTTGTTCTGGAACCATTTCTGTATCTCCAATAGTTTAGGTGGGCTCCTGATGGTAGACCTGGTGGTCTACATACGGTACTCCAGATCCTCAATGTCCTTGTGAAAAGAAGCGGCCCACCATACTGAACAACTTTTGTTTTAGAACTATGCCTGTATCTCTAATAGTTTAGCTGGGCTCCTGGGGTTACATCTGGTGGTCTACATCTATACTCCAGACCCTCGAATGGTGATAAAAAGTAGCCTATGTCCGTTCTCGGTATGCTAGCAATCTCTGTGCCAAGTTTCATGAAGATCGGTTCAGCGGTTTGGCCGTGAAAGCGTAGCAGACAGACAGACAGAGTTACTTTCGCATTTATAATATTAGTGTGGATAGTGTGGATTGAATAAATTCACAAAGCTTAAACTCAACAACAACTTTTGTTTTGGAACTATTTCTGTATCTCCAATAGTTAAGCTGGGCTCCTGATGGTACACCTGGTGGTCTACATAAGGTTCTCCAGAGCCCCAATGTCCTTGTGAAAAGAAGCGGCCCATCATACTGACCAACTTTTGTTTTGGAACCATTTCTGTATCTCCAATAGTTTAGCTAGGCTCCTGATGGTACACCTGGTGGTCTACATAAGGTACTCCAGATTCTCAATTTCCTTGTGAAAAGAAGCGGCCCATCATACTGAACAACTTTTGTTTCGGAACCATGCCTGTATCTCTAATAGTTTAGCTGGGCTTCTGGTGGTACACCTGGTGGTCTACATAAGGTACTCCAGATCCTCAATGTCCTTGTGAAAAGAAGCGGCCCATCATACTGAACAACTTTTGTTTTGGAACCATGCCTGTATCTCCAATAGTTTAGCTGGGCTCCTGGTGGTTCATCTGGTGGTCTACATCCATACTCCAGACCCTCGAATGGTGATAAAAAGTAGCCTATGTCCGTTCTCGGTATGCTAGCAATCTCTGTGCCAAGTTTCATGAAGATCGGTTTAGCGGTTTGGCCGTGAAAGCGTAGCAGACAGACAGACAGACAGACAGACAGACAGAGTTACTTTCGCATTTATAATATTAGTGTGGATGTAGTATGAAGTACTAGCTATTACCCGCGGCTTTGCCCGCGTACTCATAGGGAATAAAGTTAAGAATGAGTTGTGTCATTTGTTGCGCATAAATATAAAGATCTTATTAACTCTCCCTCTCCCTCTCCAACCCCTTAAGGGGTGACAAATTGACATATTGGGCGCGGATACGTATAGTATAGATGGGCTCCTGGTGGTCTACATCAAATACTCCAATTCTTCGAAGTCTATATGCCATTAGAAGCGGCCTATCAGACTGAACAACTTTTGCTTTACTTCCATATTTGTATCTCTTTTAGTTGAGGTGGGCTCTTGGTGGTCTACTTTAGGTACTTCAGACCCTCGAGTGGTGATAAAAACTATCCTATGTGTTAATGCATTGTGTGGCAAATTTCATAACAATCGGTTCTGTAGTTTTTGCGTGAAGAAGTATCAAACAAACAAACAAACAAACGAACATATCAACTTTCACATTTATAATATTAGTAGGATGTACACTTTTGAAGCTAAGATTTGCATTGGGGTGGTCTCATCTACACAGTAAGCCAATGAATTGGAGAGCTGGTCGCGTTTCTCCAACAGCCCTGTTTACTATACAACACATTATATGTCTGCTTGTGTTCGTAAATACCCAAAAATACCCAAATAATAGATAATACCATTCCTAGCAGGGTCGCCATGAACTGGCGGCGCGTTGGGGACGAGTCAATAATACACGTGTTGTCTGTTAAGTCGCGTATATTGAACTGCTGGTTACTTACGTACTAATGAAGGAGGTGCGTAGGCACACTAAAAGAAATGAAAACTAACGGTCTTATTATCAAAAAGTTAACCAGAAGTTAACCGTGCTTTAAGCTTTTGAAAACATCAAATCGTATAGATAAATATTTTGAACACTATCTAAAAGCTCTATTGTTTATTGTAATAACACGGTTAGATTTTGAGTCAGAAGAAAATAACTTTGTTACATTTCCGGAAGATTTTGCATTATAAACGTTTTCTGAGTCAAGATATCTGTGTGTTACTTATGTAGAAACCTGAATAGATGCCGGCTTAGAATAGCATCACCCCATTTCTTGCCCGTGGGAGTCGTAAGAAGCGTCTCAGGGACTCGATGGTGTGTACTGCAATTTTAGGCGATGGGCTGACAACCTGTCACTATGGCGATACACAATTTTCCGGATGACCCTCAAATGTTTGTCAGACGTGGCGTAAATGTCCGTTCTATGCGGCCGTTTACGCTCTGCCTACCCTGCAAGGGATTATAGGCGTGATATGTGTATGTATGTATGTAGAAACCTGAATATTAAAGATAAAACAGATGACTTGACTCTGGAAAGTTCATACAAATTTTATAAAACTTATAGGTATTATAATAAACATCTACTTTTTCTTCCAATAGAAATGCGCAGGCTCGCGGGGCTCCCGCGACGCCGCCGGCCTCGGCGCCACGTTCGCTAGGACTCTGCCCCCCGCCCACAAAGTCAGCAAGTCTGTGGTGGCGCTTCTGAAGGCGTTCAGGTGGACCAAGTTCGCTATCATCGCTGGAGATGATTTGACAGCGGCTGGCCAGCAGATGGCGGCTATCAAGGTCAGTTCCTGTTGGTTCACCTCTTTTGTCCCTAGGTTACAGTCTGCCATCTCTGTCCTGCCATTTGTCAGATATGTCGCAAAAAGTAGAGTGGGCCAAGTTTACAACGTCGCTGGCGATGAGACTGGCCAGCAGAAAGCCGCTATCAAGGTCAGTTTTAGAAAAAAAAATACACCTGCCTTCTTGTTTCCCCTGCCTTATGAAGTGATTTAGTCTTTCTTAATAATACGAGTATTCATGTGGGAGGGTTTTTGCAAATTGAAGTGAAAATGTGCAAAAACCCTCCCACATGAATACTCCACATGCATCCTCCTTGCAAATTTCTTGCTTACATACCTTCGCTGGATAATATTTCAGTATTAAGCATTCTTGATAGTTGTTTTTTTTTCGTGTAGGACACAGAGTCGAAGAAAGACCCATTTTTCAACCGCCTACTACTACTCCTCTGACATGGTTGTGTAAGGACTGACTTCTAAGTAATCATAGACGGCAACCGAGACCGACGGTTTAACGTTCGAAGCACGGAACCATCTTAATTAGGAACAATCAGGTAGTTCAGCCTGGAATGTCCTAACCAGATTGGAAACAAATTCACAAAGTGATAATATCAACATTGTGAGTGTCCCACCGATGAATCAAACCCGGGTCTTTGCGCCGCAGACGGTCGCAATACCACTGCGCAACAACGACTGTCAATGTTGGTTGTTCTTGATAGTATATCAGCGAGACGCGCGAGCGTGCAGCGGCACATCAGTCTGAGGAAGGACCACTGACTGGTCGGAATACGTGGCGATAGCCCGCAACTAAAATAACAGTGAGTTCGATCCGTGTTTTTCTTAAAAGTATATCAGCGTTTCATTTCAGGAGCTGGCAGTATCCAACGGCATGACGATCACGGCGGAACACCGTTTCACCGACTACATCCCTCGCAAGATATCTGAAATGGAACGTATCGTCGATCAGACGTACGACAAGACCAGAAGTAAGTTGATTTGATGATAATTTTACATACATACATATGTCAAGCCTATATCCTATGCGGGGTAGGCAGAGGCAAATTACGTTTTCATCGGGTTATAAATTTAAAGTAAGTTTCATAACATAGCTCGTGTATCTAATATGCAAAAGGTTTTCGTAACTTTATTTGATTGCAATTTAAACTTTAGGGACAGTCTGTTATCATAACTTTTAAAGCGCTCGTGATTACTTTCCCACATTAATCATTACCCCAATAAAGGAGGCTCGGGACTGGCCAGGTTAACACACGGCATGTAACTTTTCATCACCGCCACCAGTAAACGACGTTTGTTTCAAATTAGTCCAGTTTTTCAAAGGGTGCTATTTGCATGCGTATCCCGCAAAACCTGCCCTGAAGTGCTCCTACTCTAAATTAACATTTTTTCTAGGCCCTGAGCATAGATATAAGCCCAAAACACTCAAGTTAGTACAAATTGCTGCGTAGTATATTAAAAAGGTAAACAGTGTCGTAAAATTGTAGGGGCGGGACGATTATTTTGTTATTGCCGTTATGTATTTTTGTTTCATGAGTGGGAGTGATTTGAGTATCTACTTAGTAGGAAAACAACGTGATTAATGACATTAATGTGTAAAAGCAAAAAGTTATTATGAGTCTTATTTTATACAATAACATTGGGCTTTATGTTATTGTTGACAGTTGTTTTAGTCCTTGGTTTATTGTCAACTAAAAGTCACTACACGATTAAATATATAAGTAGCGGCGGATAACTTAAGGAATATGGCTTGCGACTGATGTAACATTGAAGACAGAGTAACTTTCGTCTATCCAAAGTTACAATTTAAGGCGAGTGTAGTCGTAAACGGCCTCGACAGTGGCGTCACTTCACAAAAAAAAAGATTTTCTCGTTATACAAACAATCTATCATAATATCCGTTGCTCAAGTTTTCAGTAGGTATTATCCTTAGCCACTTCGCTCAGGTCAAATTTTGCAACAATAGATTTGTATTGTACTTCAAGGACACATGTGTGCTGTTACGAGCGGAGTAGTAAAGAAAAATTAGTATCGGCAAACTCGATGAAAATTCGTTGGAATTAAAGTTACCGCAAAAAGTGCCTCAAAACGTCTATTCTTGGTATTAATTGCCATAACTTTAATTTAGGCGAAAATTTAATTGAGTTTGTATGTTCTCTAAAAACTTGAGCAACGGATATCTGATAGATTGTTTGTATAAAATTATTTATTTTTGTGCAGTGGCGCCACTGTCAAAGCCGTTGACGACTATACTCGCCTTAAACGGGTTGCTACCAACGATTTTTTATTATTTTAAGCTCCCAATAGTTCGACAGTGTTGCAAGCGTCATGATCACGAGTAAACTGGTAGAACTGCTGGTTAAAATTATTAATTATGGGTTTGCTCTTGACTCTAATCTAGGTCATAGGGCAGAGACAGAGTCTAAGATGGAGCGAGCTCACCCAGAAGAAGCCTGTTCACTTACTTTGAAGAGATTAGGGTTGTATGCGTTTGGAAACACAGACGCAGGTTGCTGCTAGGCGCAAACATATCTGTCTACGTTCATTCTCTTTTATTTTTGTAGAACGCAATCGTCACTAACGGAACTCACTCGAAAGTCGTCCCGACAACACTCACTCACTATGTCACATGAGTCTGATGACGTTTTGGACAAAGTTTAGTTTTTACACAAGTTCACCACTGGTCTTCCGCTTTCGTCTGCCTATGAATGTACTTTAGCTACGTTACGTTATTGCAATATTTTAATGTGCGCAAGGACCAATGATTGATTACTACTCAGAATATCATCAATTAACGAATTGTTCGTCATTTACATTGTCGTTGATTACCTCTGGGGTGCCTACATTGATGTCGATGTATTTTTGCGCTTTTTTATGTTATGTTTTTTTCTTATATACTTTTAGTACCATATGTGGATGCTTCTAATTAGCCTGTTTGTACCTAAACTCGTAGTCCTTTTTGTAAATTGGTGCTGTTAACATTTGTCAAAAAATAAATATAAATAGCTATAATGCTGTGAACTAATCGAAATATTTGAAAGCGATTATTACGTAATTGCCAAGGCACGATATTTAAATATTACAATACTCCAGACATTCGAGGCCTCCTAATATAGGCTTTATATATGCTTTAAAGGAGACTCCAGCATCTGTACATATTTACCGAAATAAATATTTGTAAAAAGTTTTTTTGTATTTTGTATTGTACATATTTGACTTCCACACTCTCACAATTTGCGGTGGTTTTATTAAGAATCGAGGCTTACTTCTCTGTACACTTTATGTGGGAGCATCATATTAACAAATGTACTCAAGTTACTGCGTAGGTAAAGAGCAGAATTTCAAACTTGTAATAATGTCAAGGTGCAAGAGATGGTGTATCACAAACATGTTCAGACCATGAAAATGAACTACTTTTACCATGGAACCTATATAGGGAAACATCTTATTTCGTGTAGCCATAGAAAGTCAGTCAGCTGATCTGGAATTTTTATTTATTTATTTATTAAACTTTATTGCACAGAAAGTACAAAGGGCGGGCCTAATGTCACGCGGCATTCTCTACCGGCCAACTAAAAGATAAACAGAGAGAGTAAAAGCGGGTACATAATACACAAAAAAAAAATATAATCGTACTTAAAGTTCGCACTAAAAGTAGCTATACAATACATAAGAAGGAATAAACTAAAATACTATACTTAATAATTTAACATAAAAAATATAAATACATAAATTAAATACATGCATACATAAATAAATAAGATATACCAACGACAAGCTTACAGAAATGAAATAGGATGAACGCCATCTAACAAAATTACTAAGAAACAGAGAGACTAGCCAGGTATGGCAACTATATTTTGTATTTTGTATGGGAGATACAAATAATGTCAAGTTTCCCTACATAGGCCTGTAAAAAAAGTTGTTCAATTTTATGGTGAGATCACGCCTGTAAAGTTTTTGGAACATAAAGTACTCTATAATCATAACTTTGTTAATATCAGCTATCTAGTTCCCATGGTACAAACTTTGCTTAGTTTGGAGCTAGGTGGTGGTGTGTGAGTGTCCAGGATATTTATTATTTATTTATTTATAACTTTGTTCGCAGTATACGTGTTTCTTGGCGAACACATCGCGCTGGTGGACTTTGTAAGTGTGCTGCAAAAGAAAGGCCTTCTCCAGGACGGACATTACGCGGTCATAGCTGTCGACGACGAGATCTACGATCCTACCACTCCGGAGATCACGGCTATTGGTGAGTTGAGTTCCCAACGACGATAGATGTCGCTGTTAGTTTTTACAACTCGATGATGGAGGGTTATAATTATTACCCGGGCTTTGTAAGCGAGGTCTGGTCAAGGATGGAAACGTTATAGCCGTCGGCTACGAGATTTGCGATCTTACGTTGATCATAACATCACGACCAATTAATGATACCATACATAGGTACAAAATAGGTATCAGATTTAAAATTGTCATCTAGTATAGCCGTGTACCTAAATAATAAAGAAACAATGAAAGGTGAAAAGTTTTCCCAAAAAAGCGGTACTAATAGCTAACTACCACTGCCACGAAAGGATCTATCTCAAATGCCGTTTCTATGTTTAACGCCAACTACGTACTTTTTCATAATGTAAGGTAATATTTTCTGACCGATAACGAAAACTGGCTTTTTATAAGGAACAACTTTTTCGAAGAAACATAGGTCGAAATATAAAAAAAAATGTGGACCTCCCATACAAAATTACCGATCAGTTGATTTGAGTTACTATGGACTATATGGATTTGAGTTACTGTGACACCAGGGTTCATCGGGGCGTTGGACAACTCAATGTCCCATACGCAAAGTAAGTAGTAGTTACTTTGGAAACTTAAAATATTTTTGTCTTATTTCGAGCTATGTTACTTGTTAAAAAGTTGTTCCTTATCAAAAGCCCGATCGGAGTTTTCGCTATCCGTCAATAGTAAAATTTCACCCTATATACACACTTCTGTATTTTGGTTTGACGAAGATATTCCTTGTTTATTTATTGTTATTACAACATTGTTGGAGAGTATCATAAAACTGGTTATTTCATAGATTACCGTACCGTAAAAATTTATAGACAATAAAGACTCACGACATAATTTTATCTATGAATCCCCCACTAAAGTCCACTGTATGGACACGAGAAGCTCTAACAAAACGTTATACAAGTATAAAAGTAATAATAATATCTCTTTTAATAAAAAGAGCTTTTAGAAAAACCAGATGAAATGAAACCTATATGTTGAATAAAATTCAAACTAAATAAAAGCCGGCCAAACGTAGTACCCACTTTTTATGGCCTCTTCTACACAAGTTTTTTATTTTTACTTTAGTTAATTAAAGACCCCGTCGCTGGTGGTGCGACGAGCTAGATGCCATTAGCAAAGACTGGCACTCAGAGGCCCAGAGTAGAACAGGATGGAAGGAGAAGAGGGAGGCATTTGCCCAGCTGTGTGACGATGTAGGCTAATTAAGAAGAAAATAAGTCAGTTGAAAAATTCGTTCGCTGTGAAACACAGTTTTCTGCATTTAATGATCTAATTTTATTATGACCACAAGTATATGCTACGGCCAAAGCCTGTTAGCTACAGATGTTGCTACGAGTGTGCTACGATCATTTTACGACACTATTATCTACAGTATTTAAGGTACACCAGGTACTACGCCATTTAGAATTATTGTTAACTAGCGGCCTGCCCAGATAAGATAAGATAAAAAAAGCGGTTTCACTTGCTGCTTACCGTTTTCCCGCGGGAATAAGACATTTAATATAGCCTGTGGTTATCAGAGGTAATGTAGGATATTCTAATGGTTAATGGATAAAAAGGTTTTCTAAAATCGGTCCAGTAGTTTCGGAGTCTATTCAATTCAATCAAACAATGAAATCTTTCCTCTTTATAATATTAGTGTAGATACAAATTAAATTATAAGTATACGCTCATAATAGGCTATCTAAAACGCTCTTTTGCCGAAACTCGCTTTATATAAGAAAAGTTTATAAATAAGTTAAAATACACTGACTGGGATTTACTGAATAATAGGACCTTTTTCATAACTGGAAAACGGGTAACAAAAAGAAAAATATGAAAGTAGGTCAAGTTCATTATTAAACTGAAAAACTTTGTACAAAGAATATTGGTTGAAAATGAATAAATGTTTTTGTACTCCTTGTTTTCTTTCTACTTCTTTACACGGTAGTATTATTTTATTACTTATTCCATGTTATTATAACCAACCATTTTTTTACGTTTTGACCGACGCGACGTTTTGTTACGCGGGCTACACTGGTTAGGTTTTTAAAAAAAGCTCTCAAAATACAACACTACCTATTTATTAAGAAAATAGACAGAAAGTCTTAACTGATAGTGTCTCAGCTCAAAGCTCGCGGCGCGACGGAATAGAATGCCAATTTTTCTAGGGTTCTCGAGTGTCATGTAGAGGGCGCCAAGCTTTATTAAAAAACGTTTCTTTACACAAAAACTGTACCACTTTATAAATTATTCTTTATTTTGTGTTTATTGAATTGTTATAGATGTATTATTGGTTATTTGTTTACTTACACGAATGACACTCAATATAATAGCAAGGCGATAAGTTTATTTTGTATTAAATCAAACAAACATAATTAATTGGTAACGAACACAACGTGAAACGGAACTTGTGACAAAACTATGGCTGACGCCAGCCAAATTGAAACGTCAAAATTTCAGTTTAGCACAGCGCCCTCTGGTTTGACATTCAGAACTATCAAGAGAACTGTAAATAGAAAAACTCCCATTGAGAATGATGTTAACGCGAAGAAAGTCTAGCTGTAACTGTCTGTGCTTAAGCGAGTAAGTGGTTTTTATTAATTAGTACCGCATGGCAGTAATGAGGCATGGTGCAAAGACAGCAGATTTAGGCGTAGAAATACAGGGTGTAACAGTTTGTTGGGAAACTTTGTCCAGTTTTGAATACTTTATTATCTTATGAGTTGTTAGCTATAGCCCTTTTGTCACAAGTTGTATAATAATCATGAATAAATGATGTAAGTTGGTCACTAATTAGACCCACTCCGTGGTTACTCCAGATTAGGTAGGTTCCAATTTGAAAAGTTGTTCCGTTTTATGAGATGAACTGAACTTGCACTGAAATATGATTGGAAATTTTGGGAATTGGACATTCTGAGATGAACAGTTTTCCCGTCTTTTTTTGCGATGAACCGGTTTGTTTTTTGACTATATTTTTGAAGAATTTCGTATATCCGGATTTTTTTATTTATAATTTCATATTCAGCAAAAACATTAAAAAAGAGGCTAAGTAAGGCGATTTTTGAAACCTTTTCGACAAAAACCGTACTGTAGGGGTACGTCGTCCGAAATCGGTGGAGCAATTTACCAATACTGCCTCTGGGTCTGATCCGGAGATTTTAAAATAGGTATTATTTAGACAATTACAGCTATTAATTTCTGAAAAAAGATATGCAACTGTCTTCAATCAACGCGGCCTTCCGTTTCCTGATCAGAATGAGACAGAAGACCGTGTTGCTCGAAGGTTACTGTAGACAGTTATCATTTATGTATCAATTACGCAACTTCACAAACATTACTCGATAAAAAGATACAAAATAACCTCTATTTGTAAAAAAATGCTTATGCTTACAGTGTTTAAGTTATTACAAAAAATGTAAGCTATAATTTAGATATATACCTTTTCTACCTTTTCTAGCCGTGTGATGCCAGCTTAGAATAGCATCACCCCATTTCTTTCCCGTGGGAGTCGTAAGAGGCGACGATGGGACTCGAGGGTGTGTATTGCATTTTTAGGCGATGGGCTGACAACCTGTCACTATGGCGATACACAGTTTTCCGAAAGACCCTCAAATGTTTGTCAGACGTGGCGTAAATGCCCGTTTTTTGCGGCCGTTTACGCTCTGCCTACCCCGCAAGGGATAAAGGCGTGATATATGTATGTATGTATGTATGTATGTACCTTTTCTACTAAGAATGGCTTAATTAGACATTGTAATGGTATTTCTTTAGTTTCTTTGTCAAAAAACCGTAAAATCTGTCAAACAATTGAACCTCAAATGATTGCCAGCTTCTCTCTGGCGCAGCACAAATGAAAGGACCAACTTTCCAGGTGAAACAGTGCCTAATTTTTTTTTGTTTTTCACAGATCACCTGGGACAAAACAACACGAGCGACATCCTGTCATTTCGAGCAGTTCTGAAGCTGACACCATCTTTCCCCACAAATCCTCATTACACGTAAGTGCTTACACATATCACGCCTTTATTCCTTGAGGGGTAAGCAGAGCGTTAACGGCTGTAAAAATACGATCACTTTCGCCGCAGAAATCGTGTATGTGTGTTCTTTTCGTGTGGGACATCGAGTCATCCAAAGACACGATGAACCCTGGTATGAGAGTTTTTCAACCGCTTACGACTAGTAGTAGTTGGTCTCTGACATAGCAGGCTGAGCCACCTGATTGTCCGAAAAAATGGTTCCGTGCTTCGCAGGGCACGTTAAGCAGTTGGTCCCGGTAGCTGTCTATGATATCACGGCGGTCTTTACACCTTACCTTACAGTTTTTCAACCACCTACTACTAGTAGTAGATTGAAAACTCTTACACCAAGGTTCATCGGGACGTTGGACGACTCGGTGTCCCACACGAAAGTAAGTTTAACAACGGAATGGAATTATAACAAAAAATCGTGTGGCACGTGTGTTGCCAACGTAATAATATGAATTCATATTCAAATTACCGACAGGAAAGTTTGAATTGCCTCTTTAGTTGTAATGCCTAGCTAGTGCTGCTCTCAACACTTTAAATTTATAATTATTTGAAAAAGTTATTAATCCAAAATGCCGAGATTGTGGCACTGATACTGAAATTTGTTTATTTACAGAATGTTGTATTAGTAAAAAGTTGTCCAGTGAAGTTTCTGTAAGCAAAAGTGCTAACAAATAAAAAGCGGCCAAGAGCGTGCTGGACACGTCGTTGGTTTTGCAGCTTCATTAAATATTAAGGCGAGTGTAGCTGTCAACTTCACAAAAAAAAGTTTTCACTTTATCCAAACAATCTATCGTTTATTATTCGTTTCAAATTTCTACGAAAACGAAAAATAAAAGGTATGAAGTTATATAAAGTCCTCTCAAAGGCAAGCAGTAAAAAGTATAACCTAAAATAGACGTCAACGCAACATAGTTCCAGTTTTATTTTCTTTTTGTAATAAAGACGACGACGACGGTCCGTCGTTTATAAAAAAATCTCACGTCCAGTATTCATGAGACGTAACTAACAAAAAAATTGCTTATATTTTTACGAATGTGTTTTCATACGGGTCATTTTTGTAAGTTTCATAGCGATAATTATAATGTTGACATGCAAAAATTGGATACGGTACGAATATACGGGGTGTAATGGACAGCCCTCCAAATACTGATAGGGTGCATGCAGACCATGAAACTATACCACTTTCCCTCAGGTACATGGAATATGGAACTTTTCCGTCAGGTAACGACAAAAATAATTGACTGATGATTGAAATCAAGATCAGCTGACTGATGCTACTTTAGGAAGTCAAAGTATTTTTTTTGCATTTCCATGCATATTTTTTTATGGGAAATTGTACAGTTTCATGGTCTGAATGCACCCTATAAGTATTCGGAGGGCTGTCGCTTACACCCTGTATATTTTTCCAAGTTTTGTGGCAAGTCTCATTGATGCCAGACATGGGTGTATTTTGAACCTTATACATATAGTTTTTTAGGGTTTTGTTAATCTATTTGCGCCAACCATCACGTTCCTGTGGCAATCTCATCTATCGAGATTTCGTTGTCTCGCTGATGTCATAGAGTCAAATATTCAAATTATTTGTTTTTGTCTAAATTAGGATGTTTGTTGCAGGACCCTTTGTCAAATGATACGTCAGTTATCCGCTGAGCCACCGTTCAACGTGCCCAAATACCACAAAATACTGTTCGACGATACATCGGTGAGTAGAAAACTTGTGATCAATGACCACGCAGTCCAGTGGCCTATGTTATGAAACTACAGGCTACAAATCTACAGGTGAAATTCGTAATATTTACCGGTATCGTAGTATATTGCGGTTCATATTCCCGGTATCATAATGGCTAACCGACTACGCAATGAACATCGAATTTCACTTGTAAAAATGTAGCCTGTAGTTTGATAATATCTGACACTGATAGACGCCTAATGTGTCCATTTCTCTTCGCTACAAATTCTGCTTACTAGCTGAGGTGCGCGGGTCGGAGGCGGGGTAATGCGTGCATGCTGATTGGTCAGTGGTCGCGTCATCTCATGCATGACCAGCAACTAACCAATGCGCGCGCTTTTACATCAGACTTATATATCTGATGTGTTTCCAGAAAGTATTAACCCTTATGTCGTCTTAATGGTCGGTTTTTGTGACGCGCGTAAAACGTAACGTAAAGGCACAATATACCAAGGAGCGTAGTTAAACTCGAGAACCTTTCCGCCTGAAACTGCCTACTTTTGCAGAGATGTCAACTAATTGGTTTTGCGAAGAAAGCTTGCCAGATACACGCCTGATGTGTGAATTTCTCCGAGCTACAAATTCAGTCAACTAGCTGAAGTGAGCGGGTTCGGGACGGGGAAACTCGTGTGTACTGATTGGTCAAAGGTTTTGTCATCCTGTGAATCACCACTCACTAACCAATGCGCGTGATTTTACATCAGACTTATAGGTCTGATGTGTTGCCAGAAAGTGTTTGCCCTTAGGCCGTCTATCAGCGCTTTTTGGTCGTTGTTTGTCATCGATCGATATCAATCGCAATTTTAGGCGATGGGCTGACAACTTGTCATTATTGCGATACACAATTTTCCGAATGACCCTCAAATGTTTGTCAGACGTGGCGTACATTGCAAAGGATTATAGGCGTGATTCGTGTGTGTGTGTGTGTGTGTGTGTGTGTGTTTGTGATTATCGCGCAAACGTTCCATAAAGGGATAGCCAAGAATTCTCAAACAATACGGAGTGCAAGGGACAGGTTGCCGAAAAATTTGCAGGCATGGATCTGCTTTTTTGCGTGTAGCGGCGAAATATATTTTTTTGGACCAATAAGCTGCCACGCGAACGGCATTTGGAGTGGCTGCCCACAGATCTTCTAGCGTGCAGTTGTCAGGGCACGCGGAGCATGATTAGACATACCTTCATACATATACATATCACGCCTGTAATCCCTTGCGGGATAGGCTGAGCGGCAGTGGCCGCAAAAAACGGACATATACGCCTCGTCTGACTAATATATATGTGTCATTCAGAAAATTGTGTATCGTCATAGTGACAGGTTGTCAGCCCATTTTCTAATATTGCAAAACACACCCTCAAGTCCCATAGTCGCCTCTTATGACTCCCACAATAAAGAAATGGGGTGATGCTATTCTAAGCTGGCATCACATGGCACATGAGGTGATGCTTTTCTAAGCCGATGAGTATTCTAAAATTATAAGATCATGAAGAAAAAAACAGAACAACATTCCAAATGGTGTATTATTATTGGAAACGAGAATATATTTTATTACGGGAACTAAGTACATACGATACGATGGATTCGTTCGCAAACAAAAAAGAATATAATCATTTCAGGAAACGTAAAAATTCGACTTCCAAAAGTAAAGCGGATTGTGATTTTGTATGTTTTTTTAACGTTTTCTGATATAATATGTTCCTTGGGCAAAGTTGTTCAGTTTCATCGTATCTGTCCAACTATTCTGTCTCTGAACCTATCAGTGTTCAGAGAGCTGTCCCTTACACCTCGTATGTCTTTTGAAGTCAGACTTAATAAGCACCTAGATACTTGCCACAGAACGCCATGCGGTAGTGATTTGGTCTGTGGTACTTGCCCTTCTTTAATCAATGCCAACCAAAAGGGTTAAGCTGAACATCGCCCTGCCCTGTCATTAACACATGGGCCGTTGACCTTCACTGCGCTCCCTGCAGCTAAGTGGTGCTACAAGATTCAAGCTTTTAAATATTGAATAAAAAATATATACGTAGGTACTAATATTATTTTGTGTCAAATATTTTCCCTATAAGCCCCACGGAGCTACTTTCCAAAAAGATTACTTAGCATTTTTTCTTCCGCAATCAGGCCGTTTCGCTTCGCATTTTGTTTTCATTTTTCTCTTTTCGTGTGGGCCACCGAGGTCCAACGACCTCGATGAACCCTGGTGTCAGAGTTTTTTCAACCGCCTACTACCACTAGTAGGTTGTTTACATTATAATATTCTTTTATATGTAACACCTACATAAAAAGTACATAAAAATATTATGAGTAAAATAAAAATACTGTTATTTCTTTAGTCTAACATAGAGCAATCAGTTTCTTTATAATTTAATTAATTAAATTTTCCGACCGTGTTTGGTACCAAAAAAGTAATTCTACAAAATTTGCATGTATAAATAATTATCATGAGGAAGTAACCTTACCTATTACGTATCAAGTAATGAAGTAACGAAAATCGATACTTTATTGAATTATCTGTCGTAGAACTAGTAGTATTGATATTATTTAATAGCTAAGCCCGTATTAATCTTATCAGCTACAGTAATTTCCGGGTACATTACCTATTTATTATTTTACCTATTACTTCAGCACACCTTTTTTTAACAGCGAAAAAATATATATTATTTTACTAATCGTAGCGCCATTTAGCCCTCAAAACCCCTAAAATCCAGAGATAAACATGCCACTGGTACTATCACGCATTTTGTAGAACAGAATGGTAATTTCGCTCATCCACCGACTTAATGAAATAAATAAGTAGTGAATACTGGGGTGGCCCAGAAGTAATGAGAAATATTAAAATAAAAAACTACCAATTGCCTAAGAGTCTTTTTTATACATAGTAATGGAAAATCCTTCTATTTTTAATTATGTATATTGAATTTACTCCAGCAACGCCCTTGTTGCCGATTTTCTTTATATTGATGCGCTGATTTGCTGCTATTCTTTTGGACTGTCAAGCCAATCGTAGATTAAAACGATTTAATTTTTCTTGTTATATGTATTGTAACAATACATAGAAACACCCAGACTCAAACACAACACAAATAATTGAAAAGTTACTTACAAAATACTTGAGCTGTGTGGGGATCAAACCCAGGCCCTCGGCGTAGCAGGCAGCTGGTGTACTATCCACTATGCCATCGCCCCAGTCAATAGTGGGCGCCCTGATTGATTTATTTGTGTTGAGGAACGCAATTATTGCGATTGATTAGATTGATTTCGCACATCAACGGTAATTGAAGAGCAGGGTATTATTTTGGAGATGTATAACAGTCAAACCAAATAACTATGGGATACAGCAAACAAACAACATACACACATCACGCATATAATCCCTTGCGGGGTAGGCAGAGCGCAAACGTCCGCAAAAAACGCACATTTGCGTCACGTCTGACAAACATTTGAGGGTCATAGGGAAAATTGTGTATTGGCATAGCGACAGGTTGTCAGCACATTGCCTGAAATTGCAATACACACCTTCGAGTCCCTTAGTCGCCTCTTACAACTTCCACGGAAAGAAATAGGGTGATGCTATTCTACGCCAATTACCACACAATTTTCCAAATGACCCTCAAATATTTGTCAGACGTGGCGTAAATATCCGGTTTTTGCGGCCGTATACACTCTGCATACCCCGCAAGGGATAATAGACGTGATGTGTGTGTGTTATTTATACTTATTAATCAATAAAAACAACTAAGATCAAATCACAAACATACGTAAAAAAAGAAAAAGCAGTTCGGTAGAATTATAGAAAAAATACAGTAAATATTGGAAAATAATTCTATTGAGAAAACTTTCCGATCTGATCGTGTTTCATAAACATACGAGAAAAATACAATAATATTATCAGAACTGCCATTGACCCTGTGATGCCGGCTTAGAATAGCATCACCCCATTTCCTTCTCGTGGGTGTCGTAAGAGGCGACTAAGGGAATCGGGGTGTGTATTGCAGATTTAGGCGATGGGCTAACAACCTGAAACTATGGCGATACAAATTATTCCAAATGACCCTCAAATGTTTGTCAGACGTGGCATAAATGTCCGTTTTTCACGGCCGTTTACGCTCTGCCTACTCCGTAAGGGATTATCAGAACTGGAGTTGGATCAGGTATACAGGGTGTAAGGAAAAGTACTGCGTTCCTTTCAAGGAATGAACCATCCCAAGAAAATGAAAAAAATCCCCAAGAAACACAGGTCAAAATATGAAAAATTTTAAGACCCCTAAACAAAAAGTAGTCAGCTGATTAAGTCTGGTTGTATGTAAGGTCCAATTTTTTTTTTCATATATTGGTCTAGGTTCCTTGAGGAAAGTTTTTCAGTTCATGGGCTGGTTCATCCCTTAAAAGAAACGCAGTTCTTTTCCTTACATCCTGTATATTGGATTCCATTTTACTGCTCCATTGTTTTAATTGGCGGAATAAAGTGTGTCTCTTTGAAACTGAGACTTTTTGTGTCATAATATATCGCTCATCTAGTACTACAAGGGCGCAAATGTCAAAAAATGCAAAAATGAGTTAATGATGCCAAACTGTTCCAAAATGGTCAATACATATGGTACTACAAAGTCGCTTTAATAGTTCAACAAATGACGGAGAGATGGCGGTAGTGCCTCCGTTGCTTTGATACAAAAACGGACTCTCCCAGAGTGCAACGGCGCCATATTGGTCAGTTACGCGGGGCTCCCCGTGACGGTCGCTCGTGTCTGAGTGCTACCGGGTCGTTCAGGTAATTACGACTATCATTTTTTCAAACTCTAAGTGCCAAAAGACGTAAATGTATTTTCTGCCTTCGTAGCACCAAAACAAAATCATTTATTGAGTGCAACAGGGCCGCAAATGTGTTTTATGTCTTGGTAACATCGAAACCAAGTCATAGATTGAGAGCAAAAGGGCCACAAATGCGTTTTCTGTCTTGGTAACACCAAAACCGAATCTTTTGCGTGCAACAGGGTCGAAAATGTATTTTATGCCTTGGTTACACCAAAATCAAAGGCTTCATTGAGAAGTACAGTGCCGTAAATGTATTAAATGTCTTCGTAAGTCCAAAACGAAATCCGTTATTGAGAGCTTTAGGGCCTTTAATGTATTTTATGTCTCTGTATCACCAAAAAAAAAGAAATTTGGAGATCTTCAATGCCGCAGTTGTATGTTACGTCTTCGTAGAATCGGTAAAATGTATTATTTTGTGAGCTAGATTGCCATTTATGTATATAGTGTCGGTGTTGAATTATGATAGCTCTGAAGTTTGAATGAACTAATGACATGAAAGTATTTACAGTCTACGTAGCGCAAATTGCACTACATAATCCACGCACGCTCATACGGCTGTTTATTATCGGCATCGTCTGCGGATTAACAGGGGCGTGGGGGCGGTGTGGCGGTAGCGGGCGGCGGAAACGGGCAGCGAGGGGTGGCGTGTGATCTTCCCGCTCGGTTTGGCGAACGCTTTTGCGCCATCACCATCGCAATCGCAGGCGCACCGCCGCTCCTACCTTTTCCCCCTCACCCCGCATCCGCAAATCTCGGACCTACTAAGACTTATATTGGCAGTTTGCGTGACTTGAACTTGACTGTACGCTAGCCTAGGGAGAATGACAGATGCTCTTGTTTTGTGCCAGTACACCTCCAACCGCACCTCTCTCATTTCCTTTGATACCCTATCTCTGCTCCTAGGTAGAAAAAAAACGTTTTTTTTGTTTTAAATAGGTAGTGTGTGCTTCGTGCTTTATTAAACTGTCTATCTTCTATCTTTGCTAGTAATTGTTTTTGTATTTTATTTTTCAGAAAATAAGTATAGCTTGGTATTTTAAATGGTCATGAAATGCTATAATAGTAGTTTATGCAACTGTCGTATAATTGGGGTCATTAGAATGCGAGTGTCTGTTTATCACACGAGGCGCAGCCGAGTGTGATAATCGTTTGACACGAGCATTCTAATGCCTAATTATAGCAGTTGCATACACTATTTTATCTACACTCTCCAAAAAAACTCAGAAACACTTTTCTAAACGTACGCACCGGCCATTGCAAGGCCCGATACAAGGACAAATTCAATACGAGAACGTAATATGGCTTGATATGAATTTTCAAAAATCTATACTTTAGCAGTTGTTAAGATGTGGAGTCTTAACAATAACTTAACTAAACAACTGAACAACATCTGAACAACATCTGAACAACAACTGAACAACAACTGAACAACATTGAAACAACAACTGAACAACATTGAAACAACAACTGAACAACATCTGTACAACAACTGAACAACATCGGAATAACATATGAACAACAACTAATCAACATCTGAACAACAACAGAACAAAAACCTATCAAAACAACTGAACAACATCCGAAAAATTACCGTACAACAACAACTGTCAGGTGCGGCGGAAGATAGCGATTTGAGTATTGGAAAAAAAAACTTCGTTTCATTTCGCAACTTTATCGTATTTAGAGTTTTCTCATTAAGTCATTACGCTTCTGTAATTTATAGTAAACCCAAGTTTTTATAGGCAGAATGCATAAAGTGGGTCATTATACATCTGTTTTCGAATTCATAATTCGAACATTATGAGACGAGTGTAGATAAAAATATTATCAAAAGCTATAAAAGGCCAAGTTCCTGCTCCTTTCTCAAAAAATATGGAGGAAAACCAATGCTCAGACCCTGAATCGGTTAACAGCGAGCTATTAAACGCTGATGAAGAAACTGTGGACATAGAAATGTCTAACACAGTGAATGCGTCAGTTGATAAAACTAGCAACTCTTCGATGCCAGATATAGATATAGATTTTAGCTCTTTATAGTTATCACCTTTTTCCAGTACGTCAATATTGAAATCTCCACAAAATATAATACATTGTTAATTAAATGAAAGCTCTAGCAATTTCTCTAATCTCTCAAGAAAATGACTTAAAGTATTATTAGAGGGTATTCTATAGCAACAGTAAATATTTAAATTAGATTCAATGTCTTTGATGCCACAAATTTCAAAGGAATCCACTTTGTAGAGATTTCTGCATTTTTCTAGTATCTCAACAGATCTTCCATTCAAACCTAGTATAAACGAACCACCTCTTTTTTTTTAGATCGAGTATTTTGTGAGAATAATGTGTACTGTTCGAGACTGAATAAGGAGATATTAGTTTTTTTGAGAAAATGTTCAGTAATATATCAGTAATGTAGTTTGTTTTTACCTAAATTTGATAAATAAATCTCCAACTCATCTTTTTTTTGATGTTAAACTACACACATTTTGATCAAAAATACAAATATTACATTCATATGGGTTAACCTGGCATACTATGTCATTTAAACTAGGTGAAGTTTCCCTACAATTATTTACGAAATAACTGTTTAGGTTCAGGATTACAATCATATTTCACCTTTACATGCATAATTGTTCTCCACATGGCTCTACACGCATCCAAACTATTGACCCATGTGCCAGCCGCTTTTTCGTGTAACACCACTTCAAATTGGCAATGGCATTGTATTATATGTGAAAAATCTACTTTCTTATTACAATCGTTATATGAAATATCACCCACTAAAACATTAGTGTTTCTTAGATTATTTACAACATGTTGTACTTCTGTAAACCAAGATGTGCAGTCTTGATCCCTTTTACACGGCAAGATTATGACGTAATCATTATTTCGTAAAATCACTGCAATGATTTACACACGCCTCTAACAGATGTTCTGTCAGTGCATATGGCTTTAACACTGCTGTTACAAGATACGAAGCTCCCAAAAGCTTTTGAAGAATATTCCTCATCTCCCGTCCTTGCTCATCTGAATAAACCCGAACTCTATATTTTGGCTTCAGGAGACTCAACTCAGCTGTTCGTTCGTTTCTTCGTGGGTTCAAGATACGATCAGGCAATTTTGGCGAAGAGGCGACAAAACTATATTCATTTTGGTAAAAACTGGTCTCTTCATGCGGTATGCTGTTTGGTGCTGGAATATTATCTCTTGTTCTTGTAGTGACCTTGTCTTTGTTTCCTGTATGTTTATATTTTGGTGATAGCAAAGATTGTGTTTGTGTAGAAGTATCAAATCCTACCGTTTTATACATTTTGATTATTTGCTCATACTTCTTTAACTGTTTTGTCAGTAAACTGTTTTCCATGATCAAGTTCTCAATGGCTTCATCCGCTGAAAGCAGTTCTGATTTTAGACTTATTATTTCTTCTTTCAGCATTATCAAGCCTTTATCTTCGATGTTAGTCGGAAATTCCGGCATACTCTGGTGTGTTAAATTGTTCTCTGAGACGCTACATCTGGGTCCGGACACACTCAGTATTTGGCGCTTTTTACGATGTGTAACATACATCATACTCTTATCTGATAGGTGTTTCCGTGCCTTTTGTATTATAGTGTTCTCTTGTTTGCTCCTATTACGACTACAGGTCTCTGGTTTCGCCATTGTATCCGCATTCAACGATCCAAATGAGTTACTGGTTGGTATGTTAAACTTGATCTGTGCATCTGACGAGGTATTTTCTCCCTCTATGATTTCCTCAATTTCTACTTGTTGGTCTCTACTTACATTGGGCGTCCGTCCGTCCAAATTCCCTCTCAAGGTTTGCGAACTTGTAGGCAATTTGGACGAAATTTGTATTGGTACTGTAGTATGTTTGTCAATTAACCCGCATATAAATTCTGGTATGATTGCATGGAGGATCGTGTAGATGTCTTCGGTAAAGGATTTTTGCCAGGGGGTTTGATTTTTGGAGTTGCTGGTGGGACTATACATTTTTTTTCTCTATATAAAGTTTCACGGCATTCTAAGCACTTGAACTCAGCCTTTTGCTTTTTAGACATCAAAGCATACCTTTTTTCTGCACTTATAATGTCTTTTATACAGGGAACACAGCAGCAATTGACGTTCCAATATAACTTTCAAACATTTCCCGCACTTTTTCTCCATGTTTGATTGGCCTGACATCTATTGTTAATGTGCAGTACTACTTTAAGTACTTCTTTGCGCATGAGCACTCCAGTCGCAATGGTTCACAGATGGTCAGGAAATATGGAGTTAGTTCAAGTTTAACAATTTATATTAGGATAAAACTAATAAATGAATCTGTGATTTATTCAAAGGACTGTCAATATTATTTAGTATGTAGGTAGTTTGTAACGTATAATAATAAATATGCACCTGTGATTTACGTGCCATTCTTTTTAGTATTCATGTAAGCTGTAATAAACGATTCTATTTCATTGAGTCAGTGTTTTAATCCAATAAAATAAAGGCATAACTAACCAATTAAACCATTTTCGGTGCAACGGAGCCGCAACTGTATGTGTCAAACTACTTAAAGTAACTTTTTTTTATTTCGCACTTGATTATTTTAATTTTGTTTGTTTTTATAATTAACCTAAATAACTAAACATCCAAAATATCTTGGTTGCACGTATAAATATTATTTAATGAATTTACAAAATCCAATTGAACTTTGAAAAAATCTTTAAAACGCTCTCCTGCACAATTTGTAAAATGTTAGTTAGGCCTTTGTAGTACTAGATGAGCGATATATATTTTTTTATTATTATGGGTGATAGGTTTGCTCTTGACTCTAGTCTAGGTCATAGGACAGAGACAGTGTCTAAGATGGAGCGAGCTCACCCAGAAGAAGCCTGTTCACCCTTACTTTGAAGAGAATTAAATTGAATTAAATTAAATATAATATTAAATTGTTGACTGTCCCGATGGCGTAGTGGCTAGTACCCCTGCCTGCTGCGCCGAGGGTCTTGGGTTCGATCCCCATACAGCACAAGTATTTCTAAGTTACTTTTCAAATATTTTTGTTGAGTCTGGCTGTTTTCTATGTATTGTATGTATTTATTTGTAAAAAGAAAGTATTTTATGTATTATATTGCCTATCTATTTCCCATAGTACAAGCTTTGCTTAGTTTGGGGCTAGATGGCGCTTTATGAGAAGATATGAATTTTCTGACATCAAATGGGTTGGCTGGAAGAGATCTCTTCTAAATGATAAGCTCGCCTTTGCTACTAATTTTATTGTCAAACTTTTATTAATTTTGTGCAATAAAGGATATATATATGAAACGTCGAATATATTTATATAATAATAATAAACATGATGAGTGTGAATTTGACCTTTCCTCGCAAAGAAATTGGAAATATCTCATTGACTCTCAGTTGAAATACCGGGTCGTCCAAACGGTGCCGTATATTTGTGTATTAAAATATACCTAATGTTTATTACCTGATTTTTATTAGATCTCCTTCCTGTTCAGGGGTTCCGGTTAATTATACGCATGAAAATATCACCTTTTGAAAATTATAATTCCAAATTCAAACAAATGCCGTGCATGCCGCGTGATCATGGAGGTACTATTAGTACGTCCATTCGTGTGATTAAACTGGCCAGCCCCGAGGCAGTGCTTTAATTTAATTTTTTTTATTCCGCCCGAGCCGGTTTTCTGTAAGGACAATACTACAAAATTGTTATAAAAAGAAGAAAATTGTGGTATACGAATTCGAATCTTTTTTTAACGATCACGACTTCAATCGGTGGTTCGAGGAGAAACAAAACTGAATTTTTCAAACTAGATGGCGTTAGTGAGCAAAATTTGGATTTTTACCAATTATTTCGTAATTTAGATAAGTTTGAAACAAAATTGATATGTCCGCGAGCCCTTGCATTTAACTTTTACTGATTTAGTTATATTATACCGGTAAATATTGTTTTATTCGCCCAGGTATTGGTCAAATGTGAAAAATACTGTTCTCTCGCACACAAATACACGCGAAATGTGAGTGTGTGCGTAATTCATTCATCAAAAATTTGCGTATCATCCGTCAGTTTGCCGATAGGCGGAAAAACTAAATAGGAATATTTGTGAAGAACTAAATAAGGAAATGCCTGAATTACGATTTTTATGATGAATATTTTAAGATTTGGGAGAAAAATAAAGAATTTTAATTTCTTTTCATTTCATATTTTGTCCTTACTTGAAACAATTAGTGATACTTACCTAAAACCTCAATAGATCTGGGGAATTGAAACTACGATATCCGAGCCGGAACAACCAGGGTTCAGTCGCTTTACATTTAGATTTATTAATTTTAGGTAGGTATCACTCTTTGTAGGATTTATAGGGGATACCTACTTGTTGAAAAAATAAATAAATACATATCAAAATCATTTTTAGAGACAAAGGTTTTTATTTCTTTTAATTTTGGTATATACAATACATAGTACCTAATACAATAGTACCTACACAGGTGCACGCTTGTAAATTTACACATGTATAATAGAGCAATAATATGGATTGGAAAAATATTCTTCACGTCCAGTGGAGCTGTGTGTTTGCAAGCCTGTAGGCATGACTTCTGTGTTGCTGACACTATCTTCAGACCGAACTTGTACATGCCTCGTCAAGACCCGTCTTCAGCTCTTGTTGAAAACATATTATGGATATGATATCAATGGGGCTTTTGTCTTTGCTCCTATGCTGGCTTCTACTTTTCTATCCTTTTATTACGCGCAAATGTAGGACGCGCAAATGTAATTTGCTGGAACACGTCGTAACACTGTTTCCGGCAAAACACATGTTTTGTAAAAATCCACAAGTTTTTCCAGCATTTGTTTTATAAAAGTCTCGTCCCTTTTTATTTCTAAGACCAGGATGTCAGTTGCTTAATCAATGAAGCCAATGAAGTAGCAATGTTCCTTTGATGAAGCTCTCAGTTGACCTTGAATCTGCAAAGAAATGGTCATTATGTACCTGAGGTGGTAGTACAGTTTTAGTGTGTGGTTCTAGCTAGCCTATCCACAACACCTATATACCAAACAACTTTGTAGATTGGTACTGTTTGTGGTTGAGGTTCGTGGGCAATAGCACCATCATCAGGCCATGCATCTTTTTGGCTACAAAGAAAATATCTCAATTTACTGCAGTGAATATTATTTGTCTGATAATATGTAAAAGGACTCTTAAAGATTAGGACAGTCGGTAGTTGGAACTGTATCTAAAAGTTTAGGACTTTCGATAGTTGGGATTCTAAAAATTAGGACATTCGATAGATAGGACTGTAAAAATTTCTAGTTGGGATCATAAAGTTTCGGACAATCAATTTTAGGATCAATAATTTTAGATTAAACAATAGAGAAACATAAAAACCACTAGTAACATCTTATATAGACGGAAACAGCTTACTTACGTGCTACAACCATGAACAGATTTGTAGGTTTTTACTGTTCGTGGTTGAGGTTCATGGGCAATGGCACCGTTATCACCAAGGAACAACTATACCCCTCTTAGGTTATCACGCCATGCCTCTATGCGGCTACAAAGAAAACATCTCACTTATATTTTCTGCAGAAAATACCTCTTATTATTTGCCTGAGACGTAAAAACAACAAAGTATCAAACACCATACTTGGTACGACGCCACTTGTGGCCCATGATATCGCTTCAAACCTGCTTTTGATCTCTTCGGGTTAACTTTTTTTCCTGAGTAAGTATGTTTAGAATAGGCGCGCTTCATTTTATTTAATTTTACTAAAGCATATTCAGAAAATCAAAGCACAGAAAAAACGAAAAACTATTCTAAACTCTTTGAATCGGCCCGACGCCATCAAAAATTGAAATGTCAGATGACTGACAAATGTGTGTTCAAAAATCATTAGCGCATTTTTCAAAACTAAAAAAACCATGAAGTATCTTTGTATTTGCTTTGTGTAAATAAATGTCTGTATAATTTTTAAAATGTTTCTACCCATAATTGCGGCGTAATAAATGAAAATAAACATAAGATATTGTACTTAAACAATTTAAAATATTTTTCACAAAACACAAATAAAGGAGTATTTCGTTTCAGAACACGCTGTTCACGAATAGCTTTACGTGGACTTACGTATGCATGTTGTGTAAAACTAACGCACACAAACTTAACAGGGACATAATTTCATCAAGTTTTTAGATCATAATAACTTTGTTATTTATAGATGTATCGCAAATCAGATTTGTTTCGCGAGAACTAGATTTTGTAAAGAATTTTTCGACATACTTTGATAGCATAAAACTATAACACACACAGTGTATATTGGTCAAACGTTTTGTATGGAAATGTCAGCTCTCGAACCACCTTAAGTAAGGTAAATTTCATTTCATTAATTTTTGAAGTTTTAGAATGTTATTCAGTTCTTAAACTGTTATTCCTGCTATTATTGTTTTATATTATTTTCGTGCCTTGTTTTATTTTAGACTAGCTTTTACCCGCGACTTCGTCCGCGTTAGATAGTTTTTTTTAGGCACAGGTTCTAAAGTAGATATGTATATTCATAGTTAGTATGACAGTGATATTAGAACAGTTCTTATATCTACTGTTTAAGGATGACTTGCTTGCTTCTGTTGTAAAAGAGACAATTCAAAATTTGCTATTCGGTGTACTGCCCTAAGAGATGAATATTTATAACCATTGAATACTAAAGTCAGTAGAAAACAAAAAAATCCGCGGTAAAAAGTTGCCAATGTCCTTTCTCAACTTATTCCCAACATACTGAACAACTATTGTTTTGGAACCATTTCTGTATCTCTAATAGTTTAGGTTGGCTCCTGATGTTACACCTGGTGATCTAAATAAGGTACTCCAGATCCTCAATACCCTTGTGAAAAGAAGCAGCCAATCATACTGAACAATTTTTATTTTAAAACCATGCTTGTATCTCTAATAGTTTAGCTGGGCTCCTGGTGGTACACCTGGTGGTCTACATAATGTACTCCAGATCTTCTTAGTCCTTGTAAAAAGAAGCAGCCCATCATACTGAACAACTTTTGTTTTGGAACCATGCCTGTATCTCTAATAGTTTAGCTGGGCTCCTGGTGGTACACCTGGTGATCTACATAAGGTACTCCAGATCCTCAATGTCCTTGTGAAAAGAAGTGGCCCATCATACTGAACAACTTCTCTTTAAGAACCATGCCTGTATCTCTAATAGTTTAGCTGGGCTCCTGGTGGTACACCTGGTGGTCTACATAAGGTACTCCAGATCCTCAATGTCCTTGTGAAAAGAAGCGGCCCATCATACTGAACAACTTTTGTTTTGGAACCTTGCCTGTATCTCTAATAGTTTAGCTGGGCTCCTGGTGGTACAACTGGTGGTCTACATCTGTACTCCAGACCCTCGAATGGTGATAAAAAGTAGCCTATGTCCGTTCTCGGTATGCTAGCAATCTCTGTGCCAAGTTTCATAAAGATCGGTTCAGTGGTTTGGCCGTGAAAGCGTAGCAGACAGACAGACAGACAGACAGAGTTACTTTCGCATTTATAATATTAGTGTGGATAAAATAAGCTATATGACATGAATGCAAGTCACAATTTCTGTATCAGAAGTAAATAAACCAGATTCGTCTGAGCACAATTATAAATCGTAATTCGAAAAGTAAGAAAAATCGTGTAACATAGATAGGGTATATTTTGGTACCCCTGCTGGATGCATGGATGTTTGTGTTTGTCTTCACATTTTGGGACACCCTGTATAGAGCATTGGGACACAAATAAACTAGTCTCTTAAAGACTTTCTCTTACCTTTCCCAAGAGGACTTCTCAGATAATAAATTACCACATAAAATGCTCTCAGTAACATTGACATTTCCTTCGATACAAACAAAAAAGAGATCGGTCGTCGACTGCCAAAGTGTCTTCAAATCACGATCTCCCAGAGGGATTTAAGAGCAATAAAAATGTATTACGGTTGTAGAATGTTACCAACATTTTTCGTTTGATAGCACTATTGATTCATAAAAAAGACGATAGAATATAAAAGCTGTACAGAGCACTTTCCCAAATACTGATTGGTTTCATTCAGACCGCAATTTTGAATTTTGCATTCAATGTAAAATGTTTTTCATTCGTGTTACGAAATGAGTTCAAGGAAAATATAAATAAATTGCAATAGATGTGTTCGGATTGTAATCGATCAGGGCCCGAAGTCTGCTAAATCAAAATTGTTTCAGCTGTATGTATATAGCGCGTCAGTGGCATGATTTGGGCGTTTCATATTCTGCTAACAGTTTGAATTATAGAATTTCACGGTGACAAAAAATTACAGTGGAGTATTTTCTATAGTACTTTAAATTGTTAGCATAATACGAAATGTCCAAAACTGTCCCACTGACACACAACTGAAAAGATTTTTATTTAGCAGACTTTGGGCCCTTTCTTAAAAACGCAAATACGACAAGAATACCCGCGGTGGTAGAAGCTTTTTGTACATAAATATACAAACTAGGTTACATGAATTATTTATTAGACGTAAACAGCCAAATTCTGTGTCGACAAATGCTAAGAATTCATTAAAAGAAATTGGAAGACGTCGAGTAATTCTGCGTATTATGTCTAACAACGATTGGGGATGAATTTCAATGAATGACGAAATACTAAGTGGCATTTCATCTTACGGTCATATTTAATTTAATGGCGGCAAAATATAGAAAACATGATACGAACTCTCTTACTATGCGCATTGGCGCTATTATGGAACATACCCGTTTTGGGGCATATACCAAAATTTATAACACCATAATCATACGAGGGCGGAGTGATAAGTAAGGAAAGAATTTTATTTAATTCTTATTTCTTATTTTTCAACGTAATTTCCCTCTAAGTCAATACTCTTCATCCAGCGTTTCTCTAATTTTCTATCCCTGCCATATAATACGATTTCGGCAACCCTTCAAAATAGGCATTGGTTTCCTCCATGATCTCCTCGTTTGATCCAAATCTTTTTCCACCAAGCCATTTTTTTAAATTCGAGAACAGATAATAGTCGCAAGGGGCTAGATCTGGCGAATAAGGTGGGTGAGGAAGCAACTCATAGCCCAACTCGTGGAAGTTGGCCATGGCAGTCGCGCAGGTGTGAACTCGTGTGTTGTCCTGGTGAAACAAGATTTTCTTCTTGGCCAAGTGCGGTCGTTTTTCAAGTAAAATTTTGTGAAATTCGTCTAATAAATTAGCGTAATACTCGCCATTGATTGTTTTTCCCTTCTCTAGGTAGTCAATATGGATTACCCCACGTACATCCCAAAAAACTATAGCCATAACCTTATTGGCCGATAAAACTGCTTTTGCCTTCTTCGGAGCTGGTTCGCCAGCAGCAATCCACTTTTTTGATTGTTCTTTGGTTTCTGGTGTATGGTAATGGATCCATGTTTCATCAACTGTTATAAAACGTCGAAAAAATTCAGATTTATTACGCTGTAACAACGCCAAATTTGCCTCCGAAGTAGTCACACGCACGCGTTTTTGGTCAATAGACAGTAAACGCGGCACCCATCTTGCGGACAGGTTCTTCATGTCTAAATGTTGGTGTAAGATATTGCGCACACGTTTATCTGAGATGCCTACTATCTCGACTATTTCCCTCACTTTAATTCTTCAAAACTAAATCGTGGATTTTAGCGATCATTTCTGGAGTAGTGACCTCAATTGTTCGCCCTGGACGTTCAGCATTACTTGTGCTTGTACGACCACATCGGAAATCTGTAAACCATTTATGGATCATCTTCATCGACGGAGCAGATTCCCCATAATATTTATCAAGCCTTTGTTTCGTTTTTTTGTGCAAAAAATAATGTTTAATCAACACACGAAATTCACTTTTCTCCATATTGGCGACAATGCGTCCATTTGTTTTTTTTTAATGGCCGCCAAAATAAAAGTAGCCGGCTGTACTGGCTGAAAATTTGAATTAAGAACTTCAAAAGAGACGCAAACAAGGAGGTTGCACGCAGACACAGTCGCCGCTCAGCAGCCGTCCCGCACGGTCGCCTACGCTCCGACTACCTGGCCGCTCCCGTGGCCCCGCCCCTCGCCGTCGCTCCGCGACCGACACTCCAGCCCTGCGTCGGACAAGCATCACTTGTCCCACGCAGCCTCTGCCGCCGTTTGTGTCTTTTTCAAGACACATTCCGTGGTATTTTATTTAACTACGTCTTTTGCCCGAAAACCGCCGGTTTACGCGGTCCTTGCTCGGTGGATACCTAACGGTGCTCAACGATCCGAGCAGGGGGTGTAGACCCGATACACCAGCTTTGCCCCTTCAGGGCAACGCAGTCAATCGGACGGGTGCCAGAACCACCGGCCCTGGGGGTGAACCCAAGTCGACCCTGGTACCATCCTTTTCCCCTGTCCGAGCAGAGTCTGTCTGGGAGAAGGGCTCCGGCCCCAACTTCCTCTTTGCTCGGGCCTGTTAGGAACCTCCCGCACAATAAGATTGGCGGAGGATACACTTTAGGGCTACATTAGTTAAGTACACCCTCCCTGCCTACACCCGGCGGGGAGGATCACCGGCGTCCTACCCTCAGGCTGTTCCCGCCTGAGGGCCGCGATTAGCATATTAGCTAGGCCGATTGCCGTGGAGTTCTTGCCGTTTCTCTCCCACGGAACGGTTCCGAAACGGCGGTAGCTATAGATTAGGCAATGGCTAAAGCCCTTCCCCTAGAGTCCGTTCTCCTAGAACTTTTACAAGTTGTCTTCGAGGACAACCAATTCCGAGCCCGCGTCGCGAAACGGATTCCCGGAATCAGCGATTACTTCGCCAAACTAGCCCGCGATGAGTCATCGCCCAATCCCCTGACCACCGGTGAGTCAGCCCCATCCGCCGACGAAGTGTCCGCCGCTAAGTCGGCACCTGCCCCCTCCCCTGCGGTTACTCATTACGATGAGTCACCGCTATCCCCTGACCCATCGTCCCAAGTCGGCAATGCCCAGGACTCCGACCTAACCGTCGAAGTTATGGACACTGCCGATCCCCCGTCCGATGACTCAAACCCCGAACCCGACTCCGACGACGACTACACCGTAGTCAGTAGGTCCAAGAAGCGCCAGCGTAAGGCTGCTCATTCAGATAGCGACGAGGCTGCGAAAACAGTCCGCGTCGAAGGGCCCGATGGCAACCACCGCAAGGTGGCCGCCGCCATCCCTAAAGTCTCTCCCGCTACAGAGCGCAGACCCCCCCCGATTATTCTCAGGGACAACGCCAAGTGGTCGTCCCTTTCCAGTCAGATGACCCAGAATAAGATTCCGTTTTTGACTGCTTCACAGACCAAGGACGGAATCAAAATTCAAGTCCCGACCTCTTCGGCGCACAGAGCGCTTACAAAATTACTTAACTTCCTCCAGTTCCCGTACCATACGTACGCACTGGAGGAGGAGAAACTACACCGCGTAGTAATTCGAGGCATCCCGAAAGAGATTTCCGAAAAGGAAGTCTATGACGACCTAATCGCCCAAAATATCCCCGTACGTAAAGTACACCGCATTTCGTCTCATCGCAATAAGAGACAATTCGACATGGTCCATGTCACGCTCGAGAGGAGCGAAGCTGGTAAGGCCATTTACGGTTTGAAATCCGTGTGCATGCTTTCAGGCATCCGCATGGAAGCCCCCAGGAAGACTGGGATCCCTGGCCAGTGTCACAACTGCCAACTTTACGGTCACTCTTCACGCACCTGTCACGCCGCCCCGCGGTGTGTTAAGTGCCTGGAGAGTCACAGCACTGCCCAGTGCGCCCGTCCTAAAAAGACGGACACGCCCTCGGCAGACAGCTCCTCTCCCCCACTCCCACCTAGTTGCGTCCTCTGCAACGAAAGTGGCCACCCAGCCAACTACCGCGGCTGTCCCCGTGCCCCTAAGGCGAACCCCAAAGTGCTTCAGCGCACCCTTGCGAGGCAAACGTATGCCGATAGGTTAGCTGGCTCTCAAAAACCAGCTGCGGTCGTTCCAGGTGTTGCTGAAAACACAAACTTCCCGCCCCTCAGGCCTAACCCCGCATGGGCCCTCAAAATGGGTCCAGCCCCCGCCCCCGCCCAAGTCGCACCAAAACCGGTGGTGATCCCCCAACCCGCCCCCAAAAAGCCGGCGCCTCCGCCGCCTTCTCCTCCCAAACCCGCTTCCCACAGCAAGAGTGCTGAAGGCGACTTAGCCGACGCGCTCTCTGTTGTCTCCAATTTCACCAGCCTCTTCGACATCGAAGAGATAATCTCCTACTCTAAGGAGATCAGAGCCAACGCTGGTAACCCCAGTGCGCTCATCCAAACCGCCGCCAAATACTACCATCTGGTAGTCGCGTTCAAAAACTTCAAACCCTGATTATGGATAGGTCTATTAACTTAGGGATATCCAGCAGTGGTAGGACCAAGCCTCGGTCACTAAAATTAGGTTTTTTCAATGCCGATGGTATTTGCAATAAAAAGACGGAAGTTAGCCTCTTCCTGAAAGATCACGGTTTAGACGTCCTCCTCGTACAAGAAACGTTTCTAAAACCCCATATGCGTACCCCGCGAATCGCGCAATACAACACGGTACGTAATGACCGCGTATCGAGCAGCAAGGGAGGCACCCTCATTCATTACAGGCGAGCGCTTCACTGCTCACCCATAGAGACCCCGCCCCTCTGCTATATGGAGGCTTCCGCTTGCCGCTTAAGCATGACGGGACACCAACCCATTACGATAGTGTCGGTATACCTATCTCCGAGCAATAATCGCGAGACAAAGCCACTTCTTAAAAGTGAGCTCGAGTCATTATTTAATCTCGGTGACTCAGTTATCATAGCAGGTGACTTGAATGCCAAGCACATGTCATGGAACTGTATCGCCAACAACCCTAGAGGCAATCTTCTCTTTGAGTGGCAGGACGAACTGTCCTTTGACCTAGTAGCCCCTACAGAGGTAACTCATTACCCCCATACAGTAACTCATCGACCCGACATCCTCGACATAGCCCTTCTAAAGAACGTAAACCTTCGTTTAAGTTCTATAGAAGTACGCCACGAGCTCTGCGACTCTGACCACAGACCAGTTTTACTAAAACTTGACCCGCGAACCGACATCCCCGGCCCCTCAGGTCTGTGCGGCCCGACCAAAACTATAGTAGACTGGCCGAAACTAGGCCAAGCCTTGAACGCTCCCAGCTCTACTCACCTGGACCAAATACCGACTAGACTGACTACCGAAACCGACATCAACCTAGCCGTCTCTTCCATCACAAATCACGTTAGCAGCGTCGTGAACAGCTGTTCACGGACGGTTAAAATCACTGAAGACAGTAAATATAAACCTCCAAATGACCTTCTTGAAATGATAACAGAGAAGAACGCCGCGATCCGCGCTTACAAATCCTTCCCAATCGAATCTAACAGACTATTCATGCGCGCCCTACAGAGGGAAGTAAGGCAGCGTGCAGCTGAATGGCGTGACGCCGGGTGGGATCAGCACCTTGAGGAGCTGAACCCATCCCATCTCGCATTTTACAAGCTGCAACGCTCGCTGAAATCTGACACCATCTCTGTGATGCCGGTACTTAACAGACCTGACCAGACCAAAGCCTTTGACGACGACGAAAAGGCTGAATGCCTAGCTGACAGTCTCGCAGCCCAATGCACCCCCAGCACTCTCCCTTACGACTTGACCTTCGTCTCAACGGTCGACTCCGAAGTCGAACGTCTCATTTCACTACCTCCATCGGGCCCTCCACTCAGAGTCATCACTGAGATGGAAGTGCGCAACGCCCTTAAGGCACTCAAGCCCAGAAAGGCTCCAGGACCGGACGGCATCACCAACCGGGTCCTGAAGATTCTCCCCGATCACCTGATCAATCGCCTCACCCTGATTTTGAATGCCGCCATGGCTAGTTGCACCTTTCCAGCTTGCTGGAAGGAAGCAATAGTCATAGGCATTCACAAACCGGGTAAACCGGCGAATGAGCCCACTTCCTACCGCCCTATCAGCTTACTGAACCCTCTCGCCAAACTTTACGAACGCATGATCTATGCCCGACTCCGTGACCACGCAGAGACCAACAATCTCATACCTGACGAGCAATTTGGCTTTCGACAACAGCACTCTTGTACCCAACAAGTACACCGCATTGTCGAACACATCGCTCTTAAGCTAAATGTCTCGTCCAAACCGACCCCGACAGGAGCAGTCTTTCTCGACGTGGCGAAAGCCTTCGACAAGGTCTGGCACAACGGGCTGGTATACAAGCTACACCAGCTCGCTGTGCCTGATCGTCTCGTGCTTTTAGTACGTAACTTTCTGTCGGATCGAAGCTTTCGTTACAGGGTGGAAGGCACTCTGTCTTCCCCCCACACCATACAGGCAGGAGTCCCTCAGGGCTCCGTCCTATCTCCATTACTTTTCACGCTATACACTAGCGACATCCCCAAATCGCCCATGTCACAGCTGGCTATGTTCGCCGACGACACTGCCATCTACGCGTCCCACCGTAACCACTTAAAATTAGTTCAGATTCTCCAGAACGCTCTAGACTCCCTCGGGAGCTGGTTCCGTAAATGGAGAATCGAGGTAAATCCTGAAAAAAGTGCAGCCGTGCACTTTCGTAGAGGTTCGTACCGATTAAACGTCCCCGCTGTAAAGCTTTTCGGCCGACCCATCCCGTGGGTCAACGAGACCAAATATCTAGGAGTCACCCTCGACTCAAGACTTAGCTTCCGTAGCCACATTATGAGAGTCCGCGACCGCGCCGCGTTCGTTTTGGGCAGATTACATCCGATGTTGAACAAAAAGAGCAAACTCTCCCTTAGAAATAAGGTGAGAATTTACACCACCTGCGTAAGGCCTATTATGACCTACGCCAGCGTAGCCTTTGCTCACACCTTCGATTCACATCTGAAAATGCTGCAGGTCATCCAAAACCGTTTCATGCGCAAAGCTACCGGGGCGCCCTGGTACATGCGTAACGCCAACCTCCACATCGACTTAGGCCTCCCTACCATTAAAGCGTATATGAAAGAAGCGTCCCGTCGCTTCTTCGATAATGCTCCCCATCATAAAAACCCCTTGATAGTTGCCGCGTCCAACTACTTCCCCCATCCAACCTCGCGTTTTAAACACCGTCCGAGACACATCCTTACGGAAGAAGATGATGAAATCACAGTAGCCACTGCTGCAGCCATTGCGAGTAGATCACACTCCACAAGCTCTTCAAGCAACCGACGCCCCCGCCGGCGGGGGCGCGGAGGTCCCTCATTTGCTCCCCACTTTGGGAACTACCGGCACGTGCCGGGTAGATTCAGTCCAATACGTTCTCCCCAGAACAACTCGTAAGCCCAATCGCGCCCCAAGGGCGCGATTGAGCTGGTTGTTTGAACAACCACAAGCTTTTCCGGGTGAGCTCCTGCTCCCCACCATACAGTCAGGTGTAGATTGAAAGCCCCGGGGCTAAAAATCGTAGGGTCCACAACAAAAAAAAAAAAAAAAAGGTTGCACGCAATTGGTGATAATATTCTTCTAAGATTGATTTTTACCTTACTTATCACTCTGCCCTCGTATTTAAACCAATTTTTACTAAATTAGTTATATTCTGGAAAATATAATTCAATTTTTAATTCAGTTTTGAAAAAAATATTTGACTGTTTCTTAATTTTTTATTATTGATTTTAATTTATAATTAGTTTGACTTCCCTATGATGTTATTTTTATAGTTGACCATGCATGTTACATGTTAAATATTTAAATTAATTTACATTTACGTCATTGAATTTAACTGTACCTAACTTCTGTAAAAAAGTTTTTTTTTAAATAAATGGATGAATTTTTAATATATTTTTAACACGTTAACGAATAAATAAATGGAATGAAATATCAGACGCAAAACTACTCAAGCGTGAATAAACGAACTTGTTTTCGAATTTGCGTAAATCTAACTCCATTTGGCGCGGGCCGTTTTCAGTAGCAAGTTAGAAATAAAGTGTATCGTTTTAAATTAATATTGATATCGGCTCGTGCGGACGCCGCCGCGCGCCGGAGCGGTTTCCTCATGACGGCGAATATTTTACACGACAGCCCAAACAAAAGAAGGAGTTCAATGTTTTTAGATTCTTTAAAGTACTGAAACTCGTTAACATATTCGAATGGGAGTTTTATTCTGAGAGTTATAGGCTAGGTTTTGTATTTTCAGGTATTTTTACTCACAAAAAGTAGGCGTGTTTTTTTTTCAATATTTATTAAAGTAATTACTACTACTATAAGAATCCTTTTAAAATTAAAGTATCTGCTGCTTAGTACGGATTTTGCTGGATGTGCGACGCGGCGTCTCTTAGTCGGTTGGTTCTATTCTAAGTAAGATAACTTAAAATCACATCGAGCTCTGTATTTATTCCCTGTACTCGTATCTTGATATTGTGTCGGCAACGACACTACGGGCAGTGCAAAAGCGTTTATTATTCGTAAACATATAGCCAAAACATATAGCTAAAACTGCCAATCTCATATCACGGTAGATACTCGAACAGTCAATCTAAGTATGCGCGCGGTATATCAACGGTACAAAGTCCAAACTGTCTTCCCGAGCCTGATCTCGACTGTACGTATAATAATTTACTGATTTGTTCTCAGGTTCCAATAGAAGCAGCTCACCTATACGACGCAGTGATCCTTTGGGCAAGAGCAGCAACGGTGGCCATGCAAGCTGGTCTTCCACCGACCGATGGGGCAACCCTGATGGGACTCTTGCGACCAACTACCTACAGATCTGTCCAAGGTTTTGATGTAAGTACTCGATTGAGAAGCGCGCCTGGAAACTCATTGCTTATTGACGCAAAGTTGCAGAGCCTCGAACACCGTCGCAAACTAGTTTGCATGTCAGTGTTCTACAGTCTGCACAGTCTCTCCATGACTTGTTACCTCCGTAACCATTCCTTCTCGGGGGCATAAGACGCCGATTGGGATTCTACCCTTATATCGACGACCGATGTGGCGCAGTGGTAGTGCGACTGCCAAACGACTTTATAAATCAGGGAGTCTTTTTTCGGGGTTGTCATATTGCCTATTTTATATGGAGTTTTATTATAATTATTTGAGACCTGGGGGTTGGCCCTAGAAGACTAACAGACACTGCAACCTGTGTAGATCTATTGTGGCTTGCCCTTTCTTTTTGGATTACCTCGTCCAGTCGGGCCAATCTAAGGAAGGCCACGACTTGTTTGGGGTCAAGAGACTGGACCTCTTTCGGGGACAACAAGGGGCCACCCGTAGTCCGGCTCCTAGTTTGCACAAGTGCATCACACTCACAGAGTACATGAAGCGGTGTTTCATCGTCGTCAGCGCAGAATGTACAGTATGGGGATTCAGTCAGCCCCATTCTGCAGAGATGTTTGTTGAGATAACAATTGTCAGTGAGTGCCCGTGTAATCAACCAAAAGATTATTGCGGTTCATTGAGAGTATCTTGGAAGAGTATTTCTGGGAGAATCCACGGATCAGCAGTTTAGTATGTTAGTCCTGCTTTTATATGGAGTTATGGAGTACGTTTACGACCTAATGCTTTGCTCTTTGCCGACAATACATTATAAAGCGTACCAATTTATCTCTTTACGTGCATTTTTTTTTGTTGCGCTTTGTCCATATCTACGCGATGACGATACAATATCGATTCTATGAAGTCGACATTTAATAACGGTATTATTACAAAAATTGTTAAACAATTCGGGATATAAATTAGCTTTAATAAGTGTTACTTTAATTTACTACTAAGCTTAATAAGCGACTAAAATGACTAGAAATTGCGAAGAACTTATTGACATCTTTAAACATGAATGGACTTAGATATCTCTTATCCTTTTCTAAACCTTTTAACGTCAAGTGACGGCACTTATTTAAGGTAAGTTAAGAGAATTGATATCCCAAATCGCGGGCAGTGTCTAAATCGTTTAACAACCTCAAATTGTATGGAAAAATAATTAAAACAGAGCCTACATGCGTGTCGAACTTTTTTGTAAAAAGAGTAGTATTTTAATCAAAATTTGACATACCTGATTCCACGGAGAATTAAATTTTAAACGAATAAACATGTCTGGAAATCCAAGTAAAATTATTATGCGGAAACCAATTTTATGTAGTCACAACAGCATAAATTTATCTCTTTGACACGGCTAGGCAACAGTCACTCGTGCCACCGAAATAAGGCCATTTTTTGGGAACTTATGGCAGAATTAGGATTTGTACATACATAATTCACGCCTATATCCAGTACGGGGTAGGCAGAGCGATAACGGCCGTAACACGGATATTAACACCACGACTGACAAAAGTTTGAGGGTCAATCAGATAACTGTGTATCACTATAGTGACAGGTTGTCAGCCCATCGCCTAAAATTTCAATACACATCTAACCTCGAGTCCCGTAGTCGCCTCTTACGACACCCATATAGGTAAGAAATGGCCTATTCTAGGCCGGCATCACACGGCAATCAGGATTGAGTATCATTATTATTATATTTTATCGGGCAGGCAGTTGTAAGAACTGATGGTATTCCTGTTCATAGTTGACTTTGCATCTTTCCATTTAATATTTTTAAGTACCTATAAATGACGAATCCCTAATTCTGCCATATGACTGCGACATAAACAAATATACTAAATAACAGAATAATAGCGAAATCCTCGTAGATATCTTGGTTATACATCCAATTTTGCGTGTGGGATATTGTAACTTAGCTCAATTTAATCTCGTTTGGTTTCGCATTTCGTTTTGGCACGTGTACAGCTTCGGAAAGTTTCCTGTTAAAACTAGTTTTCGCTATCTCGTGTAGTTTACTTTCAACGTACATTTCATAAATTAGACAAAAGAATTGACTGTTCGATGACATGCTGTGGATTGTGGTAGTGCATCTGCCTGTACTGGCTTATAGGTACTTTATTATTCAAAAGATGAATAACTGCTTGCGAGTGAGTGTCGCGTACATATGTGTCTACGTCTCTGTCGCACCTGTCATTGAAAATGGCTTATTCATTAGTTAGTCGTAATTAGGGTGAAATACTAGTGAATGCCTAAGTATACAATCATTATAATGGAAGTCTGTAATTGGCTTATGATTCGACAATATGTTTTGAAACTATTTTATGTTCTTCTGACTTCAGTATTAAAATATATATATTTTCAATAATAACGAAAACTCAGGACGGGTTGGTATAAGGATCAATTTTTCCCAAGAAACATAGGTCGAAATATTGAAAATAAAGTTGACCTCCCAATTTTCTATGCAATATGTCATTACCGGCTGACCAAGTCAATTTGTATGTCAGGCCCATTTTTTTCATTTTCGACCTTTGCTTCTATGTTTCTTGGGGAAAGTTATTCCTAGCCTAAACTTATTGTCCTTAACTTATAGCCCGTCCCGACTTGTCGTTATAACATATCAAAATTCTTTAATGTACATTAAATAAATAATACAACAATACATAAACACACATATATAAGAAACAGTACAACCAGGCGGCCTTTATGCTAGGTACCATTCTCTACCAGGCAACCTTAGGGTGAAAGAGAGAGTGCGACAATGGAAGCGGGATAGAACAAATATTACCTACGAGCACTAAAATACACAAAATATACTACTTAAACAATTTTACACATATCGGTTGAATCACAAGTAAATTTCACAGGGTGTAGGGGACAGCCCTCCGAATACTTATAAGATGCATTCAGACCATGAAAATATTTCAGGAACAGAAAAAAAAACTTCGCTTATTAATTGCAGTCAGCTGATTTTGAGTTTGCATAGGAAGGAAATTTTTCTGTCGTTTACTCACACATGTTACTGGGGAAAGCTGTTCAGTTTCATGGTCTACATGCAACCTTTCAGTATTCAGAGGGCTGTCCCTTAGACCCCGTATTATTTTTTGCATCTGCACCAAAGAGCTTGTTTTTTTTATTGTTTTCACTTTATTTTGTGTGCTCGTGTCAGACCAAAGTTCAAAAAGGCAAACATTAACAATGGCTCCGCAGTTAAACATATTCCAGCCTCGTGTTGGCGAATAATACATTATCTGTGCATGTAGAACAGATAGCATTACACTATTCATATCTCATCTGTGGATTGACGGCTGATGTGGCGCAGTGGTAGTGCTACTGCCTGCGACGCAAAGGTTCCGGGTTCGATTCTCGGTGGGACACTCACAATGTTGATATTTGTCACTCTGTGAATTTGTTTCCAGTCTGGTTAGGGCATTACAGACTGAACTAACCTGATTGTAATGTCTCACTTCCGAGGGTCAGCTGGAAGAAATTTCTACTTAGAAATAAGCTGTACCTGTTGTGTCGTATTTCTTTATGTTTTGTGTCTTTCCTGTAATGTTTTTGTGTGCAATAAACTGTAAATAAATAAATAAATTGTCCGAAAAGAAAGATGGTTCCGTGCGTCGGAGGGCGTGTTAAGCCGTCGGTCCCGGTTGCTGTCTACGATTTCTTAGACGGCGGTCGTTACACAACACAATATATCCTTTCGCTATCGGTCACTAGTAAAATTTCAACCAATATTCACCTACTATATTACTGCCCCGCGGTTTCCCCCGTTGCCACTCATTTTCCCGTGGTAATAGTTGTTTGTCTGCGGTAAAAAGTGGCTTATGTGTTATTCCGGATTAAACTTTAACTAAACTAAAACTAAACGTTTCAAATTTAATCCAAATCCGTCAAGCCGATTGAGCGTGAAAAGGTAACAAACATACACACACAAACTTTCAGATTTATAATATGAGTACGGATTGTAATGAAATACACAACCAGCAATGTATGAGTGAAATCGCTGCTTACCAATAAATTTTTATTTGGTGTTACCACAGTTATAGGCGTCGCGGCGTAGACTACCAATTTTGGGCACATATCTGTTACTCTGCCACACCTCATGGCTGTGAGCATCTAACGCCTATGTAGTCCTTTCTTTGTACAATCCCATTTTTGCCATCATTAAACCCCATAAGGCCCTACGGATTTTGCTGGCCATCGAATAACCTTAATATTTGGGTTCTGGCTGAAATATTTACCACGACAGTTCGATGCTCTGGACAATTTTATCTTGGATAAATGCAAAACGTAGAATACCACTAGCCGGACAAACAGTTTGCACTGTCGGTAACATACTTTCATGTAGTATGTGAAAATAATTAGCGGTAGTTGCCCTTTTTGTTGTGCAAGTAATTAGCCTAGGTTAGCGGCAGACATCCTGCCCCATATACAGGGTGTAAGGGACAGCCCTCAGAATACTGATGGGGTGCATTCAGACCATGAAACTGAACCACTTTACATAAAAATATTGTCTCCACAAGGAACATAGGTTGATTTCAACCTATGTTCATATTTATGACAAAAATATTTCGAGTTTCAAATCAGTTAATTGGCAATTTAGTATTGGAGGTTCTATTTTTGTATCGAAATATCGAAATCGACCTATGTTCCTTGGAGAAAGTTCCTTATTACCAGCCCGATTTGATTTTTCGCTTTCGGTCACTAGTAAAATTTCATTCAATATTTGTTGATAAGGACATTTTTTTTTTTTTTTTTGCAGATGTTTCAAATATTTCGTTCGCAAAATTAAATTGCATGTATGTATGAAAACATTTTCTTCATCTTGTTGCACCATCATCCTCCGCTGAAGAAGGCCCATTTTAGGACTTTATTTCATTTTTTTTTTCATTTAACTACAGAACCTCGGAATTGGTCTCGGGAGTAAAGTTTTTTTCCAATTTTCGGGCAATTTCAGGTTCTGATTTTTATTCCAAGCATAACTTTGCCGTTCTTTTGCCATGATATGATGCGTCTCATAATGCTATCATATGACGTAGGCAGTTTTAGAGTGGGCTTGCAGACTATTGTGACTTTTGGATCATAGCTTGTTATATATACTAGTTTCAATCGAGGTCAACCAACATTGTTATCAATACTAATGATGTACACATTTGGACAATTAATGGATTTGGGGTATTTCTGGAACTACAAACAATCCAAACTAGAACAGTTCATCGGAACATCAAACCGAATGTCCCCTGGTAAATTGAATTATGTAGGCAACAAAATTAGGTTATGAATAAAGGTAGGTACTTAATTGTATAATGAAGATAATGGGTGTGATGACAGTGTATTTAAATAAAGACAAAGAGCGTGTCCCTTCAGAAATTATCCTACTTATACAAAGGCCATCCCAACCGGCCATATTTGACAGCTATCTGATTCGCGCTAATGCTATGACAGAGGGTCCATTATCCTTTGTTGACATCTTTTTTAGTATGGAGCTGACAACTGTCATGGCTTATTGGGATGGCAGAATTTATTCTTTACAGGAAGTACAAAAAATACATTGTTTAAATAATTTATTGGGTGAACCAGACTATTTATTTATTTATTTTACGAATTATTGTACACAGGAACAGTAAAGAGAAAAACACATAAAGGATACAGACACAACAGGCACTGCTTATCTCTAATAAGAAATTTATTACAGCAGACCTAGGGAGGAGTAATGGAACTATGCAACTAAACAACTTTCTTCTTTTCTTACAGCAGACCTAGGGAAGAGTAATGGAACTATGCAACTAAACAACTTTCTTAACTTGAAAAACTGGACCTCCAAATTACCCGACCGTAAAATAGGTTAGGTACCTAATCTTGTATGGGGGGTTTAATTATTTTTTCATATTTTGACCTATGTTTCTTGAGGAAAGTTGTTCAGTACCATGGCCTTATTGCAGTATTTTTTTGTATAATCTTAAAGCGTCTTACTCGTAATATTCTAAAGTACCAGTTTTCAAACTTTTGTTTTCCGTTTATATTCTATTTATCATGATCACATACAGTGTTAAGAATAAGCCCGTGTCACCCTATGTACCTCTTATGAGGGTTTATTCCGTTTAATCCCCTGACATGATCCTATCTGGCGTTTTATAATTATATGTTCTTAATTTATCAGACTTTGAAAATGGACTTTGTTTTTGTTTTACTTTATGTGCGTTTACAAAACCGACTTGGGAATATTAAGGGTTAAACTGTACTGTTCTAGTGACCGATAGCGAAAACGCAGGACGAGCTGGTGATAAGGAACAACTTCCTCCAAGAAACATAGGCAAAAGAAATATGAATAAAAATTTACCTCCCATACAAAAAAATCCATTTTGTATGGCAAGTCCATACTTTTTTTATATTTTGACTTTTTTTCTTGGGGAATTTGTTCCTTATTACGGGTCCGTCTTGAGTTTTCGCTATCGGTCACTAGTAAAATATCACGCTTTTTTTTGTTTGAAAAAAAAGCCGAGTTCACCTTAATGGGTTTTATTCTGGAGTGCCGTATAGAGGACACTCTTTAATAGCATGTTCACACAATGCCAATATGGGCAGGGAAATAGGGAAGTGGGCAGTATGTAAACAGGTTACTCTCGCTGCTACTCGTCTTGCCGCTGCCACTTCCCGTGCTCCCTCGAGTGTCGGCTTTTCGGGCCCGAGACAAAGAAACGGCAGCACGAACGCATGTAGAATGTATTGCACTCATATTGTTGCGAGAAGAGTATGATGGCAGTATGTGAAACTTCCTCGCGGGAGTATTATTTCTGCGGGAGTATTTCGAGCAATATTCGCGACATCGGCAGGAGCAGATGCATAATGTTAACAACTGTTTTCGAATTCATAATTCGAACATTATGAGACGAGTGTAGATAAATGTTTTTATTACTGTTATCAGGTAAACATGGACAGATCGGGTGACGCAGAGGGCAACTTCACAGTGATTGGTCTGATGCCGGACCCCTCGGCAGCGATTGGCTGGAGTGCTCAACCTGTGTCTACCTTCAGATACGCCAACAGCTCAACGATATTACCTGTAAGTATCGGAGTGTACCTGCGTATAGATGAGTCGCGGATTTTAGGATTGTATGAGTACTTTAGAGGCCCACCCTTGCACCTGCTGTTAGCCGTTTTCGAATAGACTTTCTCGGCACAAATTATTCCAACAAACCTTCCAAATTTCGCACTTTTCGTTCGCATTCACAGGGAATTCTGCTACCCATACTTGCATGATAATCCCTTAGTCGCGGGTAGTATTGTGGTGATGCAATTCTAAACCGGCATTACACGACACCAAAGAAATAAATTATTTATTTACCATTTATCCACAGGAGCTCGTCGGCGGCACAAAGATATCCTGGATCGGGGGGAAGCCTCCGGTCGCTGAGCCCGATTGTGGTTTCGATGGAGTCAAGTGCTCGCTACCCCATGACCCTGGGGTGATCGCAGCAGCCGCTGCCGTGGCCGCTGCAGCCATCCTTGCCTGCGCATTGCTGCTCCGCCATTATAGATATGAACAGAAGTTGGCTTCAGTATTGTGGAGGATCGAAGCTAAGGACCTGACGTATATCTCCACGTATGACTCCAATGGAAGTGATAAGGTAAGTGTCTTTAAGGAACTACAAAGTCTTGGATGGTTAGGGGCACCAGGCACTACACTACCCTGAGTTGATACAAGCCATCAGTCAGCCACGATCCAACAGTGATCGCAGCAGCCGCTGCTGTGGCTGCTGCAGCCATCCTTGCATGCGCATTACTGCTCCGCCATTATAGATATGAACAGAAGTAAGTTTTAGTATTGTGGAGGATCGAAGCTAAGGACCTGACGTATATATCTACGTATGAATGACTCCAATGGAAAGTGTCTTTATGGGACTATGACACAGACCAAATATCTCGCAGGGTGATAGCTCATGACGTTTCGTTGTTCTGTGGTCTACGGAGTCCTGGATGGTTAGGGCCAGGTACTACCATATCCTTAGCAGTCAGCTACCCTGGGGTGATTGCAGCAGCCGCTGACGTGGCTGCTGCAGCCATCCTTGCCTGCGCATTGCTGCTCCGCCATTATAGATACGAGCAGAAGTTGGCATCAGTGTTGTGGAGGATTGATTTGGATTTTGGAGTTGAGGATTTGACATATATCTCCACGTATGACTCCAACGGAAGTGATAAGGTGAGTGCCTTTAAGGGACTACGACACAGACCAAAGTACTCGCAGTGGTGACAGCGCATGACATTTTCGGTGATCTTCTTTGCGTAGGTATCATGGCGAACCAAATTTTATTTGCACAATATTTTTCCACAAAAACGGTGTTTGGAATGCTCTGTGGACTACGAAGTCCTGGATGGTTAAGGAATCACCAAGCAGTATCATACCCAGGATTGACATAACCACCACCGGTCAGCCTTAAGGTGATTTCAGCAGCCGCCGCCGTAGCTGCAGCACATGAAAACGACTGAAAAGCTTTAGATGCAAATTTTATCAATATGTAGAGAAATTTCCCGGCTAGTTTGATGGCTATAACGATTTGACTCATATAGAAGTTGGCACTACACTCAAAATTAAGTTGGTTTGCACTTGAATAAAGGTTGGCGACGGATTTGAATATAATTTTGTGTGGTCATAGCTGAATGTCTTGGTCAACATATAATAATATAACTTTGGCCAGCACTCGGGATCTGCAGTACCTGACATAGAAACCCACGAGATCCGCTAAACTATACGATATACGAAAATGGCTCCATTGTCCATAGCAAGAGTTGTTAACATGATGAGCCGCTTGTGTTGGTATATATGTCGCAGTAACATAGCAATATGAAGAAATCGTCCGAATTTCTAGGAATTCAGCCAAAAGCCAAAATATGGCAGAATTGCAGACTTAGTTCTACCATCTTTCTTAATAAGTCCAGAAATTTGCCCATATTCCTAGGATTCTAAACTTTTTTATAAATATGGAAAATCGTAATTCAGTAAATTTTTTCCAATCATCGTCATGACTTTTTTGAGTTCACTGTAATGGTTGTTTCTGTACAAAATAGAAAATAAGTCATTAAAATAAATTTTATTGAGATATAGTAGGGAACAAATTGAAGTTTATAGTCAATTATTGGCGCATAGTTGTATTGAAAGGTTCTAGGATGGGTTGATTTTCGTCGCAATATTTCAAAAAATCTTTAAAAAATATTGAATGTCTTTAAATTTGTGAATAATCACTAAAAGGCGGCTTTTTGTTCAAATTTTATTCAATTATTTATTTATTTTGTAAGTCTTTTTCTATTTAAATATGCACAAAAATTGGCATTACGACACTTATTTGCAGAAACTGTTATGCCGTCTTTCTTAACAACTTTAGTAATTCGGATAAAATCCTAGGAATTTGCATCTCATTAGGTCGATGGCAGAATGAAGTCGCGATTTCGCCATATTCCGACTTTTGTCCAAATTCCTAGAACTTCGGCCGAATTTCTAATTATGCTATATTACTGCGACAAACGTGTAGATATATATGCCCGTAACTTTCACAACATTTGTCAAAGTGATAAATTAAGTTAATTAAATTAGAAGATCAAACGAAACAAATAATTTTCTTGGCGTCACCTTCCGTGAATTGATCGGACCCTCAATACCTGTTGACCTTTAATAAATTAAATGTCTTAACTACCTAAAGGTTGTGTTCTTCATTGATTACATATATACATCAGCCTATTGCAGTCCACTGCTGGACGTAGGCCTCCCCTAGGGTACGCCGTAGGGCAAGATCTCTCGTCATCGGTCCATTTGGCCGGAGGTCGTCCAACGCTAAGCTTGTCGAAGTGTGGCCTCCACTCTAGAACCCAATTACTTCACCTTCCGTCGGTTCTACGACAGATGGGCCCAGCCCACTGCCACTTCAGTTTGCTACACTTCCAGACTATTTCCGTTATTTTGGTATTTTTGCGGATAGTCTCATTCCGGAGGACGCACTGATCGAACACCTTGGTCTTGAGGCATTGTGGCAAGGGTGATTCCAGAAAATGACGCAACTTCCCAAACGCTGCCCAGTCCAACTGCAGTATTCTAGTTATTTTCAGCCTCAAAGTTGTCTCTACCCAGCTGCAAAGTTTGCCCAAGGTACACATACTTCTGGACAACTTCAAGGGCTAAACCTTCGAGGTCGGCTCGGGGATGATGTGTTGATTGAACTTGACTTTTGTCTTGTCCAAACGTATTCTTATTGATTGGCACTTAAATATTGCTTACTTTTTATACTAGATATGTTTCAGTTTTTCCATCTTTATGTAATACTTTTAAACGAGCAATTTTTGTATATTTATTTGCATTAAATACATGCATTAACGGAACAACTTTCGCCAAGAGTTGAGATATGTCAAAAATATTTTATATACACTCGTCTCATAATGTTCGAATTATGAATTCGAAAACAGATGCATAATGACCTACTTTATGCATTCTGCCTATAAAAACTAGGGTTTACTATAAATTACAGAAGCGTAATGACTTAATGAGAAAACTCTTAATACGATAAAGTTGAGAAATGAAACGAAGTTTTTTTTTTCCAATACTCAAATCGCTATCTTCCGCCGCACCTGACAGTTGTTGTTGTACGGTAATTTTTCGGATGTTGTTCAGTTGTTTTAATAGGTTTTTGTTCTGTTGTTGTTCAGATGTTGATTAGTTGTTGTTCAGATGTTATTTCGATGTTCTTCAGTTGTTGTTCAGTTGTTGTACAGATGTTGTTCAGATGTTGTTCAGTTGTTGTTCAGTTGTTGTTCAGTTGTTGTTCAGTTGTTGTTCAGATGTTGTTCAGTTGTTGTTCAGATGTTGTTCAGATGTTGTTCAGTTGTTAGGTTAAGTTATTGTTAAGACTCCACATCTAAACAACTGCTAAAGTATAGATTTTTAAAAATTCATATCAAGCCATATTACGTTCTCGTATTGAATTTGTCCTTGTATCGGGCCTTGCAATGGCCGGTGCGTACGTTTAGAAAAGTGTTTCTGAGTTTTTTTGGAGAGTGTAGATAAAATAGTGTATGCAACTGCTATAATTAGGCATTAGAATGCTCGCGTCAAACTATTATCACACTCGGCTGCGCCTCGTGTGATAAACAGACACTCGCATTCTAATGACCCCCATTATACGACAGTTGCATAAACTACTATTGAGTTCCCATAATAACTTAAATCAGCCGATCGACAATTTTGTATAGGAAGGCCAATTTATTTTTCGTATTTCGACCTATGTTAGGAAAGTTGTTTCAATTTACCAGCCCGTCTTGAATTTTCACTATCGATCATAAGTGAAATTTTACCCTATATCTATTATTATAATTCGAAAGTTACTCTGTCTGTCTGTTATGTTTTCACGCCTAAACCACCAAACCGATTTTGATACAATTTGGCATAAGCGTAAACAGGAACTCAAGAAAGGACATAGGCTAATTTTTACGGCAGGAAAATCTATCGATCCCACGGGAAATTGTGATATCGAATTCACGCCGCGCGAACGGAGACACCGGGCACAAGATAGTATCATTATAAACAAAATAACGCATTACATTTGAGTGCTCTGTGCGAATGCTCAGTCAATAGAAATAATATCTCGACAAAGAAACTTGTAACAATGAGATATTGCACCGCCATCTGTTTATCCAGCACGTTTTCATCTTCCGAGGCAGGCTTTGCACAAATTGAAAACACCACTTGCTGCATAGCAGAGCTTTTCTCCAACCATCTGTTGTGAGGATGTAAATAACACACTGTATTGTTTGAAAATAACAATCAGTTACGAGGAAGTTTTCATGAGTGTGAGTAAAAATAACAGTGAGTAAAGCCTTTTTTTTTCAATTTTGTTTAGCAGGATGTTCAATTACAATGTGCCAACTACGTAAATATGTACCTACGGATTATTTTAATATGTTATAATTTACAGGTATCTACACTTATGAAACAATAATAAAATAGTTATTTATATCAGGTATTAAAAGAAATAAACCTTATGCTAATTCCTCATCCACAATTTCAAGAATATAGCAAGTTAAAAGAGACAAGATAGGAAAGTGCATTTTTTAAGGAAATGACGCAATTGACCTGGGCCATAACTGAAGCGAATTTTATTTAGCAGACTTCAGGCCCAAGGTGAATGATTTTGATTTAATGTTGAAGATTTGCTGTTCTATTAGCTATTAGTGCGTTTCTAGCATCATCACATCTCGCACCACGAATGCGTCTGTCAGACGAAAGAAAATTGCTCATTCCAATCTTACTCCCATAAAATTACGGCTATTTTGGGTATGTTGACGGCGCGTAACAGATGCGTCCGTTAACGCACAGCCTTATTCTTATGTAAATAAGATAGGCATTTGCAATTTCTTTTTGTATGACAGACGCGTGCGTAGCGATGCGTTAAAAATAATCAGCGACGGACGACAAGTGAGAGAACCGCCTTATTTATCCTTTGCAAGTGACAGTTATAGCTAGGATTATGGTAATGACGTTTCTTGTCTGAAGGAGCCTCATAGTTTTAATGAATTAATCGATGTTTAAAACTTCGCCATCTTAGGTTATTTGCCTTGGGAACAGGAAGCAATTTAAAGTATCCGTTTATTATTATACCATTAAATGTACTTTATATTCAATCTATCTACAGGTCCTCCCGGACCTAAGTCGGCGACTGTATCCGACATTTAGATACATCCGAACTTGTCGTCGGTTGTCGTCGGTTGTCGTCGGATGTCGTCGGTTGTATACGGTTGTCGTCGGATGTCGTCGGTTGTTGTCGGTTGTCGTCGGTTCTTGAAAAACACGTGTTGCCAGCACAGAAACAAGAAAGGGAAAAAATAATTTTGATTATTCGACACTAAATACCATTAAAATAACTTCTAAACACATACTCTACAATCTTCACTATCGACTCACAAATACAAAAAAATATTCTTTAAAGGTATCAACTTTTTCAGTAAAGATTATATTTTTTGCTTTCTTTGACAATAATACACAATGAGCATTTACTCATTTATATTTCATTTTAATGTTGACTTTATAAATAAATCATTTAAATCGTGTTTAAAACCAATTCTTTCTGCTGCTATCTTTGATAAAATTTGTAAACAATCCTTTATAAATATATATAGTATCAGACAGATTAAATTGTGCTGATAACACTACGTTTGACGGTACGTTGATGACGTGTACATAGTGATGTGTATTATAAGAAAAGATAAAATATAACAGATACTATAACACTGGCCACCAAGATAAATGTATCAATTTGAAATCTTAAATTTAAAGACCGACTCACACTGGATGCGTGTGCAACAGTGTACGTTACAGTAGAGGAAGTATCTACAATGTTGTACTGAAAGTGTGATAAATGTATTTGCACATGTGTTTATATATATTTATCTCTTTATCAATGTGAAGTCCTTCCGTAACCAAACATTTAGCCCTTTGACGTCCCGCACAATTTTGTGGTTATATTTCTGGTCCCACATTACAGACGAACATAGATAAATGCAACCGCACTACACACCGCGTCGCTGTGTGGTAATCATATGTCATATATGACACATCACGCATCACATCAGCCTAATAGCAGTCAACTGCTAAACATAAGCGCCATACGCATATGCCATAAGGCTACGCCATAAGGCACGATCTCCCGTTTCCGCCATCAAGTCGGAAGTCTTTAAGTCTTCGGTCTATTTGGCTGGAGGGCATCCTGCCACTACGCTTGCTGAGGTATGGGCTCCACCACCACCAAAACCGGCTTACTCTACCATCCATCGGCATCGACAGATGTGACCAGACCACTGCCACACTACCAGATCAAACATGTTTGCCATATTAACTGTCCAATACCGCAACATCGTCTTTCCCACGCCTTAAAAACCACTGTTTACATACTTAACATAATTTTTGTAATATTTCAATCAACCAAAGATCTTTTATCGTGGAATGTTAAAATCTGCAAGTTTGCATTGTTGCAATTTAATATTTTCTATCATTTTACAACTTCGTAATTTTTTACTTTATCAATTATCTATTTCGGTGGCGTGAACAAAATCACATGTGATAACTCATAACTCATTTATTAATAATAATAATATTACATATCAAATGTTTAACTATATATAGGTCAAGGAAAAGTAATTTATTTATATCGACTAATAACGCCTCATATGTGTGATGGCGAGTGTGTGACTGATAATGGGAAATTTTCTAGGGATTCTCGAGTGTCATGTAGAGGGCGCTGAGCTTCATTGAAATAACGTTTCTTTACACAAAACCTGTACCACTTTATAAATTATTCTTTATTTTGTGTTTATTGAATCGTTCTAAATGTATTATTGGTTATTTGTTTACTTACACGAATGACACTCAATATAATAGCAAGGCGATAAGATCATTTTGTATTAAATCAAACAAACATAATTAATTAACGAACACAACGTGAAACGGAACCTGTGACAAAACTATGGCTGCCACCAGCCATATTGAAACATCAAAATTTCATTTGGTAGAGAGTTTTATCTCTCGACGTTTCGACTGCTTACGGCAGCCTTCTTCACGGAGGTCGACACATCACAGCTGACGGGCGGGCGTATGTGATCTGTCGACCTCCGTGAAGAAGGCTGCCGTAAGCAGTCGAAACGTCGAGAGATAAAACTCTCTACCAAATTTGCAACAAGTAAGTCGTGTAAACCCACATCATGAGTGATACTTGTTCGTTTAATAATAAAATCAAAATTTCAGTTTAGCACAACGCCCTCCGGTTTGACATTCAGAACTATGAACAGAACTGTCAACAGAAAAACTCGTTTAGGAGGAGTGATGATGAGGCCAGTAGGCCGAGTGACGACAGTGAGGAAAAGGGTAGCTACCCCGCCTGGTCGGGAGTTGTGACCAGGGGAACGACTGTTCCAACCGGACATGTTTGGAAGTTGTATATATAGCGATCGGCGAAATAACTTCAATACCGCGTTTCAGGACTTGTATGTGGAGCGCATGCGCGCCGCCACATCGGTGACACCGACGTGATCAACAGCCCAGTTTAGGAGGAGTGATGATGAAGAGGTGAGGCCAGTAGGCCGAGTGATGACAGTGAGGAAAAGGGTAGCTACCCGCCTGGTCGGGAGTTGTGACCAGGGGAACGACTGTTCCAACCGGACATGTTTGGAAGTTGTATATATAGCGATCGGCGAAATAACTTCAATACCGCGTTTCAGGACTTGTATGTGGAGCGCATGCGCGCCGCCACACTCCCATTGTTAATTTAAAATGTTACTGTGCCATGCTGATGCTGTTCTGTATGTTTTTATTTTTTTTGCTGCAACTTATAATCTTACGCACGCGTGATGCGTACGTGATGCACGTGCAATTGGTCAGCCTCAGTCTTTTAAAAAACTTACTGACTGATGGATACAAAAACTTGCAAAAAAAAAACTTCATAGAAATCTTAATGGAAAAAGTTCCATCAGTGAGCATTGTCTAGTTATCTATGGGATTATGATTATACTTTTTAACAAAAAACTAAACCACCTTCAAGAATAAAATCACCAATAAACGATAATTATAAAATACTCAAAGTGAATTCTAATGGGATATCTATCCCAAACTTTTTTTCTAGTTACCTATTAACTTTACTATTTTACTACATAATATTATTATAAATAAAATTGGCCTAGAATGATGCACCTCTGAGCAGGGTTCAGGAGGGCAAGCGAAGAATTTAATATCAACTAGTTTAAAATATGAACACGCCTTATTTTTAAAACTTGATTCATTGAAATGGACTCAGTAGCCAAGCTGAACGTTATGGTCTTTATTCGGGATAGCAATTTTCTTTACTTACCTTATATTAGCGCTGTCACTTTCCGTCAAATACTTAGGTTTAGGAATGGATAGGAGATATGTAAGTCTTGTCATGAAATGCGCGTAATCTGTCAAATTGAGGCGACGATAAAACAATGGTGACTAAATTGAATAGAAATAGTGAAAAAGCCATTGACGTTTTTAAACATGATAGGACTTAGATATCTCCTATCCTTCTCCATACCTATTGGACGGAAAGTGGCAGCGCTAATATAAGGTAAGTAAGGAGGAGACCTACACCACCCTACACTCAGCATTAGGTGGCAACGGGTTGAAGAAGAATAAAAAAGATGAAGATGATTGTTAAACTGATTTTAGGCCAATACTTACTCTCAATACAAAAACAGATATATACAATAATTGATTAGATTAGAATATTGGATCACGTACGCTACATGCCCTTTTTTAACGTTTTTGACAAACAAGAACGTCTCTTCTCTTAGAAGGAAGAAAACCAAAGAAAATCTTATTGATGCACTCCTACTTCTTTCTGTGGTAAATTCTCTATGGTATTTCAGGGCAAGGGAAGAATTCAGAGAGAACCCTAGAAGCAAGTAAAATGAATCCATGAAATACCTATGCAATCAAAGGCATGCGATAAAATAAAACAAAAACAAATGTTTAAAGACACGAAATACTATTTATTTAATCAAGCATAAGAGAGCATGTTTAGTCTTTACACAGAATATACGCACCATATTTTTAATAGGTATAGGTATTTTTGGTAGTTCACACTATCACGTTATGACACTATCAATTTCGTCCGGTTGGATTTTTCATTTCTAGCCAAAACAGCAAATGATAGTGTGGTTAACCCCGCTTCTGCCACTCCACACTTGACATGTAACATAATGTTGCTTTATTTACATGGTTAATGTAACTGGTGGTTTTGATAATGATTAAATATGATAATTACTCATGTACGAATAATGAGGCGTAGTTTGTACCGGCGCGACGTTACTATTGCACTTTCTAAGATGAAAAAGTAGTTAATGTGGCAAAACTGTAATAGTAAGACACATCCTATTGCGAATATTTTTTAGATATTGATGTCTTCTATAAAATTGTTGCACATCACTTTGCTCTATTGTCAATAATTTCCACAACGTACGCGATATAAGACATTTATTGGTACTTTTTCCACGCGTTGGGTTACATTATCGAAATTTTCACGCGGATCCCTATTTTTTCTCATACAAAATATAGCCTATGCTCATCAGGGATAATGTAGGATTCCAATGGTATTTTTTTTATCGGTCCAGTAGTTTCGGAGCGTATTTAATTCAAACAAACAAACAACCAAATCTTTACTCTTTATTATATTAGTGTAGACAAGCCAAGTCTACTTATTGCGGTGAGATGAGTTTTTCATAGCTTCGAGTATAATATTGGTAGGTTTCACATTTACTTGCTCTGAGACAAATGATATTGACCTGCAAGTTGACAAAACTCTCTGGATTACTGTTATTGACTTATAGGCTGTCAAAGTATATAGACTTATAGGCTGTGTGCTGGCTTTGGGAACCATAAATGCACGACATTGATTATGCACAACACGATTATGCCCGACAATGTTTTGTACAACATGACTTTGTGTATGTACGACTAGCAATGTGCTGTTCCCGTTAACATTGAGAATATTCCCAGTGACGTTCCAGGGCACGATGAATATTCCCCGGAAACATAGAAACATTGACTGGCCAGATGTCGTAGCGGATAGTAACCCTGCCTGCTACGCCGAGCCGATCGAGTCGATCCCCACAAGACACAAATATTTGTTAAGTCCACGATTATTTTAGGAATTTTATAGTAAAACTAGCGGCCCGCCCAGCGGTTTCACCCGCTGCTAACTGATTTCCCACGGGAAACAGACCTTCTCCCGACATAAATCATCATAAAAACCTTCCTCTTCGATCACTCTATCTTTTAAAAAAACTTCATCCAGATCCTTTAGGTGGTTTTGAAGATTTAAGCATACAAACAAACAAACAAACAGGGACAGACGTGGGAAGCGACTTTACGTTCCGTTTATTTTAAATCTCCCAAGGGATGAAAAGGAAGTTAAAAGTTTGTATGAAAGTTCGTTGTCTTAAGTGTGATCCGTTTTAAAATTAGTGATTAGACTTATGACTTAAAATAATTAAACACGTGTTTCAGCATATTTGAAATTTTAACCCTTAATAGGGTCAAACGGAGGTTTAAAGTTTGTATGAAAGTTAGTTTTTTTAAATGAATGCGATCTGTTTCAAAATTTGTGATTAGACTAATAACTTAAAATAATTAAACACGTGTTTCAGCATTTTTGAAATTTTAACCTGTAAATGGGTGAAAAGAGGGTTAAAAGTTTGTATGAAAGTTTTCTATCTTAAATTTGATCTGTTTCAAAATTTCTGATTAGACTCATAACTTAAAATAATTAAAAACGTGTTTCAGCATTTCTGAAATTTTAATCCTTAAAGGTGTCAAAAGGGGGTCAAAATTTTACTACCAGTTGGGCTACCCGTTTTCCCATGGGAACGTGACAATTTCCCGGAATAAATTATACCTATAAACCTTCCTCTTAAGTTACTCTATCTAATAAAAAAAACCGCATCAAAATCCGTTGGGTAATTCTAAAGATATAAGGAGACACCAAACGGGAAGCAACTTTATTTTATACTATGTAGTGATAATGTAGTGTATAGTAAAATAATGTATTGAGGGATGAGGGATTACCAATACAAAGAATAGATAAGATAAGATAAGATAAGATAACTGTTTATTTGCCAGAATACAGTACATAAGGTCTTAAAAATAACACATTCGTTCAGTGCATTCAGCTCGCAGGCATGCAAATATGGCATTATAATATACTAATATTAAGCTGTAGAATATTATGCTGTAGGCATGTATTTCTGTAGGGTGTATTTTAAAAAGTGAATACTTAAAGGTTTGCTTTAGTTCTTACCATAGTTATATAGTTACCACTTTTCCCAAGTAAATAAGGTAAAAAAAAAACTTGGGAGATAGTCCCGGAAACTAAGAAATTTACTGGGAACATTCCCTTGGAAATATTTCCAGTAAATTACTAAAGTAGGAACGGCACATTGCTATGTACGACACAGTCATTGGATCGTCTTCAGTAACTGGCCCGGACAAATAATGTACAGGGATGTTATTCGAATTAAAATAACCTGACGTCGACGAGTGAATGAACTCATGTACTAGTGTTGGCTATAATGGACTTCTCGATCATTATTCTAATATGACATATTAAATAATTGAATAATAAAAACTCTGACACCAGGTTTCATCGGGTCGTAAGACGACTTGGTGTCCCACACGAAAAGAGAGAGAGATATGACATATAAGTGACAAATTTGATAAATTAATATCTATTTTGACATCTTACATTGAAATTCATTTCCCATTAAAAAAAGTATTCCTAAAAAAGAAAACCAGTACACCGTGGGTGAGCGATGAGCTATCTAGTTATATCCGTAAGTTTGATGATTTCTGTGCGTTAAAGCATCAATTCCCTACTGATCACACTTTGAATACGTGTATAAAACACTACTCAGACCTCATAAAGTCACTAAGCTTACGTGACCGCCGTGCATACAATGAAGATAGGCTGAAAAACACAAAAAACCCGTCAAAAGAGGTGTGGCAGATTGTTAATGGCGAAACATCAGCTAAATACAGGTCACAAAATGTAGGCCTTATGAGTGAGGGATCACCAGTCCAAACCGACCTGATACCTGATTGTTTCAACGACCATTTTCTTACTCTAACTTCCAAGTTACCGCTGAATACTAATAAACAACAGGCTATTAGATATTTGGATCATTATCTAAATGAGCTACACCCACCTTTATTTTCTTTACCGACAGTAAAGATAGATGCACTTAATAAAGTACTTAAAGGAATGTTGAATAAATCAGGTACCTTGGACATATACGACATCTCAGTTAACATTATATTATCAATTTGGCCAGTGATAGCAGATAAAATTGTGTGTCTTATAAATGAAATGTTTCGCGATGGAGTATACCCCGATGCCCTTAAAACTACCAGAGTCTGCCCTGTGTATAAGGGAAAAGGAGATAAGGCTCAAGTGGATAGCCACAGACCAATCACAATTGTTCCAAATATCTCGAAAATGATTGAATCGATTGTATCTAAAAGCCTAATGGAACACCTAGAAACGAATGACTTACTGACTGACAGACAATATGCGTATAGAAAGGGAAAATCCACCACAACTGCTGCACATCAAGTAATAGACTCAATACTTTCGAGTATTGATGACAGGTACAAAACTGCAGGAGTTTTCTGTGACCTCACGAAAGCGTTTGATGTTATTCAAAGCGACCTACTACTGCAAAAGTTAAATCGCTACGGGATCAATGATAACGCCCATAAACTACTGCAGTCGTTCTTGACTGACCGCAAACAGCTGGTTGAGGTCACTACAAATGGTCGAAAGTACAGGTCCGCGGCGGGTGACGTCACAGTGGGCATACCGCAGGGGTCCTCGCTTGGAAATACGCTGTTTCTTGCTTTCATTAACGATCTGTCACACTTCATTACGGAAGGTCTGGTAGTCCTGTTCGCAGACGACACAACTGTTATACTTTGTGCACGTACTTATGAGCAGCTCAATATCAAAATAAACTGTACTTAAAATAAGCTGCATGAGTGGTTTTCCTCAAATGGACTCATCCTAAATTCCTCCAAGTCCAACTTAATACTGTTCTCAGCCAAATCGATAGAAAAACCACTCAGCATAAATAGTCCAGTCCCTGTTTGTACATCGTGCAAATTTCTAGGATTCTCTCTCGATCCAAATTTAAATTGGAAAGTCCACGTGCAGACACTCTGTGATAGGCTTACTGGTGCTGCTTACGCGCTGAGGAAGTTGCGCCCAGTAGTCTCCAGTTCGGTGCTAAAACAAACATATTTCGCACACTTCCAGTCTCTTATGTCTTACGGTATACTTCTGTGGGGTACTTCAGTTGATTCCGAGCGTGTATTTGTTCTACAAAAACGCGCAATACGCATAATGGCTGATATAGGTCCCCGTGAAACTTGTAGGACACATTTTACCAAATTTCGCGTAATGACCATGACGAACCTTTATCTGTTTGAGTTGATGTCGTACGTGCGCCGGAATATCACAAGTTTTAGTCGCCGTTCAGCTGGCGATCGTTTGCTGAGAAACACGGGAAGACTTGCGACTGTTCGCCGCCGTACCGAGCTTGCAACAAAGAACCCGCGGGTGATAGGGCCTACCTACTACGAACGGCTACCCGCAAGCCTAAAAAATGAAAACAGTGACGAAATGTTCTACCGCCAATTAAGGAATCTCTTGTTAGAAAATGAATTTTACTCAATACACGAATTTTTAATGTTTAAATTCCCATAAATTAACTACAATTTTAATTGTAGACATTATTATTTTTATTTTGTAATTTTGATTTGATATTATTTTTATATAATTATAGGTATTGACATTGTTATTGTATCGCTACAATTATTTATTAATTAGTACAATTAGATATTACCTAATTAGTTATTTTATAAAGAATGACATAATTATTTTTATTGTATTGTATTTTTAATTTGACTTTTACTAGTTTTATAAGTTGTTTTTTGTTATAATTTTTATTTTATTTTTTATTCTACTGACGATCATATTATCCTTGGACATCTTTATCTAATTTTAAATAATTGTAATTGTGAAATTGATAGTATGAAATAAATAAATCTAATCTAATCTAATCTAATCTAAGGCCGCGGACGGGGGGACGGTGGAACGAAGCCCCCCGCTTTATTTATTTTTGACACAAATCCGACACAGTAGGTTAGAGTTGTGACCCCTTGGAGCGAACAAAGTGAGCGAGTCGTAAAAAAATATCAACAATATATAAGAAAAAAAGAATATTGATTAAGTTATACGAGTGTGTAAAACAATCGATTAAGTTTCATCACTACTACAGATTTTCAATATGGTCACGTAATGTTGTAGCATTCTGCTACAATTACTACCATTTTTCTAAATATTTCCTGAAATCCATTTTATTTTATCAATTTGTTTGTTTACTTTCTTGATGTTATGTCAACCTCTCAAAGTTGACGGCTATCTATACATCATAGAGCCGCGTAGCTTTCTACTAAAAAGTTATTATACATTGATCTACCTCTTCGTATTTTCTGACCTCCTGGTACTTGTATCTAAATTTACTACGCCTGGCACTCTCCCTCTCCCTCTCCTTCCGGAGGAACTGAGGTCCCGAGCCCTCCAGCGTGCCTCGGAGCCATCCTCATAACCACCTCATCATCAAGCTAACATGAGATGCCAACAGATCTCCATGGACAGCGACGACTGGCCACTGACAAGTTCCATGATCTCAAAATGACGGCTGACGAGGTCGACGATCGTCGAAGATTCTAGAACCGAAGAGGATGACGATCGAAATGAAGAGCGCGATCGTCATCGAAGCTTCTGGAAATGAACATGACTATCGAAATGAAGACTGTGACAGTCAGCGTCAGACGAGGGTATAAAAGCCACGTCAAGCAGCTAGGGGATCAGTTTGGTCTGGACTCTAAGTTGTGATCTCGAAGACTCCCGGTATAGTCTCTCACTGAGTAACCACTGTAACAGTCTATTTTAGTCCTAAAAGTCTCCCCTCAAGTGACGGAAGCTTAAAAGTCTCCCCTCAAGCGCCTACGCCTCGTCGGATTGAAGATACAGCTGCTGCGAAGACGCTCCTCGCGCTGGACGCGCCGCCGTTACCTTCTGTGTGAGTGGCCAGGTTATAATTTTGGTTTTCGTATCAGGAGGTGGTTATCTGTTAATTCTTTAATAAAGCCTTATCGTTTACGTTCCCTCTTTTACTCCCTCGGCCCCTCACTTAGCGTGCGGGCGCGAGGCTTGCTAGGGTGCCTACACACAGGACACTCTACCCACACTTACTCACTCACGCCCTCCGGGGTCACAGGCACTCGTGTTCGCGAGACCACTCTACAAATACTTAGCTATAAGTATTCACCTGCGGTTACCTTGGCTCCCTGAGCGCCGGTGCCTCTCGGAGCCTAGATAACACGACAGTTTGGCGCCCACGTGTTAGGAACCCTCTCTAAATTCAAAAATAACGCTTCTTCTAGCGTAAACCATTTCGGCCCTCCTCATTCGGTCCTCTCCCTCCTTCCCTCTCAAAATTTTAAAACAACTTAACTTAGTAGCCTAAATAATATACTTTGGCCCTCCTCTCTTGGCCCTCTTAGCCCTCTCTACCCTCCAGCTTAAGACCTTACTTGAATTATAGACTTAACAATAATCTTATACTAGCCTAAACTTTACTTTACTACCTTATCATTTTTCTTCTATTTTTACTTTATTAACCTTTCTTTCTCAATTATTTTCCTACTACTTTATTACTAAAAGAAAATGAGGCCAATAAAATACACACTACTTAACAAACCTGAGCTCGAGTACGAAATAAAGCTAAGATTAGGTGACCCAGCTGATACGGTCGTGGCTCTCAAGAGGCAGATTCTTGGGCTCATTGAGTCCAACCCTGAATACGTAGTCGACTCACCAGTCTCCCTCGCACAAGATATAGCGGAAACAAACGCTACCCTAGCTTTTCTAGAACCTAAAATTACTCAAATCACCGAAGGGGTGACTCGGCTTATCCCTAAGGTGGAGACCTATATTAATCATATTTTTCATCGTATAGAACGAATGGACCCGGACACTGACCCCTTTTTAAATGATGACCTTAAAAATTTAAAAAACAAATTCGCGGACCTCGAAAAAATCTTTCTGTCGGCCATACCATCATCCCCTGACCCAGACTCTGAACAGCAAACACAAGACCAGCACACTCAGGCAGAACACAACCAGGAAACACGAGACCAACATACCCAAGAGGAGCACGATCAGGAGCAATACGTTGAGATATTTAGCACACCGCAGTACTCCCACCCGCAAATTCCTCCCCCTTTAGGACAACAACTCGATAAAAGCCTTCAGGAATTAAAAAAAATTAACTTTTCCGGGAAAACTTGTCCCCGGTCCTTTATCCAAAATGTGGAGGAATTTCGCGTATCCAGGAGAATAGATCCACAGTCACTTATGAGCAGAATCTTTGACATCTTTACTGACTCAGCTCTACATTGGCTTAGGTTTAAAACAAACATGAACCCTAATTACACATGGAAACAACTCTGTGCCGACCTAATCAACGATTTCGGAGGCCATGACTTTGACTACAAATTTCTAGAATCTATTAGAAGCAGAACTCAAGGTCTGTCTGAGCCAATTATCATTTATGTGTCGATAATGTCAGGCATGTTCAATAAGCTTTCTAAACCATTATCAAGCGAAGAGAAGCTAGAAATAATAATGAGGAACATAAGGCCCTGCTACTCTAACTTCATAGCACACATGAACATACTGACACTAGAACAACTCATAACTGCCTGCCAACAGTATGAGAAAGTAATCGACAAAAATAAGAACTTTAAGGAACTACTCCCAGATCCACTCGCTGCAGAATTCAACTACAAACCTCTCGGGCCTCCCACACCATCCTCTAGTAAAACAGGCTATATGCATAGACCTAACCCCAACCAAAACAATCCTAAAGCCTCCTACACACCATCACCATTCAAGCCTTCATACTTAAGGCAAATCAACACGATCAACAGCAGACACAACTCCAACTTATTTTGTGTTCGGTGCCGAATTAACGGACACTCCTTAGTAACATGTACTCAACCCCGCTTTCCAATTTGCTTCAAGTGTGGCCTAAAGGATTTCAAAACCCCGAAATGCCCTAAATGCAGAAGTAACCCCTCCCAAAAAAACTAGAAAAGCGCGACTTAGATAAGCCAAAATTTGACGCTGAGGATTGGAAGAACTGGTTACAGAATATCCGCTTATTCCACACGTGTTACAGAATTACTTCAATTCTATACGATGAGGAAAAAGACCATGAGCGCCCTTTCCTCCACTTCACTATAAACAACATAGCCTTTTCTGGTCTCCTAGATAGCGGCAGTTCTTTAACAATCCTCGGGAATAACTCCCACCTAAAATTCATAAATCTCGGCTACTCGTTATCTAAGTTGCGGACGATAACAGTATCTTCAGCCAGTGGCCACACAGCAACTTCACTAGGCTTTATTGGCTTACCTTTTACATTTAATAATGAAACTCAAATTCTGCGAGCATTCGTGTTCCCTAACATTAGGCCCTCTATAATACTAGGTGTCGACTTCTGGAAGAAGTTTAATCTTATCCCTAAACTGCTTTCTTTAGCTTTCAACTTCAATACAACTTCCTGCAACACAATTACAGAAAATAAAAAAATACACCCTTATGAATGCTTATCCTCTGATCAAAAACTAATAGCTGATGATATAATTAATAGATTTAAGAAAATATCCTTCGAAGAGAAAGGCGAACTAGGCCGCACACACCTTATAACCCATAGAATTGACACTGGCGACACTCTTCCCATCAAACAACGCTGCTATAGGCTCTCACCTGAAAAACAAAAGGCACTTATCAATGAGGTTGATAAGATGCTATCTTGGAAGGTAATCGAAAAATGCGAAAGCCCCTGGCTGTCACCCGTTCTCATCACCCCCAAGAAGAACGGAGAGTGGCGATTTTGCGTAGACAGTAGAAAACTTAATTCCGTAACTAGGCGCGATGCTTACAGCCTTCCATTCATCAACGAAATCCTGGACCACTTAAAAAACGCTAAATTTCTTTCGAGCATAGACATCGCTAAAGCATTCTGGGAAATACCACTCAACGAAGCAGATAGAGATAAAACCGCCTTTTACGTACCAGGCCGAGGCATGTTCAGATTTGTGGTTATGCCTTTCGGGCTAACTAACGCTCCAGCTACACAGCAAAGACTAATGGACAAGTTATTCACCCCCGACTTTGACAACAAAGTCTTCTGTTACTTAGACGATATCATCATCATCAGTTCAACATTTGAGGAACACATTTCTTTACTTCTTAAAGTCCTGGAGAAACTAACCTTTGCACGTCTGACCATAAACTTCGAAAAGAGTGTATTTTTCAGGGGTCAACTAAAATACCTCGGATACATAGTTGATGAGCACGGTCTCCGTGCCGACCCCGATAAAATACGCGCTATCTTAGATTTCCCAGTTCCCACTTCGCGCAAAGAAGTTCGAAAGTTCATTGGTACCTGCAGCTGGTTTCGCAGATTTGTTCCAAACTTCAGCACTATCGCTTCACCGATTAATAAATTAACTGCTTCCGGCAAAAATGCTCCCAAATTCAACTGGACAAGCGAAGCCAATTCCGCGTTTCTTAAACTAAAGGAACTTCTCGTTACAACACCAATCCTTGCTTGCCCGGACTTTAACAGCCCCTTTTCCGTCCACTGCGACGCATCTAATTTCGGCATAGGGGCCATGCTAACCCAAACCCAAGGCGATAAGGAGGTTGTCATAGCTTACATGAGTAGGGCACTTAACAAACACGAACAGAACTACTCTACCACAGAACGCGAGACTCTAGCAGTCATCACGGCCCTTGAACACTGGAGATGCTACATTGACAACGGCAAACAGTTTACAGTCTACACGGACCACGCGGCTTTAAAATGGTTTCTTAATCTCTCCAACCCATCCGGGAGACTTGCCCGATGGGCTATACGCCTTTCATCATTTAACTTTATATTAAAACACAAGAAAGGTAAGGATAACCTTGTACCTGACTTGCTCTCTCGAACTCCGAAACCTGCCAGCACTCTCACTCACATCGCCCCTATCTCAGGACCTATCCCTGACACAGAGCTCGAGCAGTACAACAGACTCGTCCAGTGCTGCCGTAGCAACCCCGACTCATACCCAAACTACATGATCAGTGATGACAAACTATTTCGCCACATCACTTCACCATTCAGTATACAAGATGACTTCTCATGGAAAGAGGTTCCACCCCCTCCAGATAGAGAAAATCTAATAAGAAACTGCCACGGCTCAGCCTCCGAGCCACACCTAGGTGTCTTCAAAACATTTAAGAAGCTATCTTTAACACATTACTGGCCAGGTATGTTTAAAGACATAACCAAACTTATCTCACATTGTGAACGTTGCCAGGCCTACAAATATTCTAATCACTCCCCTTACGGCCCTATGGGCAAACCAAGAATCTGCTCCAGGCCTTTCCAATGCATATCTCTCGATCTGATAGGCCCTTTACCCATGTCGAGACGTCGCAACCAGCACATCCTCGTCGTCACTTGCTGTTTTACTAAGTACTGCCTTCTTTTTCCACTTAAACGCGCTCTAGCATCAAACATCATAAGTAAACTCGAAAACTTTGTGTTTCTCGTCCACGGCGTCCCACAGACCATAATCATGGACAACGGTCCTCAATTCCGGTCTAGGGAGTTCAATAACCTAATAACAAAGTACAAAATACCCTTCCCGTCCTACTCACCTCACTACTGCCCACAAGTAAACCCCACAGAGCGATATAACAGAACCATCATAACAGCGCTAGCATCACTAGTAAACGAAGATCACCGCTCTTGGGACATTCATTTACCAATTATTCAGAATGCCATGAATAATTCAGTCAACGCCGTAACGGGATTCACCCCATCTTTCCTAGTGTACGGACGAGAAATCGTCACATGTGGTTCTCTCTACACACCTACACACAATCTGGACGAAATAACTCTGGCTACCTCGCGACATATACGCGAATAACGTAGGCCTGCTGGCCAACATATTCGATAGGGTCCAGACGTCACTTTACATAGCCCACACTAGGAACGCTGCTCGGTACGACTTGAAACATCCTTTCAAGGAATTTAATGTTGGCGAATTCGTCTGGCGGAAAAACTACGCCCTTAGTAACGCAGGCTCATACTTTTCAGCTAAACTCGCCCCAAGGTATATCAAATGCAGAGTGATACAAAAGATATCGCCACTTGTTTACCTCTTGGAGGACCCAAACGGTGTAAGAGCCAAATGGCACGTTAAAGACTTTAAAGTCTAAACTGAGTTAAGGCATTTCACTCTTTTCTTTGTAAATATTTCCTTTTATACCTCATCACCCTCATGGCATCGCTATTTCGGCCAAAGCGAAGCCAACCCTTTAACTTAGGCTCATAAGCCAGTCAAAGCCTTTCGGTTCTACAATGGTTCTACTACAAAATCCCTAGCTGAATTTCTTCGGACTACTTCATTGGGCTCTTAGTCCAGGAACCTGACTCTAAAACCTCCACTACTCTAAAGGGCTCTCTTTATACCCTTTCTCCTAAAAGACTCTTACTAAATGGGTCTATTATAATGTTCCTTACCTGTTGGGTCATCTCTATCCCCACTCGAGCTAAGGTTCATACCTCTTCGTGCGGATTGTGACACGTAAAATAAGCCTACACTACTACACTCTACACGTGCGGCTAGTGACACGCTAAATAAGCCTTAACACTACCATGTGGGTTTTAAGCTGGAGCGGATGACAACTCCTAAAACAAGCCTTGCGTCATTAACTGAGGTATACTCAGAGAGCAGCATACCTTGGAGTAGGAGTCATTGAATGTGAGCCCTACCCCAAACTTTGGATGTATGAATGAATGGTGAAGCCTGAAAGTAAATCTATGCTAGGTAAGGTAGCTGCTCATAACCTCAAAATTTTTGTTACAGCAAAAATTTTCTCGGGGTCGCGGGGGAAATGTAGCATTCTGCTACAATTACTACCATTTTTCTAAATATTTCCTGAAATCCATTTTATTTTATCAATTTGTTTGTTTACTTTCTTGATGTTATGTCAACCTCTCAAAGTTGACGGCTATCTATACATCATAGAGCCGCGTAGCTTTCTACTAAAAAGTTATTATACATTGATCTACCTCTTCGTATTTTCTGACCTCCTGGTACTTGTATCTAAATTTACTACGCCTGGCACTCTCCCTCTCCCTCTCCCTCCGGAGGAACTGAGGTCCCGAGCCCTCCAGCGTGCCTCGGAGCCATCCTCATAACCACCTCATCATCAAGCTAACATGAGATGCCAACAGATCTCCATGGACAGCGACGACTGGCCACTGACAAGTTCCATGATCTCAAAATGACGGCTGACGAGGTCGACGATCGTCGAAGATTCTAGAACCGAAGAGGATGACGATCGAAATGAAGAGCGCGATCGTCATCGAAGCTTCTGGAAATGAACATGACTATCGAAATGAAGACTGTGACAGTCAGCGTCAGACGAGGGTATAAAAGCCACGTCAAGCAGCTAGGGGATCAGTTTGGTCTGGACTCTAAGTTGTGATCTCGAAGACTCCCGGTATAGTCTCTCACTGAGTAACCACTGTAACAGTCTATTTTAGTCCTAAAAGTCTCCCCTCAAGTGACGGAAGCTTAAAAGTCTCCCCTCAAGCGCCTACGCCTCGTCGGATTGAAGATACAGCTGCTGCGAAGACGCTCCTCGCGCTGGACGCGCCGCCGTTACCTTCTGTGTGAGTGGCCAGGTTATAATTTTGGTTTTCGTATCAGGAGGTGGTTATCTGTTAATTCTTTAATAAAGCCTTATCGTTTACGTTCCCTCTTTTACTCCCTCGGCCCCTCACTTAGCGTGCGGGCGCGAGGCTTGCTAGGGTGCCTACACACAGGACACTCTACCCACACTTACTCACTCACGCCCTCCGGGGTCACAGGCACTCGTGTTCGCGAGACCACTCTACAAATACTTAGCTATAAGTATTCACCTGCGGTTACCTTGGCTCCCTGAGCGCCGGTGCCTCTCGGAGCCTAGATAACACGACAATGTCTTCGGTGATCGTGTCTTGCATGCGCGGGGTGTACATTATTGGTACAGGGGTGTTTTTGGCGACATTGTTTTGATTCCATTGCCATTGTCGTGCAGGCTTGGGTTGTACATAGCTCTGACGTTCACGATTATGCTGTGCAAAACACTGTCGTACGTTATAGGGACTCTGACTGTTTACTGTTTATGTTTACAATTCATTGTTTAATTTTACATTCATTTAAATCCTACGTTATATTTATTTTTAGAATAATTTGTGTCATCACGGCAAATATTAAGCAGGTGTTTTATGTAGCCGGTGTTTGTGTTATATTTAACCTATCTGTATAACAAAATTATACCGTGACAATAATTTACCTACTTGTTTTATTTATTTCAAAGAATAAATTATTCTATCTATTTGTAACGGCTATGTAACTTGACCGTAATACAAGTAAAATACATACTTGGTATAATTTATTTAAAAGAGATACATGCATAATAATCAGATATTCATCGGGTATTTCGTTGACTAAGTGTACCAAAATTTAAGCACATTTCGTACCTATTACATAGACAGTGAGAATTTAGACGACAAAACGAGTAAAAGGTGTTAATTTCATGTCGTCAAATTGTCGTCAGCTGCTCGTTTTAGTGTTTCATTGGTCCACCGACAAAAGCATCGCTCTTTTTAAAGAAGAAGATCGACCTCAATATGGAAAGATGGTCGCAGTCTTCCCTGCAGGACCATCCACAAGTTCTACAACCAGATATGAGCTTGATAAGCTGTCCGTTGTTTATTATCCTCTGAACTTCGAATAAGATTCTTGCTGAGATTCTGCTTGGCAAAAGATCCAATAACATCCAGATCTGAAGATACCGAGTATACAAGTATACAGAGATGATCAGAAATTGAAAAACCAACCTCTATATTTATTTACAGCACCGAAACACCGTATTTAAGTATCACTTTCAGAATTATATCAATAAAAATGCATAATTATTATGAATTCATAAACAAATTTGACACAATAGGTAACTATGCAGTGTAAATAGAAATTATGAGAGTTTTAGAGTTCCGCAGTCAACTCCTTGCAGGGCGACAAAAAACGCTCACAATTTACTTACTCGCTATGCTGGTACTAGTCCAGTGGCGTATACAGCTTCTGATCATTGGGGGTCACAACACATATCATAGCAAGATTAGCGTCGGGCGAAAGAAGATATACATCACAAGAAAAGCGACTAGACACATCACATAAAAAAAAAACAAGGGATGCGCCACACTGCGTTACATTAACACTACACGTATTGCGAACGAAGTTAGCTCTACATTTACGTTTGAAAAGTTGCTTGCGAAGCGAGCTTGAAAATTCAAAAGGCTAAAGAGTTCCACCCTACAGCAACAATAAACATATTGCGAGCAAAGCAAACTCGACATTTTACGTAAAAAAGCAAAGCGAGGACCTGCACCACACTCCACGAATATAACTTACTAGCAGCCCGCCCAGCGGTTTCACCCGCCGGTAACAATTTCCCCCCGGGAATAATACAGTTTAATATAGCCTATGTTCTTCAGGGATAATGTAGGATTCTAAAAATCTTGACTTCAATTTGAAACAAACATCGTTTTCAGATGGTGGTGGCGTAAAGTTACATGCCGTGAGATTAACCTGGCCAGCCCTTTTCTATTAGGTCATAACAAAATTGTAATAAAAAAAAAGAAAATTGTGTGATAAAAAAAATCTTTTTTTAGAATAACGGTTCATGACGTCAATAAGTGATAATACTATCCTACATTGAATAAAGAATTTCAATTTCAATTAACGGTAAAAGGTTTTTTTTAAATCGGTCCAGTAGTTTCGGAGCCTATTCAATTCAAACAAAAAAATATATTAGTGTAGATTATATTATTATTATTTTAGTGTGATGCCGCATGCCGGCTTAGAATAGCATCACCGGATTTGTTTCCCGTGGGAGTCGTAGGAGGCGACTAAGGGACTTGAGGGTGTGTATTGCAATTTTAGGCGATGGGCTGACAACCTGTCACTATGGCGATAGGTTCACAATTTTCCGAATGACCCACAAACATATGTCAGACGTGGCGTAAATGTCCGTTTTTGCGGCCCTTAACGCTCTGCCTACCCCGCAAGGGATGATAGGCGTGATATGTGTATGTATGTAGATTTTTAGAATGCATAATTTAATATTTATTGTCGTCTTTTTTTATACCGAGTAAGGGACAGCCCTTCGAATACTGAAAGGGTGCATGAAACATAAAACTGGACAACTTTCCCCAAGAAACATATGGTCAGGAAACGCCAAAAAAATGATCTCCCATACAAAATCACAATCAGCTTACTGCATTCAGTATGGGAAGTCAGTTTTTTTACGTTTCCTGAAATATGTTCCTAGGGGAAAGTTGTTCAGTTTCATGGTCTGCATGTACCCTATCAGTATTCGGAGGGCTATCCCTGACACCCTTTAATACAGTAATGATTAAATGTAATCATTACACTGGTACGAATAGTGTGGCGTAGTTTGTAAATTTTTAAATGAAAAAGTAGTTATTGTGGCATAACTGTAATAGTTAGACATATGGTATCGCGGACATTATTATAGATATTGATGTCTTCTATAAAACTGTAGTACATCACTTTGCTCTATTGTCAATAATTTCCACAGCGTACGCGATATACGTTGGGTTACATTATCGAAATTTTCACGCGGATCCCTATTTTTTTCTCGTATAAAATATAGCCTATGTTCATCAGGAATAATGTAGGATTCTAATGGTAAAAGAATTTTTAAAATCGAGCCAGTAGTTTCGGAGCCTATTCGATGCAAACAAACAAACAAACAAACATACAAACAAACAAACAAACAATCAAATCTTTCCTCTTTATAATATTAGTGTAGATAATATAGAGCGAAGCAAGCTCAAAATTTCATATTAAAAAGGCAACAGAGGAGCCTGTCGTCTTTGCGCCACAGCAACACTACACGTATTGCGAGTGAAGCAAGATCGGCATTTCACGTAAAGAAGCAAGAGAGGCGACATATTGCGTTACGCTACCACTGAACGTATTGCGAAGGAAGCGATTTCACGTAAAAAAAGCAACAGTATAAAACTCCGCTCTTTTAGCACTGCATGTATTGCGAGCAAAGTGAGCTTGAAATTTCACGTAAAAAAGGCAAGAGAGGCTACACACTGCGTGCGTTATGCCTTCACTCCACGTTGAAAAATTGGTGGTAAAACTCATCTGATGGAAGACGTAATGATGTGGAGGAAATTAGCTGTAGTAGTAGTATAATTCTTACTTTGTGGGGGTCCTGCCAAAAAATATCCTCTTCATCCTAATTTTTGGGAGGACAAAACTTTTTTGTACTTTGAAAAAATTTTATTACAAAAATTTGTTCAGTTTTACGCCTAGGAAACGCTTTGAAAGTTTGCATTAATTTCTCTGACACACTGTTCACAGGGCGACCTGTAAAGTGACGTCCAAAGACGAAATTCAAATGCCTTATACTGATGGGTATCCGAATCACTAGCATGTATGTTCCGCAAATAATTGTAGTTTCCGAGTTATTCAACATTTCTGGTAGGCTTCTTTCCTTCTGTTCTTTAATTCCGTAAAAGGGCTTTTTGAGAAGTTGTTTTTTTAGCATTTTTATTTCTCGCGCACAAAAAATGGGCTGCCAGTCATGTTTTTCTCATACAACTCGAAAAAAGTTGAATAACTCAAAAATTACCAAAAGTCGCACAACATACATGGGGGTGATTCAGATAGCCCTCAGTATAACGAATACAAATTTTGTCTTTGGTCTTCACTATTCGGACCACCCTGTTTAGACAGTAAATACTCTACTTACCTAAGCAAGCGACACAGGCCAGCAAAGCATAAAAAGAAAATATATAAAGGTTACAATAAAATATGGTTATATTAGCTACAAATATAGAATTATCTCATGTGCACCATTTGGGAGGCTTTCACGGACCTACGGTTTTTCATCACTTTTTTATAGTTATAAGATTCGACATATTTGATTAAAAAAACCCTAGATTTAGGTGTGACCGACCCGCTCTTAGCATGTTTTAATGCCATGTAACAACGAGTATTGAAGTTTATCAGGTATCCCATCCCTTTTTAATCAAATAAAATTAATCAAATAGCTGTGACGTCATATGTATAGAAATGTAGAGAAAAGTCGGAGAATGTAGGAAAATGTCGGCGGCCGACTTGCCAGCATCGCTCCCACACTGGATGTATGGAACAGTCGCCGACTGTAGGGAACAGTCCCCGACTTAGGTTCGGGAGCACCTTACGAACTCAGAAATTTTCGCTTTAAAATTTGTTGAATGAAATTTTATAGATTCTTGCCTTGATAAGTATAAAATTGGGTTATTTTTTTACAAGTATGTTAGTTTTTTAGGTCATTACCTGCCTGCCCTTATTTTAATTTATTTTGGGTAGGCGCAACATGTTTTCTTCTTCCATTCAGCTCTATCAGCTGTCAAATATTCGTTTATACCCTTTTGCTTCATATGATCTTATAAACTATCCATCTAAATGTTTTTAGGCCTTCCTCTCCTTTTGCATCCATCATATTCAATACAATACTTTTTTATCACATCATCCCTCCTCATAACATGCCCATACCACGATAAATGTCTACTCCTCATCTTTTCTGTAACTGGCGCTACTTTCAAACTTCCTCTAATCTACTCATTCCTTATTTTATCTTTTCTTGTCACACCACACATCCATCTAAGCATTCTCATCTCAGATACCTGTAATCGTCTTTCATCCGTCACCTTGGGCCAACACTCAGATCCATACATGACGACAGGTCTCACCACCGTTTTACAAAGCTTGCCTTTCAATTTGAAGGGCATTCGGGGGTCACACACTGTGCCCGTAATATTTCACCATTTCATTCACCCTGCCTTTATTCTGTGCTTGATGGTCCGGTCTATCTCGTCATCGCCTTGTAGGAATGAACCAAGGTAGCGGAAGTCTAAGCAGACTGGTAAAGGCGTCATTAAGCGCTACTGGGACAAAAGAGAGACCGCTAAAATAGCAAAACATTTGTTCTGTCTTGGTTCTGCTGATTTTCATGCCAACATTCTCCAGCCTTTCCCGCCATTTGTCCAGTCTGCTCTGCACCTCATGTCCACTTCCACCGACGAGTACTATGCGATCGGCAAACAGCATGCATCATGTTAGTTTCTTAGGTATGCTTATAGTTAATTTCTGAATCCTGTAGGAAATGTAAAATAACGATAATATGCTGACATTATTATCAAATAACTACTACGCGCGTAGCGTTGTACTACGTCGTAGAACATCGTAGCGGGTGCTACACATGACTTCCTATTTTAGTTGTTACATTGAACTTGAGTTGTTTAGTGAGTTAGGCCTCAATTCAGGATATAAATTCTCTTATCTTAGTTTAAATTAGTGCTGTCATTTTTCGTCAAATAAACTTAGTCGTGTCATGTCTTATAATTTCATGCAAAATACGTGTTATCTGTCAAAATAAGGCAACGATCAAAACAATGGCGACTAAATTGACTAGAAAAGACGAAAAAACCATTGACGTTTTTAAACATGACAGGACTTAGATATCTCCTACCCTTTTCTAAACCTTTTTGATGGAAAGTAACAGCACTATTTTAAGGCAAGTAAGGAGAATTTATATCTCGAATTGATGGCTTAACCTCACTATATTTTAAAAAGTGTTAGATGTATTAAAATACAGCATTTGGTACTAAAGTACCAAATGAACTTTTATTTGTGTTGAAAAAGTTCCTTTAGATATGCAAAATTCCCGCTTGGAAATAACGTTTAGCATAAAGTTCTTGAGATAAAAAAAAACTTCCAGCTGCTCATATTTTATGGATAAGAGTAGTAAAGTAAAGCCAGTGCAATAAAGCATTTTTTTAAAGGGCGTTTTAAGATACTTACTAGAAATAATGTAGGGTAGGGATCTTCAAGGCTTATTTTTATTAGAGGTATATACTGCCGTGCCGTGTGATGCCGGCTTAAAATAGCATCACCCCATTTCTTGCCCGTGGGAGTCGTAAGAAGCGTCTAAGGGACTCGAGGTTGTGTATTGCAATTTTAGGCGATGGGCTGACAACCTGTCACTATGGCGATACACAATTTTCCGGATGACCCACAAATGTTTGTCATACGTGGCGTAAATATCCGTTCTATGCGGCCGTTTACGCTCTGCCTATCCCGCAAGGGATTATAGGCGTGATATGTGTATGTATGTATGTATGGTATATACTGCGTGGCCCGAAGAGTGTTGCCCGGATACAAAATTTGAATGTCTTTTATTTAGAGCTTTCCTAATCATCCCTATGTGAAAATTCAGCGCGATTTTTTGCAGTTCCCGAGTTAATCAACTTTTAAAGATGTATTGAAAAATTCTAAAGGCAGAATTTTAATTTATATTCTAGGAAGTAAAAATTATGAGGATTTATTTTAGCGTCAAGTAGCTACTTTAAATAAAAGGAAAATAGCACACGCATACAAAAAAATCACGCTTATAATCCCTTGCGTGGTAGGCCAAAAAATAAGGCACGTTCGGAAAGTTGTGTATCGCCAGTGACAGGTTGTCAGCCCATCGCCTTAAATTGCAATACACACCCTCGAATCCCTTAGTCACCTCTTACGACTCCCAAGGGAAATAAATGGGGTGATGCTGTTCTAAGCCGGCATCACCTGGCACCAAATAGCACAGAAAGTAATAAATGTCTTCTATAATCGATTTCCTCATGACACGTGTTCAGCTTGTTTTCATTAATTATACATGTAGTTTCTGATTAGAATTTTGAACAAACCGGGTGTAAGGGACGGTGTACTTAAAACGTTGCCGGCAAGATCAAACAATGAAGCTGAACAATTTTTAGTATGGACACAGAATAATTATTATGGAATGAAATTTGAAATTGAAATTCTGGAAATTGAAATTCTTTATTCAATGTAGGATAGTATTATCACAGTATTATCATGAACCGTCATAAAAAAAAATTGAATCATACAATTTCCTTTTTATTACAATATTTTTTGAGTTTTAATAGAAAGTTCTATCGGGAATTATGTATGGGAGGTCGAAATTATTTTCTCATTTACCAACATAGCCTCCACAGAATTTTTATTTTTTCATGGTCTGATCATGCCTGCACAATTTTCGGTACACCGTTACTTACACCCAGTATAGCTAAACTACTGACTCGAAAGCTTTTGACCTTGACATTAATACAAAATAGCCCAATTATTAATTAAGGCAGTACGCGTGTTATTTAGTGTTCACCTTAATTAATAATAATTATACTCACTATTCACAAATTGAAATGTAGGTTGAGTTGCGTTTATTTAACTGTACATACTTAAATACATCCATCTATGTTGCGAACAGTGAAGTGAGACCAGATATGTTTTCGTCTCATTTATTTTACAATGGCATTGCCATTTATACGACTTTACTACGTGATTTCGAAATACTGAAAGGGATGCACCCTACCATGAAACAGACAAAAAATATTCAAACTCCCATACAAAATAACGATCAGCTGACTGTATTTAGTATGGGAAGCCCAACCTTTTTTATGGAAAGTTGTTCAGTTTCATGGTCTGAATGCACCCTATCAGTATTTGGAGGGCTGTCCCTTACACCCTGTATAGTATCTACAATTCAAAATATACCGTTGCATGAAAAATACATTTCTGGGCAATCGTTTACAATCGAAACATCTTTGCCGCAGCGGGTAACTGGTTAAAAAAAATATTGCTCTTTAGTCTGTATATATCTTTATAAGTACACATACTCAGAAGCAAAGGCTTAAGTGCAAAATTTAAGAAGTGTGCAAATTTGTGTTTGTTTATCCTCGCATATCTTAAAAAAATTACTTATAACTAGGATTTTTATAAATTGTTGTAGGATAGGTAGTTTTAAAGATACTGGCTAATACTGTGGTAAATTTTATACTAACAGTCGGTGATTGTTTTTAGACTTAGGTACTTTGTTGTAGGACCACCATGTTGATGCAAATAATTCTTACTGTTTTTTTAATAATTGGACCTATTTTCCGACATTCAGCTACTTCTTTTTGTCAGCCCAAAACATGGCCAAATTGATGCCAGCTACTTGTACGCGGAAGCACCTTGATCTATGACATACATACATACACATATCATGCTTATAACCCCTTGTGGAGAAGGCAGAGCCTAAACCGCCGTATCACTGCATGTTACTACGGGTAGTCAGCCCATCGCCTAATTTGCAATTCACACCCTCGACTCCCCTAGTCGCCTCTTACGACTCTCACGGGAAAGAAATGATGGTATTCTAATCCAAAATCACACGGTATTCTACGACATGTCGCTAAATACCGACTTGTTTTCAGACTTCCCTACATCCAGACGTGGAAACGAGACGTACTCACACAACAGTAGCGCTGTACCGCGGGAACATCGTTGCCATCAAACGGCTGCAGAAGAAAAGCATCGACGTCACCAGAGCCATTAGGAAAGAGTTGAAGCAGGTAAACATGCATTCAGTCAACAAACGAACAACCCCATGAATCCACACACACATATCACGCCTTTATCCCTTGTGGGGAAGGCAGAGCTTTAACCACAGTAAAAATACGCTCGCTATCATCATGTCTCACAAATATACAATTAGTTTATTCATAAACAGTTACACTGTGTCCGAATGTCTTAAAACTAATTACAAAAATAACACATTATTTCAAAAGTACACAATATAATTCTTAATTGATTACATTAAATAATTGCATATAAACAAAATTTAATATCAGTCTATGTATCAAATACAGTATAATAATTATTGTTCAGGGCCGTTTCAGAAACACGTATCGTGTATCTAGTGTGACAGGTCAGCCTGTCGCCTATAAATTGTAATACACTAGCACCCTCCAACTCCCTTAGTCGCCTTTTACGACACCCGTGGAAAATAAGGGGGGTGATGCTATTCTAAGCCGACATAATACGGCAACCCCATTAACCCAGGATCACAAACAAGGTAATAGTTACAAGCGTAACAGATACATATCTCCCTTGTAAATGCGACAATTCCCACGCTCCTTTCAAATTTTAAAAACACGAAAAAATATAAACCTATCTCATCAATCACTCGAAGTAACAGATTGATATATCACAATAAAACAATTTTAAACGGATTTAAGTTGTGTTTATTTTGGATTTTACAATTCCTACGTTTCGAGCTCTTTACAGAGCCCGTGGTCACGGATGGGTGCACACAATATGCGACAAAAATTGTTCAAACGAAAATATGCGGCACAAAATGTGCAGCAAATATTTTGCGTTATGACAAGGATTGTTCTAGAGAATCTATCTATCCTTGTCACACTAAGGCGAGTTTCATATTTGTATCCTGCTCTCAGTTGACACTCGTCAATTGACGCGTAATATTTGCTGCACACCCGTCACGGATGACTAAGGTGTTAGACGTCATTATTTAGAATTGAAATTATTTTTGTTCTACCGCCATCTATTTCTTAATTGCCTAGCGTAACGTCCTGGTTCCACACAAAATGCTGAAACCGTATCTTGTGTAGTAGGTCTAACAGTATGTTGGATCTGGTTCTTCTGCTGTGTAATCAGCGGAGTCCAAGTTGATGAGATTCCCTATCCAGTATCTCTGTTGAAATTCGGATGTTTTTGAATTTCTATGGCTTCCCGTACTTTCCTAGAAACGTAGGAATTGTAAAATCCAAAATAAACACAACTTAAATCCGTTTAAAATTGTTTTATTGTGATGAGTAATAGTTGTGCAAACTCAAGAAAATATTAGATTGATATATATCAACTTTGTGTTCATACCACGTTCATACCGTGTGGTGTCAAATTAATATAGCACTACCTCATAAGCCCACCTACAAAACATGTTGACATGTTGAATGGGCCGATGGCCTAGTGGATAGTACCCATGCATGCTACGCCGAGGGTTGTGGGTTCGATCCCCACAAGACACAAACATTTGTTAAGTTATTTTCAGATATTTGTGTTTAGTCTGGCTGTTTTCATGTATTATTTGTATTTATTAACAAAAAAAGTATAGAACTATCAATATCAGCTACTTACTTCCCATATACCCATAGTACAAGCTTTGCTTAGTTTGGGGCTAGATGGTGCTGAGTGAATTGTCCTGAATATTTATTTATTTATTTTATGTTTGATTAACTTTGGCAGGTATGGCAAATACCTACCCCTGTGTTTTCCGTGTGTTTCCGGATTAGATTATTCGGTCAAAATTGGCCGGGGTACTTTTGGGCCTCAAAAGCTTGTTAATTTAGAGTATTAGCATTTCTAGGTCCGGTTAATTATACGCCTGTAAATAGCACCTTTTGAAAATTTCGACTTCAATTTGAAACAAATGTCGTTTACTGGTGGTGGTGGCATAAAGTTGCGCGCTGTGGGATTGATCTGGCTTGTTATCCCACCCGTGCCGGTTTTCTATCAGGACAATACAAAATTGTAAGAAAAAAAGAAATTATATCAAACAAACTCATTTATTTTACAAGGACGAATCATGACGTCAATAAGTGATAGCAGGTATTTGAAAAATAATCGATTTTTGATACACTTGGATATGTGGATTCTAAAAATAATGTGTTGCGCGAAATCAAGTAAAATTGTAGTTACATAAAAATTTGAAGAGAATCAATTTTTATAAAAAACTATGTTTATTTATAATAAAATAAAATTAATCGATGTTTTCGTTGCTACAAATAATCAATTACAAATCAATTTATCGTTAATAATGTTACATCCCTGAGTGATAGTACTACCCTCCATTGAATATAGTTAATTTCATTTCCTTAATGCCATTAAACTGCTTTGCTTGCCAAGCGTGTTTGGTATGTCAAATACCTACCTTCAACAGAAGGCTCATATTCATGTATATGTGTATGTAATGCTTTGTTTTGTTCCTAGATCCGTGAGCTTCGTCACGAGAACCTGACAGCGATTGTGGGCGTGTGTGTGGAGACCGGCTCAGCATGCATTGTTTCCGCCTATTGCTCAAGAGGGTCACTGGCAAGAGTCCTGGCTGACAGGTTAGTCAAGTTTAGGTAATTTTTTTCTTCTTCTCCATAATCAAATCAAAGGTAACTGGATCTTCTTTAGACCAGTCAGTTGCAATAGCCTTGGTATTAGGCGGTTTTACTACTTTTCGTCATTCGCTGCGTATTTTTAACGCACCGTAACGCGTGCGTCTGTTAGGTGAAAGGAAATTGCGAATTCTTATCTCATTCCCATGCAAATACTTGTACGGCTACGGTGCGTAACGGGTGTGTATTTCAAACTACTTGGCAGATTCAAACGGCACAATTTGCTTTCGTCAGACAGACGCATGCGTTACGGTGGGTTAAAAATACGCAGCGGACGATCATTGCGAGACCGGCCTTAGCATCTTGCAGATACTTAAGTGTGCATAAGCATACCGAGGTTTCTAGGGCAGCACTATGACAAAACAGCAATAGGTGTGACATTGTCACTACAATCACACCTATTTCTTCTTGATAAACTGCATTTTCTAGTCATTATGAATGATATTTCCCAACACTATCCTCCCGTCTGTTTTGGCATCGAACAATGTTGCATTTCTTTTAAATTTCATAATTACTTTGTGGGAGATATCACAGATTATTCAGTTATTAATGAAAAATTCAGAAAATGAAGAATGCGAAGAGTATTTTTAGGGAACGATGATCAGTCTTTTATCGATTTTTTACAAACATATATCCCTTACTGGATAGGCAGAGCGTAAACAGCTGTAAAAACGATCATTTATGCCACGTCTGACAAATATTTGAGGGCCACTCAGAAATTTGTGTATCTCCAAATTGACAGATTGTCAGCCCATCGCCTAAAATTGAAATACACGTGTAACCCTCGAGTCCCTTATTCGCCTCTTACGATACCCACGATAAAGAAATGGGGTGATGCTATTTTAAGCCGGCATGACACGGCGCGAATGAATTTTCGGTTGGTAATAATCTCATATTACTTTGAGGTAATAATGATCTTTCGTTCCCGTCCTTCAGAACTTACTTTCGTTTAACAAACCTATCCTGCCTAAATAAACATTTTGAAGCCTACTGCCTACCCAAGCAAATAATATAATAAATTCAATGTTATTACGTTGAAGAAGTTTCATTCACAAAGTTTAATAAAAGCGCCACCACTCCAAAAGCCTTTTCAAATCGTGCAGCTGAGCCAATATCAATTTAACTCAGCAAAAAGTGATTGATAGTGATAGCTTTTGAAATATTTCTAGCCGCTAGTGCATAGGATGTCGCCATGTGATGTCGGCTTGGAATAGCATCACCCCAGTACTTTCCCGTGGGTATCAATAGGGGACTACAGCATTACGTGTGTATTGCAATTTTAGGCGACGGGCTGAGAACCTGCCACTATAGCGATACTTAATTTTCTCGTTTAGGAATATAATTTCCAATTTTCAGTTCCCAGAATGTCTAATTCCCAGAGTGTGTAAAAGGTTCAACTTTGTATTGGAAATATACGGGGTGTAAGGGACAGCCTTCCGAATACTGATAAGGTGCATGCAAACGATGAAACTGAACAAAACGACAAAAAATAACGATCTCCTATGCAACATGCAACATCAGCTGACCGCATTTAATATGGGAAGTCCAAAAACTTTTAACGTTTCCTAAAACAATTTTTTATGGGTAGTGGTTCAGTTTAATGGTCTGAATGCACCTTATCAGTATTCAGAGCGCTGTCCCTTTCACTCTGTATTGTATAACCTTCAAATAATAACAGCATTAATTATTTGTCAGACGTGGCGTAAATGCCCGTTTTTTGAGGCCGTTTACGCTCTGCCTACCCCGCAAGGGATAATAGGCGTGATATGTGTATGTGTGTATGTATTAAATAGTCATCGTCATCGTGATAGTCATCGTCACAGATAGTTATAGTCATAGCCATTGTCATACATGGCGTCACATTAATGAATCACTCCGGCAGTCACTTCCAACTCTGGCAACCCTGGTTATGTCTCTTTTTAGACAAGGTAACCATTTATAGTTGTGTGCCATTTGATTTGCTATAAATACAGGATAACAGGCAAAGTTCTGTACAAGGAACTAGTCTCTCTTTTTCGTGTGGGACACCGAGTCTTCCAACGACCCGATGAACCCTGGTGTCAGAGTTTTTCAACCGCCTACTATCACTAGTAGGCCTCTGACATGGTTGTGTTACGACCGCCGTCTAAGTAATCATTGACAGCAACCGGGACCGACGGCTTAACGTGCCCTCCGAAGCACGGAACCATTTCTTTTCGGACAATCAGTCGGTTCACCCTGCAATGTCCTAACCAGACCGGGAACAAATTCACAAAGTGATAAATATCAACTTTGTGAGTGTCCCACCGAGAATCGAACCCGGGCGTAGCAGGCAGTCGCACTACCACTGCGCCACATCGGCCGTCAAGGAACTAGTACTGCGTTACTTTTGAAGGATTAACCAGTCCTTGGAAACGTAAGGCGCCCATAAAAATATATTAGAAATGAGAATATAAAGCGTTTTAAAATAATACATTTTTGTAATTAATTAGAAAACATCATTTGGGAATTGGGCATTCTGAGAAATAGGCATTCCGGCAATTGGACATTCTAGGAATTGGACATTGTGGGCATAGGACAAATTTAAAGCGCTTTATATTTTGGGAATCGGATATTTTGTACCTAAATAAATTTTCTACATGACCCTCAAATGTTTTTTGATGTGACGTGGCGTAAATTTTTGTTTTTTCGGCCGTAGTAGATGTAGTGCATATGATTCAGACTCAGGAATCTGAAATTTATGTCAATGAAATTATTATGGGAGCTTTTTAAGGCGTGAATAACTCGGTTTGGTTCGGCTTTTGCTGTTCATAAGCAACTAGCGGACAGCCCAGCGGTTGCACCTGCTGATACTTACAATAGGTTTATTTCCCATGGTAAAAAGTGGCTGATGCTACTCGGAGATATTCAGTATCGTACACATTTCAAAAACGACATTAATAGTTTTTAGTTGCATATATATACGCAGGTTTGTCGTATTTTTAATAAATTAGAGTTCATCAAAAAGCGCTGCGTGTGACGGCCTCCTACCTGTGCCCGATATTTTCAAACTACAGGCTACAATTTAACAGGTGCAATTCGATGTTCATTGCGTAATCGATTAGCCATTATGAAACCAGGAATAGAAGAATAGAATAGAGACGTCGCCACTAGTAATGCGAAAGTCGCAGGTTCAAATCCTGCCCGCGCTTGAAAATTTTGCAAGTTTTCAAAAATTGTATAACGGGAAGTGTTTTAAAATTTGGTACTCAACCAGGAATATTAACTGGCTACGAAATGTACTAAGAATTTTACCTTGTAGTCTGTAGTTTCATTACAAAGGGCACAGATGGACTCTTGGCCTTATGTAGGCAAGGGTTGCGGACTGTCATTGCATGCAGGCAGCCCAAATTCGCGATCTATGGAGGAACCCAATGACCTAGACTAGAGTCAAGAGCAAACCCATCATTCATCATCATCATCATATCAGCCCACATCTACTCACTGCTTAGTATAGGCCTCTTCTTTTTCTCGCCATCTGCGCCGCGCCTGTGCCTCCCGCATCCACTGTTTGCCAGCAATGGTCGCTACGTCGTCCGTCCATCTAACGGGTGGTCTGCCTACTGGACGTTTAGTTGTTCTTGGCCTATCATTAATTAAAAAAAATACCTGGGGCCGTATTCCGCTATTTGAAAAACATTTCAGTTGTAGTACAATTGTGTTATTTGGATGGGTTTGGTCGTTTCGTATTTCGTTAACAGCTTGAAGCATAGAACACCACAGCGGCAATAGAATGGCGCTTGAGTGTCAATAGCATGACAACGAAAAAAAGAGAATCTGGGCTTTGGTAGAAAATCATCGCTCCATTTTAAACTCTGTCTCTGTCCTATGACCTAGACTTGAGTCAAGAGCAAACCCATCATCAATGGAAAAAAGAAAATCTGGGCTTTGGTAGGAAAAAACAGTGGTAATAGAATGACACTTGAGTGTCGATGGCATTACAATGGAAAAAAGAATTTCTGGGCTTTGGTAGAAAATCACATTGGCAATAAAATGGCACTTAAGTGTCAATGGCATTACAATAAAAAAAGAGAATTTGGGGTAGATAATCACAGTGGCAATAGAATGGCACTTGAGTGTCGATTGCATAACAATGGAAAAAAGAAAATCTGGGCTTTGGTAGAAAATCATCGCTCCATTTTAGACTCTGTCTCTGTCCTATGACCTAGACTAGAGTCAAGAGCAAACCAATCATTAATAAAAAAAAGACATAGTGGCAATAGAATGGCACTTGAGTGTCGATTGCATTACAATGCAAAAAAGAAAATCTGGGCTTTGGTAGAAAATCTATCTATCTATCCTATCTATCATAGTTAGTTTATATGTATTAGTCTATAATATTATTAGGTTATTTAAGTATTAGTGTTTACAATAGTGTGTAGTATGTGTAAGTATGTCTATATTATATGCACTATCCCGCTTACCTTTACGAGCTTTCCTATCACCCAAAGGTTGCCTGGTAGAACTTGCTACCATAGCAAGAAGGCCGCCTTGTTGTACCCACATCACATAATTCTATTTTAATGTTATTTGTTTCTTTTTTTATATATGTGCGACAAAGAATTTTATTATTATTATTAAAATCACATCGGCAATAAAATGGCACTTGAGTGTCAATGGCATTACAATGAAAAAAAAAAAACAATCAGGGCTCGAAGTCTGCTAAATGAAAATCGCTTCAGTTGTTTGTAGATAGCGTGTCAGTGGAATGGGTTTGGGCGTGTCGTATTCTGCTAACAGTTCGAAGTATAGAATATCACGGTAACAATAAAATTACAGTTGAATGTTGCTGGCATTGCAAAGGTAAAAAATAAGAGAATCCGGGCCCTAGGCTTTGGTAGAAAATCACAGCCGCAATAGAATGGCACTTGAGTGTCAATGGCATTATAATGAAAAAAACAGAATCTGGTCTTTGGTAGAAAATCACAGTGGCAATAGAATGGCACTTGAGTGTCACTGGCATTACATTGAAAAAAGAGAATCTGGCTTTTGGAAGAAAATCACAGTGGTAATAGAATGGCACTTGTGTGTCAATGGCATTACAATGAAAAAAAGAAAAACTGGGTTTTGGTAGAAAATCACAGCCGCAATAGAATGGCACTTGAGTGTCAATGGCATTACAATGAAAAAAAGAATAACTGGACTTTGGTAGAAAATCACAGCCGCAATAGAATGGCACTTGAGTGTCAATGGCATTATAATGAAAAAAACAGAATCTGGGCTTTGGTAGAAAATCATAGTGGCAATAGAATGGCACTTGAGTGTCAATGGCATTACAATGAAAAAAGAGAATCTGTGCTTTGATAGAAAATCACATCGCCAATAAAATGGCACTTGATTGTCAATGGCAAAAAAATGAGAATCTAGGCCCCCCTGGCGTGAACGTCTCAGACTATAGTTGATGATGATGAATTGTGTTTCCTTCCCAGGGACCTCCACCTTGACGACATGTTTGTGGCGAGCCTGGTGGCTGACCTGCTGCGAGGGTTGACCTACCTGCACGACTCACCGCTGATCTCCCACGGCAACCTCACGTCCAGTAACTGTCTAGTCGACAGCCGGTGGGTGCTCCAGATTGCTGATTACGGACTGCACAATTTGAAGAGTGAGTCATTCATTTATTACCAAGTTTCTTAAACACCGCGTTAGGTATACAATACAAACCTAGACATTGAGGTATGATCCAAGCGGGGATTGCCATACGATATGATGATGATGGTTTTCAATTTTTAGAAAACTTTCTTCCGCGGGCAGGATTTGAACCTGCGACCTTCGCTATCACTAGTGGTAACGCCTCTTCCATCTGGGCTACCGCAGCTCGTCTCTTGCCCGCGAATTTTGCAAGTGTATCTTGATGCCAATAACGCTTGGGACGGCTCCATCTACCGGGTTAGTTTTTGCAACTAATAGTCTAGATTTAAATTTTTGCCCATGGTAGTAGATTTTGCAAGTTTTCTATAGAAAAGTCATTTATTATTTCAATCACTGACATAGTTTCGCCAAAGGCAGATGAGCCGCGGTAGCCCAGAGGATAGAGGCGTATTACTGATAGCGAAAGTCGCAGGTTCGAATCTTGCTTGCGGTGTCATTTTGCAAGTTCTCTGAAAAAATATTATTTTAGGTTATTTTGTCATAAAATAAAGAGGTTACTAAAGAATCGATATCGTACATTTTGACAACTACCCTCGGCCTTGCCCATGACTTCACCATCTACACTAATATTATAAAGAGGAAAGATTTGGTTGTTTGTTTGATTTCAATAGGCTCCGAAACTACTAGACCAATTTAAAAATATCTTTTGCATTAGAATCCTATATTATTCCTGATGAACAAAGGCTATATTAAAAGTCTTATTCCCGTGGAAAAACGCTTAGCATCGAGTGAAACTATTGGGCAGGCTGTTAGTAAATAATAAAGTAACAATGTTTTACATCGTCGTGTTTAATTATACTAGAGGTACTATATTATACCAGCCACAACAGTCCACTGCTGGACATGGGCCTCCCCCTATACCCTATAAGAAGGTATTTGCCATACTCACCTCGCTTGGCAGGCGGATTGGAGAGCGCAGTGTAAGATGTTGTAGGTTTTTACAGAGAATGCTGCTGCCCATTCCCTGGATTAACCCTTAGTCAGTTTTTACGACACCCATGGGTAGATATGGGGTGATACTGTCACGTCGCCGCGACACTCGTCAGTGTAGGCAATGAAACTCTTGTTTGGTTTATGGATATTTACTGTGGGGGGGAAGAACTCTAGAAAATGTACATTTATTAGAAATGTTATTTACAATGTTTACGGACTATTTTAACAAAGGTCTGGAACTAAATAAGGCCGAGGCAGACGACTTACCTCTAAGGGTTCAAATCAGTGTTCCAGATAGTTTATGTGGGCACTTCACCACTGATAAGCTCGAGGGCTTATATGTGGTGGTCACACTGGTAACTTATAAAACACACTGTGTACACAAATAAACACTGGGGGCAATAGCCCGTCACCAGCTTTACTTTAGGCTGCCTGATCTCCTGGAAAAATGGCGTCTTGGAACGACAGCGATTCAAACTTCAAATGTGAAAGATGAGATAGAAGTTGGTGGTGGACAGTGTTGACAAAATAGTGCGATGCCCGGAGGTCGCATTGCTACAATACTATTCTAAGCCTCCATCACACGGCATTATTAAGTGTTTAATTAAGGGTTAATTAATCAGAATGTTTACCTTTCTTGGCTGCATGCGACGTAGTACAGTTTATTTTGCACTCTGTAGGGAAATCCGGAAATGTCTTGATGGAGTAAATATTTGGTTTGAGAACGATACTCGTAAGTGCATTTAACACAGTAATATTATAAATAGATCGTTGAATCACAAATGTTAGTTTAAGAAGAATTATGAATTATGATGAATAAACGAAGATGTTGGCCCAATTAATAATCCAAACTTTCGACCTTTCACCGACCCTTACTTTTTATTTGATTATGTAATACATACATACAAAAGTCGCGCCTATATCCCTAACGGGGTAGGCAGGGCGTTAACGCCGTAACACGATCAACACCACATCAAAAGTTTGAGGGTCAATCAGATAACTGTGTATCACTATAGCGGCAGGTTGTCAGCCCATCGCCTAAAATTGCAATACATGTAACCCTCGATTAGTCGCCTTTTACGACACCCATGGGTAAGAAATGGCGTGATGCTATTCTAAGCGGGCATCACACGGCAATTTTATTTTGTAATAATAACCCTAAAAGACTAGTTTTAGAAAAGGCTCCTTAAACTTTTTAAAGAAGACAAAATTGGTTACAATATGATATTTGAATGGTTGCCGAGACCTTTCAAAATTCATCATTTTTTTCGAATTTCACCGTATGTGAAATGTTTTGAGTGTGTCACAATTCTATTAACAGTGAGCTTCTTTTTCTTTAACTGAGATACTCGTATAAGTGTGGCCAGTTAATCGTTCTACAAAAAAATATATTTGCTTCTTCTAAGTATTTCTCTTTGTAAAATATTCTTGCTTATAACGTTTATGCGGTTCAGTGAACTGAGTAGGTAGTCAATTTCTCTTAAGACGTCTAGGGGTCTAGCATTCAGATGAGCCTTTTCTGATTAACGATGCCTGACTGAGGATAACTTCTTGCTTGATTTGATTATACTTATATATTTTATTTTTTCATTTATTTTGCTCTTAAAAATGAATACAAAAAAACGTGACGTCACTAAACCCGTAAAGGTTTGTCTATATATGGTCTATATGATTTAATTATTTATGCCGTGTGATGCCGGCTTAGAATAGCATCACCCGATTTCTTTCGTAAGAGGTGACTAAGGGACTCGAGGGTGGGTGTGCTTTGCAATTTTAGGCGATAGGCTGACTAACTCACTATGGTGATACACAATTTATCCGAATGACCCTGAAATGTTTGTCAGACGCAGCGTTAAGGTCCAATTTTTGCGGCCGTTTACGCTCTGCCTGACCCGCAAGAGATTATAGGCGTGATATGTCTGTGTACGTATGATTTAGCCATAGGTAATGTTAGCAGCGTTTTAAGTTATCCGCCCATTTAACTGGCCCGATGGTGTAGCGGATAGTACCCAGGCCTTCTACGCCGAAGGTGGTGGGTTCAATCCCCACAAGACACAAATAATTGTAACGTAAAATTTTCAGATATTTGTGTTTAGTCTGGGTGTTTTCTATGTACTAAAAAAAGTACAGCTCTTTGGTTCCCATAGATGGAAAAAGATATGCTTAGTTTGGGGCTAGATGGCGCTATGTTAAATGTCCAGGATATTTTTTATTTTATTAGAGAGATTTAACTATACTGGTTTTTGTTAATAACTGTGTGAATAACCAATTTATAGAGAAGCTGCTGATAGTATACAATGTTTTTTTTTGTTACAAGTAATACTTACTCCTTCTATACCACCACGTTACATACAGAGAGGTACCAAACAACGAGTTTTCTTGAAAAAGCTTAGTAGGTCAAACTGAGCAACTGTCCCCAGGGACTAAAGGTCAAAGTTTAAAAAAAACAAGCAAGTGCGAGTCGGATTCGCACACCTAGGGTTCCATAACATGCACATCAAGTCGTATAATAGGAGCCCCCACTTGAACTTTATATTTTATTCTTCTTTGCCCCCCTAAATAAACATTAAAATTTTTCTTTTTGCATATTTTCCTAAGCTTGTACTTCAAAACGAAGCTACTTAGTTCATTGTTTTAGGTCTACGAAAAGTACCCTATGATTTATACCCCCCTACCCCTACCCTTATCCTTAAACCCCTCGAGATGGTCAATAAAACGCGTCTTTTACGGCATAAGAATCCGAATCTTTTTTAGAGTTCCGTACCCAAAGGGTAATAACGGAAACCCTATTACTGAGGCTCGGCTGTCCATCTGTCTGTCCGTCCGTCCGTGCGTCCTACAGTAACGAGGCATTATCTCCTGAACCGTTATACCTAGACAGTTGAAATTTTCACAGATGATGTATTTCTGTTACCGCTGTAACAAATACTAAAAATTAGAATAAAGTTAATATTTAAGGGGACTCCCATAAACCTTGTTTTTTGTATGGAGGCTGTATCTCATGAACCACGAAAGTAAGACAGTTGAAATTTTTACAGATGTTGTATTTCTGTTACTGCTGCTATAACAAGAAATACGAAAAAAAAAAAATTATGAGGGCTGCCATACAAAACTTGTGTTTTTTTTGCGCGTTTTTATAGTACGGAACCCTTCGTGCGCGAGTGTGACTAGCACATGGCCGGTTTTTTTTATTATTAAGTCGGGAGCATGAGCTACAAGCGGCCGTAGACGTCTGAGTAAAGGTAAAAGGTCCTTTATAGAATTAGGTTGCCACGCAGTCGCATGAATTTAAGATCATCATCGTAGTTATGCACTAACTAAGATTATACTTTTACCGCGAGAAAATGCTGGTGGGTGTTACAGTGTAAATGTTAGGCGACAAGCTCGTAACCAAAAATCTGGAGCACAATAAGATTTCAGCTTTCAAACTTCAGTAGAGTCCTAGGACAGTCCAATTGGGATTTATCAAAAGCGGATTTCTACTCAGGCGAATTATAGATTCTTGCCTTTATTACTAAGAAAACATACAAGACAGAGTTTTAATAATTTTGTTTATATTATCTGTAAAACATACTATTTTAAAAGTGTTTATTACTTCTGCGTGTATTAGTGATAGATTGCATACATACATACATAAATCACGCCTATATCCCTTTAGGGGTAAACAGAGCGTTAACGACCCTAAAACGGATATTAACACCACGTCTGACAAAAGTTAGAGGGTCAATCAGATAACTGTGTATCACTATAGCGACAGGTAGTCAGCCCAGCGCCTAAAATTGCAATACACATTTAACCCTCGAGTCCCTTAGTCGCCTCTTACGACACCCATGGATAAGAAAAATGGGGTGATGCTATTCTAATACGGAGTACGAAAATAGTAAACCTACTTTCCCACGTGCTGCGTTTTATGCAGCTAAGCTGTTAATTCTATTAAGTGAGAGGTAAATCAATTATCTAAGTATAACAGCTTTCACCAAACGCACCTGAGTCGACACTCAGGTGCGTTTATTCGTAAAAGATTTGTTTATGTCATTAAATAGCCAGCGTCAAGACCGTATCTTGTAGGTAGCATTGTGCATAAGCTTAGAATCTCATGCTTGCCGCTTTGTGTATTTTACAAACAAGCTGTGTATAATAAATAAATTCCTGGCTTATGTAAATTTAATGAGAACAATATTTGTACACTGCGGAAGAACCAGATACAACATGCAAGACCACATGATACGGTATCAGCATTCTGCGTAGAACCGGGGTGTTACGCTAGGCAATTAAGAAATAGATGGCGGTGGAACAAAAATAATTTGAATTCCAAATAATGTAGTCTAACACCGTAGTCTCCGTGACCACGAGCTCTGTAAAGAGCTCGAAACGTAGGAATTGTAAAATCCAAAATAAACACAACTTAAATCCGTTTAAAAAGGTTATATTGTGATGAATAATATTTTTTCGGAACCAGCTGCCTGTCTTGTTTGATTTAGCCGATACAAACGTAGTTATGCCGCGCGCGTCCCTTCGCACCTTCACAAAATCTATCGGGATTTTTGTCACGGATTTTCGAATCTAATTATTTCAGGTGACTTTGCGCGTGTAAAATGAATCCTTTCAAATCTTCGACGAGTTTTTATGTGGGGAGAGGAACAGTGTACCGAAAACTTTGTAGGCATAATCAGAACTTGCAATTGATCAACTTTCCCTAGTAATACCTAGTAAGAAACAAGAAAATAACCGATCAAGGTCGTGTCGAACATGCCAAATTATAGGGTTTCAGAAGTCATTAAATATGAAATGGTCCCTATTTAAATTGTTTAACGATATTTTCTACTTGAGGGTCTTAGTACAGTTAAGAAAAAGTTTTGTACAATATTCTTACAAACTTAAGTGCTACGATTTTAATTACAGTTTTCATAATAAAAAAAAGATGTTGGTACCTATTCTATTTTTATAGTTTACCATTTATGCTTTAAGAGTTCCATGTGCAACAAATTAAGTCCAAAAAACGCCCTTTTCAAAAGTTTAAATTCAGTTTTTTTTTTCTCCACCAGGTGGTTGCGTAGACCAAGAGGATGCATTACGAGAAGAGCGTCGTATGTTGTGGCGTGCTCCGGAACTACTGCGGGACCCTAACCCCCCTCGCAGAGGGTCCCAGAGGGGGGACGTATACTCCTTTGGCATCATCCTATATGAGATCTTGGGGAGGAACGGACCGTGGGGTGATTCACATTTGACCAACGCAGGTGAGTAATGTTTTTTTCTCTATAAAAACATCTGTCAAAGTGCCCGGATCTAAGCCCCTGTCGCAGAGAATTCCAGAGGGGAGACGAGTATTCCTTTGGATCTTGGGAAGGAACGGACCGTGGGGTGATTCGCATTTGACCAACGCAGGTAAGTTATGTTTTTCTATAAATGGAATCTCACCCCCTTTGGATCCCAGAAGGGGATGATTACTCCTTTAGCATCATTCTGTTTGAGATCTCAGGGAGGAATGGACCGTGGGTTGATTCGCATTTGGTTAAAGTAGGTGAGTAGGTAATAGTTTCTCAAGTTTCTGAGAGTTACGCTTAAAGCCATTAGCATACTCTACAATGCGACTTCTATTTTATTTTTATTTATATATCCCGCACGTGCCGGTTTTCTATGAGAAAAAAAAAAAAAATTGTGTTAAACAAATTTCTTTTATTTAAAGGTACAATGACGGATCATGACGTCAATAATTGATAAAACTATCCTACATTGAATAAAGTAATTTCATTTTCATTTCATTTGACTACGCTGCGTATACAAATAACACAAATTCACAATATTAACACTAAATAATGAGAATAATATTACTGAGTTTTTACATATTGAAACGAATACCTCGATAATATTAAATAAGTACATATTCAGACTAAAGAGCTTATACTCGTTATACTTCCTTCATTTTGCAGTACGTATTATGTCTTATAAAACCATTTCAACAGATTTAAGTGGAATTTTATTTCATCCGTGACCACGGGTTCTGTAAATTCCAGCAGATATTTCCTAGAAAATTCTACAATAATGCAGAAAATCTAGAATACTCGATCCGTACTAATATTATCAATCCAAGAGTTTGTGTGTATGTGTGTCAGTTTGTTACCTCTTCACGTCTAAACGGCTTGACGGATTTGGATGTAATTTGATACTCCGATTGAGTATAACCTGGAATAACTAATAGGCAACTTTTAGAACACTTTCCATTACCATGGGAAAACCACATACTAGCCACGGGTGAAACCGCGCGGCGGAAATCTACTTGAATATAAGATAAGATATGTGTCAGGATCTTCACTAGAAAATACAGCTGCGTGCCCTGATTCTTTAACGAGATAAAAATGCAACGCAAGCAACATACACTATACTAGGTGAATTGCACACACGCCGGACGAAATGCGTTTTGTGACAGCCATCATGTAAATGACGTCAAGTGACAGCTGCAATGGGAAATTTTCTAGTCAATCTTCAAGTGTACTTAGATGACGCTGAGCTAGACTGAAACAGTTTCTTTATTTAGAAACGTAATGTAAATTGATGATATGTTTATATCAAGTGACAAAATTGTAACTAAGCACAATATGTTATAAAATTGTATAAAAAGCTCGAGTACTGTTAGATAGAAAAGTCCCCATTTGATACGGCGACGAGTGTCATAATCATAATGCCCTTAATTCAGGATATAAATTCCCCTTACTTGCCTTAAATTAGTGCTGTCACTTTCCGTCAAATAGGTTTAGAAAGGATAGGAGATATTTTAGTCGTCTCATGTCTTATAATTTCATGCAAAATACGTGTTATCTGTCAAAACGACGGCGACGACCAAAACAATGACGAATAAATTGACTAGAAAAGACGAAAAAACCATTGACGTTTTTAAAAATTACAGTACTGAAATATCTCCTATCCTTTTTTAAACCTATTTGACAGAAAGTGACAGCACTAAATTAAGGCAAGTAAGAAGAATTATTATCCCGGATCGAGGGCACTGTCATAGTAACCGCTCGAGTACTGTTACATAGAAAAGTTCCCATTTAATAACGAGTGTCATAGTATCCGGTTAATGGGATGCATCGTGTGAGAACCGCCTAGCACTGGTATGACAACTCTTTCAGCTTTACTTTCCTAGTCTAGTCAGTAAACGTATTCAGCCGACTAATGCGGTTGTCAGGAAGAGGAAATAAGAGAAAGATTTTATATAGGGTGAAAATTTTGTGCCGTGTAATGCCGGCTTGGAATACCATCACCCCATTTCTTTCCCGTGGGAGTCGTAAGAGGCGACTAAGGGACCTGAGCGTGTGTTTTGCAATTTTAGGCGATGGGCTGACAACCTGTCACTATGATACTCAATTTTCTGAATGACCCTCAAATATTTGTCAGACGAGGCGTAAATGTCCGTTTTTGCAGCTGTTCACGCTCTGCCTACCCTGCAAGGGATAAAGGCGTGATATATGTATGATGTATAGATGTATGATGTCGTTAGTGATTTCTTTTTACAAAACACACCACATAATTACGTAAACGTATGTTGTCGTAGGCACATGTAGGTACCATTAGTACGGTACGGCTGGCATTATTTGAGGATACCATACAAAAAAATCAAAATACTTTGTGTGTATGTAAAGCACATAATTACGTATAGTGTATTTTTTTAATTCGTGAATATTCGATTCATTGTATGGTAGCTCATTTATTAAATTTAAATTTAAGGCGAGGATACGAGTATTTGAGGATTTTTAAACCAGTTTAATTAAGAAAATTACAGCAATAAAGTTCTGAAAAAAATATTATTATGTTATTGTTGAGAGTCTAACAGATAACAATATACCTATCAGTTACACAATTTGACAAACTTTACTTGATGGAAAAATAATTAAAAGTAACCTCTATTTGAATATTTTTTTTGATATTATGTCTACATTTTAAAGTTATTGCAAAAAAATAGTAACCTTTTCTTAATACCTAAATATGACATTTTAACGGTATTTCTCTAGCTTCTATGCTGAAAAAAAAACACAAAAATCTTGCGAAAATTTTATCGCAAAATGAGTGTCTGTTTCTCTTTGGCGCAGCGCGAATGAAAGAGACAAACTTTTCATGTGAATCAGGGCCATAAGTGTTTATAATTAAATTAATATCATAAAATGATCGAGTATTGTCTATGTTACAGTTTACACAGTTACCATTTGAGTCGTTTTTATCCACTGCAATTTTATTATAGTTTTATTCCATTGCCGTGTGATGCCGGCTTAGAATAGCATCACCCCATATCTTTCCCGTGGGAGTCGTAAGAGGCGACTAAGGGACTCGAGGGTGTGTATTGCAATTTTAGGCGATGGGCTGACAACCTGTCACTATAGCGATACACAATATTCCGAATAACCCTCAAACATTTTGTCAGACGTGGTGTAAATGGCCGTTTTTTGCGGCTGTTTACGCTCTGCCTACCCCGCAAGGGATTATAGGCGTGATATGTGTATGTATGTGTATGTATGTTTATTCCATGCATGTTCCAAAAATAGCAAAATAATTAATTCGTTTCACCAATGGACCAGAAAATACGAGCCAAGAATAAACGACTTCATTATTCATATTTTTGCAATATAAAAAGCTAGCAATACTAGGCTTTATCCAACCGAACTGTTGAGTCAATTTTCAAACGCATCCAACGTACCTACGTCACGTTCACATAATTAAATGACGTAGGTAACTCGAATGACATTCGACCACAAACCAAACGCGGGATTTTCGATGGTTTGTGAAGTACGACTTCGTTGGCGGCTCTCTCACTTGTCGTCAATCACCGTAACGCATGCGTCTGTCAAACGAAAGTAAATTGCAATTTCTGACCTTACTCCCATACGAATACGGCTACATGATGCGTTAACAGATGTGTCTGTGAAACGACTTGACAGACGCGTCCGTTACGCACCGTGTCTGTATTTGTTGACAAGTGGAGGAACCACAAAGTAGGTATTGGCGGCGGCACACCGAAGAGGAACCGCCTTTGTCGAAGATTTTGAACTGCATAGTAGTAGGCCTCTGATATCATAGATATTTTCACGATATTTCACGCAGTAGGTAGGTATTAGCATGGGTATTAGTATTGCAAATTAGTATAAATACTTCGAAGAGTGTGCTCAAGGGCTTTACGACCTTGTTCCACCAGCTCCCTTCTACCATCGGACATCCAGACGCACCGCCGGATACCATCCGTACCTGGTTGCCATTGCACTAATTCGGACTAAGCGCTTCCAGTCATCATTTATAATGCGCACTGCTTAAGAGTGGAACTCACTACCTGCGTCTGTGTTTCCAAACGCATACAACCCTAATCTCTTCAAAGTAAGAGTGAACAGGCTTCTTCTGGGTGAGCTCGTTCCATCTTAGACTCTGTCTCTGTCCTATGACCTAGACTAGAGTCAAGAGCAAACCCATCAGTAATAAAAAAAGATTGGAAAGCATTACGATGAAAGGATAACGTCGCGTCAATGTCAAATGGTGCGAATGATGCTAATTTTTTTTCACACCTCCCATACCTCAGTTGTTTGTAGGTTTCGTTTCCTGTTTGACATTTTCTTTGCTCTTAGCTAAATTTCGGATGTCAATATTAAATCCCGGTATTTGTGGAAAATTCCTTGTTATTAATACACGATCAAAATGAACACATTAATAGTGTTTTGGGTAAACAACTATGTGTGACCTCAACACTTGGCACAAATGGGGGCAGCGGAGTACCTAAGCGACTAACTAACGTAATTAATCTTGTTTTGATAATACCCGACAGGCAACCTCTAATACTATACAAACATTCACATATCAGGGTAGGCAGAGCGCCACGTCTGAAATATATGTAAGGGAAAAATCGTGTGTCACTATAAGATAAGATAAAATAAGATAATTAAAATAAACTTATATAGCCTTATATGAAATATAACTTATATAGCCTTTTCCTATACTAAGAATTAGAATTCCTGTAGGTACTATAGTGACGGGTTTTTAGCTTGTCGCCTAAAATTGTAATACACATGAAAGCATGAAACCCTAGAGCTCCTTAGTCGCCTCTACGACGATACACGAGGAAAGTAAGCATAATCAATTAAAAATACGACTGTTTTCTGAGATAAAGCCCAGCCTATGTCTATCGGGACAATGTAGGAATTCTTTTAATATGTTTAAAGATTATTTTATTCATTCTCATAAAAGACATTGTGTCACTTACACGAGAATTAAACTTAATGTGTAATATAATTTTATCCGTCACTCGCACACCAAACTGGCTTTATCACAATGAATACAAGCACTCTGTAGCTACAATTTTTACAACACGATAATTATTCTTTTAATACAATTCCCGTTCGAATCTGTTCTGTGGTTAACGAGTTTCAGTCCTTTAAAGAATCGGACAAATATACATAGGTACTTACATACATACATATATGAACTCTAAAAATATAACACTCCTTTTTTGGTTGGGCAGTAGGTGGGCAGTAGTGTAAAAAATGACGTAATGCTATTTTCTAAGCCGGCATCACACGGCCCAATCTTATACTAAATAGATCATGTTAAGGCAACTGCAGACCTCTAATACTATACAGGGTGTAAGGGGACAGTCCTCTGAATACTGATAGGGTGCATGCAGACCATAAAACCGATCAATGTTCCTCTAAGGAACATATGTCCGGAAACGAAAAAAAATATTTGATCTCCCATACAAATCACATTAGGAAGTCAATTTTTATTTTATGTTTCCTGAAATATTTTCTCATGAAATGTTGTTCAGTTTCATGGTGTGAATGCACCCTATAAATAAGTATTCGGAGGGCTGTCCGTTACACCTTATATAGACACTTGAAATCTAATACTATAGAGGTCATTAGGTTTAGGTGTAACAACACAGCTTTCACTATCCTATTAACTTGTTTTTGTAGCTAATGTCCCTGATTTCGCTCAGTATAGAAAGTTTTCAATCTTTTGTCCCAAAGAAACAACAATGGTAACGTTTGCGTTAATTCGACTAAATTATCATTATCACATCAGCCTAGATAGCAGTCCACTGGCTTTACAAAGACCTCCTCCATGTTACGCCATAAGGCACGATCTCCCGCTTTTGCCATCCAGTCGCTACCAGCCACCCTCACCACTTCACCAGTCATTAGTCCATCTGGCTGGAGGGCGTCGAACGCTTCGCTTGCTAAAGCATGGCCTCCACTCGAGAAGCCGCTTACTTCACGCTTAGTTACTTTCTCTGGACTGGACCTTCATTCGTTATTATCCTCCAGTACAAAGAAGATTTTCTTAATCGAGTCGATGGCAACAGTAAAAAATTTCGTGATCAATACTTGTAATTGGCAACTGAAATTCCCCTGGGGCTCGCCTTTTGCAAGTCCCGAAGCGTCCCTGTTCGCTTCAAGACAGTTAGGACAAACTATTTGGTGGTTCATTGTTTGGACGGCGCCGGGTCACACTTATCGCCAGCTGAAAAGACTCTCTTCCATTCCAGCTCAGGGGAGCTGCCACCAGGAGTTACCTTTTTGGCTGGTGGCAAGTGAGACGTTTGGGTGGGAACAGTTTTTCCATTTCTCCAACCGCAGCTTTGAAAGTAGTAGCAGTAATATATAGGAACCTTGCTGGAATAGTTTCTGGGAATTATGTGAAATGCGAGCTACGCAGACGTCCCAACCCGAGGAAGAAGGAATATAGGAATAATATTAGTATTTTGCAAAAAAAATAGTTATTTGAAATCGCTCTTAGTTGAATAAGTGGAAGGTTATTGATTGCATATAAGCAAAGTTTTTTCTTGTACTACGGTATTATTGTGTAGATTTGTCAGTCAGCTGTTTTAAGAGTTTTCCAATTTGCCCTTGTCATCAACTTTTCCTCACTTATCCCATCTTATACTCCAGTTGTTTTATTATTTGTGAGTATAGGCGAACTGTTACTTCTGGTACTTTTTTTATTTGTATATGGGAAGCTTACTTGGCTTAAAATACATTGGTACCTGAATATACGGGGTGTAAGGGACGGTGTACCAAAAACTTTGCAGGCATGATCAGACCATGAAATTGAACAACTTTTTCTATGGAAGCTATGTTGGTACACGAGAATTTTTTTTCGACCTCCCATACAAAATTCCCGATCAGCTGACTGACTTTCTAAGGAAACTCGAAAAAAAAATCGTTTCCCAACATAGGCTCCATAGTGAAAGTTGTTCAGTATCATGGTCTGATCATGCCTGCAAAGTTTTCGGTACACCGTCCCTTACACCCTGTATAAACAAATGCCAACTACAAGCTTCCACATATAGATTAGTACTCAAAGCGTCTTCCAATTTCCCGCATGAGTGAGGGTCCAACGAAATGTAGGTACATGATATATGTAGGCAAAAGTACTACGAAATTTCCCGTATATTAATTTTTTCATAGAGAAGTTGTGATGCCGCATAATAGAATCACCCCATTTTTTACCAGTGGATATCGCAAAGTGCGACTACGGGATACAGTAATCTTGCACTGTAGTGCACCCATCTTTCAAAGATTACCACGTATTCGTGGGCAAGAGACGAGCTGCGGTAGCCCAGATGGAAGAAGCGTCGCCACTAGTAATGGTGAAAGTCGCAGGTTCAAATCCTGCCCGCGCTTAAAAATTTTGCACGTTTTCAAAAAAACTACCATATTATTATACCAACTCATTTTTGGGTAATATTCTTATTTACTTACGTAACGTTGAGTAGGTATGAAACCAAGTTTATTGTAGGCTTATTTCGAGGTATATTTTATTTTTATTTCAGTGTCAGACCACTCAGACACGCCAGTTTATGCCAGGCCAGGAACATTATATCATTCTGCCTAGTTTAAGTGGACTGGATGGCTAGACTATGTAACATGAAACACTTATCAATCACCTGTCTAAGTGATGTGGACATCGATATGTATAACCGACAACCAATGTGACGCAGTAGGTAATAGCACAAAATATAGAGGTTTAAAGAAGTTTCACTTTTCACGATCCCTGTAAGATTGTCTCCATTTTTTAAAGTTGTTTATTTATAAAGATATCGCATAAATTTACAGTTATATAATATCGCCAAACTGCATCACAGTTTGTAGGCGAGTCGGTTGTAGCACATAAGGTACTAGGGGTACTCCAAAAAAACTGAATTATTTTTATCCCCAGTTAATACATAATAAAAATTTGAACTTATTCTCATAAAATAAGTTATTTTCTACTAATACGTATTCATGTCAAGAAAAAAATATTGCTGGGGACAAAAATAATTCAGTTCTTTTGGAGTACCCCTCGTACCTTATGTGCTACAACTGACTGTACATGCGACGTTATAGTTACACCTATACTTATTTATAAATATATTTATACTTTTCATAGAAATCGGAACACCTTTGCGAATTTGTTCCCAGTCTGGCTAGGCAATTGCAGGCTGAACTACCTGATTATCCATTATGGTTCAGTTTTTTTTTTCAATTCAATTCTTTTTTTAAAATGGAAGTTTTTTTCATTGGTGGAGTGAGTCAAAAGGATGTGTCTTTATGCCGAAAAAAGGTCACATTTCCATAGGAAAACAAGTAAAAGCGGGTGAAATCGCTGGGCATCCGCTAGTTTATAAAATTTCATCTTGACCAAAGACAATTAGTTTAATTTAGGTCTTCGTTATATAGTTATCATTATAGAAACTGTGGTTTTTATTTACTAATAATGATGTTATTTACATATTTTGAATTACTTCAAAAGCCACAAATTAAAACACGTAGCACCGTAGGCGTATGCTACGGCGTAGCAGATAGAATTTTGATGTAGATTGGTCCTTCAAATTTATGACCTTCGAAGAAAGAATGACGTATTTTTAATAAGATTTATAAATACAACCTATTATAATGTTACAAGAGAGAGTATAAGTACAATATAGCCTCCCAAGGCCGTAGTAGTAATCTATCGAATCTACGCAGATCGCATTTTGAATCTACATAGTATGATGACAACTATATTTTATGTTACACATATAAAATTTGTTTTGTAGGAAATAACACGAACTTGTAGGAAATAACAATACATTTCAAGTTACTAGTCCTGCCACAGTAATGATATCAAATGATTTATTTTAGTCGTATTTTAAAATTATCACTTAGATCAACACTGCCATCCATTACGTAATGGAACTCTAATAGCACGTTCACACAATGCGGGCAAGAGAAATATAGTAAGGGAGGTGGGCAGCGCAAATATGTAAACAGGTTACTCGCGCTGCTACTCGTCATGCCGCTGCCACTTTCCGTGCTCCATCTAATATCGGCTTATCGTGCGCGAGTTCTTAAGAACGGCAGCATGAACGCGGATGGAATAAATTGTTATCTCGCTCACTCATATTGTTGCGAGAAGAGTATGACGGCAGTGTGTGAACACTCTCTCGCATTGGTACTTCCGCGGAAGTATATTCAGCAATATTCGCGACAGCGGCAGGAGCAGAAGCATGTGCATAGTGTGAACGTGATAGAAGGCTCGCCATACCGTAAAAGCGTTGGGTAATCAGTCTGTATTTTTCGCAAGTGTAAGTTATTGCTTGGTCGTTTTTATGAAGATGAATACGTTTCATCTTTATAAAAACGTTTCGTTGCCGTGTGATGCCGGCTTAGAATAGCATCGAACATTTCTTGCCCGTGGGAGTCGTAAGAAGCGTCTAAGGGACTCGAGGGTGTGTATTGCAATTTTAGGCGATGGGCTGACAACCTGTCACACACACTTTTCCAGGTGACCGTCGTCAAATGTTTGTCAGACGTGGCGTAAATGTCCGTTCTATGCGGCCGTTTACGCTCTGCCTACCCCACAAGGGATTATAGGCGTGATTATGTGTGTGTGTAATACGTTTCACCGTGAGATGCTAGCTTAAAAAACATCATCCAATTTTCTTCCGGCGGATTACGTAAGTAAGTTACATGTGTATTGCAATTTTGGGCTTTTCACTATGGCGATACCCAACTTTCGGAATGACCCTCAAATGTTTGTCAGGCGTGGCGTAAATATTCGTTTCTTGCGGCCGTTGACGCTCTGCCTACCCCGTAGTATGTATACGTTTTGCCTACACTTTTTGTTCAACTGTAACCATTTCGCTAGTAACTCACTGCCATATATACACAGATTTCTATTTTTGGTATTCAATAAAAAACCAGGCTTTATCATGTTTAATCATACACTCGACATAAAAAGTTACACGTGTCGGATAAGGTAAATATTTTTGTCTTCTACATGCTCGGATGTTCATTGAATTTGGTAGGATCTGTGCGGAAAAAGGGAACTAATAATTTTTCATAGGTTGCCGTGTGATGCCGGCCTAGAATAGCATCACCCCATTTCTTACCCATGGGTATCGTAAGAGGCGACTACGAAACTCAAGGGTTAGATGTGTTTTGCAATTTTAGGCGATAGGCTGACAACCTGTCACTATAGTGATTCACAGTTATCTGATTGACCCACAAACTTTTGTCAGACGTGGTGTTGCTGTCAGTTTTGCGGTCGTTGACGCTCAGCTTACCCCGTAAGGGATATAGGCGTGATTTATGTATGTATGTTGCTACGACATTTCTCATACTGAGACACAGAGGCGCCCTAAATTTTACGCTTATTTTCTTTCCGCACAGACTATATGCATTAATACAAGTAATTATAGAAATAAAATATTTTTCTCCAGCAGAAATTAAACCCGCGACCTACGCCAAACCGTGTCGAAGCTCTGTCCACTAATCTGTTAAACGATGTTTTGAAATTGAAATACTTTATTCAATGTAGGATAGTATTATCACTTATTGACGTCATGAACCGTCATTGTAAAAAATAATAATTGTATCACACTTTTTTTTAATAACAATTTTGTAATGTCCTAATAGAAAACCAGCTCGGGCGGGACAAAAATAATTATGACATGTTTAATTCAGTTAAGGTAGTATTCGTATAATATATGTATGAAATATATTATGTATGTTTATTTATGAAAGCATTTATATATTTTTATTGGTATTTATTTATTTAAATAAGTAATTGTGCACGCCCAATCCGCCTGTCTTGTCTCAATTTCTGTAGGTCAGCTGGAAGAAATTTCTTAGTAGAAATAAGTTGTCCTGTTGTGTCGTCATTCTTTGTATATTATGTCTCTTGTAATGTTTCTTGTGTGCAAGAAATGGTTAATAATAATAATAAATAAAATAAAGGCACAAGGCACTGCCACGTGGCTGGCCAAGTGGCCAGGTTTTAATTTCCGAATCTCACTTTTAGGTAGTTTTTCCTTTCTTGTATAACCATAGAGTAGAAATCACATAGAGATTACACTCCCGCTCCAGACGCGCTCAAGGTCAATCCGTCTGGCTGTCTCTTAGAGAACAATTCAGTCGGGAGTGCGCTTCGCCGCGGAAACGTTCGTCATGCGGGTCGAATTTTCATTTTTTGTGAAAAATTTAGCAATGCCGAATTATTGTGGTATGTATGTATGGCTGCAAAAGTGATGCGAGGAAGACTCCGCATCTAAGTTTTTTTAATTTGCCTAAAGATAAGCCAAGGTAAGTGATGATTTTACAGTAAATACCTAGGTACCTACCATTCGTTATTATACGTAATTGTTGTGTGTACTCCTATTTTTACTTACGTAGGTACCTAGTTTCCATTTTCTAATTTTAACTACCTAGGTGCCTAAGTCATTGTTAGCTGATAATGATAAATAAGCCCCTTAGGGCACATTCGTATCGTTGGTATGTTTTGCACCTATTTTAAAATTCTGTACCTACCTATTAACAATAAAATGGTAAGGTAAGACTTTAAAATGGGTAAATATTTTGTTCCCACGGGAAAACTGTTAGCAGCGGTTGCAACCGCTTGACTGGCCGCTAGTCTGGAATACAATTATTGGCACGTGACAGCCCCGACTTAAAGTGCGGGAGAGTGCGGGGCGTTACGGGCTGCGGGGGGAAGTAGGTATTTAAAGCGCGGCTTTTGGGGCCCAGACAAAGGAGTTTCGTTTCAATACGCAGTATTATTATCTATTCTTATGACATAACATGCATACCATTGCCGTGTGACGTCGGCTTAGAATAGCATGACCCCATTTCTTTCCCGTGGGTGTCGTAAGACGCGACTTTAAGGGAATCGAGGGTAACATGTGTATTGCAATTTTAGGCGATGAACCTGTCACTATGGCGATGCACGATTTTCTGAATGACTCAAATATTTAATTCAAAATACTGAAACGGGTTCTTACCGTGATTCTTATTTTTGTTGAATTGTCTAAACGTTCGTTTTTAAGGCCGTATACGCTCTGCCTACCCCCTAACGGTTATAGGCGTGATATATGTATGTATGTATAACATGTTTTGTTTTGTTTTACCGTGTGATGCCGGCTTAGAATAGCATCATCCCATTTATTTCCCGTGGGAGTCGTAAGAGGCGACTAAGGGACTCGAGGATGTGTATTACTATTCTAGGCGATGGGCTGACAACCTGTCACTATGGTGATACACAATTTTCCGAATGAACCACAAATATTTTTCTGACGTGGCGTAAGCGTTCGTTTTTAAGGCCGTATACGGTCGGCCTACTCCGTGAGGGATATAGACGTGATATACAGGGTTATTTTATATTCACCCTGGAAATTTTACTGGGCGATTCTACTCATGATTCTGAACAACTTTTATTATGGCGTCACCTGCGAAATCGCGAAAAAAAACACAGCTGTTCCATACATTTTGTTCGAGTAGGTATGCATTTTTCTATGGAGCAGCTGTTTTTTTTTTTCGCGATTTCGCAGGTGACGCCATAATAAAAGTTGTTCAGAATCATGAGTAGAATCGCCCTGTCAAATTTCCGGGTTGAATAAAAAATAACCCTGTACGTATGTATACATGTTGTGTTTTGTTTTAACAGAAATAATCGGCCGCGTTCGCCACCCAATCGGCGGGGTGCTCTTCCGGCCGCCACTGACGGGCCTGGCCGCGCGGCCTGCGGTGCTGGCAGTGCTCAGCGCGTGCTGGAGCGAGCGGCCTGACCGGCGGCCTGACCTGCGGCTTGTGCGGCTGCGGCTCAAGGACATGCATGCGGGGATGTAAGTGCTATTTCACTATAGTTTTCTGCCGTTTTGAGCATCATCGATTTGCCTTTGTCCGGGTCGGTGCAACATGTTTTATACTCAAATCATGTCGCAGTAAAATTTGGGTTCTTTTTTCGACCAGAGGGCTATTTCATAAAGCTGAAATTTTTATTTACAATGTCTATGCGATGCACATTGCGTGGTCGGCACGCCAATTTGATACGAAGAACAAAATCATACTTACAAGCTGCGCAATGTAAATCGAATGGTCACTTCAAATTACAATTGTAAGCTTTAAGAAATGTCCCCTTGCCATCCTTATCACCAGGTGCCTATGTTATAAAACTACAGGCTACAAGTCTACAGGTGAAATTCTTATTACATTGCGTAGCCGGTTTATATTCCTGGTATCATAACGGCTAACGGACTACGCAATGAACATCGAATTTCACTTGAAAAATTGTAGCCTGTAGTTTGATAATATCGGGTACAGGTCGTCCTCTGATTTCAGTATCGGTCACTAGTTAAATTTCACCCGATATAGTCCGCAAGCCCACTCCAAAACTGCCTACGTCATATAATATCATTTAGAGACCCATGACAACAGTGCCCTATGTTATGAAACTACAGGCTACAAGCCTACAACTGAAATTCTCAGTACAGAATCACTTATTTTTTGCCTAGTCGGCTAATATTCCTGTTATCATAATGGCTAACCGAATACGCAATGAACATCGAATCACACCTACGAGGCGACTAAGGGACTCGAGGGTTATATGGGAGGGTGAATGACCCTCAAATGTTTGTCAGACGTGGCGTAAATTTTCTTTTTTACTGCAATTTACGCTCTGCCTACCCCGCAAGGGATAAAAGCGTGATAAGTGTGTGTCTGTGTGTGTGATGCCTATATTTAAAAAATCGGTGTCACTTCCGATTCAAATAACTTAAAAAAAATATTTGATGAGGAAAATAATCTAAATTATCTATTAATTTACTGAGCGTAGCTAATTTAGTAATTTCCTGCTCTGGATTAGGTACTCTGTAATCGCATTATTTCAGGCCTGGATCGTGTTACGTTTAAATTACGATAATAATGGTTCATTAGACTGGATAAAGCTTATAAGATTACTTAATTTTGACAATGTATTTGATACGTAATTACCATCCAAGGAAGTACTAGGCACCCACTCGCCGAAACCTTTATAGGGTACTAGATATCTGCCCAGCGATTTCACCCACTGCCACTCATTTTCCCGTGGTAAAAGTTGTTTTCCCGCGGTAAAAAGTAGCCTTTGTGTTATTCCGGGTTATACTCTACCTGTGTTTCCGATTTCATCCAAATCGGTCAAGCCGTTTGAACGTGAAGAGGTTACAAACATACACACACACACACACAAACTCTCAGATTTATAATATTAGTACGGATATTGTCGAGAAGGGCTGGTGATAAGAAACTACTTTCCCTAAGGATCTTATGTTGAATGACAAAAATGTTTCTAGTTTCTTTTACTGTCTGGCAATTTTGTATGGAAGGTCCAATTTCTTTTTTCATATTTCGACCTTTGTTGCTTAGGCAAAGTTGTTTTCTTATCGCCAACTCGTGCTGAGTTTTGGCTATCGATCACTAGTAAAATTTCACCCTATACGGGGTGTGAGGGACAGCCCTTTGAATACTTATACTTTTTGAAAACTGGCAAATTTATTTTCAAGCGCGGGCAGGATTTGAACTTGCGACTTTCGCCATTACATTAAGATACACTTGCAAAATTCGCGGGCAAGGAACGAGCTGCGGGTGCCCAGATGGAAGAGGCGTCGCCATTAGTAATGGCGAAAGTAGCAGGTTTAAACCTGCCCGCGCTAGAAAATTTTGTACATACCACAGAAAGTGTTTTAAAATTTGGTACTTAAGTAAGTTGATCCTTTAGGGTTCCTATCCCAATCGTGAAAACTAGCTTCGCTCAACGTGTTCAATTATATCAGTTTCCACTGATTTAAAACCAAATGGTAAAAAGTTCCGCTTGCCGACATTGTGTGCACCGGAGTTGACCGAAGTTTAAAAGAACTGTTACACTTATTCTTCTAAACCTAAATTACGAGGCAATGGAATCTTTAATGAGACCAGTAATTTCATTTGATTTAAGTTACACATAAATACACACAAACACACACAATCACACAACATTAAATATGTATACATAATCAGTTTTTGTTTTCCGTCCTCAATTCCGTCGACTTTCACTGCACATTTATGCACATGAAGTCTACTTTACCAAAATAACCACTTTTTCATAATGACAACTTTTTTCACAAAATGACTGCTTTACCAAAATGTCTACTTTACCAAAATGACCACTTTCCGTAATGACGGCCGCCGTCATTGCCAATATGTCTATCACTTGTCGCAAAATTACAAAACGCAAAATGTCAAAAATGCAAAATGTTGCTTTTAGTTTGCCTAATATTTTTTCTTTTTACTATTATTTTTATTTTGTCAATTTTTTTTAAATCAATGCGCTATCAAGCTTTTGTAAACTTTTCGATGTCCACGATACAGGCTGTGCCTAGTGTGGGATCAACAGTAAAACTTTTGTAATAGTGTATTTTTGTCACTAAAACTTTTTGTATTTGTACTTTTTGTTAAGTAGAAAACGGATATAAAGTAACAAAAGAAGAACGTGTTTTTTTTTTGTGGGTTCTGTAGTTTGATGTTGCTTGATATCCAAATTCTAAATTGTATGATAGACACTATAGATTGCAATCCGCTGCCTTTTTGACCAAATTGAAAATTGGTCTTCGTTCTTAACACTATAGGGAAATACGGTTTGATGTAATGTCGACGTCTGCAAACGGACTTGTTAGCTTGGTTAGCGATGGTTCAGTTAATAACCATCCACTACATCCTCGGGCTTATTGAAAAGCCACGATTTAGTTAATCACATCGTATTGTTACGATTTGACTTCAGTTAACAGAAATTCAGCAGGCAAGTTCACCAAAAGAATGTTTAATTCTGAATGAACTCTTCGTTAGTCAGCTCAAACTTAATAATTGTTGAAATAAATATTGAAAAATACGTGTTTTTACATAATTCCGATCCAGTTCAGTCCGGCCGGCCAGATCGAATACTTATTCAAGAAAATCACGACGCAGAAATTTCATTTCATTGGACATCAAAATTTAAATGGAAATCTATTCCTTCACAATAAAACCTTTCTTTTTTGTATAATTATAAAAGTATAGCGTTTTTTGATAAAGTAAACAAACATTCCAGGCGTGTGGAGAATTTAAAGTAAGCACTTACAACTATTTTAAGCATAATTTTACGAACTAATCAAAATTAATTTTAGACTTCTATAAAATAATTACTTTTCTTTAGAAGATTTTTAAAGGATCATTCCCCGAAGTAAGCAAATTTAATATTAGACTTCTATAAAATAATTACTTCCCTGGGAAGTTTTTTAAAAGATCATACCCATGAAAGTATGGATGCTCTTGCTATGTTGCATCAATCCTGCAACACCATTATAGGCGGCATCAAAGCCAAAGTTAAATAATTAATAGTCTGAATATTACTTAGAGTTTATATACATGCGTATTTAATTAGGACAGAAATTCTGGAGTTATTGAATGTTAAAGTAGCGCATTGAATGAGACAAAAATGCTGATGTTTGAGTATATTTCTTGTATTTCGTTCTCATTAGTAAACAATGTAAAAAAGGTTCACATTTCAGTAAATCTTTGGTGAAATCTGTTAAAAGTTGATGATCTTTTAAAAATAAATTAATTTCCCTGTTTTGTGTTACGATTTTGGCGTGGGTAATTTTCTTTGAAATGGACGTTATTATATGCTTTAGTTTGATTTGCGACAAGAGACGCAGTTTTAGACAATTAATGGTCATCCCCCTTTGCAAAAATTATAACGCGAGCAGGATTTGAACCTGCGACTTTTACTTTGAGTATCGGAAGGAACTCTTTAGTTTTCTTCTTTGTCGTGTGGTGCAGATTCCATTAGAGCCATTGCTGCACCTTTACTGCATTGCATTTTTATCATGGAGGTTGGCATCCTCGTTTACATAATATCCTAGAAAGCTGAAAACCAGCGTGAAGGAATATTTTATGGAGTTTGCACAACTATTACTCATCACAATAAAACAATTTTAAACGGATTTGAGTTGAGTTTATTTTGGATTTTACAATTCCTACGTTTCGAGCTCTTTACAGAGCCCGTGATGTTTTTAATTTCTAGGAAAGTACGGAAAGCCATAGAAATTCAAAAACATCCGAATTTCAACAGAGTTACTGGAATGAGGAAAATGGGGAATCTCATCAACTTGGACTTCGCTTATTACTCAGCAGAAGAACCAGATCCAACATACTGTAAGACCTACTACACAAGATACGGTTTCAGCATTTTGCGTGGAACCCGGACGTTACGCTAGGCAATTAAGAAATAGATGGTGGTAGAACAAAAATAATTTATATTCTAAATAATGACGTCTAACACCTTAGTCATCCGTGACCACGGGCTCTGTAAAGAGATCGAAACGTAGGAATTGTAAAATCCAATGTGATCAGCGTGAAGGGATTTTTTCACCTAATTGTCAAACCTGGGTGTGGTGTCAAGTTCCCCACTTGGCATCACCCCCAGTTTCAATCAGTAGGTCAAGAAGAACCTTCATACTGATTTTCAGCTTTCTATCTCAATGTGCAGAGTTGAGGCGGTTTGTCGACGCTAGCCTATACAGGGTGTAAGTCACAGGTTCAATCCTGCCCGCGTCTGATATTAAAATTCTGCAAGTTTTCTAAAATCTACTTGTTTTATAAAAACACGAACAAGGACAACACAGGTACATATAATTATTATGTTTAAGTTATCATCGCTTTACATATATACGTAGTTGTGAACAAGTTTAGACTAATTGAATACCAAATTTTAAAACACTTCCCGTGTTAAGTAAAAAATTTTTGAAAACTTGCAAAATGTTCTAGCGCGGGCAGGATTTAAACTTGCGACGTTTGCCTTTACTAGTGGTGACGCCTCTTTCATCTGGGCTACCGCAGCTCGTTCCTTGTCCGCGAATTTTGCAAGTGTACCTTAATGCCACTTGTAATGGCAAAAGTCGCAGGTTCCAATCCTAAACACGTAAAAAATGCAAGTTTTCAAAAATCTACTTACTTTACAAAAACACGAGCAATGACAACATAGGTACATATAATTATTATGTATATGTTATCATCGCTCTACAGGGATATGTAGTTGTGAACAAGTTAAGACTATTCAGACTTTGACTAATCATAATTTGTTGTCGAAATTGTTCACTCAGAATAGTTGAGGCGTAGTAAGAAGCTTGAGTAAATGATATTTAAGTTTGAACGTATTTATTAGATTATCTTTTAAGTCACTCTACATAACATTACGCAATACAAATAAAAATATTTACCGTAATATCAAAAATAGTTGTTAACGATTAAATCTATGTCTAATTCATGTTTAAATATGATTTAGTTATCTATCTTATGCATTTTGTTCAATATCAGGGCGGGGCCTCTTTTTTTTGTCATTGTAATGCCATCGACACTAAACTATCATTCGATTGCCACTGTGATTTTTTATATTTCTTAAACTTAAAACTTAAAGCTTAAACCATCCAACTGACCCTGGTCACCTCTGCGGCGTTTTTATGATGCCTATACTAGCTTCTTTTTTTCTTTACACATCGTAATATAGATCTTCTTTCTCTCTATTGTTTGTTGTTGAAACAACTGCAATATTTTCATAAGAAGATATTTTCATAAAACTTAAATAGAACTTCGTGAATAGCGTGTCAGGTATAAAAGAAAAGTACGTATTGAAAATTAAGTTCTTAAAGAAACTATAAGTATATTATTCTATCCAAAATAACAAAAAAAAAAAACACCGAGAAATATTTTTCCTTTCGCCTTTGACCTTTTGTCATTGGACTTCTTCTGTGATCCACACACTACAGATACTCCCAAGGGCACAGAGTACGCACACATAGATACGACACTCCCGCCCCAGACGCGCTCAAGGTCATCATATTTGCCTACCGTCTGGATGGCGCTTAGCGAACATTTCAGCTAATACTAATTTATCGATTTCTGTAGTCATGTCGAAAATAACTTTGGTGTTTTTGTGTGTAAAAGTAACTTAAAATAAAGCTTTTTAATCCTATTAAACGTAAAATTATTCCTGAATGTATTTTAAAATTATAACCTAAAATGCTTCCTTCTTTCTGAAATAAAACTATCAGCACATGACATAGTGAAACTGCGAAACGGGCAGAGAGGATAAGTAGGTTTTTAAAGCGGTGCTTTTGGGCCCCAGACAAATAAGTTTCATTGCTATACGGTAGTGTTATTATTTATTCTATGCCAAAGGGTACACCAAAACTGACTTATCCGCAGTCAAATATTACGTAAAATGTACCTATTACTTATTCATGAAAATAAAGATATTATTATTTTGTATCTCACGGCATGGATTTAAGGGACTAAGCCCGGTTCTTTATTGCTTGCTTCGAGGCACGGGCCCAACGGCAGTTTGAGAGAAATAAGTCTAAAGTGTGAGATGGTATTGAGAGATAATACCCGGTATGTGCTGCACTATTGCTATCAAAAGTAGGTAACTACAAACTACTAGGGCTATTGAGTGGGTGCTGGTGGCCAGGATAGTTGGGCTATAAAGATAGATCCGGACGCCTGCTTAAACGATACCTCTCAGTTTTAAATAATGTGACAGACTCGTGACTAGCTATAGGCTGAATGGGCCCCTCTCAATAAGCGGCGCAATCCTAGGGAACATCATCAGTGTCGATAGCAAGATCGCAGTTGTGGTCAAAACGTCCCCAGCGTTATGACGTTTTAAACTTCCACCCTTCGAGCATATAGCTCGTGCGGTTCCACTCCGGAAGGCAAGCCAGAGGTGGCGTCCGAGCGGGCCACGGGAACGTTAAAATCCGTGGTGTTGCCACGCACCAACAGCTCGCCGCAAGCAGCCCAGCGGATAGCTTAGGGTGTAGAGAAGGAAAGCACACCAGGCTAAACTTTTAAGTTCCGGAATTTCTCCCATCAGCTTTATTAGCGGCGTAACGTCTATAACACTTCCACCCTTCGAGTTGAACTCTCTGAATTATTATGTGGTTTATAAGACTTGTTAAATTATCTTTTCATGATTTTTGCACTCACAGAGCTCCTAAGTAAATAACTTACCATCACAAAAGAAGGTAATGCAAAAAAAAATTTGATTAAAAGTAAAAAAAAAAAATATTCCATTTTGAAGCAGAATACTTTTCACAGGAAAACAAACATATTCGACAACATGCTGGCCATGATGGAGAAATATGCTTCCAACCTGGAGACCCTGGTCGCTGCGAGGACTGAGCAACTGCTGCAGGAGAAGCGAAGGACTGATGACTTGCTCAACAGGATGCTGCCAAGGTAAGATGATGATGGAGAGCCTCCAACCTGGAGACCCTGGTCGCTGAAAAGACCGAGAAGCTACTGCAGGAATAGCGAATGACTAATGACTTGCTTACGAGGATGCTACCAAGGTAAGATGATGATGGAGAGCCTCCAACCTGAGGACCCTGGTGGCATTGAGGACTGACCAGTTTCTGCAGGAGAAGCGAAGGACTGATGATTTGCTCAACAGAATGCTGCCAAGGTAAGATGATGATGAAGAGCCTCTAACCTGGAGACCCTGGTCGCTGCGAGGACTGAGCAGTTTCTGCAGGAGAGGCGAAGGACTGATGATTTGCTCAATAGGATGCTTCCACGGTAACCTTTTTTATTGACCAGCAACCCGCCCAGCCCAGCGACGTCATACGCTTCCCGTTTTCCTGTTGCTGGATTATAAACCCTGGTGTTAGAGTTTTTAAACTGTAGACATACTTACAAAATATAAATATATCTTGTTTTGGGTGGACGCTGCTACAACATGATATGCTTGCGATGATGATATTTTAATATTGTGTCCTGTTTAATTTTATTTGTTCCTGGCTATTATATCCTCATGTTATTTATTATCCTTGTTATTTTACCAGGACTGTGGCAGAAGCACTCAAACGAGGCGAAAGGGTCCAGGCCGAGAGCTTTGACTGCGTGACCATCTACTTTAGCGATATAGTTGGCTTCACACGACTCGCTGCCACCAACACGCCAATGCAGGTCAGTTCCTTCAAGTATCCTTACTATTGAACCAGGACGGTGCTTTGAGCTCTAAATGGAGGAAGAAGAGTCCAGGTGGAGGGCGTCGACTGCGTGACAATCTACTCAAGCGATATTGTTAGCTTCACACGGGTCGCTGCCACCAACTCAGGTCGGTTCATTCAAGTATCCTTACTATGGAACCAGGACGGTGCCTGATGTTCTGAAACAAGGAGGAATGGTTCAGGCTGAAGGCTTCGACTGTGTGACCATCTCCTTCAGCGAAATGATTGGCTTCACACGACTTGCTGCCACCAACACAGGTCAGTTCCTTCAAGTACCCTTACTATTGAACCAGGACGGTGCCTTAAGCTCTAAATGAAGGAAGAAGGGTCCAGGCGGAGAGCTTCGACTGTGTGACCATCTTTGTAATTTGTAAGGAAGGTCCAACCACCAGATGAACCATGATTTCAACCGCCTTCTAATACACGTAGGCCTATGACATGGTTGTGTGACTACCGCCGTCTAAGTAAACATAGGCAGCAACTGGGACCGACGGCTTAGCGTACCCACCGTAGCACGGAAATTATTTTCCGCACATATTTTCATATCCTTCATTCACTTTAATACTCTGCGAATGAACTTATACCAGAGAGTACTGCTACCTGCTACTACACAGGCGCATTTTTTTTCTCTCCGATATTAATCCATTCAATACATTTATATAACGTTAATAACTACAACACTCCACTGTTGGGCATAGGCCCCCCTTAGTCTATTTTACGACAGCCATGGGTACTATTTGGGGTGATGCTATGCCTACTAAGCCGGTATTACACGGCCTCCATTGTTGCTGAGTGATACAAGCCTACTCACTCTATGACCGCCGATATGGTGAAGTGGTAGTGCGACTGCCTGCGGCGCAAAGATATCGGGTTCGATATTATTTTTTTGTGTGTCTGACTATGAATTTGCAGGCTTAAGCACCTGATTGGTCGTAAGAAAAATGATTTTGTGCTTCGGAGGGCACGTTGGTCCCGGTTGCTGTCTAGGGTAACTTAGTCGGCGGTCGTTACACAACCACGTCTGAGGCCTACTACTAGTAGTAGTTGTGCTTCGGAGGGCACGTTGGTCCCGGTTGCTGTCTAGGGTAACTTAGTCGGCGGTCGTTACACAACCACGTCTGAGGCCTACTACTAGTAGTAGGCGGTTGAAAAACTCTGACTCCAGGGTTCATCGGGTCCTTCGTCGACTCAGTGTCCCACACAAACATAAAAATCCCTATTTTGTGTCAATCTCGTCAACCCACGTACGTTAGTAGGCCATCTAGTTGCCACCTACGCAGGCATATAGAATTGAAATGGATTTAATAAAAAATAAAAAAAATAATAAAATAATTTATTGGTCTTTCTTACACTTCTATAACAATTTGATCGATTGGAATCTCCATTTAAGCAATAAAAGCCTGTGTTTGGAGATTCCGCTCTTCCATAATTAGGAGTTCAAAAACATGACAATGGTAGATAATTATTTTACATTATAATATTATACATGCAGAAACCAAAGTTTAGTACATAATAAAACAAAATAACACTACGAAATCAAAAATTAACTAAAATTAAAATAAAATAAAAACAAAAGGAAACAGAATTGTGTTGAAACTAGTATGTATGTGCTGTGTGTGTGTGTGTGTTTGTGTGTGTGTTTGTGTGTGTGTGTGTGAGTATGTGTGTGTGTGCGTGTGTGTCTGTGTGTATGTGTGTGTGCCCATAGCTTTTAGGTACGAACCAATATGTCCTCAACCTCATCATAAGTCTTTGATTTTATCCACTTCATCAATAGTTTCTTACACTCGTGGAAAGTTTTATCGTAAACATACACTTCCTTATTTATTTTATTGTATAAAAATCCAGAGCGAGATTCTAGCTGTCTACAAGCAAAAGTCGTTTTAGTGTGTGGTACGGGGGCGACAATGTCCTTGCGTCTTTTTTCAACTAAGCTGGGGTCAAAGGTTAGGGATTTATGAGTCCTAAGCATTGTCAAAGCAACATACAACTTTCTTACCGAGAGGAGATCACTTATGAGATATAGTTCGTGGGTTGAAAAACGTCTTTTTTTAAAATACATGACCTTGATTAGTGTTCTTTGTGCTCTTTCTAGTTCAATAAAATGAGTTTTGGCTGCACCACCCCATACCGGAATACAATAGGCGATAATTGATTGCCCAAGGGAACTATATATTTGATTGAGAAGGCGCTTAGGAGCGTCTTTTTTATCTGAGTGATCCGGTACAACATGACGGAGAGTTTTAAAAATCCAGACCAGTTTTCTAACTCTTGATATCACATGTTCGAGATGTAGGTACCAGGAAAGGTTCTGATCCACAATCACACCAAGATATCTAGCATGTGACACTTTTTTTAGGGTTGGACAGTCACAAGATCCTCTATTAGCAATCTCACAGCCATGTATTCTTAGGCTATAGTCACTCGGAGGCTGCTTGTTGTTATAAATGCTGTAGCAAATGTAATTAGTTTTTGTTGTGTTTAACGTAAGCAAATTTTGCTGCAGCCATAGAGCGACTCCAGCCATCCCAATCTCGGCCCTAGTTCTGACTGCATTCCAGGACTCACCAGAAAAGACTAAGGCAGTGTCGTCAGCATACGACAGGATTTTAGCATTTTGTATGTGCATATTACATAAATCATTTATATAAATGAGAAAAAGCGTAGGTCCTAGAACGCTTCCTTGAGGTACGCCGCACAACACCGCCGCATCTTCACCTGTACATCCCGGAAGCTTCACACACTGCTTCCTCTGCGAAAGGTAGCTCTGGAAGACTGCCATAGGTGTTCCTCTTACTCCAATTCTCTCCAGCTTATGTAAAAGGATAGGGATGGAGACGGTATCGAACGCTTTTTTTAGATCAAGGAAAACCGACAAACATTTTTTTCTTTGGTCTAACTGTCTCGTCACAAAAGAAGTGAGCTCACTCACTGCATCTTCTGTCGATTTTCCCTCGGTCCTACTATGTCTATTTTTAGACGTTTACTTGGAATCCAGTGTAGTGTTTTCTTAACCTAGTTTGTCTTATTTTAACAGGTAGTGGAGATTCTGAACGACATCTACACGTGCTGTGACGCAATCATCTCTTATTACAACGTGTATAAGGTAAGTTTAAGCGTAAACAAAACAATATTTTGTTTGTGTAAAGAGATTTTTTTGTAAAGTGGTTTCACTTGCCTTAAGACTTTAATAACTGGCCCCGATGGCGTAGCGTGCTACATATTTGCTACGCCTCAAGTCGTGGGTTCGATACCCACAAGACACAATTATTTGTTTAGTCAATATTCAGCTATTTAGTTCCCACAGTATGCTTAGTTCGGAGATATGTGAATTGTCCAGGATAATAATTTATTTAAGCGTAGCTGTATATTTAGGTAAAACAAGACATTTTAACCAATCAGTCCAACGGTTTCTGAATACTTACTGTTTCGTGGTATACAGGAAATATTTAAATTACCTACCTATTCATAGCCTACAGGATAAGATTACCAAATGTAAGTCTACGAAATAATTATATTGAAAGATGTAAACGTTATGATGACTCTGTGTACTGTAAATTTTAAGAGATCCCTTGTTTCTTTCAAGATCCCATAAATACTTGTCCTTCGAAACAAATCAGAATTTTTCAAACCGGTCAAGGTGTTTTCGACTTATCTTTAAAAATTCCTAAGTAATAAACAAAAATCCGATGAAAATCTTTTATTTATAATAAAAGAAAGGACAGCAAGAAAATAAAAGTGAAACAGATTTCAAAGGGCCGTTTCAGACGTTCGCATGCTTTTCGCGGAGGTCCCTTATTTGTTCCCCATTTTTGGAACTACCGGCATGTTCCAGGTAGGTTCAGTCCGATCCGTTCTTCCCAGAACAACTCGTAAGCCCAGTCACGCCCTTTGGGCTGGTTGTTTGAACAACCACACGAACTTTGCTCTATCCCGATTTCATGGTCGCACTTTCTCATCACCTAAAGGTTGTCTGGCAAAGAATGCTACCTAGTATTAAAGGCCGCGTTGTTGTACTGTTTCTTTTTTGTGATTTTAATTGTTGTATTTCTGTTTTTTGTGCAATAAAGAATTATGTTATGACATTGTTATAATTATAACATAATTTATTGCACAAAAAACAGAAATACAACAAAATATTGTTATGTTCTCCGGGTCCGCCCATGCTACCAGCCAGGTCTAGGTTTCAAGCCCCGGGGCTAAAAAACGATAAGTCCAGTCTTAAAAAATTATATGCTCTACCTAAGCAGCCCACGCGTTGCACTCGCGCAGAGCACGCGCGTGCATGGTCGACTTTGTCCTAACACGCGTAGAGCACGCATACGTCTGTATCCGATCTAAGGGTATGTCGGATATTGTCCGGGGTCGTCCATGGGAAAATGATGAGAAAACCACAAGAACTTTCCAAATGTTTATTCACTGCGCAGAGCTACAGCTAGAATGACTCGATACAGGCCGACAAGGCAATTTATAGGAATCGCAGGCACAAGTCAACGGAATTACTAATAACTATTCTTTGATCAGAAACGCTAATAAAAATTAACACGATTATGAAATAGGCATAGTAAATAAATTAACTTATATTTTCCTTACTATTTATCCATTATATTTACAATAAATATAAAATGATTTTAAATCCTGCACACGTGCTTACAAATCACACTTGATCTACTTTATAATTTCTTTCTTAATGAAATAAAGTTCTTTTGGAATAAATACCGATAAAATCCTTTTTATTAATTACAACAATAATTATAAACTAATATTTATATCATTTGCATTTAATTAATTTTACCGTAAAAACTATATGAAAGTGTATTCATTGATTAAAACTTAGAAACCAATAGCTGATAAATATTAATATTATTTATAGTAAACAAATTGCTTGATATTAACATTTATTACCAATATTTTACATAAACAAAAACACTTTATAAGTAACAAATAAAGCTAAGAGATGGCGCCACTAGGCGCATGGGCGCGCACAATTATTATGAAGTGTTGGATTTACCTTTTATTTTCTTAAATCGTACGTAATTAGGGTGCGCGCCCATAGGTATCATCCAAATGCACATTCGTCGAGTCGGGTCGTTGGACTACTCGGTGTCCCACACGAAAAGAAGAAGAAGTCGACTCGTTGTCTATTTATTTATTTTAGAATACACGGTACATTAGCGTATACAAAAAACAAACACAGGTTTCATAAATAGATAAACACTAAGACTATAAACGTTTCCCGCTGAGACATAAAGATTTGGATATAACATGTAATCTGTATTTAAATAATAAACTTAAATTGTAGTAACGGTTTGGCGTGCGCTTAACTACAATAGATTCAAATCGACTATCTTCAAAATATGGATGTAAGATTCGAAACTGTGGTGGAATAAAAAATAATGTTTTATTTTTACATTGATTATTTTATACATAGATACAGCTCAAACCTCAAAATTTCATTGTCGCCCACGAAAATAAGAAAAATACCCTCAAATGCCCATTATTTTTACAGACGTTATTTATTCGAGGTAAGGTTAATGTGACTGGTGTGAGGCGTCCGTTGGAGGCGTCTTTTCAGTAACCTTGGCACTGACATACGATATCGGTTACCTACTCGACTCAGTTACTAAGCCACGTACTATTTACTAGGAATCACGAGTCTGTAATAGTAATTTGATATTATAATGCTGAAAATAAACAGTTTTATATAACTAGTTCCAACGTTATATCGAAAGTTAAAGAAAACACAACCGTCTTTTGTTTGTCCGAACACGATAAGAAATCACAAACTATAAAATGGCGGCGGCTGCCGGGCTGGCTGGCAGGCACACAGAATAAGGTTTTACACTGTGGGCGGCCAGTCTACAGCTACACTAAAGGCTTTCAGGCTGCGGGCATAGATGGCATAGCTAGCCGTGGCTGGCAGTGACAGGCTGTAGCCGGCAGTGGCAGGCTGTGCCTGGCTGTGGCTTGCGGGTGGTGCTGAGACGTTGCTAGGTTAGGCTGGCTGGCAACTCAAAAATATTAAGACGTGGCTATCAAAGTATAGGGACATTGAGTTGGCAGCCGACCCAAAAAACCCTACATGATCTCAGAGTTTTAAAAACCACCTAATAATAGATCTCTGATAGGACATGGTTGCGTAACCACCTCTTGAATAGCAACCGGGACGCTCAAACCTTTCTCTTACAATGAGGTGGTTGACTCCGTGCAATGTCAATCCAACAAAGAACATAGTCTTGGAGATATATGGTTGCCATTCCACCAATTCGAACTAAGCGCTTCCAGTCATCATTTATAATGCGCACTGCTAAAGAGTGGAACTCACTACCTGCGTCTGTGTTTCTAAACGCATACGACCCTAATCTCTTCAAAGTAAGAGTGAACAGGCTTCTTCTGGGTGAACTCGCTCCATCTTAGACTCTGTCTCTGTCCTATGACCTAGACTAGAGTCAAGAGCAAACCCATCATTAATAAAAAAAAAAATATATAAATATATAAGGTGTAAAAAAATTAACTAAGAATATTTTAAGGGGTGAACCAGTACGTGAAACTGAACAACTTTCCCCAAGGAACATAGGTCGACATATGAAAAAAATATTTGACCCTCCCATACTTAGTGTGTTACGCGGCCGGAATAATTTGTATGGGAGGGCCAATTTTTTTTTTCATATTTCGACCTATGTTCCTTGGGGAAAGTTGTTCAGTTTCACGTACTGGTTCACCCCTTAAAATATTCTTAGTTAATTTTTTTACACCATGTATAGTGCTTAAATTGCCATTGTAAGCCTAGAGCCTCCAGATCCTGAACCAAACGCTCAGAGAACTAGAACACGGAGGCAGTCAGTTACTATCATCATCTACATCTACTATCATCAACAGCCACAACAGTCCACTGCTGGACGCAGGCTTCCTCCTATTGTAGGGTTTTTGCCATGGTCACCAGGGTTGGTGAGCGCAGTGCAAGGTGTTGTATTTACGTGTATTTAAATTCCTCCCTTAGGCACCTATTACGAAGCCCACGAGTAGAATTAGGGTGATGCTATAAGCCGGCACCACATGATCACGATTGCCATTTATTTATTTAATGTTCGTAATTGTGCACGCCCAATCTCACTTTCTGTAGGTCAGCTGGAAGAAAATTCTTAGTAGAAATAAGTTGTCTTGTTGTGTCGTCATTCTTTGTATATAATGTCTCTTGTAATGTTTCTTGTGTGCAATAAATGGTTAATAATAATAATAATCACGACTTACAATGCCATAAACTAGCCTACGTCTGTAGAAGTAGCTGTTTACGTCTATTTGTACCTACATTAATATATCACGCCTATATCCCTTGCGGGGTAAGCAAAGCGTAAACGGCCATTCAAAAACGGGCATTCTTACAAACAATTGAGGGTCATTCAGATAATTGTGTATCACCATAATGACAAGTTGTCAGCCTAACGCCTAAAATTGCAATACACATGTAACCCTCGAGTCTCTTAATCGCATCTTATGATATCCACGGGAAAGAAATGGGTTTGCTGCTATTCTAAGCCGGCATCACTCGTCATCTATTTGTCTATTTGTTCTACCGTAAATTAAAGTCGTCTCGGGAACAATTTGGTCCAACATAATTAAACCATTACTGCCTCACTTCATTTACCATACTATTTCGGGTGCTCTTGGAGTTATAGTCACTGGGTTAGAATAACATTACCCTTTTTCTACCTATTTGTGTCTTAAAAAGCGGTTAAGGACGGCAGCGTTACATATAAATTTATGCAAGGAGAAGTATTCCTATCAAACGATGAAACGACTTGACAGACGCATCCGTTACGCACCGTGACGCAACGTAAACGCACTGTAGCCTATTTGTATGAGAATAAGATCGGCACTCGTGGACGTTACGGTGCGTTAAAAATACGCAGCGATAGATGACAAACGAGAGAACCACCAATGTCACAGGATATAGACAGCTCATGATAGAGAAAGCTCACACAGAAGAAGTCCATATACTTTTGCTTTGAAGAGATTAGGGGATTAAGGCGAGTGTTGTCTTAAACAGCCTCGTTTTTGAAGTGGCGCCACTTCACAAAAAATATCTCTTTATTTATTATTATTTATTTTTAAGTAGGTTTAGTATAATAAAACTTGACTTGACTTAAACGACTTCAGGACATTCTGATAGATTGTTTGTATAAAAAGAAAATATTTTTTTTGTGAAGTGGCGCCACTGTCAAGGCCGTTCACGACCACACTCGCTTTAAGGAAAGCCTCTAATATGCTCTCTAGCTCACAGTACAGAAACAGAGGTTATAATGAAAAAAGGACAGATAAAAGAATCCTATTCACTCTTACTTTCAACAGATAAGGGGATTAAGCCTGAGCTGAGCGAAATCCAACGGTGCAGTGGCGCCCTCACCTGTTTTAAATTATATTTCTAAATCCAGAACAAAAATTAAAAATCTACGACGTACATGGCAAACTGTTGTCCTATACAATAGGTTAATTAAAAAATAAAACATTGAGCTTATTTGGGTCTTCAACTTATAATCAACTTAACTGATTATGGTGGCCACTATTTCGCGTTTAGTTGATTTTAATTTTGAACTGATTTTAAAGACGCAACGCAATATAAAGTATATTGTTGCTTATTGGTGTTGTACCTTGAAATAAACATATTGGACAACAATTTGTCCGTCGTACTTTTAAGATATATATGTCGCAGTATTATGGCAGAATTAGGATTTCGGTCGAAATCCTGGATCTGCTTAGTATTATGGCATTAATCGCGATTCGGGGGAATCTATGAGCGGAGAGGGAACAATACGCTCCTCCCCCGCGCGCGAAAATACTGATTTATTTTTAAAAAAGAAATGTGTTTATTTCTATCATTCATAATCTTTATTTAGATACTAGGTGATGCAAATGATAACAGGAGGTTCTTTTTACCTTGTTACCTTCTTAAAAGAGAAGACACCCAAATGTTTATTTTATTACTCATCTAATAATATAATAAACAGTTACTTATGTGATTATCTAAAAATATTGTTTTTACTACTTGAAAAAACTTTAATGAAAGAAATGATACTCAAAAGTTTATGTTAATGACAGAAAAACGAATTATTTAATGTTTTTTATATTAATCATAGTTAGAAGAGGTAAGCACTTAAATGTTTATGAAAAATGGTTAATTTTTATATCGAGACTAGGTACATTATATCTGGAATCAATAAAAATAAAAGACTGATTTGATTATTATAAAGCACAAGTTCGATCCTGCATGGAGTATTGCAGTCACCTTTGGGATGGCTCAGCCAAATACCAACTTGCCGCTCTTGACTCGGTGGAACGCAGGGCCAAGAGGCTCATAGGCGACATAAAACTGGTGGACACCAAGCTACATAGCCTGGCACATCACCGCAAGGTTGCCAGCTTGTCGGTTTTTTACAGATTGTACTTCGGAGAGTGTGCTCAAGAGCTTCACGACCTTGTTCCACCAGCTCCCTTCTACCATCGGACATCCAGACGCACCGCCGGATACCATCCGTACCTGGTTGCCATTCCACCAATTCGGACTAAGCGCTTCCAGTCATCATTTGTAATGCGCACTGCTAAAGAGTGGAACTCACTACCTGCGTCTGTTTCCAAACGCATACAACCCTAATCTCTTCAAAGTAAGAGTGAACAGGCTTCTTCTGGGTGAGATCGCTCCATCTTAGACTGTCTCTGTCCTATGACCTAGACTAGAGTCAAGAGCAAACCCATCATACATTTTTTGTGTCATTTATTTTGTTTCATCAAATTTTCTTAAGTTCTTATTTTAAAAGCTTTTATTTAACTTGCAGTGTATGTAAGTAACAATGTTTGTTCGGTGCAAATCTTGCAAGTTTAATTTGAACCACTTCTCGGTATCCGATTGAGTTGAAATTTTGCATGTTGGTCCAGAACCGATGACAATGCATGTTAATCATAAATTTGACCTGATGCTGCTGCCAGGATCGGCTCCGTACGAGAGATCTCCTCAGCGGTTTATAGCTGGGACACAAAATTTTGTATACGAATTCGTTTATTATAGGCAGTTGGTAGGCCCACCATGAATTAGACGCTACATCCAGGGTTGTCTTCGAACTATGGAACTCCTCAATATTCAACTGCTGGGACTTGCAATTTTGTATACGAATTCGTTTATTATAGGCAGTTGGTAGGCCTACCATGAATTAGACGCTACATCCAGGGTTGTCTTCGAACTATGGAACTCCTCAATATTCAACTGCTGGGACTTGCAATTTTGTATACGAATTGGTTTATTATAGGCAGTTGGTAGGCCCACCATGAATAAGACGCTACATCCGTGGTTGTCTTCGAACTATGGAACTCCTCAATATTCAACTGCTGGGACTTGCAATTTTGTATACGAATTCGTTCATGATAGGCAGTTGGTAGGCCCACCATGAATTAGGGTCACGTCAATAGAAGGCCTCCTGATAGAAGAATTACACTGTTTGAAATTAACTGGGACTCGGCCATGTAATAATGACGCCATCAATGAAATGAAAAGACTAAGACATAGGTATTACAAGCTAATTCTTCTATTAGGGATGCCGGAGGAGTAGGTACCAACCTACTTCTATAGAATATAAAAGAGATAATTATACTTTATCCTAATGTTAGTTTTCCCCGTGCCTTAAGTTTTTCTATTGAAGGTCTCTCCGTTTTATAGAAAGACTTTCGTATTGATCAATAACTATCGTAACATAAACTAAAAAATATTAAATAAAATTATGTAAAAAAAACTTTTAAAACAAGCTTTTATTTCAGTGCTCTGAAAAGATGAAAATAAAATTTTGAATGACATTAACCACATTCATTTATGACTTTACAGATATGAAAATATAATAAAAGCTTGTCGCGAAACTTTCAATTTGTGATTAAAATTTTGTAATAAGGTACGCACCTAACTGTAATTAGGTAGTTTCTTCTAGGCATCGCGACAAGCTTTTATTATATTTTCATTTATGTAAAGTCATAAATGAATGTGGTTAATGTCATTCAAAATTTTATTGTCATCTTTTCAGAGCACTGAAATAAAAGCTTGTTTTAAAAGTTTTTTTTACATAATTTTATTTCTCTCCAAAAGCATAATAAGAATACAAATTAAAGTAAAGAAAAATAGTAATGCATGGTGATAGTCACTATTCCCTGTAATGACGGATTAAAATAGCATTACCCCTATTCTTTCCCGCGGGTACGACACCCAGAAGCGACTAACGGATGGAAGTCTTCATGTTTTTTTTTTTTTTAATTTATTATCCAATATAAACATTTTTCAAGAAATAATTACAAGGTCATCTTCTGAAGCCCTACACAGGCTTATCTGTAGATGACGAGTTCTCTTAAAATAATAAAACTTAATTACTAAATTGCATGCTATGATAAAAACCAAAACTTAAATCTAATACAAGTATGAGTAATCTTCACTTTCTAAAGACATGTAATGTTTTTTGAGACGGTTCTGGTATTTATTTTTATCGAGGTAACAATTTTGTATATCAGAAGGTAAGCTATTTAATAATTTTGGTAATGTGTATTTATAGTTTCTCATCCCATATACATTATTGACTCGAGGTAGGGAAAATTGCCTTGATTCCTTAAGTATCCTTAGATTCCTAGGTCTATTTTTCTCTTCAAGTACAGTTATGTTATGTTGTTCTTCTTTTAATGTGTATTACCATTTTATTTTTCTATAGCCCTCAAAATCGTTGGCCATTAAAACTCTGCATACTCCGCAAGTATTTATGTATGTATGTGTTTAGTCACTACAAAATTTATAAAAAGTGTTCTGAAGCCTTCGTTTTACCATATTACTACGTAGATTCAGGATTTTGGTCAAAATCCTAGGATTATGGCTGAAATCCTAGATCTACTTAGGACGATGGTCGAATGAAGTCTACGATTTTACCATAATCCGGCTTTTGGCCAAAATCCTAGGATTTCAGCCGAAATCCTAATTCTGCCATAATACTACGACATATATATATCTATCTAATTATCTAATATTTAAACAGAATCAGAAACATTCAAATTTTTTTTAAACAAGTGAGGGCGCCACCGGAAGGTGGGCGACTCCTTAAGAAAACCGACTACCTCCAACATGCTTCAATGCAACCCAGGTAGCACCAAACAGCATTACAATTACTCACATAGGGTCCACATCATCTACTTGAGCATTTTTATTAAGTTAATAGACTTCACCAAGGCTGTAACAGCTGTATTAAAAAAAACGAGGACCAACATAAAGCATTTTTCTGTACTATGATTCTATTAAAAGTCACACTCGTGCCACTGACGTCACTATTGTACAGCATTTAGTAGTGTTGTGCTCTATGAGCAGCAAAAACGCATTTTTGTGAACTCAGATAATGCAGTGTTCTGATTAAAGGACCACACGTGTGCTTTACAAGTGTTGCATTTTAAGGGAGAACATGTGAACTACTATAACGTTGACAAATTCTGTGTGAACATATATAACTACTTTTTAAGGCTTCATGCTGTATACAAGTGCACTTATACACAATTAGTCAGTTGTTAGTATACAGTCGTATAACAGCATTTATTTCGGCCCTGGCAGATGTAAATGTGAAACTTTTTGCAGTCACATAGCAGCAAACTGCTACAAATAATTCCACTGTTACCCCTCATTCTGTTTTAGGCTGAGTAATGGTTTAGAGTTGGGCATTTATGCTATCGATTGCATTATTTTAAAGGATAAAATCGACTTACTATCGTCGATTGCATTATTTAAGTAACTTCTGATTGCAATTAGGCATTAGGAATACTATGGCCATTTCTGGCAAATTTTCTGACGCGTTTGGTGGTTAGCAAAGTTGAGTTGAAAGAGAGTTATGAAGGTTCCGTATCTGTTAGTGGTGTGTAAAGAATGAGAGTTAATTACGGTGTTTGTCCAGCAACCGAGCCTCTACATTTAATATCCGAACCAGCAGATATTGATAACGGCCAATACGAACAAGAGTCAGCAAGCACGCAACGTATATTGAATGAAACGGGTTCCGTACCAATGATTTTTTTAATGAACTTACTCACACATAATTTAATCATGATGATTCCGACAGTTCAACATAGAGTGATTGTGATGTACTTGATAAAAAACTGGAATTTCGTTCGAAAATAAAAGAATGGGCAATTTCAAACAATATTGCTCATTCACATTTGAATGACCTGGCCAAAAATATAAATAATTTTGTTCCTAATGCATTGCCTCATGACTCTAGAACTATTGTAGGAACACCGAAGAATGTAATAATAAAAAGAATTGCTGTAGGTGAGTATTGGCACAATGGGATTGTTATACCGTTAGAAAAATATTGCTCTGTTGCTGCATTTAAAAAATGCTGAGAAGAGGTAATAATCCACTACCACAAGTGGCGAAAAGAATAACTGAAGAAGACGATGGTAACAGTGGCATGATTGACCGGCAAAAAGAAAGAAACTAATCGAAAAATCCATACTTATCCCAGAACAGTACTAAAAATGTTTGTATTTTAAATTTCGTGATTTTATATAGTCTTCTAAAAAAAAAGACAGTTATATTTTGACGCTTTTAAACGAAATTGTTGAAATTATTTCAATTGAAGAACACCTTTCTGATATTGTCATAAAAGGTTTCCAGTTAATTGAAAAAGAGGAAGTGTTTGACTACCCTTTAAAATCATCCCGATTTAGAATATTGAAATCGAAAAGCTTACAAATTTGCCACCTCGATGGTTATGTTAAACTCTACAGATATCAAATGTAAATTAGTATGTATTCCTCATAAAGACTACCATTACTTTATACTGCTAGGACATACTCTTTGAAATAAAACATAACACAATACTAAAAATCAAATCTTTTATTTTCCACAAAACAGTCAAAACTTTAAAAAAATTCAAACAATTAGTCTGCAAAGATAACATACCAAAATCAAGGATTTTCTTTCCAACGCCTAAATCAAAACATCAGCATCTGCTGAAATAAATCTCCACTATTATCTGCAACTGCATGATTAGCTAAAAAGCTGCTAATGTTTTGATTTCAGTTTTTGACAAAATAAAAGTAACCTACTACTTTCCATAATTTTATATTTTTACTTTTTAAACAAAATGCACATAGCAGTAAAACATAAACTTAAACAGTCAGTGTCAATTAAAAAATAAAATCAACATCACTGTCCAAAGAGTGAATAAAATCATCCACATCTGCAGCTGCATAGCAGGCACCAAATATCGATGCCTTTATTTATGCTTTAGATTGTGACAAAATAAAATTAAGCAGGTGGAGATGACGGAGAACCTAGCTCTATCATCTCCAATTCTCCAGTTTTTATCTACCTACCAAAAAAATCAAACAGTTAGTGAGGACCATTTAGTATTACAATTTTCTTGACTTATCTTAAATTAGTCCTGTCACTTTCCGTCAAATAGGTTTAGAAGAGGATAAGAGATAGCTAAGTCGTGTCATATTTAAAAATGTCAATGGGTTCTTCGCCATATCTTGTCAAATAAATCGCCATAGATTTTCCAGTGGCTCTATGCTGATAGAGAACAAGCATTTACACGATTTATCACAATAAAGCCAGTGGTAAAACCATGGCGATTTATTTGACAAGAAATGGCGAAGAACCCATTGACATTTTTAAATATGACACGACTTAGCTATCTCTTATCCTCTTCTAAACCCATTTGACGGAAAGTGACAGAACTAATTTAAGATAATTCAAGATAATGTAAAGTGCCAAAAAATCTGGACTTATCTTAAATTAGTCCTGTCACTTTCCGTCAAATAGGTTTAGAAAAGGAAAAACGACATATAAGTCGTGTCATATATAAAAATTTCAATGGGTTCTTCGCCATTTCTTGTCAAGTAAATCGCCATGGTTTTACCAGTGGCTTTATTCTGATAGAGAACAAGCATTTACACCATTTATCAGAATAAAACCATAGTGGCGATTTATTTGACAAGTAATGGCGAAGAACCCATTGTCATTTTAATATATGACACGACTTAAATGTAATGTAATGTAATTTTAACTCAAATATTTCAAGATCATTAAAATTATCGATAGGCTTGAGGCTGAAACTTTCGCGTTCTTCGACAGATGCGTCTCGTAGCATAGTAACATCAAATTTTTGGCCTTGTTTTAACAGCCTAATTTCTTTGTTTGTTTCATCTAATTGTACCGTTAAGGATGCCAATTTTCTTGCAATATTCCTAGTACAGAAGTTAATTGGTTTAAAATTGAAGTTTGATTGCTTAACATGGTGTTAAGATTGTCCGCGCTCATTATCTGAACTGTTGTCTCTTGTTCTGCTTCTTGTGGTGGTATCGTTTGTTGAGGGGTTTGAATATCTTCCAAAATGACTGGAGCATTTGTCTGAAATAAAATGAGGTAAAATATAAGATTAGCCACACTAATGTAATAAAAGTAAAAGACACATAAACAAGGCCAAACACGGGGTTAAATACTTTATTTTCACATATGAAATCCAATAATTGGCGTTTTTCAAGTTATATTTTCACGCTTTGATTGAGATAAATAAACTTCCATTAAATTAATTAACTTAGTTAATTAAATGGTTATAGTTTAACCACAACGGTACCCTAAAAGCTATCATCTACTGTTGGCCATTTCGTTCAGCGTGCCAAATTGTGAACCACTGTAGAACCACAGTTATTCGGCCTAACGATTCATGGCTGTTGTGTGTATCATATGTGCGCAAATATTTCGCATGATGCTGTATTATACGCCACAAACGAATACTAGTACAGCGCTGAGTAATAAAACGAAGTTAAAACTGATCACTTGCCCTCCGCCATTATTCACAACGTAGTTGTGTATAATCATTTATTTTAACCTAGTTTTTTAGGTTCATTTTAGAAAATACTGACTTGAATTTTAAGCGTATCTGCACAAAACTTACACGTTAACAGACATTCTTTAAATTGTACGCCAAAAATATAAAAAATGTGTTTTCTGTCTATATTTATGATGAGAATATTTTAGTATTTCATGGAATTCCGAGGGCCCGTGAAAATTTGGAATTAAATCTATATATTATATCACGTAAATTTAGCTTCCCAATAGATTTTTGATGAAATAGCAGAGAAATCGAAGCTTTTACTCACCTTTATTGCCTTATTATTTCCCACACATAATTTTGCACTCACGACACTGCGGTGTTGTTTTAAGAAATGACAATGATTAAATAACTTGTTAGTTCATTCTGGGTAAAAATGAGTTATTTCATTTCACAACTACATTCTCAATTCTATAAAGATGTAAAAAGCGCACACTTTTATCTTCAGGGCTGTTTAAAAGGTAACATGTGCCCCAAAGTGCAGCTGTTGAGGTAGCTGTTACACACGTAAATGCTGAAATATTGTTGATACAATGCTTATATAATTCAATTTATTCATTAATTGGACACCTTATACAGCTATGTGCTGAATAATTTGTGCCCAAAATAGAGTTATATCAACAGAGGATGCGCTGTCTACGCTATTATACAGCAAGCTTAAGCAGCTAATGCATCACCGGTGCAGTGTATTATCGCTATCATAAAGCTGTTTGGTGCTATTTGGGAAGTTCTAACATGTTATAAGTTCTCTGCTAAGTTGCGAACATGTTCTCAACATGTAATTATTTTGGGATTAAGAAAACTTAATATCGGCTTTTCCTAGGGCCTCTGCTAGTTGACAGTTTTTTTTGCATACGTATATCACGCCTATAATCCTTTGCAGGGAAGCAGAGCATAAACGTCCATAAAAAACGGTCATTTGCGCCACGTCTGACAAACATTTCAGAATCATTCGAAAAATTGTGTATCGTCATAGTGATAGGTTATTAGCCTAAAATTGTTGTTAGAGGCCTACCAGTAGTAGTAGGCGGTTGAAAAACTCTGACACCAGGGTTTGTCAGATCGTTTTTCAACCGCCTACTACCACAAGTAGGCCTCTGACATGGTTGTGTTACGACCGCCGTCTAAGTAAGCATAGACAGCAACCGGGACCGACGGCTTAACGTGCCCTCCGAAGCACGGAACCATTTCTTTTCGGACAATCAGTTGGTTCACCCTGCAATGTCCTAACCAGACCTGGAACAAATTCACAAAGTGATAAATATAAACTTAGTGAGTGTTCCACCGAGAATCGAACCCACTACCAGTCGCACTACCACTGCGCCACATCGGCTGTCAATGAAATGGGATGATGCTATTCCAAGCCGGCATCGAAATTGGCACAATTTGCGTCTATAACTGCTTTGTGGTCGTTGTCTCAACGAAATGAAGTTGCTTAGGGAATGTTGGTTTAGAATTACATGTTGCTTAATTAATTATGTATTCCTAGGGGATCGGTTCGATTGCAGGTTTATTTACTACTGGCATTTACTCGTGTTGATGACGAAGCTGTTATGAGCAGGGCAAGCATATAGGGTGAGTATTCGGGTGAAAATGTGGAATTAATAATGGCGGGGATATAACGCGAGCGACATTTTTAAACGTTTTATTTAGACAAATAAGTACATATAAATCATGCCTATATCCCTTACGGGGTAGGCAGACCGTTAACGGCCGTAAAACGGATATCAACACCACGTCTGACAAAAGTTTGAGGGTCAATCAGATAACTGTGTATCACTAAAGTGACAGGTTGTCACCCCATCGCCTAAAATTGCAATACACATCTAACTCTCGAGTCCCTTAGTCGCCTCTTACGACACCCATGGATAAGAAATGAGGTGATGCTATCTGAGCCGGCATCACACGGCATGCTAAAACAATGTGCACAAAACGCGAAATTTAAACAGATGTTGGTTAGTAAGTAAACATTAACGTGATATTCAATTAGAAGTGGCAAACCTTATTATACATACAAAGGGTTCCACGAAACCTAATTTTAAGTGTTTGTTTATGTTTAGTCTCTAGCTTAGATAAACAGGCATTTAATATTCTGAATGGCCACTATGACATAAAGAAAATGAGGAAATTTAGTTATTTATTTATTTTAAAAAAACATTTTACAGCATGACAGCCGAAGCCCGCACTATAAAACTAACTGGTTACATACACACTACCTTCACACTACAAACAAAACAACACAAAAACTAAATAACATTAGTTTACACATTTTCCGCATAACAAAGACACACTCTATTGAGTTTTACAATGCAGTCTGCTAATATTTGAAATTTTGAACCAACTCAAAACCCACTTTTAAGGAGCCAACATTTTAAGCTTTCCTAGGCTAGAGCCAATAACAACCTACGAAAGCACTTTTAGAGCAACAGGGTCGTGGAGGCCTAGAATAAATTTCGTTGTAAATGATTATTTTTATTTTATTTCGTAAGTAAAATAATTAAGTAGATACGTTTTGCCCTCCCGGGTGATACTTTTACACTGTAAGATCTTGTTTACCATATGGTGTGCAAAAAACTTTATGATTTATGATTTAATCCATAGAATCCTCCTCCTCCTTGCATCGTATTCCTCACTGCTGAGGGTCGTGATCTCTATGAAGAATCTTTTTCTGGATAATGTCGCGCCATCTTCCTCGATCTCCTGCTGCGTGGATAGCCTCACTGAAGTTGGTGTCAGTGTTTGCGCGAATTTGGTCTGTCCAGCGCATAGGGCTACGTCCTCTTGGCCTTTTACCCTGTATTTTTCCAGTGACACATAGCTTTTCGAGGTTGTCTCCTTTCTTTCTAGCGATGTGCCCAAAGTACTCGAGCATTCTTTTCAAACAGATGGTGGAGAGTCTTGTTGTGATGCTAAGTTCCCTTAATATGGATTCATTTGTGCGGTGTGCTGTCTAATATCGGTATGCGGAGCATTTATCTCCAGCACCACATTTCTAAAGCATCGATGATGCGCGAACGATCAGATTTTCTAAGAGTCCACGTTTCGGCGCCATATAAGAAAATGGAGAACACAAGAGATGACATGAGCTTGCGCTTGGTCTTAATGGAGATGTTTCTGTCCTTCCATATCCGGTGGAGTTGGGACGCGGCATTTTTTGCCATTCCGATGCGCTTTCGAATGTCAGGGTCACATGAGCCGTTGTTCGCTATAGAATATCAAATTTTAAAGCACTTCCCGTGTTAGGTATTAAATTTTTGACAACTTGCAAAATTTTCAAGCGCAGGCAGGATTTGAACCTGCGACTTTCGTTATTACTAGTGACGACGCTTCTTCCATCTGGGCTACCACAGCTCGTTCCTTGTCCGCCAATTTTGCAAGTGTATTTAATGCCAGAAACGCGTGGCACGGCTCCATCGACCGGGTAAAAGGAAATGTTTTGTAAAATAAACGGTAGGTTCTTAATTGAACCGTAGTATATTGCATTATATTGAGTTTGATTAACTTATCGGTATTATTCGGGATCTTCAAAAATTATGAAACACTATCTGCAGTTGTATTTAGACAACCACAAACGCTTTTTCCGTGCGCATCTGACGCTGTTGACACTCCACTACTTGCGATACTAGGACGAACCGGTTTTGCCCGTAAATGGCAGCGTGTATCGTTTCCCAATATATCTTCCATTAAACGTTGTTCAGTTGCATCGTCTGATCATGCCTGCAAAGTTTTCGGTGAACCGTCTCTTACACACCGTTTAATTTACAGTACATTGGCCTCAATTCGGAATTTAAATTCTCTTATCCTACCTTAAATTAGTGCTGTTACTCTCCGTCAAATAGGTTTAGAAAAGGATAGGATATATTTTAGTTGTGTCATGTCTTATAATTTCATGCAAAATACGTGTTATCTGTCAAAATAAGGTGACAATCAAAACAGTGCCGACTAAATTGACTACAATAGGCGAATAAACCATTGACTTTTAAAACAATTACAGGACATAAATATCTTTTTTATTTTTTATTAATAATGGGTTTGCTCTTGACTCTAGTCTAGGTCATAGGAAAGATCTCCTATCCTTTTTTAAATCTATTTGACAGATAGTAACAGCACTAATTTAAGGCAAGTAAGGAGAATTTATATCCCGAATTGTGGGCTTTATATCTGTACCTAGATATATTATTCTTTTTGGATACTACAGCATTTGGCTCTTCAAAGATGACGTCTCAATTCGTTCCTGGGTTGATAACAAGCATGGAATGATGCAGTCCTAGAGTCCTGCCGTGCGGAAGCCGCTTTCCATCTGTCAGATCTGCCAGATATCTAAGGTCAGATGTCACTTACAGGGCTGCATTTTATACGGGGTGTAAGGGACGGTGTACCGAAAACTTTGCAGGCATGATCAGACCATGAAACTGAACAACTTTTTCTATGGAAGCTATGTTGGTAAACGACAATTTTTTTTCGACTTCCCATACAAATACCCAATCGGCTGACTGACTTTCTATGGAAACTCGAAAAAAGAATTACATTTCCCAACATAGGCTCCATAGTGTAAAAGTTGTTCAGTTTCATGGTCTGATAATGCCTGCAAAGTTTTCGGTACACCTTCGGTTTCCCTTACATTCTGTATATTCAATAAACAGAAAAAGCCTATGGACCAGCGCATATTGAAAATTAATTGTATAGTGATTGAAGAGTCGATATTGGGTGCTGTCTTCAGCTGGCATGACTCAAAGTGTTAAAACGTTCATTCGTGTCTGCTCCTAGGAACTTCAAAAATTCGAGTTCACTTTAAGTTTTCTTCTATCAAAGGCGCGCATCAAATTGCGCTAGAATTCTTGCAATACGGAATGAGGAATTTCAATGGTAGGTGTTATTGGTGATATATGTACCGGGATTGTTCTTGCTTGAGAGTTACGTATCGTATCTGACGAGATTGTTTTGATGAAGATGGTTCAAATGTATTTTTCAAAGGAGAAGTTCTGGAAGATAATTTTAAATGAATAGCAATCCAATTTTCAATTTGCCAGACTACGACAAGTGTTCTTACCACATTATTGACGGCCGATCCGGCGCAATGGTAGTACGACTGCCTGCGATGCAAAGGTTCCGGGTTCGATTCTCGGTAGGACACTGACAAAGTTTATATTATCACTTTGTGAATTTGTTTCCAGTCTAGTTAGGACATTGCAGGCTGAACCACCAGATTGTCTTTAAGAAAGATGGTTCCGTGCTTCGGAGGGCACGTTAGGCCGTCGGTCCTGGTTGTTGTCTATGATAACGTAGGCGACGGTCGATACACAACCATGTCAGAGGACCACTAGTATTAGAAGGCAGTTGAAAAACTCTGACACCAGGGTTCATCGGGTCGTTGGACGATTCGGTATCCCACCTGAAAGAGAAAGACCATGGGATCGTACGTTGTACTTCATGAATTGATTCCAGTAGTAGATCGAATACTACAAATGTTTAAACTATTCGTTGCAGTCTTGTGCATCAGAAACAAAAAAAAAAACTTATTCAAAAATACGTATCTAATATAGGTGTAAAAAAATTACAGCAAACATTTTAAGGGGTGAACCAGCCCATAAAACTGAACAACTTCCCTCAAGAAACATATAAACATACTAAGTGTCTTAGCCGGCCGGGTCAATTTGTATGGGAGGGCCATATTTTTTTTCATATTTCGACCTATGTTCCTTGGGTAAACTTGTTTAGTTTCACGAACTGGTTCACCCCTTAAAATATTTGCAGTATTTTTTTTTACACCATGTATAATTTTGAGGAATTAGGAATAGGAAGAAAAAAGGGATAAGTAATTAAAAAAGGAAAAAAATAAAAGAGTGAGGCTCTTAAATTAATGATGATGATGACGATGACGATGACGATGACGATGACGATGACGATGACGATGATGATGATAATGATAATTTTACCGTAGGTGGAGACAATTGGCGACGCGTACATGGTGGTGGCCGGCGCCCCGGAGAGGTGCTCCAAACACGCGGCAGAGGTGGCTTCCCTGGCGCTGCATGTGCTGGATCAGGTGCCCAAGATCAAGATGAGGCACATGCCTTCAGCCAGACTCTGCATCAGGATAGGTAAGTCACCGCAGCTACCTCTGGGAGCTTCTGCACTAAGTAAGTGGTAACTGATAACTAGCTAAGCAAGACGCAAGGAAGTTCTCAATAAATCATTCTGTCGTGTATGTCGCATCTCTACGTCATTTAGACTTAGCTGTAAGTATAATGTAGGTATAGCTGTAGATCATTGAGTCAGTAAACGCTCGTCGTAAAAGACAGTTGTTTCATTGCATGGTCGCTCCGAATGCCAACATCGCAATTCGTTCAGATCGCAATGTATATCAGAACGAAGGACCTGAAACGCGGTATCGAAGTGTTCACGGCTAACCGCACGTATGATACAATAGGGGCAAATTAGCTTTGAAACTAAACAGCTTTCCCTATGGAACATACGTTGAAATATTTAAAAATACATTCGACCACCCATACAATCTGACTCGGTCGACTGGTACATTTTATATGGGAAATCAAATTTTCTTGTCGTATTTCAACCTATGTTCCCAGGGAGGCAAGGTTGTTCAGTTTCATGAGTAATTTCGCTTCGAAGAGTATTAACCCCTGATGTGAATACCCGGTCTGAAGAAACCCAAAATCAATATGCCCTCTGCCAGACTTTCCATCAGGATAGGTGAGTGGGTTATTCAGTCGACGAATGACACAGCGGTGGCGTCCCTGGTGCTGCATGTTCTGAATGAGATGCGCAAGATCAAAATGACACACCACACATGCCTTCACCCAAATTTTTCTACTCGAATCTTAATATATTTTTATAGGGGGTCAACCCTATAACACAGATAATACAAAAAACGTAAAAGATCTTTAACGCACCCGCAAGTACAGGGTGTCCGTTTGCATTTTTTTTTGTAATAAAGAATTTTATCCACACTAATATTATAAATGCGAAAGTAACTCTGTCTGTCTGTCTGTCTGTCTGCTACGCTTTCACGGCCAAACCGCTGAACCGATCTTCATGAAACTTGGCACAGAGATTTCTAGCATACCGAGAACGGACATAGGCTACTTTTTATCACCATTCGAGGTTCTGGAGTATATATGTAGACCACCAGGTGCACCACCAGGAGCCCAGCTAAACTATTAGAGATACAGGCATGGTTCCAAAACAAAAGTTATTCAGTATGATGGCCCGCTTCTTTTCACGAGGACATTGGGGATCTGGAGTACCTTATGTAGACCACCAGGTCTACCACCAGGAGCCCAGCTAAACTATTAGAGATACAGACATGGTTCTAAAACAAAAGTTAATCTGTATGATGGCCTGCTTCTTTTCACGAACACATTGGGGATCTGGAGTACCTTATGTAGACCACCAGGTGTACCACCAGGAGCCCAGCTAAACTATTAGAGATACTGGCATGGTTCTTAAACAAAAGTTGTTCAGTATGATGGGCCGCTTCTTTTCACAAGGACATTGAGGATTTGGAGTACCTTATGTAGACCACCAGGTCTACCATCAGGAGCCCACCTAAACTATTGGAGATACAGAAATGGTTCCAGAACAAAAGTTGTTCAGTATAATGGGCCGCTTCTTTTCACAAGGACATTGAGGATCTGGAGTACCTTATGTAGAACACCAGGTCTACCATCAGGAGCCCACCTAAACTATTGGAGATACAGAAATGGTTCCAGAACAAAAGTTGTTCAGTATAATGGGCCGCTTCTTTTCACAAGGACATTGAGGATCTGGAGTACCTTATGTAGAACACCAGGTCTACCATCAGGAGCCCACCTAAACTATTAGAGATATATGCATGGTTCCAAAACAAAAGTTGTTCAGTATGATGGGCCGCTTCTTTTCACAAGGACATTGAGGATCTGGAGTACCTTATGTAGAACACCAGGTCTACCATCAGGAGCCCACCTAAAATATTAGAGATATATGCATGGTTCCAAAACAAAAGTTGTTCAGTATGATGGGCCGCTTCTTTTCACAAGGACATTGAGGATCTGGAGTACCTTATACATATAGACCACAGGTGTACCATCAGGAGCCCAGCTAAACTATTAGAGAAACAGGCATGGTTCTATAACAAAAGTTGTTCAGTATGATGGGCCGCTTCTTTTCACAAGGACATTGAGGATCTGGAGTACCTTATGTAGACCACCAGGTCTACCATCAGGAGCCCACCTAAACTATTGGAGATACAGAAATGGTTCCAGAACAAAAGTTGTTTAGAATAAGTTGAGAAAGGACATTGCCTTCTTTACCGAGGACAGAAAAACAAAAAATTTGGTATCCACACTAATATTATAAATGCGAAAGTAACTCTGTCTGTCTGTCTGTCTGTCTGCTACGCTTTCACGGCCAAACCGCTGAACCGATCTTCATGAAACTTGGCACAGAGATTTCTAGCATACCGAGAACGGACATAGGCTACTTTTTATCACCATTCGAGGTTCTGGAGTATATATGTAGACCACCAGGTGCACCACCAGGAGCCCAGCTAAACTATTAGAGATACAGGCATGGTTCCAAAACAAAAGTTATTCAGTATGATGGCCCGCTTCTTTTCACGAGGACATTGGGGATCTGGAGTACCTTATGTAGACCACCAGGTCTACCACCAGGAGCCCAGCTAAACTATTAGAGATACAGACATGGTTCTAAAACAAAAGTTAATCTGTATGATGGCCTGCTTCTTTTCACGAACACATTGGGGATCTGGAGTACCTTATGTAGACCACCAGGTGTACCACCAGGAGCCCAGCTAAACTATTAGAGATACTGGCATGGTTCTTAAACAAAAGTTGTTCAGTATGATGGGCCGCTTCTTTTCACAAGGACATTGAGGATTTGGAGTACCTTATGTAGACCACCAGGTCTACCATCAGGAGCCCACCTAAACTATTGGAGATACAGAAATGGTTCCAGAACAAAAGTTGTTCAGTATAATGGGCCGCTTCTTTTCACAAGGACATTGAGGATCTGGAGTACCTTATGTAGAACACCAGGTCTACCATCAGGAGCCCACCTAAACTATTGGAGATACAGAAATGGTTCCAGAACAAAAGTTGTTCAGTATAATGGGCCGCTTCTTTTCACAAGGACATTGAGGATCTGGAGTACCTTATGTAGAACACCAGGTCTACCATCAGGAGCCCACCTAAACTATTAGAGATATATGCATGGTTCCAAAACAAAAGTTGTTCAGTATGATGGGCCGCTTCTTTTCACAAGGACATTGAGGATCTGGAGTACCTTATGTAGAACACCAGGTCTACCATCAGGAGCCCACCTAAAATATTAGAGATATATGCATGGTTCCAAAACAAAAGTTGTTCAGTATGATGGGCCGCTTCTTTTCACAAGGACATTGAGGATCTGGAGTACCTTATACATATAGACCACAGGTGTACCATCAGGAGCCCAGCTAAACTATTAGAGAAACAGGCATGGTTCTATAACAAAAGTTGTTCAGTATGATGGGCCGCTTCTTTTCACAAGGACATTGAGGATCTGGAGTACCTTATGTAGACCACCAGGTCTACCATCAGGAGCCCACCTAAACTATTGGAGATACAGAAATGGTTCCAGAACAAAAGTTGTTTAGAATAAGTTGAGAAAGGACATTGCCTTCTTTACCGAGGACAGAAAAACAAAAAATTTGGTATCCACACTAATATTATAAATGCGAAAGTAACTCTGTCTGTCTGTCTGTCTGTCTGCTACGCTTTCACGGCCAAACCGCTGAACCGATCTTCATGAAACTTGGCACAGAGATTTCTAGCATACCGAGAACGGACATAGGCTACTTTTTATCACCATTCGAGGTTCTGGAGTATATATGTAGACCACCAGGTGCACCACCAGGAGCCCAGCTAAACTATTAGAGATACAGGCATGGTTCCAAAACAAAAGTTATTCAGTATGATGGCCCGCTTCTTTTCACGAGGACATTGGGGATCTGGAGTACCTTATGTAGACCACCAGGTCTACCACCAGGAGCCCAGCTAAACTATTAGAGATACAGACATGGTTCTAAAACAAAAGTTAATCTGTATGATGGCCCGCTTCTTTTCACGAACACATTGGGGATCTGGAGTACCTTATGTAGACCACCAGGTGTACCACCAGGAGCCCAGCTAAACTATTAGAGATACTGGCATGGTTCTTAAACAAAAGTTGTTCAGTATGATGGGCCGCTTCTTTTCACAAGGACATTGAGGATTTGGAGTACCTTATGTAGACCACCAGGTCTACCATCAGGAGCCCACCTAAACTATTGGAGATACAGAAATGGTTCCAGAACAAAAGTTGTTCAGTATAATGGGCCGCTTCTTTTCACAAGGACATTGAGGATCTGGAGTACCTTATGTAGAACACCAGGTCTACCATCAGGAGCCCACCTAAACTATTGGAGATACAGAAATGGTTCCAGAACAAAAGTTGTTCAGTATAATGGGCCGCTTCTTTTCACAAGGACATTGAGGATCTGGAGTACCTTATGTAGAACACCAGGTCTACCATCAGGAGCCCACCTAAACTATTAGAGATATATGCATGGTTCCAAAACAAAAGTTGTTCAGTATGATGGGCCGCTTCTTTTCACAAGGACATTGAGGATCTGGAGTACCTTATGTAGAACACCAGGTCTACCATCAGGAGCCCACCTAAACTATTAGAGATATATGCATGGTTCCAAAACAAAAGTTGTTCAGTATGATGGGCCGCTTCTTTTCACAAGGACATTGAGGATCTGGAGTACCTTATACATATAGACCACAGGTGTACCATCAGGAGCCCAGCTAAACTATTAGAGAAACAGGCATGGTTCTATAACAAAAGTTGTTCAGTATGATGGGCCGCTTCTTTTCACAAGGACATTGAGGATCTGGAGTACCTTATGTAGACCACCAGGTCTACCATCAGGAGCCCACCTAAACTATTGGAGATACAGAAATGGTTCCAGAACAAAAGTTGTTTAGAATAAGTTGAGAAAGGACATTGCCTTCTTTACCGAGGACAGAAAAACAAAAAATTTGGTATAGAGGTATAAAAATGTATTACAGTAACTTAAATTACCTATTTATCTGTCTTATCTACTTATGCTAACCATTTTAGTGTGCTCAAATCGGCACCTCTGGAGTAAGTACCTACTCTGTTATCTATTGACTTTTGTATTCAATGGTAATAAATATTGATCTCTCAGGCCGGATAGCAAATTTTGAATTGTCCCTTTAACAACAGAAGCAAGCAAGTCATCTTTAAACAGTAGAGATAAGAACTGTTCTAATATCACTGTCACACTTACTATGAATACACATACCTACTCTAGAACTTCTGCCTAAAAAAACTATCTAACGCGGACGAAGTCGCGGGTAAAAGCTAGTAGAGGTATAAAAATGTATTACAGTAACTTAAATTACCTATTTATCTGTCTTATCTACTTATGCTAACCATTTTAGTGTGCTCAAATCGGCACCTCTGGAGTAAGTACCTACTCTGTTATCTATTGACTTTTGTATTCAATGGTAATAAATATTGATCTCTCAGGCCGGATAGCAAATTTTGAATTGTCCCTTTAACAACAGAAGCAAGCAAGTCATCTTTAAACAGTAGAGATAAGAACTGTTCTAATATCACTGTCACACTTACTATGAATACACATACCTACTCTAGAACTTCTGCCTAAAAAAACTATCTAACGCGGACGAAGTCGCGGGTAAAAGCTAGTAATCAATAAAATTATTTTATAGTTGGCACTTTCTAATAGAGTATAACGAATTTACTCTGAAACCAATAATATCCTTCGACTAGTCTTCCATTATGTCGCAAACTTTTTTTGAAAAATTGCGAATTGAATACCCAATAAAAATCTTCCCGAGTAAGGTATAAAATTTTTGAAAACCTGCAAAATTTTCAAACGCGGGTAGGAACCTGCGACATTCGCATAGCGACGCCTCTTTATCTGGGCTTCCTTAGCTCGTTCCTTGCTCGCCAATGGGAAAATTTCTAGAGATTCTGTAGAGGGCGCTCAGCTTAATTGAAATAATGTTCCTTTACATGAAAATCTTTATCACTTTACAAAATATTCTTTATTTTGTATTAATGTAATCGTTCTATATTTTTTATAGATATTTGTTTGCTTACATGAATGACTTTCAATATAATAGCAAGACGACAAGTTTATTTTGTAGCAAATCAAACTAAAAGAAATAAATTAGTAACGAAAATAACGCGAAACGGAATCTGAGACAAAACTATGGCTGCCGCCGCCGTATTGAAACGTCAAATTTTCAGTTTAGCACAGTGCCCTCTGGTTTGACATTCAAAACTATCAACAGAACTGTCAACAGAAAAACCCCCATTTTGCAAGTATATTTTAATGCCAGTAACGCGTGGCACGGCTTCACCTACCGGGTTAGTTTTGCAACTAATACCCGGTGACTAATTCTATCTTTACAGATTGAATGTAGTCTAAGCGTTGAAAACCCGCAATAAAAATACCAAATTTTAAAACAACTCCAGTGTAAGGTATACAACTTTTGAAAACTTGCTTAATTTTCCAAATAGCTGCAAAAGCCCAGGTGGAATAGGCGTCGCCACTAGTAATAGAAATCGCAAGTTCAAATCCTGCCCGCGCTTGAAAGTTTTGCAAGTTTTATAAAATTGCGAATACCAATCTTGTTACCATACAAATACAGCGTCGCTGCGTTTACGTATGCGTCTGTCCAATGACTTGACAAGTTGTAATTATCTGTCTTTGTATGGGAATAAAAATCAGATTCTGCAATCATCTTTCGTCTGACAGACGCATGTGTTACGGCGCGACAAGTGTGAGAACTGCCTTAGGTTAGCCAGAAACATCGATTTTGAGTTTTTCAACAAATAAATTAAGCTTAGTTTGCGACTCAAACTCAACGGAGACGAGACATTTGGAGCTAATTATTGATTAATAACTAAATCCCGTGAACACTTAATTAGAACGTACTAATTATAAATGATTACAAGCTATTGGCCGCGAATTTGTACGCAAAGTTCAGTGACTTGCGAGTTAGTGTAGCTGATGTACTCATGCAGATGCATGTTGCTTTTTTAATTTTAAAATAATTTTCTTTTAATCAGTCTCTTCAAAGTTTTGCATACTGACTCTAAGCAAATGTGCCTAATAATAAATAACCTCTTTATAGGAACATTTGACTGACTTTGTTTTATAGAAACCTTCATCATCATCATTGGCCTCACACGTCTGTGACAGACGATTTAATCAGTGTCTGAGGCAAGACTTTTCATGGCTGTATTAGCCGATACGGGAGCGGCATAATTTTCCGCACGCTCTACAAGTGAAGGTGGAATTTGAGACTGACACATGCATGTTTAGATGACGTTTTGCCTTTTGTTAGCGAGACCAAAAAACCAGGCATTATTGTGTGTTTTACGCCCATCAAACACACGCTTACCTTAGAAAAATCTAAATTAATTTACCTTATTCAATAATATACTATATAATAAATATACTTTTTTATACAACAATTTTGTATTGTCCTAATAGAATACCGGCTCGGGCGGGATTAAAAAAAGTAAAAATAAAGGCACTGCCTCGGGGCTGGCCAGATAATCACACGAAATGCACACTTTACGCAACCATCATCTGTAATCGACATTTGTTGCAAAATTGAAATCAAGATTTTCAAAGCGTGCTATTTACATGCGTATAATTCAACGGACCCCTGAACAGGAAAAACCCCACAAAAACCTGAACCTTAGCTTAACAATACCTATTGAACAATACGGAGTGTAAGGGACAGCTCTTCGAATACTCATAGGGCGCATTCAGACCATCAAACTGAACAACTTTCCTCCATGTCAGGAAACGACAAAAAATAATCGAACACCCATACAAAAACCACGATCAGCTGACTGTATTTACAATGGGAAATCCTAGAATTTACGTTTCCTGAAATATTTCTTTACGGAAAGTTGTTCAGCTTCATGGTCTGATAGCACCCTATCAGTATTCAGAGGGCTGTCCCTTACATCCTGTATAGTAGACGCCTCCACCGTAAGGGATAAAGGCGTGATATGGTGTATGTATATTACAAGCAAAACAAGGGATTATATTGCGTAAGATACGAGTAGATTAATTATGATGAATAAGCTTATCCTCAGACATCTCCTGGAATATGTTCGTCAACTTTCACTGCAACAGCCACTCACACTTTCTAATTACAAATTTCCTTTTTACAATTTATACAGCTAACTAACTTTATTTCGCGTGACAACATTTTATACAAAATATGGAACGCGAATTAAAATCGCGTGAAAATAAAATCGCTCTGCGGGCAGGAGCTTAATTTCTAAAACGGTGATATTTGAAACCGTTCACGGAAGTCCGCAACGATTGGTCTATCCACTCGTATCACACTTGCTACTACTCTTTTTTTATGTCAAAGGTATGTGCGACTTTATGAGGGTATGGTGAATTGAAAAGTTTAATAGAACGTGTGATACAAGCACAATAAGTAGCAGACTATCGCATGAGAAAATTCAATAATAGAACTTCTTGTCCTAAGTCAAGGCATTCATCGATCTTATATTTTACTTAATGTGTAAACGCTTTAAGATTTTAAGGAGTTCTGTCAGCAGCATATCTACCTACTTTTCTAAATGACATTCTTAAAGAAATTCTCTTTTTTATTTCCTCACAGGGATCCACAGCGGGCAATGCGCGGCAGGTGTGGTCGGCGTGAAGATGCCGCGGTACTGTCTATTCGGCGACACAGTGAACGTCGCTGCCAGGATGGAGTCCAACGGTGAACCGCAACGTATACACATAAGCAACGACACATACACGCTGCTGAAACAACATGGCGGGTACCACTTCAAGGAACGAGGGATTATTAATATCAAGGTGAGTTGTAGGTAATTCGGTATGCTGCGTCAAATGTTTTTCTAGTGTTTTGAAAATACAGGCCAGTTTATGAGACTTCTTTCTTTCTTCTTTTTCGTGTGGGACATCGAGTCGTCCTAATTATTTCGAAATAAAATTATTTATGCAGTTTTCTTCTGTTTGGTCACCAAAGCCTAGTTTGTTAAAATATATTTGCCTACACATAAAAACGTGAATCATAGACAAGACAAATGTCATTTACGAAGGTTTTTTCAACTGTGGCATTACTGAACTGGTTTACTGTTTACTGGGGAAAAGATATTTTTTGAAACATTTTTGCATTTTTCTTAGTATTATAAGTAGATATTGTAGATAAAGTATAAATCTCGCGATGTTTGCACACCGAATTAAAAATGTATTGTAACGTGACTGAAATTAAATTTGATATTGGTCTGGTTTGAGACAATAAAGCCACATATGAAATGAACACTTACACGGTTGTGAAACGACATAGCAGGTACCTCTATAAGAGTGCGTTTTCATTGAGTTCAAGTGAGTATAGTATTCTTTAATTGAGGTGAAGTTGTTTGAAGAGGAGCCCAGCGGTGCATAAATTGACTTATCAGAAATCTCGAATTTTCCGTTCCGCGTCAGTGATAGGTCGATTTCATGCACCGCTGGCTCCGCTCCGTACTGCTCTGCCTCAATCGAGACGCCCCCTAAGGAACCAAGGATTATTAATATCACGGTGCGTTATTGCTAAAAAAACACTAACTTTTTTCTCTCAACCTAAAAGCATACCCTGTCTCCGTTGGGCGAAAGCCATGGGCGAAAGTTTACACGTAGAACGTCGATGCAATGTTTTCAGTAGGCAATCATAATAATAATACTTAGTATAATTTTATTATACAATAAACTTTATTTTATGGGAAAAACAACAATGAAACAAATAATACAATAAAGCGGCCTTAAGGGCCTGCCTTGAATTTTTAAACGTCCCTCTCCCACTAATGGCAAATCCTGTGTGTGAGGACAGAGCGGAATCGCCATATTAAGACGATTTTTCACTCTTTTGGAAATTTCTCGCCAAATAAACAAGTACCTAATCAAAAAACTGTTCGACATGAATCTAGTAAAGTACAAGACGTATCGTATTCGCAAAAAATAATGTGTTATGGTCATAAGATAAATACACCACGCAAAAAGTGTAAAAATTGACTAAACATTGAAAAATAAATCTATCGAGCAAACTTCCTTCAGTCGTGTTTTCCTACGACCTGAATCAGGATAATAAAATGAAAAATCATAATACATAAAAAAACGTGTATCTTATTCACCAATTAAATTGCGTGCATCCAAAAGTACCCATTTTTCACACGGAGCGAAGAGCCTTCTTTGCACAATTCTAACCTCACTGTTGTGTGAGCTAACCTGACAATCTCACTTATCTCAACCTTGAGGAAGGTTCTTTGAGGGAAATGAGGAAAATTGATCAATCATATGAGAATCTTGTCCTTCCTGTCGTTTGTCATATCAAGCTTTTTATTATATTTTTTCTTGATTCTCAAACAAAATAGAATATTTACATTACATATTTTGTGAAGAAAAAAAATATCTATTCATAGAAAATTAAGTATGCCCTTGATATTTTCTTAACTCAATTGTATCTATAAATAGGTAGGTATGCCTTTACGGTCTAGACTAAAATATATTCCCTCAATAACCTATTGTATATTCAATTCTTAGAGTCTGTGGAAAGAGAATAGGCGTGGGAATTGAGGGCGCCTCCGTGTCTCAGGATGAGTGAAAAAAAAAGTGATTGAGAAAAACTTTTTACCCACGTCTATTTTCTTCCCGCAAAGACACTACCTACAAAACTAAAACTGTCTGAAGCTAAAAGCTGTTTGAAAGCCACGCTGAAATGTTTGGGGAAATAAATATGTGCTCATTATAATACTAAAAAAATACTGTACCCGTGTTCAACTGTGCCTGTGGAATTTGAAGAGATCTTTCAATTTCTCCAGAATCCCATTACTAGATCCTGACTTGGTTTCTATACAACCATCTTCTTTTTTTCTTGTGGAACATAGAGTTCTCCAACGACACGATGAACCCTGGTGTCTAGAGATTTTCCATCGCCTACGACTAGTAGAAGACCTCTGACATGGTTGTGTAACGACCGCCGTTTAAGTAATCATAGACAACAACCGGGACCGACGGCTTAACGTGGCCTAGAAAGCACGGAACCATATTTCTTTATAGACAATCAGGTGGTTCAGTCTGCAATGTTCTAACCAGACTGGGAACAAAGGTTCCCCACCGAGATTCGAACCCGGAACCTTTGCGTCGCAGGCAGTCGCACTGCCACATCGGCCGTATACAACCATACAGGCACATTAACACAAAATACAAATCGGTTTAGATGTCTTTTTGTAATCGGTGAACATGTTACGTTAAAAATCTGAGTCACCGAAGAATTTACAACCTGCTAACCAACTTTTTGAAGTTGGTTAAAAGAAAAATATTTATTTCGAATACATATTTATTACGTCGTTCGGTGAAACACGCTGAAATTTCCAGAATGATTGTAACAAATGTGATTTTTTTCGTTACAAATGAAATGGTTTTGTTACAAAAAGGGCCGCGATATCCCCCAAAGCCAGGCCTGTGTCACTCCGCGTGTAGGTATTGAAAACATACCTCCAGGCGCCGGCCACTGCGAAAGGGCTAATCTAGTGGGCTGCCGCAAGCGAAAGAAGTCACACGCGTGCGCTATTTGTTCAACTTTCTCGACAATTTTTTGCAAGATGGTCAGACGAAAACATACATACATACATATATCACGCCTATAATCCCTTGCGGGGTAGGCAGAGCGTAAACGACCGCTAAAAACGGACATTTACGCCACGTCTGACAAACATTTTAGGGTCATTCAGAAAATTGTGAATCGCCATAGTGACAGGTTGTCAGCCCATCGCCTAAAATTGTTCGTCGTCGCCTTTTACGACACCCATGGGAAAAAAAATAGTATACATTATAATATTATTATTATTAGTATACATTTTATTATTATTATGTTGGTATTCTTTTCGGATCTCGGGCCCACAGGGACCCGGTCCTTTGAGGCATGTGTGGGGCCAAGGCCAACAGCACAGAGGCCTTTTTTATACCAAATAATGTGTTGTGATGTGTACATCAAGCGGATACTTGCTCTGTCTGCACTATAGAAGTACTCGTACACCCAGAGCCAGCACCCGCCTGATGCAAGGACTATTGCAGGTTTATTACTTCATTGAATTAAATCTTCGGCAATAATCGTATAGCATATACAATTATGCTGCTAGGTCTTAGACTACATGAACGTACTCGTCGCTGCCTGCTGCGTGCCCGCCAAAAGTAGGAGTAAACGCTCGTGTTGTGCGCTAGATGGCGTAAGTAGTTTCTCGAAGTAAGCAACCCTAGAACGCGGCTCATATTCCCTCAAAAAAATATTTGGCAGGTATGCAAATGAACACGTGGTTAACTGGAACGCGAGCTAAATTAAATCATATTGTCTATCAGATTGAGTACATATTTCTTTGAAAACCATTGCGAAGTAAAGCTTCTGTAACGCTAGTTACTAGTTATTATTCTGTGCCAAAGCTGTTTTAATACCAAATTGTGTTCATTCTTTTTGAACTGATAGGCTCACTTCACAATTTCACATTGAAGTGACAGCGACTGACTGAGGCTACCTTTAAAAAAGTCATAGGCGTGATTATTAAGGTTTTTGAACTATTATGCCGTGTGATGCCGGCTTACAATGGCATAACCCCATTTCATTTCCGTGGGAGTCGTAAGAGGCGACTGAGGGACGCGAGGTCAATTTTAGGTGTATTGCAATTTTAGACGATGGGCTGACAACCTGTCACTGTGGCGAGGCACAGTTTTCCGAATGACCCTCAATCATTTGTCGGACGTGGCGTAAATGTCCGTTTCTTGCGGCCGTTTGCGCTCTGCCTACTCCTTAAGGGTAGGGTTTAAACACATACATATGTGTATGTATGTATGTGTTTAAACTATTACCTTTAGATGGATGGTTTCGATAGGAGTTCAGTTATGAACATAAGGGGGTGTTAGTGCATAGTTATACACGCGACGTCCCGTAGAACACATACGCGTAGAGCACGCGCAGAGGCCGCGTATATCTTCTACGATTCTCAAATGTCATGAAGCGTGCTGAGCTTATCGGAAATAACTTTTCTTTACACGAAATTATGTACCACTTTATAAATTATTCTTCATTTTGTGTTACGAACACAACGTGAAACGGAACCTGTGACAAAAATAAAATCGCTGCCTCCAGCCACATTGAAATTTGCTGAATGGCTGGTATAACGTCTAATTAAAAGTTAGCACTACGCCTTCTGGTTTCAAATTAAGGCGCTGACCCAAAACTGAGAACAGAAAATCTCCTTTTGAAAACTCGCTAAATTTTCAAGCGCGGGCAGGATTTGAACCTGCGACTTTCGCATTACTAGTGGCGTTACTGGCATTACACTTGCAAAATTGGCGGGCAAAGAGCGAGCTGCGCTTTCATGTCAAGCACCGACATGTTGCTGTCATAGCTCTAGTTATTTATTGCATTGTACATCGATCAACGCGAGCTTCCGTACCTGCAACGAGACGGAAGACCGTGTTGCTTAAAGGCATTGTAGTACATAATTTATTAGGTACGGAGCAACGTCAGTGACACGAGCACCGCTCAGTGAAATATATTCACTGGATACCTATTCTGTCTCAATAACACTGCTCTTTTTTTTTAAACATGCAAAATTTTCAAGCGCGGGTAGGGTTTGAACCTGCCACTTTAGCCATTACTAGTGAAGACGCCTCTTCCATCTGGGCTACCGCAGCTCATTAAGATACACTTGCAAAAATTCGCGGGCAAGGGCCCGCGAATTTTTGCAAGTGTATCTTAATGCCAGTATCGCGTGGCACGGCTCCATCTACTGGGTTCGTTTTGCAACTAATAGTTACTGGCATTAAGATACACTTGCAAAAATTCGCGAGCAAGGAACGAGCTGCGGTACGGTAGCCCAGATGAAAGAGGCGTCGCCGCTAGTAATACCGAAAGTCGCAAGTTGAAATCCTGCCGACGCTTGAAAATTTTGAAAGTTTTCAGAAATTGTATACTTTACATAGGAAGTGTTTTAAAAATTTGCTATTCAACACTGCTCTTGTTAAATGTTAATAGTTTGTTATATTTTATATATTTTTTGGAGCCTCCAATATCCAAGGCAATGTGAAATAAGTCATAATATTGTTTCAACAGGGTAAAGGCGACATGAAGACGTGGTGGCTCGTCGGAGAAGACCACGAGAGGAGGAAAAACTCTTTGTTCCGATTTCGTAAGTACCTACTTGTTACAATTTATTTTCAATTTTTTTTCAAGTTTGTGACATGATTTTATAGTCATCATCATCATATCAGCCTACATCTACCCACTGCTGGGTATAGGCCTCTTGCAAAAATAACCCGGTAGATGGAGCCGTGCCACGCGTTACTGGCGTTAAAATATACTTGCAAAATTGGCGGGCAAGGAACAAGCTGCGGTAGCCATGACGAAAGTCGCAGGTTCAAAACCTGCCCGCGCTTGAAAATGTTGCATGTTTTCAAAATTGTAATACCTAAAGCGGGGAGTGTTTTAAAATTTGGTATTAAGTCAACAGATTTTTTATTAATTTACGTAAAATAAAATTAGAATTTCCAGGAGGTGCTTTACAATCATTTAATTAAGCTATTCAAAGAAATGTATTCATTGAAATACGTGGCTTGTTTCAGAGTTTGTTTACTTCAATAAGTATATTTATAGATATGGTATGTGGTAAAGATTAAAAGATAATTTTGGGATTGTTACCACAATATTATTTTTACGCCTACACAATATTATTCTTAGGGCAGGTGTACTATGAACATCTCCCAAACGCAATCAAAAATTTAACTTGAGACATAATGTAGAGTAAATTAAAAAACTTTCTTTAGTATAGCCCTTACTATTCTGTAAATTATAAATGAATATTTAAATGATATTTTAAGCATTTACATATTGACTGAATTATTTCAAGTTATAATTTATTCAATGTATAAATTTACACATTTTAATTTTGTTAAAATGCTTAATGTTTATTTAAGTATTAATTATCATTAATTAGGTACTACTTATATTTGTAACTAGCTGTTACCCGCGGCTTCGCCCGCGTACTCATAGAGTTTTATTAATTAGTTGTGTATTCTAAACGACACATCGTAAGGCGAACAACTGTGTAAACTGGGAGGGCACTAAAATCACTATTCACCGATACACAGACGACACTACACTGGAATGGTTCACTTCCTTGAAAAAGTATATAATTTGTGGTACCTGGGCGCTACCATCACTAATACAGGCTATTGTAAAATCAAGTAATGAGGCGCAAGAATGATCCTTGAGTTCTTTTGCCACTTTGCACTCATGATCACTGGAAAAGTCGATGGCAAACGACCAAGAGGTTTCAGTACAATTAGGTGGTCTCATTAAATACACTCAGCGCTCTATGTCGCCAAAGATACGCAGCGATGGAAAAGAATCCTGAATGAGAAAAATATTTCAAATGGACTTTCAAATCATGTTTAACTGTAGAAATTAACTTTACTACTGTGGTAAGAAGTATCTCAAGTACATACCCACATCACCCTTAAAGCCACATTCATATCCCAAAACTCATATTCAAGAGACATTCTCATAGTAGTGCTATACAGGGTGTAAGTGACAGCCCTTCGAATACTGATTGGGTGTATTCAAACCATGAAACTGAACAACCTGCCATAGATTAAATTCTTTTTTTCTATATCCCATACAAAATCACAATCAGCTCACTGCATTTACTATGGGAATATCAGTATTCGGAGGGCTGTCCCTTACATCCTGTATATACATCTTTTTTATGTGGTATGGATGTATTCTATGCTACACAATAATCAGTTTTCCGATGGGAAAAATATGTTTTTCCGAGATAAAAAGTAACCTATGACACTCACCAGCTTTTCATCTAACTGCTTTCCAAAAAAAAAATGCTTTACATCGCTGCATGATACTCATTTATGTATGTAGTATGGATGTATTCTATTGCTAAACATTAATCGGTTTTCCGAAGGGAAAAATATGTTTTTCCGGGATAAAAAATAACCTATGTCACTCACCAGCTTTTCATTTAGCTGCTCTCAAAAAAAAAAATGCTTTACATCGCTGCATGATACTCATCTATGTTCGTAGTATGGGTGTATTCTATTGCTAAACATTAATCGGTTTTCCGATGGGAAAAATATGTTTTTCCGGGATAAAAAGTAGCCTATGTCACTCTCCAGCCTCTCACCTAACTGCACACCTAAAAAACACTGCATGATATCGCTCTGTTGTAACGTGAAAGAAAGACAAACAAACAAACAAACAAACAAACAAACACACTTTCGCATTTATAATATTAGTATGGATGACAACTTTTTTGACAGTCTCGGTACATACCTTATATTATGAGGGTAATTATTTGTAATCCTTTCGGTCGTCTAGGTCCAGTTCTTGGTAGGTCCAGTGTGTCTTATACGTATCTAGATTGTATTTTGAGGAAACTGAAACTGAATTTAACCGCGAAAATTTAATACAGTTTCGGGACCGTAAAGATATCCAGGTACCCAGGTAAGATTACATTTGCGTTTTATTTGGGTGACACCGGCCCGTTCCAGGTGTTCTTAGGTTTGCCTGATACCACACCTCGGACACTCCATACAGCGGACTCTTTATAGACAACTGTCTTTTATACATGTGCATGTGTGGGTGATCACAGATGTGTGAGTGCAGGGTTGGCATGCAGGTTGATTTTTATACCTAACCTGATGACTACATACAATACCCTACCAAAGAGGATGTAACAAGCCTAGCGCTGGTTTCTACTTAATTCTTCACTGGTATTTTGACATTTTTCGGGTGAAGACGGGTCGGGGGCTGGGGTGCGGGGAGGTGAGTGTCCGTTTTGAATGTACTATTGGTTATTCGTGCTGATACTAAGACCATATCAGTCAAAAAATAAGTGTCCTTCTTTTTTGCTGCGTTAGAGAGGAACAGACGATGACGGCTAAGATCCAGAAAACCGAACATGTGTAAATTTATTAAAAGATACTAACAAATATTTCAAAAAGTAAGCCCAGTTTCATTACATATTTAAAGAGGAAGAAGAGGACATAAAAAAATTATGAAGTTCTGTTATTATGGTCTAAAAAACGGACCAATAAACCCAAAATTAACTAAATATTTTTTTCTATCGAGGCAATTTTAATACATCGGGCCCTAAGGCCCCATAATTTTGTAGCATATATGTTGAAGTTTTATTAATAGAATAAATATCGTCTCATTTGTAGATGAAATAGAATTTAAAATTCCGAACGCTATCCAACCTTGCGCGGTTGATTTCTTAGCGGTGGGACGTTTTTCATACAAATGTCAAATGGACTTATGTATTTAAAGGAGATCAAATTCTATTTAAAAAACTCGATAGGAAGTCCCGTGTTGATATAACATTTTCGCAAAATAATAAAAAAAAATTGCAAACCATAAGATTATCTTGTTAAAACCGATTCGCCACTTTACGCCAATAGATATATCTACTGCTGCAAATAATGAGTTTGACTTCATTGTGGATGATATACTCTTTATTTTATAACGAGTAACGTGTGCTTTCATCATGCCGCTTAAGCGTTTGTTAAAAATGTACAGTCGGTTGTAGCACAAAAGGTGCCAGGGGTACTCCAAAAGGACTCAATTATTTTTATCTCCAGTTAATACATATTAAAAATTTCAAGTTATTCTCATAAAAGAAGTAATTTTCTACTAATACATATTCATATTAAGAAAAAAAATTGCTGGGGACAAAAATAGTTCAGTTCTTTTGGAGTACCCCTGGTACCTTATGTGCTACAACCGACTGTACAAGTCCGTTGAATTTCAGTTATTTGGTTGTATTTAAGGCTCAAACACTGGTGGGCGTCTGTCAAATATGGCGTAGGTGTCACCTTCAGTTCCTCCCGCTGATCCTGTCAGAGCCAACAGCCTAAAATGGCATAAAAATAAATATTTGATACTTACTCAGAGTAGATTACATTTTATGTAACATTTTTAGATTGTAGGTAGTCGATTTTTGTAGCAAAGGAAGAACTGAAAACGCGATTGTGATAGGATATTTTATTTTTCAATAAATAAAGAATAATAAGACATTGCCTCCAGAATAAGTAGATACGCGGTATTAAAAATTGTGCTATAATTAATACCGTTTTTTGACATTGTTTATTTTATTTATTTATTTTTATACTTAATTTCACACGGTACAAAAAACAGAGAGGAACATTTTGATATACAAGTATGTAGCATTGTAAATCTCACAAAATCAATTTTAAAAGTGACTAACTAAAGTGTCAATCCACATGCGTACAGCTTACTTACAGAGCATTATAAAAAATTGTTAGCAGGTTACAAAGACCATTCACAGTACTAGTGATACTTACCTATACCTACCTTTTTCTATCCATAATTTCATTTCCATTGCTTTTATTTACTTATATTGTAACTTAACTCCCTAAACATGCTTTTTACTTTAATAAAACATACACCCCGTAAGGGGCAGTCCTCCAAACACTGATAGGGTGCATACGGATTATGAAACTGAACAGCTTTCCCGTACAAACATATGTCAGGAAACGACAAAAAATCCACAATCAGCTGACTGCATTTAATATGGGAAGTCAAAAGTTTTTTTATATTATTTAATTACGGGGAGTTGTTCAGCTTCATGGTCTGAATGCACCCTATCAGTATTCGGAGGGCCATCCCTTACACCCTGTATTGTTCGACTTTCACACGGGTAAGTGGAACCCACCTTTTCCAAGTGATAATACTAATACTACATTGAATAAAGTAAATTTTATTTCATTTTATTCCATTTTTCTTTCTCTATTTCCAAACATTTCCCAACCAATCGGAGAGTGACGTATTAAAACGATTCTATAAATAAAGATAAATAATGTTGCGTAAGTAATTAAATATACAGGGTGTAAGGGACAGCCCTCCGAATACTGATAGGGTGCAAACAGATCATGAAACTGAACAACTTCAACAACGTAAAAATATATTTCAGGAAATGTAAATTTTTTGGACTTCTGCATAGTAAATGTAGTCAGCTGATCGTGATTTTGTATGCCAGGTCGAATATTTGTCGTTCCCTGACATATTTTTCAAGGGGAAAGTTGTACAGTTTCATGATACTTACTTAAGTGGCAGTCGTTACACAACCATGTCAGAGGCCTACTACTAATAGTAGGTAGGCGGTTTATTTTTTTTACATCTGATTTCATCGGGTCCTTGGATGACTCGGTGTTCCACACGAAAAGAAGAATTCGTAGGGCTGTCCCTTACACCTTGTATATGTCGAAGGTTACGCTTGTGATATTAAACGCTGGACATTTATGGAATTGGGCATTGGCCTCAATTCGGGAAATAATTTGCCTTAACTTACCTTAAATTGACACTGTCACTTTCCCCATCAAAAAGGTTTAGAAAAGTATAGAAGATAATATATAGAAGGTATGTCAGTCTCGTCATGTCTTATAATTTGACGCAAAATACGCGTTATCCGTCTAAATATAGTGACGATGAAAACAATGGCGACTAAATTGAAACTGGCCTCAATTTGAGAAAAGAATTCTCTTAAAGTACCTTAAATTAACACTGTCTCTTTCCGTCACATAGGTATTGAAAAGGATAGGAGATATCTAAGTCATGTCTTATAATTTTACGCAAAATAAGCGCTATCTGTTTAAATAAGGTGACGATGAAGACTATGGCCATTGACTAGAAATAACAAAGAATCCATTGACATTTTTAACTCGACAGGACTAACACATCTCTTATCCATCACTAAACCTATTTGTTAAAAGAAGTGTCAGCGTTAATGATCTTTTTCCGACCGATTTCGGCCATGGCGACCACTTCAACTCCTAATCAAAGAGGCGTTGATGCGCTCGGAGATGGCTACTATAGCCAATTTTTGCTAAGAAGTCTCGTGCGCAATGCGGGCAGGTGAGCTTGCCGTTCACATAATTGTAGTTAATGGCTGCAGGTGGACGGTCTTTCAGCTCATCACGCTTAGCGTTGAGGTCTGCTTTGCGCTGCTCCTCAAACTCTCGTATTCGCCTTTTTACCATCCCGCGCCATTCTGGGCGCTGTGCTGCCAGACCCTCCCATTGAGTGAGCTCGATGTTGCAACGTTTCATGTGGCGCTTTAGAACATCTTTATATCTGAGGAGTTGTCCACCCTGCTTTCGCTTGCCCTCCTCTAGTTCAGAATAAAAGATGCGCTTCGCCACTCTCTCCTCCGCCATCCGGGATACGTGACCGCACCATCGAAGTTGCCGACGCATTAGATAGGCTTCAATGCCACCGACATTGGCTCGTCTCAGAACTTCGGTATTACGCACTCGGTCGGACCATCTGATCTTCATGATGGTGCGAAGGCATTTAAGGTGGAAACGATCCAGAGTACGTATGTGGTGGCGGTAGACACACCAGGTCTCGGAGGAGTACAGAAGGTTTGGCAGCACAATCGCGTTAATATAAGTAAGTTAAAATAATTTTCTTCCCGAATTGAGACTAATGTCCAACTTTTATAGACATTGATTTTTAGATAAATAGCGCGAAACTTCTCGTTGATTTACTCAGTCCATGTAACGCAAATAACATTTGTTCATCAATATCGCAGTATTTATGATAATTTTTTTTCCTGTAGACAGTCTGCAAACTTTTTACCTTTTTTTTGATACTCCGGAGGAATATGAAATAACAAGAATATTTTTATAAAGGTGAAACACAAAAATGTAAAATATTTTATGTATTTTGCGGCTTCGGATAAGTGTCGCAGTTTCATCACTTGAAAAAAATGCATTTTATACCCTTTATATTTACTGCACTAGATATAACTGTCACCTGCATGCCCTTATGCCAATATGTTTGGGGTCGGCGCAACATGTTTTTTCTTCCATTCATCTCTATCTTCGTTTACGCCCTTTTGCTTCATATCATCTTTGATACAATCCATCCAAACTTTTTAGGCCTTCCTCTGCATCCATCTACATTAAATACTTTTTTTTCACATGCCCATATCACGATTAACGACTACTTCTCATCTTTTCTGTAACTGGCGCTAATTTCAAACAAGATGTAACTGTCAGAAAAGTTTAAATGAACTCGCTTTAAGTCCGCAAATCTGAAAGTTTTAAATTTTTCAGAACCGGGCCTAAATCGGAGCATGGAGGAGAACGCGGACCAGCCGTGGTGGGGGTCAGAGCGGTCCATCAAGAGCATCCGCGACCGCGCCCGCCTGTCCTGCGGGGGGTCCCTCGGCCCTGGCTCGGCCCTGTCCTCCCCAGGGCCCCCCGTGTGCGCCTGCTTCGTGCCCCCCAGGGACCACCACTCCGCCCCTGTGGTCACCTTCTGCGACGACTGACGCTAACAACCGAACGACCACACCCCATTCTTCTGGATCAAAAATGATGACGATGATTTGTTTGATTATGTTCATAAACTCTCTGTAGATGAAGATAACAATAAGTTTAACGATGAAACGAATGATGCTAATAAGTATTTTGTAGAAGGTAAAGATACGAGTAACGCGTATAGGATAGTGTACGGTTGTAAGGTGGATAGTGAGGAGTTTTTGCAGTACGAGGAAGATGCAGCGTGTCGCGCGAGAGGGATGGCAGCTTTCCAGAGGTTGTATTCAGTTGATTTTGATAACGGCACTTGGTTGTAATTCATCAATTCATTTGTTCACAGGAATTGTTTCCACTGAAACCCGAAAATGAGGTATTTTTTACGCTACAAAACTAGTCCCGCAGACGCGGCGCTGTCGTCCAATTAATAAATACAAACACTTATACAAATAGTAATGGCGAAAGTAGCAGGTTCAAATCCTGCCCGCATTTGAAAATTTTGCAAGTATTCAAAAATAAATACAAATAATCTTGGACATTTCACACAGAGCCATCTAGCCCCAACTAAATCTGTCATCGTGTTAAATTACTTAAACTATATCCAAGTATGTATTAGAATGTAAAACAGTGTTACTGTCTCGTTACTATGGTTGAGTGATAGCTATTATTTTCTGTCGCAAGGCAGAATGTTGTCCCTCTTTATCTTGTTTTTTTTTTTTTTTTTTTTTTATTAATGATGGGTTTGCTCTTGACTCTAGTCTAGGTCATAGGACAGAGACAGAGTCTAAGATGGAGCGAGCTCACCCAGAAGAAGCCTGTTAAGGCACTGGCACTCCCACACACTGACGGAACGCAGCAAGCTACTTGGCGCCGGACTTCGGTGGGATGGTGGTCGCGAGCCAGGCGGCTCCTTACGGAGCCTTCCACCGCTTAGTGGGATCGTTCAGCCGGACTTATCCACAGGCAAGCCTGTGTTGGTTACATTACATTATTTTAAATAATTATTTGGACACACTTTTCTACACTCTACCCCGCAAGGGATATAGGCGTGTTGATGTTTGTTTGTATATCATGTGACATAAAAGCTTCTTGTTCTTCGTCAGCATGGTTTTATCCACTGTCGGGCATTATGAGATTTATGAGCTATATAAGGCGAGTGTAGCCGTCAACGTCCTCAAAGGTGGCATTTTACAAAATAAAGTTTTCTCTTTATACAAACAATCTATCAGAATGTCCGATGCCCAAGTTTTTAGTATCACATACATATATCACGCATATATCCCTTGCGGGGTAGGCAGGCTACGGAAAAAAACCTAAAAACGGCCACTTTTGGTATTAGTTGCCATAACTTTAATTACAGCGAATATTTTATTGAGTTTGCAGGTTCTAATTTTACATAAGGATAATATTACAAACTTGGACATCGGACATTTTTATAGATTGTTTGTATTAAGAGAAAACTTTTTTTTGTGAAGTGGCGCCACCGTCGAGGTTACACGGCTACACTCGCCTTAATTCAATTTCACTTCGGAAGACTCCTTTCGAAGCTCAGAGACCATGTTTTTCAGAATGAAGTATTAATGAAAACACTCGCTGAATGGCGATAATGAAATTGTACCAACTTGACCTTTTGAGGTTTGAGTATTGTGTTTTAAATTAAATTCAATTCAATTTCTAAATGTCACTGTAATATGGCCGAATTAGGAATTCGGACGAAATCCTAGGAATTTGGCCAAAAGACGGAATATGGCAGAATTGTAACTATATTCTGCCACAGACATAAACAGACCTTGGAATTCAGACAAATTTCTAGGATTTTGGACGAATCACTAGAGTTGTTTGGAATGATGGTGATTTAAATCAACCCATCTGGATCCTTTCATTACAAGTATGCCCCAATAATACTATTGTGTTCAATTAAGGGATAAATTCGTTAAAAAATATGTTTAATGATTGATTTTCTTTGTACGTTATTGTTCTTTGTTAAGAGACAAAAAATAAACTTAATATAGTCATGACGACTATTTGATAGGAAAAGAGAAGTTTGAACTTCATTTTGTCCAAATTCCTAATGCTAAAATAAAGTCTGGGATTATGCCATATCCAGTTTTTGGTCAAATTCCAAGGATTTCGTCTTAATTCCTTGTTCTTCCATATTACCGCGACATACACTTCCCGGATCATTAGGCCTGGTTTTACAAAATTCATAACAAAGTAAAAGTTGGTTTTAACTTCTGAACTTTACTTTTTGTGCGGGCAGATTGTTCAGATTTTCTTTCGATGATTTATTGTTCTTATTTTATTATAAACAACTCTTGTTATAAAAAAATCATGTACAAATTGCTGAGTTATAATTTTTACATTGTATTTTTGTGAGAATGACGTGTTTGATAATATCCGTAAATTTAAACAAGATATTTTATAATTTAGACAAGAGACTGCCGTGTGATGCCGGCATAGAATAGCATCACCCTTTCTTTCCCATGGGATTCGTAGGAGGCGACTTAGGGACTCGAGGGTATGTATTGCAATTTTAGGCGATGGGCTGTGCCCTCCGAATGACCCTCAAATATTTGTCAGACATGGCATTTTTTGCGACCTTTTACGCTCTGCCTAGCCCGCAAGGGATTATAGGCGTGATATGTGTATGTTTGTATAATTTAGACAATAAGTAAGTACCTATATATCGTAGATCTAAGTAATTCTCATTGGAATTAATACGAATGTACGATACGATTTTCATCTGCCAAAATGTCGGCTGTAAGGTAGATTACCAGTTTTGACTGTAATTTGATAGGGTTGTGTCTTTATGAGGTGGGTCTATAGAGAACGTTGAAAAATTATAAAATGAAAATGATAAAGTCATTTTATCGAATATTAAAATCTTTATTCAATTAATCACAAATAGTACACATATATAGTCAAAATTATAAAAAACAAAATAATAATGTCAACTACCTTAAACTAATCAAAAAGCCCGCCTCTAGTTGATCCAGGCGCAAAGGTACCCATAACGCTCGCCGCATTCCCACGTTGAATGGCTATGGCCAACCTTTGCACCAGGAAAGAACCAGCGCGGGAGTCAGCACCTCTATCTCTTAGCCTACTGCCCAACTCAGCTATGAAGCACTTCGCATCCCTGCACCAGCACCCAGCCGTTTCCACAGCAAATGGAATAAAATTATAATTCTGGCTGAGAGAAGAATATTTTTCTCGTTTTTTATCCGCAGCCGCTTCTGCAGCTGCCGCATGCACTCTCATAGTGCTACTAATGTGACAAGCGGCGTATGTGCTGACGCATGTAGCATCCCACATAAGACACTTGCCACACTTCCACGGAACCAGCGTGAGGCCGTCTGGTCTTTTCCCATCTGTCCGGCTGAGACCTGGTGGTTCAAGAACGCATGGGATCTGAGCAGATATAAGTGCTCTCCGCAAAATATCATTAAGTGCATGGTGGCGAGGGAACCTCCCCGCACAACGACCGCAGCTTAAAGCATGGTGGCCGTTACCCTCCACCATAGAGCCGCAAACGCATAAATGTGGTTCACATACGTTGCACCCCAGACGAAGAGCCACAGCCACGCGTAGAGAGTCGTCGTCGAGGAGGGTACCCATGTGTGGAGAGGGCAATGCCTGAAGCCACGCACCCGATTCAGGCTGAGACACCGCTCGCAGTCTCGCCACATCGACCCCAGATGCACTACCAATCAACAGGTCCAGAGCGCTCTTCGCACCCACATCATCCCAAGCACGCTGCGAAGACACATTCTGTGGGAACGATGCCCCAGGATTACGATTGGTCCAAACACTAATGGCGCTATCTGCAAACGGAATACCGACCCTGCCACCAAAAACGGGTAAAATAGCAGCGACAAGATCGGTAACTCCATGCACAGACGCCAAAAATGCCGGAAGGCCAACATCCTGCATGCACCTGATGCCTAATCCCCCATGTCGAACGGGCAGAGCGGCCTGACTCCATTGCACGTCATCGAGCGAAACATTAAGGATGTTTACCACTGTATCCCTAAGTGAGCCATCAAAAAGTGACACCTCTTCTGGGCAAATCCAAGTTGGCGATGTTCTTAATAAATACGTTACTTTAGGTATGGCGAAACAAACGCGCAACAGGATCAGAGCCACATGTGCTGAGAGACTTTTAAGGCGCTCTCGGGCTGCCTCCAGCATGCGTCTCTTCTCTAATATTGCATGGGGGACTCCAGCAGGGAAAATAGGAGCCCCCAAGAGGGTGAAAGAAGCAGGGCTCAAAACTTTTATGCCTGGTATTAGGGAATCGAATCGGGAGACGAGAGAGTTCGAGTCTAAACCGCTCGAAAAGATCTCGCACTTGGCAGTGCTTACCACCAGGCCGATCTCCTTCAGGCGAGGTATGAGGAACGCTAGATCTCGTTCAACCACATCAGGCTTACCCCCAATGGTCCCATCATCCAAATACCAGATGTTAAGCGGGGACTCGAGCTCCGTGATGATCTTTTGGATGGCCAGGCTAAAGACAAGTGGACCAAGAGGGTCCCCCTGCTGGGCTCCCACCTGGGATAAAATGAGTGAATCCCCGAAAAAGAGATTGGATGGAGCGCCGTACAGCTGGAAAAGAAAACTGTATAATGAGGGGATTTTGTCCCTTGCCTCTCGCAACAAACTGTCCCTATCTAAAGAGTTAAAGGCATTCTGAATGTCCAATTTCAAAATGACGTCGTCAGAATTCCCGGGGTCGGTGGCAAATGCACGCGTAGCATGAATTGCCGCCTCACAGCCTAACTGAGTGCCAAAGCCCAACTGAGTCGGGCACAAATAAGCAGCCATCTCTCCTCTTACCGAACGGCATCCGACCTTTGCTACCAGCCGTCGAAAAATACTGCCCACGGCAATGGGCCTGATACCCCCATCCTTTTTTTTCAGCGCACACAAACTAGCACCATACAGGTATGGACAGACCAGAGGGTTTAGTCGGCCTTCAAGGAGAAAATTGCACATTTTCGTCAATTCCTCCAAAAGACTTGCACCATTGTCCGCCGCGGACACTGATACTAGCTCTTTCAGGTGGGCTGGACGCAAACCATCCAGCCCCCCAGCTGAACAGTTGTAGAAGGAGCCTAGAGCTAGAGCTACCTCCTCCACCTTGACCTTCAAAGCAGTGATATTGCAATCTGAAGCAGGTGAAAAGGAGAGCTCGCGAGTGGGCGATGGATGCTTTGACTTTAAAGATGCGAGGTTTGCCTGGTCACAGGCAGCAAAGCTGTCTTCTGACGTGAGCAAGCGCACAATTTTAAAATTGAAGGTTTATAAGATTTACTACTTTTTGAACTTGAATTAAAGGTGTGATAAAATTACTACAAGTAATTTAACGTTGATGGACTTAATAAGAATTCTAATCGGAATTTTTATGATGTAATAAAATAGCCTAAGGTTATTTCCAATTTTAAAATGAAGACTGAAAAACTCTAGTCCAAGTTGAAGTATTAATTGAAATAAGAAAGTATATGAACTCCTATTTACAAAAATATCTAATTTGTTTGTCAAAGACCTGATTGAAATAATTTATTTAAAACATTAATCGGTCTCTTAACTAAAACCCACAATGTATTATATATTGTGGATTGAAACTTGCAAAATATCCCTTTAAATATGTAAAAGAAAAATGAAAATGAGGAGCTCGATTTCGTAAGTATTCGTATTTGAGATCTCGCACGAAATGACCCTTTTCGCATACGCAATACTTAAATTTCTTACTGTGAATTTCCCGTGGATTTGCAACGAGTGGCCTGAGTGGTCTTACGAAATTCTCTACTACTTCCACAACTTTTGATTGTCAACATCAAATGACAAGGTAAAAATTCACAACAAAACAGCTGTTTGACTTTTTAATTACGTTTCATCTCACACCGGTTTATTAAATCAATTATTTTTTTAGGGGTGGTGAACTTTTACGCTCTGCCTACTCCGTAAGGGATATAGGCGTGATTTATGTAAGTATGTATGTGGTAGTAGTGGGGTGTCAATATTTCTGCGTATTACGAAACATTCAAAGCTATTTTAATAATGTCACTTAGATACTCTACTGATAAAGAAAATACGAAAAAACTGGAGTAAGCAAAGTGGGTTTCGTGAGAGACTGAATTGTAAATGCGAATATTGGTCAAATTTCTCACACAATCAGATATATTTAAGAAATTGAGCTCCAAAAAGATTCCCTTTTTCTTTTACTTCACTCCAAAGTAAATTCGCTTGCCGTGTCTATACCTATGTTTGCTAAGATCTTTGAAACTACGCAACGAATTTTAAAGGTTTTTTAAGTACCTAGATGGAGTGTTTCAAGAGGATGGTTTGTTTAAATGGCCTTGTTCCCGCGGGAAAATGGGTAGCAGCAGGTTAAACCGCTGGGCGGGCTGACTCGTATCTAATAAACTGATACAGGTTAAACTTAAATCAGTAAATGTCCCAGAAAATTAAGGGCAATTTTGTACCAATTTACCGAAACATTAATGTTTCTAATTTTCTACGTATCGTAGTGGTGTGTTGGGCACTAAGCGTGTGATTGGATAGGGTTTATTGGGTCTTTCATCGACTCAGTGTACCACAAAGCAAGAGGGAGTAGGTAACAGTAATGTGTGAATGTCAATTGGCCAATATTCGATAAAATTAAGATAAGATACTTTTTATAAATATTAAAATGAATACAAAAATATATAGAGATAATTTATATGAATCATTATTAGGCGATAAAACTAGATTGTACAAGATATACATTTAAAAGTATGCTATCACAATTGTTTTATTTTTAAAGATCAATTAAATAAAAACCGGGTTTTGATGCCAATACAGTTACCGGACTTGTTATATTGCAAGTTTATAAAACTGAAACGACACTAGTAATTGAGTACCAAATTTGAGTACCAAATTTAAAAACACTTCCCGTGTTAGGTATACAATTTTTGAACACTTGCAAAATTGGCGGGCAAGAAATGAGCTGCGGTAGCCCAGATGGAAGAGGCGTCGCCACTAGTAATGCGAAAGTCGCAGGTTCAAATCCTGAACCCTCGAAAATTTTGCAAGTTTTCAAAAAAAGACACTAGTAATTTTGTATTTAAAAGTTTAGTTTAAATTACCAAGAGGTGTGGTACTCTGCGTTAGGACCAATGTTGGCCTAAAATATAAAATGTAATTTGTGTATGCCATAAGTGCAAAGTTGTGTATGCCTTAAGTGTAAGTATTTATATTTATTTTTGCGAATGTGTGTGTGTGTATGTATGTTTTTGTAAGTTGTGTGTATGTATGTTTTTGTAAGTTGTTGTGCGATAGTGTGTGTGTCTGATTGTTTGTTTTTATAAGTTGTGTGTGTGTGAATGTTTGTTTTTAAGCTGTGCGTGATATTGTGTGTGTGAATGTATTTTTTGTAAGTTTGTGTGATAATGTTTTTGTGAATGTATGTTTTGTAAGTTTTGTGTGATAATGTGTTTGTGAATGTATGTTTTTGTAGGCTGTGTGTGTGTATGTGAATGTATGTTTTTGTAAGTTGTGAGTGTGAATTTTGTGTATTTTGCAAGTTGTGTGTGCAAATTCATGTGCGCGTTTTATGTGTTTTTGAAAAGTTTTGTGTGATAGTGTGTATGCATTTGTGTGTTTTTGGAAAGTTGTGTCTGCCGTGCGACACAATTTGTGCCCGTGGTGCATAATGCGTATATGTGTGTGTATGTTTGAGTGTTCTTGTATTAAGGGATAACGCTTTAAGCATGCGGTGCGTTTTTATATATACTTAAATTAATAAAAAATTAAGTGTAAAGCTACGGATTTTTGTTTTTAAATACTAATTTATAATTAGCACCCGACTGTGCTATTTGGGCCACCTCACTTAATTATTGAATTCGCCGGCTCGGCAAACCTGAGTGAGTCTTGGAGATTCAATAAGACAAAATTATAAAATAATAAAAATTGGTTTTAAGGTCCACGGTTATTTTCAGGGACACTATTTAAAAAACGTGAGTAAAAACCCTTGTAATATGTAAAATATGTAGTTGTAACTTCTTTTTCGTGAAATGGAACGAAATATTATGTAATTCCTACTAGAATACCGTGTGTGTCACGATCACTTTCGCCTCGTAGCCACGTAGCCTGTTATCGTAGCACTTTGCTACGACAGCGGTTGGTAACAAACAATGTTTTAAAAATTGATTTAAGATAATGTAAAATTCTATGCTGGCTACTTGAACTTATAAAGGTCCATTGTACTTATTTTAAGTAAACTATAAGGTATACACATATAATGTTTTACATGTTATGTAACATTTTGACACTAAATGTATCTAAATGTTTAAATCAAAAAGAAAAATTGCTGTTGACTGTTAAATTAAATAAACTTGATATTTGAAGACTTTTTTCATATTATTTCCTAAAATCAATAAAAAATTACACGTTGGGTATACTGGGACAAAGAACCATTGGATACAAAAAACATATTATTTTATTGATAAATAAAAATAATTAACATGATTAAATTTTCCCTTACAAAACTAAATTGAATAGCAACGAGGAATGTAGTTCCATACAACCATAATTAACAATCTTTGGCAACATTTTAGGAACATTGATAAACTAGGAGAAAAACTATACAAGGAATAACAGAAAGGGTATAACAAGCCGTGCCGTGTGATGCCGGCTTAGAGTGCCGTGTGATGCCGGCTTAGAATAGCATCACCCCATTTCTTACCCATGGGTGTTATAAGAGGCGACTAAGGGACTCGAAGGTTAGATGTGTATCCGACGGTAAAAAGTGGCCTATATGTTATTCCGGGTTATACTATACCTGTGTTCCAAATTCCATCTAAATCGGTTAATCCGTTTGAGCGTGAAGAGGTAACAAACATACATACACACACACAAACTCTCAGATTTATAATATTAGTACGGATTTGCAAATATGCCTCCCCCTTCACCCTTAATAAGGTACTTTTAAATTCAATGCAAATATTTTAAGGTTTCTACTCAACTGAACAACTTTTCCTAATAAACAGGTCGAAAAATGAAAAAGGAACCACGCAGATATTTTCAAAAAATGTGTCTCTTTATGTGTGAGTTCAAAGTTTTATTTTTCATATATCGACCTATATTTATTGGGATAAGTTGTTCAGTTTAAAAAATATTTGCACAAAATGTAATAGAGCCTTAAATATAGCATCACAGCATAAAAGCTGCTACGGCGTTGCCAATAAAACCCTAAAGATCCCTTCAATTTATAACATGTCATTATATTGATATAAATATTCGATCTAAAAAGGCAATTAAAACTTTATAACTTAAGAATTCTTGCGCCGTCGCTGGGCAGGCAGACGAAAAACGTCGGACTGCCTTTGTAATGAGAAATTATTCGTTTCTTCAACTCGTCTACTTGAGTTTTTTGTACCTGTAAATAAAACATAAGTGTTTACTTAGAACACAGGATCTATAAGTAAGGGCCTTACCACAAAAAAGTAAGACGCGCGTTAAACGCAAACAATTTCATACAGAAAAAGCACGTCTTACCTTTTTTGTGGTACGGAGATTTTACTCGTTACACTAGCTCAAAGCCAATGAGACGAAATAATTTTCACTTTGGTCAAATAGGTTAAGGGAAGGATAGGAGTTAACTTAATCACGACATGTCTTACAATTTGATGCAATATACGTGCTATCTGTCAAAATAAGACGATAATGAAAACAATGGGCACTATTTAAAATAACAAATACACCATTGAATTTTTTAAATATGACAGGACTTAGATAATTTAGATATATCCTATCCTTTTTCTAAACCTATTTGACGGACTACTAAGCTTCGAGCAACACGGTCTTCCGTCTCGTTCCGACCCGGAAGGAAGGCCGTCGTTGCTCGAAGCTACTAAGTATGACAAGGCCACTGGCGTCACATCTATAAGAGACGTATTTTGCCATTCATTTATGGTTATGTTTTAAAGTCAATACGAGTATTCAATTAAGTTAAGGCGAGTGTCTCGTGAATGACATCGACAGTGCCACTTCACAAAAAAAAAACTCTTTATACAAACAATCTATAAGAATATCCGTTGCTCAAGTTTTTAGTATTATCTTTAAGTAAAGTTATGGCAATTAATACCAAAAGTAGCCGTTTTCAGGCACATTTGCCATAGCTTTAATTGCAGCGAAAATTTCATGAGTTCGCAGGTTATAATTTTACTTAAGGATAATACGAAAAACTTGGGCAACGGATATACTGATAGATTATTTGTATAGAGATTTTTTGTGAAGTGGCGCCACTGTTGAGGTCGTTCACGGCTACACTCGCCTTAATGTAAAGTATGTGGCATTACACCGCAGGAGAGATGGCAACATAGAGAATCTAGAGTTGTCGTAAATGGAAGTAAACTTCTTTCGTCGTCAGATTCACAAAACACCTGAAATTTTTAAGGTGCGTGTGGGAACTGCCTTTTATATTATTAACCTATTGATTTTAGATGGTAACATATGAATTGGAACAGCTTACCAAAGTGACGACGCAGCCGCCGAACCCGCCGCCTGTCATCCTGGCACCATACACTCCCGGAGCTCCTTTCATGAGGTCCACCAGCCGATCCAGCTCAGGACACGACACCTCCATCAGCTGTCTCAGGGAGTCGTGGGATTGGTACAGCAATTCGCCTACCTGCAGAAAAGAGGGAGAGTTTTTGTTTTCTCGTGACCTAGGTATACTGTTGACAAGAAACATCTTTACAAACGGAATCGAATTCCACGTTACGGGCTAAAACGGCTAATTAAAAGTAGCACAGTCACTTTCTGTTACATTCATTAGGGATAGTAGATGTCAAAGACTATTTTAGTCATGTCATGTCTTTAAAGGGCGGGGCAGACCGGCTCCGTATGCGTTCCGTATCCAGCTCTCGTCCGTAGTCACGCACGAACTGATGACGTTGTAATGTATAGGATTGTATGAGATACGGCACACCGCTTGCGTTGCGTATCCGTTCCGTGCTGCACGCAAGCGGTGTGCCGTATCTCATACAGTCCCATACATTACAACGTCATCAGTTCGTGCGTGACTACGGACGAGAGCTGGATACGGAGCCGGTGTGCCCCGCCCTTAATAGTCTATGATTTACGCGCCAATTCGCAAATTTCCTTGTATGTTTAACCGCCATATTATAATCACCGCAAAATTTTGACAGATACCGCGTAAAATGAGTAAAATCATAGACAATTTAAGAGGTGATCATCTTCTGTCTTTGTCTAAGCATAATATTTAACAGAAAGTGACAGTGCTATTTTTAGTTAGAGATACGAGTCGGTAATATATTATTGTTCCAGCCTTCTCGTCCATCATGTCTTTTGCATTAAAGCTGACTGTAAGATATCCCTTAATATGACAAGTCCGCCCAGGCGCGGTTACAAGCGGGGGCCATGAGAAGCAATAGGTAATTATCAACATTTTCATATTTTTTCTCTGTTGTGTACTAACGGAAATAATTAAAAATAAATATATCAGTGCTCACCCGCTTTAAATCTTTCTCTGGCAGAATTCTGGCGACCTCCTCCGTCCGATGGATCTCGTTGATCACGTGTTCAGCTCGCATGCAGACCAGCTTATCGCATTTCTGCCGTTTCAGCTCTGAGAACATTAAGTTTTCACTGTGATACAAATTTTTGAAAAGTTAAATAGTGTAGTAAATCTAGGGAGTCTTTACATAGTGAAATCGCAAAAATTCTACATAAGCAATTTTTTTTCTTTGTTGATTAGATCTTTATATTTATAACTGAGGACTAAAAAAAACAACTAAATTGTTAACAGAAACATAGAAAAAAAAAAAAAACATTACTTTGCCTTAAAAAGGATTTCTAGAAAATATGCCAAGCCACGCTTTATGGTATCAACAAATGCTTGCATAGGTAATTCATACATACATATATCTTGCCTTTTTACCTTGCTGGGTAGGCGGAGCGTAAACGGCCTTAAAACGGACATTTACGCCAATTCTGGCAAACATTTGAGGGTCATTAAGAAAAATGTCTATCAGTTTCACCATAGTTACAGGTTTTCATACCAGCGACTAAAATTGTTTTGACCGAAATAATTTCGGTCAGGGACCATGGATCTTACAACATGGAATACTTTTCAATCTAAGTTCCGTAATCTTCGTACGTGATAACGACTACGGCATTACGTGATCACTGGTTATAAAAACGTGCGTCCAGCTTTTATTTGTACAATTACCTACGGACCTAAAATAAACAAACCTACATTACGCCCTTTCCCCTTGCGGGGTAAGCACGGCGTATTTTTTATGGTCATTTAAAAAACATGTAATTAAGAGACAATAAGGCTCTCGTGCCTCTGTCGACACCCGCACCAAAGTAATGGGGTGATGATCACTGACCTTGAGGGTGATTATATTCTAAGGCAGCGTCATGTTTACCTGCAATACTATGGGACTATAGGTGATTAAAAAAAAATGATGCATACATGAGGTACCCCAGACACCGCTAGGGAGACATGATAGAGTATGCGACCAGCCAGGCTAATGCAACATGCGCGCGTAACTTCACAATGAATAAAGCGCGGGAATTCGTCGCCGTGAAGTTAGTGACGCGCGATATCATGCGGTGACAAAATTTTATCGCGGCACGCATGTAAGCATAAAGGTAGGTAACCTTTATGTTCAGAACTGGCGGGAGGTGGCGCAGGACAGGGAACAGTGGCAGAAACTCGTTTCGGAGGCCAAGATCCATTTTGGGTCACTGAGCCAACCTAAATAGTTAATAATTTGATGCCGTGTGATGCCAGCTTAAAATAGTATCACTCTATTTCTTTCCTGTGGGTGTCGTAAAAGGCGGCTAAGGGGCTCAAGGGTTTAATGTGTGTCACAGTTTCTTGCGACAGGCCGATAGCCGGTCACTACAGTTATGCACGATTTTTTCTGAAAGGCCCTCAAATATTTGCCAGACGTACATTTGACGACAGTGACCGTACTTTTACGGGCGTTAACGCACTGCTTACCCTGCAAGGGATAAGATGTGTATGTGTGGTTATAATTTTCTGGATGTGCAAGAATATTTGCACGAATAGTATTCGCATTCCTAACTCTATTCTTAATGACGTCATTATCCGTCATTGTAAAAAAAGTGTACTTTTTGTACCTTTTTATAACAAGTTACTGTATTGTCCTGATAGGAAAACGGTCCGGGCGGTTAAAATAAAGGCACTGCCTTGGCTGGCTAGGTTTATCACACGGCAAGTAAATTTACGCCACCACCAGTAAACAATATTTATTTCAAATTTAAATCAAAATTTTTTAAAGATGTTATTTACATGCGTAAAATAAACCGTGTTCAACCGCGGTACTCGAAATAGCTTGTACCTTCCAAGTGAGTAAACTTGGCACCCCTGAGCGAGGGTTGACCAAGTCTATCAGCGGCCTCCTGACATTGCGCTCTCCGTTGAGGATACTCGCTGCCGGTGAGCTGATGCTTCACGTTGGTGTTGGTCACCAGGATCACTGCGTCACCGAGGTCCACTGGGATCTGGGTGGACTCCAGAGACCTGGAGAAAAAATTTACATAACATTATCATTCATATAAACTTAAGTTATTATAAGTAATGTTTTCGACCACTATTATATACGGGGTGTAAGGGACAGCCCTCCAAATACTGATAGGGTGTATGCAGACCATGAAACTGCACAACTTTCCCCTAGGAACATATGTCAGGGAACGACAAAAAAAATCTACCTCCTATACAAAATCACGATCAGCTAAATGCATTTACTATGGGAAGTCCAAACATTATCAACGTTGCCTGAAATATCTTTTTATAGAAAGTTGTACAGATAGACCTACATGGTCTGAATGCGCCCTATCATTATTCGGAGGGCTGTCCCTTACACCCTGTATAGGGTGAAATTTTACTAGTGTCCGATAGCGAAAACTCAGGATGGGCTGGTGATAAGTAACAACTTTCTTCAAGGAACATGGGTCGAAATATGACAAAAAAGATCTTTTAAAATAAGTCTAGAATTTGGAGTTTGAAGTCATGAATTTGGAGGGATTCTACGGTGTCGGCTTATAATAACATCACCCCATTTCTTTCCTGTGGGTGTCACAAAAGGCGACTAAAAGACTCAAGGGTTACTGTGTATTTCAATTTTAGGAGATGGGCTGTCATTTTGTCACTGTGGCGATACACAAAGTTACGAATGATCCCCAAATGTATGTCGGGCGTGGCGTAAATGTTATTTTTTACGAAATTTGTCTCTCTAAAAGAGTATCTTGTAAATTCCTATTCAGAAATAAATGATTTGATACTGTGGGACTTGAGGGTGTGTATTGCAATTTTAGGCGATGGGCTGACAACCTGTCACTATAGCGATGCACAATTTTCCGAATGACCCTCAAATATTTGTCAGACGTGGCGTAAATGTCCGTTTTATGCGGCAGTTTGCGCTCTGCCTACCCCGCAAGGGATTATAGGCGTAATATATGATATATGTATGATTTGATACACCAACCTGCAATCAATCAGCAAGGCGTGGCCCTTCCTGCCCATCGTGGAGATGTACTGGTCCATGATGCCACACGGCATGCCAGGGAATTCGTGCTCAGCTTTCTGACATAACTTCGCCTTCTGCACCGGACTGAAAAAAGATTATACTCTTACATAAACTTATACAAGGCGCCGTCAGTATTATTCTAAGTCTATGCAGTTCCCGTGTGAGTCGTAAGAGGCAACTAAAGGACTATTTATTGCAATTTTAGGAAATGGGCCGGCAACCTGTCACTATGGCGTTACTCCTTTTTAGTATAACCCGAAATGTTTGCCAGAAGTGGCGTAAATGTTCGTTTTTACGGCTGTTTACGCTTTGCCTACCCAGCAATAGATATAAGCGTGACATTATGTAGGTATGAATGTATAAACTAATGCTGATGAATCGAGTTGTTGCTATTGAAAATTTTAAAGAATTTGACAATAAGAGGCAAAATTGCCTACAAGCTAATTTTCGAGAAAAGTTCAAATCTTTTTAACCTATTAGTCCAGACTCTATAGTTAGGAAAAATTTACCAGTTTAACGGGTTGTGCTCAGCGTTTGTGAGGGACAATAATACAGGGAGGACAGGACATCTCAAAGAATAAACGATTTTTGCTTTGCTGTAGTCGGGTAAAAATTTAAAAAAATTAAAAACACGATTGTTTTATAAAATAAAACCTAGCCTATGACACTCGGAATAATGTAAGGATTCTTCTGATACAATTTCCAATTTGAATCTGTTCAGAGGTTAACAAGTTTCAGTCCTTTAAATAATTGCAAAACATTACACTCCTTTTTGATTGGGCAGTCGCACAAAGTAAGTATTGGCGGCTGCAGTCGTGTAAAAAGTAACAAAACTATCGTTACTCTTCATTCCTACTGTGCATTTTTCATGGCAATTATGTCAAGTTCAGCTGGACTTGAAAACGCCTGAATTAAATAGATAAATTAAAAACGTCCTTGCCACAAATTATGTACTATGAGCAGCACCTCCAACCTTCCCCCTTAAGGGACCATCCTTATACATAAATCACGCCTATATCCCTTACGGGGTAGGCAGAGCATAAACGGCCGTAAAACGGATATTAACCCCACGTCTGACAAAAGTTTGAGGGTCCATCAGATAACTGTATATCACTTTAATGACAGGTTGTCTGCTCATCGCCTATAATTGCAATACACATACAATACAACCCTCGAGTTCCTTAGTCGCCTCTTACTACACCCATGGGTAAGGGGGTGATGCTATTCTAAGCCGGCATCGCACGGTCGACCATCTTATACTGATTTTTATACAGTTTAGAGGAAAAATGATTTTTATACAGTTTGCCGTGTGATGCCGGCTTAGATTGCCGTGTGATGCCGGCTTAGAATAGCGTCACCCCATATCTTACCCATGGGTGTCGTCAGAGGCGACTAAGGGACTCGAGGATGTGTATTGCAATTTTAGGCGACGGGCTGACAACCTGTCACTATAGTGATACACAGTTATCTGATTGACCCTCAAACTTTTGTCAGACGTGGTGTTAATATCCGTTGAACGGCCGTTAACACTCTGCCTACCCCGTAAGGGATATAGGCGTGATTTATGTATGTATGTATGTATGTTAGAGGAAAAACCAGTGTAAGATGACTATAGAAGGGGAAGGTTGACGTTCAGCTGATAGTACCTATCGCCACAAGGTCTCCCCAGGGTCTTCTTGTTTGTAACTATTCCTTCAAAAGCTCATTACAGTAGTAATTGAATTCAAATTGACTTTGTTTGTCTTAATTATTCCATTATGAAGTTCATACTTTGCCAAGTGATGCCGGCTCAGAATAGCATCACCCCATTTCTCTCCCGTGGAAGTCGTAAGAGTCGCCTCTTCTAAGGGATTCGAGGGTGTGTATTGCAATTTTAGGCAATGGGCTGACAACCTGTCACTATAGCGAGGCACAATTTTCCAAATGACCCTCAAACAATTGTCAGACGTGGTGTAAATGTCCGTTTTTTTGCGGCCGTTTACGCTCTGCCTACCCCGCAAGGGATTATAGGCGTGATTTGTGTGTGTGTGTGTGTGTGTGTGTGTGAAGTTCAGGGTTAGGGCACATCTATATAGCGACTTGTTTCGTTAATAGCCTTGATTAGTCTTTCATGGTTCAATAATATTTAAGTATCTTAGTTGGCAAAGCAGTCTAGCATACGGTCCCGGGTTCAAGCACCGGGGCGGGCGCTAAAACAATCCACATCATCAGTCCACAATATTTCAAATTTCTAACAGACTTTTTTTATATTTTTAATATATAGTTTATCGCATCATAAAATAAAATGCAAGTACTTTTTATTTTATTTTGTATCATAATCAGAGATTATAAATTTCAAAAGTGCCTTAGTTAGCTCCGACAACTAAGCTGCTGAAAAAAAATTCTATTTGCCTAGTACATAAATGACGTTTATAAAAAGTCTTATTGATATTAAGAGTCCTACTTCGCCGGAAGGAACGAAATTCAAATGAAATTCGGAAGTCATGTCAAAGAGTATATTATAGAGGTGTCACCATTTCATATAATGTTAGTCTAACTGGTACTGATACAATACTTGACGACCAATGGTAGTGCGACTGCCTGCGGCGCAAAGGTTCCGGGTTCGATTCTCGGTGGACTACTCACAAAGTTGATATTATAACTTGGAAGAATATTAACCTACATTATATTATAAGGACCATATTTTGAAATAAGCTGAACCATTCGCCAAGACTAAGCTGAACGCATAGTATCCATATTAATAATGAACTCTATAAACTGTACTGTCTGTTTGTTTGTTATTCTTACACTTTCAGTACATGAAAAGAATTCATCTAAAAATAAGGGCTTAATCAGTTCACAAAACACTTATCTTCATAACATCTCAAATCATATTTACAACTTTTTAGTTTAACGTTATTTCAGAAGAAGCAAAGTCATTAAACTTTTTTTTTTATTTTTTATTAATGATGGGTTTGCTCTTGACTCTAGTCTAGGTCATAGGACAGAGACAGAGTCTAAGATGGAGCGAGCTCACCCAGAAGAAGCCTGTTAAGGCACTGGCACTCCCACACACTGACGGAACGCAGCAAGCTACTTGGCGCCAGACTTCGGTGGGATGGTGGTCGCGAGCCAGGCGGCCCCTCACGGAGCCTTCCACCGCTTGGTGGGATCGTTCAGCCGGACTTATCCACAGGCAAGCCTGTGTTGCCGTTGCCCGGGGTGGACCGCTAGGAGGTAGATCCCATACCACCCCAAACTAAATAAAGCCAACTTATTAGTTCAGGTTTAAAAATGCAAGTGGCCAGTATCATGTTACGCACTTTGCGCGAACATATTTTTGTTTCGTTTTTGTCCATCCTGGTATTGTACATTTTTTTGCGAACTTCGACATTAAGAAACTTTTTTTGGATATTTCTTTGTCATTTTCGTCATTGCGTGCACCTTAAGCGCAACTAATACTGTTAAATTTAAATTTCAATTTTAAACGTTTATTGCATAAATTAGTATACATAGATGTAAGTTCAAAATATAACTAGCAAAAACCAATTAGCGACGGCCATTATATATTCGAGTATGATATTATGATATGATAATATATAGCGGTCGCATTCTCGCACCGTTCATTAGGTTTTGAACAATATTTGTTTACCATCAGACATACACAGAGCCGCATGCCTTAAAATTATCAAACCTTCGAACACCTTTAACAATCTTTTTCCTTTAATCACCGACACCAGTTGAATTGCTTCATAGTTAAAAATTATCATACATTTTGGTGATATCTATTAAAGTAACCAAGAAAATTTTAAAATCGAAGGTGCTTCTAATTGTTTTTTTGACTAAGGTTTTTAATCCATTTCTATCTGGATAATCCTGTAATTTTTGGTCTTGATATTGGTATTTTTAGAAAAGGGATTTATAGCCCTATACAATGTTTGGTATATTTCGGTGTTACCAACGAACCAGGGTGACCACAACCTTTAATATAATGATACTCTCGACCTTCCCGAAATTTTAACATTAGTATTGGCATTTTGTTCTGTGACACTCTAGGACTTTCCAGCTAGGTATAAGTCTAGTCTAGAACCTTTCAACCCAGTGTTACCCTAGCATGAACATCTTGACTCAGTGCCACTCTAGAACCCTTCTACCCCATAACACTAAAAACCTTCCGAATCAATTGATCCCACTCTTGAACTGAAATCTGACAAAAATCTTTTACAACATAAATAATACTTTTGTATACTAGGTACGCAAGTTGCAAGAGATATGGGCGTGATATGTGTATGTATGTATGTACGTAAGTACATGTACATAATTATTATCCTTGCTTTCTTATAATTTATCCTAAAACTGTGTTTGGTGGTGACCGTATGCGCAGCGCTCCATATTTACAATTAAAAATTTCCGCCGCGGTTAAAAAACTGCTTTTGTGCCGCCGTGCCGCCGTCTAGTGTTGCATATAAATCGAACCTTACTACTTCATACTAATCTGCACTAACAACCACGTCATCCTATGATTTGATCGTAAAAAATTTTTTAATACCTACGTCTAATCGGTTCATATTTTGCGTTTCGTTCGATGTATCAATCAACGTAGTATTGACATTGGCAAAATTATCCATAGCGGATAGAATGCCGTTGTTGTAGATAGTTGATATATTTTACGGCAAAATTCTAGCTACAATAATTTTTCACGGTCAAAATATCGAACAAATGTAGTGAATGTCGCGTCTGCATCATATTCCGTTTATCTATTATCAATTCCACGTCAGTTTTGACAGCAGAGGAAACACATCAAAACAAAAACCTTTTATTCCCAAGGAAATCAGCCGGAAACAGTAAGTGTTTTGCTAAATTTCATAATAACTAAGACGTTTTGTCAAAAAATAACCGCCCGGGCGGGTTCAACGTGAAATTGCCATTAATAATCATACTAAGATCAATACAGTTCGATTAGCACTGGCGGAGGAAATCTCTTACGCCACGCTTCATCACTGAAAAATAGAGGTAACTTCAAATTTTAATTTCTACGTAATTAAATATAAAATGAGATTTTGCGCTGCCCTGGCGTATTCCTCATATCTTGAAGATTAAAAAACAAAATTTTGTTGACAGTGATGTGCCTTAGATTATGCATAAAATGCATTCTCGTAGCTCGTTTTCACCTCACTTCATGGAAGTAGGCCCGTTAACAGATGAATGAATGAAGTTTTCTCCACAACAGATCGTTTTCTCCTTGATTGACTTGGGGGATTGTGCACGTGTCTGTCATTGTTTTTTTTAATTGCTAAAAAGATATTTTTTTTAACTTTGTGTATTCTGGACAGGGCAAGGTCCAAGACCATGCTGCCTCAATCTGTTTTTTTTTCTACTATGAGCAAAGGATAGGTATTTTCAGGGTAATCTTAACTTTGGAAGTTTTCACATCTTTACAAAATATTTCAAAAACGATTGCATTAGAAAATATGAAAATAATTATGTGTATCCTCAGTATCCTATAAAGCATCCCAAACACTCTAAACGATATTATATATATTTTTAGTATCTAATGTAAAATGAAATGTTGTGGATTTTCATTTACCAAAAATAATATATCACTGTAAGTGCATAATAAACCTTATTATGTTTAATGTACGTATGGCTTTAATTCCTACTCTAAATGTGGACTAACCATAGTATTCGTTACAATAACTAATACTATATGTCGCTTGTGCGTCGCTTCGAGACGAGTACCAAGAGATTGAAGATTTGAAAGTGTTAGGTAAGCGCCGGTAGCTCAGTTGGCAGAGCAGTGGGATGGTACCGTTTGGTCCCGGGTTTCATATGAAAGTAGTTTATTTTTAGCTAAAGTTACTGGACCATTCATATATTATATTATATTAATATTATATAGTGCCGTGTGATGCCGGCTTAGAATAGCATCACCCCATTTCTTGCCCGTGGGAGTCGTATGAGGCGACTAAGGGACTCGAGGGTGTGTATTGTAATTTTAGGCGATGGGCTGACAACCTGTCACTATAGCGATACACAATTCTCCGGATGACCCTCAAATGTTTGTCAGACGTGGCGTAAATGTCACTTTTATGCGGCCTTTTATGCTCTGCCTACCCCGCAAGGGATTATAGGCGTGATATGTGTGTGTGTGTGTGTGTGTAATATTATATTCAGTCTGTAGTTTGTATCAAACACGACTACACTCATATTCATTTTTCAAATTAGTAATACAAACATAATAATAATAAATATGTAATTTTATTTGCAGGCAAAAAAAAATGCCCCGACCAGGATGCAAACCTGGAACCCGGGTAGACCGTCGAACCCAATTTATTATTTTGTGTAATTTTAGGTAAATCTATACATATAATAAAACAGTTAAACCCGTGTGTCTGTACATTGAACACATTTACGAAAAACTAATCGTGGGTGAAAGTAGGATAAGACCACATTTCATTTTATTATTTTGTCTGTATGTCGTACACTGTTTGTCTGTTTGTCCGAACTTATCTCCGAAACTACTGGATGGATTCGAAGAAACTTTTTGTTGCGAATAGCTATTAAGCCTGGTCAACATTTAGAGTAAATACGATTAAGCGTAGAATATTAAGGCAACCAGGAGCCCAGCTACAGTATGAGAGATACAAAAATGTCTGAAAAGCAAAATTTGTCCAACATAATAGGCCGCTTCGGTTGTCACGTTGACATCGAGGGTGTGGAGTACCAGATGTGGTACACCAGGAGCCTGGCAACACTATAAGAGATATGAGAATTGGTTTATAACGATAGTTCAGCATGATAAGCCGCTTTTGCTGGCACATTTACATCGAGGGTCTGCAGTACCTGATGAGGAACACCCTGGAACCAGGCTTAACTTTACGATATAAGGAAGAAGAGAGGGAAAAAACACTGGCGAAGTTCGCGGGCACCAGCTAGTATTAAATCTAAATAATTAAATAATTGCACAAAATTCAATTTCAATATTATCAATTAATTTGCCATGTATTTAATTTGTAATTTGACATATAAGTGTAAAATGTTTGCAATGCCCTGAGGAGGGTTATAATGTGTGATTCTCTATATATTATACTGTAACATCTGTACAATAACCATGTAATAAGCAAAATAAAATAAATAAATAAATTTTATGATATTTTATATAAAAGTTAATTTTATGATATTTAACGAGAATACTCCAAATCAAATAAATCCAATTCAAATATTATTACAACGATATATTTTTACTGGAAAAATTCCTTTACATCTTTCGGAGTACACCTATCCCTGCACAGATTATTCTTAGAAGATTGTATAGGAAGCGTAAGAGCAAAGCACCTATTCGTTTTCTGGAATCCTTTGCGAATCACTACCTACCTCAGATCAATCGAGTGATTCACATATGGAACTCTGAAAAACAATCTAAGTCAAGCTATACGCAAATCACGCCTTATATCCCTTGTCAGGTAGGCAGAGCAAAACGGCAGCAAAAACAGAAATTAACGCCACGTCTGACATACATTTGAGGGTCATTTGGAAACTATGTATCGCTTTAGTTACAGGTTGTCAGCCCATCGCCTAGAATAGCAAAATACACCCTCGAGTCCCTTAGTCACCTCTTACGACTCCCACGGGGAAGAAATGGGGTGATGCTATTCTAAGCCGGCATTACACGGCAATTTAGGTATCTCTTATATATGTAAACTCAATTCGTTATTGTGATGAAATTAAAACTTTGATAATAATACTTTTTCCTTGCTAACTCTGTACTGTACTTAATTACTTATTGACTCAACATTGTGTGCGCCTGGTTTTAACTGTAAGCCATATGTGTCGTATTTAATAAATAAATAATGCTGTTATTTTCCTATATTTGCGTTTCAACTGTTTAACGCGCATCATTTGAAGTAAAACATGGATTACAGAATAAAAATGGGAGGTACTCAGATACACGCTAACAAAAATCCATCATTTCTGAACGTGGTTTTTCATATTATAACATTGTAAGTGTGCACATGCCCTTCAATTACTTTCAGCAGTTTTTAAAACCTTGCAAAATTTTCAAGCGCGGGCAGGATTTGAACCTGCCACTTTCGTCATAACTAGTGACGACGCCTCTACCATCAGAGATCGCCGCAGTTCCTTGCCCGCAAATTTTTCAAGTGTATTAAATTCCAGTAACGCGTGGGCTGCATCTACCGGGTTGGTTTTTACTACTAATACCCGGCGACTAATTCTATCTTTACAGATTAAATGTAGTCTAAGCGATGAAAACCCGCGATAAATTGAATACCTAATTTAAAAACACTTTCCGTGTTCGGTATAAAAAAAATACTTGCAAAATTTTCAATTGCGGGCAGTATTTGAACCTGTGACTTTCGTCATTACTAGTGACGACGCTCAGCTGGAAGAGCTGCAGTAGCCCAGATGGAAGAGGCGTCGTCACTAGTAATGACGAAAGTCGCAGGTTCATATTTTGCCCGCGCTTTAAAATTTTGCAAGTTATAAAAAATTATACCTACCTAACACGGGAAATGTTTTAAAATTTTCAGCGGATTGAACTAATAGGTATATTATTAATTTATAATTTAAATTTATCAGTTGTCGTTTAATCGTACTACTAAAGCAACGCGAGATATACCGCTAAATTTAAACCCACTTAGCCGTGTCCTAATTACGACGCGTCACCGATCCTGTCCTAATTAGGACATATTACACACCACAGGATAACAGACAAGCTCGCCCAGAAGCGTTTGCATTGCTAATCGCTTTCCCGTGCTAGTCAGACGTTTTCCCGGCATACAAACATACATACATATCTCGCCTTTATTCATTGCGAGGTAGGCAGAGCGTAAAATCCAGAAAAACTAACATATGCGCCATGTCTGACAAATATTAGTGGGTCATTCAGAAAATTGTGTATTGCCATAGCGACAGGTTGTCAGCCCATCGCCTTAAATTGCGATACACATGAAGCCATCGAGTCGCCTCTTACGACACCCACGGGAAATGGAATGATGCTATTCTAAGCCGACATTACACGGCATGTTTTATACTATGAACCTTTCTCTTGAACCTAAGTACCCACTCATAAAAAATTGTATTAAAATCCGTTGTGTGTCATATTTGAAAGTTATTAGTAGGTTTGTCAGGTTGTTCGTTGACTCGGTGTTCAGCACGACAAAAGAATGCGCGAGTGAACCCGCGGGCAAAAACGCTAGTTATTGTATGTAAAATTTCCTTTTTTTGTGTAAGCCACCGAGACGACAAACGACTCGACAACCCTAGTGTCCGAGTTTTAGAAAGGCGCAAAGGTTTCGGGTTCGATCGGTCGGGCACTCACAAAGTTGATATTATCACTTTGTGAATTTGTTACTTGTCTGGTAAGGACATTGCAAGCCGAAGCCAACTGATTGTCCGTAAGAAAGATGGTTCCGTGCTTCGGAGGGCACGGAGGCCGATTGCTGTCTATGTTTACTTAGACTGTGGGCGTTACTCAACCACGCTAGAGGCCAGTAGTAGTAGGCGGTTGAAAAACTCTGACACGGTTTTATTGTGTTGTTCCTCAATTCGGTGTCCCACACGAAAAGAAGAACCGACGGCTTAATGGGCCTCCGAAGCACGGAACCATCTTAATTTTTGATCAATTCAGTAATACTCTGATCTTCAGCACAGCGCCCAGAATGGCGCGGGATGGTAAAAAGGCGAATACGCGAGTTTGAGGAGCAGCGCAAAGCAGACCTCGACGCTAAGCGCGATGAGCTGAAAGACCGTCCACCTGCAGCCATTAACTACAATTATGTGAACGGCTAGCTCACCTGCCCGCATTGCGCACGAGACTTCTTAGCAAAAATTGGCTATAGTAGCCATCTCCGAGCGCATCAACGCCTCTTTGATTAGGAGTTGAAGTGGTCGCCAGGGCCGAAATCGGTCGGAAAGATCATCAAACTACGGGTTCGTCCCTTTCGCTGTCGAGACCACGGGCGCGTGGTGCACTGCAGCAAAGGCGTTCATACGCGACATATACATACAAACGTCTAAGGGCCTCCGGCCGCTGTGACCCCCACTCTGGATCGTACCTGCTCCAACAAATATCCCTCGCGATACAGCGGGGCAACGCAGTGAGCGCCATGGGCACCTTCAGTCCTACAAATATTTGGGGGGTAATTCGGAAAATTGTGCATCGCCATAGTGACAGGTTGTCAGCCCATCGCCTATGATTGCTATACACACCCTCAAGTCCCTTAGTCGCCTCTTACGACTCCCACGGGAAAGAAATGGAGTGATGCTATTCTAAGCCGGCATCACATGGCATCTAGTTTATATTATCTTCTTTTATTGTTAGTTTGATTTGCCGTGTGATGCCGGCTTAGAATAGCATCATCCCATTTCTTTCCCGTGGGAGTCGTAAGAGGCGACATAGGGACTCGAGGGTGTGTATTGCAATTTTAGGCGATGGGCTGACAACCTATCACTATGGCGATACACCATTTTCTGAATTACCCTCAAATATTTGTCAGACGTGGTGAAAATGGTCGTTTTTTGCGGCCGTTTACGCTCTGCCTACCCCGCAAGGGATAATAGGCGTGATATGTGTATGTATGTATTGTTAGTTTATTTTATGTAATAATGCTATCCAAATAAATTATCTTTCTTTAGGTTTTTTTTTTTGTAAATGCTAAATAGACATTAGTTTCATCCACTACAGCTGCCCAGTTAGCTTTGGGGTAACGTTACTCACTCAATTTTAGTACCGGTTAGGGCTTCTAGGAATGTGAAAGTGGCGACTTCTATAGAGGCACTGCTGGATAGACCGGCTCCCATGGGCACATCCGACACTATGACCGCGTCGAACCCTTGCAGCTGACCTACGGAATTAAAATAATATTACAAAATAAGTAAGTTGGTGCTTCGGAGGGTACGTTAAGCCGTCGGTCCCGGGCGCTGCCCATGATTACTTAGACGGCGGTCGTAACACAACCATGTCAGACGCCTACTAGTGGTAGTAGGCGGTTAAAAAATTCTGACAACAGCGTTCATCAGGTCGTTGGACGACTCGGTGTCCCACACGAAAAGAGAGATAAAGTAGGTTTGTTTTTTTAGGGCTGGACTCTATAATTTTAGCCTGAAGGCTTTGAAATCTGGACCTTACTATGTGGTGGGGAGCTGGAGCTCACCCGGAGAAGCTTGTGTGGTTGTTCAAAGGCGCGACTGGGCTTACGAGTTGTTCAGGAAAAACGGATTGGACTGAATCTACCCGGCACGTGTCGGTAGTTCCCAAAGTGGGGAACAAATGAGGGACCTCCGCGCCCCCGCCGGCGGGGGGCGTCGGTTCCTTGAGGAGCTTGTGGAGTGTGATCTACTTTCAATGGCTGCAGCAGTGGCTACTGTGATGTCGTTATCGTTATACGAAAGGAGAAATAGGTAAATCATGGCTGCCGCAGACAAAACGCACGTTTTTTGCGAGCGACACCAAAAGTTCTTTTCACAGAAATCCGAAAATTAACCGAATGTAATTGAAGTAAAGGTGACATTGGCTAGAATGACAAATGCCTCCGCTTGTTGCGACTCTCTCTCTCTCTCTCTCTCTCTTTTCGTGTGGGACACCGAGTCGTCCGACGACTGTAAGCGCCGGTTGTAATGATGCAGGTAGGGTCACCTTCATTTCCATTACGTGCTTACAGGTAATTTTCAGATTCCTATGGCAAATGCGCGAATTGTCGCTCGCAAAAACGCACATTTAGTCTACGACAGCCCTTAGAATTTGGCGAGCTGTCAACAAAGCAAAACTTTTCAATTATCCCTCAAGATGCCAACCGCCTTACCAAGGGCATTCCTGTCATCAAGCCTCAAGTATTAAGGCGGCGCCGAGCGAAATCCGACCGTCCAGTGGCGCCCTCCCATGTTTTTTAATAATTTCTTAAAATCTAGGACAAACATTAAAAATCTAAGACGGACAAATTGTTGTCCTTTACAATAAGTTTATTTTAAGGTACAACAATAAGCTTTACATTGATAAGCGTCTTTAAAATCACTAAAACGGAAAATGGTGGCCACCGTTTTCCGTTTTAGTGATTTAAAATTTAAAACACAAGAAAAAGCTCATTGTTGTACCTTAAAATAAACTTATCGTATTGGACAACAATTTTTCCGTCTTAGATTTTTAATGTTAGTCCTTAATTTTAAGAAATTATTATAATAACATGGGAGGGGCGCCACTGGACGGTCGGATTTCGCTCGGCGCAGGCTTAAAGAGACAGCTGCTCTAACTAACCATCGAAAGTACGTATTAAGAGCGCGCGCTTCACTCGAAATATCTACTACTTCCGTTAATAAAGGAATCATTTTACTGCCAATTTTGTAACCCACGCCGCTATTCCTCGTGTTCGTAAATTATTGTTGTATTTTAAGATATCAGGACGTGAACTAAATATTTGTATGCATTTTACATCGGTTGACTACGTAATATTATTTTCGGAAAAGAGCCTTCAACAAACCTACGTATTTTTAATATATATATATAGATGGGTATGTATTATAATATATTAATATTAATATATGTATATATAAGTATACATGTATTTATATATGTAGGTTTATATTTATGTAATAGTTTTGTAATCTGTATTTATTGCTTTTATCCAAGTAACCATTTCTATTGTGATTACTCTCGCACTGATCTGTTTTACAATACTTTCTCCTCCACCCAAAGGTTGTCTGGAAGAGATCGCTTCTAGCGATAAGGCTGCCTTCGCGCATGATAGCTATGAATTTTCCTGTTATTTTTATTTGTTATATTGTGCAATCAAGTGTTTTTACTTACTTACTTACTTATTTGATGAAGTATTTTAATATTGTTTTGTAATATTAGCGCCCTACCCCTACCAGGGTTCACGCATGGAACTATGTATACATATAACTAAGACCTTTGTAAAATCCCGTGAAAGCAATTAATGAATACTGAATACTGCAAAGATCTTGTGAAATACTATACGTACGTACCCTTGTGGTCTTGAAGGAGATCTCAAGGGTGGGCCAAGCAATCATGTTTCAGATAATTGGGTATGCCGAGTCATTTTCAATGGTTTGTTTTGAAAATATAGGTTATTTTAAGAAACTTATTTAATTACCTCGAGAAAGTATTATTTATTTTTAATATTTTAATAAAGTTTTGAGTATGTGACGTCACAATAGTTGATAAAGTATTAAATGCCTTTGCCTGCACAAATACAAAGTTAATCACAGACAAGACAAATGTCAGTAACAAAGATTTTGGTTTTTTTTTTAACTCTGGCAAAAGCATTTATTTATATTCAGGTTATGAGGCGTTATACAAAGGTCATTAAAGGTAAAGATAATATTTCATTAAATATCGTAGTGTTATTACTCTCTCTGTTATTGTAATCAGTAGAAAACTATTCCCCTACAAATACGGCTACGGTGGATTTGCCTGTAAACCATGTTGGTTGCATCAAAAACAGACCGACGGACGACAAATGAGAGAACAGCCTAAATGCAGTCAGCTGATTGTCATTTTGTATGGGAGGTTGAATTATTTTTCTTGTGTCCTGACGTATGATTCTAGGAAAAAGTTGTTTAGTTTCATGGTCTGAATGCACCCTATCAGTATTCGGAGGGCTGTCCCTTAAACCCCGTATTTAAGCAGGTAAGTGTCGTTGGACGACTCGGTGTCCCACACGAGAAGAGAGAGAGAGAGAGAGCAGGTAAGTAAGTCATATGCGGTGAGAACCACAAAAATGTGAACGTATCAGATAAAGTATTCCATCTATTCTTATTTTTTTTGAGTGGGACACAGATTCGTCCAACGACCCGAGAAACCCAAGGTCTTGGAGATTTTTTCAACTGCCTAATATAAGTAGTAGGCCTCTGACATGGTTGTGTTACAACCGCTGTTTAAGTAATCATAGACAGCAACCGGGACCGACGACTTAACGTGCACTCCGAAGCACGGAACCATCTTTCTTTTCAGACAATCAGGTGGTTCAGCTTGCAATGTCCTAACCAGACTGGGAACATAACAAAGTGAAAATATCATCTTTGTGAGTGCCCCACCAAGAACCGAACCCGGAACGTTTGCGTCGCAGCCAGTCGCACTACCACTACGCTTCATTGGTCGTTCTACGAGTACTCGTATCTATTCCTGAGTGATTTTTGCTCTTGTGAAATTTATGATTTCGGTTTTTTCATATACCTATAGAATAGAACATAAGTGCCGAAATATTATCCGTATTTAAACGCACCGTAACGCATGCGTCTGTCAGACGAAAGAAAATTGCGAATTCTCATCTTCTTGACAGAAGACGCATCCGTTACGCACCGTTGACGTATTTGTATGGAAATAAGATCGGAATTCGCCATTTTCTTTCCTCCGACAGACGCATGCGTCAAAAATACGCAGCGACGTACGACAAGTGGGAGAACCGCCTTGATCAACTAATTTCAAGTGGCACTGCCAGGTTTTCTTTCCATCCATTCACCTAAGTGCCTACCCATTGCCAATCAATTAGAAAATTAAATGTTACCTTCCGAGAATCTTCCTGTGAATCATAATTTATTTATTTATTTACTACAGGAAATCTCACAAATTTTACATTTGATAATAAATTGAAAGAAACAGTATGTTTGCCAATAAAAGAGATTACACAAAATAAACATTTGCTTTGCCAACAACAACTAAATAATAAAAAAGTTAACAATAAAAAAATAAATGAAAAATAAGGAATGAGATGAGTTTAATTATATATCAGATCAATACACTACCTACTAAATTATAGACACATTATAATAAAAGATTTAAAATGTTAATATTCTAAAGTAACATGTAAAGAGAATGAAATAAATTAATAATATGTTAGTAAGCGCTGATGTGCGAAGATAAGTCTCTGTGTGTGTGGTGTGTGGTGTGGGTGTGTGGTGTGGATGTGTGGTGTGGTGTGGGTGTGTGGTGTTTGTGTGTGGTGCATGGTTGTGCAACACAAAATCTTAAAATATTCATACTATACTAAAATCAATTTTTTATTTACTTTTTATGTTTTCCGTCGATAAAATTAGGTGCAGTTTCCCTCACTATATGAATACTGTATTATACATACTGTATATTATATTTATGTATTATAATATAATACATCCATTTACAAGCTTTGCTTAGTTTGGGGATAAGTCCAAATGGTCTAATCCAGCCTTCGCTTGGCTGTACAGCGCTCTCTCTTTTCGTGTGGAACACCGAGTCGTCCAACGACCCGATGAACCCTGGTGTCAGAGTTTTTCACCCGCCTACTACCACTAGTAGGCCTCTGACATAGTTGTGTTACGACCGCCGTCTAAGTAATCATAGACAGCAACCGGAACCGACGGCTTAACTTTCCCTCCGAAGCACGGAACCATGTCTTTTCGGACAATCAGTTGGTTCACCCTGCAATGTCCTAACCAGAATGAGAACAAATTCACAAAGTAATAAATATCATCTTTGTGAGTGTCCCACCGAGAATCGAACCCGGAACCTTTGCGCCGCAGGCAGTCGCACTACCACTGCGCGACATCGGCCGTACAGCGCGAAAGTCTTAAACAAATCTTACCAGGAAAGTTAGCCACGACTCCCTTGACGTAGTTGGCCCAGGCCGGCTCCCCCGGCTTCAGCGGCGAATGAGGAGTGGGGACCTGGAAGCTGGTCTTCAACTCCTCGCCGCTGGCCAGCACCGACAGCACGTTGCAGGTGGAACTGCTGTTCGGAGCGCCCACCACCACGGTGAGGAATGGAAGAGCCTGGAGACAACAGAAATACCGTGTGTTACTAGGCTGGATAGAAGAAATGATACTTCTTCTTCTTTTCCTGTGGGACACCGAGTCATCTAACGATCAGATGAACCCTGGCGTCAGAGTTTTTCAATACACAGTAACTCTCGAGAACCAAAGTCGCCTCCTACGAAACCCATGCGAATGAAATGGGGTGATGCTATTCTAATCTGGCATTACACAGCATCACACAGGTATGATAATGAACGACACTCGTAGTCAAACTATCGATGAAAAGTACAGTACCGTAGAAACTAATTTAAAATTCCTAAGTTTGCGGCCGTTTACGCTCTGCGCTATCCCGCAAGGGCTTATGCGCGTGATATGTGTGTGTAATAAAACTAGTGTTTGTTCCTCACACAGGGTGGCCCACAAAACAAAGAGTAACTTGGAAACTACAAAAAATTGCGGCACTTGTATGAGGGTTTTTCGGATACCTCTCAGTATTCAAATTTTTTCTTTGGACGTCACTATTTCGGCTGCTCTGTATGTTATGAAGGGTTTCGAAATGACGTGAGAATCCTTTTGAAAGGAACTAGGTCAGAACTTTTACGTAGGTATGTTCACAGGTGTATATGGCGAGTGTGGATGGGAACGTTGGAAGGGGAAGACCAAGACGCACGTACTTGGATCAGATCGGGGACGTTCTAGAGAAAGGTCAGGTCAAGAGTACCCTAAACCGACGAGCATGTATGAAAAGATTGATGCATGTTGAAGAAGCGAAAGAGGTGTGTCAGGATCGTAGCAAGTGGAAAGATGTAGTCTCTGCCTACCCCTATGGGAAAGAGGCGTGATTATATGTATGTATGTATGTATATGTTCACGACTTGCATTTCTTTTCACAAGTGCAAGTTAATAAATCTGGTACCCATTTCTATCTGAAAATATATTTCTCTGATGACCCAATGGCCCAGTTTCGGTCTGTTTTTCGAAATCTCTTTAATCCTTGTAAAATGAAAAGCCAGAGCTTTTGAAACCTTTGATATTTTTTCATAATACTCGCCTTTTTATTGCAAGTTTTTATTTTCTGTTAAGTAAGTAATAGGTACTACTGATACCAAAACACATAAATATTTCCCTATCTACATTTGCAGAGAAGAAATTGGTAATAGAATTAACAAATGAAGTATACAGATGAGAAAAGAGTTTAAACACTATGGTTTTTATTTTGCAATTACACACACACACACTACCACGCCTATAATCCCTTGCGGGTAGGCAGAGCGTAAACAGCTGAAATAAACTGACTTTTACGCCACGTCTGACAAATATTTGAGGGTCATTCGGAAATTTTTATATCGTCTGTGACAGGTTGTCAGCCCATCACCTAAAATAGCGATACACACTCTCGAGTCCCTCAGTCGGCTCTTACGACTCCCACGAGAAAGAAATGGGGTGATGCTATTGTAAGCCGGCATCACACGGCGTTGCATTTACAGTGCTAAATTATTTTCATTAATACTCTGCCTCAGTGGCAGAGCAGTGGGACAGTATTCCATAAGTCTCGGGTTCAACAAAAAACTAAAAAAAAAAAACAATTTCTTACTTTTGTTTATAATTATAAAACAATAGGCACAGGTGTTTCAGCAAAATAATTTACACGATTATATCTAGAGCAGCATATTGAAAATGATTTAATAATAATAATATAGAATTATTAGGTTTTGCTAATGCCAATCAGTATAGACTTCTTTTTGCAATTACCTAATTACGAAAAGTACAATTCATTTCAATTTCCTACTAAAAAAAGTGCGTTACTGAATCCCGCTAGAGCTGTGACTAATAGTATAAAAGTAATATTATGTAAGTACGCTAAGAGTTATTGTAAGAAAAAAAGTATAAAAGTAAGTCGCTTCTCGTGTCTGTCGCCATGCCGTAAGTCCCTATGTGTGTGTTAGATCTTTAATACTACGAAACAGATTTTGATTCGGTTTTTAATAGATAGTATGATTCAAGAGGTTTTATAGGATTATATCTATAATACATGCAGGGAAAACGTATTTTTTTCTCGCTGGATAACGGTTAACAGCCGGATGGGAGGCCTTAATACTTAAGGCCCTGTTTCACCTGAAAATTTGGTCCCTTTCATTTGCGCTGCGCCAGAGAGAAACAGCCAATTATCTTGCACTCAAACTGTAGAAAACCGTCACAACGACTAAATTATAGCATAATGCTATTGACATATGTTAAGCCGTCGGTCCCGGTTGCAGACGGTGGTTGTTACACAACCATGTCAGAGGCCTATTACTGATAATAGGCGGTTGAAAAACTCTGACACCAGGGTGCATCGAGTCGTTGGACGACTCGGTGTCCTCTAAACTCACTCACTCTAGAAGAAGAAGAAGCACATGTTTTTGTAATAACTTTCAAATTATTATGTGGGTTTACGCGACTTACCTACATACATACATAAATCACGCCTATATCCCTTACGGGGTAGGCAGAGCGTTAACGGCCGTAAAATGGATATTATCACCACGTCTGACAAAAGTTTGAGGGTCAATCAGATAGGTAGCTGTGTATCACTATAGTGACAGGTTGTCAGCCCATCACCTAAAATTACAATACACACCCTCGAGTCCCTTAGTCGCCTCTTACGACACCCATGAGTAAGAAATGGGGTGATGCTATTCTAGGCCGGCATCACACGGCACTTTACATGACTTACTTGTTTTTATCTTGAGTTTATCCCTCTACGTATAAATAAAAACAAGTAAGTCGCGTAAACCCACATCATAATTTGAAAGCTATTACAAATACATGAGTGATACTTGTTCGTTTAATAATAAAAATAACTTTCAACTTTGTAACTTTCATAATATTGAAAAACAATCAGATACAAGTTAGTTTGGTTTTTGATCTATCAAATAAAGTTTGTCAAATTGAATAACTGATAGTATCTATCTGTTATCTGTTAAATCCTCGTAATAAACATATTTTCATTTTTCAGAAATCTATGGCTGTAATTGTCTAAAATAAACTCAATGAAATATTCGCTGTTATTAAATTATAGAAATTAATACCAAAAGTGGCCGTTTTTAGGTACTTTTGCCACAACTTTAATTACAGCGAATATTTAATTGAGTTTTCGGGTTCTAGTTTTACTTATGGATAATACTAAATACTCGAGCTACGGACATTCTGATTAGAGAATGCAAATCCGTTCTAAATCAAATATCCGGATTCTCAAAAACGGATTCTGGGGTCAATCCGGATAATCCGGATTATTCGGATTTTTCATGATTTCTTGTAAATATTTTTGACCATGTAACTTCTTGTTAATATTCCCTCTTTTTCTACTTGTGATGCCGGCTTAGAATAGCATCACCCCATTTCTTTACCTTGGGAGTCGTAAGAGGCGACTAAGGGACTCGAGGGTGTGTATTACAATTTTAGGCGATTGGCTGACAACCTGTCACTATGGCGATAGTCAATTTTCCGAATGATCCTCAAATATTTGTCAGACGTGGCGTAAATGTCCGTTTTTTGCGGCCGTTTTCGCTCTGCCTACCCCGCAAGCGATTATAGGCGTGATATGTGTTTTTCTACTTTTCATCATTAGCCTCAGTGCAGTATCAGAAGTGATTAATGTTGCGTCCCTTCTTCATAAAGCTTCTACAGTATCTTTTAATATCCCTGAAGATAGATGTAGATCTTGGATTGACTGAATCTCGGTCCTAGTGAAGCTTATATAGCTTCTCAGATCTACTTAAGCCATTTAGACATATCTCTTCTCTTTTCGTGTGGGACACTGAGTCGTCCAACAACGACCCGATGAACCCTGGTGTCAGAGTTTTTCAACCGCCTACTACCACTAGTAGGCCTCTGACATGGTTGTGTTACGATTACGACCGCCGTCTAAGCAATCATAGACAGCAACCGGGACCGACGGCTTAACGTGCCCTCCGAAGCACGGAACCATTTCTTTTCGGGCAATCAGTTCACCTTGCAATGTCCTTGCAACCGGGAACAAATTCACAAAGTGATAAATATCAACTTTGTGAGTTTCCCACCGAGGATCGTACCCGGAACCTTTGCGTCGCAGGCATTCGCACTACCATCGCGCTACATTTGGACAATATTGGACATATGCTTTAGCAGTACTATCTATCATCTAGGTATGAAAATGTAAATGATCAAAAAATCCGGATTTGGTTAAACAAATTCGGATTTGAAAATGTAGTTTTAATAGGCGGATATCCGGATTTTTCGGATTGCGGATTATCCGGATTGCATTCCCTAATTCTGATGGATCATTTGTATAATTTTTTTTTTGTGGCGCCACTGTCGAGGCCATTCACGACTACACTCGCCTTAAGGAGTCAAGTGGTGATTCAGATCTTCAAGCTTAGATTATTGATAATTTGAGCTCTTAATCCCTAAGTGTGTTGTTTACTCATAAAAATAATTATTTAAAAAAATTAATTTTGTAAAGATCCATTTCACTTTTAATAAATTAATTCTCTAATATCTTTTTTTAAATGGAGAATACTTTTATTTTTCGTCGGTTTCGCCGGACGACAAGTGGTCTCCCACTTGTCGTCCGGCGATATTTTTTGCGGCACCACAACGCATGCGTCTGTCAGACCAAAGATCTTATTTCCATATAAATATGCCTTCGGTGCGTCTGCGGTGCGTAACGGTGCGTTACGGATGCGTCTGTTAAACGCATCGTAAACGCACCGTAGTTTTGAAGATCTAAGCATACATTAGAGACACGGGCAGCAACTTTATTTTATACTAGCCACCTGTCCAGCGGTTTTACCCACTGCTAACTGTTTTCCCGCGGGAATAAGACATTTGAAAATAGCTTATGTTCATCAGGGATAAAGTGTGATTCTAATGGATATAGTATTTTTTTGATCGGTCCAGTAGTTTCGGAGCCTGTTTAATGCACAATTCAAACAAACAATCAAATCTTTCCTCTTTATAATATTAGTGTAGACTATGTAGTGATAATCCTAAGTAGGCGCACTACAAAAGGAGTCCTCGAATATCTGTCATCGTGTCGTATTGCCCTAATAGATTACCTACAAAGTAAGACGCGCTTTTAAACAGTGTTTAAAATATTTCTACTAGCTGTTACACGCGGCGTTGCCCGCATAAGTGGCGATAAAAACTATTTTATGTGTTAATCCATGTTACTTTCTATATGTGTGCCAAATTTCATTACAATCGGTTCAGTAGTTTTTGCGTGAAGAAGCAAAAAACAAACATACAAACTTTCGCATTTATTATATTAGTAGGATAAGATTTTACGCTGTCAAAAAGCTTAAACCACGTCTAATATTTTTTTTAATAATAGCGTTAAAGTCGTTTATTCCTAGACAATTGGCCGGACCTGATTTGTTATTTTGGGTAATTTTAGGTACATGCTAACATTTAAATAAAGCAAGTTTAGAATTTTTGCAAGTTACATACATACACATACACATACACATATCACGCCTATAATCCCTTGCGGGGTAGGTAGGGCGTAAACGGTCGCAAAAAACGGCCCTTTACGCCACGTCTGACAAATATTTGAGGATTATTCGGAAAACTGTGTATCGCCATAGTGACAGGTTGTCAGCCCATCGCCTAAAATTGCAATACTCACCCTCGAGTCCCTTAGTCGCCTCTTACGACTCCCACGGGAAAGATATGGGGTGATGCTATTCTAAGCCGGCAGCACACGACATAGCCGGCATCACACGGCATTTTTGCAAGTTATGCCCTTGAATAATCCAACCGTACCGGACTATAATTATTAAGGGCTAATTAGTAGGTCCTTTTTTGCTCCATGGGATTCTTTTCGTGGCCTAATTAGGCAGATGATTACGTGAGTCTTCCAAAAATATCAAACTACGTAATTCTATAAATACTCTATTCAAATTGAATTTTCTATTGAATGTTTTCATAATATTTTCAGAGTCCGTGCTTCGGAGGGCACGTTAAGCCGTCGGTCCCGGTTGCTGTCTGTGATTACTTAGACGGCGGTCGTAACACAACCATGTCAGAGGCCTACTAGTGGTAGTAGGCGGTTGAAAAAACATTGACACCAGGGTTCATCGGGTCGTTAAACGACTCGGTGTCCCACACGAAAAGAGAGAGAGATAATATTTTCAGAGTAAGATGTAACTAAAGAAAGTAGTTAATAATCGTATTAAAATTTCAAAGTCACTTCTTCTTTTGCTCGTCAATTTAAATTGTCTCCGCAGTTATATGAAAGTCTATAAAATATTGGATTTTGATCAAATTAATGCAACTTTGTTAGCTTCGACATCGTCGATAGCAGATTTCAAAAAATTAATACAGTTTAGGTTCTTGAAGGGCAGGCAATGACGTGTTAGTGTAACATACGTCATCTAAGTTATCACCAGACTATATCACCTACTTTCATATATCACATGTAAAAAAGTTAGACATGGTTCATGCTGTTCGACAATGTCAAACCGTATGGCATGTTTGTCAGACGTTGCGTAAAAATCCGTTTTTTACGGCCGTTGACGCTCTGCCTACTCCGCAGGGGATAATGGGCGTGTTATATGTATGCATTTATGGAAAATAAATTAAACACTGTTTACTTTTTTGTAATAACACAGAGTTTGTTTTTAAAACAGAATATAATAGAAAGCATTTATTTCAGTGCAATACCAAACTTAAAAGTATAGTTATTATAAACAGGACTTATAATTAATATAACGTAAAGTATTACACCAAAAACACAAATTTTTCTTTAGCTACCAAAATAAGAAATTTTTCACAAATAAGGGTCAGTAGCACATTAACCTAGCCCTTGAAGGTATCCACATATACTGTGCCCACATGGATCTTAAAAGGGACAGCCCTTTTACGACCATTTTACGACCCCCTATGCAACGTGAGTCGCCGTCGCCTAAAGTACCTAAAGTGCCTAAATAAAGCTAAATAGCTTTATTTAAGTGACATTATTGTAGTGTATTTATAGTATTGGTGTTAGATTTTAAGTCATATTTTATTGTTTTATTTTTTAAATACCTATGCGCCTTGTTTTTTGAAATAAAGGATTTATTATATATACTGTTTTTTCTTTTAAACTGTACGAAAACAAGTTTAAGTTGATGTGCTGCAAACAGTACGTACCTACGCCATTTTCACTTGGCAACAATTTACATAAAAAGCTTCAAAAAAGGACATACCACTGGCAGCACGTATCCCTCGCAATAATCGATGTGTTCTCCAATGAAGTTGACACGACCGGGTGCTGCGCCGGCGGCCGCGGGGCTCCGGCAGAAAGTTGCTGCAAACTTGTCGCTCGCCTCACGCAGCAATGCTGCCTCTCCTTTAGCTACCACTTCTGTTGCCATCTAGAAAGAAACATACTATTTTCTTGAGTTTGATAAAGCACATCACAATAAAACAATTTGAAATGGATTTAAGTTGTGTTTATTTTGGACTTTACAATTCCTACGTTTCGAGCTCTTTACAGAGCCCGTGGTCACGGATGACTAAGGTGTAAGACGTCATTATTTAGATTATACATTATTTTTGTTCTACCGCCATCTACGAGTATTTCTTAATTGCCTAGCGTAACGTCGCGGTTCCACGCAAAATGCTGAAACCGTATCTTGTGTTTAAAGGTTTTACAGTATGTTGGATCTGGTTCTTCTGCTGTGTAATCAGCGGAGTCCAAGTTGATGAGATTCCCCATCCAGTATCTCTGTTGAAATTTGGATGTTTTTGAATTTCCATGGTTTCCCGAACTTTCCTAGGAATGAATCTCTCCTCTCTCGCTAGGACTGCTGCCTTATCGAACCTGACTTAGCAATCCTAGCGAGAGAGAAGAGAAAACATACTACTTATAGTTATAGCAGTGGCAGAAAGTCGCGGCAAACTTATCGCTCGCCTCACGCAGTAACGCTACTTCGCCTTTAACTACTAGTTCTGTTGCCATCGAGAAAGAAAAACTACATTATAGCAATGCAAAATTCAATTTTCGGTCCGTACCTATCTTCATCAGCAGCAGCATATACAGTATATAGGGTGAAGTTTTACTGATGACCGATACTGAAAACAGAGGACAGGCTGATGATAAGGACCAACTTTCCTCGAGGAACAAAGGTCGGAATCATCATTGGCCTCACACGTCTGTGACAGACGATTTAAATAGTGTCTGAGGCAGACACTGCGTTGCCTGGGACGCAATTATGGAAAACGCAGGGCTGCCCAGGACCTGCGCCACCCTCTCGGCCTTCCTGGCTGGATCCGCAGGAACGACTAGTCGATACGTGCGGAGCCAGGTCGGCTGCAGGAGTCTGCCGCGCGGTAGATCTCTGTCACACGCGCCCCCAGGAGACCCCGTTCCGGGTTTAATTGTGGAGTTGGCCTCTCCAGGACCGTTGTGCTTGGGTCGGATTTATCCCTCGGTCGCTTCTTACGACCCCCACGGGAAGAGATGGGGTCGGAATATGACAAAAATATTTTGAGCTTCCATAGTAACGCAAATCAGCTGATCGGAAATCTTGTATGGGTGGTCAAGTATCGTTTTTCGTATTTCGTACTATGTTCCTTGGGGAAAGTTGTTCCTTATCACCAGCCCGTCTTGAGTTATCGCTATCGGTCACTAGCAAAATGTCAGTACCTATCTATTTACTTACTTATTCTCATAAGAAAATTAACAGCGTTACAGGCGACTTCAAAGGCGTGAAAATCTAGTAACTCTAGGGTAATAATGTCGTCCAGCCTTCCTTTGGGAATCAGGGCGATCCAGCTAGTATAACAAAGTTAAATATAATACAAATAAAACACTTATAAAGGAGCAGTTTCTATAAGTTAATATTTAATTCAGTGGAAATATTTTCAGGATATGTCCTACTTAACTATGTATATATTTTTGAGAATTGGGACCCCAAACAAAAATGATAAAAAATGGGTAATTTTGTTTTTTTTTTTTTTGGTCCAAAAATTTGTTTTGTATGCTGAAAAAAAGTTGCGTGGAAATGTTTTTGAGTTTTATGAGTAGAACACACACTGAAAATATTGTACTGAATTTAATATGACCTTATATTGCTTTGTGTATTGATTTCAGAAAGGGAACGCGTGTTTCTTTTTATTTGATCACTTGATACATAAAAAAAGCCCGCTCGACACAGCGTTGGCGCTTAGGCACGATGCGCCTTCTAAATTCGGACCGATTCGGACGGATAATCTCGCCGTGCAGCCCGCTTATCGAAGCGTTGGGCCTAATAGTCCATCTTATTTATTTTATTTTTATATATTATTGCACATAGTACAAGTTTGTTAATTTCATACGAATAGCATCAGTATTATAAGTGAATTTGAGCAGTAGCCCAATCTAATTCACTTTTAGGCTGCAGGCGACAGACTGACGACCTGCCTCTATTTTGTCTAACTTTTCTCTCTCGGCCCTCAAATATTTATCAGACGTGGCAATAGCGATCATATTTTATGACCGTTTTGGCGTCTGTTTGCGCTCTGCCTACCCTACAACGGATAAAGGTGTGACATGTGTATGTGTATAAGTGAGGTGATTCACCAACACTACACTTATTTCAAGCGAAGAGAGGCGATTTTCTCTTATAAAATAGACTAGCGGGCTGCTCAGCGGTTTCACACGCTGCCTACCGTTTTTCCACAGGAAAAGATCTTTTCCCGGCATTAATTATACATAAAAACCTTTTTCTTGAATCACTCTATCTACTAAAGGAAACCGTATCAAAATCCGTCGCGTACTTTTGAAGATCTAAGCGTACATAAGGACATACGACTTAACTTTATAGTGATAAGGTGTAAGCAGCATTAGTAGAAAAATGCACGTGCTCCAATGTAGTTAAATTATAATTATTGAAAAAAATTAAACATAAATTGTGTTTCTTTTTTCCAGGTCAAATTTAGGAAAATTTCTAGGTTAAATATTTTTAGGACCTGAAAAAATTTCTCCTAGAAATTAGGTCAAATTTACCGCCACCTACATCCCGCCGCCCTAGGCTCTAGCCTTCTCAGCCTTTTGGATAAAGTAGGCTATTTTTATTCTATTCTCTATAGGTAAGGTTGAGTATATTGAGTATCATGTAAGAAGCATAAATACAAGTTTAATTTCATATTAAAACTTTTGGGATTAACATTTCGTTGGGCGATCGGTCTATCTAAATTAATAACAATCTGTTGTACTGTGACATCAGGGTCCATCGGGTCGTTCGTCGATTCGGTGTATCACACGAAAAAAAAGATTATTTTTATTACACCAGTATTGAAAGCTGATGTGGCGCAGTGGTAGTGCGACTGCCTGCGACGCAACGGTTCCGGGTTCGATTCTCGGTGGGACACTCACAAAGTTAATATTTATCACTTTGTGAATTTGTTCCCGGTCCGGTTAGGACATTGCAGGGTGAATCCCCTAGTTGTCCGAAAAGAAATAGTTCCGTGCTTTAAGCCGTCGGTCTCGGTTGCTGTCTATGTTTACTTAGACGGCGGTCGTTACACAACCATGTCAGAGGCCTACTATTAGGAGTAGGTGGTTGAAAAAAAACTCTCGACACCAGGGTTCATTGTGTCGTTGGACGACTCGGTGTCCCACACGAAAAGAGAGAGAAATTATTACATCACTTTTTCCCTACGACTTCCAAAAGTAGTTATATATTAGAGTTGTTCAGTTTTATGGTGTGAGTAAACTACGAGATGTTTTGAGCTCAATCAGAGCTCTCCATTAAAAACAAACCCAAAATTGTTGTAGTAGGTACTTTGTCTAAAAACATGTTTATTTAATACATTTTGTAATGTTTATTTTAATTAACTATTTAATGTATGCTAGGCCACGTATGAAGCTTAAGCTGATAGTAAGTAAGAAGCTTAAAATATTGAATACCGTCTGAAAAACATTGATTAGATAAACATATTCATTCATTTATTTACAGTTTATTGCACACAAAAACATTACAAAAAAGACACAAAACATAAAGAAATACGACACAATAGGTACAGCTTATTTCCAAGTAGAAATTTCTTCCAGTTGACCCTATCAGTGTTCGGAGGGCTGTCCCTTACACCCAATATACATAAATATATATATCTACACAATATAATATAATAATAAATACGTATACAATACATATATAATATTAACAGTCTAGAGATAGGATAATAGTCTTTCACTCTTTTTTTAAATGTATTGACAGAGGGACTGCCTCGGACAGCCTAGCGGCTAGGCTGAAGCAATTCCACAATGAAGCTGCGTAAGAACAAATTGACTGATGAACACCATGAGTGTATTTTAAATGTTACGTCAAGTAATTTGAAGCCAAATTTTGACGTGCTTGTAGACGATCAGTCAAAATTTAATTTATCTCATCGACCAAGCATCAAAACAAACTTAATTTCTTGTACATTTTTTTAGTAATTATTAAACTTATTTAGCCCGCTTACAAGTTGTGATTCTTTGATTTGGCCCTTTCCAAAATGTATTTCCCCATCCCTGGCCTAGCCTATTCATGTACTACTGCGCTATCTTGTATGGGATGGCGGCAACACAGTACTATTTGAACCACACATTCTGGGAGTAAAATTCGCACGGCTTTAAATTAAAATAGACCTTCTGAAGCAATAAATATAATATATCTCATTTCATTTCAAAGGTGTAAGTTATTGGAAATTATAAAAAAAAGTATTCTCTCTTCTCTTTTCGTGTGGGACACTGAGTCATCCAACGACCCGATGAATCCTGGTGTCAGAGTTTTTCAACCGCCTACTACCACTAGTAGACCTCTGACATGATTGTGTTACGATTACGACCGCCGTCTAAGTAATCATAGACAGCAACCGGGACCGACGGCTTAACGTGTCCTCCGAAGCACGGAACCATTTCTTTTCGGACAATCAGGTGGTTCAGCCTGCAATGTCCTCACCAGACTGGGAACAAATCCACAAAGTGATAAATATTAACTTTGTGAGTGCCCCACCGAGAATCGAACCCGGAACCTTTGCTTCGCAGGCAGTCGTCTACCACTGCGCCACATCGGACGTCACTTACTGCGCTATCTCGTAAGGGGTGGCGGAAACACAGTACTATTTGAACCACACATTCTAGGAGTAAAATTCGCACGGCTTTGAAAATAGACCTTCGAAAGCAATAAATATATTTCATTTAGAAGGAATAAAGTTATGTGATACCTACTATGCAGCTACGCCAACACGATTGGTCATTTTATGATTTGCTAATTTTGAGACTTCGACTTTGAATCTACTTAGATCAAAAAAACGTGAGTGAAATTTTCAGTAAATTTTTCATGGACTGCAAAAGTTTCAGCACACTGTTCCTTTCTCATTCACCCATCCCGGGCCGTGCGAAATTTATGAAACACTACCTGAAATGCGTTGCCGCTTCTCTCCACGGGATGTCGCTGTAAGTTATTAAAACGCGCTATCGGAGTGTTTCCTCCGTCCATATAGCATTGATGGGATGTCTACGACGGGTGAAGAGAAGAGATAGATCCTGAATGATGCTGGAGCAACCACTATATAAGTTCAATTTTTGAATTTGCGTAAACAACGCGAATAATTTATCGACTGATGTAGAGACCTAGTAATAAATTTAATACTTGCGATTGTTGGCGCTTGGTGAAACTTCATGTTTAATATTAACATTTGTCACATAGATAAAACAAATAAGTATGTAAGTAATAACTTAAGTGTATGTGATGTTCTTTCTTCAACAATGTTTTGTGTTTAAAAATCCTTGAAAATACTCATGTGAGTGAAACCGGTCGGTCGGGTTACCCCGCAATAAATCTGTTTCTTTCTTTTCGCGTGGGAAGTTTCAACGACCCGATGAACCCTGGTGTCAGAGTTTTTTCAACCGCCTACTACCACTAGTAGGCCTCTGACATGATTGTGTTACGACCGCCGTCTAAGTAATCATAGATAGCAACCGGGACTGACGGCTTAACGTGCCCTCCGAAGCACGGAACCATTTCTTTTCGGACAATTAGTTGGTTCACCCTGCAATGTCCTAACCAGACCGGGAACAAATTCACAAAGTGATAAATATCAACTTTGTGAGTGTCCCACCGAGAATCGAACCCGGAACCTTTGCGTCGCAGGCAGTCGCACTACCACTGCGCCACATCGGCCGTCAAATATATAATCAATCTGTGAAACGAGTGAGAACATGTGTTTTTTGTCAAAATTTATTAAACCTAGTAATAAAATATTCAACCATGTGTTTTTGTAAAGTAATATAATGTAAAATAAATCATAGGTAGCCCTATCTATAAGTTATTATATCATAGAGTCTGTACGGGAAAAAAATCGGTGGCGTGAGATTTAGGGGCGCTTCTGTGCCTCAGTATGAGAAACGTCATAGAAACCTATGAAAAAATGATTAGTTCACTTTTTGACCACGCCTTTTCTCTTTCCGCCCAGACTCTACATAGGTACCTAATTTATTTAATTGCCATCTCTATTTAGTTTTTTGTGACTGGCTATAAATGAACTGGCCTGTTCTTTGGTAGCGCGTCTACAATGGTACGCAGAAGTTCCGGGTTCAATTCTTGCGGCAGATATTTGATTAGTGAAACAGGGTCTTAGGAAAAATACTGCGATACACCCACCGGCCATATCCATATCGTTCCTGGTGGGGGCTTTGAATGTGGGTTTAAAATCCTATTATATTTGTTGTTTTTGTACTTTTGTATTTTTGTAACACCTTGTTATTTTGGTCGGTGATTTATTGTTTTATATTCCAGTTTCCGTGTGGTACCCAATTATACCCGCTGGTGTTGTAAAAAGCGTCTAAGGGGTAATATTTTCACTGCGCTCGCCAATTCGCCTGCCAAGCGTAGTGAGTATGGGAATACCCCCCGATAGAGGGGAGGCCCATGTCCAGTTGTGGACTTTAGTGGTGTGCTATAAATCCCGTTTTGACAGGTTACATATTAGTACAAGCATAACATGGACTCTCCCATAATAAATCTTTTATTTAAATATATTCAATGACATAAAATTATAAATAAGTATAATTTTATATAATTATGTATATTCTATACATATAATATAGTCTTTATAATACTTTAATTTTCCCCCTTATTTCCTTACATATGTAATGTTATTTCTACTGTCCTTTTCACATAAAAGTTACTTGTACATTTTGCTGTTTGTGTCGTATGTGATGTACCTACACACTTTGTTATTTTGTTTTAGGTTTCCTGTTCGCTCCAGTCCCAACAATTCAAAATTTTATACCGAATAATCTCCTTGCGTGTTCAGGTCAAGTTTACGGTCATTGGCAAAATACGACTCAAATGAAGAGATGTAAAGCCATCAAAAAAAACTGACTTCGTGGTCTGACTTAGTCTCGAATTCCCAAAGTCACTAGTTCAATTCTCGACCACACATAGGTCGTTGTGAGATTGGTCCTAGTTTCTTCAGGTAAGAGCAGTGGTTTACAATATGTCGCGGAGGACTCAGGGGGTTGCCGGCAAAAGAACTTGTCACCTGGCTGCTAGCGGTAAAACAACAGAAATAAAAATAAGAAATTGAAAAGCGCCCGCCGTATGTATATTCGTTACAGTAACTTAAATACTAGATGTCGCTTGTACGCCACTTAGAGACGAGTACCAAGAGATTAAACATTTGGAAGCATTGATATAAAAGACCCGACGTTTGGAAGTGTCGGTCGAGACGCCGGTAGCTCAGTTAGTAGAGCAGTGGGACGGTACCCCACGGTACCGGGTTCAAGCCCCAGAGGACGCAAAAAAAACAGTTTCTTATAGTCATTTTTGAATATAATATAGCACTGTGAGTGCATAATAAACTTTAGAGAATTAATATCTAGATTTTTTTCTGACTTCAAGAAAGAAAATGTATAATGTAAACAACTTTATTATTAAGCGATTTTATTATAACAACGCACAGTATTACCTACAGTTTTGTTTAGTAAGTAAGTAAATCCTAAGCTAAATAATGAAATAAACAAACTTTTCAACTTTTCATTAAACTTAGAACTAAAATTGCTTAATGTCAATCCAACAAAAAAAACTGCGTAGGACTTAGGTAAATAACTAGGTATTTAAATTACTATTACGACGCAAAACTAAATTATATTACACAATGTTCAAAAAGGTGCAGAAGGTATGTATGTCAAGAAACTCATATTTTTCATCATGTATATAGCCGCCATTACTTAATTTTTAAGAGTTGCCAAATTATTATCTTTATGAGCGGTCGAAGGGTTGCAATCTGGTCGTCCGTTGATGCCCTGAGCCTCTTGAGCATTACGTTTGCACTTGGCACAGCTACACAAGTTGTGTTTCATCAGGTACCTCTCAAAGTCAGCCTCGGTAGCATCCTGAGACTCGGCATTCGGGACGTTTCTCAGAAGCGAGCATCCATTGATAGATTTCCTTTTAGGGTTACCTTTTGGGGTTGATTTAGTATTTGTGATTAGGACACTACTGGTTTGGTGATTACGCACTGCTGTGGAAGAGTTTTGCGGTTCAATGCTGTCGCGCTGATCAGTGAGTTTGTTCCAAGCATCGCACAATATCTTCATCATCTCCATCTTTATTTTCATATACATCCTTTTGTCAGTTTGTAAAATATCTTGTAATTCAATCGCTAATAAATCGGTAAAGGAGTTTATTGCAATGTTGGAACATGGTCTTTTCCCTTGAAATTGTTCCATGACACGTTGCAAGTTCAATGTAGCGTTTTTTAAAGCTTGTTCCTCTTTACGAATGTTATTATTTTCATTGACTTCGTTGTAAATAGTTTCAGTGAAGGAATTCGTTGTAGCATTGGATACATGTGACTTTCTTTTCAATTCTTCATTTTGTGCTTGCGATTCTTGTGTGACTTCATTTTGGCGAGCCTCACTTTCATTCCCAGGTACATAAGTTCCGTTTAATACAACCTTTCTCTTCTTTTCGACAAAAGGATTTAGTTCTAAGAGTTGATAGTTTCCATCATTGCAATTATTCCAATTCCCTGATGATTCTGCAGTATTTTGGGGTTTGTCATTACTTCCTTCATTACGTTTTCTTTTGGTTTTCTTTTCCAAATGTTTATCAGTCTCTTCGGAGGTTTGCTGAAATTATAATTTCAAGGTTGAAATACAAATAATTTTATGAATATGCTAAATAAATATCATTAATGAATATGAATATGCTAAATAAATATCATAGATTGATGCATGTTGAAGAAGCGAAAGAGGTGTGTCAGGATCGTAGCAAGTGGAAAGATGTAGTCTCTGCCTACCCCTACGGGAAAGAGGCGTGATTATATGTATGTATGTATGTATCTTTTTATACACTTACAGATATGTCGATGCCGTCTGATTCGTCAGGGTAGCTCATAGTTTCATCATATTCGTTGGGAAGGTCCAAGAACTTGAGCAGAGGGAACCAATATGCAGTTGGCTCATACACTACGCCGCCCTGACATAAGCTTTTAGCAATCTGCAAATAAATTGAATGTTTTTTTTAAACCGCATAATTTTTAAACGCGGGTAGGATTTGAACATGCCACTTTCGCCATTCCTAGTGGCGACGCCTCTTCTATCTCTGCTACCGCAGCTCGTTCCTTGCCCGCCAATTTTGCAAGTGCATCTTAATGCCAGTATCGTGGCACGGCTCCATCTACCGGGTTAATTTTACAACTAATACCCATGGAGCTGGAGCCGTGCCACGCGTTATTGGCATCAAAATACACTAACAAAATTCGAAGGCAAGAGACGAGCCGCGGTAGCCCATATGGAAGAGGTGTCGCCACTAGTGAATGGCGAAAGTCACAGGTTCAAATCCTGCCTGCGGTAGAAAATTTTCTAGTTTTCAAAAAATTGTATACCTAACACGGTAAGTGTTTTAAAAATTACATAGGTACACATATCACGCCTATAACCCCTTGCGGGGAAGGCAGAGCGTAAACGGCCGCAAAAACGGACATTTAGGCAACGTTTGACAAATATTTGAGGGTCATTCGGAAAATTGTGTATCGCCATAGTGACAGGTTGTCAACCCATCGCCTAAAATTGCAATAACACACTCTCGAATCCCTTAGTCGCCTATCTTACTCCCACGGGACAGAAACGTGTTTTAAAAATTTGGTATTCAAAAATAACATAATACGCGGATACTCAGTACATACATACATATATCATAGATCACACCTTATCCGTTGCGGAGTAGACGACCATAAAAATGCGACGCCCTGTCCCTACAGCGCGTTTATATAGGCTGCAATTTTACTAGTGTAGTGACGATAGCAAAAACTCAGATCGGGCTAGTGATAAGAAACAATTTCCTCAGGGAAAATTGGTCGAAATATTAAATAAATAAAAAAGAAACACGTTGCTTTCTGAGATAAAGCCTATCCTATAACACTCGGGATAATGTAAGGATTCTTCCGATACAATTCCCATTTGAATCTTTTCAGTGGTTAACGAGTTGCAACACTTTAAAGAATCGTACATTAATATATATACATACATGAACTCTAAAAACATTACACTCCTTTTTTGGTTGGGCAGTCGTGTAAAAAAATATTAGAGCTCCCATACACATAAGGCCATCAGCTGTCATATTTTAAGCTATGTTCGTTACAGAAAAAAATTTCTAATCACCAGCCCGTCTTGAGATTTCGCTATCGGTCACCAGTAAAATTTCACCCAACATTCGTGTAAATATGTTGGAAATGACACATATTTCTGCGTGGCTATTGTTAATAGCGTAGTGATGGACCGATGACTTAAAAAAGACGGCTGGTAGCGACTGGATGGTGAAAACGGAAGATCGTGCCCTATTGCGTGCCCTGGGGGAGGCCTACGTCCAGCAGTGGACTGCAATAAGCTGATGTTATGTATGTATTGTTAATAAGTTCAATGCGTTATAGAATAGTGATTAAAAAATAGCTGTGACCTCAGTGTCCAATCACACCTGCTTAATGATCAGTCGCATGTCAGTCGCAAAATTTCGTATAGTTTGGATATGACATCAAATATTTTCCGCACGAGTTGTCATATCTCATACAATCTGAAATTCTGCGACTTGACAATACGGTGAACCTTTAGCAGAAAACTGTTTGACAGAAAGCGGTTGGTGAACATGCATTCTGAAGCACGAAATGATTCTTGTGGTGTGTGGATGTAGCCTTCCGCCGTAGGTAGGCATATACCCAATCTTGTTGTTATTTTTGCAAAGAGGTACTTTGAACAAGTAGAGAAAGAAGGAAAAAACATCCGAAATAAGGGATGTAAAAAACCTTCACATTCGTGTACTAAATTTGAAAACATTTCAACGTTTTGGGTACAAAATTCTTAAGAACTTGCAAAATGGTGACTTACGGTATTAATACTACCGACGCGACGCCTAGGATCAATTTTGCAAGTCCTCAAAAACTTCAAATCTGTCGTAGAACCGATGGACGGTGGAACTGGGTTCTCGATTGGAGGCCACGGGAGATCAGTGCCTTATAGTATGGCGTACCTTTGGAGAAGCCTACCTACGTCCAGCTGTGGACTGCTATAGGCTTGTGTACTAATGATGTGAAAATCTTACCTTCAACTTCTCCTGAGTATACTGTGATCGCAATCCATTTATTTTCTTCCTGACATCCATGACCAGGCACATTTGACCTGACACTGATGTCAGGTGTTGGGCAATCTTCATTAGACATTCGAGACGCTTAGTACGATTCCTGTAGTGTAAAAATACAAAGAAATAAGGAACAAAAACAAAACACAACACACAAACACTTCATTTTCTAGATACGCTTGCATTTGCGGGTAAGGGATGAGCCGCGCTAGCCCAGATAGAAGAGACGTCGCCACTAGTGGTGGCGGAAGTCCAAATTATTGCAATTTTTTTAACACGGCAAGTGTTTTTAAATTTATTATTCAATCTTAGCAAATATCCGCAAAGCTTATCGATAAAAGCGATCTCTTTTAGACAATTGTGGGTGAAGAAAATAATTATAGAAAACAAGAGCAGTGCGAGAGCAATTTGAAAAATGGAGTCGGCCTTACCTGGCCATAATAAAGACCTCTTCCAAACAACAACTTTGGATGAAGAAAATAAGGAAAAAACAAGAGTAGCAAAAGCTTTAACTAAAATAATAAAAAGTATCAAATCAAATAAATACATAAAATATCAAATACCTGTAATTTGGATTTATGCTGTTGTACAATAGCTCGTTTTCCTCGTACAGCTGAATAAGCACTTTCGTAGCTTCTTTCGTCCATTCCATCGCGAAAACAGTGAATTGAGCAATATTTTAAATATTTTCTCGATATTTTTGTTCTTGTAGATATTTTTCCGGAACAAAACAGAATTGGAAACAAATGACATGCACGCGAAAATTTAAGTCAAATAAATGTCATTAGCGTATGACAATACGTTTTACCAACAGCCTTTATTTTACGTTTGAGTAAAAGAGGTTGGTAGTAGCTGATTTTAAAATCATAAATCTTACATCATGGATGTTTTGTTTTCATTAAATGCATTTTCTTTTAACTTTAGATTTGTATTTTACGCGGTTCTATGATCTCATGTACTAACCTAGCCTTTCCACCTACGTACCTTAGCATATTTTGTTAAAGTGGGTTCCTACTTATTACCAAAATTATGAACAAAAGATATACAGAATATAAATATATTTGCTTAAATATTTTAAGTAGTGAACCAGCCCATGAAACTGAACTTTCCCCAATATAAAATGTTCTATCTGTTCACATTGCTCGTGATATCGGTAGATGATACATATTTACTAGAAGACTAAAGCAACGGACATAATCTGGGAGTGTAGCAAGCTGAAGTAGCAGTGGGCTGATGAAATCCGTCGTAGAACGGATGAACGATGGGCCAAGCGCGTTCTCGGCTAGGGTAGCGTTGGACGCCCTCCGGACAGAGAGACCGATGACTTAAAGATGGCGGCTGGTAGTAACTGGATAGAAGACATACCTCGGAAGAGGCCCACGTCCATCTGTGGACTGCTATAAGCTAATGTAATAATGTAAATTACCTTCTTAAATCACCATTTGAGATTTAAAAAGTCTGTTGTTGAGTTCGTGTTCAATCATTTGTAACATACTCAAATGTTTTATTTTATGCACAAAACATATTCACAACGCAGCACACACAACATCATACTAGCAAAACGTAGCCACAAAATAGAGAATTTACAGAAGGACGGCTCGTTTCCTTTTCAATGTTTGATACCTACTCTGCTAGGGTGCTACTGAAGGTTTAGAATGGATTACCTAAGCACACCTAAGTAAGCACAGCACGCACAACATCCTACTAGCACAACGCAGTCACAAAATAGAGAATTTACAGAGGGACAGCTTGCACCCTTTTCAATGTTTGATACCTACTCTGCTAGGGTTGCTACTGTTTTCTTAGTGAAGGTTTAGAATGGATTGCCTAAGTAAGCACAGCACACACAACATCCTAGTAGCACAACGCAGTCAAACAAGAGAGAATATACAGAGGGACGGCTTGCACCCTTTTCAATGTTTGATACCTACTCTGCTAGGGTTGCTACTGTTTTCTTACTGAAGGTTTAGAATGGATTACCTAAGTAAGCACAGCACGCACAACATCCTAGTAGCACAACGCGGTCACAAAATAGAGAATTTACAAATATTGAAAATGATTTAAATAAATTGAAAATGATTTAATTAAAAAGAAAAACACATATATACTTAACAGTGACTTCTGCACTAAGCTCTGGGCTTGTATCGCAGGAACCAAAACAAACAATTAAAAAAGGTTAATGGTTAGCGATGGTTACATACTTAGTACAAATCTAACATAATGAAAATAGAAAATATAAATCTAAAAATGCATGCAGAGAGAAAGAGAAGGAGGCGCCCCCATCTTTTTCAATATTTCATACCTACTCTGCTAGGGTCGCTACTGTTTTCTTCCTGAAGGTTTAGAATGGATTATATAAGTAAAAGGTAGTTACACTACTTACAATACACCTCGTCATTATTGTGACGGGAAAAGAAAAGATTTTTGTTCACCGAAGCAAAGACGGAAACGTAACCTAAGTACCAATTTCACTTAAATTTGATACTTAGGTACCTACCTTAAACTGACGTATTTTACGACCGCGAAATAAAGTATGTAAAACGAAAGTGCTACATTTCTACTGTGTTTGAAGCTTAATATAATGTTTTATTAAACAAAACAGTAAGATCAAAACTGAATCTGAGTATATTGCACTTTATTGAGTTTGTTTTGTTTTTTCAATATGCTTTTCAAAAAATTTAAAGCTCATTAGGTATTTCCACATTCAGAACACTGCAATCGTATCTACATTTACGGGAAGTCATATTCTGCGCGCACCGAATTCTGTTGAGACTCGACAACTTGCGATACCAGGACCAACTCGGTTTCGCCATAAGAATAGATAATAATACTGCGTATAGAAACGAAACTCCTTTGTCTGGGCCCTAAAAGCCGCGCTTTAAATACCTACTTCCCCCCGCAGCCCGTAACGCCCCGCACTCTCCCGCGCTTTAAGTCGGGGCTGTCACGTGCCAATAATTTTATTCCAGACTAGCGGCCAGTTAAGCGGTTGCGACCGCTGCTAACAGTTTTCCCGTGGGAACAAAATATTTACCCATTTTAAAGTCTTACCTTACCATTTTATTGTTAATAGGTAGGTACAGAATTTTAAAATAGGTGCAAAACATACCTACGATACGAATGTGCTTATTTATCATTATCAGCTAACAATGACTTAGGCACCTAGGTAGTTTAAATTAGAAAATGGAAACTAGGTACCTACGTAAGTAAAAATAGGAGTACACACAACAATTACGTATAATAACGAATGGTAGGTACCTAGGTATTTACTGTAAAATCATCACTTACCTTGGCTTATCTTTAGGCAAATAAAAAAAACTTAGATGCGGAGTCATCCTCGCATCACTTTTGCAGCCATACACACCACAATAATTCGGCATTGCTAAATTTTTCACAAAAAATGAAAATTCGACCCGCATGACGAACGTTTCCGCGGCGAAGCGCACTCCCGACTGAATTGATCTCTAAGAGACAGCCAGACGGATTGACCTTGGAGCGTCTGGAGCGGGAGTGTCATCTCTATGTGATTTCTACTCTATGGTTTCGCCCGTAAACGGCGGTGTGCGTGAAATATTTACGTTTCCTTGTAGCCGTCCATCTGTTTTATGCGCTTACCAATACATAATTTGTGACGTAGTTGATTGCCTACTCTACTACTAAAACCGCGATACGTTACTGATAAGAGCTGTTTGTTCTACGAGTACCTATGTACCAGCTGCACGTAAAACTAGACTTTCATACAGTTACAAATAATAACCAGTTTAAATTGATCCCTTAAAGGGTAAACTCGAAGTGCTACTACTGCTAATATTATATACCATGTAGAGCAGCAAAAATGCACTGATTGTTGGTTTCTTACATACACACATCACGCCTTTAGCCCTTGCGGGGTCAGCAGAACGTTAACGGTCCTAAAATATCTACGGCCGCTATCGTTACGTCTGACAAATACAGGGTGGTTTACCAGTGACCTACAGCGAAAACTCAAGACGGGCTGGTGATAAGTAACAACTTTCCCCAATCGAAATACTAATAAAATTGGACTTCCCTTACAAAATTGCCGAACAACTATTTTGAGTTAATATGTAAACTCAAAATATTTTTGTTGTATTTCAATTCATATTCCTTGGGAAAAATTCACCAGCCCGTCTTGTAGTAGTCGGCGGTTGAAAAACTCTGACATCAGGGTTCATCGGGTCGTTCGTCAACTCGGGGTCCCACACGAAAAAAAAGCCTTACGTCGGCCCAGCAACACTATTCGTCTCATGGTTGGTAATAATTAATACCTAACTAATCTAATTAGAAGCCAGTTAATGTTTATAAGATGCTGTTTGCTTAAACGTTAGATTGGGAGATAATGGCCTCAATTCGGGAAATTAATTCTCTTAACTTATTTAAATAGAAGTAAATCATTGCCACTGATAGAAGCCGATGGAGACAATTTATCCGTGCCAGACTTACCCACCACCATTATCACGATCTTCAGACATGAAGGACCGACCAGAGAGAGAAAAAACTTACTCAAATTAACACTTTCACTTTCTGTCAAAGGATAGGACATATAGAGGTATAAGTCTTGTGATGCCATATAATTTGACGTATAATACGCATTATACCGGTTAAAAGAAGTTGACGAGCAAAACAATGGCGATTTAATAAAAATAGGCTGAGAACCAATTGTCATTTTTAAATATTGACAAGACTTAGATTTATCCTATTTCTAAACCTATTTGACAGAAAGTGAGAGCGCTTATTTAAGGTAAGTTAAGAGAATTGATTTTCCGAATTGAGGCCAATGTACCTGAGCAAGATAAAATTGTTTACCTACATAACATCTTAATAGTTATAACTAAGCACAAATATCTTTTAAGAGGTCATCACTTTATTTTAAATAGTTATTAATAAAGGATATTAGTTATTGAATTCGGTATGTTGGATCATTATTTTTATGGTTTATTTTGAAATAAGTACTCGTATAGTTCCAAATAATATTATTTATTGCTATTTTTCTAATACTCTAAGGACATCACGTCACAATTTTTGGGAAAGTGTAAAAATGCCTGCACAAATAAATTTCCTTGGACAAGACAAATGTCAGTTACGAACATCTTTGTTTTTATTTACTTTAGTAAAAGCATTTATTCATAGTCAGGTTATGAGACGTTATACAAAGGTCTTCAAGGGTAAAGATATTTTGTTTATTAAGTACATATCATAGAGGTAGAATTGATACCTACACTTTCTTGAAATGGTTTTGAGATCTATCTTAAAATTGACTAAGGATCTTAGCATACCGAAATGCAAAATATTTTGTCCTGATAAATCATTATGTGTTCGCTCCTTACTTTTGTATGTCATAGAAATATCATGTACCTACTAGATTTCCACCCAGAGGTTTCACCCGCTACCACTCATTTTCCCGCGGTAATAGTTGTTTTCATGCGGTAAAAAGTGGTCTATGTGTGTGTGTAGGTTATACTCTACCTGTGTTCTAAATTTCATCCAAATCGGTCAAGCCGTTTGAGCGTGAAGTGTTAACAAACATACATACACACACACAAACTCTCAGATTTATAATATTAAGTACGGACTAGTACGGATTATCTATCATCAATCTATAATTTAAGTGACTAACTGTGACCGCTACTTAACGTTTCAAGCAGAATATTTAGATTATGCTTAGGATAGTATCACCCACCTTTATATCAGTTTCGTAGTTGAACACAATCTCACTTCACAGTTATATTCCACAGATTTGTAACACTTAATGCAAGCAATAGAGCGTCCCCCTAACCACTAATGTGCCAGTTAACAACTAAGACGCCTATTACACTGTTGCTGAATACAGTACACTGTCCGGCATGCATTGCTGGTTATCTGGAGTTTATTAAAATGACACAGTATAATAACCAGCAACGTATGCCGGACCGTGCACGGTATTCAGACTAGTGTATAGCCGTTTACGAGTAGCAGCCATTCATACTGATTACGTGAAGTTTAAGAACCGTATACACTTTAAATCCTCGTGGTCTTCTACTTGTTTTCGTGTGGGACATCAAGTCGTCCAATGACTTCGTGGTGAAGCGGTTAGATTGTGTCTTAGGATCCGAAGGTCCTTGGTTCGAGGGGAAACAAAGATGAAATTGACAAATCATCATTTTGGCATTGACTGAAGCACCTGGTGCCTATGTTATAAAACTACAGGCTACAAGTCCACAGGTGAAATTCTTAGTACATTTCGTAGCAGGTTCATATTCCTGGTATCATAATGGCTGACCGACTACGCAATGAACATCGAATTTTACCTGTCAAATTGTAGCCTGTAGTTTAATAATAACAGGTATAGATTTTACGTTAATGGTTCCTATTACGAGAGCTAAAACCTCGAAACACGGCAAAGGTAGATCTTTTTTTTATAAGGGCCGCATTTGTCTGCTATCTCACCTGATGGTAAGTGACGATGCCGACGATGATGGTACATGCATGCCTAGATAATGCCTATTCACTCTTGCCTTGTAATGGCACAAGTTATCGCGGCATTCGCCGTGTGGTGCCGGTTTAGAATAGCATCACCCCAATTCTTCTCGTGAATATCGTAAAAAGCGACTAAGGGATAATTACCCAGGAAATGGGCAGCAGCGCTCCCTGTGAATGCATTATCATGCACTGCGGTCGTCAATCCGCCTGCCAAGCGTGGTGAGTATGGCAATACCCCCCAATAGTGGGAGGCCCATGTCCAGCAGTGGGCTGTTGCGGCTGTTATTTTTTGTTGTGGTATCGCGGCAGAAAACAACCGTGTGAGGCTTACAATGGTACTAGTAATATGTCAAGATCAAGGCGTGAACCAACTCATGAAACTAAACAACTTTCCCATAAAATGTGGTTTTTCTTTTGTTAGTATGTTATATTTAAAGAATATTTGTATTAAACTGACCCTAACAATTGTAACGCTAAAGTGTATCCGCTCCTTTACCGGCATAATAAACCATTATCAGTTAGTCTTGTTTATTGCCCCCGGTTCATCTGTGATAGTTTATCTACGTTATATTATGTTATACACTTGTCTTGGTATTATAAATTACCGTACAGCTACATAAAAAAATATACATATAGCTGCGTATGTATAGTACAACTTGAAACACGATAAAAGTAATGTTACCTACATGACGCGTGAATAAGTTGTAAAATAAATAGTTATTTTGTTACAAACTTTACAACTTTTGGTTTAAACTAAGGAACGGTTTAGCGAATTGAAAATTAACCGTATTGTAAGGAAAATAAAGATTGTCGCAAAATGTTTTGATATGAGGTGGCATGTCTTCTTGTATGAATTTGACATCAGTTAAAATTGGCTTTTAAGAGTGGCCTCAGACTGTACGTTAACTCAATTACTGTGTAACAGGCTATACATATTAAATTTTTCTAGTTTTTTGTATAATGTAACTATGCAAGTAGCACTTGCTTGCTCCAATATGTTCCATACTAGTTACATAATTCAAATTAAGTATTGTTCGTATCAGTTATTAACATCTCGTCCATCTCTCTATGATAGCCTTAAGATGTAATGTTAACTTAGAGAAACCTGTTATTAGCTTAGGTTTTATAAGTGTGCTCTGCCAATTTATGTAAAAATAGCTGTTGGTTTTCTCAATAAATAAATAAATAAGTCAGTGGATGGCTTTCTTATAACCTTGATAAGGTTCTTTGAATGTCACCTCAGTCAATGTGTCTGACAAACGTAAGGGAAATATTTTGCATAGAGAATCAATAACTTACATCAAAACTATATTATTTCTCTACTTGCAACGACATGCAGGAGACATTTATTTCTATGATACTATAATCAGCGGTGCCAAGTCAACTGGAGATTTGTGGAGATGTTAAAAAATCTCATGACAGTGTAAGACAGGGTGATGTTATATCCCCGATACTCGTCACCAGCCAGTGCGCTGGAGGATGTCTTCAAGGCCTTACAGTGGGATGGACTGGGCATCAACGTCAGCGGCGAATATCTCAGGCATCTCCGCATTGCTGATCACATATTCATAATGGCCAAATCGCTGCAGGACCTACAAAAAAGCGGCTTCGTTGCGTGATAGACTCGGGATGAACTTGGACAAGACAAAAGTCATGTTACAATCAACACATCATTCGCGAGTTGGTCTCCGTTGAAGGTATAGCCCTTGAAGTTGTCCAGATGTACTATGTGTACCTTGGGAAAACTTTGCAGCTGAGTAGAGACAACTTTAAGGCTGATATCACCAGAAGAATGCAGCTGAGCTGGGCAGCGTTTGGGAAGTTGCATCATTCATTCATTCATAATCATTCCCATTCATCATTCTGGAAGCACCTTTGCCACAATGCTTCAAGACCAAGGTGTTCGATCAGTGCGTCCTAACAGTCATGTCATGACCTATAAAGCCGAGACGTGGAACCTGACAGTAAAACTGCTACATGTCACTCAGAGTCACCTCAGAGATCTATCTATGGAAAGGTCTATGCTCGGCATATCTATAATGTAAAAAATCCTGAATAAGACTATCCGCGATAAGACCAAAGCATAAGAATAGATAATAATACTGGCGTATAGAAACGAAACTCCTTTGTCTGGGCCCCAAAAGCCGCGCTTTAAATACCTACTTCCCCCCGCAGCCCGTAACGCCCCGCACTCTCCCGCGCTTTAAGTCGGGGCTGTCACGTGCCAATAATTTTATTCCAGACTAGCGGCCAGTCAAGCGCTTGCGACCGTTGCTAACAGTTTTCCCGTGGGAACAAAGTATGTACCCGTTTTCAAGTCTTACCTTACCATTTTATTGTTAATAGGTAGGTACAGAATTTTAAAATAGGTGCTAAAATGGCGCCGTGTGGTGCCAGATTAGAATATCATTCTTTTTGTAAAACGCGTTCTCCCTATGAATACAACACCTTGCACTCTGCTCGCTAATCCATCCAATGAAAATTCGACCCGCACGACGAACGTTTCCGCGGCGAAGCGCACTCCCGACTGAATTGTTCTCTAAGAGACAGTCAGACTGATTGACCTTGAGCGCGTCTGGAGCGGGAGTGTCATCTCTAGGTAACGATCATGTGTAGCAAACTGAAGTGGCTGTACGTGGATGTAGGCTGGCACATCCACAGATCACTTGTAATATATGGGCACATCTGTCGTAGAAGCGACGGACGGTGGAGTAAGTGCCTTCTCGAGAGGAGGCCATGCTTTGGCAAGCTTAACGATGGATGACATTCGGCCGATGACTTAAAGGCGGCTGTTAGCGATTGGATGGCAAAAATCTGAGATCGTGCGCTATGGCGTACCCTAGCTATGTACGGTATGGTTATTCTTAGTATGAAAACACAGTGTAGGATGATCCCTTAAATGCGTGTTGATGTCATTGTAGGAAGACGTGCCTATTTAAGTGGAGACTGCCTTAACACAGGAGTTCACAATGGGAGTTTTTCTGTTGACAGTTCTCTTGATAGTTCTAAATGTCAAACCAGAGGGCGCTGTGCTAAACTGAAATTTTGACGATTCAATATGGCTGGCGGCAGCCATAGTTTGGTCACAGGTTCAGTTTCACGCTTTGTTCGTTACAAATTAATTATGTTAGTTTTATTTACTATAAAATAAACTTAACGCCTTTCTATTATATTGAGTATCATTCGTGTAGGTAAGTAAACAAATAATCAATTATAAATTAAGAGCAATTCAATATACACAAAAATAAAGAATAATTTATAAAGTGGTACAGTTTTGGTGTAAAGAAACGTTATTTCAATTAAGCTCAGCGCCCTCTACATGACATTTGAGAATCCCTAGAAAATTTCCCAATGGCTCAAGTTATCAACTCTGCTCAGTTCAATTGCATCCAGCTCATGAGTAATCCAATCCAATCCGTCGCCTACGTTACTTGAGAGACATCGAATTCACACTTATCCGTCTTGACTGAAATACAAACACGATTTATTAAAACTGCCTCGATAGAAAAACTTTGCAAGGTAAACTCTAATTTTGCTTTAATGGTCCGTTTTTTGACTGAACGATTCGATTGTTATCCATAATTTTTATTATTTATTTTATAGTTATCCTCTTCTTCCTCATTAAGTTAATAGTTCTTAATTCACGGACACGTATACATTACCTAACTAACTACTTTAGTAATAATGTTAAATTAACATGCTTAGAAAAATATTATAAAAATTTCAAACAAAGTATAATCCGAAATAGTCATAAATGAGTAATGATTCCATGGACTTACTTTTTGAAAAATTTGTTTGTATCATTTCATGATTACATACATACATACACACTTCGCTGCAGGTCACAACAGGTGGAATGGTGAACAGACAAATAGTTAATTACTACATTTCCGCCCACCCGCTGCCACTTATTTTCCCGTGGTAATAGTTGTTTTCCCGCGGTAAGTGGCCTATGTGTTATTTCAGGTTATGCTCTACCTGTGTTTCGAATTTCATCCAAATCGGTCACGCCCTTGCGGGGTAGGCAGAGCGTAAACAGCCGCGAATAACGGCCATTTACACCACGTCTGACAAATGTTTGAGGGTTATTTGGAATATTGTGTATCGCTATAGTGACAGGTTGTCAGCCCATCGCCTAAAATTGCAATACACACCCTCGAGTCCCTAAGTCGCCTCTTACGACTCCCACGGGAAAGATATGGGGTGATGCTATTCTAAGCCGGCATCACACGGCAATGATTATATAAATGAAATATGGACTACTGGTGCGAATCTGCGAGGCATCGGTCTCATGAGTGTCTTACGACAGCCGTGTATGAGTTTCGTCCTCTATGAGAAGCTTCTAAAACCCGAGTGGGGCAATCGCTAAACTTTATGTAGTGTAGTTCAGTTTTTACGCTGAATTGGTAAAGGAATACGAAAGACGAAAAGTATATTTGCAAAATAAGTCGGCAACTGTTTCACTTTCTAATCAACATATCAGGTAAGTTAATCTGCCTTTCTACAGTTGGTATGAAACTGCGTCCATATGGACCTGGTATTCGCCGTGTGGTACCGGCTTAGAATAGCATAACCCCATATCTACCAGCGAGTGTCGTAAAAATCGACTAAGAGTAAAATCCAGAAAAGGGCAGCTGACTTCTCTGCAAATACATCACCTTGAACTGCTGTTTGATGCCGGCTTAGAATAGCATCACCCCATTTCTTACCCATGGGACTCGAGGGATGTGTATTGCAATTTTAGGCGATTGGCTGACAACCTGTCACTATCACACACTGATATGTGATACACAGTTATCTGATTGACCCTCAAGCTTTTGTCAGACGTGGTGTTAAAATCCGTTTTACGGCCGTTAACGCTCTGCCTACCCCGTAAGGGGTATAGGCGTGATTTATGTATGTATTGAACTGCGCTCGCCAATCCGCTTGCCAAGCGTGATGAATCCCATGTCCGGCAGTGGACTGTTGTGGCTGTCGATGATTAAAATGATCAGCTAACTTCTTCTCCTTCTTTTCGTGTTGAACACTGAGTCGATTAGCCAACAAATAAGGCTACTAACGCCCCTGTGCCCCCACCAACGATTTAATATCGCTGCTCACGGTTTTCCAGTGGGAATAACAATTTTCAAACTATCTCATCAAACATGTTAATAGTGCAGTGAATCCCATGGTAATTCATAAGCTACATTATAAAAAACTACTATATTTACCCTAACATGTATGAACAAAACACCTGTGCCCCGAAAAGGTCGCCCGTATCAAATAGCGAGGACCTTTTCGGGACACCAATAGTACTTTAAGGGAATATTTTTTGTTATTATTGCAAACAATTATCGTATAAATAAACTCCCTTCAGAGGGGGATTCACCCTCTGAAGGCAAACAAAAAAAAACCTATTTATCCACATTAAATTTTAGAAAAAAAATAGGGTACAGACAGGTATGGAGTGGTATGGGGTTTATCTCCTAGCGGTCCACCCCGGGCAACGGCAACACAGGCTTGCCTGTGGATAAGTCCGGCTGAACGATCCCACGTGCGCGGTGGAAGGCTCCGTAAGGGGCCGTCTGGCTCGCGACCACCATCCCACCGAAGTCTGGCGCCAAGTAGCCACCTGCGTTCCGTCAGTGTGTGGGAGTGCCAGTGCCTTAACAGGCTTCTTCTGGGTGAGCTCGCTCCATCTTAGACTCTGTCTCTGTCCTTTGACCTAGACTAGAGTCAAGAGCAAACCCACCATTAATAAAAAATAAAAATAAAAACAATCTATCAACTGAACGTTACATTATTATTTTAGACTTCACGTCACGAAGCCAGTAACTAGGTACCTACATACACAGTATGCACAAACTATATAGAGATACTAAACAGTAGGTATGTCTAGCATTGACGAACGGTCAAACATTTCGTTCGGATTAGGAGTGTTTTTGGTTCTATAGCTCAACGAGAGTCGGCACTTTGTCGGCACAGTCGGTAAGTACGCCGAACGTCGTGTAGTTGAATCCCGTTTAGTGGTTTTTACTTCCGTAGTTTCATCAAAAACCAAAAACAAAAGTTTTTTCAGGTTTCCACCGTTTCATTATAAGTATATGCAATTAATTTTATGAAAATATACTGTCAAAACCGTTCCGATCTACGCAGTTGCTTACGTCAAAATGCACCTTTTTTGCGCGATTGTAACTCTATACGACATTAAAAACTGTGACAGAGGTCTTAAGAAGTCATAGAAAGCAGATCTCATTATCTCTTTCGAAAGTTTTGACTTGCTCTCAATACGTTTCAATTAAGAGCACATATATTTGCAAAGTAATATTCAGAATTCAGATTGTTTGGGTATTTTTATTTGGTTTAACAAAGTATTCCAGCTTTATTCGATGGCATTTACAACTAAGGATGTGGCGCTTTCTGAGGACAGGCCGAAAACGCTGCTGCTACAGAAGCATTCGGACTATTTGGCCGGTTACGGACTAAACAAAGATGACTATGAGTATTGCATGACTGAATATCTTCGCATGTCCGGTATTTACTGGAGTTTGACGGCTATGGAGCTCATGGATCAGTCCTCCAGGTATAACAGAATTTATATATTATTCTATATTTACTAAAGCTGTAGGGTTTTTTGTATAAATCACTTGTTTACTTACCCACCATACTAGGGAGACCTAATAAATGAACTTTAATTCTCGTTCAGTAGTCCACACTTCATGTTCTTTTCTGTGTCTTCATTCTTTTATGTACAATTTACTTATTTTTCACATTACAAACTGTTTTATTTTTGTAGGTTATGATATTTAGACCAAAATGTAGTGCAAACTGCGGCTTACATTATTAGCCATAACAGTCCACTGCTGGACATGGGCATCACACTATTGGGGGTATTGCCATACTCACAACACTTGGCGAGAGCAGTGCAATATAATACATTCACTGGGAACGCTGCTGCCCATTCCCTGGACAAATTTATCCCTCAGTCCCATTTCACAACACCAATGGGTTGTGTCTGGGTAATGCTATTCTATGACGGCATCATAAGTGAGGGTTATCAATATTCAAAGTACCCTAATTTTATCTCTTATTTTCAGAATGCCCAAAGAAGATATTATAGAGTTCATCAAATCCTGTCAAGACAATGAAAGTGGTGGTATTTCAGCAAGTTTAGGCCACGATCCACATATGCTGTATACTTTGAGTGCCGTACAGGTCTGTTCACAGCATGCTAGAGTTTGTGCGGAAAGAGAAAAGGCATGGAAATTGAGGGTTTGCCTCTGTGCCTCAGTATAAGAAATGTCATAGCAACCTATGAAACAATGATAAGTTCACTTTTTGCCCACGCCTATTCTCCTACCGCACAGACTCTAAATCTTGTGTAAAATATAAACATTCACCATTGAAACATATAAACTATAACACTCCTTTTTTGTGGGAAAACTTTTATATAGATAATCTTGACTTGATGAGACTATATGGGTTTAATATTTTCATATATTTCATATATTACTCATCACAATAAAACAATTTTAAACGGATTTAAGTTGTATCATTTAAGTGAACACGGATTAAACTCACTGTTATTTTGTTGCGCGTTATCGCGACGTATTCGGACCAGTCGGTGGTCCTTCCTCAGGCTGAGTGCCGCTGCTTCTTACGGTCCCCAAAAGATAAAGAGCCTCTGAGTTGCCCGGGCGTATACGAGATACCGTGTGACTGCGGTAAGAGTTATATAGGTGAGACAGGACGAAACATATCCACAAGGCTATCAGAGCACATCCGGAGTATGCGGAAGATGGATAGCAATGCGTCTGCAGTAACGGAGCATGCACTCACAACGGATGCAAAACACTACATTCGGTTCGACAAAGTAAAGGTCCTGGCCCGCGAGAAACATTTTGTATCCCGCAAGATTATGGAAGCCATTGAAATAAACAGACGTCCCAATTTCAACCGGGACGCAGGCTGGACTCTGGCGCCAGCATGGAGACCGGTGTTAAACAATGGAGTGCCAGGGCTAAGTGCTCAGCCGAATTTCACAGTAACAGATAGTGTTAGTTCGTTCTGTCTACCGGGGTGTTACAACGCAACCACGACGACAGCGACGTCGGAATCGCCGCCACCATCGGAATCGCCGCCGTCGCACCTAGCGCGCTCTGCGTCACCGCCAGCTGCCCCCTCCGCCCGCGCGTTGCGAGCAGCGGCTCGTTGGGCTAGCAGTGCCTGGCGAGACGCGCGAGCGTGCAGCGGCACTCAGCCTGAGGAAGGACCACCGACTGGTCCGAATACGTCGCGATAACGCGCAACAAAATAACAGTGAGTTTAATCCGTGTTCACTTAAATGATTTAGTTATGTCTCACTTAAGTTTAAATAGGATTTAAGTTGTGTTTATTTTGGATTTTACAATTCCTACGTTTCGAGCTCTTTACAGAGCCCGTGGTCACGGATGACTAAGGTGTTAGACGTCATTATTTAGAATTGAAATTATTTGTGTTCTACCGCCATCTATTTCTTAATTGCCTAGCGTAACGTTCTGGTTCCACACAAAATGCTGAAACCGTATCTTGTGTAGTAGGTGACGTCTAACACCTTAGTCATCCGTGACCATGGGCTCTGTAAAGAGCTTGAAACGTAGGAATTGTAAAATCCAAATTAACACAACTTAAATCCGTTTAAAATTGTTTTATTGTGATGACTATATGGGTTACTGGTAAATTATCACAATCTATCCAGTCAAGTGAACCAGCTTATGAAACTGAACAATTTAACCACAAAACTTTTTTTCAAATATCTAAAATTATTATTGGACCAAATCAATTTGTAGTGGAGGTCTAATATATTTATAAATATTTATGACAAAATATTATTTAAACTTTCCTATAAAAAAAGTTAATTTAATTCTCAAAAGATAAAAAATAAATTAAAGTTGTTCAGTTTCATGAGCTGGTTCAGCCCTTAATGAGATTGTGATGAATTACTAGGAATTTCATTGTTTATTTAATTTAATAAATGATATAATTAATTAATAAAATAATGACACAACTGTAAAATTAAAATATATTATGTTTTATTTCAGAATTTATTTATTTAAATTTTTTAAAACTAAAACGTAAATTAAGTATTATAATTATTATACAAACTTACAATAATTTATGATAATATAGATATTGATCAGTTGATTCATTCCAATAAAGCTTAAAACCTATGCCAAAGTCCAATTTTTGACTGTCCCTGGCTTAGAGGTCCCTGGCTGCCACACCGAGTTTCTTGGGTTCGATCCCCACTGGACATAAATATAACAAAATATTCTAGGTGTTTTTTTTTTCTATGTATAATATGTATTTATTTACAATAAAAAAGTATAATCGTATTAATATCAGTTATCTAGTTCCCATATAACAAGCTTTGCTTAGTTTAGGGCTAGATGGTGATGTGTGGTTTGTCCTGGATGTCTATTATATTTTATTCCTAGATTTCCGCCCAGCGGTTTCACCCGCTGCCACTCATTTTCCCGCGGTAATAGTTGTTTACCCGCAGTAAAAAGTTTCCTCTGTGTTATTCCAGGTTATACTCTAACTGTGTTTCAAATTTCATCTAAATCCGTCAAGCCGTTTGAGCGTGAAGAGGAGGTAACAAATGTACATGCACCCACACAAAATCTCAGATTTATAATATTAGTACAGATTTTTATGTAAATTTTCAGGTATTAGCAATGTACAACAGATTGGATGCCATAGATGTGGATGGAGTGGTCAGATATGTTTCTTCATTGCAACAAGAGGATGGAAGTTTTTTTGGTTGGTAACTGTTTTTTCATATATTTAGTTATAAGAACATAAAAATATATATTATTGGTCTTTAAATACATGCCATGTGATGCCGGCTTAGAATAGCATCACCCCATTTCTTTCCATTGGGAGTCGTAAGAAGCGACTAAGGGACTCGAGGGTGTGTATTTCAATTTTAGGCGATGGGCTGACAACCTGTCACTATGGCGCTACACAATTCGCTGAATAACCCTCAAATATTTGTCAGACGTGGTGTTAATATCCGTTTTACGGCCGTTAACGCTCTGCCTACCCCGTAAGGGATATAGGCGTGATTTATGTATGTATGTAAATATTTGATAAAATAGCAAATACTAGGTACCATTTCAATGAATTCATAGTAAATTTGAGTTTTATTTGGTAATATTCCTAATTCAAATCAATTAATCCCTAGGAACTGTAATACCTAGTTTAGGTGTAGTCATGTGCGAATAAAACGTTTTATAACAGAGTTACCGTGTGATGCCGGCTAAGAATAGCATCACCCCATTTCTTTCCCGTGGGAGTCGTAAGAGGCGACTAAGGGACTCGACTACACACCCGTATTGTAATGGACTGACAATCTGTCACTATCGCCATACACTTTTCCGAATTACCCTCTAATGTTTGTCGAACAAAAGAACAGAGGGGATGAAAATTGATTTCTATTGCAGGTGACAAATGGGGTGAAGTGGACACTCGTTTCTCGCTATGCGCTGTCAATTGCCTGTCACTTCTGCACCGAATGGACGCTATCAACGTTAACAAGGCCGTGGATTTCGTACTGAGCTGCATGAACTTCGATGGAGGCTTCGGCTCCAAACCTGGCTCCGAGAGCCATGCAGGTAATTAGCTATTTTTCTCAAACATGCTAGGAAATGTGTTCATTTCTTTCAAAAAATGAAACCGCGAAGTTTCACATTGTTTGTCACGTCTCAGATCACGCCAGCAAAGTTGTATGGAAATCCTTTGCTGGTGTCCATTAAGATAAATTCGTTATACGCTAAACCCACATAATTTGATTTCAAAATTATCTCGATGACTCTCATAGAAACGGAACGTAATTTTGTATGAAACAGGTAACTAAAGACGAGGCTGTATGATGAGAAGACCCTTGCCTGTCCAGAATTAAAAAAGAAAAGATTGAACTAAACATTTCGTATGGCTGAATATTACGTAATACTGTGCCTTACAGGCGAATTTATTTTAAAAAATTACAATTGGTGGGAAAATTGTAAATTTTTATTTGTTTCGTTGTGTTGTGGTCGCTAGCTTTTATAAGAAGTACAATCTTTCATTTCCTAGCCCTTTTTTGAGAAAAGCACTATGTAAGCCTCGGGGAAAATTACTTTGCTTGACTTGTATAATTGAAGTCTTATTTTCCATACCTCGACAACAATGTACTATTACTTACCAATCTTCTGACGATTGATGTGGCCCAGTGGTAGTACGGTCGGTTGTAGCACATACGGTACCAGGGGTACTCCAAAACAACTGAATTACTTTCATCCCCAGTTAATACATTATAAAAATTTTGACTTACTCTCATAAAATATGTCATTTTCTAAATACATGTTTAAGTCAAGAAAAAAATATTGCTAAGGACAAAAATAATTCTATTCTTTTGGAGTACCCCTGGTACCTTACGTGCTACAACCGACTGTACAACGACTGCGACGCAAAGGTTCCGGGTTCGATTCTCGGCGGGGCACTCACAAAGTTGATATTTATCAGTGAATTTGTTTCCAATTATGGTTAGGACATTGCAGGCTGAACCACCTGAATGTCCGAAAAGTACGTTAAGCTGTCGGTCCCGGTTGCTGTCTATGATTACTTAGACGGCGGACGTTACACAGCCACGTCAGAGGCCTACTACTTACTAGTAGAAGGCGGTTGAAAAACTCTGACACCAGGGTTCATTGGGTCGTTGGACGACTCGGTGTCCCACACGAAAAGAAGAAGGCCAACCCTTCTGATGTTAGGACATCTGATACGACATGACCAAGATGGAGTTATTTAGACCAAATAAAAAAGAAAATAATAGTCGTTCAGGGAAGTTAAGAAGAAGGCAGAAGACGGAGAGGACTGGTGCCTATGTTATGAAACAACAGGCTACAAGTCTACAGGTGAATTTCTTAGTACATTGCGCAGCCGGTTCATATTCCTGGTATCATAATGGCTAACCGACTACGCAATGAAAATCGAATTTCACCTATAAAATTGTAGCCTGTAGTCTGATAATATCGAATACCGGCGGAAACTCCACAGATAAAAGCAATGCTCTTATACAGTGTGTGAATGAAATGACTGGACAAACTCCCAGGTTGTGTTCTAGATGAGAAACAGAACAACTTTTCTTACAACCAATTTGTTGAAATATGAAATTCGAGTGATGCCGGCTTAGAATAGCATCACCCCATTTCTTTCCCGTGGGAGTCGTAAGAGGCAACTAAGGGACTCGAGGGTGTGTGTCTATTGCAATTTTAGGTGATGAGCTGACAACCTGTCACTATAGTGATGCACAATTTTCCGAATGACCCTCAAATATATGTCAGACGTGGCGTAAATGTCCGTTTTTGCGGCTGTTTACGCTCTGCCTACCCCTCAAGGGATAATAGGCGTGATTTTGTGTGTATGTATATTTATGAATGTATTATAAAATAAAACAATGCTCATTATTATTATAAACATATATTTAACTTTTTGCACACAATAAAACTAAAAACATTTTAAATGTATTTGTACCAAAAAAGGTATCAAAAATTTCATGTTAATATAATCTGTAAAAAACTTTAAAAAATAGAAGAGTAAAAAATGTGCTAAGGAAATAGGTAGCGATCAGGATCTCATGGGCGATACTATACCTCTATATCCCTAGCACACTACCCTGTCTGTATGCACCTATGTATGTACTACTATCATCTATTCTGAATACTAAATTTTAAAACACTTGAACCTGCGACTTTCGCCATTACTAATGGCGACGCCTTTTCCATCTGGGCTACCGCATCGCATCTCTTGCCCACGAATTTTGCAAGTGTATCTTAATGTCGGATGAAAGAGGTGTCGCCACTAGTAATGGCGCAAGTCGCAGGTTCAAATACTTGCCTACCGCGCTTGAAAGTTTTCAATTTTTTTAAAAAATCGTCTTTTCTATGTCTAGGTTATGAAATCTATCCTACGTTAAAGTACCTTATTAAAAGTAATTTGTTTGTGTAATAAAATATTGTATATCAATCAATAAACACTAAAAAGTACGTAAATTAATAAAAAAAAGAAAACTACATATTATAATGTTCTATTTAATTCGGTGCAAATATTTTTAGAGTGATTTCTACTCGTGAAATTTAACAACTTTCCCCAAGAACCATAGGTCGACATATAAAAAAAAATTACCTCCCATACAAACTACAATGTGACTCATTTGTTTTTTTTTGTTTGAGATTCCAATTTTCCAAACATACTTTATCTTGGGGAAAATTGATCAGATTCCAGCGTAGAAATTCACCCTTAACATATTTGCACTGAATTTTATAGGACCTTACATAATGGTTATGATATACTTACTTAACTAAAGTAAAAACATAATTGGAAGAAATCATCACAATAAAACAATTTCAAATGGATTTGTGTTTAATTTGGTAAAGAGCTCATGTTCACAGGTGACCTAGGTGTTAGACGTCATTATTTTAAATCCGTTTGAAATTGTTTTATTGTGATGAGTAATAGTTGTGCAAACTCTATAAAATATTATAATTTGAAATGTTCAAGTAAAAGTTGATGATCTAGTCACTTTGTATGAGGATAATATAAGTAGAGGCCCTCACTTGTCGTTATACACATGCCATTAGGAAATATTGCGAATGATCAATTTGTCTGTGGATGAGACAAATGAGACTGCAAATGAGAAAGGTATAAAAAAGTAAGGATGCGACGAAGGCGCGACACTTTTTTCGTTGATGTCCCAGGCAAAGAGGATTTAGTTAAACTAGGCATGAAAGGAACCATCAATGCACGACACTGTTTTATCCAACATGACTCTTTACGACACAGTAGTCATTGGTTCAATAACTAGCCAAGAGCTCAAGTAATTCTTTTGTATGAAGTAAACTAAAACCTGTGCCGCTGTACATTCTTGGTCCGGCTCCGGGACAGTTATTGAACCAGTGACTTCTGTGTCGTACATAGTCATGTTATACAAAACAGTGTCATAATCAGTGTCGTGCATTTATTTGTTCCCTTTCTGTCTCGTGTTACTAAATCCTCTTTGCCTTCTAAGCTACAATGAAGAAAAACTGCGCCGCTTTGCTGCAGTGGCGCAAGTGCGGTTTTAAAATAAATATCAAACATTATAATATAACAATCAATCATCATCATCAGTTATATCTATAGTTGCTACAATCTGGGGCTCCATAATAACATCATCGTTTTCATCACTTTCATTGGCCAGATTTATAATCTCTTGCTGGTCATCACCAGCCTGTCTTGTTTCGCGGTTAGACCGCCTGTTTCTAGCTCTTATTTCTTCTGCCTCCTCGTTTTTAATACGTGTCGAATTAAAATCAACAATAATATCGTCATCGCTGTGGTTTGCTTTACTTCGATCTCTAACACGAAACCCCGTTCTTCCGTCATTAACTGAAATACTTGTACTTGGGACTCCTTCTTGACGAACTGTGAAATGTATAGTATTCTCGTTACTTGTAACTGTTTGCTTCGTAGTGTCGTTGGTTGGCACAGAAACATTATCTTCACTCAAATTGACATCGTTGCTAGGTTCGTTAAATTTTTGGTCTGTAACGTTCTGTTGCTGTTGCAACACATTGTTGATCTCTTTATAGTCACTTGAAATAGTATTTAAAGTTGCATCATTGCAATCAAATGTTGGGTCGTATTTTATACCATCAAAACTTTCAAGTATTACTGTAGCTTGAGAATCATCGCTGTCTATATTTTCTATTTCTCTTTGTTGTATTTTATCGACATTGCGGTTAATTGACGATTCACCAAAATCATATTCTTTAACATTTTTTTGCATTGTATTAAGCATCATTTTTGGCGAATCTACATTGTTTGTGTTGTTCTCAGATTTAAAAAAACAAGACTGGCTTGGGTTTTCAACTTTAAGCCTTTCAGAGTAAAAATTCGAAATTTTAATTCGATCCGATGGTGCATTGTTTTCAGGTTCTACATCATTAGTTTCGTTTTTTGAACTATTTGTTAGTTCTTCATTATTTTCGCTTTTTATTTCTTGTTTGTCTTTTACAATTACATTTTCAGCTTTAATTTCTTTGTTTTGTACTGCCGTTTCGTTTTCAGCAACTTCAGATTCTGTTTTTATATCTATTTTATCAATATAAGTTTCATTTTTAATTTGCGACATAGATTGTCTAAGGTCGTTGCTGCCCGTTTCGATATTCTCCTTATTTTTTACTCCCTGGTCAACAGCTATAATCTCACTACGAGCATATGTGCTGCCACTCTTAACTTGAGTTTCATTTTGATTGATTTCTTGGTAACTGGTATGCGTATCACAGCCCTCAGTTGTTGTGTCTGCTGTGGTAATAATATTTTTTTTACTTTCACACTGTCCATTTTTATTTGCATTCCCTGTACTTAGAATACCCTCCATGATATTTTCTTCAAAAGACTGACTTCTGACATCTGCTAATGAAACTATTTGATCGTTATTACGCATTGAATTTATGTTAGCATCGGAAGCTTGATTAAAAGTGGTTGTGTTTAAATCGTTCAAAACATTCGCCGTATTATTATCAATAAACTTAGGTTCAATTAAATGGCTTTCTTTATTATAAATTTGAGAATTTTCTGGATTTTGGTTATTATTTTTAGAAATATTAGCAATAGTTGTATTCTTGTCGTTACTTAGTTCAATAGTATTGGTATTTAAAACATCTTCTGAACGTTTTGACATGACCTGCCATTTATCTACCCCTTCAGTAGATTTAGTGAGTACAACTTTACATGACTCATCATTTGATGTATTTTTACCTGTGCCTTGGTTTTGGTTCGATGAAAAATCTTGATCTACATCAGATGCACTGTATTTCACATTTGAATCCAAATCTTTTCCCGTTGTAGAAACAACGTCAGATTGAGGCACTGTTACGTCATCGCTATAACGTTTTGGCTTTCTGCTATGTATTTCAAAGCTGTTCTTTGTAATAGATGGATTATCTGTATGTATTATCATGTGATCAGTCCATATTCTGTTTGTAAAAAAGACTTTACAGGTTGGACATTCTTTTATGTCAGTAAAATTTAATTTATTCTTGTAGCACCTAGGTTGGTATAGATGTGAAGTCCAAGTACTACGGTTCATGAAAAATAAATTACATCCTTCACACTTATACATAGCAATCTTAGATTGATTATCAACACTACCAGTTCTTTCGGTTTTTTGATTAGAAATAAACCTGTTGACGTACTTATTTTTATTTGCTTTATTTATAGAGTTCATAAGTTTTATTACTTCAGGCAATTTTTTATTAAAGTTTGTTATTATCAAGAAATCTTCCTTCGATAAATTGACACCATTGCTGTGATGTTCATCTTTATGTTTTTGCAAAGTCTGTGAGCAACTGAATTTAATTGTACATACATTGCACTGTGTAGTCTTCTTTTCTAAATTCCAATGTGCGCTATTATTTGTATGACTTTCCCAAGTTTCCATTTTTGGAAAATGTTCTTCACAGTCGTCACACTTAAATAGTATTGCTTTGTATTTCTTTTTTACGCAACCGTGTTCGTTTGAAATATTTTTACCAACTATTTTATTGGTTACAAGCTCGTTTTCAGTTTTAGAAGGTTCTACGCCTGGCTTTGAAGGTCCTGGTTTAGGGGAATTATCAACAGAAAGATCACTTGAAAGAATTCTATCATTATTATTGGTTTCAAGATATTTTTCAGTTGTAGTAGGTTTAACGCCTAAGTTTGAAGGTCCTGGTTTAGGCGAATGATCAGTTTTGCTCATTTCATCGTTTGATTCGGAGCACTCACTTAATGAAATATCACTATCACTTTCAGATAAACTGTAATCGTAAGATTTGTCTGTTATAATTTCGAACTTTAGGATCTTTTGAATTTGACCCTCTTTCATGTGCATCTTTTCATGTTTTTTCAGTGACTTATCACTAAACTTAAGCTTGCAGTGCTTACACTTCAAAGGGTTCGGTGCATGATTTACATGCTTTAGCCATTCGGTTTTTTTTAGAAAGTGAAGAGAGCATATTTTGCATTTATAAACAAGTCTACTTTTAAATTTTAATAACTTTTTTATTTTATGGTCGTAAAGTTGTAATTTCTTGTTTATATTTTTAAAAATTGATTTGAGGCTGTGTAAGTCACTGTCGCTACTGGAGCTGGATTTAATATATTCCTGTTTAAAATTACTTGATTTTCGTTTCCTTTTTCTTTTAGGTTCTGTGTTATTTGAATCTATCTTAGAGGAATCTATAGTTGAACTTTTATCAGGCTCATTATCAATATTAGGACAATTTGTAATTTCATTGTCACTCTCAGATGTGTCAGAACTGTCCTCATTTATATACGCATTAGTACTCATACTACGCCTTCGTTTTCTCTCAGTCGAAAATGGACTATCATTACTTCCAGCAGTATTTTTACTTATGTTACTGTCTAGTTTAGGCAGATCTCCGTACAATTTCGCATGTTTCTCAGCGTGATGTAAATAGTAATAATCAGGTCTATCAAATTTCTGTGAACAAAATGCGCAACCCACTAATATTTTCTCAATAAAAGTGCCATTCTTATTGAGAGGTATCTTGTGTACGTCTGGGTTGGGCTCCATAGTAATGGAATTTTGTGCTGAGCTTGGTCCAGCAGAATCCATATGAACATTTTGTCTTCTTTCGCAACTTCTTTCTTCGCCATTCTGTTGTCTGTCGATGTATCCTCTTCGCTTCTTCTTCGGCATTTTTGAGGTCAACCCAGCTGTGAACAGAAGTAAATTCAAACATTTAGTATAAGTACTTATGTTTTAGTTGAGAAAAAAGTGCCTACGAAAAACTTACTACTTATAAGTATTAATAATGTCACAAAATTTTGTAAGTCTGCGCATGTCTGTTATCTATATGTATACGTTGCTATACGTTCGGTAAGTACCTAGTATCAACATTCTTGCATTGCACTCAAATCAGTAGATATAATAATATGTTACAATTAGTTCTTATAGTAAACTTCACTTAGATAAAATATTGAATAAATCGTTGTTGACCTTGCCAACTGTAAAGGTGTTTTTCCACCTGCAGAGCGAGACGACGCGTGAAGAGTTTTGAATTGAAATTTGTATGGGAAATTTTCAATTCAATCCTAGCGCATCTTCAGTGGAAAAGGTAAGAATTGACGAGGATGTTCGAGACTTAAATTGAAATATCAGTTTGTGTAAAACAGAACCGTATTGCTTCCGACACAAAGTTTAAATTAATTCTGCAACAGAAACACGCTTCTCAACAGCGAATAAGATGAAGGTGTGGTTTTCTACCGGCAGAGCGAGACGAAGCGTGACGAGGATTGAATTGAAGCGCATCTTCGGTGGAAAAGGCAAGGATTGAAGAGGATGTGCGAGACTTGAATTGAAATATCAGCTTGTGTAAAATTGAACCGTATTGCTTTCGACATAGAGTATAAATTAACTATTAAAGACGAACTTAATAGCACTGCATATTTTTATGAAGACATTAATGTCAATCGCGAGCTCGCGCATGATCGCGCTTGCAATTAATGCCAATTTTTTGTGGAAAAGTGCCAGTACGATTTCAATTCTCGCCACGCCGCCGCGTCTGGTCTCGCTCTGCCGGTGGAACGAAAACCCCTCTCGTCCTGTTGTCCCCGTAAGCCGTGTCCCCGTGAACGGGGACAGCGGTACTTTAATAAAAAAATTGAAACCACCATTAAGCAAGACTTGTGTAGGGGCCCGCACCAGCTGTTTCACCCGCTGCTAACTGTTTTCCCGAGGAAAAAGACCTTTTTACGGCATAATTTATGCATAAAAACCTTCCTCTTGAATCTCTTTATCTATTAAAGAACACCGCATCAAAATCCGTTGCTTTCTTTTTAAGATCTAAGCATACAAAGAGACATAGGGACACGGGAAGCGACTTAATTTTAACTATTTAGTGATTAGCGATATAAAAGTTTTTTTTATACATGATGAAATTCTCTTAACTTACCTTAAATTAGTGCTGTCACTTTCCGTGAAATAGGTTTAGAAAAGGATAGGCGATATCTAAGTCCTGTCATATTTATGACAATGGGTTCTTCTCAATGGTATATGTATAGTATCTCTACGCGTTCCCGAGATAGAGGGTCGGAAACGGAAGGACGGGCCAAAGTGATCCCATAAGGGTTCTGTTTTTTTTTTCCTTTTTAAGTACTATGAATCCCATAAGATAGCTAAATATTTACCTCATTATTATTGATGACTAATGACGTCAATAAGTGATAATACTATCCTATATAGTGATAGATAATACTATACATTGAATATGAATTTAAATTGTATTTATTTTTATTATTATAATTCATAATGTTAGCCAAAACTGTCCCACTAGTAGGCAAGGGTCTCTATATAGAGGAAAAAATATTTGTATGGTTATAATTATAACTGTATTTAACTGATAACCTCCGAATCTACTGAATGACCTGTAATTGATCAGAAATAATTAGAAAGAATACAGAGTTCTACTTCTATTGCGATACATTTTAGTTAGTGTGCGCAATCACTCCACGACCATCATCCTTCAGTAACATACTAGGCTTTTTACCATGGGAAATTATCTCATGTCCCCAAGAAAACGGTTAGCAACGAGTGAAGCTGCTGGGCTGGCCTGTAAAGTAAGGCCAGCCATATTTGACTGCTGTCATTTCCGAACTAAAAGAGATGTCAACAAAGGGAAATAAACCCTCCGCCATAGCATTAGCACAAACCTGACAGCTGTCAAATATGGCTTATTGGGACGGCCGTACTGTAGTAGAGTGTAAGTCCGTTTACGTATCAATGCTTAAGACGCTCGAATACGATACACGGGGCATTAGGTTTCAACAATATTCTTATCTAGCAGAATTATAAATAAGTCTTAAAGCACGTTCACACTATGCACATATTCCTTTTCCTGCCGCTGTCGCTAATATTGCTCGATATAATTCCGCGGAAGTATCAACGCGAGTGACTGTTCACACACTGCCGTTATACTCTTCTCGCATCAATATGAGTGAGCGAGGTAGCAATACATTCCACACGCGTTCGTGTTGCCGTTCCTGTGACACGCGCACGAAAAGCCGACACTCGCACGGGAAGTGGCAGCGGCATGACGAGTAGCAGCGCGAGTAACCTGTTCACACATTCGCGCTGCCCACTTCCCTTACTATTTCCCTGCCCATTTTGGCATTATGTGAACGTGCTATTATAGCTACTTATCTAATGAAGCACTGCACTGGCACGCACTTAAATAGGAGTAGGTCTTCATTGTTATTACACGAACGGAATACACAAAAAACTAGTTTAAGGTGGTTCGAGAGCGGCGCCCTTAAACAGGATAAAATTCCTGGCTGGACTCGCTAGTCCAAACCAAAGTATCAATTCGCGGCAATAAATAACTACAAAAGATTATTTTGAATCAATATAACCTTGTAAAAACTGCGATTTGGTTATTTATTGCAAAAACGCTTAAAGTTGCTACAATACATAATTAAAGCGCTCAGTTTTTACAAGGTCATTGATTTAAATAACTTTTAAAGATATAAAGAATATTTTTACCTAAATATTATCGCGATAGACCCGGTCTAATACTTAAAATGAGTGAAAGTGATCGCGAGTGCTTAAAAAGTTAAACTTTTAAAGATATTTATTGCCGATAATTTGGTTTCCAGAAGACTAGCGTGTCTAGCTCTAGCCAGGGATTTTTTTCCTGTTTGGGGGCGCAACTTGACTCTCGAACCACCTTAAGATTGTTTGTTACCTTCCACATGTATTCGTTTTTATCACTATATTCTCTAACATACACGATTATTTAAAAACACCAGGGTTCATTGTGTCGTTTGACAACTCGGTGTCCCACACGAAAATAAGAAGAAGATTTAAATAAGTGATCCGAAGCACGTCTGAACGGGATGGCGCGTGTGATATGACTGAAAGAACAATAGTCTATTAAAGATCGTTAAAAAAAAACACGGGATAACACCGAATGGGAATTCCGATAACGTCACGGGTCAAATCATCATTTAAATATAACCAAAAACACGACACACACACAAACTGAACGCTAGCCCATGAATCAGGATAATTATACAGGGTGTAAGGGACGATGTACCGAAAACTTTGCAGGCATGATCAAACCTTGAATCAACTTTTTCGATGGAGGATATGTTAATGAACGAGAATAAAAAATCGATGTCCCATACAAAATTCTTGATCTGCTGACAGACTTTCTATGGAAACTCAATACAATATTTTGTTTCCCAACATAGGCTCCATAGTAGAAGTTATTCAGTTTCATAGTATGATCATGCCTGTAAAGTTTTCGGTACACCGTCCCTTACACCTTGTATAAAATACTACGCTGGTTGGTACATACATACGCTTTAACGTGTAAAATATACGGTCTTATTAAATTCAATGCAAATATTTTTATTGTGAGTTAGTTATTATTATTGTAAAGTTAGTTATTATTGTAACCTCCCATACAAAGTGAAACATTTTTGTATGGGAGGTTAATTTTTTTCATCTTTCTGCTTATTTTCCGTGCGGAAAGTTGTTCAGTATCACGAGTACAACTCACCCTCAAAATATTTACACTGAATTTAATCAGACCTTATATACGACTAGATTTCCGCCCAGCGGTTTTACCCGCTGCCACTCATTTTCCCGTTGTATAAGTTGTTTTCAAAAGTGGCCTATGTGTTATTCCAGGTTATCAATTTCAATTTCAATCTCGATTTTGTATGGGATATCAAATATTTCCTGACATATGTTCCTAGTGGTAAATTGTACAGTTTCATGATCGGAACGCACCCTACGAGTATTCGGAGAGATGTCCGTGACACCCTGTATGTAAAACGCTTTCCGCTTATTTATCAATCGTCTCTATTGGGCCGTTCCGAGAAATGAGCAATAAAATAACATTTGTATGTAGGCTACGCAGAATTGGTGTATTAATGTGTAAAATTGTTTAAATAGTCTATTTGTGTATTTAGTACCTACTCGTAGGTAATATTTGCACTATCCCGCTTCGATTGTCGCACTCTCTCTTTCACCCTAAGGTTGCCTGGTAGAGAATGCTACTTAGCAATAAGGCCGCCTTGTTGTACTGTTTATTTTATCTAAAACATAAAATTAAGTTTCATACAAAATAAACTTATTAACCTCATCGCCTCACCATGAAAAAGGGGCGTTTCCTCGTTTTAAAATACATTCCCTAATGTTACTCATATTCAGGGATAATGTAACTAGTTTTTTATACGACCCATTACATAATTTATAATTAATAGAGATCCACAGATACCTCTCTCGCTCTCTCTTTTCGTGTGGGACACGAAAACCCGATGAACCCTGGTGTCAGTTTTCTCAACCGCCGAATACTTCATGGCCTCTGACATGGTTGTGTCACGACCGCCGTCAGTTCAGTATTCATAGACAGTAACCGCGACCGACGCATGAAATCATGTTTCAAACGGGCAATCAGTACCGGATACTATCAAACTACAGGCTACAATTTTACAGGTGAAATTCGATGTTCATTGCATAGTTGGTTAGCCATTATGATACCAGGAATATGAACCCGCTACGCAATGTACTAAGAATTTCACCTGTAGACTTGTAGCTTGTAGTTTCATAACATAGGCACATTAGGCACCAGGTGGTTCAGCCTGCAATGTCCTAACTAGAATGAATGTCCAATGTCGAACCCGGGAATTTTGCGCAGACAGACAGTCGCACTACCACTGCGCCACAGCTCTAGTTCCTCTACAAGTAACTAGGTGCTTGAATACTTTATCAAGGGCTTAACATAAACCTACCTACCTCCTACCTAATCATTATTACACGACTGCCTAACCAAAAAAGGAGTGTATGTATTTAGAGTTAAAGTTATTAAAGTTATTTGTATCGGAAGAATCCTTACATTATCCCGAATGTCATAGGCTAGGCTTTATCTCAGAAAGCAATCGTGTTTTTATTTTTTTTAATTTACCATGCTTGTTTACCTTCTTATTTTGTTTAGGTAGGTACGTAGGTATAATGGTGTTGTTTTGAGAAGGTATAAATAAGACACTCACTTAAGAAACTCCTTCCTTGTCTTGTCGCTGCTTGACAACAATATTTTATTAGTTTTTCCTTGTAAGTTTAGGTCAGGGTATCAAGTTCGGGGCGTCTTCCTTCCTGCTTACACACAAAAATGGCGGGAGGGATCTTTGAGATCTTTCTAGTCAGTACCTAATTAGAACTCGCTAGGTACTTACGATTGATTTATAAATTGTTGAAAATACTAAAGTTTCTGTATAAAGCACCATCACAACTGGTCAATTGGGTAAATAAACGTTGTTATTTACCATGCCCAAGCCCGTGCCCAAGCTCACATTTTTTAGTACGTGACAATGAGAATAACAAGAGACCTTACAAGAGACCACACAGAGACCGACTGACGTCATTTCAATGGTACCAACACTGCCAACACAATAATTTGGCGATAAAATCCGTACATAACTCTAGAGTGACCAGAGTGCTATTTTTTTTAACCTCGCACCGCACCCGGCGCGGCGCGGCGGCTGCTTCAGAAATGAGATATCGTTATCGAAAATATTTTTTTTACCGTGGTAAACAGTACCCTATATCATTCAGGACAGGACGGCAAACTGGTAAAAGATAAAAACAACAACTCGAAACAATCTGGAAATATCTAACCGAAGAAAAACATCATGTTTCACAAAATATTCAAAGTATGTAATAAGACGTAGGTCTAGAAATGTCTTGGTAGAAATAAGTTGTCCTGTTGTGTCGTCAATTTTTTTAATACCAAAAATATATATTTTTTAAATGAATAACGCGCACGAAACACCCGGACATTAAAACATCAGATATTTTTTTTACTAAACCGGCTGGTAATCTAAACCGGATCGTCCAAGGCGTCCTGCAACTGCGCCGTTTCGTTCGTCATAAATAGAGTAGTTGCTGACCGATAACGGGATAACTAACAATGCCCAAGAGGTTTGTCATAAAATATTAGTATGATTAATCGTGACTCTTCTGCGTGTTTTCCCCTAACAAATCCCAAACAAAACACAATAACTTTGACTAACTTTGACATATATGTCTATTGCAGCGCCGCAATGAACTATATAACTTTTTTTTTCCAAACAGAACCAAAACATATACACCGTGGCATGGCTAATAGACATTTCTGTTATCAGCGACCGTTGGAAAGCATAGTTTTTGTGTTTAGTTTGGGAATATGGTATTTTCAAAAGATTAAAAAGTTAATAATTCATAATTCATGAGCTTTTTTACGCCAATAGATGGCGTTACACATATGGAGGTTTTTTCAACTATCCACGCAAGGTAATAAAATAAAACCAGCGTTCTAGTATTAGTGAACTGTTTGCTTCCTCGTAACTTTGCTTTTTAATAAATTTTCAAGGAAGTTCATAGTCGTTGGACGACTCGGTGTCCCACACGAAAAGAAGGAGAATCAAACTCCCCAACAAAGATGCCCTTCCAGGTGTTCAACGCCATCAATCGATGATATTTAGTACTTTTTTTTTCAACATCTTTCAAAAAAGGCCTCATTGTTAGGGAAAAACATGCACAAGAGACTGCTTTAGCTAGCTGGACCAACCGAAGATAGTATGCTTTCAATCAAAATTTGCAGAGCGCACTTTCAGTGTTGCCATTTTAATAGGGGAACACCCCGTTTGTCCAGCTTGTTTTGTATAGCCATTTATAAACTTAAGTTGGCTAACATAACAATGGGAGTTTTTCTGTTGACAGTTCTGTTGATAGTTCTGAATTTCAAACCAAAGGGCACTGTGCAAAAAATTTGATGATTTCTTTATGGCTGGCGGCAGCCATAGTTTTGTTTTGACACAGGTTCCGTTTCACATTGTATTCGTTACAAATTATTTCTGGTAGTTTGATTTGCTACAAAATAAACTCATCGTCTTGCTTTTATATCAAGTGTCATTCATGTTAATAAACAAAAAATCAATAATCAATTTAGAACAATTCCGTAGACACAAAATAAATAATCTACATCTACACTAATATTATAAAGAGGAAAGATTTGATTGTTTGTTTGTATGTTTGTTTGTTTGTTTGCATCGAATAGGCTCCGAAACTACTGGCCCGATTTTAAAAATTCTTTCACCATTAGAATCCTACATTATTCCTGATGAACATAGGCTATATTTTATACGAGAAAAAAATAGGGATCCGCGTGAAAATTTCGAAATTGTAACCCAACGTGTGAAAAATGTACCAAAAAAATATCTAATATCGCGTGCGCTGTGGAAATTATTGACAATAGAGCAAAGTGATGTACTACAGTTTTATAGAGGATATCAATATCTATAATAATGTCCGCGATACCATATGTCTAACTATTATAGTTATGCCACAATAACTACTTTTTCATTTAAAAATGTACCAACTACGCCACATTATTCGTACCAGTGTAATCATTACATTTAATCATTACTGTATTAAAGGGTGTCAGGGATAGCCCTCAGAATACTAATAGGGTACATGCAGACCATGAAACTGAACAACTTTCCCCTAGGAACATATTTCAGGAAACGTAAAAAAACTGACTTCCCATAGTGAATGCAGTCAGCTGATTGTGATTTTGTATGCAAAGTAATTTTTTTGGCGTTTCCTGACATATGTTTGTTTCTAGGGGAAAGTTGTCCAGTTTTTTGTTTCATGCACCATATCAGTTTCGAAGGGCTGTCCCTTACTTGGTATAAAAAGACGACAAAAACATTAAATATTGCATTAAAAAAATCTACACCAAAATAATACAAACATACACATATCACGCCTATTCTCCCTTGCAGGGTAGGCACAGCGTAAACGGCCGCAAAAACGGACATTTACGCCACGTCTGACATATGTTTGAGGGTCATTCGGAAAATTGTGTATCGCCATAGTTACAGGTTGTCAGCCCATCGCCTACGACTCCCACGGGAAATAAATTGGGTGATGCTATTCTAAGCCGGCATCACACTAAAATAATCATTATATAATCTACACTAATATTAGAAACAGGATTTTATTTATTGTTTGTTTGAATTGAATAGGCTCCGAAACTACTGGACCGATTTAAAAAAATCTTTTACCGTTAATTGAAATTGAAATTCTTTATTCAATGTAGGATAGTATTATCACTTATTGACGTCATGAACCGTCATTCTAAAAAAAAGAAATTTGTATCACACAGTTTTCTTTTTTTTTATTATAATTTTGTTATGACCTAATAGAAAACCGGCTCGGACGGGATAAAAAAAATAAAAATATAGGCACTGCCATGAGGCTGGCCAGGTTAATCACACGGCATGTAACTTTACGCCACCACCATCTGAAAACGATATTTGTTTCAAATTGAAGTCAAGATTTTTATAATCCTACATTATCCCTGATGAACATAGGCTATATTAAACTGTCTTATTCCCGGGGGAAATTGTTAGCGGCGGGTGAAACCGCTGGGCGGGCTGCTAGTTATTTATAAAGTGGTACAGATTTCGTGTAAACGTTAAAACGCGGAAACGTTATTTTAATTAAGCTCAGCGAGAATCCCTAGAAAATTTCCCATGATTAAGTACATAATTTTAGTGCCACCGCAAGCCAGCAAAAAAAAAACGTTTTTTTTTTCAGGGCTTATCTACTGTTGTGTGGGCACACTGTCAATATGCAAGCGGCTAGATGCTCTTCATGCCGACGAACTGGCCTGGTGGCTATGTGAACGGCAGCTGCCCAGCGGTGGTCTCAACGGACGACCCGAAAAACTGCCGGACTTGTGCTATTCTTGGTAAGAAATGCTATCTGTCTTTTAATACAATATAATACAATTCTTTTTTAGTAACAAATATTACATGTCAAGAAAAGAAAAGTTTCCTTCTAATGAAAATACAAGAGAGCCATGTCATTCCCTTTAATTATTCATCAAAACTTATAATTAGTCTACATCTTACTTCTTTCTAGGTGGGTGATGTCATCGCTGTCAATGCTGAACAGAATCCACTGGGTCGACAAGAAAAGCTTGGAACAATTCATCTTAGCGTGCCAAGACGCTGAAACTGGCGGATTTAGCGATCGTCCCGGGGACGTGCCGGACCCATTCCACACTCTGTTCGGCCTCGCCGGGCTGTCTTTACTGGGAAACAAGAGCATTAAGGCTGTGAACCCAACCTACTGCATGCCTCAAGAAACAATAGACCGGCTGAGACTTGAACCACAAATTCTGCACATTTAATTCTTTATGTCAAGTATTTTTATTATTTTAATATGAAAATAAAATATATATTTATTGTAAACTTAGATTAGGTTTTATTTGTTTTAACTTATATCTGAACAATTAAAGCTATAGGTTCGATCCCCTTTAGTTAATTGCCTCAGTAGGTGCATGTTAGGATACATGTGTGATATAGGTATATGTATGGTGCAGGTTACTTTTTTCCGTTTCGTTCGCAAAGAACAGGCGAAGATCATGAAAGACTACGGTGCGTGCTACATATTGAGCCATGATAGAGTGGATGTACTAAAATCAGCATTAAGTACTCTCATTGGCTCAAAAAAAGTTCCAAGGATGCATGACATGAGTCGTGTTGCGTGTGTCAAGGAACTAAACCAACTAAACCAATCAGTCCACCAAAAAATGCTAGATAGCAGAATATTTAATAAATGGCAACATTCGTGTATTCTGTCAAATAAATCATCTGTCAGTTGAAGAATGTAAACATAACCTATAAAAAGTATTTTTTTCTCTTTATTCCTTAATTTATAAATTAAACGTACGGTTTTACTATGTTAATTTATTGGTGACAATGTCGCCGTTGTATTGCTTTCAATTTATCGTGTATAGTTTATGTATTTACCTGTTTATTATATATAGTTATGTTGTTTACTACAGTGACCTCTTATCACTACATTTTCGTCAAGAATTACTGCCAGAATACGATTATATCATTGGTAAGTATTTAATAAATAGTATTAACTTGTCACTAAATAACTTTTACCTTGGATTATAATGGTAGTCAAAGAAAAACAAACTCTTGATAAACATTCAAACCGTGAAACGTAAAATGCAACAAAGTTAGACTTGCTTACTTTATAAACAGGCAATTATTTAATTACAAGTAAATACTATTATATTTTCCTTAATTTCCCTTTTAAATCGACTGCTTAGACATTTATTTTATCTTTTGTTGTTTGGAACATTTTTTTTTATTTATGATGGGGTTTGCTCTTGACTCTAATCTAGGTCATAGGACAAAGACAGAGTCTAAGATGGAGCGAGCTCACCCAGAAGAAGCCTGTTCACTCTTACTTTGAAGAGATTAGGGTTGTATGCGTTAGGAAACACAGACACAGGTATTGACTTTGTTCCTTCTTCCAGTGGGATCTGGCACAGCAGGCTCACTGATCGCTCACAGACTGGCCACCGAGACAAACCACAGCTTCATAGTCCTCGAAGCCGGCAGCAGAGGGCAGGCCCTCATGGACATGCCTATAGTGGGGCCTGTCATTCATAGATCCTTGTTTGACTGGATGTATGAGACTGTGCCACAACAGAATGCTTGCTGGGCCATGAGAGATAAGGTTGGTTTTCACACTATTATAAAATGGAAAATAAATTATGTTTTTTCCCAATGTGTGAAAACCGTGTGATGCCAGCTTAGAATAGCATCACCCCATTTCTTTCAAGGGTCATAAGAGGCGACTAAGGGGACTCGAGGGTGTGTATTGCAATTTCAGGCGATGGGCTGACAACCTGTCACTATAGTGATACACAGTTATCTGATTGACCCTCAAAATTTTGTCAGACGTGATAGAAAAATAAGCATTAACATAATGGAAATAGTGCTTTATTAATTATTCACAAGAATGTAGTATTATTCCAGAAATAACTTAACTTATTTTAATAAACTTAATTAAGCATGAAATATATTCTACAACAACTTGCAAGGCACAAAACTCTACAGATAAATTTGTGAAGCAAATCCTCAAGCAATTTAATATTTAACCAGCAAGAAATTATAAGTAAAATTAAAATATACATAACTTAGTTTCCTTGATCCTGAATAGACTCTATATACACTGTAATAATTCGACTGTCGTCTCTCGTACACAAAAACTGACTGAGCTCGCCGCCAACTCCTCCGCTTAAAGTGCAACCGATGCGACCCCTAGTGGCGGATGCAAAAACTATCCTCTTATCCAATCAGCGTGCGAGCATCATCCCTCCAGAACTCGCCAGTGTTGCCAGATCAAAGTGGGCGATAACATTCGGCCGTCCTGCTCACGTATTCGTCCTCGGATGCGTTTAGTCTGATGAATGAGCTGAAAACAGACACCTTATTTAGTATTTGGTATTCTTGGTGATTAGTTTGAAGCTTAATGGTATCCATTCATGTCAACCTGTATGAATATCAACCAACGGCTTTCGCAGACGTTCGATCCACTTAGTGAAAATGCACAACATTGCATACGACTGGGTGGAACCAAGGCTTAAGCCAAGTGATGTTCAGTATCACTGACCGTGTATCACCTTGCCCCCTATTAGTGGTGTTCATCACAGATTTCCACTATTTGTCTTACACACATGTTACACAATTCCACTGTTGGAAGCGAATTCATTAGACTCTGATAAAATGTATAAAGTGTAAAAACCATATACGTAAGTGCATAAATGTTATTACAAATATGACAAGCCTGTAAATAATAAATTGTTAATAAAAAAAATATATATATGTTATTGTATTCGACACCTACCTCTTTAGTGATAACATTCGGTCGAACTATTGGTTAGGTATCATCTTCAATGTGGATCCAGGGTTTCATGTTTTCTACACAAGAGACACCGTTGTACCGTTTTGCACTCCTTTCTGCGCCTCTCATGTCAGACACCCTGTATCTGTCATGGCCAAGGACTTCAGTAATCTGAAAAGGTCCCTTAAACAGTGGCAATAGTTTTGTACTTTGACCATCGTTACTCTGACTTGGAATTTTGATCACCACCAAGTCTCCGACCTCATAGGTTGGTGCTTCCTTTCTTTTGGCATCAAATGCTGCCTTCTGTCGTTCCGCGTCTTTTTTAATATTAGCATCAACCGTTTTTCTCAGAGTCGTCAAGTCAATTTGACTCTCGACATTGTCATCGTCAGTGATTCCGTCATTATCAGTTCGAATTCGATACCCAAATAACACTTCACTAGGCACTGCAGCGGTAGTTTTATTGATGGTACTATTTATACCTTGTTGAATTTTAGTTATTTGTTCATCCCATTTGTTATTATCTGTATCCGCACCTAAACTTCTTAATGCGTCTAATATAGTCCTATTGTAACGTTCGACTTGTCCATTTGAACGTGGTACAGCGGTCGCGACGACATGAGCCCTAATATTCAGGCGTTTACAATAATCGGAGTACAATTTCGATGTAAATGCACTACCTGCATCACTAACTAACCTTTTAGGATTTCCAAATATTTTGAAAATTTTACTCAATTCATTTATCACTACTTTTGCTTTTGTGTTTTTTACAGGCAAAATGAAAACGAATTTTGTAAAAGAGTCTACTAAAACCAATAAATAACTATTGTTTCGTACTGTTTTAACAAAAGGACCCAGGTGATCTAGGTGCAAAGTATGAAACGGCCTAGCATATTTTGGAATAGGATATAATTGTCCTGGTTTCTTACCGTGTATCGTTTTATTGTATATGCAATTAAGACAATTCTTAACATATTTCGCAACGACCTTCTTTAATCGTGGAAACCAGTACTTAGAGCGTATACGTTCGACTGTTTTGTCTACAGCAAAGTGTCCCACGTCATCGTGGTTGATTCGAATTATCTGCCATACGCACTGTTTCGGAACTACCCAACGTCTACCATATTCCGTCCTGCGGTATACTTTGTTTCCGAGCAACTCATATTCATTGAATATTTTTTTATTTTGTTCGGCCTCTCCTGACTGCAAAATTTCCCGTATGCTACAAATAGATGGATTAAGCAACTGAACAGATAACAACCAGTCACTTTCTGTAATTGTTATATTCATAACAGTCTCTTTAGTCGCTTCCGAATTATCCATTCCTTCTGACCTACAAATAGAGTCATCGTTATCCTCGACCGGGTTTCGACTAAGCGCGTCCACATGTTGCATCTGCGAACCTGCCCTATGTACAATATCAAAGGTAAACTCCTGAGTTTGAAGTACCCACCTACTAATCCGGGGTATGATCTCTTTTTTAGCTAGCGTATGCCGAACTGCATTACAATCAGTCGTAATTCTGAATCGCGTACCTATTAAATAATGACGAAACTTTTGCAAACCTGTTACGATAGCTAAGAGTTCTAACTCAAAAGAATGGTACTTTTTTTCCTCATCTGTAGTCTGCCTACTATAGAAATAGACAGGTCGTTCTCCATGTTCTGTACCCTGTGTCAATATACAGCCTAAGCCGTCACGCGATGCGTCAGCATACAGATTTATGGGCAACTTTGGGTCAAAAATGTTTAAAACTGCTTTTTCGATTAATGCACTTTTGATCTCATTTATTGCACGATCTTGTTGAGGACCCCATCTCCATACAACATTTTTCTTTAATAGGTGAGTCAAAGGCTTGCAAATCAAAGCACAGTTTTTAATAAATTTCCTAAAATAGTTATTCAATCCCAAGAACTGACGTAATTGATGTACTGTGCGTGGTGTAGGAAATTCATTAATTGCTCTTAACTTGCGGGAGCTCGGGCGAAGTGACTTGTGACTTGCTTCTGAAAAAATGAGCATTTGTCCAGATTTACTGTGAGACCATGCTTTTGCAGAATGGTCAGCACTTCCTCCAAACAAGCGGCATTTTCTTCAAAAGTTGATGTTGCGATGAGTAAATCATCCATGAAACAAATCACTTTTCCAAACCGCAGATTGCCCAAAACTGTATCCATTAATCTTTGAAAAACCGCAGGACCGTTACATAAGCCAAACGGCATTCGAACATATTCAAAATGCCCGTCCGGGGTAATGAATGCAGTTTTGTGCACATCTTCAGCCTTGATTGGTATTTGATGATAACCGCTTTTTAGATCTATTGAAGTGAAATATTTACAACCCTTAAGACGGTCAATGAGGTCCTCAATAAGTGGCATCGGATATTTTTCCTTAACTGTAACTTTATTCAGCTGCCTATAATCTACACAGAGTCGCTTCGCGCCAGAAGCTTTATTTACAAGAAGCGCGGGGCTGGCATAGGGAGAATTGCTATGACGAATTATACCGGCGTTTAATAATTCATTCGTTAGTTCCCGCGTAATACTTCTTTCTGACTCTGACATCCTGTACGGACGTTGGCAAATTGGTTTTGTAGATGTCAGTTCTATACCTAACTCAACGCAATCGGTTTTACCTAAACTAGTTAGATCGCTCGAAATGCACTGGGGGTACTTTGAAAAAATATTTGTCAACAAAGTTTGATGTTCACTAGAAATGTCATTCAAAAGTGAATTGATATTTAAAACTGCAAGTTTTTCAACTGGTTGAAACGTTAATATATCACCTACTCGTATATACATTATTGACCTATCCTCTGTGAAATTGCGACCAATTAGCACTTTAGATCCAGCAATTTTGTCAACAATGTACAAAGTTGTTATCAGTTCAACTGCGTCAACTTTTAAACGGACTGCGACGGCTTCAGTAACAGTTGTGATCTTATCATCTGTGAATCCAACTAAGTTGATAGGAGCACTTAAAGTGAACGGTGTAAAATTATATTTTGTGACTAACTCCCGCGAGATCAGTGAACAATCGCTTCCCATGTCAAAGAAAACTTCACACTCATTATCATGTAAGTAAACTTGTTTTATAAATTTTTGTTTATTTTGAGACGTGATCATTTTCACCTCGGCCTCCTTCTCGGTTTTTGGTGCCGATTTCAACTTTGTTCTACAAGCTGCCTCAAGATGTCCAAGGCGAGAGCAAGCCGAGCATCGGACAGAATCCTGAACTCCACAGGTATTCCGACGATGTCCAGCTTCCCCGCAGCGATAGCAAGTTATAGGCTGTGTGTTTGTGGAACTCACAGCGTGATTTGAGATTTCGGATTTAATATTGCTATTTTTCGAATTCTCATTTGTTTGACCCGAATAAGTTGGTCGAGAAGGAGGCTGTTTTGACGATGAAAACGTCTTGTTTTGATTTTGAGATACCGATTTTTCTAAAGCGGGGTGCCGTTTTCCATGTAAAAAGGAAGCTAAATCCTCACATAATTTGAAGTTTCCTGCTTCCGCCGCGGTGCCAATATTCGCATCGCCTATTGATCCGACAATTATTGATATTATATCGCGCTCACGAAAGCCTAACTGCAGTCGGTCGATACGTGATTTTTGCTCAAAATAAAATTCATAAAGCGATTGATTAGGCCCTGGTTTTGCATCTAATAGCTCTTTGAGTGAAGTATACATGTTTTGCTTGGATTGAAAGGTATCAGATAAAGTATCGCGCCATTTTTTCCACTTCCAAGACGTCCACCTGGTTTCGTTTTTTTGTAGAGAATCTAACCAAGTCTTAGCCGTATTACGTAGTTTCTGTAACGCCTGATACTTCGTCATGTTATTTGACCAACCAAAAGCACGTGCATTTGCCTCGACTACGTTTAACCACATGTCAATATTATCTACCAATGGGTCGAATTCGGGAATCACTGAAGATAAGACAACATTTTGACTCACGGTTGGTGACTTCTTGCGGCGACGCTTTCTTTTCCGGTCTTCAGAACTGCTACTGCTCGAGCTTGACGTGCTTGCGCTGCTCGAACTCGTGGTTGAAGTAGAGTCAGATGAACTCGTGGATGCTCGTCTGCGGCGGCGTGATGGCCGTGACTTCCTTTTTCGACCACGTGCCATTTTTTTTTTTCTTTGTGGGCGTCGATGTAATACCAACTTCTGATGATAGAAAAATAAGCATTAACATAATGGAAATAGTGCTTTATTAATTATTCACAAGAATGTAGTATTATTCCAGAAATAACTTAACTTATTTTAATAAACTTAATTAAGCATGAAATATATTCTACAACAACTTGCAAGGCACAAAACTCTACAGATAAATTTGTGAAGCAAATCCTCAAGCAATTTAATATTTAACCAGCAAGAAATTATAAGTAAAATTAAAATATACATAACTTAGTTTCCTTGATCCTGAATAGACTCTATATACACTGTAATAATTCGACTGTCGTCTCTCGTACACAAAAACTGACTGAGCTCGCCGCCAACTCCTCCGCTTAAAGTGCAACCGATGCGACCCCTAGTGGCGGATGCAAAAACTATCCTCTTATCCAATCAGCGTGCGAGCATCATCCCTCCAGAACTCGCCAGTGTTGCCAGATCAAAGTGGGCGATAACAGACGTGGTGTTAATACCCGTTTTACGGCCGTTAACGCTCTGCCTACCCTGTAAGGGATATAGTTGTGATTTATGTATGTATGTATGTTTTTCCAATGTTCCCAAATTAAATTGTGTCCATAGCAAATAAGTAGTGAGTAGGTATTTCAGAGTTGTTTTATATTATGTTTGTTTACAAGATAATCTCTGAAACTGATGCCTGTGCATCATTCAAAAAAACTTAATCATATTTTGAAACTACAAGATAGGCTGTTTGTCTAATCATTAAAATTTATGGTTCAGAAAATACAACATGAATTAGCCAAAGCATTTTGTCATGCCTCCCTAAATTGTCATATTATTAGAATCACCCGTGTTCTGAGTTGATTAAATAACTAAAGATACACCGACTAGTCAAATAAGTTAGTAGTCTGCTAGTGGGCCAAAACCACGGTTGGTGTATCTCTATGAATAATAGCAAAAGTTTTTTATTTGTAGAATAATATCTATTACGCATTCATTAACTATTATTATTCATTAACTATTAATTTTAACTTCTTGTTTTCTATTTTCAGAAATGCAGACTATTCCAAGGCAAGCTTGTAGGAGGCTCATCGAAACTAAATAACATGATACACATAAGAGGTAACATCACTCACTATACTGAATGGTTCCGTGGGAAACACACAGAAAAATACATCAAACAACAATTTGATCTCATAGAAAATAATATTATTAACATAGATAATCTTAAGTATGAAAGCGATTTAGCTAGTGCTGTTTTAAAAGCTGCAGAAAATCTAGGATTTAAAATATTAGGTTCTAAGTTTGAATCAGGTTTTTGTAAAAGTAAATTATCCCAAAGAAACGGAAAAAGGTGGTCAACGTCAGATAATTTGGACATTTCTAAACATGTTGTTTCCCATGCTTTGGTGGAAAAAGTTGTAATAAAAGATAAAATTGCTGTAGGAGTTAAATTTCGTCTTGGAGATAAACAAAAATATATTACTGCAAAACAAGGAGTAGTAATATCGGCTGGTACTTTTAACAGCCCAAAAATATTACAGCTTTCAGGCATAGGGCCATCTAACCTGCTCAAAAATTTAAAAATCAATCAAGTTGTAGACCTGCCTGTAGGTAGAAATTTACAAGACCATATAGGTACTGGATTAGATTTAATAGTGCTTAATAATATCGTGCCAATTCCTGGCCATGCTATTGTAAATCCTATAAATAGTTTCAAATACTTTTTCCAAGGTAAAGGGCCTTTGACGACCCCTGGATGTGAAGTCATAGGTTTTATTTCTACAAAAAATGTATCCACACCAGATTTACAATTCATGGTCTTGCCCACGGGAATAACAGCTGATAGAGGAAGTCGTTTAAGAAAAAGTTTGGGCATAATAGACGAAATATGGAATGCGTATTTCGTCAAACTCTTTGAGAAACACACAGCATCAATGGTGCCTATCATATTGCATCCAAAAAGTAAAGGCACAGTATTCATTAACAGTACTGACCCTGAAGTACCACCTGTAATCGATCCCCAATACCTATCGCATAAGGAAGACAGAGAGCTATTAATAAATGGCCTTAAATTCATTGCAAAATTTCTAAAGACCGATGCAATGAACGAAATCGGAGCTACCTTAAACGATATACCATTTCCTGGTTGCGAAAATCATGGTTTATTTACAGATACATATTGGGATTGCTATATAAAACATTTGACTCTATCTATATACCATCCCGTTGGTACTTGTTCAATGGGTTTACCTGGGAGTTCTGTCGTTGATACAAATTTCAGGGTTCATGGGGTAGACAATTTTTTTGTAGCAGATGCGTCCGTGCTGCCTACCCTACCTAGTGGCAACATCAATGCGGCAGTTGCTATGATGGCTAGTATATTCTTTGAAAGTAACATTAAACATAAATTTATGAAAGATATTTGTGATAAAGATACGGAAAAAATTAAAATAGATCTTTGTCATAGGGATAGTTTACTAAAAGAGTTGTTATTCCAAATATGTTTAAGTTATTAAGTCTGGAGCTCAATATTTTAAGACTGTTTTAGGTTAATTAATTATGGGATAATAGCAATACGTCATTATTGGCCTCGATTCTGGAAGACCATTTTCTTAGCTAATATTTACCTATTCCTGTCAATAAACCAAAGTTTAAACACAATTTTAAAGCCTTATTGGTATTAAGTATTCATAATCCTTTTTATGAAAACTAATGACAGTGGTCAATTATCTGCATCTTATTCAAAAGCGTTAACCTCCTAGTGTCCCTCATATTGTTGTTTTATAGCTTTTGAACTGTAAGTGAGATTAAATAGAAAATATATATAATGAGAACATTAGGTATGTATTTATTTGTCGAAGAAAAAAACATCTGTTATTATTTCTAACACTTTATTGAAATTAGTAAGGACACTTCTAAACATGAAATATGTATTACAACACTAAATTGTATTGTATTTCTAAATAACATATGTATTTGTATTGCATACTGAATGTTTGAGCCTAATTTTACAGACAACCATTTTCATAAGGGCACACTACAAATTTAAGTGTTTAACCTAAGGATGGCAAATATAGGGTCAAATTTTACTAGTGACCGATAACATAAACTCAGAATGGTCTGATGATAAGGATTTTTTTCCCAAGGGAATATAGCGCGAAATATGAAAAAAAAAACCGTGATACAAATTAACCTGATCGATGGGTACATTTTGTATGGAAGGTCTAAATTTTCTTTTTCAAATTTCGGCCTATGTTTCTTGGGGAAAGTTGTTCCTTATCACCAGACCGTTCTGAGTTTTCGCTATTAGTCACTAGTAAAATTTCACCCTATACATAAATTACTAATTACGATAATAAATTATATGACATGGTGTCACGAATCGCAATGTTACCAAAGATTTAAGGATACATTTATATATGATACAGGTTTACATTCATAATGTATAAGATATGAAGAATTGAGAAATTTGCATAAAATAAGATTTAAAATAAATTTTACTTGAAAACATAATATTTTTTGTTAAATGTTGCAATTGCCAAATGAAACATAATAAATATTATTCAAGCATAATTAAATTAAATTCGTTAGGTATTTTATCTTCGATTTAAAAAAACACAGACACTGATATAAAATACCTACCTAGGATTATGCAAAATAATACATAATTTGTTATTTAGTTATTTAGACAAAGCTGAATTATTAACTGTTATTTAGTAGTATAAAATGCTGAAAATAAATAATTTTATTTTATACAATACATAATTCCTAAATATTCTAGTTTTTGTTTTACAAACTCCTTACAGTCTAATTACTAACATACAAACATTTTAATGACTAGAATGATAATAGTAATTAATAAATACTGTTGTCGATTCACACTATTCTTGCAGTTTTCAATAATACAGAATAAATTTTTTAGAAAACTTGCAACTTTTTCTAGAGAGTGAGATGAAAGTAGAAGTATTGAATTTTTTTTGCCATCGGCCTACTAGCGTAGCGCGGACTTTATGTATGGTAGTTCATCTTATAATAAGATGGCATATTATAAAATAAGTAAAAATATTTGCTGCAAATAAGGGGTTAACCGGCCTATAAAACTGAACAACATCCGCCCATACGAATTGATGGTCGGCTGTAACTTTTATATCTGAGGTCCAAATTTTATATTTCAATCTATCTTCCCTGGGGAAAGTTGTTCAGTTTCATGGGCTGGTTCACCACTTGAAATATTTGCAGTTAACGCTGCGTCGAGCGGGCTGCACGCGCTGGCTAGATTCGGCAAAATACAAGAGCAGGGCTGGCTGGGCGACCCGCGTGACGCAGCGTTGGCGCTAATATTTTTTTTTTACACCGTATTGAAGATCTGACCTTGCTACATAATGACATGTATCTATAGGTACCTACTAGAGTAGGACTAGGTACTTATATAATTCAGTCAGTTGTTCATTACCATCTGGTATAGGACTGAGAAATTCACATAGTGTTAATGACAGTTATTTTTAACCAAAAATACAGACATTGTTCCAGTGTACTTAGTATGGTCATAATATTATAATACAGGGTGTAAGGGACGGTGTACCGAAACCTTTGCAGGCATGATCAGACCATAAAACTAAACAACTTTTACTATCGAGCCTCAATTAGGAAACGATTTCTTTTTCGAGTTACCAAAGAAAATCAATCAGCTGATCGAGAGTTTTTTATGTGAGGTCGAACAAATTTTCTCGCTTACCATCATATTCTCCATAGAAAAAGTTGTTCAGTTTTATGGTCTGATCATGCCTGCAAAGTTTTCGGTACACCGTCCCTTACTACGCATAACTGTGTATATCATTTTATGAATCATTAGTTTGACGCACCTTAACATTTATTAAGAGTAGTCGACACTTTCTATCAACGTATAATGAATCGACTTTACATAAGACACTCATGGACGGAAGAATTACCTATTTTCATCACTATGTATTTACTTATATAACAACAAGTATGTATATAAAAGCCAAATTTCTTACTCTATACCCAAAATTGTGCAAGTTTTAGTAAAAATACTAAAGATTTTGTGAATTTTATAGGTATTTTGCAGCAACCAAAATTCGCAACTAGCTACGGCGCCGTAGACCTCCCGTAGATATGGAAAGCCTACGGCGTAGAGGGTAGCATGACTAAAAAAACACCATTAATACTAATGAAATAATTAATATTAATGAACAATTGCTGTGTGATGTCGGCTTAGAATAGCATGACCCCATATTTTCCCGTGGTTGTCAAGGGACTAAGGGACTCGAGGGCTACATTTGTATTGCAATTTTAGGCAATGGGCTGACAACCTGTCACTATAGTGATACACAATTTTTTTGAATGACCCACAAATGTTTTTCAGACGTGGTGTTAATGTCCCTTTTTTACGGCCAGTTACGCTCTTCCTACCCCGCAAGGGATATAGGCGTAATAATATTATGTATATATGTATACTAATGATGTATGTATAATACTCGTAAGTATGAATATGTGAAGGTTTATTTGTTGTACAAAAGTTTGCTAAATTATGTCTATAAAATTCACAATAATCTTTAATAAATTCTCGAAATCATTAAATTTAATTATTAAATTATGTAAATATACGTATTTTGTGCTGAGCAAAGTTCACCCAAACGCAGTTACTGCATTTCGTTACAATACTTTTTTTAAATAATACTGGACGGATTATCTGATATACCTATCTCCTTCACAAATCACTTAAAATATTGCCACACAGTTACAAATACATTTATGTACATTGTACGTTTTTTAGGGTTCCGTAAACAAGAAGTCAAAACGAGACCGTAGTATTACTGAGACTTGGCTGTCGGTCTTTCTGTCACCACGCTGTGTCTCATAAACCGTGATAGATAGAATTAATTGAATATTATTATAGGAGCCCCTCCCATATATATATTTTTAATCGATTTTGACTTCAATGGTTCCGAGGCTACATCTCATGAACGGTAAAGGACAGTTATTCACAAAACATATATGTATTACTCTTGCGATTATAACAACAAATCCAAAACAAATTAAAGGGGATCCCATACAACAAACGAGATTTTTATGCCATTTTGATACAAAATGGTACGAAACCCTTTGTGCGCGAGTCCGACTCGCACTTGACCGATATTTTTCTAATAATACTGAGCGGTAAAGATAGCTTGCCTAACTCCTTATATAAATAAAATACATATTTATAAATATAAAATATTGCTTTGCAGTTGCAGATATTTATCTTTTGTTTTCTAAACACCCAAATATTTATTTTCCGATGAGCTTTTTTGAGCAAATCATTTTTCACTTTTGAGACAATTTTGGAACTGCTGTTTTTGTTTTTATATTGTTTGTGCACTATACATCAATAATCTAATAAATGTATCCTTTCTATAAACGTATTTAAAACACTTACACATTTTATACAAAACGGAGCACAAGAAAAATTATTAAACTTATACCAAGTTTCTTAGTATTTGTACAAAACCTACTTCTTTCGCGTAAGCCTTTGACTAGAACACTACGCTAGTATCTACTATAGGTAAGTTTATTCCACTTCACTTTCCAGCCAACCTTTCTAGCCCTAACTTTTCGATTTTCAGACATATATGTAGGCTGAAATGTTACTAGTGACCGATACAAGTGTCTCCAAAGAACATTGGTCGAAATAAGATAAAAATGTTTTGAGCGTGTGATGCCGGCTAAGAATAGCATCACCCCGTTTCTTTCCCGTGGAAGTCGTAGGAAGCGACTAAGGGACTTGAGTGTATTGCAATTTTAGGCGATGGGCTGACTATCGGTCACTATGGCGATACACAATTTTCCGAATGACTCTCAAATATACGTCAGACGTGGCGTAAATGTCCGTTTACGCTCTGCCTACCCCGCGAGGGATAATAGGCGTGATTTATGTGTATGTATATTTTGAGCTGATCGGCAATTTGAGGTCCAACTTTTATTATAATTTGATCTATGTTCCTTGGGGAAAGTTGTTCCTTATCACCAGCCCGATCTGAGTTTTCGCTATAGGTCACTATTGTAAAATTTCACCCTATAGGCCATTTACCAACGGACCTTCAATTTGACCTATGACGTTCATGATAAATTATAAGTACAATTAAAACTGTCTAATTCCATTCGTTTACAAAACATCTTCGTTATTACGTATTTATTAGATTAAAAAATTTAATGACTTGTTAACAATTTGTTAGAGCCTCTTTGTAATAATCTTTTTACGGAATGGATTTTCTTGTCAAATCAGTAATCTGAACTTTCTAATTTTTCAATCCTACCCTAGGTCCTTTTCTATACCCATATCATAACCATCTAGATGCAAAACCTTTTACAAAAAGTAAAAACACGATCAATAACACACCACGACTTACTTGAAGCAAGAGTCCAAATAGTTGTCCAGCATATCCAATTGTAGATCGTCCCAGTCTGGAGGATTGAGCAGCAGATTTGACAGGTCATCTTCTACCATTAGCGGGGGAGGCGCCACAGGTTCCACAATAACATTCGCGCCAATACTGGCGTCTATATTGTTCAAATCAAACTCTGGCAAATGCAAGGTCACTGCCTGTTCAACGTCGCTTACTAAATCGCTGACCACCACATTTTGCGGTATATTCGCCACGGCAGTTTTCTCCTCAGACATGTCTTCAGGTTTGGGTGGATTCTTCTTCTTCTTCAAAGGTCGGCTGGAGATTCGTTTGTTGTTCTCGAGGTGTGCCAGGTCTAGTTTCCAGAACCCTCCTTTGCCCGGCTCATGTTTCGATCGGGGTACTTTTACGAACACTTTGTTCAGTGACAGGTTGTGTCTTATTGAGTTCTGAAAGAGAATTATTGGGAAGTTAGTGTACGACCGAAATGAAATGAAATAACGCTCTATGTAGGATATAGGATACTATCACTTAATGACGTTATTATAAAAAAATATAAAGCAATTTTCTTCTTTTTTTATAACAATTTAGTATTGTCCTGATAGAAAACTGGCTCGGGCGGGCAAAATAGACACAGACTAGAGTCAAGAGCAAACCCATCATTAATAAAAAAAAAAATGCGTTTCAAATTGAAGTCAAAAATTTTAAAAGGTTATTACATGCGTATAATTAACGCACGGTCTTGCTGTCTGATTTTGGTCTCGTTTAAAATTTGGTAGGATATTTCTGGTGATCCACCTGATTTATCTACATGCATTCGATGTTTATTATGATAGTCAGTAAATTATGAAGTTATTTTGTAACATATTGATTTATAATGACTAGTAAAACATTTGAATGTCGGCTTAGAATAGCATCACTCTATTTCTTTCCCATGGGTGTCGTAATAGGTGACTAAGGGACTCGAGGGTTACAAGTGTATTGCAATTTTAGGCATGGGCTGACAACCTGTCACTATGGTGATACACATTTTCTGAATGACCTTCAAATGTTTGTCAGACGTGGCGATTACGTTCGTTTTTTACGGCTGATCACGCCCTGCCTACCCCGCAAGGGATATAGGCGTGCTATTTGTATTTATTTATTTATGATTTTGCATAAGATGGATAATGCCGTGTTTCGGAGGGCACGTTTAGCCGTATCGGTCCCGGTTGCTGCCTATGACTACTTAGATAGCGATCGTTACACATCCACATCAGAAGTTTAGGTGTTTAAAAAATTACAGCAGATTCATATGGTCGTTCGTCAACTCAATTTCCCACACGATATTAATAAAAAGTAGTTGCTAATAATTTGCCGTGTAGACAACACCTTAGAATAGCATCACCCCAATACAAACCGAAGGTGTCATAAAAAGCGCCTGAGGGATAAATACATTCAGGGAGTGAGCGTTCCTTGTTAAAGCAATATCTTGCACTGCGCTCGCCAATCCAAGTGACTGGCTCATAATATGACTGTTGTGGATGTAAATGTAATAATATTGATTTAATAATATCCCCCTTTACTGATAAGCTTAACTGAATGCCCTCCAACTACGCGTTTAATAATTTCAATTAGAGACCGCTTATCGCCGCGGATTTGCCGTTTATTGAATCGGCAGAGCTTCCCGTACGATACATACAGATAACTAGGTATTGAAACATATTAAGATAAGAAAGTACATAGTATGGGTAGATACAACGGCGGAACGTGATATGCCGTATATTTTATACTAGCTGGTGCCCGCGAACTTCGTTTCGCTGACTGAATGTTATGGTTAGCATTATAGCATACCATACCACCAGTAGAACCAGTGTTTCTTGCCTTTGAATATAACTAAACTCCAACCACACTTAACTTAATAATATGTAAAAAGTTTATTTCCGCGCCGTTGTCCTTCAATTTACTTGCTCCGAGAGGAAGATGATGTCCATCATCACGCTTTGGCTTATCATGCCGAACTACATTCGTTATAGACCAATTACCGTATCCCTTATAGTTTTGCCGGGCTCCTAGTGTACCACATCTTTTACTCCAGACCCTAGATGTTAACGTGCCACGCGAAGGGGCCTAATATGCTGAACAACTTTTCCTATGCGGACATGTCTGTATCTCTCATAGGGTGGGTGTACCAGTCCCAAACCATTTAAGGGAACTTTTTGACTTTGAAACTCTCTGGACAAGTATAAGGTATATTTAACGCAGAAAAACATTTATAAAGTTGCTTATTAGTTAATAATAAATTATTATTGATATAATTCTTCAACACATATTTATTAGTTTTTTATTTATTTTTGAAAAATACTAAAAACGGGAATGCCCCTAAGTTTGACCGGCGCGCTCCAATAAAGGACCACTATTGGACCAATAGTTGACCATTCTATTTATATGAATAAAACACTGTTTCAATTTTTTTTAATATAAACTAGGTATTTAATAGCAAAACCAAAGCTAGAATACAGATCAAACATAATTAGAAAAATGACTCTCATTACCGGTAAAGTTTCAACTTCAACTGGTCATTCTTGGGAACACCTCTTTGTACTGTGTACCAATAGAAAACCAGCGTGGTCAATTACTGGAACACAAAGTTTTTAAACGATCAAAATGACAGTTTAATGCTCTGAATTGTTATAAAGAGATTCACTACTTATGAAAAAAAAGGAAAAAGAAGTAAATACTATAAGATCACCAGTAACAAACCACTTGATCAACAATAGGGACCCAGTACAAAGCGTGTTCCAGTAGTTAACCACATTCAAAATTACCTCATATTAACAATATTTAGTAAAAATAATCACTTATAGGACTCAAGATAACACCAAACTTCAAAAATAATATCATTTGGTGACAATATTTTCGAAATAACAAGTGAAATTCAAATATTTTACTGACCATGTCCATTCGCACTTATAGCTGTATTGGCTGCTGGAAGGCAAATGAACGAGACACTAATCTCTTAAAATAAGCAAAATAACGATATCTTTCGTTCCCTCTCACAAAAAAATATTCTGTGGGGTTGGTAACACTCTAGGCAACATAACAAAAGAAGTATTTTGTTCAAAAATGCCCGCGTTTTCTTAAAATATTCAATTGAACGCGTAAGTGGTCAACCACTGCACTGGTGCCTGGTTTGGGACTGGTACACCCACCCTACTGTAGCTTGGCTCCTGGCTGCCTAAATATTTTACATTTAATCGTTTTACCTTTGGAAATGAGCAATTTTCCCGCCGTAAAAACTATTCTAGATGTTGACCAGGCTAATAGCTATACACTTTAAAAAGTTTTATTCGAATCCGTTCAGTATTGTCGGAGATTAGCCCGGACAAACAGACAAACAGACAGACAAAAAAAGAATGAAATGTGTTTTAAACCTATTTTAACATCACCTACGATTAGATTTTCGTAAATTTGTTCAATGTACAGACACACGGGTTTTAATGTTTTATTATATGTATAGATAATAAAATTATTTGCCGTGTGATGCCGGCTTAGAATATTACCCCATTTCTTTCCCGTGGGTGTCGTAAGAAGCGACTAAGGGACTCAAGGGTATGTATTGCAATTTAAGCGATGGGCTGACAACCTGTCACTATGGCGATACACAATTTTCCGAATAACCCTCAAATGTTTGTCAGACGCGGCTTAAATGTAAATTTTTGCGGCCGATTATGCTGTGCCTACCCCGCAAGGGATTATAGGCGGCATATGTGTATGTATGCATTATACGTACCCATTTCTTTCCCGCGGGTGTCGTAAGAGGCGACTAAGGGGCTCGAGGGTTTCATGTGTCAATTTTAAGCGATATTATTCTGACAACCTGTCACTATAGTGATACACGGCTTTTCGGAAACGGGCCTCAAATATTGGTCAGACGAGGCGATAGCGGCTGAATTTTACGTCCTTTAACGCTCGGCCTATCCCGCAAGGGATAAAGGCGTGATATTGTGTATGTATGTATGTATGTATGTTAATGATACGTTTTAATTGAAAAAATGCACTATAACGTAACATTTCTTTCCCTTGGGAGTCGTAAGAGGCGACTAAGGGACTCGAGAGTGTGTATTGCAATTTTAAGCGATGGGCTGACAACTCGTCACTATAGCGATACACAATTTTCCGCATGACCCTCAAATATTAGTCAGACGTGGCGTAAATGACCGTTTTTTGCGGCTGTTTGCGCTCTGCCTACCCCGCAAGAGATTATAGGCGTGATATATGTATGTATGTACCGTAACCGGTGTATGTAAATTGTTGATCGTCATATTTTTTTACTGCGTTTATTGCACAAATCAAATCTGACGCATGGTCTCTTGATGTTCATTATTTATTAACCTCATTATTTTCTTATTTTGAACAAGCTTTGAAAATACTTGCTTCGCTGATAGCTTTTTTCATGAAAACAACAAATAATATCACTGCTCTGTCCGAAACACTTTCCACATACGTACACATATCACGCCTTTTTCACATACATACACATACTTGTATCACGCCTTTGTCCTGTGCGGGGTTGGCAAAGCGTTAGCGGCCGTAAAAATACGACCACTATCACCACGTCTGATAAAACAATTGAGGGCTGTTTCAGAAAAATCGTGTTTCACTATATACACATATTTTACATACATACACATATCACGCCTTTATCCCTTGCGGGGTAGATAAAATTCATTCAGTGACAAATACTTGAGTTGAGGCCCATTTCCGAAAAGTCGTGTATCACTATAGTGACAGGTTGTCAGCAAGTTGCTTAAAATTGTTATACACACTAATAACCCTCGGTTTCATGTGTATTACAATTTATAAGTATTTTATAAGTAGGTATTAATTGCACCTCAGTCGCCTCTTACGACACCCGCGGGAAAGAAATGGGTAGGTACGTATCATACATACATACACATATCACGCCTTTTTCACATACATACACATACTTGTATCACGCCTTTGTCCTGTGCGGGGTTGGCAAAGCGTTAGCGGCCGTAAAAATACGACCACTATCACCACGTCTGATAAAACAATTGAGGGCTGTTTCAGAAAATTCGTGTTTCACTATAGTAACAGGTTGTCAGCCTGTCGCTTAAAAATTGTAATACACATCAAACCCTCGAGTACCTTAGAAGTCTCCTACGACACCCAAGGAAATGGGGTGATGCTATTCTAAGCCAACATCACACGGCAGAAACTGTCCAGTCCGGGTAAGCCCTAGCTCCCAAACAAATAGTCAGATGTAGATTTCAAAACCCAGGGGCAAAAAATTGCAAAGTCCAGCCCAAATAAAAAAAGACACGGCAGAAACACTTTCCAATAAGTACCTACTGCTATTTAAATAAATATAAAGTTCATTTGTAACATATGTCGCCATATCACGAACAGTAACGATCACTGTTTAAATTACGAGCATCAAACCCCTACAATCGAAAAAAAACTAATTATAATAGGGTTGAAACACCACTCACCTGCCACGTCGGGTCCGCATTCCTATAAAACTTGAAATTCTCCCTAATCCACGAGTATATGGCAGAAAGGGTCATCTTATCGTTATTGTATCTCATCGCCATACATATCAGCGTACTGTAGGAGTAAGGTGGCTTCTTCGTACTGGTCTGGTACCCCTCTTTGTTTTCCATGAAGTCCTTCTGACATTTAGATATCGTCTGGTTGAACTTCTGAAGCCTAGTGTTGGCTGGCGGAGATTTCGGTGGCGTTGGAGACATCGGCAAAAGAGGGAATTGAGGCACTTGCATTATGTTCGTTATATTCTGCAGCCACGTCAAGTTTGTCAAGTCAGTTTCGGCGTCTTCTTCGACAGCCATTCTCTCCGGTTTTGTGCGTGAATGGTCCTGCTCTTTCGTTTTAGTTTTAGGCACATTTTGGGTAACTGTTTCGATAGCATCTTGCGTTTGGATCTCCTGTTCGTAAACATACTCGATCTCAACCGTATGTGAGGACTCTGGGACGGTGTGGTCCACGGCGAAGTACGTCGTGCCCTGTTCCGCTTCTCCGTGGAACTGGATGGACGTATCCAGCATCTCGCCGGACGCAGGCGACAGTCCCGATGTTATATGCATCGTGAACTACATCTGCAATGACAAAGCGATGACTCATACTGTTACACCACATTGTTACTCTTCAAGAAACTTTCCGCAAGTTTTAACATTTGGAAACAATTGAGCAAGGAACTGAGTTTAAAGTTTACGAAAACATTTGATAATATATTCAATGAAGAAGAATTTACCTGGGTAAATAGTGGTGGTGGCGATGGTGCGGTCAAGACGGCCGGCGATCGATGGTGTCGGCGACGGCGCGCGGGCGGTATGACGTAGCTCCGGTCAGAGCGGCCACGCGCGCCACGAGGCGAACATGGCTGCCGCAACCACTCGTGGTACAAGTACAGGTCTGTTCGGTTCGGCACCACGCTCGCTTGTGGGTTCCATGGGCAGGTGCGCGAACCCCGAACACCCCATTGTTCAGCGAACAGGTGTGTGTGCGATCGATATTTTTCCGCCCGCCGGAATCGCCCGCATGCTAGATAGCTTTGGACAATTAGTCATGGTTATCAAATTCGCCACTTCACCCCTTATCAGCTGCACCGTCTTTGCCGTGACACTGCGGGTACTTCCCGAGTCATTTGCGTATCTAATGCGTTATACAGTCTTAACGCCTATATGGCAGAGACAGGCAGAGTGTAAAATGGTGTAAAACGGTAGTTTAAACCAAATATGCATACGTACATACACATATCATGCCTTTAATTCCTTGCGGGATAGGCAGAGCGTACAAGGTCGCAAAAACAGACATTTACGCCATGTCTGAAAAATATTTGAGGGTTAATCGGAAAAGTGTGTATCGCCACAATGACAGGTTGTCAGCCCATCGCCTAAAATTGCAATACACACACCCTCGCTCGAGTCCCTTAGTCGCCTCTAACGACTCCCACGGGAAGGAAATGGGGTGATGCTATTCTTGGCCAGTATCACACGGCACATATATTTAGCATAATGTGTAGAACTAAAGTGATAGGTTGTCAGCCCATCGCCTAAAATTCAAATGGTACTCATAAAATCCTCGAGTAGAATATTGCGTTTGTAAAATACCAAGTATGACGATGACGAATGTATTGTACCGGCCTTTGCTTATATTTTATGAACCTCGGACCTTCCACTATTATTCCAATAAAAACTTGTGTCAAGGATAAGAATATTAGCGAAGGTTTTTCCAATCTAATTTAAAACCGACTACTTGGCCGACTAAGCCTAAAGGCAATAAGGGTCTAGGTACAAAAACTTCTTAACTACTTAATTACTTATCCTTGTTTTATAAGTATTTATTTTATCGAAAGATTGATTAAAGGGTTTCATACATAACGGGCTCATACATAAGTAGGTAAGTACATATTCTTTGCACTCTCGTAAAGTAGTTGTAGAGAATTGTCTAAAACGGTACTCTATAAATCTGAACAAACATACGGTCTACCCTAAGAACCTGGCTCTACCATGGATAGCTACGATATTTTTCCGCTGTCATTTCCCAAGTATTTCCAATGCCACCCTTGTTTACTTTTCACTAGAACTTGAAAGGGGACACCCTGTTTTCAAGGTGATATCGTGGTCGGCTGTCAATTAATGAAAACGTTTGCTCTATTGAAGCTTTTCCACTCAAGTTAATACGTGTAAACGGGCAACAGCTTGAGTTTTATTGCAAGTTTAACTTATGGTACCTACTTAGTTCTAGAAATATCATGAACTCATGACCGGTTTTGCATGGAGTGCAAAAACAAAGAAGAAAGACATATAAATTAAGTAATTAGGTACCTTAAATATTATAATTTTTTCTAGTGTACCTACTCACTGATCCTTATTCTAACTAATAATATTTTAATTTTGTTTAAGTATTGGAACAGAATGTAGACATCGAAACAAATCCAAGCAGGGATTAACGTTAAGGCTTATTTTAAGGCTTGTTTATTGATTATAATGCTACTCTTCTTATTTTCGTGTGGGACATCGAGTCGACCAACGACCCGATAAACCCTTGTGTCAGAGTTTTCTAACCGCCTAACGGTAGTAGGCCTCTGACATGATGCTAACAATAATATTTTAAAAAGTAGGCAGCCTATTTAGGTATTAGTGACCCGTGCAAGAGCTTGTTTTAAAATCTGCAAATTTTCTGCACCTTTAAACCTTCTCATTTTCGGAAATTCTAGCCTTTAATATTCTCTGAACTGAATGCTCATTCAATCAATCGATTTGTCAATTCCGTGGTATATTTACTTCTGGTATTCAAAGACAGTTTAACGATGTAGTAGGCACGTTGCCTTGATTCAAGTTCGGAAGCAACTAGATTAATGATGTAGGTCGTTTACAGCACGAAAGGTGGTTGGCCTTTCAGTGTGTGAAGGTGGGTAGATGTTACACGGAAGTTTAGGCTTCGAAATGAAAAGTTCGGAAGATATTTCGATCAAAGGTATGGTACAACAAAGCTTTCGTGTAGTTGTGAGTAAAGTGAGTAAGTAAAGCAGGATTTAATCGGGACATTCGTCTAATACGGTGTCCCACAAGAAAAGCAGAAGTAAAAACCATAAAACAATTTTAAACGGATTTAAGTTGTGTTTATTTTTGGTTTTAGAATTCATACGTTTCACGTAGTCACGGATGACTAGGGTGTTAGTCGTCATTATTTAGAATTTAAATTATTTTTGTTCTACCGCATCTATTTCTTAATTGCCTAGTGTCACCTCCCGGTTCCACGCAGCATGCTGAAAATGTATCTTTTGTAGTAGGTCTCACAGTATGTTGGATCCGGTTCTTCTGATAATGATAATGATAATGATAATGAAATAACTTTATTCAATGTAGGATAGCATTATCACTTATTGACGTCATGATCGGTCATTGTAAAAAAAAGAAATTTGCATAACGCAATCTTCTTCTTTTTATAACAATTTTGTATTGTCCTAATAGAAAACCGGCTCGGGCGGGATAAAAAAATAAAAATAAAAATAAAGGCACTGCCTCGGGGCTGGCCAGGTTAATCACACAGCACGTAACTTTACGCCACCACCATTTGTAAACGACATTTGTTTCAAATTTTAGTCAAGATTTCCAAAGCGTGTTATTAACATGCGTATAATTAACTTCCGCTATGTAATCAGTGGAGTCCAAGTTAATGAGATGATGAGACGTAGGAATTCTAAAATCCAAAATAAACACTAACTTCTTAGATAAATCTTTTCTAATCTGAGATTAAAGGTTTAATTTCTACGCGTAGGGGAGCGTTTCATGAGTCATAAAACTTAGTGGTTAAGTAGTTTTTTAGATATAGGCTTATTTTGCTGTTGGGTTTATTTTATTTTGGGTACCTATATGGGGTGAAATTTTACTAATGACCCGAAATCTCAAAACGGCCTGGTGATAAGAAACAACTTTCCCCAAAGAACACAAGTTGAAATACCTATGTAAAAAATATTTTCAGTTTCCTTCGTAACTCATGCTAATCGGCAATTTTATATGGGACGTCCAATTCTTTTCGTTTTCGAACTATGTTCCTTGGGGAAAGTTGTTCTTTATCACCAGCCCGTCTTGAGTTTTCACTATCGGTCTACTAGTAAAATTTCACCCTAGATATACAAGGTATAAGAGACAGCCCTCCAAATACTGATAGGGTGCATTCGACCATTACACTGAACAACTTCCCATAAATAAAATATTTCGGGAAACGTGATATATTTTTTACTACGCCTTATAAATGCAGTCAGCTGATTGCCGATTTTATTTGTCGATTCCTAACATATGTTTCTAGGTAAAAGTTGTTCAATTTCGTGGTCTGCGTGCACCGTATAAGGTTGTCCCTTACGCCCCGTATAATAAGCTCTCTCAACAAGGGATAGATTCGGGAACAGGCGTCGGGGACCGCGGTGCCTGGCACGCGTTCCGCCTGGCTGGGGACACCTTGCATTTAATGCGGGGGGTGGATTGCGCGGGAAAACGTACGTAGGTTTACATACATTCTGTTGAACTGATTGCACAGTTTAAAACATTTCACCCTTATTTCGTTATCGGGCTATTTGTGACATTGTTTCTTATTAGTTTTAAGGTCTGCTTTACACAACAACAATAACCCTCAATTGTTAGTCAGGCGTGGCGTTGTCAGAATTGTCCGTCTCTACGGAGGTTTATGCTCTGCCTACCCCGCAAGGGCCATAGGCGTGACATATGTATGTAGGTATATATCACGTCTTTATCCCTTGCGGGGTAAGCAGAGCGTAAACGGCCGTGAAATACGAACATTTACCTACGCCACGTCTGATAAACACTTAAGGGTCATTTAGAAAACTCTGTAGCATCTATTATATTCTCTTTGCTCTGTAGAAAATAATATATTATATTGTAAGGAATTTAAAAATGACAAGTTGACACTCCATCGCCTAAAGTTGCAGTGCACATGTAATGTAACCCTCGAGTCCCTCTTACGGCATCCACGGGAAAGAAATCTCACTCTTCTCTTTTCGTGTTTTCGGAAGGCAAATTTGCTAATAAATTTTGAGAGATCAATGAGCGCAATGAGAACAATTTTAGCAAAACATGTAGTGTACCTAATATACGGAAGAAAGAACGTAAAAGAGATGAAAAATAGCCAAACCTGTGTCGATAATATGCCTTAAAACAAGATTTTAGAGAAAATATGCCATTTGAGGTGAAAAGGATTTAAATATGCATATAATACGGTTTATACTAATTACCTATAAGACACCTAATCAACTGGAAGACTACCAGCAATCTAATTGATTATTTTACACTCCCACCTATCAATCAAGACCTGCAAGTGCAAGGACATTGTCATTTTCCACTCGATGATCGTTTCCAATCAATTTAATGAGCAATTCCAACCCCACAACCCCACCGCTGGCTAGTGGACAGCTAGTGGACATATTGCCACTGTAATAATAATTTAAGACTCAAGTTTATACAGAGTGTTAAAAAATACTCACTGTAGATGGCTACTGTTTCATGGACTTCCACAGAGCACCGGAAATTGAAATTCTTTATTCAATGTAGGATAATATTATCACTTATTGACGTCATGATCCGTCATTGTAAAAAAAATTGTATCACACAATTTTCCTTTTTTATAACAATTTTGTAATGTCCTAATATCAAACCGGCTCGGGCGGGATAAGAAAATAAAAATACAGCACTGCCACGGGGCTGGCCAGGTTAATCACACGGCATTTAACTTTACGCCACCACCATCTGAAAACGATATTTGTTTAAAATTGAAGTCAAGTTTTCAAAGCGTGTAATTTACATGCGTATAATTAACCGGACCTCCTGAACAGGAAAAACACCCCAAAAAACCTGCTCAGAAGTGCTCCTACTCTAAATTAACAATCTTCCTAGCCCCTAAGAGCCCGGATTCCCGGAGCGTCATATATATGCTGTCACTCCTCGGAGTTTTTTGGTCTGTGATCAAGTCGAAATCAAAAGCACATTTATGACACATGTATGCCGTGTGATGCCGGCTTAGAATAGCATCACCCCATTTCTTGCCCGTGGGAGTCGTAAGAAGCGTCTAAGGGACTCGAGGGTGTGTATTGCAATTTTAGGCGTTGGGCTGACTACCTGTTACTATGGTGATACACAATTCTCCAGATGACCCTCAAATGTTTTTCAGACGTGGCGTAAATGTCCGTTCTATGCGGCCGTTTACGCTCTGCCTACCCCGCAAGGGATTATAGGCGTGATATGTGTATGTGTACTTACTCCTTTCACAGTATTATTTTTAACTTCCAACCGTTTTCGCTTAGATAAGCATCTTCAGGGGGCACAATACAACTCACGTTATACCTACATTACCTACTTATTTACGTACATAAATGACGCTTATATTTAATTTTTTCCCGTGGGTATCGTAAGAGGCGATGGGACTCGTGGGTTTTATGTGTATTGCAGTTATAGGCGATGGGCTGACAAACTGTCCGCCTGACCTTGTGTATCACCATACACAATTATGACGCTCAAATGTTTGTTAGACGTGGCGTAAATGTCCGTTTTAGGGTCGTTTACGCTCTGCTTACCCCGCAAAGGGTATAGACGTGATATGTGTATGTATGTGTTTCCTTTGTCTCGCTCACTAAATCATCGCAATTTGTTTGGTGACAATAGGGTTCATCGGGTCGTACATCGATTCGGTTTCTCACACGATATAAATTAATGAAGTACTTGGTATTAAACTACCGAGTAGGTATACAAACTTACATATTACCATTTTCATAAAATTTCATTGAGCAAAAAGACTTTTCCTTGGGCAATGAAAATCTATGAAGTATATTGATGCAAAAAATATATAAAGCGCGCGCCGCACACAGAATGTGCTGATTTCGCTGGATGCATCTACTGCTGACGAGGCGACGACGACAACGCTGCCTGCACAATGTAAACACAATACGTCATACTCGTCATAGAAGATTAGCCAATCAGAAGTCAAGGCCAAAAACGCAGTTACGGATGTTTATCGAAGACTTAGCATAAATACAAAAGCTACGTCCTACCAGTTGGGCCGCGGTATATATAAGAGATCTGTGGCCGCGGTCCCCGAGCTGAACACCTCGCTCGGCGAGAAATCCCCTTTTCCATCATGCAGCATTGAGCCTACAGGCTACAACACATCAATCGTCATAACATATTATTATCATTTTCGTTTTTCGTAAAAAGACCCTGTATTTTGTTAGTTATTGCACCACTTGTGTGTGGGGTGGGTTGACATAATATAAAGGGTGCTAATACCAATGACGCTACATCACCCTCTTCTAAAAGCTACATACATACTTTCACGCCTATAATCCCTTGCGGGGTAGGCAAAGAGTAAATCGGCCGTAAAAACGGACATTTAGACCACGTCCGACAAACATTTGAGGGTCATTAGGAAAATTGTGTATCGCCATAGTGACAGGTTGTCAGCCCATCGCCTAAATTTTCAATACCCTCGAGTCATTTAGTCGCGTCTTACGACACCCATGGAAAAGTAATGGGGTGATGCTATTCCGAACCGGCATCACACGGCATGCACACATGGAAAAGTAATGGGGTGGTGCTATTCCAAGCCGGCATCAACGTTGATTATACCCCAGACACAATGGTACTTATTACTTTTGTGTATAATCCTACCAACTTAATTCTTCCTAGTGGGGTGTTCGGACATTTCTAGTGAGTAGGTAAACATTTTAAAGGTAAAATGTAAGAATCATGTAAGACAGTAGCTGTAGGTATAGCCGTGTGATGCCGGCTTAGAATAGCATTACCCCATTTATTTCCCGCGGGTGTCCTAAGAGGCGACAGACTGACAACCGGCCTTCAAATATTTATCAGACGTGGCGGTAGCGACGAAGAGTTAACGCTCTTTCTACCCCGCAAGGGATAAAGGCGTGATATGTGAATGTATGTAAGCAAGCATGTATGTGTAGGCAGTAAAATTCCGCGCAACTCTAGGGCGATTTTCAGTGGCAGACTTAACTGGACGACTGATGTGTCGTAGTGGTAGTGCGAGTGCCTGCGGCGCATAGGTTCCGGGTTCGATTCCCGCACAAAGTTTTTTTTTTCACTTTGTGAATTAAACCCGAGTCTGGTTCGGACATTGCAGGCTGAACCACTTGATTGTCCGAAAACAAAGATGGTTCCGTGCTTCGGATTGCACGTTAAGCCCGGCTGCAGTCAACCATGTCACAGGTCTGCTGCTAGTAGTATGCGGTTGAGAAACACTGACACCTGGGTTCACCGGGTCGTTGGACGACTCTATGTCCCACACGAAAAGAAGTAGCTAACTGTATCTTACACTCGGACACTGAAGCCGCTTGCTAATGCCAATTAATTTCAATTAATTACCTACTATGCAGTGTGTTACGGAAATTACTGTACAAACTTTCCTATTTCGGAAAAAAAATTACTTAGAAAAGTTGTTCAGTTTCTCATCTTGAACACGCGCTGAAAGTTTTCCAAACACATTGTACAATATACTTCATTTTGAGTTCGCTCTTGAGACGGCTCGCGCCAAAATGCCTGTTAAGGCGACGACTGTAGTCGTGAACACCCTCGACAGTGACGCCATTTAAAAAAAACTCTTGATACACACAATCTATCAGAATATATGTTGCTCAAGTTTTTAGTAACAGTTACTAGTTATTATTCTGTGGTAACAGCAAACTCTATGAAATATTCGCTGTAATTAAAGTAATGAGATGACAAAAAGTTCCAAAATGGCAACATTTGTTATTATTTGCCATAACTTTAATTACAGCAAATATTTCATTGAGTTTGCAGGTACTAATTTTACTTGAGGATAACACTAAAAACTTGGGCAACAGACATTCTGATAGATTGTTTGTCTATGGAGATTATTTTTTTTGTGAAGTGGCGCCAAGGTCGAAGCTGTTTACGACTACACTTGCCTTAACGGCAGACACCTTGGAGGTGGGTCCAGCCAGGAACAAGTAGGAATCTTTTTATGACCATTTGTCTCCTGCCTGTCGTCTTGGTCTTGTCATCGCCTTTTACTGGATAGCCAATAGGTTTTTGTAAAATGTTGTGATTTTCATCTACAGATTATTTATCCTGACGTGTTATTTTTTAATCGCCAACAAATTGGTCCTTCGAGCCGGATAATTGGTCCTTCGAGCCGGATAATTGGTGCTTGGAGCCGGATCTGAACCAGCGACCAATGGCACCCGTCACCTAGGAGTCTATACTATATGTTTAATAGCGCCGAACTGAGAATGTATATGTTTATATACCTATGTAGGTATTTATTTATTTATAAAAAGCATACAACATAAATAGTACTCAAAAATATTTATTTCTATATAAATATGTAGTATAAAAACTATAAACGACTATAAATTGTTTACTTTACAAATACCTAGAACACTTGCTGCGTACAAAATAGTCTGTTTCGGTAACAGCTGAATACCCAAATTAATTAAACTTAGTTAGTACAGAATTTAATATTCCGATGCGAGAATTAAATGATGTAGGTTTATGCGACTTACTTGTTATTTATTTGGTAGAGAGTTTAGCCCTCTACGTTTCGCCTGCTTAAGGTGGTTCGAGAGCCCAGTGGCGCCCGTTTTCCCGTGGGAATGGCATGTTTACCCGCGGTAAAAAGTTGACCATGTGGTATTCCTGGTTATACTTTATCTGTAACCGTGTGATGCCGGCTTAGAATAGCATCACCCCATTGCTTACACGTGGGAGTCGTAAGAGGCGACTCCAAACAGGAAAAAAATCCCTGGCTGGACACGCTAGTCATCTGGAAACCATAGTATCAATTCGCGGCAGTAAATAACTTCACAGATTATTCAGAATCAATATAACCTTCTAAAAAACTGTGCGATTTTGTTGTGTATTCCAAAATTGCTAAAAGTGACCACTTCTAGCAAAATTTCCCTAGTATTTACAAGGTAATTGATTCTAAATAACCTTTGTAGGTATTTATTGCCGCGAATTGATAATTTGGTTTCCAAATGACTAGCGTGTCCAGCCAGGAATATTTTTCCCGTTTGCGGGCGCCACTGGGCTGCCGAACCACATTAAGACAGCCTTCTTCACGGAGGTCGACAGATCACATACGCCTCGCACGTCAATTCACAGCTGACGTATGTGATCTTAAACAATCATAGCTAGGCGACATCGCTAGGTTTTAACAACAACAGTTTATCTGGGCAGCGATTCTCTTATTTTTAGTCACTGCAATGCCTTCGAATGTCAATTGGCATTATAATGCCATTGTGATTTTCTATACTAACTGTTAGCAGAATACGAAATGACCAAAACTGACCCACTGTCAGGCCATTGACACCAACTGAAATGGTTTTCATTTAGCAGACTTCAGAGGACTTCGGGGATGGCAGAGTTTCAAGGGTGCAAGTGTCGTAAAAGTCAGACGGCGCCGTTGATAGAAAAACAAATAAAACGGAATAAAATACTTAAAAACCTCTACTTTAGCGGCAAAACTATACTATACAAGTAAAGGTCCTTATCTTTTTGTAAACAAACCAAAGCAGGTGGTTTATTATCCAAGTCACACACTACAGAGATTTATATATTTTAAATGCTCGTCAACAAATTATACAAATTTTGTATTTGTATAATTTGTTGACGAGCAATCAATCTTAACTCCATGTAACGTCAAACTCCCCAAAACATTCAAATAACATGACTTTGGTTTAAAAAAAGTGGTCCAAGACCTTCCACTGTTGAGACATATTGGAAATGGAAGTACATACTTGTCTGTGACACATTAATATAGAGATTGCGTGTCAGTCGAATGTAATACAGTGTAAACTCCATGAAACGATACTCCACATAATACAAAACTCACAAATACATTAAAATAACATGATTTTGGTTTGGAAAAAGTGGCCTCAGAACCTCTACTGTTGAGACTTAATGGATATGAAAGTATATACTGTGTGTGCTATAACTAATACATATCTATATGATTTCGATAAAACTTGTCTTGAATAATTTGACAAGTATGTACTTCCATTTCCAATAAGTCTCAACAGTGGAGGTTCTTGGACCACTTATTTTACACCAAAGTCATGTTATTTGAATGTTTTGGGGAGTTTGACGTTATGTGAAGTGTCGTTACATGGAGTTTACATTGTGGCACATTGAAGAGACACGCAATATCAATAAAATCGGTCAAAATAAATAGCACGCTCCAGTTAAAATCATTTTTTAACAATATTTTTATAGTAACTTCAAGTGACTATGAAAAAAAAAACCCGGTGCAGATTTCGGTAATACTTGTCTCGGATAATCTGATAAGTGTGTTCTTCCATTTCCAATAAGTCTCAATGGTGGAGGTTCTTGGACCACTTTTGCCCACTGTCCTTTGCTAAATCTTCAAGCGAGGGCAGTATTTCATTTTGAAAATATTCAAATATTGTATACACGGGAAGTGTTTTAAAATTTTGGTATTCACAGAAGTAGTTGCTATTTAATGCCGTGTAATATGATCAAAAGAACAGAAATAAAACATATTCTATTCGGCCAACACTTTTTCTTCTTAAAATATAATCGGTGTAAGGTAAATTATTGCTCTAGCCAATATTACACGGCTCAACTAGAATGGTCGGTACCTTCGAAATTGAATAAATGTTAGCGCCCGACAGGATTTGGAACCTTTTTTAATTTATTATTTTCATTTATGAAAATTATACACCACTGTGAGTGCATAACAAGCCATAGTACAGTCACCTGTATTATTAATTACATTTATATATTTTATTTGGTCGTCAAACTGATATGTAAATTTTTACAAGACAAGTACCTATCCTTATTAAGTATAGTGTTACACAACAGCAGTTTATCAGGGCTTCAGGGATGGCGAAGGAGTGAGGTTCATGGCTGCAAGTGCCGCATGAGCCAGTCGGCGCCGTTGATCAGGTTATCCATCTCGTGAGGCTGGGATGACAGCGAGTGGTTGTCATCGTACATGTACACTCTGGAACGAGTCAAAAGTTGCATGCATTAAGGTCGGACGTTTTTCATACATCTCAAGGTAATGCCGTGTGATGCCGGCTTAGAATAGCATCACCCCATTTCTTTCCCGTGCAACACATAGGCTACTTTTTGCCGCGAGAAAACAACTATTACCACGGGATATTAGTGGCAGCGGGTGAAACTGGTGGGCGGAAATCTAGTATACAAATAAATAATAGTTTCAATAAGTGCATAGATTTACGTATATTGTGATATGATATGTTGTACAAAAAATTTTTAGTTCATCATCACAATATAACAATTTTAAACGGATTTAAGTTGTGTTTATTTTGGATTTTACAATTCCTGCGTTTCGAGCTCTTTACAGAGCCCGTGGTCACGGATGGCTAAGGTGTTAGACGTCATTATTTAGAATATATATTATTGTTGAGTCATTGTTGTGCAAACTCAAGAAAATATTAAATTTTTAGTTGCTTTCTCATTGACTGTAATTTGTATTTTATGAGAAATATATGTCTATGGCGGGTGACAGGAGGTGATGCCAATAGGCAGAATGGAGGGTTCCAGGTGGTGTCGGGCAAAGGGTAGCTACCCGCCTGGCCGGGTGTTGTGTCCAGGGGACCGACTGGTCCACCTGGATAGAATTGGAAGTTGTATATATGCGTTGCGCGGTGAAACACTTCGATACCGCGTTTCAGGCTCTTTGTTCTGTCACGTGGCGCCATCTTGCAGATATGTTGGAACTTCTGTTGCGTCTCGATTGTTCGTGAACCACTTTGAGTGAGCTTCTTGTCGTAGCCCCCAGAGGTCGCTACATGTCTTTAAACGTAAGAATATCTCCTACCTCGTCTCGACCCCGGCCGCCTTGAGCCTCCTGGCGTACTCCAGACCCTGGAACATGGGCACCCGCTTGTCTCCGCTGCCCAGCATCAGCGCCGTTGGAGTCTTCACCTGCATAAACCAAACCAACCAAATAAAATTGTAGATAGAGCGGGCTCACCAAATTAATACATACATAAATCACGTCTATGTCCCTTACGGGGTAGGCAGAGCGTTAACGGCCGTAAAACGCAGTATAACACCACGTCTGACAAAATTTTGACGGTCAATCAGATAACTGTGTATCACCATAATGACAGGTTGTCAGCACATCGCCTAAAATTGCAATACACACCCTCGAGTCCCTTAGTCGCCTCTTACGACCCCCACAGGAAAGAAATGGGGTGATGCTATTCTAATCCGGCATCACACGGCATCAAACTAATAATGACACCAAATTAATAATGAGACAAAAAACTTTACCGGATGGCTAAAAAACACTTAGTTGCTAAGACGACGACATCAAGTTGCCGGGTGATGCCGGCTAAGAATAGCATTACCCCATTTCTTTCCCGTGTGTGTCGTGAGAAGCGACTAAGGTACTAGAGGGTGTGTATTGCAATTTAGGCGATGGGCTGACAACCTGTCACAATGGCGATACACAGTTTTCCGAATGACCCTCAAATGTCAGACGTGAGGTAAATGTCCATTTGTTGCAGCCGTTTACGCTCTGCCTACCCCGAAAGAGATTATAGGCGATATATGTGTGTAAGTGCTAAGACGACTGGCATATCCCGATTTATAACGATGTAGATTGAATTTGTATGTATGTATAATCTCTTTATTTAGCATTCTTAAAACTAATACAGTAAACACATATTAAATCAAAAACAAAAAATTACACAATAGCGGACTTATCCCATTAAGGGATCTCTTCCAGTCAACCCTTGACAAACTCTGAGGATACGATGTGAGCAGGTAAACTAGAATGAAAAGGTGAATTTGCGGACACATATATCCCTTGCGGGGTAGGCAGAGCGTATACGCCCATTTTATAGCCACCTCTGAAGAATATTCGAGAGTCTTCAGAACATTTTATGTGTTGTGTAGTCAGTTTATACTACACATGAACTCTTCAATTTACTAATGGGGTGATGCTATTCAAAGCCGGCATCACACAACAAGTCTACGTTAAATTTGAATCTGAGATAAACGACTAGAGTCAAAATCAATCACAATGCAATTGTTTTTTTACCTTATGAATATGTGCTATGGGGGAGCACCTTCTCATGACCAATAGTTCCTCATCAGAGACTGGTCCTGTCTCCTTGTATTGGTAACCAGCCTCTACGGCGCACCTGGGGAACGATATACTTTTATATCGGGTGAAATTTTACTAGTGACCGATAGCGAAAACTCAAGACGGGCTGGTGATAAGGAACAACTTTCCCCAAGGAACAGTCGGTTGTAGCACATAAGGTACCAGGGATACTCCAAAAGAAGTGCATTATTTTATCCCCAGTTACTACATAATAAAAAATTTAACTTATTCTCATTAAGGAAGTCATTTTCTACTAATACATATTCATGTGAAGAAATAAATATTGCTGGGGACAAAAAATATTCAGTTCTTTTGGAGTACCCCTGGTACCTTATGTGCTACAACTGACTGTACATAGGTCGAAATATAAAAAAAACTACCTCATATACACAGTTGCCGATCAAGTGATTTGAGTTACTATGGAAACTCGAAATGTTTTTGCCATATTTTAACCTATGTTCCTTGGAGAAAGTTGTTCCTTATCACCAGCCTGTCTTGAGTTTTCACTATCGGTCACTAGTAAATTTTCACCATATATTGTTATACAGAACTTGGTGACAAGATATACAAGAAAAGAGTCCATGCAAAAAGAGAATAGGCGTAGGCAAAAACTTAACTAGGTAATATTTTTTTCATAGGTTGCTATGACATTTCTCATACTGAGGCACAGAGATGCTCTCCATTTCCACGCCTATTATTTTTCAGCACAGACTTTGTTATAAAAAACATCGATGATCATTCTTCTCATTAATATAAAACAACTTTTACCAATACTTCACAAAGTTCAGATCAGAACTTATTACGAATCATTTACGAATAGAAAATAAGATACTAACTGTTATTTATTATGTGCTAGCTGACATTGGCGGTCTTATTAGCTTGGTGAAATAATGGGCGGAGTATATCCGAAATGTCAACAAATTCAACTGTACAGTAAATGAACGTTTTATACGACGATAAGCGGTTTTGGGGAGATGGGAAAACAATGTATCTACCTACTAGGAATCACAAATTGTCGATCTAGAAGGTGTGAGTGAGATAGCAGTCAAAGTAGCAACTTTTGGTAATTTTTTTAGGTTATATAAGGGCACCAAATGTCACTAAAGGCGGTTCGAGAGCTAGTGGCGCTCCCTAAATAGGAAAAAATCCCTCGCTCGACACGCTAGTCACCTGAAACCAAAATATTAATTCGCGGAAAATTGATATTTTGGTTTCCGGATGACTAGCGTGTCCAGCCAGGGATTTTTTCCTGTTTGGGGCGCCACTGGGCTCTCGAACCACCTAAAATATAGAAGTATTTACTCACGAATCACAATTATCCGCACAATTTCCTTTAGTTGCCAAATCTAGGAGCGGGTTCCTCACCGCCACAGCTCTGCACGTGTCCGGGTACTTCCCCGCTAGGTGTCCAATGGTGAACCCTCCGAAACTACCCCCGTATAGAAATACATTGTTCTTATGTATTTCGTCTCTTTCTAGCAGGTGTGTCAGAGCGAGAAAGCAATCGATTATGTCATTAATTGCTTTAAAACCACTCATGATCATAATAAGACACAATATCATTTAAGGACCCTATAATTGACACTTTTTGGACAACTAAATGTCACTTCACATAATGTTAGGATACTTTAAGCCACCTTAGGTCATTTAAGAGGTAGGTCACTAATGTTTTTGGTCGTTTAAGGATACTAAACGTCACTTGGTAATTTAAGGACATTTACTGTCACATTTGATCATTTTAGGACGCTGAACGTAAATTTTTGTAATTTATTTAATTTTAAGTCTATTTAGAATACTAATTGTCATTTTGGTTAATTTTAAGAAATCAAAAGTCACTTTTGACATTTTAGGACACATAATGTCACTTTTTGTTATTAAGTAATTGTATCAGGCGTTACTTTGCGGAAGTCCATCTTGATTGAATTAGATAGAAAGGTATTTAGCTTCTTCCGCACTTATGATGGCCAGTAATGCAGCTAGTTGAATGCACCACGCGTACGACCGCAAGTTAATGCAAATGCTAATTCAACTTTTTGTTATTTTAGGGTTACACTAAATGTCACTAGAAAATACAGGAATTTACTCACGAATCACAATTATCCGCATAATTTCCTTTAGTTGCCAAATCTATGAGCGGGTTCCTCACCGCCACAGCTCTGAACGTGTCCGGGTACTTCCCCGCTAGATGTCCAATAGTGAACCCCCCGAAACTACCCCCGTATAGAAATACATTGCTCTTATGTATTTCGTCTCTCTCTAGCAGGTTTGTAAGAGCGAGATAGCAGTCGTTGACGTCGTAATTGCCGATGTTGGATATGAGGCACCGGGTTGATGTATCGCCCGCGCCGGTTGAGCCGCGATAGTTTATTCGTACCGAGGCCAGACCTAGGAGAAATTCTGAACTGTAGTAGGGCCGGGCGGATTATTTATTTGACGTTAGTTAGTACGTAATTTTGTGTTATTTTAAAGTAATTAGTGAAAGCGGCCCTACCTGCTTAAGTTCTTTGACTAATAAAAAGTAGCCTATGTTACTTTTTGTTGAAATAAATGATTAGTTAGTTTTGGTAACATCAATTTTATATCACTTCTCCGGATAAGCTTCTGCTCCCCACCAATTAATCAGGTTTAGGTTTTAAAGCCCCGGGGCTATAATCGAAGAGTAGGTACAGTCTTAAATGCTAGGTCAGGCCTCGGTCGGTATAAGAAACTAAAACGTTCATTTACTGCCAATTCAACAACTACAAAGCATAAAAATAAAACTAAAATAAACATAAAAAACGACACACTTCTCATCACTAAAATGACTTACCAATCAGGAATATCTGAGGAGTTAAACATCGACGCCACGTCTATAACCGGGTTTCTCGTCACACACGCTGCGTACGTATCCGGATATTGTCCACACAGATGCGTCACCAGAAACCCCCCGTGTGAACCCCCGGTCAGACCCACTTTCATTGAATCTATTGGGTATTTATTTATGCAGGTTTGTGTGGCGAGGTGGCAATCTTTGACATCCGCATCGCCAACATGTTTCGGCAGGAAGTTCACAGAAGCCTCGCCGTTGCCCGTGGAGCCGCGATAGTTGATTAAGACTGACGCGAAACCTGATGAAAAACGACGGATCTAAATTGGCTAAACGAGTGCCTATGTTTTGAAACGACATTTTGAAATATATATTTTATTTATTTTTGTATTCTGTATTTGTTGCTTTTATAAAAGTTACCATTTCTATTGTGATTACTCTCGCACTGCTCCGTTTTTCAATACTTACTCCTCCACCCAAAGGTTGTCTGGAAGAGATCGCTTGTAGCGATAAGGCCGCCTTTGCGCATGATAGCTATGAATTGTCCTGTTGTTTGTATTTGTTATTTTGTGCAATAAAGTGTTTTTACTTAAGGATACAACTTTTGTATTTTACTAATGACCCAGTCAAGTAGTTATTCATTCAAAATATTCTCGTAGGTAGGTACTTGTCTACATAAGTAGACATTATACCGACCCAGGCCTGCCGTTTTAATATCGAAATTTCTGATGAACACGTGCAATTGATTGTTAGTTACATTTACATACACTTCTCATCAACAAAAACGAGATACCGATTATACACGATAGATTGCCGTGTAATGCCGGCTTAGAATAGCATCACCCCATTTCTTGCCCGTTGGTATCGTAAAAAGCGACTAAGGGACACGGGGGTGTGTATTTAAATTTTAGGCGATGGGCTGACAACCTATCACTATAGTGATACACAATTTTCCGAATGACCCTCAAACATTTGTCAGACGTGGTGTGAATAGCCGTTTTTTGCGGCTGTTTACGCTCTGCCTACCCCGCAAGGGATTACAGGCGTGTGTGTGTGTGTGTGTATAAGGCAACTTACCAAGCATGGTGAACAAGCCGGCCTCCATTGCGAAGCAGTTGGTGAACTGTGCGTGCGGTCCGCCGTGCGGCCACACTATCAGCGGTAGCTTCTTGCAGTCGGCCACCGCGGGGGCCATGTAGATGGCAGTGAACGATTCTGTCAAAAACAAAACACTTCATAAATAAATAAAAAAATCAGACACAAACAAACACTTCATAAAAAAATCTTGAGTTTACACATCTATTACTCATACATACATACATAAATCACGCCTATATCCGTTTCGGGGTAGGCAGAGCGTTAACAGCCGTAAAACGGATATTAACACCACGTCTGACAAAAGTTTGAGGGTCAATCAGATATCTGTGTATTACTATAGTTACAGGTTGTCAGATCATCGCCTAAAATTGCAATACACATCTAACCCTCGAGTCCCGTAGTCGCCTCTTACGACACCCATAGGTAAGAAACGGGGTGATGCTATTCTAGGCCGGCATCACACGGCATCTGTTACTCATCACAATTTATTTTTAGTGGCAGAAGGGGAAATGCAACAAAAAAGGACTTAGCTTTGTATTCAAACAAATTGTATTCAATTGTTAATGTTAAACAAGTCATTTTGTTTGCTTTTCCCTACAGCCAAAAATTTACTAACCTAGAAAATAATACTCGACATTGGTGTAACAAGTACTTACATACATTGACATGTCGCAATCCTGACAAATTTCATTTTATCGACACAAATATTTTTATTGGACAATATTTTAATGTAACGAAAGATAGATATTATCTATCTAAAGTTTATAAACGACAGATAGCAGAGTTACTATCTTATTTTTTTAATAATTCAGCCAATTTGTTGGCTAACCAGACAACTGCTTCTATTGAGCAGAATATACATACAAACCTTATAACGTTGGAATCGGTTCCAAGTTCTTTAAATTAATTTCTAAGACAACAGAGAGTAACTCTGGCAGAACGCCGTCTTTTAGTAACTTGAGTGATTCTATCTTGCCAAAACATAATATAAACAATAAAATTAATATTTGTAATACAACCAAAATTCAAAATAGCCGTGTTTTGAATATTGTACACCAAAATATTCAAGGCATAATTAGCAAAAAGTTAGAAATTGAACTTTTCATGAACTGTAATAATATTGATATTCTATGTATAACTGAACATTGGCTTAGAGATTATCAGTTAATGTTCAGTTTTAGTAATCACCAGGTGGCAAGTTCGTTCAACAGATCAACAGCAATACGCGGTGGATCGTTGATACTACTTAAAAACGAGTTAAAATATAAAGAACGGCCTGATATCGTAAGCCTCTCAGTTGAGCGAACTATTGAAATAGCCTGCGTAGAACTTGAAGATCTTGTTATAATGAGCGTATACAGCCCACCTGATGCTAAATAATCAAAACCACATAGAATTGTTGAATACCTACTGTGTTATGTGTTAATGATATTATTTTATTATAAGTGACGTCGATTTGGGTTCCAACCTGTTATGACCTCATTTTTGTAATTTTTAAACATAATAAATAAATAAATAAATAAATAAATAAATAAATATGAACCCTTTGAAAAAGTTATGGATGTAGCCTTAGATAAAGCAACAAAATCCAATAAAGGGATTATTGTATGTGGAGATTTCAATATAAATATTCTTGAAAATTCTAATATCAGTAATAGGTTTCTATCATTATTTTTATGTTACAACCTAGTGAATCTTATTTCGGTGCCAACGAGAATCACACCTACCTCAGCCAGGTGCATAGATAATATCTTTACCAACATTAAACCTGAAGATGCGGCTGTCATAAATAAATTAAGCTCCGACCATACGGGTCAATTAGCTTCTTTCAAAATTAACATTGAGCAGGCACCTAAACAAGATATTACGTGTGTACCGGTAAATGAAAGTAGGCTAAATCGATATAGAGAAAATATTTTGCAAAAATTACCTGAATTGCCATATAACGAAAATCCAAATAAATTATATAACGCAGTATTTAGTCTTGCCAAAAAAGAATATGACAATGTATTTAAATCTAAGAAAATTAAAGTTAACACAAAATTATCATTTAGTGACTGGGCCACGGTTGGAATTCATAGAAGCAGGCAGAAGTTATACGATCTGTATGAAGAAAGAACATATAATTAATCAAAAACTTTTGCTGATTATGTAAAACGTTACTCTAAAACTTTTAGAAACGTTTGTGCAATAGCTAAATCTAACTTCATCAACAATAATATAAAGAATAGCACAAACGTAATCAAAACCACTTGGAAATTTGTAAATAATGAAACTGGAAAATCTAAACGTCGTAATGAAAATTATAAACTTATGATAAACGATGAAATTAAAAATACTAATTTGGAAGTAGCTTCCGCTTTCGAACAATTTTTTACTGAAATTCCAGTTTCGACTACCAAATCGTTAAACTCATGCCCTATTCTCGCTGAATCTATTCTAAAAGATAATGTAAACCATTGTGATAAATATTTTAAATTTTCTCACGTTAGTAACATTGAAATAATAAAAGTATTTAAAAGTTTACAAATGAAAAATACTTCAGATCTCCACGGCCTCTCTGTTAAAATTATTAGTTCCATAATCGATTGCATTTCTCCATACCTAGCATGTATTTTTAATGACTGTGTAGACAGTGGCGTGTTTCCTGACTTGATGAAGCATAGTAAAGTTATTCCCTTGTTTAAAGCTGGTAGTACTACTGACCCTACTAATTTCAGACCTATATCAATACTACCAACACTAAGTAAAATTTTTGAAAAAGTTATTTTAAATCAATTGCAAGGACATTTTTATCGTAATAACTTAATGCACCTGCAGCAATTTGGTTTCACACGTGGTCGCTCTACTACTGATGCAGGTGTGGATCTCATCAATCATATAATCGAAGCCTGGGAGGAATCTCATGATGCAGTAGGTGTGTTTTGTGATTTGTCCAAGGCGTTTGATTGTGTTCATCATGATACTCTGGTCAGGAAGCTACATCACTACGGCGTAAAAGACCACGCTCTTAGTCTTTTGAAATCATATCTTAACAATAGAATCCAAAAGGTCGATGTCAACGGTGAAAGATCATCTGGATCAAAGATAAGAATGGGCGTTCCGCAGGGTTCGATTCTTGGTCCTTTTTTGTTTCTTGTATACATTAATGATCTACCATATCTAGTTAAAGAAAAACATGATATAGTTTTGTTCGCGGACGATACCTCTCTACTTTTCAGAGTAAAGAGGCAACAACTCAACTATGATGACGTGAACAAAGCTATTACCGATGTAGTGCAATGGTTTACAGTAAATAACCTACTATTGAATGAAAAGAAAACTAAATGTATCAAATTTGTATTACCAAATGTTAAACCAAGCTCTACAATTATTAAGGTAAAGGATGAAAAGTTAGACCTTGCGGACTCAACTGTATTTTTAGGCATAACTTTGGACGCCTCGCTCCAATGGGGGCCACATATTGAGAAATTGTCGAAGAGACTGAGTTCAGCAGCATACGCAGTTAAAAAAATAAGACATCTCACTGATGTAGACACTGCAAGACTAGTTTACTTTAGCTACTTCCATAGCTTAATGTCTTATGGCTTACTATTATGGGGCCATGCTGCGGATGTGAACAATATATTTGTTTTGCAGAAAAGGGCTGTTCGTTCAATTTATAAATTGGGACCTCGAGTCTCCTTGAGACAGAAATTTAAAGAAATCAACATATTGACATTTGTGTCACAGTACATATACGAAAATCTAGTGTACGTAAAAATAAATATAGATTCTTTTAAGAAAAATTGTGACAGGCATAATTTTAACACTAGAGATAAGGAGCAACTTGCTGTGCACATGAGCAGGCTTAGTAAAGTAAGCAAAACTTTTAAGGGCAATTGTATACGCTTTTATAACAAACTTCCTAAAGATATTCAAGACTTACCCTTAAATAAATTTAAACCAGTAATTAAACAAAAATTGTACAAGAAAGGCTATTATGAAATATCAGACTATATGCAAGATAAATCTCCATGGGTTTAATTCAAATGTATAAAGTAAATATTTTATTAGACGAAACAAGTAGATTTATCTACTGCAATTTTTTGTTATTATTATAATTTTTTTTTTTTTATGTAGCCATTTTTGGGCTATACATATATATTGTTCGTTATTTCCAAAATTAGCTAGGGCAGTTTAGGGCCTAGAAAGATTGTTAATTTAGAGTAGGAGCACTTCTGGGCAGGTTTTTTGGGGGGTTTTTCCTGTTCAGGGGGTCCGGTTAATTATACGCATGTTAATAACACGCTTTGGAAATCTTGACTAAAATTTGAAACAAATGTCGTTTACAAATGGTGGTGGCGTAAAGTTACGTGCTGTGTGATTAACCTGGCCAGCCCCGAGGCAGTGCCTTTATTTTTATTTTTATTTTTTTATCACGCCCGAGCCGGTTTTCTATTACGACAATACAAAATTGTTATAAAAAGAAGAAGATTGCGTTATGCAAATTTTTTTTTTTTGCAATGACCGATCATGACGTCAATAAGTGAAAATGCTGTCCTACATTGAATAAAGTTATTTCATTTTCATTTTCATTTTTTCATTTTCAATAAAATTCAATTCAATTCGAAAATACTTTATGTACACAGGAAATGCAGTAAAAACAAGATGTAAACAAGTGTTTACAAGGCGGCTTAATCGCTTAGGTAGCGATTTCTTCTAGGTCTCCTTCGACTCCGACGGGAATAAAATGGGGTGATGCTATTCTAAGCCGGCATCAAATGTAGTCAGATCTTGTTTTGTACGGGTCAAAATATTTTGTTTTTAAGGGAAAGTTGATCAGTTACATGGTCCGCATGCACATTATAAGTATTCGGTGGGCTGTCCCTTCCACCCTGTAGCGACCTCTGGGAGCTACTGCAAGAAGCTTACTCAAAGTGGTTCACGAGCAGGCAAGATGCAACAGAATTTCCAACATTATCTGCAAGATGGCGCCACGTGACAGATGCGCAGAGAAACAAAGAGCCTGAAACGCGGTATCGAAGTGTTTCACCGCGTAACGCATATATACAACTTCTAATTCTATCCAGGTGGACTAGTCGGTCCCCTGGCCACAACACCCGCCCAGCCACCCTTTTCCCGACACCACCTGTACCCGATATTATCAAAATACAGGCTACAATTTTACAGGTGAAATTCGATGTTCATTGCGTAGTCGGTTAGCCATTATGATACCAGGAATATGAACCGGCTACGCAATGTACTAAGAATTTCACCTGTAGACTTGTTGCCTGTAGTTTCATAATATAGGCACCTGGAATCCTCCATTCTGCCTATTGGCATCACTTCCTATCACCCGCCATAACCCTGTATCGGGAGAAATTTTAAAGTGATCTACTCACTGACGCTATCTTTCGTGTCCTCATGGTGTAGATGCAGGTACTCCACAGTCGCAGCAGCCACAGCGAGCGGCACGTTGCAGGGCTTCGTCACCTGCACCCAACAGATCTCTCGCTCGCGCCCTTGGGGAGGCAGCCGGGCTACGTATAACTGAAACGAGACAAGCAAAGGTTTAAATAAAATAAATAAAATGAATAAAATAAATAAAATAAATAAAATAAATAAAATAAATAAAATAAATAAAATAAATGAAATAAATGAAATAAATAAAATAAATAAAATAAATAAAATAAATAAAATAAATAAAATAAATAAAATAAATAAAATAAATAAAATAAATAAAAAAATTAAATAAATAAAATAAATAAAAAAATAAAATAAATAAAATAAATAAAAAAATAAAATAAATAAAATAAATAAAAAAATAAAATAAATAAAAAAATAAAAAAGCATAAAAATAAATAAATAAATAAAATAAATAAAATAAATAAAATAAATAAAATAAATAAAAAAATAAAATAAATAAAATAAATAAAATTAATAAAATAATAGAAATAAATCAAATAAATAAAATAATTAAAATAAATAAAATACATAAAATTTTCAAGCGTGGGCAGGATTTGAACATGCGCATTACTAGTCGAGCCGTGCCACGCGTTACTGGGATTTAGTACACTCGCAAAATTGGTGGGCAAGGAACGACCTGCGGTAGCCCAGATAGAAGAGGCGTCGCCACTAGTAATGCGAAAGTCGCACTTTCAAATCCTGCCATGGGCTTGAAAATTTTGCAAGTTTTCATAAATTGTATACCTAACACGGGAAGTGTTTTTAAATTTGGTATTCACTAAATAAGGTTTTGGGAAAACTACCAGGTTCCTTTCAAGAGGTAATTTTGGTCCATGAAATTGAACCACTTTTGCCATTGTTTTGCCGATCAAGGTATTTCATAGCACGTTCACTATGCCTATATGGGCAAGGAAATAGTAAAACAAGTGGGCAGCGCGAGAATGTAAACAGGTTACTCGCGCTGCTACTCGTCATGCCGCTGCCACTTCCCGTGCTCCCGCGAGTTTCAGCTTTTCGTGCCTACAATTTTAAAGTTTTCAAAAATTGCATACCTAATGCAATTTGAGAAAACTTTCAAATTGTCTATCCTGCCCGCGGTAGAAGGTTTTCTAAAACCTTTACCCAAAGTTTTTATTTTGAATCATCGAACTGACCTGTCCCGGTGTGGTAAGGTTACTGCAGGAAGCCAGTATGACGTCATTGTTCACGTCCAATATGGTCGTCGACTGCGGTGCGCTTTTGTTCGATATATCCACGATTCTGCCATCGTCTGGAACACAATTATATATTTATTATATTTATTATTATCAAACATACTAGTTAGGGATCCTGTGTCCACTCGGCTCAGAGATAGAGAGTGTTTAGGCGGAAATACTACAAACAATAACAATGAAGCTCGGAAAAAAAATCACTTTCATTATTATCCGTCCGAATTTAGAAGGCGCATCGTGCCTAAGTAGCTATAAGACGGAGAGGTGTAGTCGTGCTTGCGGCAGTCCGCAGCGCAGCCACTCCTCGGACACTATACAGCGGACTCTTCATAGTCAACTGTCATTTCTACATGAGCATGTGTGGGTGATCACAGATGTGTGAGTGCAGGGTTGGCATGCTGGTTGATTTTTATACCTAACTTGATGAATACAGTAACTACTAAAGAGGATTTAACAAGCCTAGCGCTAGTTTCTACTTAATTCTCCACTGGTATTCTGACATTTTTCGGGTGAGGGCTGGTCGGGGGCTGGGGTGCGGGGAGGTGAATGTCAGTTCTGTATGTATAATATTATACTACATACTTTTGGTTATTCTTTGGCGCTAAGACTAGACGGGGCCAATACATAACATACTAACTAATTTATTTGAATATAATGCAATGTACCTATGTCGCCACTTAAAAATTTAAAAATCTTACTATTTAATCAATGAAATGCAACAACAGATTTTATTTGCACCTATATTAAAAATTATTCATAATTATGTCTAAAAAATAAGAATCCCTCAGTAAAGTAACTGTACTGCCTAAATAAACTGTTTATTCTTTATTATTATTATCTTTTTTGATGTAACACTAGAATTTAACGTAATATTTTTCGCATAACATTATTTACTTAGTGTATTACATTTTAAGGCCGGTCAAAGTCAAATCGTATAGGAAATCGATTTAAATCACGCGTCATCATCTGCATAATATTTAGTTTTTATCACGGCCAAGGCCGTTCTCAATCACAGGCACTAAAGGGGCCGTGTATTTTTAGTGCGTGTTGTAGTTGTTGCCGCCTCACAGTCAGTTTACTGCTTCCGTCGTAATAATCCAACAGTCTCGGTTGGTTTTTGTAAATAAATAGTGTTATATCAGAGTGACTAAGCAGGCGTCTATAAAGATACATACATAGATACAATCATAGCATAGTGAACACAGTGAATAAATAAACAACGATAGCACAGTGATAAGGTAGACACTGATTCTGGAAATAGAGGTTATTCACTCATTTTAATCGCGTTTCGACGTCGAAACTATTTTCACTTTGATACGGAACGCGCTACGATGCAGTCGTCAAGAAGAAAAATATTCGTGAATCTAAATTTAGTAAATCAGAGTTTTGTGAGGAATGTGACAAACACAAGTGCTTCAGTGAATGTGAACGACGCGGAATTAAAGTCATGGAAGGAAATACCTACTCCACCGTCCCTGCCCATCATTGGACAGTTACACCATTTCCTGCCAGGAGGTTCGCTATCGAACGTCAAGACATTAAATGAAAAACTATACAAAATGTACGGACCGATCTGCAGAGTCGATCCTGGACTTGGAAAGTCTATGATATTTTTATACGATCCGGAGGCAGTTGCCACTGTACTAAGAGGCGAAAACTGGAGCCCTGTTAGACCTGGATTCGAATCTATCGAGTATTACAGAAAGCATCACAACAAGACTGTAGAAGAAAGTAAACAACCTACTGGATTGATAACGGACCACGGTGATAACTGGCGAACGTTCCGGACTACGGTCAACCCTGTCATGTTGCACAAAAAGATTATTCAACATTACACCGGGCAGCTCGAGGACGTAGCGAGAGATATGGTCGCAAGAATGAGGAGGGTTCGAGACGATAACAACAAACTGAACGAAAACTTCGACACAGAAATGAACCTGTGGGCTTTAGAGTCTATCGGCGTCGTCGCTCTGGGTGGAAGAATCAACTGCTTAAGCGAAGATCTACCTGCTGATTCTCCGCAAAAGCGTCTGATTCAATGCGTTCATGACATCTTCAAGGTAGCAAATGAGCTAGACTTCAAACCAAGCCTATGGAAATACTTCGCTACAAGGAAGTTCAAACGCGCTATGAAACTCTACGAAGAGCAAGAAAACTTAGCCAAATACTTCGTTCAGAAAGCGAGAAAAGAGATCGAATCCAAACCTAAGGTAGACGATGAAGAGAAAGGAGTTTTAGAAAAATTGCTAGAAATTGACGAGAAAATAGCTGTTATAATGGCAAGTGATATGCTGTTTGCTGGCGTCGATACGGCAGCTAATACGATGACAGCAACATTTTACCTCCTCGCCGCGAACCAAGACAAACAGGATAAGCTAAGACAGGCCATAGCAGACGGCGACCAGAAATACGTCAAGGCCTGCTACAAAGAGTCCTTAAGGCTGATGCCTGTTGTGAGCGGAAACATGCGACAGACCCAAAAGGACTACAGTATTTTAGGTTATAAAATACCTAAAGGCTCCTTCGTAGTCTTCAATCATCAGTACATGACTGTGATGGAAGATCAGTACCCGAGACCTAGGGAATTCATTCCTGAGAGGTGGATTGAAGGAGGTCCGTTATCACATAAGAATGCTCATCCGTTTGCGTGGAACCCTTTCGGGTTTGGAGTCAGAATGTGTATCGGTCGTAGAATTGCCGAGTTGGAAATTGAAACCTTCCTTATGGAGTCGATTAAGAACTTCAAAGTGGAATGGAGTGGCCCGCCGCCTAATGTTGAACAAACGGCATTGAATTACATCAAAGGTCCTTTCAAATTCACTTTTAAAGATATTTGATGCTATTGAAATGTGTAAGTAATTACCCTGCAAGTAATACCGGCCTGATTTTGTACCTATATTATGCTAGGTAGAGATTCCTGTTCAGGGTGTCCGGTTAATTACACCTATATTAACAACACGCTTTGAAAATCTTGACATTAATTTAAAACAACTGTCGTTTTCGGATGGTGGTTGCGTAAAGTTACATGCCGTGTGATTAACCTGGCCAGACCCGAGGCAGTGCCTTTATTTTTATTTTCTTATCCTGCCCGAGCCTGTTTTTTATTGGGACATTACAAAATTGTTATAAAAAAAGTGTTATACTTTTTTTCAATAATGGGTCATGACGTCTATAAGTGATAATACTATCCTATATTGAATAAGGTAATTTCCAATTTAAATTTATAAGTATAAGATATAATTATGACTATAAAGTGTTTATATATTTATGTATCAACGTTCTACATTATAATAACACTGCGATTATTTGTAATTCGCGACGACCCGTCGGTTTTTTCACGTACGTATAAAAGATCTTTTCTATTAAGTAGCTTGTGTTTTTTTGTTTTGTTTTATAGATAATCTGATTTTTATTTTACAAATATAAAGTGATTTCGGAAATAAACGATCACACAATACAGCAACAGTAAAACAGACAAGTTTCCTCTCTATTATACATAATAGCATAATCTATAGGTAAACATAGATAATTAATCAAACTCCGTTAAGTATATATTATTAATTGTTTGATAAGTATGTAACAGGCTTCTTCTGGGTGAGCTCGCTCTATCTTAGACTCTGTCTCTGTCCTATGACCCAGACTAGAGTCAAGAGCAAACCCATCATTAATAAAAAAAAAAAAAAAAAAACTTGTAGATTAAGTGTTTGTTATGATGGAAAACTTTAAAATATTTAACAGTTATAAGTAAACATATGTGAGAGCAAGTAAATAAAAAATACAAACTATGTAAGACCAAATTGTATTACTCTTTAAAATACTTCAAACTTTATTTGGAAACTAGTTTTTTATTTTCAACTAGCAATGTATCGTTGTGATTGGATTTTTGAAATTATTGAGAGTTTAGGATTTTGCCAACCTCGGCGATAAGTATACTCGTGCATACCATAGACCTAAAATCATGCATAATATGTATATGTCAGGATATCAGTTGATAACTGAAAACTTATAGATGATGACTAACTGTATCTAGGTTCATAAGCCAAAATTATAATAGTGACTGAAATTTAAAACTGATGGGTTGTGGTGGTAAGGAACAACGAACCCCAAGAAATTTAAGTAGAAAAATTAAAAAGAAACTACTTCAAAGAATTAATCGCGTTTTGAATTTCAATAAGTATTATTGTAGTAGCCGTGTGATGCCGGCTTACAGAAGCATCACCAAATTTCCTTCCCGTGGGTGTCGTAAGAGGCGACAAAGGGACTTGAGGGTGTGTATTGCAATTTTAGGCGATGGGCTGACAACCTGTCACTATTGCAATAAACAATGATCAGAATGACCCAAAATGTTAGTCAGACGTGGCGTAAATGACCGTTTTTTGCGACCGTTTACGCTCTGCCTATCCCGCAAGGGATAAAGGCGTCATATATGTATTTATGTATGTATAAGTATTATTATTAGTCAATGGTATTATCATCTCAAGTCTGGTCCAAAATTATGCATATTTGTTTTCTGGGGTTAAGTTCCTTATCACTAGCCGGTATTCATAATATCAACCACATAGGATCTGGTCTTCAACTTCTGTCCGGTTAAAAATAGCATTTCTTTGCCATCCTTGCTTAATACTTTCCTTAGCAGAGTTTAGCTGTATTTTCCATAGAAACTGTCTAACGTACCCACAAAAGCACGGGCCTCTTTCTCTCTTTTCGTGTGGGACACAGTCTTTCAACGACCCGATGAACCCTGGTGTCAGAGTTTTTCAACCGCCGACTACAAGTAGTAGGCCTCTGACATGGTTGTGTTACGACTGCCGTCTAAGTAATCATAGACAGCAACCGGGACCGACGGCTTAACGTGCCCTCCGAAGCACGGAACCATTGCTTTTCGGACAATCAGGTGGTTCACCCTGCAATGTCCTAACCAGACTGGGAACAAATTCACAAAGTGATAATATCAACTTTGTGAATGTCCCACCGAGAATCGAACCCGGAACCTTTGCGTCGCAGGCAGCCGCACTACCACTGCGCCACATCGGCCGTCACGGGCCTACACCATGGCAACTGTACTTTCCAAAATAATGATAACTATTCTTACCAATACAATGGCAACTGTAATTACCAATACACTGTCAACTATACTTACTAATAATCTGGCAACTGAATTTACCAAAATAATGGCAACCAAACTTACCAAATGATTGCTTCACTTACCAATATAAGAGCAACTGAACTTACCAATATCCACTACGTAGCTCCTAGTTTCCAACTGCTGTCCAGTAGAGAACATCATTCTTTTGCGATCATTAGCAAATCCTTTGCTAAGCAGACTTAGGCTGTATACTCCATAGAAACTGTCATTGTTGTCTATTTTCAATTCTGACTGGACTATGTCGATTATTGGGGCCACTTCTCCCTAAAATAAATAAAAATTATGCATATTTTTTGTTCAGTGAAGCATAAGCATGAATAACCATTTCTAAAATGTATGCTTTTGTTAATTTATTACATAAAAATAACGTGGTTTCGTGCTTTGAAGGAAACGCAACATTGCTGATCATGATTTTTAAGTCTTACGTGTTGCCGCTGGTATTTACAGTGTGTTTTTTCAATGTTTCTCTTAGTGTGCAGGGTTGCCTGGAAGAGATCGCTTACAGCATATATTGTGTTGCTTATTTTTGTTCTTGTTTATGTTATAATTATTAGTGTAAGCAATAAAGTGTTTCTGTCTCTGTCTGTTCATGATTGCTGAACAATAAAACAGCTGTTCCGTACCAAAAAAAATCAATAAGTGTTTAATTGTGTTTACTACAAACTATAATTACAACAGCCACAATAATCAACTGGTGGATGGGCCTCCCCCTATTGGAGGGTGTTTGCCCTACTCCCCACGCTTGACAGTCGGATTGGCGAGCGCAGTGCAAAATTTACATATTCACCGGGAGCTGCGCATTCTATAGATTCATCCCTTAGTCGCCTTTTACGAAGGGTAGAAATAGGGTCATGCTATTCTAAGCCGACAAATTTGTCGATTTCGGAGTGGGCCCCATAGAAAAAATTTAATAAGTAGAATTCTCATGACTAGAATAGTACACACTAAAAATAACAGCTATTCCAAACAGAATGAAGCACCTTATGGAACAGCTATTTTATTTCTCAGCAATCATGAACAGCAATGTTGCGTGTCTTTCCAAGCACGGAATCGGCTTACTTAAATGTTTTTTTTTTATCATTGTTTGCGTTCTAGGGAGAAGTGGCTACAACATAGTTCAATTGGAAATAATATAGCAAACAAAAGTATGGAGTATACAGGCAAAGTCCGCTTAGCTAGGTTTTCTAATGATGGCAAAACATTTTTTCTACTTAACAGCTGTCAGTTAGTAAGATATGCAGTCAGATTGGTAATAATAATTTGCCCCAAGAATCATCTTTTATAGATAAACTAGCCTTTACCCGCGACTTCGTCCGCATTAAATAGTATATGTAGTTGTAAAAAAGCGCCTGCCACAAAAAGCAAAGCAATCCACACAACGAATCCTCATCTGACGATTTTCTTCGGCGTTATGCGCTATGTTTCTTTTGATTTACTTTGTTTCCATAGGAATCGATAGATTTTCCTGCGGTAAAAAGTATATAGCCCAGGAACCTAAGAAACTATGCTTCTATGCTTATGCCAAATTGTATCAAAATCGGTTCAGTGGTACAAGCGTGAAAACGTAACAGACAAACAGAGTTACTTTCGAATTTATAATATTAGTATGGATATATAAGGTGTAAAAAAATTAGCTAAGAATATTTTAAGAGGTGAACTAGTACGTGAAACTGAACAACTTTCCCCAAGGAACATAGGTCGAAATATGAAAAAATAATTTGACCCTCCCATACTTAGTGTGTTACCCGGCCGGGATAATTTGTATGGGAGGGCCGATTTTTTTTTCATATTAAATATTCTTAGCTAATTTTTTTACACCATGTATAAAGGAATAATTTTGAGTACCCATTTACCTTAAGGCGAGTTTACCCGTGAACGACCTCGACAGTGGCGCCACTTCACAAAAAAAATCTCTTTTTATAAACAATCTATCAGAATGTCCGATGCCCAAGTTAATATTTATTTTTATCCTTAAGCACAGTATAATTAATAGTACTAGCGTACAGTATGGTCACTCCCTGCCTCCCCCTACAAGCGCCGCCCACCCGCGCTCGGAGGACGCTCAGACATCGGCTAAGCAAGGACGCGACGACGAAGGTCATTTCATACTGCCGCACATTGCATTCCCGATTCGCGAACGCAAAATATCGGCAACCCTGACATGTTGTCTCACACACACAAGCATGGTCCGCGTTCACCTACGCGAGCTTAGACTGTGTGCGTAGCAACGCGTTTGATTCATACATTTGAGCGCCAGTGTCCGAGGTGTGCCTTAAGTAAACAGGGTGTGCCAATTCTCATAGATACTCAAAAGTAAACAGAAATAAATTATTTACTCTAAAAATATGCAACTAGCGCCATCTAGCGCAAATGGGAAATCTTCTAGGGATTCTCGAGTGTCATGTAGAGGGCGCTGAGCTTAATGAAATTCCGTTTCTTTACACGAAAATCTGTACCACTTTTTAAGTTACCTTTTATTTAATAGAAAAACTCCCATTCAACTGCAAAAATTACAACCTATAACAACTAACTATAATTTATATAGTGACTATAATTTACAATTCACACAGTACTTACTAACTCCGAACTAAGCATAGTATTCTACTATTGGAACTAAATAGCTGATATTAATACTTATACGGGGTGTAAGGGACGGTGTACCGACAACTTTGCAAGCATGATCAGACCATAAAACTAAATAACTTTTTCTATGGAAGATATGTTGGTAAACGAGAAAAAAATTTCGACCTCCCATACCAAATTCCCGATCAGCTGACTTTCTATGGAAACTCGAAAGAAATTCTTCGTTTCCCAACATAGGCTCCATAATAAAAGTTGTTCAGTTTCATGGTCTGATCATGCCTGCTAAGTTTTCGGTACACCGTCCCTTACAGCCCGCATAAATATTGTTAGAAAGTAATAAGTAGTATATACACTGCACTGATCTTACCTATGTCCACAACATAACTTCTGACTTCCAACTGTTGTCCGGTAGAAAACAGCATTCTTTTACCATCATTAGCGAACACTTTGCTAAGCAAATAAACAATGATAATAAGCTGACTTTGGCTGTACACTCCATAGAAACTGTCACCATTCTCTATTCTCATTTCTGTTTGGACTACGTCGATTAGTGGGACCACTTCTCCCTAGAATAAATAATAAATTTCGTATTTTTCGTGGAAGGTGGAGGCCACGCCTCGGCAAGCGCAGCGTGGGACGACCTCCGACCAGATGGACCGATGACTTAAAGAAGGCGGCTGGTAGCGACTGGATGGCGAAAACGGGAGATCGTGCCCTATGGCGTACTTTGGGGGAAGCCTACGTCCAGCAGTGGACTGCAATAGGCTGATGTGATGTGTAATTTATGTAGATACAGTACAGCAAAAATATGAATAACCAGTTAGTTTTAAAACATTTGCTTTTGTCAATGTCCAATTGCTGTTTATGTTTGCTGAAGAATAAAACAGCTGTTTCAAAATGCAACTAGATACATTTTAAACGAGTAGGTGTTAATTTTGTTTGAATCAGCTGAATTCTTTTTATCACCTGTAGAGTTAGTATAGGGTGAAATTTGACTGGTGACCGTACTGAAGACGCAAGACGGTCTGTCGATAAGGAACCATTTAACCTAAGGAACATAGGTTGAAATATAAGAAAAATACCTCCCTACCGAGCGAGTCGATTTGCATGGCAGGTACATATTTCAACCTATGTTCCTTGGGCAAAGTTGTTCTTTATCATCAAAGTTACGCAGAGAGCCATGGAGCGTGCCATGCCCGGTATAAAACTTCAAGACCGTATACGAAATACTGAAATCCTACGCCGTACAAAGGTGGAAGATGTAGGTAAAAGAATAACTAAGCTCAAGTGGGCGTGGGCAGGACACTTGGTAAGGCGGGAAGATGTAAGGTGGACCAAAGCAGTGACAGAGTGGCGGGCGAGGGACAGAGAGCGACCAGTGGGCAGGCCATCGGACCGATCGACAGATGATATAATGCCCTCAATTCGGGATATAAATTCTCCTTACTTGCCTTAAATTAGTGCTGTCACTTTCCGTCAAACAGGTTTAGAAAAGGAAAGAAGATTTCTAAGTCCTGTCATTTTTAAAGACGTCAATGGGTTCTTCGCCTTTTCTAGTCAATTTAGTAGCCATTGTTTTGATCGTCGCCTTATTTTGTCAGATAACATGTATTTTGCATGAAATTATAAAACATGACACGACTAAAATATCTCCTATCCTTTTCTAAACCTATTTGACGGAAAGTGACAGCTCTTACTTAAGGTAAGATAAGAGAATTTATATCCCGAATTGAGGCCAATATCGGCTATAGGGAAAGGTTAGGACCGAAGCGAGTGGCGCATTAAAGAAGAGGCCTATATCCAACAGTGGGCTAATATAGGCTAATTAGATAGATAGATAGATTAAACATTTATTAAAGAAACATTACCAAGTAAACGATTTAATTGGGGCCGTTAAACTTTCAAAGTTTGTCTCGGCATTCCGCAACAGACATTTTAAATATATATAGGTTGGTAAATAGATAGATAGCTTTATAGCTGGGCAGGTTTTTTGGGGGGTTTTTCCTGTTCAGGAGGTCCGATTAATTATACGCATGTAAACTAGACGCTTTAAAAATCTTGACTTCAATTTGAAACAAATATCGTTTTCAGATGGTGGTGGCGTAAAGTTACATGCCGTGTGATTAACCTGGCCAGCCCCGTGGCAGTGCTTTGATTTTTATTTTTTTATCCCGCCCGAGCCGGTTTTCTATTAGGACATTACAAAGTTGTTATAAAAAAAAGAAAATTGTGTGATACAAATTTCTTTTTTTTACAATGACGGTTCATGACGTCAATAAGTGATATGATAATACTATCCTACATTGAATAAAGAATTTCAATTTCAAATTTCAATTACAAGTACTCACAGTGTTGCGTCTCCTCCTGACGATGGCGTGGCAGGCGTGGTGCGGCCCGTCCGCCGCGCGCTGCAGCCAAATCAGGTCTCCGCACGGCGTGAACCGCGGGGAGCGCACCGCCAGACCGGCAGACGATAGCTTCGCTGCAGGTCACATCAGGTGGAACGGTGAACAAACAAATAGTTAATTACTACATTTCCGCCCACCCGCTGCCACTCTTTTCCCCGTGGTAATAGTTGTTTTTAGTAAAAAGTGGCCTATGTGTTATTTCAGGTTATACTCTGTGTTTCGAATGTCATCCAAATCGGTCACGCCCTTGCGGGGTAGGCAGAGCGTAAACTGCCGCAAAGAACGAACATCTACGCCACGTCTGACAAACATTTGAGGGTCATACGGAAAATTGTGTATCGTCATAGTGACAGGTTGTCAGCCCATCGCCTAAAATTGCAATACACACCCTCGAGCCCCTTAGTCGCCTCGTACGACTCCCACGGGAAAGAAATGGGGTGCTGCTATTCTAAGCCGGCATCACATGGTTGTTAGCACCACATGTATGTATTTATGTATGTAATAACTTCTCTATAAATGTCTATATAATGTCTTCTCTATGCTGACGACCAAGTTATCCTTGCGTCGTCGGCTGAAGGGTTGCAGGAGATGGTAAATATTATGAATGAGGCTTTGAAAAAGAAAGGAATGAAAGTGAATGTAAGTAAGACGAAAGCAATGGTTTTTGAGAAAGAGGAAAATATGACAGAGTGTAAAATTATGATAGAAGAAGAGAGGGTGGAACAAGTGAAAGAGTTTGTGTATTTGGGCTCCGTGTTCACATCAGATGGAAAGTGTGAAAGTGACATCGAAAGAAGGGTGAATGCCGGCAACATGGTGAATGGAGCGTTGCACGCTTTTATGAACAGCCAGAAAGTCTCTGATAAGGCTCGTCTGGCTGTGCATAGAGGGGTGTTAGTTCCGACACTTATGTATGGGAGTGAAAGTTGGGTATGGCAGAAAAAACATGAAAGTAGAATAAATGCAGTACAAATGAGAGCGTTAAAAAGTATGATTGACGTAAAATTGAGTGACAGGATAAGGAATAGCGTGATAAGGGAACGTTGTGGTATAAAAGAAGATATAGTGACTGGTGTAGAAAAGGGTATGCTTAGATGGTTTGGTCATGTAGAGAGGATGAATGAAAGAAGATTAACGAAACAGGTGTATATGGCAAGTGTGGATGGGAACGTCGGAAGGGGAAGACCTCGACGAACGTACCTCGATCAAATCGGGGACGTGCTAAAAAAAGGTCAGGTCAAGAGTACCCTAAACCGACGAGCATGCGTGAAGAGATTGATGAATGTGGAGGAGGCGAAAGAAGTATGCCAGGATCGTAGTAAATGGAAGGAAGTAGTCTCTGCCTACCCCTCCGGGAAAGAGGCGTGATTTATGTATGTATGTAATAACTTTATTGCACCAAATAAATAACAGAAATGGTAAGGCACAAAGGCGGACTTATCCCATCAAGGGATCTCTCCCAGTCAGCCTTTGAGAAATCCAGAGGACATGGATTGGAAGAAATAGTTAATTACTAGATTTCTGCCCACCCCGGTTTCACCCGCTGCCACTCATTTTCCTGTGGTAATTGTAATGGCCTATGTGTTATTCCAGGTTATACTCTACCTGTGTTTCAAATTTCATCCAAATCGGTCACGACGTTTGAGCGTAAAGAGGTAACAAATATATATACACACACAAACTCTAAGATTTATAATATTAGTACGGATACGGAAATAAAGTCACTAAGTGATAATTCAACTTCAACAGTCACAAAGGTCCACTGCTGGACATTGGCCTCCCTTGCAGGCGGATTGGCGAGCGCAGTTCAAGGTGCTGCATTCACAGGGAACGCTATAATCCATTTCTTGGATGAATTTATCCCTTAGTTGCTGTTTACGACACCAACGGGGAGAAATGGGGTGATGCTATTTTAAGCCGACTTCACACGGCACAAAGTGATAAGTATCACATACAGGGTGTAAGGGACGGTGTACCGAAAACTTTGCAAGCATGATCAGACCTTGAAACTGGGACACATCTGTCATAGAACCGACGGACGGTGGAGTAAGCGGGTTCTCGAATGGAAGCCACGCCTCGGCAAGCGTAGTGTTGGACGACCTCCGGTTAGATTGACCGATGACTTAAAAAAGGCGGCTGGTAGCGACTGGATGGTGAGAACGAGTGATCGTGCCCTATGGCGTACCCTGGGGGAGGCCTAAATGCAGCAGTGGACTGCTATAGGCTGATGTATGTATGACAGTAATTGAATACCAAATTTTAAAACACTTCCCGTGTTAGGTATACAATTATAGAAACTTGCAAAATTTTCATGCGCGGGCAGGAGTTAAACCTACGACTTTCGCATTACTAGTGGCGACGCCTCTTCCATCTGGGCTACCGCAGCTCGTTCCTTGTCCGCCAATATGTCAGTAAAAGTAATGTATTTTCTCCAATTTGCTCGGAAATGGCTTCATTACTTTAAAAAAAGAATACGTCAATGGGCTCATTTATGTAATCAAGGCGCAGAGGACTGTAATAGAAATTTCCGGACAAGGCCGGAAAAAAAAGGTTCTTTAACATCACACTTTCGTGTTTAGGTGTTTTATGGTACACAATACCATGTTCAGGAACACTTATACCGCGCGCGTCCCATTTTTTAACTAATTGTACAAACTGTAACATAACTTTCAACATGAATGAAAGTGTCGCTCCATAATTCTTTCTTTCATAATAAATTAATTATTTTCTAAAATTACTGTATTATTATTGTTATTTCCTTGCAAATGAGAGAAAATTATTGTACAATCCACGGCCGAAATAACAATTTCTGGTCTCGTTTACTTTAGAAATTGCTTTATACTCGGCCTGTGACGTAATGTACTATTACTTACTCATAGTACCGTCGAGCGTCAACTGGAATATGTACGAGGGTCGGTTGGTGCAGAATATCAGTCCGAGGCGGTTCGGTTCAGTCTCCCAGGCCACGCCCACTACACTAGCGCCGTCAGGGGAAAAACGCGCCTGGAAACATAATACATAGATATACATACATACATGCATACAAATACAAATACAAAAATATTTATTACCAGAAACACAAAAAATTGCCGTGTGATGCCGGCGTAGAATAGCATCACCCCATTTCTTACCCATGGGTGTCGTAAGAGGCGACTAAGTGACACGAGGGATGTGTATTACAATTTTAGGCGATGGGCTGACAACCTGTCACTATAGTGATACACAGTTATCTGATTGACCCTCAAACTTTTGTCAGAAGTGGTGTTAATATCCGTTTTACGGCCGTTAATGCTCTGTCTACCCCGTAAGGGATATAGGCGTGATTTATGTATGTATGTATGTATGTAGATGTTCAAGAGATGAGGATACCATTGGTAACAAATTTGGAGTAGCTACAAAGAAATCATCAACTTTATGTAAATAAAATGTGATCTAATAAAGAAGCTATTTAAAATTCATGTTAATAGTAAACAATGAGATACAAAATTGGCACTGTATGAATAAATAAAGTGTAAAAATGAGAAGAAGATACTATACTAGATAATAAATAACATATATCACGCCTTTATCTCTTGCGGGGTAGGCATTTACGCCACATCTGACAAACACTTGAGGGTCAATCGGAAAACTGCGTATCGCCATAGTGACGGGTTGTCAGCCCATCGCCTAAAATTGCAATACACCCTCGAGTCCCCTTTTCGCCTCTTACGACACCCACGGGAAAGAAATAGGGTGATGCTATTCTAAGCCGGCATCACACAGCAAATATAAATAAATAGATATACACTTTCCGTATTATAACAAGAAAAAGTTAGGACATAGATCAAGCTGTTTGTCTAATCACATGGGGTAAATTGTAACAGCCTCGAGGTATTCCTGGTAGTGGTTCTAGTGGTCCTAGGGGGAGGTAAGTTGTAATATTTTAATTTTTATTTTTATTTATTTGATTATATGCACAAAAATGTATACGGGCGGACTTAACGCCAAAGGCGTTATCTCCCAGTATACCTCAGGGCATGTGGATAGGGTCAAGGCAGGTGCAAAAAACAAAACGAAAGATAGACTTGCATTTATATAACTCAGTAATATGTACATACGTATAAGGCACACATAACTCCATTTATTTAAGAATGACCTATAATGTAAACAAAGTTTGTACGAATCTGACAGCCCGCGACTGTCAGTTACATACAAAGTTTGTTTACATTATAGGTCATTCTTAAATAAACGGAGTTTTAGAAGGTAACATGGGTTAACACATACGATAGTTTTAATCACTACTCAAGGGTTGTGCGGGCAACGCCGCTGGTAACAACTAGTATAAAAAAAGCTAACCTGTCGGCCGATGTGGCGCAGTGGTAGTGCGACTGCCTGCGACGCAAAGGTTCCGGGTTCAATTCTCGGTGGGACACTCACAAAGTTGATGTTTATTACTTTGTGAATTTGTTCCCGGTCTGGTTAGGACATTGCAGGGAGAACCACCTGATTGTCCGAAAAGAAATGGTTCCGTGCTTCGGAGGGCACGTTAATACGTCGGTCCCGGCAATCTATGATTACTTAGACGGCGGCGGTCGTTACACAACCATGTCAGAGGCCTACAACTAGTAGTAGGCGGTTGAAAAACTCTGACACCAGGGTTCATCGGGTCGTTGGACGACTCGGTGTCCCACACGAAAAGAGAGAGAAAGAAGAGAGAGCTAACCTGTCCGGGACACCAACTGTCAGGCAATCCCTCCAACACGGTGAATGTTTCCGTCTCAATCCTGCAGACAACGATCACAGACAGATGTTTGCCGACGAACTGTTCGCCCCAATCGCGTCTGTAGACAAACTCTTCGCCCTGAAACGAAAAAACAGGATAAAGGGCGGGGCACACCGGCTCCGTATCCGTTCCGTATCCAGCTCTCGTCCGTAGTCACGCACGAACTTATGAAGTTGTAATGAATGGGGCTGTATGAGATACGGCACACCGCACACCGTGCAGCACGGAACGGATACGCAACGCAAGCGGTGTGCCGTGACGAGAGCTGGATACGGAACGGATACGGAGCCGGTCTGCCCCGCCCTTAAGGGTTTACATACACACATACACAGATCAGGCCTATGATCCCTTGCGGGCCATCATGTCTCAATTATTTTGTACATTTTAGGACGCTCCTTTGAGAAAGTTGTTCAGTTTCATGAGCCCTTTGATCTCCGACTGATTGTATAGTAGTGGTAGGTTACTTTAAAAGTCTGGCAAGTTAACAAAGAATGTACTATTAAGTAAAAACTTCACTCAGTTCACTTCACTTAAAATGATTCTTCTTTAAAGATTGAATGTAGTCTAAGCGATGAAAACCCGCGAAAAATTGAATACCAAATTTTAAAACACTTCCCAAGTTAGGTATACAATTTTTGAAAACATCCAATATTTTCAAGCGGCAAACAACTCATCAACATGTTTACCTTGACAGGGGCCTTCATCAGGCTTCTTATCGCCTCCTTTCCCCTTACAGTTCAGACTTCCTAATTTATACACGACAACCACGAGTTCAAATAGAGTGATGCTATTCCAAGCTGGCACCATTTAGAATTCTAATCAATATATGGTCATTTTTACCTTGACAGGGGCCGCTTCACCGCTGCTATCAGGCTTCTTATCTCCTCCTTTCCTCTTAATGTACGTTCAGAGTTATACACGACAACCACGAGTTGAAATAACATACATACATACATAAATCACGCCTATATCCCTTACGGGGTAGGCAGAGTGTTAATGGCCGCAAAACGGATATTAACACCACGTCTGACAAAAGCTTGAGGGTCAACTAGATAACTGTGTATGACTATAGTGACAAGTTGTAAGCCCATCGCATTGATCTACAACAACCCTAGATTACGCGCGTACGCTCAAAAGGTGGGCCGGTAAAGTAGTGCACAATTTGCAAGCGAGCACTTCTTTCCCACAGTGCGTGGCTGGCCGCGAAACTGTTAACATGACCAAGTACGGGCTAACAAATAAGGCTGAGTTCAATAGATTATGGTGAGGTTCGTTGTGATATTTTGAATCAGGCGGACGCAATGAATCTATAAATCGCTATGTATGACTGTATAGTTCAGTAGGTGACAAAATCTTAGCGTAATTTTGTATGAGGCGCTAAATCTAGGGTTGTTGTAGATCAATGGGCCATCGCCTAAAATTGCAATACACATCCCTCGAGTTCCTTAGTCGGCTCTTACGACACCCATGGGTTAGAAATGGGGCGATGCTATTCTAAGCCCGCATCACACGGCATACAGACACGACACGACAGTTGAAATAAAGTGATGCTATTCCAAGCTGGCACTATTCAGCATTCTAAACAATATATTGTAATTTTTACCGCTTCACCGCTGCTATCGGGCTTCTTATCTCCTCCTTTTCTCTTAATGTACAGTTCAGACTTCTTAAGTTATAGACGACAACCACGAAATCAAATAGAGTGATGCTATTCCAATCCGGCACTATTCAGAATTCTAAGCAATATATAGAATTTTTTACCTTGACAGGGGCCGCTTCACCGCTGCTATCAGGCTTCTTATCTCCTCCTTTCCTCTTAATGTACGGTTCGGACTTCTTCATTTTCCTCTCGGCGACATACACCACGGAACTCTCGTCTTGAGACCAGTCTAGGTTACCGAATTCAGCTGAAAATAAAAAAGGAGCACGATGTTTTTAAAAGTTATTGTATACGGTTTCTTTCACTTCAACTTTGAACGTATGTACCGTACGTTATAGATAAATCTGGTATCGATAGAACCCTTATATTTCCTATGTACTAAGGGCTATTAAAGGATAAATCAAGGAAAAAAACATCTTTCACTTCATAATTACTACTTAGTAAGGTACTGATGTACAGTGAGTAACAAAGAATGTACTGACCGCCGTGTGATGCCGGCTTAGAATATAACCCCAAAACTACCCACGGGTGTCGTAAAAACCGACTAAGGGATTAATCTAGGGAATGGGCAGCAGCATTCTTTGTGAAAACCTACAAAATCTTAAACTGCGCTCGCCAATCCGCCTGCCAAGCGTGGTGAGTATGGAAAATACCCCCTTGGGTATAGTAAGAAAATGTCCAGCAGTGGACTGTATTAGTATCTATCTTCTACTTTAAATCTCTGACGCCCTGATCATTAGGTCTTGCAAAATTGGCGGGTAAGAGACGAGCTGCGGTTGCCCAGATGGAAGAGGCGTCGCCACAAGTAAGTCGCAGTTTCAAATCCTGCTTGCACTTGAAAATTTTGCAGGTTTTCAAAAATTGTATACCTAACACGGGAAGTGTTTCAAAAATTTGGTATTCAAGGAGTAACGAAGTAAGTAGTACTTACAGTCAGCATAAACGTCGCCATGAATATCTAAAGCTGTCAAATCAATGGCATGAGCCAGGGTTTGGTTGGACCACACCTCCAGGTACTGTTTCTTGGTGTCCTTCGCGTCTTTCTCCTCCCTGATCACAGCCTTGAAGGTCTCTCTAGGAGACACTGCTGATAACAGCCTGGAAATTATTAAAAACATGATATTATATTTATTATTTATTATGATCATTATTGTTATGTTAGTACGTTTCCGAATCTCGGGCCCCCAGTCCGTCACACGGCTGAGACATAAAGATGTGGATATAACACGTAATCAGTATATACTTATATAAAAAAAGATAAGTAATAAACTGAAGTAACAGTTTGGAGTGCTATTAGCTCTTGATTTAAATACCAACTTACTCCTGGCTGACATCAACTGCAAAATCACTTTGTGAAGCAACCCTGAGGTTTTCATTCAGCTGGTAGCTGTGCAGGTACTTAGTGGGCTTTCCCTTGTCCAGGTTCCTGATGGACCATTTGGCAGTGACTTTGTTGCCGGCGTTGTTCAGTTTTGCATTCACCACAGATGGAATTTTTGTCAAGCTTTTGTATGCTGACACTATGTTTTCTATCTGTGGAAGCATATGTTCAATTAAGATTAGTCTGTCATTGACACAATTCTCTTAAACAATCTATGTTGAGAAAGTTGTTCAGTTGTTCCATTTATATTTATTTCAAAATATATTATTTGTTGAAATTTCACTAGTGACCGATAACGAAATCTCCAGACGGGCTGCTGATAAGAAACCAGTTTCCCCTAGAAACATAGGTCAAAATACGAAAAAAAAAACAATTCCTTTTTTACCACCCATACAATCTACTGATCAGCTGATTTGAGTTACTATGGAAACTTTCCCCTAGCAAACACATGTCAGGAAACAGCAAAAAAAACTCTACCTCCCATACAAAATCTTAATCAGCTGACTGCATTTACTTTGGGAAGTCAATCATTTTTAGATGTTTCTTGATAAAAAAAAATGGAAGTTGTTCAGTTTCAAGGTCTGAATGCACCCTATCAGTATTCGGAGGGCTGTCCCTTACACCCTGTATGTTGCAAGTATGATGATTTTAATCGGAGCTTTGCTAGATATTATAGGAAAACTACTGATAAAGAACATACAAGAAATAAGTCATTAATAAAGAAATAAAAATATTAATTATTTATAATTTAGTATAATTTATGAATTATTTTATTAACATACCTGTGAAGACATCTTTCGCATGTCAGATAATTTTTACTCTGAGGAATGGAATACCAACAATTTCAATCTGCAAACAAAGATAACAACGCAGAGTCAATAATAATTAATACAAACATGTTATCAACAGTCTATTATGCAGTATATTAAATAATGAATATGGTAATATGCCGTGTGATGCCGGCTTAGATTGCGGCATCACCCCATTACTTACCCATGGGTGTCGTAAGAGGCGACTAAGGGACTCGTGGGTTAGATGTGTATTGCAATTTTAGGCGAAGGACTGATAAATAGTGATACACAGTTATCTGATTGACCCTCAAACTTTTCTCAGATGTGGTGTTAATATTTCGTTTTACAGCTGTTAACGCTCTGCCTACCCCATAAGAAATAAAGGCGTGATTTATGTATGTATGTAATATGGTAATAATAGTTGTAACTTTGTACATTAGTTGGGATGTTACCAAACTTGAGGTCACATAGGAAAAGAGGCAATTAAAGAAAAAGCCAAATCATAATTTTGAAAACAATTACCAACTTTGCAATGAACCACTACTAATAGTAGGTGGTAGAAAAAATCGGACACCATGGTTCATCGGGTTGTTGGACGACTTCGTGTCCGAAAGCTACTTGGTAACAGAAAATTCTAAACACTTTTTTGTGAGATTTTTGTAAATGCCACATCAAATGTACATGAATATAGGTTTTATTGATAGATAACCTGCTTTTTTTTAACAGTGCTAGTTGTACAAGCAGACACAGACACAACTGAACAAATTATGCCATTTTTTTACCTCGGCCAAGAAGTTTTGTACACATGAGCTTATCAAAGAAAGGAAATTGTGGTTTCTGACACTAAAAGGTTAACCACAAGTTTACTTACCTATCTATTCTTCTGATATAATAGATAATATAGCCCACACCAATGATACAAAATGGCCTACAATAAATAAGTATCTTGGACAATTCACAGAGCACCATCTAGCCCCAAACTAAGCAAAGCTTGTACCATGGGAACTAGATAGCTGATATCAATAGGTACCTACTTACATACTTTTTGTAAATCAATAAGTACATAGGTATAGTATACATAGAATACACAAATATTTGAAAGTTTACTTGAATATATGTAATGCCAAAAAAATTATAGTCTGCTCCATTTGAGACTATTAGAGCTGGGCAGGCTAAAGGTCTGAAATGCCATGAAAACTAGCAGCAGATACTTGTGACGTTATAGCATATAGGATAGGACAGCGTCACCTTCTACAAACAGCTACTAGGCAAGCAATGAAGCTACTAGACCAGCTACTACCAAGTAAGGTACATCACGATATGTGTCTGTTTATTTGCTGACTCTTACGATTTCAAATAGGTTATATTTTTTTAAATAAGTTTTATTGTTAAATAGTCTTACATGACTTTAAATACCTCTTGTAATTTAAGCTCTCTAGCATTTCTAATTAAAATAATCTCTTACCTTTATCACAAGTTTTAGCTAAAACCCGGCTCCGAAACAAATAAATCTGAAAATAATGGTATGTTCATAACATTACACGAAGCTTTGTCATTTTATTTATTGATGTCAGCTTAGGCAAAGTTATTAAAAATATAAAAATAACTTCGTTCAAGTTTCAGTATCACAAAATACACCACAGTTTTAAATAAAAATAATATTACAATATATTAGATATTCGTTTTCAGTATTATTTTATATACTTTGAAATAAAATCATAAAGACTATCAAAATGCTATTTGAGCATTATGACCACATCTTTTTCCTGTCAAAACAACTAGTGATTTCAAAATCCTAGAACTGCTCGCAGCTATCGATAAATTAAAAATCGGTTTTATACTAGATGTGTGTTACGTTTACATGTGAGCCGTGCCGTTCATCCCTCTCACTCGCTAGTTTATGGAGTAATAGTGTTCTGTGGTTTATGGATTGACAGTTGACAAGGCAGGTGTTGGGATTGTGCATTTGTAATAAATAATTAGTTAAAATGGTTAAAGTTTAATACGAAATACACAAAATGAAACTTGCAATTAATGTTACTCGATCTAAAAAGCGACCCAAACAAACTAGATATTCAGTGCTTCGTATAAGTGCATTGCTTTTTCCATGAAAGTTTACAAAAAATCTAAATAATGTTTTGAATTAAAGATATGAATTAATAAATTGTCTACGAAAATAATTATTTTTCGAGATATGTCCTTAAACTACGCTTTTGGATTTTCTCTGTTTCTGTTGATTCTAGTGGGACTTAATATATATTTCTTTTACACTTTAAACACTGTTGGAAGAAAACCTTCCAATTTTAACGTGCCAGGTATTAAACTTGATCCCGCGCCAAGCATATTCAAAGATATATATGAGTATCTCAATTATTTACCTGGCCAGTATAAGAACAAAAACTCAAAGTTCGCAAGCATACAGAAAAGTCTTGTAAATTCATTTAATTTCACAAAACCTGTAAGCATTAAAAATGTCTGGCAGGATACGGAAATGGTAAGAGGCAAAATATTAGTTATGTATATTTTTTGGTTACCTTGAAAAACAGTTAAATTTGTTTTAAGATTATTAAATTTTATGAGTTTTTATTTATCAGCTGGACTGTGGCCAATGTTGTATGTACCTAACTAATTAATATTTGATTTAACCGTAAACATTTTAGTGGGCAAGTGACGAATCGCTGTTTCCGCATGAAAATGGAGCTTCTGGACGGATACTACACGCAATCCGCACCTTACAGATAGCACTCGTAGACAATGCACCAAAGGGAACGCAGTTAAAGTTACTACTACTGCTAGAGGTACTGCAAATTTTGTTTAGCACATAGCTATTTTCTAATAAGTACATATCAACAATCCAATAATAGAAACATTTGTGTATAACTAGCAACATATTAATTTAAGCTTTTCCATCTGCAGACTTAGACACTTGACGCTAGTATACTTATTACTTAAATTCATATCTTTACAGAATAAACAAAAGTTATTTTTCAAACCAAAGAGATATAATCTCAATGACGTGATAAGAGGTAATATCTATGCTGGTTTTGACAGACACAACTCTGAGGTCTTTGCCTATTACCTCGCAAGGGTGATGAACTTTAAGTGGATCGCACCGTCAGTCATTAGGAAAATACATTTTCATAAAGATATTGTACCATACGCGACGATGGGCTTAAAAAGGACTATGATCAAGATTGGTACGTAACACTAGTATTAAAAAAATGATTTCATAAACTTTCACATTTATCTCAAAAAAATCATATAAATGACGTACACATATCAAGCAAATTGCGTACGCAATAAAAAGGTCATATCATATTATCTAACTCGCATTAACTAGTCTATGTTTTTACTTCAGATCACGTAGCTAATAGTTTATCTAATCTACGCTTTTATAATTTTCTGTCTTCATGTGACAGGAAATGGACCGCTATGTATTTATGGGAAATGTTTTTATTGTAAAATGAACGAGACCGTTTGCCCGAATGAAAACGGTGAAATTGAAGGAGCAGCTATTCTTTACTTCGACAAGCCATTTAAAATCCACAAGTCACCATGGAGAAGGTCTTATAACAGCAAACAAATGGAATGGGAAACAGATACAGAGTTTTGTAAGTGAGTATCAACCAACATACGTGAGTACCTACTTCACTGGGTGGGACCTATTGATTAATTAATCAATAATTAGATATCTATAATACAGAATTTCATCATTTTCAGAAAAGTGACTGTAAAACTTAGCATGAAAAGAATACTCAATTTAGTAGATGTGGCCATATTTGATTTCCTTATACAAAATGGAGATCGACATAGATATGAAATTTATAAGGATAAAATTGTACTTCTTGACAATGGAAAGGGTCTTGGAAATCCATCAGTAGACGAATTAGATATCTTGGCTCCGTTATATCAATGCTGCATGTAAGTTTCTTTTAATATTTTTTATGTACTATTCTGATAACAATATTCTAAGTATATTCCCCTTTCCCTCCATACTCTCAGCTGGTCTAAACTAACTAACACACCGATTTTTTTTGCTTAATCGTAATAATCTGTAAATTTAACGAAAGCCAAAATATAATTTTAAAGAAACGTACCAATCAAAAAATCCAAAATAAACACAACTTCAATCCGTTTAAAAATGTTTTATTGTGAGTATTTATAATTGTTTAAATTTTAGATTATCACAATCAACTTGGCATCATTTGGAATTACTTTCTGGAGGTGTTTTAACGGATACAATCAAGTACCTAGCTTCTTTTCAAGGTGAAATATTGGCTACTGAAGACCATTTTAGAGCTGTTGAAAGAAGATTATTGAAAGTATATGCCACTATTCAATATTGTATAGGAAAACACGGAAGTGCCAAAGTATTCAAGAATGAATATTAATGAGGAGAGTGGATTTAATCCTCCTTTTTGCCCTAATGAATATTATTTTGTAAACTTTATAGATTACATCACAAAAACTACTATACAAAAAAAAACGGAATCACAAGGAATTATTTTTTTATACAAGAAAGATAGTTTAATTAACCCCTAATGCAATTGTTATTTTGTTTTATTTTTGGTTTAACTGTAATTTTATACTTCAATAAAACTATTACAATTACAATGACATTTGATTTATCATTATTGTAATTTCCAGATGTTATTCTGTACACACTAGTTAGTTTAAAACTGTTTTGAAAAGTAAATAATATTCCTACTGACCAATTTTAGACGTTTTTGTCGGCATTTATGTTTCTCACGACAAAAACGAGTTTTAGGTAAGTAAAGTTTAGCAGGTATTGTACACGCACACAGATAAAAAATATCGATAGATAATAAATCGATATAAATAATTACTACCCCTTCCCTAATTAAAGTTGACAGTTGAGAATCTTTTTTCTTTTCGCAATGTTCTGATTTGGCGCTGGTTTCGAAAATAAAAAACGCCATTTATAGAATAAAAAATTATATTTTTTTGTGGTTTTCTTCTGCTCTACATGAAAGTATTATCAGACGTGTAAGTAATTATCAAATCACAATATGAAATTTATTTTAGCATAGTAATCAAGTAGTTACTTACCTTACTAAACCTCCACTCATGCTGAAAGAAATCACGTGCGGACAGGTCAAACTTCTAAATGAAGCAAGCCAGAATTCAGACCGAAATCCAGATACAGAGCCAATAAAGGTAACTATGGGAAACTGAAATTAAACTCAATTTCACAAATATGGCGAAAAGGCGGGAAAACAGTCCTTCTAAACTTGTGGTCGTCATATTGTATACTCTTACTGACGCCGCTCCATGTTAGAAAACTGCAGACTACAATTTTACAGGTGAAATTCGATTTTAATTGCGTAGTCGGTCTTCTTCTTGTAGGCCTATAGGGTCAATGGCATAACTTAGATTTTCAAGGTTTACCAGCCTAAAACTTTTCGGTCTTCTTCTTGTAGGGTCAATAGCAAAACGTGGATTTTAAAAGTTACCAGCCTGAAACGAGGCCACATTGATGGTTCGTTGGTTGGCGCTGAAAAGTTCATCCTGGGTACCTAATAGTGAACGGAGAGGTGTGGCACGGCACGACAATAAGTACGACATAAGGCCTCAAATTCGGGATATAAATTCTCTTAGCTTACTTAAATGAGTGCGATCACTTTTCGTCAAATAGGTTTAGAAAAGGATAGGTAAGATATATTTTAGTCATGTCATGTTTTATAAATTGACGCAAAGTACGTGTTATTTGTCAAAATAAGGCGACGATGAAAACAATGGTGACTAAATTGACTAGAAATTGCGAAGAACCCATTGTCATTTTTAAACATGACAGGACTAAGATATCTCCTATCCTTTTCTAAACCTATTTGACAGAAAGGGACAGCACTAAATTTAAGTAAGTTAAGAGAATTTATATCCCGAATTGAGGTCGTAGATTGTATAGAGCGCCGCACTCACACTTGTCTTTCTCGGAGAAGGGCATCTTTTTCTTATGTTCCTTGCACCTACCAACTTCTGACTGAAGTTTGCTCAGCGCCTTCCCAATGAACCAGGGAGGGTCGTGTAGTTGGTTAGACATTATAATAACAGGAATATGAACTGACTACGCAATGTAGGTACTAAGAATCTCACCCGTAGATTTGTAGCCTGTAGTTTCATAACATAGAGCGCAGGGTTCATCGGATTATTCGCATTTCGTCGACTTAGACACCTACGTATACGTACCTTACGAAGAGAGTTGCGATTGTATTTTAGTGACTAGAATACAGTCTGGTGATGAGTTCGTATCTACGCTAAACAAAGCCGGAGGAATATTTCAGAAGAAAATATGAGATACCTAGCTGTTACCCGCGTACTTGTAAAAACTATCCTATGTCTTAATCCATAATGTTACCTTCGATATGTGTGACAAATTTCATTACAATCGGTTCAGTTGTTTTTGCGTGAAGAAGTAACAAAGAAACATACAAAGCTTCGCATTTATAATATTAGTCGGATGTAGTTGTCATAGATATTTGCGACGGAGTTATGTGCCCTATTAACGATAAGGCATATTTTTGATTTCGCATGCTCTACACTCGTAACGTACGTAGCAAACGTTTTACTACACATTATTTTCTATGATGAATAGATACGAATAAAACCTGTGATACTTACTGGTTACAAGGTGGCGCATGTAATCTTTTTTAAATTTAATAATTTGAGAACTACTAATATTGGGCTCAAATCTGAAACAACTTATATACTAAGTAATTCTCAGAGGGAGTAATTCTCATTCCCGTTCGGGTACAAGAATCTTATCGTAGAGGACGAAACTCATGCACGAGTCTGTTGTCGTAGCACACTTATGAGACCGATGCCTTGCAGATTCTTACCAGGAGTCCATACGGACGCAGTTTCATCGTTTAATTCTCAGAGTTAAAAAAAGGAATTCTTTTCTTCCTTTTTTCCCGCTAGGTACCTACTACCTAGACAAACTTTAACCTTTTCTTCAGAAAATGGAGCCTGTAATAAAGTTGACAAGAATTAAAACCTACAATTGCAAAGAGTGTACCGAAATATTTCTGAGTGTGGAAAAACTTGAGCAACATTTGAATTATCATACTCAACAGGTAAAGAAACAGCAATAAGTAAAGCAATATTTACTTGAGAATAAGTTTTCATTTAGAGATTAGGCAACTACTGCACAAAAATATTTTGAGTTTCCATAGTCACTCAAATCAGCTAATCAGCAATTTTGTTTGAAAGGTAAATTTTTTTCGTATTTCGACCTATGTTCCTTGGGGAAAGTTGTTCCTTATCACCAGCCCGTCTTGAGATATTGCTATCGGCCACTAGTAAATTGTCACCCCATAGATAATAGGTACTACTTAATGTGTTTACATTCGAATTATGTTTAGTTTGGTCAATTTTCATCAGTTCATTACTTTTCAGTGGCTCCATGCGTATAGTTTACCAGAAAGTAAATTTTCACTAATGGGCAATGGCTATGGTGATAGTCTAAGTAACGAAGAATGTGCGAATAAAACCTCTCTTAAAATATTCAGGTGGGTATTGCGAAGTATTCATCATATCTTCAGACCATCTCCATCTGGCTACTTCTACCACAGGTCCTACAGCTTCTATGCTTTATTTATAGTTATGTTGACGATGTTATTCTACCAGTAGTGTACTAAGTGGTCGATATCGATGTAACTGAAACTGCATTTATTTATTTTATTTTATTGTGTTCGGGGAGCTAACAGCATTATTTACACAGTAGAAATAATTTTAGCAAGCATAAGCCAATTAAAAGCTAGCATGCATTTGTACAGATTTGAAAGCATGAATTTGATTTATCTTTTTTTAGAGACGAAGAAAAAGAAAACATTGTGTTAGCAACATTTTTTCAATGTGAATATTGCTCTTTAAAGTTTGAGACTGAAAACACTTATGAATCTCATTGGGTGCAACATCAGCAGTTCTCCTGTAGATGCACTTGCGGTAATGTCTACCACTTATTGTCTGATTTACAAACTCACAAGAGGCTTGCACATCCGGAAATAAAGGAAAAATTGCGGGAACCTGACACATCCAATGCAGAATGCAATATCATTTCAGAATTTTCAAATGCTGAAATCGAACATCACGAAAATAGATTAAAATGCGATAGCGCGAAGAAATTTCATGAAAATTCTACGAAGTCACTTGCAGAACTTAATTTAGCACCGTCGCCTAAAAAGGCGAAAGCAAAAGAAGAAAAGACTACATCAAAACAGAAACCTAAAAAGGGCTCAGACCTTTTCATGTCTGTTAATGAAGATGGGACATTTTCTTGCTTAATCTGCGACATTAAATTTAAAACAAAACGAATATATCAAGGTCATTACTATCAGCAGCATGAAAGAAAATTCGTTTGCCCGACATGCGATAAAAGTTTTAGAAGTAAAAATAATTTACGCATTCACATGGTTATCCATTTAGACAAGAACGATTTGCCTTACAGCTGCAGCATATGTAACAGAAGATTTTCTCAGGTTGGTGTGGTGAGATTACATTACAAGCGAGTCCATGCGCGCATAAGAGACGAAATGTGTCGATACTGCAAGAAAACTTTTTCAGACCGCGGCAATCTCGTAAACCATGAACGGATACACACTGGGATCAAGCCTTATGAGTGCAGCTACTGTGAAAAATGTTTTAGTGATCCATCTGCCTATAAACGCCATATCAGAACACATACTGGCGATAAGATATACGCTTGTCCAGAATGCCCTATGAGGTTTACTGACGCCAGCGGCTTGATCGCTCATAAGTTGCGACATGTCGGCATTAAAAATCATAAATGTGATATTTGCGATAAAGCTTTTCTACAAATCAGTGTGTTGAAAAAACACGTGGAAATCGTTCATATGGGTGTAAGGAAATTCGAGTGCCATTACTGCGGGAGAAAATTTAGTGCAAAAATTTACTTAAAATACCACATACAAAAGAGTCACGGAATATTATTCGCTGCGATGGGTAGAAAGATTTGAGATGCGTCGTCACCAATGGTGTTATTGTTACTAGTGCGGCATTATAACATTGCGATAAAATAATTTCAGCAAAAGCACTTTAAGGACATTTAATTTAAGGCAACATTTTTATTTTCGTGAAAGGCGATGAGAAATCCTTTGAGATCAAGGAGTTTAGAAGGCCCAACGTTAATTATGGAACACAGGTTTTGTTTGCCTTATTATGATTGATTTAATTTACTACAATTGATTGTCTGAAACATGCGTTTTATGTACTTGAGAGAAAAAAACTATTGAAGAGGTGAAAAAAGGTGTTCGCTGCAAAATATGCAGTTTTAAATTTTAATCATTTTAAAAACATCCGCAACAGTTGATTCTTGGAACAGAAGATGCAGAATAAAATAAGTATACTATAATTAACGTAAGAAGGTTGAATGAGCTATAAGAATTCTACGTCTAGGTACCTACATATGATATGACTGATAGTTTAGAAGCTGTTAAATAGAGAAATCTACGTGGATGATATTTTGTTCTTCTGAAACTAGAAGTTTAGTTTTAAGAACTGATAAAACTGATTAGATCTAATTGTGAAAGAAAAGAGATTCTTTTAACGTGGATTTTGATGTTCTGACACTGAAAGTGTAGTTTTAAGGACTAAACTGATAAAAGTAAATTACGAAACTAGATTCTATGTTGATGATATATTGTTAATACGGAACCAACAAAATTTTTGTTTTATGAACTGATTAGAGCTGTAGAAGAAAGCTAAATAAGTTTTGTTATGATGTGACATTTTATTTTATGTTTCTAATTTTGCTTCTTCGTTTGATCTTCGTTTTAGTTATGTTTGTCCAATTGCGTTTAACAATACGGCGGGTCAATGATTGAATAAAAAGCATGTACGTACGAGGGGAGTTAACCCCCTTGTCTCCCTGCCTCCCCTAAACCCCCCTTGCCCCCTTGCCGCGCCGACGCGCCGCCGCGCCGGCCGTGCCGCGTCGCTCAATACGCGCGGCGCGCGCGGGCCGCGCGTCACATCACATCCTCAGTATCAAATCAGCCCGGGCATCGGGGGTGTATTGCAACCCTCTCATTCCAAATTCGAATATTTGAAAGAAATAAAGCAGTACTGGTCGGAATTTTTGGTTTAGTTTATTTTATGTTAGTTTTTAAAATTAGATCGTCCAGTTTGGACGCATTTGTAAAGATAGTTGTGAGTGTTAATTTAGATTAATAGCTTCAAGCTCTAAGAAGTAGCATAACCCTTAGTGCGAAGTTTATATACCTAGCTCACACACAAATTCTCATGAAAAACCATCCATAAAAAGTTACTTCGACCACTTCGACAGAGAAGTAACAACCGCGAATTTCAAATAACTTAGCAATTTTTTCACAATGAACGAACTGGACCTCATCAAAGAGGTAGAAAAGCGTCCAATACTATACGATAAGTCTGTAAGTGGTTTCAACAAGACCAAACTGAGGGATGAAGCCTGGAAAGATGTCCAAGATGCTCTCAATGTTTCCGGTAAGTCACACGTCACATTTCCATTTTTTGTGCTAAACCTAACCTTATTACAAGGACAGAGAGTGGTAGATATCAAGGTTTTACAAAGCCGGTGACCGGAACTTACAGGCACCTCTATACAGGGTGTTAGGAAAAGTAGGCAGGTAGGTACTGAATTCCATTCAACGAGTAAACTAACCTATGAAACTGATTAATTTTCCTCAAGGAGGAATATATAGAAAACATTTGAAGGGATTTACACTTTTTCAGACGTCATACAAAGTGGCAAAGCACCTTGCTAACTTAGGTATGTCGGTGACATACTAACTATTGCTCATATGCTCAAATCAGGCGTTTTATTACTTTGTCATTGTCAAGTTATAATCCACTACTGAAATAAATTCTTACTTGCGTTATCTCTTTTTCTTAAGTATCAGTTTATGCGATCAAATAATTACTTGAGTTGTTACTGAATTTCAGAATCAGAATGCAAGAAAAGATGGCGCTCACTTCGCGACTCCTTCATAAAGCTTCAAAGGACGCACGGCGGCCGCACTCGCTGGCCGTACCACTATGCCATGAGGTTCCTTCTGCCCCATGTCGAGCCCCAGCAGAGTCAGAAAGCGGAGATAGTGTAAGTCATCTTAAACAGCCACAACCCCACTGCTGGATATATATCTATAGACCTTAGTCTTCCTTAAACGCAGCCATGTCCCGCTTGGCGCAATCTTTCAAACGCAGCATAGGTCTTCCAACCCCTCTTTTAGCGTTTGCTACAGCGCCAAGCCGAACACGCCGTGGTAGACGAGAAGGTTCCATCCGGTGCACGAAATGAAGGTTCCATGGTTGCGTTTAACATTGACCATCAAAGCTGGGAGAAGCTTGCTGAGGATGGGGACGAATGGCGTAAGCGTGTGTTTGATGGGCGTAAAACACACGATAATGCCTGGTTTTCTGGTCTCGCTAACAAAAGGCAAAAACGTCATCTAAACATGCATGTGCCAGTCTCAAATTCCACCTTCACTTGTAGAGCGTGCGGAAAACTATGCCGCTCCCGTATCGGCTTATACAGCCATGAAAAGTCTTGCCTCAGACACTGATTAAATCGTCTGTCACAGACGTGTGAGGCCTATGAATGAAGTCTTCCATAAATCTTCATAGGACGCACTGCGAAACAAAATCAGAAGGCTTTGGTAGCGTGATTCATCATCAACAGTCATACAAAAAGCCACTGCTGGGCATGAGGACTATGTTACTACAGATTGGGGATTGTTTGCTATACTCACCACGCGTGGCTGTAGCCGGCTTGTTGGCAAGCGCAGTAGAAAGTGTTGTATAAATTGGGTTTGATGCTGTTGGCCTCTTGGTCATTCCCTACATTAACCTCTTTGTCGACACGTACAACGAGAAATGGGGTGACGTTTTTCTCAACCGATAGGTACTGCTCAGGCTTTGTAAAAACGTAAATACAGAGAACAAAAAAAGTATAGATATAGAGGCACTCAATGTTTGATTAACACTTACCTATTTCTTTGCAATCTTCCACAGATCTGCTTCTTCTTTGAAAAAAGAATCAGAAGATTCAGACGCGGAAGAAGAATTGCAACGTCAGCATCAAATAGCGTGCCTGCCAGACCTGTCTTTCCCCGAGAAGTACGAAGAAGAAGACACATCCCAAACCCAACCCTCGCCTAAGAGAGCTCGTGTTAATTCGGCGGAGGAAGAGATCCCTTGCCAATGCAACAGAACCGATCCTGATGAACTGTTTCTGCTGAGTTGCGCGCCGAGTCTGAAAAGACTTAACTCCAAGCAGAATGCTGTAGCCAGACTCAAGATTCAACAGGTACAGCCTCAAAAACAAAACAGTTTTTACGCAGAACTGGTAAATCGCACCTGAAGTCCATAAGGACGCAGTTACATTCCATTACAGAATAGCTGAATCGAAAGCATAATAGTTGCCTACTTCTTTTGCAAATATAGGTTCTTTCGTACTTCGGTACTGTTTTTCAAGTTTAACGTTAAAACTGAATTAAACTTCATAAAATTTAGCGATTACCCCGCTCGGGTACAAGAAGCTTATCGTTGAGGACGACGACGTTGTCGTAAGGCACTCATGAGACAGATGCCTCGCAGATTCGCACCAGTAGTCCAAATGGACACAGTTTTATTTAAATTATCTTATTTATTTTTTTTAACTTAAGTAGCCAAAAAAGGATTAAAAGAGAAAATCAAGGGCCTCTTAGCTAAGTCAAAGCATCAACAAAATAAGATAATATAGATACCTAAAACTCCACACGAGTAGAATTCGAACCCATCACTTTTGACCGTACCATTATCGTTTCGACCACTGAGCAATCGTGCTTCTAACTCGATAGGTGAAATTGAGTTTACAGTGATACCGTCGGCACGGTACGCTGAAAATGGTAGGTTTGAATTATACGAATGTCAGGGACAGCCCTCCGAATACTGCAATGGTACATCAGACCATGAAACTGAACTACTTTCCTCTAGGAAATATTGCATGAAACGCCGTTTAATTCTTTTCCGTAGTTAAGGCAGTCACCTGATCGTAATTTTGTTAGGGTGGTTGATTATTTTTGTAGTTTCCTGACATATGTATCTAGGGGAAATTTGTTCAGTATCATAGTCTGTAGTCTGTGTGCACTGTGCACCCTATCAGAATTCGAAAGGTTGTCCCTTACACCCTGTATAGGTACCTATTTGCTTTTTGATACTATAAATGACAAATTTAAGAATTCTATATTCAACAGGTTCTTTACGAAGCCGAATTCGGTATTCAAATGGAGCTGCCCTACATCACTCCTACTGGCGAATGCGGGTTCGACAATAACATTATTGAAGGTAAATGGATATTTATTGAACAAATCTAGCAAATTAAGGTTAAACGCAGAAATCCCTGGCTAAACCTGAGCTAAACAGATAAATTACAATTCCTAATGCTTAATAAACACACATATCACGCCTATACCCCTTCGGGGTCGGCAGAGCGTAATATGCCGTAAAAAACAATCATTTACGCCACGTTTGAGGGTCATTCAAAAAAGGTTGTTATGCTATCGCCTAAAATTGCAATACAAATGAAACCCTCGAGACACTAAGTCGCCTTTTACGACACCCACGGAAAAGAAATAGGTTGATTTTATTCTAAGTCGAGATCACACGGTATAATAAACAAACTAAATAATGCTAAGACAAGCAATACGCTTCCAGTGGCTATGCGGCCACTACAGATAGTAGATATCATAAAGTTTTGCGTGTTTGTACGAAAAACATCGAAATATAAAATCAAGTAAATCGAAGTCTGTAGAGTATTGGTGGCCTTATACCTTAGGTAGTAATTTTTCTGAATAGGATACGCAATGCATCCGAAAATCAAAGCTAAGTCAATGTAAGTCCCGAAGATCACTTAGGAGAAATAATTTGAAATTGTCTGTTTTACGAAATAAGTATAACCTGCAAGATGTATTGCGAATCTAAACAGCGATTTTTCTGTGCTCTATGTTGTGAAACTATAGGCTACAATTTTGCAGGTGTAATTCGATGTTCATTGCATATTCGGTTAGCCATTATGATACCAGGAACATTAACCTACTACCTACGCAATGTACTAAGCATTTCACCTGTAGACTTGAGCCTGTAGTTTCATTACATAGGGCACTGCTATCATAATAGATACCGACTACTCAATGAAAATTACATTTCACCTGTGAAATTGTAGCCCGTAGTTTGATAATAACGGGCACTCATTGTGGACGCCACTGGGGAACTTTAGTTTAAAGAAGTTGTTTTAATGTGATTGCAGAATCATCACAAGACGCATCTACCCGTGTTGTTCTTTGCGACCAGGACCGATGGAAGCGAGCGATAGTTCTGCAAATACCACCTAGCGAATAAATAAGGAAGGATGAGCTATGGTATAATAATATGGGGCCACCCCATTAAGTTACATAGTAAAGTAGGTAAACTTTAAGTTTCGGTGCACTACTAGCGCCTTTTGACGTGAGCCGTTTTAAGTTTAAAATTGAGAATGGACTAAATTATAATGAGGCCTTTTTTGACAGCTGTTTAAAAAACAGAAAGTACTAAACAACATCGATAGATGGCGATGAACATCTGGGGACTTTGATTCTCTTTGCTGGGGACTTTGATTCTTCTTTTTTGGGGGACTCTGAGTCGTTCAACGACCCATTATTGAGAAATTGTAATTGTTGTTTGATTGAAAGTTTAGCCATAATATTTGCGGTGTTAGTGGGGCTTATATAAGCGTGTTTTGATATCGCAACCAATGAATTAGGACGGGTCCGAAAAAGGAACGACGGCACGAGGAAGAAAAGAGTTCACTACTACTAGAACGCAAATTTTATTACCTTGCGTGGCTAGTTGGGAAACCCTCTATTGTTTAACGCCATCTATTGCCGAAATATTGCGTAACTTCTTTAATCTGTAAAAAAACTTATTGACTCGCGTAGGCGCCCCAGAATCATTTGTTCATACAAGTATTTTCCAGTCAATAGCGGCTTCGAAACGTTCATTACCAATTTTCTCATGGAAACGGCGCACGTCCATAAGCGACAGATGTGTACCAACTCTTAAGGCCCAGGAGGCGTATTTTTCAATCAATTTCGTATGCGAAAGTCTGCCACAGATAGGGTAGCTAAGTCCTAATATGCAAAAGCTGTGCATGATGCTGAAAAAGGTCGGACATTTTAATTATAACACCTTTGGCAACCCTAGCAGCGGATCGTCTAACCGCTGCTCGTATCACACGTTCCACTACACAAATCCGTACACACATAATAAACCTTAAAGTAGGGCCATCCCAAAAAGCCATATTTGGCAGCTCTCATCTCCATACTAAAAGAGATGTGAACAAAGAAAATGGACCCTCTGCCATAGCATAAGCACGAATCTGACAATTGTCAAATATGGCTTATTGGGATGGCGGAACTGTAATCCATTCACACTCAGGTACCCTTGACATAAATAAATGCGAGTTATGAATTCTATTATGAGTGTTTAAAAATTTCGCAGGCGAGCATTTTAAAAATACGCACCTAGAGTAGAGTAGGTAAATCCTACCATGTAATTAACTGCGCTAGTCTCTGACGAAAAAGAACGGCTGGAAGTGAAACCCAGTTTTATTCATATAATTATCTACTTTAGTAAACTCTTTTATTAGATACTTAATTCTCTTATTTCTACTTCTTTCTTCAGTCATCACGTTTTGAAACGTGCTTCTTATAGTTAAGTACAAAAAAGGAACAAATAGGTATTTATTATAATTATAAGTGTTTCATTACTGTTATTTATGATAATATTAAGTAAACTATAATTTGCACTAAGCATTTTTGTAATACACGCGTATTGTACGACCATTGAGAAAATAAATTGATACTTAATAAGACTTGGATGCTTTTATTCCCCTAAAAATATACAAGTACTATGGTTTTATTATGCACTTTTTTTTCGTACTTTACAAAAAAATGGGTGTCATTAAAAACTCTAATAATTGGGTTTGTCTTGACGCCATATTCCTTAAATCTATTAAACGTTAGTATTTATTTAAGTTAGTTTTTTTTTACATAAAAAAAGACAGCACAGGTACGTACGACTACCTTTGAAAGTGCTATATTATTTTCTTAAACGAAAATAAGTAATTGAAAATATGACAGCGCTCTTATAGTAGATGTCGCTTGAACGTCGCTTTGAGACGAGTACCAAGAGATTGAAAAATTGGCAAGGGTCAGTCGGGGCGCCGGCAGCTCAGTTGGCAGAGCAGAGGGACGGTACCCCACGGTCCCGGGTTCAACTCCCGGCGAACGCTGACATTTTTTCAATTTCTTATTTTCATTTATGAAAAAATTTCGCTTCGAGACGAGTACCAAGAGATTGAAAATTTGGAAGTGTCGTGTCAGTCGAGGCGCCGGTAGCTCAGTTGGCAGAGCAGTGGGACAGTACCCCACGGTCCCGGGTTCAAGTCCCGGCGGGCGCTAGCATTTATACAATTAATTTTTTTGCATTCATAAGTAGATACATTCTTTTATTCCCGCTGGCCACCACCCCTGTTATCCATCGGGTGGACTACGGGAACAGTTGGCATCCCCACGACTGCCCCCCCACCAAAAGGAGTGTATGGGTTTTTAGAGTTCATGTATGTATATACTAGCTTTTACCCGCGACTTCGTCCGCGTTAGATAGTTTTTTTAAGAAACAGGTTCAGGTTTAGGTGGGCTCCTGATGGTACACCTGGTGGTCTACATAAGGTACTTCAGATCCTAAATGTCCTTGTGAAAAGAAGCGGCCCATCATACTGAACAACTTTTGTGTTAGAACCATGCCTGTATCTCTACTAGTTTAGCTGGGCTCCTGATAGTACACCTGGTGTACTCCAGATCCTCTATGTCCTTGTGAAAAGAAGCAGCCCATCATACGGGCCAACTTTCGTTTTGGAACCATTTCTGTATCTCTAATAGTTTAAGTGGGCTCCTGATGGTACACCTGGTGGTCTACATAAGGTACTCCATATCCTCAATGTCCTTGTGAAAAGAAGCGGCCCATCATACTGAACAACTTTTGTTTTGGAACCATGCTCGTATCTCTAATAGTTTAGCTGGGCTCCTGATGGTACACCTGGTGGTCTACATAATGTACTCCAGATCCTCAATGTCCTTGTGAAAAGAAGCAGCCCATCGTACTGGCCAACTTTCGTTTTGAAACCATTTCTGTATCTCTAATAGTTTAGGTGGGCTTCTGATGGTACACCTGGTGGTCTACATAAGGTACTCCAGATCCTCAATGTCCTTGTGAAAAGAAGCGGCCCATCATACTGAACAACTTTTGTTTTGGAACCATGCCTGTATCTCTAATAGTTTAGCTGGGCTCCTGATGGTACACCTGGTGGTCTACATAATGTACTCCAGATCCTCAATGTCCTTGTGAAAAGAAGCAGCCCATCGTACTGGCCAACTTTCGTTTTGAAACCATTTCTGTATCTCTAATAGTTTAGGTGGGCTTCTGATGGTACACCTGGTGGTCTACATAAGGTACTCCAGATCCTCAATGTCCTTGTGTAAAGAAGCGGCCCATCATACTGAACAACTTTTGTTTTGGAACCATGCCTGTATCTCTAATAGTTTAGCTGGGCTCCTGGTGGTACACCTGGTGGTCTATATAAGGTACTCCAGATCCTAAATGTCCTTGTGAAAAGAAGCGGCCCATCATACTGAACAACTTTTGTTTTGGAACCATGCCTGTATCTCTAATAGTTTAGCTGGGCTCCTGGTGGTACACCTGGTGGTCTACATCTGTACTCCAGACCCTCGAATGGTGATAAAAAGTATCCTATGTCCGTTCTCGGTATACTAGCAATCTCTGTGCCAAGTTTCATGAAGATCGGTTCAGCGGTTTGGCCGTGAAAGCGTAGCAGACAGACAGACAGAGTTACTTTCGCATTTATAATATTAGTGTGGAAGTGTGGATGTGCGATTCTAGTGCTGCAACTCGTTAACCACTGAACAGATTCGAATGGGAATTGTATCGGAAGAATCCTTACATTATCCCGAGTGTCATAGGCTAGGCCTTATATCACAAAACAGTAGTGTTTTACTTTTTTGATTTTATACTTTATTTTATTGCACATCGTACAAAAGGCGGGCCTTATGCCTCGCGGCATTCTCTACCGGCCAACCGGAGGGTAAACAGAGAGAAAAAGAAGCGGGTGCACAAGAAAGTAAAAATGGAAACACAAAACGAAAACAACATGACGTACCTACTACTATGAAAATGAATACCTGCCAATACATTCTTTCCCTTATATCACTTTCTTAGAAAACTTCCTATATTATACCTTTTTTAACTCATGTTCACCTTATGCCTTTATGAGCAAGGAAACAGTAAGAGAAGTGGGCAGCGCGAGCATGTAAACGGTTGCTCGCGCTGCTACTCGTCATGCCGCTACAACTTCCCCTGCTCCCTGGATTGTCGGTTTTGCTTGTGGAAGTCAAAAGAACGGCTGTACGAGGGCGAGTGGCATGTATTGCTATCTCGCTCACTCGTATCGCTGCAAGAAGAGTATGACGGCAGTGTGTGAATAGTCATTCGCGTTGATACTTCCGCAGTATTTTGAGCAATCAATATTCGCGGTAGCGGCAGGAGCAGGTGCATAGTACGAACGTAGCATTAGTTGTAAGGCGGCGGTATTAGCCGGCAGTAAGTGGGTATTTTATTTGATAGACCATTAAAAATTGTAGTTTATAGGTATAAGAATCATGTACTAGCTTTCGTTTAAAATAAAGTGATGTTGTTTACAAGGCTACTTAAGACCTCATTTATATGTGTACAATAATGCAATAAAGAAATTGAATTGAATTGAATTGTACTTTTATCGTCAATTGGAGATAAATCTCAGAAAGCTACTTTCTAGTATGTTTCAAACCAAGTAAGTTCATTCCATTTATCGCGGGTTCTCATTGCTTAAACTACATTCAATCTGTAAAGAATGAATTAAGTCGCTGGGAATTGGTTGCAAAACTAAATTAGTAGATGGAGCCATGCCTAGCGTTATTGGCACCAAGCAAGATACATTTTGCAAAATTTCGCGGACGAAGCGCCGCACTAGCGACAGCGAAAGTCACAGGTTCAAATTCTGCCCACAGTAGAAAATTTTGCACGTTTTATAATATTGCATACCTCACACGGTAAGTGCTTTAATATTAATTGGTATTGATACTAGGCAGCTTCTTACGATGGCAAGATCTTTTGCTTTCCGGTTCTTTTGGTAGCAGATTGCATTCAAAACGTACAGTCGGTTGTATTTGTAGCACATAAGGTACCAGGGGTACTCCAAAAGAACAGAATTATTATTTGTCCCCAGCAATACCTATTTTTTTCTTGACATGAATATACATGTTTAAGCAGAAAATGACTTATTCTATGAGAATAAGTTTTAACTCTATGTATTAACTGGGGATTAAAATAATTCAGTTCTTTTGAAGTGCCCCTGGTACCTTATGTGCTACAAATGATTATGTATTAGTAGAAAATGACTTATTCTATGATAATAAGTTTAAACTCTTATTATGTATTAACTGGGGATACAAATAATTCAGTTCTTTTGAAGTGCCCCTGGTACCTTATGTGCTACAACCGACTGTACCTTCCGAGGTTGCCAGTTAAGCCAGGTCAAGACTCAGCACGATCTGCTTAGCATTCGACTTGACGAGACTGCGCACAGGTCCCGCTAGATGTCACTGCATGCAAGATGTAACACGCAGGAATGATACAACGTAGGGCAAGGTGAGGTCACATTACCTTAACTAATGTGGAGAAAGTAGCGGCTTACTGTTGTTCATGTAACTAATAGCTTCGTTCTGACATTTAAATCAATATTGCGGTGCGTATGGAATGGACAGACGAGCCTATAATAAATTTATCACTTTACGGGTGGATAATTTTTCATACGAAAGTTAAAAGGGAAAGGAGACCAAAGTCTAGTTTAAAAGCTCGATGGAAAATCCCGTGTTAATATAATTGTTGCAGAGTAAAAAAATATAATTGTAAACCATAAGATTTGCTTGTTAAATACGATTCGCCACTTTAGGCCAAAAGATGGAGCTACGTTTTTTTTGTATGCTCTTTAACTTTTAACCAAAAGTAGTATTGCGCCAAATTTACATGGGCCTTCATCATTTCCCATAAGGATTTGTTTAAAAATTGCTCTTCATTTAATTTCAGATTTTCGTTTGTATGTAAAATAATCTGAAAACGACCCACCTTAGGGGACAAAAAAGTAAAGGAACTTAAACGACGCTTTATGAAATAAAACACAGCTGCTGATTTCCTTTCGAAATGACAGGATGGTGTGTCCTTCCGTCCCTCCTGTCAGCAAGCAAGGTCATTCCAAGCTCTCTCTTGCACTCTGTGTATGTAGCTCTAGAAATGGGCCGAACTGCTTTACTGCAATTACCTGAAAAAGCATATTCATCATCATCTTCCCTTATTTATTTGGGTTCGGTACAACATATCCTCAAAATGCTTAAAAATTGGTAGTGTTCGGATTACATTTGCGAATTTAACTTTTTATGTATTAGTATTAGGTAGGCTAATTTGCATATTTTTTTTATAAATAGCTAAAAAAGTGACCTACTACACGTAAATATTACAAAACATTAAGTAATAGGTAGCTACAGGATGTTTAGACTGTGTCCATATTTTGAAAATAGTCGGTTAGAAAGAAATTGTTAATTTTTCATGTTTTTTATTCTTAATTTTAAGTGTGTTTAAATTTTAAAATTTAAGCTCGTTAGTTCAAGTGAGAGCATGTTACGGAATAATGAAATAAAATGAATGAATGTAACATTGGGCGAGTCAACACTTGGCCGGGTTTTTCAATATGGATATCAGCTGGCTTTTGACTTTTGGGTTTTAAAATATGGGTCAAACACAAAAATACCATGTTCCTTGAAACGGTGAATATACTTACTCATAATTTCGTGACATAATAGGTTCAAACAGTAGATGCGGGCCGAAAAGGACCGGCGTAGATGGCTTGAAAAAGAAAAGGACTAGATATAAGTCATCATCTTCATCATCATCATCACTCAGCAAAGGTAAGATGATGATGATGATGTGGGCTGGTATGATGATGGTATATCGTAATAACATACATATATATATCATACCTAGAGGTATATCCATGTATATGTTACGGGCAATTTGATAAGTCCGGGCACTATTAATACTGACCGGTCAGTATTAGTAGTGCCCGACCTAATTGGGCAATGTGATTAAAACAGCACGATTAATTACTTTTCCCGGTCAGTATTAATAGTTCCCACCATTCCTAGGGCAAAGTAATAAAAATAAATAACTGTAATGTATTTTTTTATTAAATGAAGTTAAACTTACATTATTCTAATAAAATTAATCTCACACAATTTTCATTAAAGTTATCGATCAATTTGAACATGGAAATTAAAAAAACAAATAGTTATAAAAAGTAATATAATCAGTAGGTAAGGGCTTGTCCACATCTCCGCGGCGCGGCACCGCCAACGCCCCGCGGGAAATTCACGTTGCGCACCGTGGCGCTCTGCTACGTTTATCACATTGCCCGGTCCAAGTGATAAATTCATGCTTACTCTAAAGACTGATTTATTACATTGACCGTGGGCACTCGGGCATTATTAATAATGGCCGGTCCAAGTGATTAATTAGTCACTTTGCCCGATGTTTTTGGGCACTATTAATAATGGCCGGTCAGTATTAATAGTGCCCGATTTATCACGTTGCCCGTAACATATATATCACACCTATATCCCTTGCAGGGTTTGTTTTTGTTTTTCACATGTCTTTATTCAAGTATAAATAAATAAAGTACCTACGTAACTACGTAAGTTGTAAAATATATAACAAATTATGACATAAAATCTAACGGACTAACATTATCAGACTAAACCGCCTATGAAAGTATATTTTAAATGAGAATTTAAAACACAAACAAACCTTGCAGGCCGCCGCAAAAACGGATATTTAGGTACGCCACGTCTGACAAACATTTTAGGGTCATTCGGATAACTGTGTATCACAATAGCGACAGGTTTTCAGCCCATCTCCTAAAATTGCAATACACATGTAACCCTCGAGTCCCTTAGTCGCCTCTTACGACACCCATGGGAAAGAAATGGGGGGCATAGTGGTAAGTACTTTAATTGTAAGTAAGTACACCATGTATAAAGTTATAAAAGTATGCACCTAAGTGCACTTAATTCGGAATTCGATCATCGAGGCAGATCATATTACTAATAGGTATGTAGGTATGCATATATCCACATTTAATTAGTAATTACATTCTTTGCCTCTTGTAATATAGGCAACACTTCTAGCTACCTACATTTCCAGTTTTTTTTTCTTTTTCGTGTGGGACACCGAGTCATCCAACGACCCGATGTACCCTGGTGTCAGAGTTTTTCAACCGCCTACTACCACTAGTAGACCTCTGACATGGTTGTGTTACGACCGCCGTCTAATTAATCATAGACAGCAACCGGGACCGACGGCTTAACGTGCCCTCCGAAGCACGGAACCATTTCTTTTCGGACAATCAGTTGGTTCACCCTGCAATGTCCTAACCAGACCGGGAACAAATTCACAAAGAGATAAATATCAACTTTTTGTGAGTGTCCCACCGAGAATCGAACCCGGAACCTTTGCGTCGCAGGCAGTCGCACTACCACTGCGCCACATCGGTCGTCCAGTTTATCTATACATATTATAAAACCGTAAAACCCGCGTGTGACATCGAATCGTACGTAGGTGATGTTCAAATAGGATTAGAGCACATTTAACTTTTTTTGTCCGTCTGTTTGTCTTTTGTCCGGGCTAATCTCCGAAACTACTCTACAGATTGAATGAAACTTTTTGTTGTGTATAGCTTTTTAGCCTGTCAAAATTCGGATACTTTTTACTGCGGGAAAATTGCTCATTCCCACGGGAAAAACGATTAAACAAAGAATATTTAGGCAGCCAGCTACAGTATGAGAGATACAGAAATGTCTGCATAGCAATAGATGTTCCTGGTCAATATCTTAAATAGTTTTCACTGCGGGGAAATTGCTCATTCCTACGGGGAAAATGATAGAACAACCCGCGACCACAATATATGAAACTGTATTGAAACGTCGGGACACATCACGATATCACGATAGACCCGGTCTAATACTTAAAATGAGTGAAAGTGATCGCGAGTGCTTAAAAAGTTAAAATGATAGAACGTAGAATTTTCGGGCCGCCAGCTACAGATATGTCTGCTTCTGCTGACACGTTGACAACTATGGTCTGGAGTAGGTAACTGATGAGGAACACCAGGAGCCCGGCTTAACTGATACGCAAATAGATAGATAGATAGATAGATGAACACTTTATTGCTTACAACATACACAACCGAAACAAAACAATACAGAAAACTTAAGAATAATTGAAATTTGAAATTTAAATTCTTTATTCAATGTAGGATAGTATTATCATATCACTTATTGACGTCATGAACCGTCATTGTAAAATAAATAAATTTGTATCACACAATTTTCTTTTTTTTATAATAATTTTGTAATGTCCTAATAGAAAACCGTCTCGGGCGGGATAAAAAAATAAAAATCAAGGCACTGCCACGGGGCTGACCAGGTTAATCACACGGCATGTAACTTTACGCCACCACCATCTGAAAACGATAGTTGTTTCAAATTGAAGTCAAGATTTTTAAAGCGTGTAGTTTACATGCGTATAATTAATCGGACCTCCTGAACAGGAAAAACCCCCCAAAAAACCTGCCCAGAAGTGCTCCTAAAACTAAAAGTAAGCAAAGGCGGCCTTATTATTACATATACATTTATTCCTCTCAGCTCAAGTAAATTGAAGGACGATGGCGCAGAAATATTCATTTTAAATGTTAAACTTAGGTAAAGGCGGTGGTACGAGTATGCTAACCATAATAATATTTAGTTAGCGAAACGCAGTTCGCGGGCACCAGCTAGTTGGTTCATTAAATACATATAGGGTGAAATTTTACTAATGGCCGATAACAATATCTCAAGATGGACTGGTGATATGGAACAACTTTCTCCAAGGAACGTAGATTGAAATGTGATGACAAATATATTTTGAGTTTCGTAGTAACTTAAATCAAGGAGGACCACCATTTTTTTTCGTATATCTTGATCAGTGTTCCTTGGGGAAAGTTGTTCCTTTTCACCAGCCCGTCTTGAGTTTTCGCTATCGGTCAACACTAAAATTTCATCCTAAATAAATTAAACGCAAAAATATACAGTAAATTACTAGTACAATATAATTTCATTAGTGATCAGAACTTGAGACCTTTTTTGTTTTTGCCATACAGTTATTAAGTACATACTGCTTAATCTCTTAAATGGTCAACCTGAGGTGATGCTGATAGTATCAATCGAATATCGATTTCAGCACATCATAAGAACAACAGTCTCGATTCTGATGACACATTTCCATAGCAAAATGTAAGTTCTGCTTATGCCTGTAATAAACTTCTATTAGCGGAACAGAATAGACAGTGAACCGGTCATTCGATCATTGCATGCAAAAGGAACCTTTTATTTCTTAAGGGTCTGACACGAGCTAAAGCTCGGTCTCTGTTTGACTAACGACAAAATGTGCGCGTGCGAACAGTACCCGATATTATCAAACTACAGGCTACAATTTTACAGGTGATATTCGTTGTTCATTGCGTAGTCGGTTAGCCATTATGATACCAGGCATATGAACCGGCTACGCAATGTACTAAGAATTTCACCTGTAGACTTGTAGCCTGTAGTTTCATAACATAGGCACCAGGACGGAATCCGCCTGATTTGACCCTTTTTCGTTTATTTGATGATAGCTCAGTCAAACCCAAGTTGTTTGATAATCGAAAACAATAAATTACTTACAAGAGTCTGTAATTTACAAATCGCATTGTAAATGTGTGGAATAAACTCCCTGATGATGTTGTTTCTGCGCCGTCAGTGAACTCTTTTAAAAATACACTGGACAATTGGTGCAAAAATAATAAAGATTTTATAAACAAAAATTTTCGCTTGTGTGTAATTAAATAAAATAAAAAAAGACATTATTAATTTAAAAAACCAACACTGCAAGGACCTATCAGCATGTATTGCTTGCCTGTCCGAGTATAATAATAATAAGTCGTTCATTATGATGGACAAACACTTTGTAATTTCGTATGTATTTTTCACAGAGTTACCTACGCGTTATAATGTTTTATTTGATTTATTTAAACAGTAGTTTATTAATAAAAAAAAATACGATTAACATAATTCCCGAAGATATAATTTTATGTTTTCAAAAGGTTTTCTGCTATTTTACTTGGGTAAAAACTACTTATGAATATTGATTTTAGGTCTATTCAGCCCTTTAAATACGGCGACATGTGGCAAGTAAAACGCCACATGGGCGGCGGTGGTACTGCCACCTACGACAGCATTCCCAAAGAGGGTTGACATCTGACATGGGACCTTGTAAAACTAAGCCAAATCCTACCGACCCTAAATTATCTATTTAATTTTATATTATATTTTTATTTTATAAAGGCAATGATTATGATAGAGAGCAAATAAAATAAGGAATAAGAAAAATAATAGCCGTGTGATGTCGGCTTAGGATAGCATCACCCCATATCTTTCCCGTGGGTGTCGTAAAAGGCGACTGAGGAACTCGAGGGTTTCAAGTGAATTACATCTTTAGGCGATGGGCTAACAATCAGTCACTAATAGTGTTAAACAGTTTTCTAAAATGACCCTCAAATATTTGTCAGAAGTGACGCTAACAGCCTCTTTCTGCGATCATTTACGCTCTGTCTACCCCGCAAGGGATAAAGGCGTGATGTATGTATGTAAAAAATATACAACTGATATACCGTCTTATTGCTTTTGTTTATATAAAAAAGTGACAAGAATAGAAATTAAGCTCAGAAAGTTTCCAGCCAGAATAGAGACCATTGCATGTTAAATATTGAATACAATGCGTTTACAAGTGCGTTTACGAAACAACAATGTGATTGTCAACAATTATTGTAAATGTATTCAATTGACACGTGATATGGTGCACTAAATAATTAATTCATTGTGTAATATTGTAATAGAACAGACATTGGTCTTGATTCTGACTGTACACCTCCCTTAGCTAATCCTGTCTAAGCGATTCCTAGAGTGTGTGCAGAAAGAGCACAAACGAGGCATTTGCAGGTGCTTTTGTGGCTCATTCATTCGTTCGTTTCATTTATTACAGTTTCAACAAAAAAATATATGGATGGGTTTCCATTTATTTTTAAGACTAGACTTTTCGATTTTAGCTCCGTGGCTTTGAAACCTACACTTATCTGATTGGTGGGAGCTAGGGCGAAGTTTGTGTGGTTGTTCAAACAACCAGCCCAACCGCGCCCTTGGGGTGCGACTGGGCTGAGGAGTTGTTCTGGGAAGTACAGTTCGGACTGAGGCGACTGGGTTTCCAATGGATTTCAGTGTAAATAAAAACAACTACTTCTTCTTCTTAATACAATTATAGGCGATGGACTGACAACCTGTCACTATAGTGATTCACAATTATCTGATTGACCCTCAAACTTTTGTCAGAAGTGGTGTTAATATCCCTTTTTCGGGCGTTAATGCTCTGCCTACCCCGTAAGGGATATCGGCGTGGTTTATATATGATTTATATATTCTTCTTCTTCGTCGAGTCAATGGAAACAAACAAAAAAACAACTGCTTATAAAATGATAGTTAATTGTTTGCCGCGACTGTTCTCTTACTCTATTTAACATCTTGTGAAATATAAGAAAACCAAAGAAAAAGAGGCAGGAAGCAGATTCTCATAATTTGTTTCCTAAATATTGTTATTTTTATGTAGTTTCTAAGTGAGCTATATTTCTGGAAACAAACGTCTTTTTATATCTTCAATTATAAATTGACAGGAATGTCTATGAATTGGTCAAAGAATCGTCCCGTTAGAATCAAGAGCATTATGAAAATGATATTTAAATGTACATTATTAATAGATAGAGAACATAAAAATGTATATGTGTAGAAATCTAATTAATGGCGCTAAGTAGAGTGAAGCAATTGTTCTTTTGGTTGCCGCTGCGTCAGAGAGAATCACCCAATCTTATTTCATGCAAATTTCAGTGCGATTTTGTTTTTTTCAATACTTTTCACATATAATATAAAAGTCTCAACCACGGTCTCAACACAATATTTTCCTATTGTTAATATATTTTATTGCGTGTAAAACGAACTAAATACTTAAGGCCGTTTTGGAAATCATTTGAAACTAATAACCGAAAAAAGGTTAAGTTTGTTTTTTTCTAGATAAACACAATATAAAAATGCAATTCAACCAAAATTGTCACTTGAAAAACTATCTATAACGCTGTGATTTTTCTTCACTAATTCAATTACCTACTTGTTTTTTCAATCATTTGATTTAAATTAACGCGATTTCAGGCAATTGACAATACTAAAGGCCTGAAGCTCGAGCTAATAAAACTCTATCGCCGCTGCGAGGTAGGCAGAATATGAAGAGACATTCCGTTTGACTTTTCTGAGTTACGGATTGTATATAATATCCTTACATTACTTATCTATCTCGGATTGTCCCGATGGCGTAGCGGATAGTACTGTCTGCTACGCTGAGGATCGTGGGTTCGATACCCACAAGATACAAATATTTGTGTATAGTCGTGTATAGTCTGGGTATTTTCTATGTATAATATAAAATAAGTACATAATATGTACCTGTATCAGTTATCTAGTTCCGATAGTACACGCTTTGCTTAGTTTGGGGTTAGATGGCGCTGGGTGAATTGTCCTGGATATTTTTTTATTTATCGGTATCATGTAGAAAGCTGGTTTTTACAATATAAATGCAATCGATAATATTATTTGGAACTCCATTATAAGTGCTCAAAGTGCATCAACCTTTGATATTATTATTATATGTACTGCTAAGAGGATTCCAGAGCGTAACTAGCGCACTCATTACTTAAAAATTCATTACTCGATGAAAATATAATTTCTCGTAAATCCGCAATCCGATATAGAAGCCTTTCTCCAAAACTGGCATTTGGAGGCCTAAGACCGTGACTTGTGGCGTGGCGTGAATGCCTTTGCCCTGCAGTAGGACACTGAACAGGCCACTGAAAAAAAACTGATTGAAGTGTACTTAAAGTATTTGCCGAATATCGTATTATTAAAAAAAGATCATAGTAGTTACAGAAAGTGAAAGCAATTTCTCTATCGATGACTACAAATTCACAATTTTTTCGAATCTCCCTCAAATTTTTGACAGACGTGGCGTATATCCCCTTTTTTTGCGGCCGTTTACACTCTGCCTACCCCACAAGGGATTTTAGGCGTGATATGTGTAAGTGTGTGTAACTACAGCGACACTACTATTTATCATACAACATTCTATTAAGAAGCTTTAGCATTTGTACTTCAACCTGACAAAAGCAGATTAACGATAAATTACGATTTCGTTGAGTTGTGATGAGGGAGCTAGTTGCGCTCCGGAATCCCCTTAATAATATTTGTTTGATTTTATGCAGAGAGGAAGAATGTTCTGATAAAGGTCATGTTTCCGGCAAACAAACAGTAAAAACATTAGTGACAAATGAGAATGCAATTATTTTTCCTTGTACTAAGTATAGTCATATTATTATTATTATTTATAGGAGGCAGCAATACATGCTGATAGGTACCTACTTGCAGGGCGATAGGGTGAAATTTTACTAGTGACCGATAGCGAAAACTCAAGACGGGCTGGTGATAGGAAAACAACTTTCCCCAAGGAACATTAGGTCGAAATCCGTACTAATATTATAAATCTGAGAGTTTGTGTGTATGTATGTTTGTTACCTCTTCACGCTTAAACGGCTTGACCGATTTGGATGAAATTTGGAACACAGGTAGAGTATAACCCGGAATAACACATAGGCCATTTTACCGCGGGAAAACAACTATTACCACGGGAAAATGAGTGGCAGCTGGTGAAATTGCTAGGCGGAAATATAGTATGGAAATAAAACTTGGAGCCCGTGTTGCCCGTGGAGCCCTTGAAAATTGCCAATCAGCTGATTTGGGTTACTATAAGTTAAAATATTTTCCACCCATGTTCCTTGGAGAAAGTTGTTCCTTATCATAGTTATCACCAGCCCGTCCTATGTTTTCAGTATCGGTCACTAGTAAAATTAATTTCACCTATATAATAATACTAATGTAGAGTTGATAAAACTTGATAACAATTTACAGCTATAACCTAGACCTAATTGTTTGTTGTTTTAAGGTCATTCAACCAAGCACTAGACAGAGACGAGTATAGAATGACCTATCGCCATTGCGAAACTAAAAAAAAATACAAAGTGTAATGTCATGTTTAGAATTTTAATTTTATGTAGAGTTAGAGCAGTGATTTTAATATTCTTTGAGTTAGAGTGTGTAATGTAAGGGAGAGAATTTTCAATTAAAACGCCGGACTTATATATAATATAAGATCTAAGATATATGATCGATCACCCTGTGAGATAAGAAGATAATAAGTAGATAACTAAATTTTAAACTTTAGCGGTTGTTTACAGTATACATAGTTGCATTCTAAAGGGGTTCTTACCGACGAAATTTTTATTATTTTGAGCACCCGTTAAATTGTATCTATGAATTGATTATATTTTATAGAAATTTGAATTACGTTTAGTGTTGAGACCTATATTTCAATTACCATTTAAGTTCATTTTGCTACTGAGAATTTCTCGAGCAAGTCTTGAGTACTCGCGAGCGAGCCTAGTAGGTATCTATTGAATTTACCACAAAAACAAGATGTTATGAAATTCATATTAAATTTAATTCTTTTGCCATAAAATATACCTATTAGAAACATTCTCACGTTACAACAAGTATCACATTAGACTTATCAATAACATTACAAATAAATAGTGATATCACTTAAAACACACTGTACAAGCGTATTCACAATTATCTAATAAACTTTGCTACAAGTCCACAAGGCCACAAAGAACTACGTAAATAAATAAGTACATTTAGGATTTGTCGACCGTAACGTAAGCTCACGCGATCATATCAGACGCACGTAAGGTAGAGTTATCTTTTCATCTAACGCCATCTCTTGGCCGTATTTCTGCAACAGTTCCAGTGCTATCCCGTTCGTCCAGCCAAACCCGTCCTGGACCCCATATTCTCCACCGCCACCTTGGTGCCCAGCCTGCACTGCACTGTACTTTTCAAACATCCTCTGCCATTTGGTGAACCCTATGTAATTCGCCCGGATCCAAGTATGTGCTTGCTCCAACGCAAGTTTCTTTGCCTCTGCGTGTCCGCTCGCTTCCAAACCTCCGATCAGAATGCTCTGCAACGGTGGCCAGGCGTTAGGATAGTCCCATTGCTCTGAAGAGTGAATTAGTGATGTCGGTACACCGCCAGGGAAATCTAACCCACCTGAGGATAGTAGATATCTAACCAAGCGTGCTCCCCTTGCTGGAGCATCAGATTTTTCTACAGCACCAGCCCAAAGAGGCGTTGCGCAACTCGGGTAAAAGTGCCTCCTTGGCGTTTGTGCTATGGCGTCATAATCATACCAAACTCCATCGTTATCATCCCAAAAAACATTATCAATTGCAGTTCTCCAGTACTTTGCTAAGCTCCACCACTTCTGCGCCTCACGTCTGTCGTTTAATTTGCTTCTAAAATCACCAACTATCTGTAGAGCTCCAGCAAACATTGAATTCAGGTCAACTGGGAGAATACGACTGGTGTGAACGTTGGTTATGTTCCCTACGACATCATCACTGGCAGTTACAAACCATCTGGTAGAAAAGTCCCATCCGCTTTCAGCTGCACTCTTTATTTCTAAGTAAAAATCTTCTTGCTTATCTTCTTCTAATTTTTGAGCATGTGTGAAATCTTCAAAATAGGACTCAGGGCGCGGACCATGCGTTTCGGGGTCAGCATAATATCGAAGCAAAACGTATTTTTTTCCTTTCACTACAACCGTTATTTTCTTATTATCCAGCCAATATTGCAGCTCTTTTTCGACGATAAGAAGGTTACGTTTAACCCACGCAAGGTCCTGAGTAGCTGCGAAATAACTGCCAACCATTGATGCTAGTAGAGGCGGTTGACTTCTGCCCAAGTAGTAGACACGACTGCCGTTAGGTATGTAACCAAACTTATCGACTAGATACAGGAGATTTTCAATCATACCCTTTGCTGTTTCTGTCATGTTGCTGATTATTAAACCACGGATAATCCAAAAAGAGTCCCAATAGTACAGCTCTTTGAAACGTCCACCAGGTACAATGAATCCGTTAGGCACCGGCACGAAACTATATTGATCAGGATGTTTAAGCACGTCAGGATTGACTTTCCGACCTAATTTCTTCCAGATCGCGATCACACCCCTAGCGAACTTTTTTAACTTCGGGTCAGCAATTTGCGCTAGAATCGGCGGATCTGGATCAAAATCTGGTGGGTTCCAATCGTCCAATTCGTTTCCATCCGTAAAATGCGTGTTCACAAAAGCTTGAATTTGATCCCGTGAAGGATTCTGTTTGGTGTCATGCAGGAGCTTGGCGAAGTCGGCTTGTGTGTCGGCTGCAGGGTGGACGAGTTTGAGATCGACGAATGTTTTGGAGTCTTTGAACAACCGCGCAAGTTGCACTCGGTGGAGAAGATCACTGGAGCAGTATATGGAGGAATTGCAGGCCGGGACGAATGTGAACGCCTGCGCGTACGCCCCCAGCAGTCCCAGGACCGGGTAGAGCGGCACGACACGAGGCACCCGCCGGAGCAACATATCAAATCCTTTCTATCACAGTTTCCGTCGGACACTATCCGGCGAGTCGAGCACGGAAGCGCGTTGTAAACATAACCTCGAGGAGAGGGGCGTGGATCGAGCGCCGGCGTCGCGGGGCGAGTGGCCGCGCGTCTGGCTCGCCAGCGCTATTAAACACGCACGGGCCATTGCGAAGTGTGCCGGTCACCGCGCGACTGCCGCGCGTGCCATCTCCGGCGACGAAAAGCTTTCACTACTAGGAACTTGCAGTGGCGCGCGGGAAGTAGGCCAGGCTCAAGGCCTTGACCTAGACTAGCTGCCAACTCGGATTGTTCCCACAACTTTATTTAAACAGGGCGCGATACACGTGCTCTCTGCAAGCGGAGATGTCAGACTGACGTCTCTTGTTGACGTAGGCAGGCCTTGTCTATGCGCGCGCTGTGGGCAAAGCGGGCAACCTCTTTGAACAGACAGCTGAGCGATACGCATGCGTACTAATCTAATATACATAAAATAGTTTATCTGTGACTGATATCGCCCGCAAATAAGCCCGCCAAATACGACGTTAAAACATTGTCATATTTATTGCGTAACTGTTATCATAGAATAACTTTTGATTGATAAAGCAAATTATTGTCCTTTGCTGACAGAGTCCATTTAAAAAAAAGAATTGAATTGATAAAGCAAATTTAAAACTTAATTTAATTTAAATACCGACATTATCTGTGCCTATAACTTCTTAATCCCTTCATCAGACCCTGATCTGAGGTGGCCACTTCAGAGATTTGCGTCGTGGTTCATTATGTTTTAGTTAGTAGGCAGACTTTACAACTGTTCAAGACAAGATTATAGAGTCTGTTCGGAAAAGAATAGGCGTGGTCAAAAAGTGAACTAATAATTTTGTCATAGGTTGCTAAGACATTTCTCATACTGAGGCACAGAGGCGCCCTCTATTTCCACTCCTATCGTCTTTTCGCACAGACTTGATTTTCTTCTTCTTCGTGTCAATAGTTCAATACTTTTCGAATTTCCCCTGTACTTACCGATGTAAATATGATGGATGACGATGACAAACGTACCTTTTACTACTGAGCACTCTTCGGTATAGCCAAAGCAATCGGCTGATCCACACAAAATTGAATACCTATTTGGCTAAAGTATAGAGCAGTTTGATAAAAGTTATCTCCAATTATCATATCATAAGTATCTTCCTAAAATGTTTTCGTACAATAATTACAAATACGTAGAGTATGTGCGGAAAAAGAACCGGCGTGAGATTTTGGGGCGCATTTGTGCTTCAGTATGAGAAATGTCATAGCAATGAAAAAATTATTAGTTCACTTTTGGTCACGCTAAACCTATTCATACTAAACTAAATAGCTATATTCATATTTCGGTAATAGGGCATGACGTTTAGGTAGTCTGCGATACGGTAGAACCGCGATAACTTGTACCTGTCAGTAAACTCAGACAAGTAGATGAAAAATAAGGCGATTCCCATCCCTTGAACATGAAACCCTAATACGCGGTAACTCGAAATAGTACGACTCGGTGACGCGACCGGATGATACTTTAAAGCATATTTTGACACTATAACTCGTAGTTCAAAAAACAAACTCAGTCGGCGATATTTCAAAAATATAAATAGTATCTAATTAAGTCGCCTGACAACACTGTTAATTCGTATGGAAAAATAATTTAAACAGCGTTTCAATGCTAATGTAACTTTTTTGTAATAACACGGATACGGAGTATATCGGTATTAATGCCGAAGAGACCGACTTTAAAGTCCCTTCTTCTTCTCGTGTTCTCGAGTCGACAAAAGACCCGATATGCAAGAGCAATGTATCGGGACAAAAAGCAAGAAATCCTCCTTTTTTGTTTGAAAATATCAGAATAAATCATTCGATGGTCCTTTCATATCTCTGTTCATTAAAATTTCTGTGGCAAGTAAGCACATCTGTAAAACCTTATGGTTATGTTTTCTGTTATTGTTCAAACAAGATATCCCGAAAACTCAACACCTTGAAAAATGACGTATTTCCCTCGACATTTGACATACCGAAGTTCCATGGCGTTACGCCGCCTGGCCAGCCCCGAGGAAGTGCCTTTTTATATTTTTATCCCGCCCTTTCCGTTTTTCTATTAGGACAATACAAAATAATTATCAAAAAAGAAGAACATTGTGTTACAAATTAATATATTTTTCCCGCAGCTGCCACTCATTTTCCTGAGGTAATAAGTAGTTGTTTTTCCGCAGTAAAAAGTAACCTATGTGTTATTTCAGGTTAACCTCTACCTGTGTTCCAAATTTGATCCAAATCGGTCAAGCCGTTTGAGCGTGAAGAGGTAACAAACATACATACACACACACAAACTCTCAGATTTATAATATTAGTACGGATGACGGATCATGACGTCAATAGGTGATAGTTAATACTGTCCTACATTGAAGAAGGTTAATTTCATTTCATTTTACTGTAATTAATTTATTACATTCATATACCTACTTCTTTAACTTACATTTGCCGTGTGATGCCGGCTTAGAACAGCATCGTAAGAGGCGACGAGACTTGAGAATTACATGTGTATTTCAATTTTAAGCGATGGGCCGACAAGCTATCACTATAGCGATACACAATTTTCCGAATGACTCTCATATTATATTTATGAGACGTGGTTTAATTGTTTTTTTTTACGGCCCTTTACGCTCTGGCTGCCCCGCTTGGGATCTTTTTTTTCGTGTGGGACAACGAGTCGAAGAACGACCCGATGAACCCTGGTGTCAGAGTTTTTCAACCGCCTACCATTGCTACTAGGCCTCTGACATGGTTGTGTAACTATATAGGCGTGGTCTATGTATGTATGTATTCATTTACATATCAAAAGTAGGTATATTCTTATCTCTTTCAGTCCAGCTCATGCCCAGTATATGATTAATCCGTTGTTTTGATTGGAGTTTGTTACACACATACATACACATATTATCACGCCTATAACCCCTTGCGTTGTAGGCAGAGCGTTAACACGCAAGTCGCAAAAAACGGACATATACGCCACGTCTGACAAATATTTGAGGGTCATTCGGATAATATTGTGTATCGGCAAAGTGACAGGTTGTTAGCCCAGCCTAAAATTGCAATACACACCTTCGATTCGAGTCCCTTAGTCGCCTCTAAAGACTCCCAAGGGAAAGAAGTGAAATGGGGTATTGGAGTTTTTAATGCAAAACAATATTGAAGTTCTAACAAGACCTTTACATAATTTCTATCCATCACTCAAATTATGTTGAACAACCATGACATGGCGTTCTAGATTAAATTGAGTTTCATATCGAATGGATTATTCTTCGGGTTAATTTTCATAAAATTAAAATGAAATTACTTTATTCAATGTAGGATAGTTGTATCACTTATTGACGTTATGATTGAATATGACTTAGATACAGGGTGTAAGGGACAGCCCTGAATACTGATAGGGTGCATTCAGACCATGAAACTGAACAACTTCCCATAAATTAATATTTCTTTCTTTATTTATAAAGTAGATGATTTAGATAGATTTGTGTATAATTCACCTAATAAAATCGGTTATAATATCAGCTTGCAATAATTACACGCAAACAATGCCTACGGCGTAGCAAGCTGCTACGCTCGTAGCCAAATTTGACCCAAGTAGCAAAGCTAGCTCAGACATAAATTTTAATTATTTAACTTATGAAGCTTGGCATATTAATAAATATGGTAAGGTGCTAATTTGCGACAAACTAGCGCCATCTAGACCGACATTAGCAAAGCATCTGGAAGTCGGTGGATAACGGATCGACTAAAGATTCTTCTTGTCTCTCCTACACTTATTTATTGTAAACATCGATAGGTGGCGTTACAGGCGTCATTTTTCGATATAAATAATTGTTTTAAATTAATGAAGTCGCTTCCCATGTCCCTATGTATGCTTAGAACTTAAAAGTACGCAAAGAATTTTGATGCAGTTTTCTTTTTTAGATAGAGTGATTCAAGAGAAATTGGAGATTGCTCGCGGGAAAGCGGTTAGCAGCGGGTGAAACCGCTGGGCAGGACGCTAACTCGATATAAAATTAGACTGATACCTTAACCCCAGTCAATTTATTAGGTCTGATTTGGCAGTTCTTTATTTCATTGCAACAGTGTTAATTTACCTTCCTGACTTGTGCTTTTTTTTGTTTCTGCCTCAAGATCCACACCTGATTTGCGACTTCCTAACTTTCGTTGATATGGGAAATGTATTATTTCTCCATTGCATAGACAACAAGTTTTATTTCTTCAATTTTATACCTAAAACATACATCACTATTCAACTAATGTATACAGGGTGTAAGGGACGGTGTACTGAAAACTTTGCAGGCATGATCAGACCATGAAAATGACGAACTATCACTTTGGAGCCTATGAAAAAAAACGAGTTACCTTATATAGTCAGTAAGCTAAACGGGAATTTTGTATGGGAGGTCGAACTTTTTTCTCGTTTACCAACATATCCCCCATAGAAAATGCTGGTCAGTTTCAGGGTCTGATCACGCCAACAAAGTTTTCGGTACACCGTCCGTTACACCCCGTATAAATTCAAGCTGCAAATTTTATATGATAGGACTTTGATCTCAGCCAACTGAATATTTTATCAAAACCAATAATTATACAGATATTTCTATGTTAATTCGGTGCCTATACATCCTTGACCTATGATATAAGAAAAATAATCTAGATTATTGCGTAAAATTAAATTCACGTCTAACAAGTGCGTTTTGATAAAAAAAAAAACAATTAATAACATAGTTATACCAATTATTATTTCAATAATTTCAGATGTAGCATTGCTGCATTACTTTAAAGCTTCAACTAAGTATGTACTTACTTGCCTACTTATATGTATCTACACAGTGCATATGTAGGGGTGTATTATGGGACGGTGTAGCGAAAACTTTACAGGTATGATCAGAACATGACACTGAACAACTTTTACCATGGAAGCTATGTTAGTAAACATAGAAAATAATTCTTTTTCCCATACAAAATTTCCGGTCAGCTGGCTGACATTCTATGGAAACTCTTGTTTTTATGGGCTTCATAGTAAAACTTGTTCAGTTTCATGGTCTGATCATACCTCCCGTCCCTAACACCCTGTAGAAGGTAATTTAAAATTCAGTGCATATATTTTAAGTGAAATAGTTGCAGTTTCTGCTCGTAAAACTAACCAACTTTTCTTAGTAACTTGTTATCGAAATATGAAGAAACTTAATTGTACCCGCATACAACATGATAAAAAATATACAATTTGTATGGGAGGTGTAAAGTATTTGTCATAAATCGAAAAAAAATGCTATGAAAAGTTGTTCAGTTGTATGAGTGGAACACACCCTGAAATAATTAGCACAAAATTTAAAATTACCTTAAATAGGCTAGTATCTTTCAGCTGGAAATATCTGCAAGAATCGTGCAATAAAAGTATATTAATAATATGTTGGTACGTTTCCGAATTTCGGGCCCACAGGTACACGGTTCTTTGAGACATGAGTGGAACCGAAGCCAACAGCACTGAGGCCTTATTATTAATAATAAGTTCAAATGCCGGAAAATACATAAGAAGAAGGTAAAATCTCGTCTTTTCCTAAGTTTATAGTAAATAGTCCGGTACGGCTGGCATTATTTGAGGGCATAACTTAAAAACGTTAAGTCGCTTATTTTTGTACGATTGCGTAATGCGTGTCTTAAGCACATACTTATTACATTTTGTGTCATTTATGACGCTTGCGTAAATGTACGATTCAATGTATGGTAGCTCATTTATTACATTAAATTTTTAAGTGTCTTTAATTAAATTTACATTAAAAAATGTCCCAGTATGTCAATGTGAAAGTATGTTAGCATATACCTAAAATGTCACAAAATAATATATTGGGTTCGGACAGTGTTCCAGAAACTATAAGCCAAAAATGAACTACTTTAATATTTATGAAACATGAAAAGCTAGCCATACTGGGCTAAAATGCCATGGTATTTTAGTACCTACTTAGAAATGTCAATGTTTTAGTCCTAAAAACTTGGCTTCATTTGGAGCTTGGAGGCTTGGCATGTCCGTACAAGGAAGCCAGCCAGTCAAATCCAGTATGTTCTAGGACACAAACTATATAAGGTGTTAAAATCAGTCTGACAAACATATGAGGGTCATTCGGAAAATTGTTTATCGCCATAGTGACAGGTTGTCAGCCCATCGCCTAAAATTGCAATAGTAATAGGGACTCGTATTCCCTTCGTCGCCTTTTACGACACCCACGAGAAAGAAATGGGGTGATGCTATTCTAAGCCGGCATCCTACGTTGGTCCTCCCGTACAAAAATGTTCAAAAAATGTATTAGTTTGGTTCAATTCTTTTGTCATATTTCGACCTATGTTTATTAGAAAAAGTTGTTCAGTTTTCTCTTACCGTAAAAATATTTGCACTTAACTTAATAGGACCTTATATAATGTAGTATTTACATTTGATAAACCTAGAATTCTCTTACACAATTCTGTTTCTTTCCTCAAGCAGTCACTTAAAAGTAATATAGCCTTATGCTGTGAATCACTTACCTCATTCGTCCGAAAACCGATTGCTAGATTAGATTAGTTACAGCATTGGCTCAGTACGCACAGAATGTACGCGAATCCATCATGCTACGTCTTATAAATTAATAAATTCATCCCATTCTTATACAGGGTATGAGGAAAAAGTACTGCGTTCCTTCTAAGGAATGAACCAGCACATGAAACTGAAAAACTTTCCTTAAGAAACATAGGTCGAAATATGAAAAAAAATTGACCTCCCGTACAAAATGTAGCAGCCGACCAAGACTGGATGCATACAACCAAAAGGAAAGGGGAAAGATTTTCAGTTTCATGGGCTGGTTCATTCTGTGAAAAGACGCCAGTACTTTTCCAAACACCCTGTATAAAGGATTATTTTCGGAAAAGACGGCCATGATGTTCTCTAAAGCTGTATGTAACTACGTTGCAATAAACTGACATCCGGCTAATTTTGTCTAGATCATCCTCAAATGGCTATACCCCCCAATAGGGAGAGGCCCATGTCCATCAGGGGTCTATTGTGGCTGTAACTGACTCAAATCGTCTCCCTAATGTGATGATTAAATCTAGAATTAAATTATCCAACTAATACCTAAATCCAAATGATGCAAATATACAAACCTTACCAGTTTTTTATACGACTGCTCAACCAAAAAAGGAGTGTACGTTTTTAGAGTTCATGTATGTATGTATGTATGAGCGATTCTTTAAAGCACTGAAACTCAGTAACCACTGAACAGAATCGAATGAGAATTGTATCGGAAGAAGAGTATAAGTGTTCTGTGATCGGAAGAATCCTTACATTATCCTTAAAGCAGTCGTGTTTTTAATTTTTTTAATTTATTATGCTTGTTTAATACCCTTTTACTCATACCGTATGTATATTTTTTTACTAGTCAAACTCTACTATTGGAACAAGATATTGTTCTAACCAGACAGAGGTCAGTGGGTTTTTTTTATTAATTAAAATTTATGTATACAGACAGACACGCCTCTACCTCGTCAGAGAGAGACGCCAGTACCTAATCTGTGGCCAGATAGCAGACTATATTTGTAAATACCTATCAATATTTACATTTTACAAAAAAAACCGCACAACGCAGGGCAAATATACAGGGTTTATTTTTTATTCACCCCGGAAATTTTACAAAGTGAATTCTACTCATGATTCTGAACAACTTTTAGTATGGGGTAAACAGCTGCTCCATAGAAAAATTCATACCCACTCGAACAAAATGTATGGAACAGCTCGTTTTCTTTTCACGATTTCGCAGGTGACCCCATAATAAAAGTTGTTCAGAATCATGAGCAGAATCGCCCTGTAAAATTTCCGGGGTGAAAAAAAAATAACCCTGTAAAACGTACAACGTACAAGTAAACGTTCAATTTTTTTTTGTCACATAATGTACTTATTATACTTTTTTTTGGTCTAGTTGTTGTTAGTTTGTAAGTATTTTATAAAACTCTACCTACACCTTTTTACGAACTACCGATTTATTTATGGAAAGAAAGAAAGAAAGAAAGAAAAAATATTTATTCAACGTTATGGAAACGTAGGTATGATTTTACTTTGATAATTTTGATCAATGACGGCCACAAATGTAATTTAGTTATGTATTTTAGTGTGTAAGGTGCCACAACTGATTGAATAAAGTTATTTTCTTTCTTTCTTTCTTTCTTTCACAAATGACTATTTGATGGGTGGGTTGGCCGATAGAAAAATACGAGTTTTAGGTAAGTACAAATATTTCCCTAAGATAGCGTAATAATTCAGTTCAGGTAATCCCCTACAGTATAAGTAGGTATTATCTTATCAACCATTCTTTGAGTCACCTATTAAGGGATCATAAAATATTGGTTATTCATAGAGTAATTATGAATAACTTGTATGATTTGATCTCATAAAAGGTTGAGTTGATTTAGTTAAAGGATAAAATATTATTCTTTATTTTTGTATAACCACATTGAAGTAAATACTGCAATAATTGTAAATTTTATGGCTACAAGGTAGAAATTATTTAAATATCATGTGCTTAGCATAAAATATATTTTATAGCTAGAGCTATTGTTTGACTATGACATTAAAGATTTGTCGCACGAGTTGCCTTATACTCCGTTTATTATAGAATGACTTATAATGTAAACAAACTTTGTATGTAACTGACAGCTCGCAATAGTCAGTTACATACAAAGTTTGTTGAAGGCACTTGAAGGTGGTTTTACATACAAACGAAAAACGGAAATTCAATGGACTTGTACATTATACATGTAAGTAAAAGCGAAATGATAAAGTCCCACGTAAATTTGGCGCAAAACTACTTTTGGTTAAATGATAAAGAGTATTTGGTCCACGATAAAAGCAAACTCATTTTTTGCAGCAGTAGCTCCATCTATTGACGTTAAGTGGCGAATCGGTTTCAACAAGGGAATCTTATGGTATACAAATTGTTATTATTTTGCGAAAATGTTATATCAACACGGGACTTCCGGGTTTTTTAATTAAAATGTTGTCCCTTATAAATACATAAGTCTATTTAACATTTGTATGAAAAACGTCCCACCACAAATTATTATTACTTAATTCCAAAATAAACGGAGTAAGTAAAATTTGATTGAATGTTCAATCAAATTTTTGCCACTTACTTGTAGATTTTGGATAAACTTATGGAATACTAAAAGATGTAAATTAATGACACAGCCACTTTATTAATTTTAAAATAAATTTAAATTACTCACATATATTTAAAGTTAACTTATGTCATAAGTAGTAAGTCTATGTCACATTATTGTTTCAACTTGCCTAAGCAATTAGCATTATTTTAGGTTAATACATAAATAGGATTAATAGGAAAATTCACAAACGAAGCTTATAACTATTACATAGTATAAATTCGGTTTTGTGTAGGTATATCCCTATGTCTGTAGGGTTTGATCTTCGAAATTACGCAAAGTATTTTGATGCGGTTTTTCTACACATACAAAATTATTCAAAAGGCAGGTTAATAAGTAAAATACATGCCGAGAATATTTTCTTTTTATGGACTACGGGAAGCATAGGGAAACCGCTAGTTATTTCTTTATTAAAGAATTGCAGTAGGAATTAACTTTCATCATCTTCGTCTCTTTACCTTTATCCCAATTAATTTTGGGTCGGCGCAACTTCTAGAAATATATTTGATCTAAAAGTAAAATTAGATAGATTTTAACAAACCAAAAAATATTTAAATACGTATAATTCGTTTAGCAAAGACTATAAGTAAAATTTACTAGTGACCGATAGCGAAATCTCAAGACGGGCTGGTGATAAGGCACAACTTTTCCCAAGGAACATATAGGTTATAATATGACTACAATATTTTGAGCTTCCATATCTCAAATCAGCTGACCAGCAGTTTTGTATGGGAGGTGCAATTATTATTTATTTTCGACCTATATTCCCTGGGGAAGGTTGTTCCTTATCACCAGCCCGTTTTGAGTTTTAGCTATCGGTCACAAGAAAAAGGAACCCCTCCCGCATTACGTCTACTCCCCTATCCTTTACCCTAAGGTTACATACATACATATATCACGCCAATAATCTCTTACGGGGTAGGCAGAGCGTAAACATCCGTAAAAAACGGACATCTACGCCACGTCTGACAAACATTTGAGGGTCATTTGGAATATTGTGTATCACTATAGTGACAGGTTGACAGGTGACCCTAAGGTTGCCTGAAAGAAATCGCTACCTAAGCAACAGGGCTGCCTTGTGTACTTTTGTTTTAATATGTCTTGTTTTTACTGAATATCCTGTGTACAATAAAGTATTTTTGGATTTGATTTCAATTAAATAAAATTTCACCCTTTAATCTTTGTAGATTTTCGCATGTCTGAGTGTAACTTACGCTAATTATAATTTTCTTCATAACGGTAACTTTAAGGTAACAACACATTTTAATTACTCTAATATAGATACCTACAACTTGTACTTACTTATATGTATTTGTTTATCACAAGCCGACGTAAACTGTAAACACTATACCTATATAAAAATTATTATAAATAAATTAAATATGCAGAACATAACAAATGTATATTGTTTGTGTATTTTTATTTATTAAAATACCTTCGTTTTCCATTGGCTGTGTGATGCTGGCTTAAAATAGCATCACCCCATTTCTTTCCCTTGGGGGTCGTAAGAGGCGACTAAGGGACACGAGGGTGTGTTTTGCAATTTCAGGCGATGGGCTGTCACTATGGCGATACACATTTTTGCGAATGAACCTCAAGTATTTGTTAGACATGGCGCAAATGTCCGTTTGCCGGTCTTTTAAAGGGATTATAGGCGTGATATGTGCATTTTAGTGTCCCCAAAAAGTAATGATCGGCTTAGCCGACTAGTTCGTGACTAGTTGGCTGATTTTACATGTAACCCTGGAGTTCCTTAGTCTTACGACACCCACGGGAAAGAAATTGGGTGATGCTATTCTAAGCCGGCATCAAATGGCACACGGCAATTTCATTGCACAAAGTAATATTGATACATATCTTTAACAACATAGTTTTGTTGGTTGGGCTCGAAATGTTCTACGGTTTATTATGCACTAACAGTGCTAAATTATTTTCATAAATAATAATAAGAAATTGAAAAATGTTACCGCCCGCTGGGAGTTGAACCCGGGACCACGGGGTACCATCCTATTGCTATGCCAACTGGGCTACCGGCGCCTCGACAGATATTTCTAAAGTTTTAATCTTTTGGTACTCGTCTCGAAGCGACGGACAAGCGACAATCTAGTATTAATTATTGTAGAGTTTGTCAAGGGGTGCTAACACTTTTTAATTTCTTATTTTCATTTATAGGCTCGAAATGTTGTCCTCTCTTGTTTAAAGGTCGATTCCATTTTTATTAAATATGACAGATATGGCCGAATGTCTTTGAAGTCATATTCATATATCATACAATTTGAAGCCCCATCGCGTTATTTTCGACAGATGAATTCTTACTGGCATTTCTTTCATGGAAAACGTGTAATGGTGTAACTATAACATCTCTTGAAATACCATTTAAGGACAAAGCGAGTCTAACTTAATAATATTAGACTACTTATAATCCACTTGTAGTATGGCACTTTTGGTAAAATATGGTAAACTATGTTTAAAACTACCTATCTAATCTTTTGTTGTAACATTTTGTACTTATAGTCCTAATGAAATAACAAATGCAATAACTTTGTAACCGGTCCAAAAAAAGTTTTTAAATGGTTTAGACTTGTTTTCTCAAATGAATTAGGTATAGTTTAATATTAATATAGTACCATTCACAGGTACCATATTAGTTCAATTATCCTAGGTACTTTTTATATTGAGGGTATTTATAAGATGTTTTAAAAACAGCTTTAATTGATTATCTAATAGTTCATTATTTCGTCTTTGTTTTCTCAAGTCCATTATTAATATATACATATATCTTTTCGTTTCGTAAAAAGAATCGTTAATCGAAATAATTAATGCTACTGTACTATTTTGTCTGTACTGTTTGTAAACCTTTGAAAGCCGTTTTAAAGATGGATTATGCGCTACTAGGAACGTTAAGACTAAGGATTCTTAGGACTGTTAGGGCTCTTAGGACTCTTGGGACCCGCTGGACCATTAGGAACTTCAGGACTTATTGGACTGTATTCACCTATTCCCAATACTTCAAGAATCCTTACCGGAACTGGGGCCTTTCCACTCGTTTCATTTCCATCATCGTACGCTCTCATTTGCTGTCCGTATTTAGCAAGAAACTCAAGGGCGACTCCATTCGACCATCCAAATCCTTCTTGAACCTTGTATTCGCCACCTTCACCAAATTTACCCGGTTCTTGTACATCGTATTTTTCGTACATGTGCTTAGATTTCTTAAAGCCTATGTAGCATGATCGTACCCAAGTTTGAGCGACTTCGAAAGCCAACTTGTACCCATCTTCGGAGTCTAGAGCTTCGAGGGCGTTGACGACGACGCTGACTAGAGGAGGCCAGGCATTGGGGAAGTCCCACTGTTCACCGCTGTGGATCAGCGACATGGGCACCCCACCGGGATAGTCAAGACCGTGCGACTGACGCAAGTATTCAACTACCCTCGGGGCGTGTTTCTTGACATTATCCTTTTCTATAGCTCCCATCCACAGCGGAGCGACGTTACTTGGATAAAAGTATTGCCTGTGAAGTTTATCTTTCAGATCGTAGTCGTACCACACTCCGTCTTTCTCGTGCCACAAAACATCCTCAATATCAGCTCTCCATTGACGGGCTAGCCTGGCCCAGCTGGTTGATTTGAATCTGTTTCCTACCAAAGCTTGGAAGTAGACCATATTTTGTAAAGCGTTTGCAAAGATAGAGTTGAGATCGACTGGTATAAGATGTTGAGTGTGGATGTTTGTCAGATTGCCGGTATTGTTTCCCTTCTGATCGATGAACCAACGAGTTGAGAAGTCCCATCCACTTTCAGCTGCGCTCTTTATGTCTGTGTAGAACTCCTGTTGCCGTTCTGATGTATTGAATTGTTGAGCATTTTTGTAATCCTCCTTGTAGGATTCAGGTCGTGGTCCTGTGCTTGGTGCGTAATACCTTAGAAGCGTGAATGCTCTATCTTTATCATCCATGCTAAAGGTGATCCGTTGCGTGTCTAACCAATATTGGAGTTCAGATTCCAACTTATCGATATTTTCTTTAAGAAAAGCTATGTCTCCAGTATGACGGATGTAAATTGACATCATGGCAGATAAAAGTGGCGGCTGACTGCGCTCCTGGTAGTACCACCTGCTGCCATTGGGGATGTGACCAAGTTTCACCAAAAGCTCAATCAAATTTGATATCATTCCCTTAACAGTGTCTTCCATCCCACTGATAAGTAGTCCCTCGATTATCCAGTAAGTATCCCAATAGTACAACTCTGTGAAACGACCACCGGGTATGATGACGCCGTGTGATACGGGAATGAAACTATAATGTTCTGGATGTTGCTTCACTTCCTCTTTAACCTTCCTACCAAGAGTTGGCCAAATTGCATGAACGTCCTTAGCGAACTGCCTAAGTTCTTCGTCACGAATGGAAGCCAAGAAGGCAGGGTTGGGATCGTAGTCAGGCGGGCTCCAGGGTTCGAGCTCAGAGCTGTTAGTTTCGAAATACTTTTCGATGAAAACTTGGAGATCCTCTTTGCTAGGATTATTGTTGGTTTCGTTGAGGAGAACGTCGAAGGCCTGCAGCGTTGTGTTTTGGTCCTGTTTGAGGGGGAAGTCGACGAATGTTTTGGAGTCTGTGTATATCTCGCTGAGTTGCACGTGATGGAGGAGTTTGCTCTCGCAGTAGACAGGTCTGTCGCAGGAAGGGGGCAACGGGGCAGTTGCGGTCGCTGCCGCCAGTGCCGTGGCCAGCACAATAAGGCCTTGCATCTGCAACAAGACAAACAATAATAAACGGTTAGCCACGCATCAAAAACAAAAATAAGAAACGGCGATAAACAGTATTTATACCCATATAACTCTTTTTTTGTCATGATATTGATTTATACAACTGTAGCTAATTTAGGCACCTTAGTTTGATTTATCATCATAACATAACAAAGTCAATTAATTTACAGGTAGGTAGAACATAAACCCAATGACACTTATATTAGGACATTCGTGACCTTGGTCTTGCATTGCATCCACTTAAACATTCATCTTTCAAATGTATTGCCAGTTTTTTCTCTTTTTCATTAGACTACGCTTATAAAAACAAAGATACAAAAACTTAATGAAATACTTTATAAAAACACGTCTGTGTTTATAATTAAACACAGTCGTAAAAACGCAGTCCATTAGAATAATCAATTTGATTCTGATAGAAACAGACATTAGACTAAATCTTGATGAAAGGATTTTTAGGTTTTGATACTAATTAAGGAAACCAGCTGCCCTCGGCCCTCTCACAAGAAGCCATGCAAAACTAAGGGATTCAAGAGATTTCTGGAAATCGAGAAAAGTTGTCTAATTTACATTTGCATTTAGTAGACGATTTAGGTTGGTAGACTTTGCGATCTAGGTCATGCCAAAAAGTACTTTTAGGCTTATAAATATATTTTTATAAAATCTTATGGAGCCAATGTTGTTTTTCAAGTTCTCAGAGTGTTTTTTAAATCTACTTTATGTTCATCTCACGATATAGTTATTTTGCGATGGTGTCATTCGTCATTTATCGCATAGATTTTATATATTACTAAGCAAATTTGACACAACGTCGAGCGGGACGTTCATCCATGGCAATTTGAATAGGTAATATTTAAGTTACATCAAAAATTTTCCGTCCAATTTGTCATATTTCATACAAATCGAAAATTTCGCACGCAGCTGACTGTACTGTAGCAGAGTGAAAACTCTGCGTCGGCATCCTTTTCCATGTCACCTCTTCTTTTTCGAATTATGTTAAATTTCAAATCAAATAAAAGAATTGGAACGTCGTGCAGACGTATTTTTCTTCCTGACGACTCGTTCCCTCATCTGTTAACGAGTCAACCAAATTTACCCCAGCCTTTCTAGTATTCGGTCGTGAACTAGCACCGTGCGGATCTAGCGACACGTTAAAGAAGCCAAAAGCTAGGAACCATAAAGCGGGTTGTGACTTGCAAGCCTACACTATTCTGGTGGAAACTCTCAGAGAACAGTTGACATAATTGAAAATTGCTCTCCATTTTGAAAGGGTCTGATTTCATATAATAGAAATCCAGACATTTTGCTGATGACGAATGCTTGATATGACGTACGATTGACTTAGAATTTCCACCCTGTACATACTCACTGTAGATATCACACACAGTCAAAATTTTTGATCACTCACCACCCATACTTACATTTAATATTCATTTATTTTGATTAACTTTAAGTACCTTCTATTTATTTTATTAAAATTTACACCACATTTATTTATCGCATAGCATTTCGGAACAGACGCCAAAATTTTACCAGCATTTCATACCAATTACCATCATTTCATCTCAACCACATTACCCAAAAAAAAAAAAAAATTACCCTAGAGTATTTGTTTTTTTCTCCGGCCCCCCCGGGTGCTGTAGCAGAGTGAAAACTCTGCGTCGGCATCCTTTTCCATGTCACCTCTTCTTTTTCGAATTATGTTAAATTTCAAATCAAATAAAAGAATTGGAACGTCGTGCAGACGTATTTTTCTTCCTGACGACTCGTTCCCTAATCTTTCACGAGAAAACATTGATTGCAGCAAGATTGCCAGTGCCGTTATAGTTCCGTGCTGTTTAAAATTACATTTTATTAGGCCATAAGGCCAAGCTTATATATCTCTATTAATTGTGGAAAAATTGTGTTGTTGCGTAAAAAGGAACCCTCAAAGAGGGTTCGTCCTTGACGTTCAAGTTTGTAAATAAGTAAATAAAGAAAGCCTACACATCAAGTTTCCTCCTGCTTTTATTTACCTGCGGCCTCCGGCCTACAGTACAGTCAAGATCAGGCTGAGTTAGACACTCAAACTGCCAATGTAAGTCTTATGCGCGTGGCATAAGAACGCTCCAAAGTCCAAACTGTCTAACCAAGCCTGATCTTGATTATACAAGCAATTAAGCATAACAACAATTAATCTGAAACTAATGAATGATTAATGTTATTGCTCATTTTGTTGCCGTGCCGGATTCGAATAGCTTCACCCTATTTATTTCCCGTGGGTCTCGTAAGAAGCGCGTAGTCGTGGACGTGGGTAACATGTGCATTGGAACTTTAGGCCATGGGCTGACAACCAGTCAGTATGGCGATGCACAACTTTCTGAATGACCCTCATATGTTTGTTAGACTTGGCGTAAATGTTCGTTTTTTATGGCCGTTTACGCTCTGCCTACCTCGCAGGCTTATTTATTTTATTGATGTCACGATCAAATCCAGCCGTCTGGCAACTAAAATAAAATCTACATATTTACATCTTGAATTGATTATCGGACTGCGGCTTTTTTTAGTTTAGTTTTTGCAACACCTTGACCTACAAGAAACGTTTGATAATCCTAATTCTTATAACTGGTTCCATTCCGCATAAATTAGTGCATTCGAACTAATCTCATGTTTATTTTGTTTCGTAAACATGACAGCTTATCTACATACGTATATCACGCCTTCATTTCTTGCGGGACAGGCAGACCGTAAACGGCCGTAAACAACGGGCTGTTTCGCCACATGACAAACATTTGAGGGTCATTCGGATAATTGTGTATCACGATAGTGACGGGTTGTCAGGCTATTGCCTAAATTGCTATATACATGTAACCTTCGGGTTTTCTTAAGCGCTTCTTTAGATACCCACGGGGAAGAAATGGGGTGATGATATTTTGAACCGGCATCACACGGCACTTCTAAGCCGGCATCCCACGGCTAACATCACGTCTTAAAAAATATATCTTTTATCCAGATATTTGGTAATTTTTTTCAACAAATGTACTTATAAGCGTTTAATCCTACCTAAGTAACTAAATACACCTGCCTTTAATACATTTTAGTCGCGGACTTTCAAATACATACAATAGTGTAAAAATTGTATGCTTCCGTAAAGTTTTTATTTAATTTATGGTAGCTCTATTTAATAGCACTTTTTAAAAAAATTGTGTCTATAATTAAATAATTTTTTGAAATATACCAGTATAGTAAACATTACACTGTCTAAAAAAATATATAGTATGTGAGTGATTGTCGTTTTTATCCACTGTAAACAAAAGTATGTTAGTATATACATAGAATGACACAAAATAATAAATTGGGTTCCGCCAATGGTCCAGAAACTACCCAAGTAGCAAAAAAGTGTGATGGGATCCTTAATTATTAGGCGCTGTGGAAGTACCAAAGTTTGTGTAAGGGCACTTTCAGTGCTACAAAGGCAGCGCGACTCCAAGGCTTGCACTCTCTGTGCCTGCGTATCTATATAGCCCAGTATGCTTCTTCTTCTTATGTTTGTGAGGGACACTAATTCATCCAACGACTCGATGAACCCAGGAGTTTTTCAACCACCAACTACTAGAAGTTTGACTTATTGGCTACCTTTTCATGTTAAAAAAATATTATAGTCGTTTATTTTTGGCTTATAGTACATTCTGGTAAATCATGGCATACTTTTTATTTTATAAGAACTTTTTGTAAGTACTATCTATGGTTATACAATAAAAGCATTTGATTTCAATTTTCGTCTGACAGACGCATGCGTTACGGTGCGTTAAAAATACGCAACAACGGACGACAAGCGGGAGAACCGCCTATAGGTATGTTTTTATTATAATACATTTTATTATTTCTTTTAATTTTATACTTATTTTTTACAGTCTAGCAAAGAATAATAAACACCAAGGCTGAACAAAATTATGTTAAGCGTTCGATTTGCATGAAATTCGCCACGGTCCAATGAAGTTTACCACAATTTAGTCGTAATGAAACCACGTCTTGGTTTTTTTGCATTTGACGGTTTGTGAGTTTCGCATAAAAATATAAAACCCCATGTTTTTTCTGGTGAAATAAAAACTTGCTAGTTGAGTTTTTTTGCTATGTGATGCCGGTTTAGAATAGCATCATCCCAATACTACCCGTGGCTGTATTTTGTACTGTTGTGTGTATGTAATGTAGTAGATTTCTTTGTCCTCTTTCAAGCGTGTGGCTACAAAGCTAGTACCTATTAGTATGTTCTTTTATTTAACGCCCGTAAAATTTCCCGTTTAACACAACGGCAGCGAGTTAACTGAACTTCAAACATAGTTTAAACACAGCACGACTGGGCGTAGCGGATAGTACCCCTGCCTGCTACGCCGAAGGTCGTGGGTTCGATCCCCACAAGACACAAATATTTGTAAAGTCATTTTCAGATATTTGTGTTTAGTCTGGGTGTTTCTATGTATATTATGTATTTATTTACAAAAAAAAGTATATAAGTGTTAATATCAGTTATCTAGTTCCCATAGTACAAGCTTTGCTTAGTTTGGGGCTAGATGGCGCTGTGTGAATTGTCCAGGATATTTATTTATTTATTATTTATTAGTTGATTTTTAAAGTTGTATTTTAGGCGTTTAACCTGTTTATTTTTTCCTTGTTTAATAAATAAATAACAATAATTTCAGGGTAATAATATTATTAAATAAATCATAGACAACGTCTGTAGCTACTGTAGGTACTGTGTTAAGGAAAACATGGAACTTATTTACTCTAGTACTTGCACAATATCTAGATCCACCGACACGATATCTAGTTCAGTCTAAATTGCTAAACAAGGTCTTGTTTTCACCAAAATATTCTATCCTATCACTAATTACTAATAGTCAGTTTTTTGTTGGCACTTTTGTATGGAAGATATTGGAAACATATGTTTTTTTATGTAGAGCAAAACCAGTATAGTATGGGTAATCTGTAAGTTCACCTGAGCCTATATCACCCGGTAGACACTGGCTACCCCGCGCCAGGTGGGGGGGAGGGGGGGTCAAAGTGCAGCGCGTCCGGCGCTCAGAAAAAAAAATCTATGGGATTGGTTTGGACCTTTGAGATAAGTTTGGTGTCGTTTTCAGGTAAATATATGATGCTGAATTCATTCCCCATACCAGTTTTTTAGGGTTCCCTAGCAAAATAAGTCGCAATCCTTAAAATAATAAAATTTTAGTCGAAACGAAATGTAAACAAACCCACATATTTTAATAATTTTGTATGAAACTTTGTTTAAAAAAAATACTTTTCAAAAGCTCATTAAATGCATATTATAAAAACATTAACATTGTATATACATAATACTACTTTTCAACTAAAATAAAATAAAATTGCACGTACCTTTCTCATTCGTGTGGACGGCCTGCGGACGTCACTCGGTTTTCTATTCAGAGTTGGAACGAGATTTTGTAGTAAAACATAGCCATTTAAGTACTAATGATATACACGCCCATTTAAATCCATATCGGCCGGTAGGAAGTTTCTAGTGGTGAGACAGATATCCGGTAACTAGCCGGTATCCGCCCTTACTTTTACTATCCGGCCGGATACCGGATAGCACATTACTATGTATACCGGAACGTAAAAAAGAGATAATCGCATTATTTTACAGAAGGAAAATCATATACCAATAATTTATGGACACTTTTAAATTTTTCTCCGTCATGAATTATTATTTTACATTTATATTTAGGATTCATAGTTCACAAAAGGGCAAATTGTGGCGAAAATGAATTACTTTTCCGCTTTTGTTGGTAAAAATAACAGATCACTTTAGGCCGAATATCGCCATCATTCAGACATCACTTCCGAAAAAAAATAGGTTTGTGTCTGGGATAAAATCTCTTATTTTGACTAATTTTTTTTATTATTAATGATGGGTTTGCTCTTGACTCTAGTCTAGGTCATAGGACAGAGACAGAGTCTAAGATGGAGCGAGCTCACTCAGAAGAAGCCTGTTCACTCTTACTTTAAAAAGATTAGGAAACCATGACGCAGGTAGTGAGTTCCACTCTTTAGCAGTACGCATTATGAATGATGACTGGAAGCTTTTAGTCCGAATTGGTGAAATGGCAACCAGGTATGGATGGTATCCGGCGGTGCGTCTGGATGTCCGATGGTAGAAGGCAGCTGGTGGAACAAGGTCGTGAAGCTCTTGAGCACACTCTCCGAAGTACAATCCGTAAAAAACCGACAAGCAGGCAACCTTGCGGCGATGTGCTAGGCTATGTAGCTTGGTGTCCACCAGTTTTATGTCGCCTTTGAGCCTCATGGCCTTGCGTTCCACCGAGTCAAGAGCGGCAAGTTGGTATTTGGCTGAGCCATCCCAAAGGTGACTGCAATACTCCATGCAGGATCGGACTTGTGCTTTGTAAAGAGTTAAAAGCTGTCCAGGCGTAAAGTATCGCTTCACTCTCTTAGCCGCCGTTTGAGCCTTGTACTCGATGATCGCGCCGATGGTTAGATTTAATGTCAACTCCATGCCTAGAAGCTCAAGCCTGTCAGTGACAGACTGTCGTCGCCCCAATAGGAGACAAGACTTAAGGTCGGATCTATTCGCTCTTCCATTGCCTTTCTTAACGAACATATTTCATCCTCACTGGTTTTTTGCACCTGTCAAGTATTTCTTTGAAACGGTAAAGAGTTGCAGAGAGAACAGTCCCCTGAGGAACTCCGGCATCAATGGCCATAAGGTTAGAGGAGCAGCCGTCAATGACTACTCTGATGGACCATTCACTAAGGAAGTCTGAAATCCAAGTACAAAAATCAGCTGGGATGCAATAAGCAGGAAGCTTGCTGAGCAGACTTGCATGCCAGACACGGCAAATGTTTCGCCGTTTTTCTCAATGGCTTCGCCCCAGCAGTGCGTGACATACATAAGAAGATCACCAATAGACCGCCCCCGGCGAGGGCCATATTGACGGTCACTGAGAAGATCATTGTCTTCAAGGTAGATCAGCAACTTAGTGTTCAGTACCCTCTCCATGACCTTGCATAGGATGGAGGTAATGGCAATTGAACGGTAATGGGCAGGGTCAGCACGATTGAGACAGCGGGAAATACTTTTCTCGAAAACTCTTCTGAATTGTACAACATTAATACGAAAATGGTGGCGCCTATTGAAGTGGTTCAGACAGTAAAACAAATTGAAAGCAAAGGAAAATAATTTTATCAAAATTTTCGCAAAGAATGATTTATTGAAGGCAAAAGTATACACGACCCATTACCTCAGAACATATTCCCTCTTTTACATAATATAAATAAAAAACGAGAATCTAAAGCCAAATCTAAAATATGTTCCCTTAAAAACGACTCAGTTTAGTAAACTTTATATTGCAACCTGAGAACATAGAGCAAGAGACGTTGATACATTATTTTCGCATGAAAATCAAAGCAGTTCTCCTGCTCTATCAGCTTTAGATTTGATGAGATCTAGTGTGAAATCTGACATGCTGAATGTCAGATTCACACTAGATGAAGAGTTGGATAATGTTGAAAGACTGGACGTGGTTTGTGATACATACAAGAAAGACAGTTTCAAAAATTCAACCCGAAAAAAACGAGGTACTGGAACACGTGTGTTAGTTGGTGAACAAACAAGAATTCCAAAGGGCTGGTGAAACTTCCTTCGCGAAACATCAAATAAAGGAGAGCTTTACAACCTTTTGTCATCTCATTGGCACTCAGAGATAGACTTACAAATGGGTAAAGAGTTCATCATAACCGATGGCGAAGAAGCTCTAAGTAAAACCACTCCAATTGAAAATTTGGCACCGTGCAACCACGAGGAAGCCGACACACGGATAATGCTTCATCTTGCTGATTCCGTGCTGAAAGGACACGACAAAATCATAGTACGAACAATCGACACGGACGTTGTAGGTTAGTACCTACTACCTTCTAACTTTGAACCAAAGTTAGAAGGCCGAAAGGAACTATGGGTACACATTGGCCCAACAAAAGCGGAAAGTAATTCATATTCGCCACAATTTGCCACTTGTGAACTATAAGTACTAAATATAAATGTAAAATAATAATGTATGACGACGGAAAAATTTAACAAGTGTCCATAAATTATTGGTATATGATTTTCCTTCTGTAAAATAATGCGATTATACCTCTTTTTTACGTTCCGGTATACGTAGTAATATGCTATCCGGTATCCGGCCGGATAGTAAAAGTAAGGGCGGATACCGGCTAGTTACCGGATATCTGTCTCACCACTAGAAACTTCCTACCGGCCGATATGGATTTAAATGGGCGTGTATATAATTAGTACTTAAATGGCAATCTTTTACTACAAAATCTCGTTCCAACTCTGAATAGAAAACCGAGTGACGTCCGCAGGCCGTCCGCAAGAATGAGAAAGGTACGTGCAATTTTATTTTATTTTAGTTGAAAAGTAGTATTATGTATATTCAATGTTAATGTTTTTATAATGTGCATTAAATGAGCTTTTGAAAAATATTTTTTTTAAACAAAGTTTCATACAAAATTATTAAAATATGTGGGTTTGTTTACATTTTGTTTCGACAAAAATTTTATTATTTCAAGGATTGCGACTTATTTTGATAGGGAACCCTAAAAAACTGGTATGGGGAATGAATTCAGCATCATTTATTTACCTGAAAACGATACCAAACTTATCTTAAAGGTCCAAACTAATCCGGTAGATTTTTTTTTCTGAGCGCCGGACGCGCTGCACTTTGAGCCCCCCCTCCCCCCACCTGGCGCGGGGTAGCCAGTGTCTACCGGGTCATCTGGGTTCATGTAGGCGTATATTACATTTGTTCCAAATGGCATTGCTCTACATAAAAAAAACAATGTTTCTCTACATAGAAAACCAGCTATAAATAGTATAAAATGAAGTCGCTTCCCGTGTCCCTACGTAAGCTTTAAAAGTACGCAACGGATTTTGATGCGTTTATATATATATTCTTTATTGTGCATTAACAATACAATAGTTTTTGTCTTAAAAGTAGTTCACAAAGGTGAGCTTATCTCTATAAAGAGATCTCTTCCAGCCAACCTGTAAAACTTAGTAAGAAATAAATACGTGCCAATACGTTTGTCTTTAGTAGAATAGAGTGAATCAAGATATGGGTTTAAATATATATTTTTTGCCGGGAAAACGGTAAGCAGCGGGTGAAACCGCTAAGCAGGCTCTCTTTCTCTTTTCGTGTGGGTCACCGAGTCGTCCAACGACCCGATGAACCCTGGTGTCAGAGTTTTTCAACCGCCTACTACCACTAGTAGGCCTCCGACGTGGTTGTGTTACGAACGCGGTCTAAGTAATCATAGACAGCAACCGGGACCGACGGCTTAACGTGCCCTCCGAAGCACGGAACGATTTCTTTTTCAGACAATCAGGTGGTTCACCTTGCAATGTCCTAACCAGGCCGGGAACAAATTCACAAAGTGATAAATATCAACTTTGTGAGTGTCCCACCGAGAATCGAACCCGAAACCTTTGCGTCGCAGGCGGTCGCACTACCACTGCGCCACATCGGCCGTCATGCGCCGAATACGTTTCGTTTCCTGATATATATTCCTAGGACAATATTTTCAGTTTCATGGTCTGAACCTTTTTCAGTTTCATGCATCCTATCAGTATTCGTAGGGCTGTCCTTTTCAACCCGGTTATCAGTTAGGTAAATCAAAATGTATAACGTAAGTAATGCAAAAATATTCATCAACTACAATTCTTTAGTTAGTATACTTTGGTACAGTTCTCTCGGTTCAACGTGTTACCTTGATAGTGTTTTTATTGAGAAACCATAACAAAACTTAGCCTTGTGGCAGGTCTTGTCATGCCGTGACAGCCCGACTGCACTATTGTCAGACCAACCTTTCTAACCTGCGCTTGCGTCGACCGAGTAGCGACAAGTCCGGAAATTAAGAAGAGTTTTCCGGTAATGTAGAAATCACAATAGAACACCGACAGGATGTAAAAATAAACAATTATTTCTTATTTACAAGTCATTTCTTAAGGGACTCAAGGGTGTGCATTGCGATTTTAGGCGATGGGCTGACATCCTGTCACTATGTCGATACACAATTTTCCAATTGACCCTCAAATATTTGTCAGACGTGGCGTAAATTTCCGTTTTTTGAGGCTGTTTACGATCTGCCTACCCCGCAAGGGATTATAGGCGTGATATGTGTATGTGTATGTATGTATGTATTTCCTGAAAGTTCAGCGATTGATTACGTCATCATGTCATCTGTAAGGCTTCCACTGTTGGACATATCCGTTGGCGTCCAGCAAGTACATTGTTGTTGTTTGTTTTAAAATGTCTTTATTAACCATAAACACTGTACAAAGTACCTAGTGTACGTTGATTCCTAGGTTTTATAAACATAAAGTACTTACAGTTTTAAGGTTATTGTCGCCTATTCAAACTTTAGAATCCTGAGTAATAACCATGGAATTCACATCTTTCATTTTCATAATTAATAAAGTTTACAAGTACCCCATTAGATCACGACTTTTAGACGACTGCGTGCAACGGTTCGCGGCCGTTAGAAGGTTCTAGAGCATCCTTCACTGCGCTTTCCGATGCGTGGCTGGTACTCCAGAACCTTTCAAACCTACCCATTGTTATCTTAGTAAGTAAAAATATCCTGGACAATGGCGCAGTGCCATCTAGCCCCAAACTAAGCAAAGCTTTTTAAACTGGGAACTTGACAGGTGCTATTAATACTTATATACTTTTTTGTTAATAAATAAATTTTACATATAAAATACCCAGATTAAACACAAATATCTCATAACTTAACAAATATCTGTGTCTTGCTGGGATCAAACCCAAGACCCTAGGCGTAGCAGGCAGGGGTACTATCCGTTTCACCATCGCGCCAGTCAGTATGCTTTGTCGGTTGATATTGTTCCAAGTACGTTAATTCAAAAGTGACAAACTCACAAAAAAACTACCTTCATTAATTTACGTCACGATCATCATCAACGTTAGTCGTAAATAGAAAGATTAAGGCGAGTGTAGCAGTCAACGACCTCGAAAGTGGCGCCACTTCACAAAAAAAAATCTCTTTATACAAACAATCTATCAGTATTTCCGATGCCCAAGTTTTTAGTAAAATGAGAACCTGCAAACTCAATGAAATATTCGCAGCAAATAAAGTTATGGAAAAAAGGACCTAAAACGACCACTTTTGGTATTGATTGCCATAACTATAGTTACAGCGAATATTTCATTGAGTTTTCAGGTTCTAATTTTACTTAAGGATTATACTAAAAACTTGGGCAATGGATATTCTAATAGATTGTTTGTATAAAGAGTTTTTTTTGTGGTGTGGCGCCACTGTCGAGGTTGTTGACGGCTACACTCGCCTTAATTATTTTAGCGCGTCGTAGCGTCATCACTCATTAAATATCAACCAATAGTACGTAATGTTCTATTGTGTGACCAATAAGACACGTCTTAATGGTTTCAGCCGCCATGTACAGATTTATTCTTCGTTTGTAGATGATTTAACAGTTGTTATATTATATAGGTATCACAGATACTTTGTTATGTACTGCGTTCTATTGATTCGAAATCGAACTTCTTTCGTGTGGGACAATGAGTAGATGAACGACTCGATGTACCCTGGTGTCAGACGCGCCTTCTACTACTACTATTAGTAGGCCGCTGACGTGGTTGTGTTACGACCGCCGTCTAAGTAATCATAGACAACAACCGAGACCGACGGCTTTACGTTCTCTCTGAAGCATGGAACCATCTTTCTTACGAGCAATTAGGTGGTTCAGCCTGTTATGTCACCAGACTTGGAACAAATTCACCAAAGTGATAATATAATCTTTCTATACCTTAAGCAAGGAGGAGACGTCATCCGGAAGGACATGAGTTCCTGCGATGTGACTGAGGAAGATACGTCCAACAGAGCGAAGTGGAGAGAGAAAGCCAGAAAGGCAGACCCCACCAACAAATGGGAATAATCATTGCCAAGGAGAGAGAGAGAGAGAGAGACCTTAAGCAAGGAGGTATTTTCAAAATTGACAATAGTGTTAGTATGGCTGACTGACAGCTTCTTTTTATGTCCTTTCCTGTCGCTGAGCAAAATGTTGTCCCTCGTTATCTTGTTTGTTTACATTAGTTTTAATACCTACTTGGTCTAAGTATATGCAGTGTTTTTTTTGGGCTGTACTCTGCAATTTTAGCCTCGGGGCATCTACACCTGACTATTTGATGGGGAGCTGGAGCTCACCCGGAGATATGCCGTGTGATTAACTAGCCATCCCCGTGCCTTTATTTTTTTATTCCTTGCAGGCCGGTTTATATCAGGACGATACAAAACTGTTAATTATTTTTGCAAAGACGGATCATGACGTCATTTAGTGATAATATTATCCTGCATTGAATATCCTTTGCTCTTTTTTGGGTATTTCACTTGTTATTCAACGGTTGCTGGAAATTTGAACTAACTTATCAAGGGAAGTTACCTGCAATTAGTAGTAGCCTATGACTTCATTACCTGATTTGCTACACGACTTTATCTAACACCTACTAAAGAAAACGCGATTCGTCACAGTCTAGGATAATAAATCTTTTCTAGTCCAATCAAAGACTTAGGTACCTCGCGTCAAGGGTCGATGATATATATCAGCTTAGAATAGCATCACCCCTATTCTTTCCCGCGGTTGCCGTCAGAGGCGACTAAGGTACTCGATGGTTTCAAAGAATGCAATAGGGCACAGGCACAACAGTGAAAAAGGTTGCGACTCAGCATAATGTCTATCTCAAGATTAGCTAGACGCTACCTATAGATAAAATATCCAGGACAATTCACACAGCGCCATCTATCCCTTAATGCTAAAGAATGCTGCTTTAGCAGTAAGGCCGCCTTATTGTACTGTGATTTGTCTTTGTTTAATTTTATTTTGTCGATGTTATTTTTGTGTGCAATAAAGAATATTATTATTATTATCCCCAAACTAAGCAAAGCACTGTGTGAAATATTTATATATTTTTTTGTAAATAAATAATAATTATAGATAGAAAACATCCCCCAGACTAAATACAAATACTTGAAAATGTACTTAACAAATATTTGAGTCTTGTCTGGGTTCGAACCCCTCGGCGTAGCAGGCAGGGGTACTATCGGCTACGCCATCGGGCCAGTATGCATTAAGGCAGAACAGTAAAGAGATTACCGTGTGATGCCGGTTTAGAATAGCATCATCCCATTTCTTTCCCGTGGGTGTCGTAAAAGGCGACGAAGGGACTCGAGGGTGTGTATTGCAATTTTAGGCGATGGGCCAACAACCAGTCACTATGGCGATACACAATTTTCCGAATGACCCTCAAATTTTTGTCAGACCGTTTTTTGCGGCCATTTACGCTCTACCTACTCCGCAAGTTTCTTTCAATACAAATTTCTTTTTCTACAATGACGGATCATGACGTCAATAAGTGATAATACTACCCTACATTAAATAAAGAATTTCAATTTCAATTAGATAGCTAGGCTACGGTTTACTTAATATTTGAATTTTATAAACGGCAGCTTTTAAAAAGGGAACTCTACAAAAGGTCATCAAACTATAGTGTCAAACCGGAAACGTTCGTTTTTCCGGACATGACGCACTGACACCGGCAGCGGACGTGTCATCACGTCCCAAAAGAACTGCGTCGAAAAATCATTTTTTACAGCTGTATTATGTAGTCGTGTGATGCCGGCTTAGATTAACATCACCCCATTTCTTTCCCGCGGGCGTACTAAGGAACTTGAGGGCTACATGTGTATTGTAATTTTAGGCGATGGCCTGACAACCTGTCACTATGGTGATACATAATTTTCTGAATGACCCGACAGACGGATGCGTCAAAAATACGTCCATCAGTCCGGCATAGAGACAGCGAACTGCCCAATAAGTTACTCTATGGAACTGCCTAAAAATCTATCTTTGAATCGACACTGAACAGTTTGCTACGCTACTATGCGGAAAAAATCTCTGAGGAAAATGGAAAGATATACTACTTACTAGCACTATTTTCCTATTTTTTGTAGGTATATGTATTCGTATCTATTGCCAATTTGTTTTTGCTTAGCTAAAAATTGTTTTGCTTGACTATGGTAGGTCCTTGTGATGCCTTCGCCGTGTGATGCCGGCTAAGAATAGCATCACCCCATTTCTTTCACGTGGGTGTCGTAAAAGGCGACGAAGGGACTCGAGGGTGTGTATTGCAATTTTAGGCGATGGGCTCACAAGCTGTCACTATAGCGATACACAGTTTTCTGAATGACCCTCGAATGTTTGTCAGACGTGGCGTAAATGTCCGTTTTTTGCGGCCGTTTGCGCTCTGCCTACCCCGCAAGGGATAAAGGCGTGATATATGTATGTAGAAAGTACTTTATTGGCTTGTATTGGCCTTCTAAATTCGACATATTTTGAGAGAATAAATCATTATTGCTGATTTAGCTTCGCAAATTAAAGTGTACCGAAACGAAAATCCTGGTAAACAATCTAGCATGCATAATCTTGAATATAAGTTTCGAATAATTAATTCAACTGTAAATGTCAACGAACGTTCAGTATTTGCAGAGGTGTGAAAAACAACGTACGTCATTAAGGTAAATTGAGACAATCAAAATAGCTGAGCAGAGCAGGCAACATTTTTACCGCAGAAAAGTTATTTACTTATGTTTGGAAAACAGCCGCGCTAAACCGCTCGTTGTGGATGTTTCCAATACACTAAATGATAATTTGAAAGAAGATAATAATCTAGCTTAAGTTTGCCATTGCCTTGGCTTATTTGTCAATAAATAAACAAATAATTTTTAAGTGATTTTGTAGAAGTTCAAGTAGAAACAAACTAAGTAGTACAGTTTCATGGGCTGCTGAGTAAACGTACGAAAACTTTGCGCCATTTTAATTACAATTTAATATTACGTATCAGACGAGACGTGAATTACCGGATTATTTGAATACGACATGGACATTTATTTTATCACCTTTCTAAAGTACCGTATTTTACCTGCAAATTACATATCCTCTGAGTCTCTGAAAGGTTGCCTGGAAGAGATCCCTTTGTGGGATAAGTCCGCCTTTGTGCCTCTTGTTTTATGCCATCCTTTACTGATAATGTAATTTTTTTTTTGTGGTACAATAAAGTTAATACATACATACATACATCGATGATATTCGCTGTCATATCTGCTAAATTTTTCGCGACTGAACCCAGGCTAGTTCATCTGTTTGGCCATTGGTTCAACCCTTAAGGCGCTAAGTAGGGTGAAGCGATTGTCCCTTTCATTGCCGCTGCATCAGAGAAAAACACCCTATCAGATTTCTCGCGAATTTCACGTGTAGTACCTATGCGAGGTAAAAATAAAACTCAACACAAAATATTGTTAAAATGTTTAAGGTATTGTTTGTAAGAACGAACTTAATAACTAAACCCGTTTTGGAGAACATTTGTACTTATTATATGACCGAAATTAGATTCACAACGTTATTTTTATTTCTAGACTAGCTTCTACCCGCGACTTCGTCCGCGTTAGATAGTTTTTTTAGAAACAGGTTCAGGTTTAGGTGGGCTCCTGATGGTACACCTGGTGGTCTACATAAGGTACTCCAGATCCTCAATGTCCTTGTGAAAAAAAGCGGCCCATCATACTGAACAACTTTTGTTTTGGAACCATTTCTGTATCTCTAATAGTTTAAGTGGGCTCCTGATCGTACACCTGGTGGTCTACATAAGGTACTCCAGATCCTCAATGTCCTTGTGAAAAGAAGCAGCCCATCATACTGAACAACTTTTGTTTTAGAACCATGCCTGTATCTGTAATAGGCTCCTAATGGTACACCTGGTGGTCTACATAAGGTACTCCAGATCCTCAATGTCCTTGTGAAAAGAAGCGGCCCATCATACTGAACAACTTTTGTTTCGGAACCATGCCTGTATCTCTAATAGTTTAGCTGGGCTCCTGGTGGTACACCTGGTGGTCTACATAAGGTACTACAGATCTTCAATGTCCTTTTGAAAAGATTCGGCCCATCATACTGAACAACTTTTGTTTTGGAACCATTTCTGTATCTCTAATAGTTTAAGTGGGCTCCTGATCGTACACCTGGTGGTCTACATAAGGTACTCCAGATCCTCAATGTCCTTGTGAAAAGAAGCAGCCCATCATACTGAACAACTTTTGTTTTGGAACCATGCCTGTATCTCTAATAGTTTAGCTGGGATCCTAATGGTACACCTGGTGGTCTACATAATGTACTCCAGATCCTCTATGACCTTGTGAAAAGAAGCAGACCATAATACTGAACAACTTTTGTTTTAGAACCATGCCTGTATCTCTAATAGTTTAGCTGGGCTCCTGATGATACACCTGGTGGTCTACATAAGGTACTCCAGATCCTCAATGTCCTGGTGAAAAGAAGCGGCCCATCATACTGAACAACTTTTGTTTCGGAACCATGCCTGTATCTCTAATAGTTTAGCTGGGCTCCTGGTGGTACACCTGGTGGTCTACATAAGGTACTACAGATCCTCAATGTCCTTGTGAAAAGATTCGGCCTATCATACTGAACAACTTTTGTTTTGGAACCATGCCTGTATCTCTAATAGTTTAGCTGGGCTCCTGATGGTACACCTGGTGGTCTACATAATGTACTCCAGATCTTCTATGACCTTGTGAAAAGAAGCAGCCCATGATACTGGCCAACTTTCGTTTTGGAACCATTTCTGTATCTCTAATAGTTTAGGTGGGCTCCTGATGGTACACCTTGTGGTCTACATAAGGTACTCCAGATCCTCAATGTCCTTGTGAAAAGAAGCGGCCTATCATACTGAACAACTTTTGTTTTGGAACCATTCCTGTATCTCTTATAGTTTAGCTGGGCTCCTGGTGGTACATCTGGTGGTCTACATCTGTACTCCAGACCCTCGAATGGTGATAAAAAGTAGCCTATGTCCGTTCTCGGTATGCTAGCAATATCTGTGCCAAGTTTCATGAAGATCGGTTCAGCGGTTTGGCCGTGAAAGCGTAGCAGACAGACAGACAGACAAACAGAGTTACTTTCGCATTTATAATATTAGTGTGGATGAACACAACAAAAAACTGTAATTTCCCATTTAACCAAAAATTTTACTTAATAATCAATCTATAACACTATAATTTTTCTTTACTGATTCAATTACTAGTTTTTTCGTCATCATCACAATAGCGACTATTGGCGAGTTGGCCTCATTGGAGGTCATTTCCTCACTTATTAGCATTTCTCTCACGCGCCGACAGTCATCTCTACGGAAAAGGTGGTTTACCATTGTTTAATAGATCTTTAGAAAAAATTGCTTAGTAAATAGACTTCAATACAATAAATATATGTTGAAATTTTAGTAGCGACCGATAGCGAAATCTTAAGACGTGAACATAGGTTGAAATACGAAAAACAAATCCATATTTTCCAATAAGACACACTTGACAGCTGTCAGATTCGTGCTAATGCCATGGCAGAGGTAAAATTTCCCTTGGTTGGTCTTTCTTTGAGTATAGAGCTGACAGCTGTCAAATATGGTTTATTGGGATGCTCTTACTCGTCTACGAACGAACTGCTACGTGGCTTCTTCGTAGCATAAAAAAATCGATATCACCAGCAGATGAAATACCTATTTATGGATCAATCTAAAATTACTCTTAAAAATTGTATAAAGAATCAGGACCCACACACACACATATTACGCCTATTATAATCTCTTGCGGAGTAGGCAGAGCGTAAACGGCCGCATAGAACGGACATTTACGCCACGTCTGACAAACATTTGAGGGTCATCCGGAAAATTGTGTATTGCCATAGTGACAGGTTGTCAGCCCATCGCCTAAAATTGCAATACACACCCTCGAGTCCCTTAGACGCTTCTTACGACTCCCACGGGCAAGAAATGAGGTGATGCTATTCTAAGCCGGCATCACACGGCAATCAGGGCCCCGATTCTCAATTTTTTTAGTGATGCCATCGAAACCAACTTATTATTGTATTGCTATTGTGATTTTCTAGACGTCAATTTTATTTTATTTTTATTTTATTGTTCACAAGCAAACATTACAGCTTATAACTAATTTGTTTTACAAGAAAGTTGACATACATTTTGTAAAGCCAATTACAATGTTTGACATTTTAAAATTTAAATTGTTTGGGTATTTAAAAATAAAAAAGGATAAATAAAAATTTTGAAAGCCGAATGAGATATAATACAAATTATGTGTGTAGAAAAAAAAACTTATATTATAATGCATAATTGAAAATAAATAATTTAATTAATTAATGAATTAATGGAACACTATTGTGGAGATGGGTGAATATCGTTGTGTGTATATATGTGTGTGTGTGTGTGTGTGTGTGTGTGTGTGTGTGTGCGTGCGCGCTACGTGTGCTCGCCCAACTGACTTGGTGCTATTGTAGGCAGCTGTCGTATTATGTAATTAATGAAGGCCCCTCTGGTCAGGAAAAACGGATCGGCCCCACTAAACTTTTCTTCATAAGTAGCTACAATCCTGTGTAGCACAGAATTCTTAGCATAATTTGTGCGAGCAAAACCTACACGAAGGGAACGCATGTGCCTTGTACGTTTTGGGCAGGCACAAACTCCAATGCGCGTAGTCAACTCAGCACAATCAATCTTAGCGTTCAGTATGTCGTACAGAAGCTTCATATCGCATATAAGGCGCCTAGCCTCAAGGGAGTGCAACCGATAATGCTTCAACCTATCTTCATAGTCGTCGTGGCTCCGGGTACGGTAGTCCAGGCGACGAGTAAATGTGCGTTGCACAGATTCAAGGCGTGCCACGTGAGTAACGTAAGCTGGAGACCAAATAGGAGAAGCGTATTCCATAATGCTTCTTACGTAGGCAAAGAATAAAATCTTTAACGATTCGATGTCTTTAAGGCTTTTTCCACATCTGTGGATAAATCCAAGCATTCGGCGAGCCTTCTGAACTACATGGTCAAAATGAGCAGCGTAAAGAAGTTGATTGTCCAGCATAACCCCAAGGTCACGAACTGTCTCCACTCTAGCTACGGGTAAGTTGTTGATGTTATAGTTAAAAATAATGGGATTATGTTTCCTAGTGTAGGATATAGCTAGACACTTCGTAACATTTAGGTCAAGACAATTTTTCACGCAATACTCACTCAACCTATTGAGGTCGAGCTGTAAATTTTCACAGTCATTTCTACATCTCACGGGTAAGAAGATCTTTTTATCGTCTGCATACATAAGAACTCGCGAATATTGAAAGCATGTGGTGACATCGTGTAAATAAATATTAAATAGAAGAGGACCTAGATGTGACCCCTGGGGGACACCGGAAGGGATGGGAGCGAAGCGCGATATATGAGCCCCTACCTTGACAGCCTGTGATCTATTCCGAACATATGAGATGAGCCATCTGAGGAGGTCACCGTGCACACCGACATTTTGTAATTTTATGATTAGAATTTCATGGTTAATGCGATCAAAACATTTGGAATAATCAGTGTACACGGCGTCCACCTGGGCGCCTTCATCCATGTTCTGTGTTAAAAAGTCAGTGAATGTGGCAAGATTGGTGACCGTAGACCTACCACGCACAAAACCATGCTGGCTATCCGGGATATACGTTGCCGCTACAGGGTATAACTGATCATGAACAATGGATTCGAGCAGTTTGCCAAAAACGGGCAATATAGACACTGGTCTATAATTTTGCACCTCATGCCGAGCACCACTTTTGTGCAAAGGGATAACATACGCGTTCTTCCATACACTAGGGAAAATACCCTCACCTATCGAGCGTTGAAATATTAAAGTAAGTGGTAAGGCCAGTTCATCGTGGCATAATTGAGCAAACAATGCAGGTATGCCATCACAACCAGGTCCCTTATTACGATTGAGTTTGCGTAAGTAGTGACGTACCAACGATTCTGTTATCTTCACAGTGCCTATCGAATCAAGCCCAGAGTGAGTCACTGTTGGTGGCGAGTTGGGTGCAGCGTTAGTGTATACTGATGTGAAGTGATTTAAGAAAGCCGCACAAATATCAGATCCGCCACAAGCTACCTTATCCCCAGACATCATGCGAACCGGGACGCCTCTATCTTTTCGTAATGAGTTTGAATAGGACCAAAACTGTTTTGGGTTAAGTTTGATTGCCTTTTCACAACAATGTGTATATTTACGCCAACACTCTTGTTGAATATCTTTCTGTCGCTGTCTCAGAAGTGAAAAACTGTCATAGTCTAATTTATTACCGTATTTTTTCCATGACAGATGATATTTTGCCTTCTCTTTAATGATGTTAATTAAAGGTTTGGAGTACCATATGGGATGACCGTTTCCATTACTAAGATAACTAGGCACCTCAGCAGTGATTATGTCATTAAGTTCCCGATTGAAACGCGAGACGGCCTCGTCAACTGTACCGCAAGACAGTAAAGAAATCCAATCAATACTTTTTAATCTATCCTTGATTCGGTCATAATTACCCTTTTTAAAATTGAATACTCTAAATTTTGGATCTTTTAAAACGCTACATAAAATTAAATTAGGTAGTTCTATTATCAGAGCGGGATGATGGGGCATATCTTCGCGAGTAAGAGGACAATCGGAGCGCTGAACTAAACACTCTAGTGTAGAAAATATTAAATCTAAAAACCTATCGTTCCCATTCGTCACAAAGTTATACTGATCTAATCCATAAGAGGAAATATTAGCTAAAAAGTCAGACTGGGCATCAGCACTTATAGACGACGGCACCAGTGCAAAGGAATCCGGGATTTGGTTCCATTCAACGTCAGGCAAATTAAAATCACCCAGTAACAAGTAATCGACACATGGGTTACGGTCGATAAAACAGTTCATGTAATCAGTTAAGTGCTTCAGATTGTCATCGTGAGCTTTGCCCGCACCGGGTAAATAAACGCAAATTATGTGCAAGTCCCGCGCAGCTCGTAAGGTATGCGCGTTCATCTGAACATGAATCATATCATACGATAAACCGTCAGGAGGCGGCAGTGCTCTCGCGCCCAGCCGGCGGTGCATCAACAGCATGACGCCCCCCCCAACGGCCCGCACGCCTCCGCGCACTCCCCGACGGTTCAACGAGCCCGTCACTGGACGGTCCCGTCTGTGTACCTCATACCTGTCATCACAGATTTCAGAATCATTTATCCCTGAAACAAGCCACGTTTCAGACAAGGCCACGCAATCATAATCGTGTAACAAAAGTCCATGCCTAAATTCTGTGAGTTTACCGCGGATACTACGGGAATTTTGATAATAAACATTGAACTTAGTCATTATGAGTAAACGTAGACGGATACAACCGTCTGATGAGAAATGGTACAAACAATGATCCCCGTAGTGTTCGCGGCAAGCCTAGTAACTATGATATAAGCGAAGTGGCCCAAGTTCGTTAACAGCATGAATTGATGAGTCATTAGAGTGCACACACGCAGCCATCGATGAATGAGTGTAGGTATGTATAGGGTGTTATTTGTTATGGTGTTGTGAATGTGAGTACGATAAGTGTTCCAGATTGTGTACATTACTGTTATCAACAAGCAATAGTAGGTATACATGAATAGGTAAAATAGTTTTATAAAAGACACATTTATTTTTTCGTAGCTAAATTTGCAACCTGATCTTCGTTGTAAATACGGATAGCCGGAGATTTTGGATGTTTCCGAATGTAAATTTTTGTGTTCCTTGTCCAAACACTCTGAAACCCCAAATCTTTACATACAGCACGTAATTTTTTCAAGAGGGCTTTATTTCTGGCGGTTAGGTGTTCGTTGACAAAGATTTTTTTTTTTTCTTCTCCTGCAATTTGGATATCGGATGACGTCAGTCCTCGCTTCTTCCGAGCCGCACTCAGGAAATTATCACGTAATTGAAGTGATTTAAATTTTACAATCACAGTCTTAGGTAGGCCTGGGTTCTTAGAACGCGACTGAATGCGCGTAACGTACTCTAGGTCCTCACTCTTTACAGTTACGTTCAATGCTGTACCTATTTTAGATATGATATTTAGTAGGTTTTCAGTGTTCTTTTCGGGTATGCCCAGAATTTCAAGATTATGGAGCCTAGCCCGCTGTTCGACTTCATTTAATGTGTTCTGCATATTTTCGAGTTCGGATAACTTACATTTCAGCGAAAGGTTTTCCTTTTTCAGGTGATCTATATCCTCCTTGAACGTTGGAATGTCGCGAGATAGGTCTTCAATAACGACGGAATCCTTAATGCGTTCAGATGTTATGCTGCTGATCCTACCGTCAAGCTCGTTAAGTCTTTCGGCGTGGGAGTTGTGCTGAACCTGGATGTGTTGTATAGAATCTTCAATCGTCTTTATTCTAACAGTGATCTCGGCCAAGATTTCTGTTTTGATGGTGTCCAATTTGCTATCTATGTACTGCCTAAGATCCGCGAACTGTTTGTTTATATCCTGGTTGCTTGACTCATGATGTAGAGAAGAATCATCTAGATGAGGATTTTGGCGCTGATTAGTTCCACGTGTCATGTTCACGCACCTGGTGAAAGTGCCATCCAACGTTGATTTTGTTTGCGACTCCAATGAACGGCGCGGAGTGTTATGAATGCGTGTTGCACAAATGCATGAAGGGCAAAACCAGTTGTTTTTCTGTGTGTCAGTCAACTGTTCAAAATCACTGGGAGACAAGTTTATGCAGATCAAATCATATGTTTCGCCGCATTTCGAGCATTCCATGTACTGTAAGTCGCGAATAAAGCCGTCGCAACCCGAACATTTAGTAGACATTATTATATATAGCTAGTTATTTCGTAATATAATCCAAAAAGTTAAGATAAAATGGATTTTATTCAATTATCACGTTGTCATGTATTGAAAGTCACTAGAGAGAGATGTAGGTGTAGAAATCCGCGTGAGCGAATAGGACGCACAATCCGGGCGGTCAATTTGCCGTACACGTCAACAGTCTTGGAACAGCTGATGTATAGTTAACGGTCACTTAATAGATTTCTTCACACAAATTTCACTAATTGCACTAAAGTATCCGCTAGTATAATAGTATTTATTGTTAGTCTAGTATATTGTGGTTGTACTGATATAAAAATTCACGAAATAAATATACTTTAAGCAACAAAATTTTAATATAAACACGGGAGCTATCGCAAATATGTTGTACCCGCACAAGCGTCGATGACGTAATGTCATCGATTTCGTATTCTGCGAACAATATGTTCGCAGAATACGAAACGGCTAAACCATTTAACTCTCTATTGAAACAAAACTGAGACTCTTTTCAAATAGTGGAATACGGCCCCAGTATTTATGCTGATGGCATCAATTTTCAAAGACTTGACAGATACATACATTACATACCTACACATACATTATATCACGCATTGAGCCCTTGCGACAGAACGTTAACGGCCGTAAAATACGGTCGCTATTGCCACGTTGGGCAACGATTTTAAGGCTGTTTCGGAGAAACCGGGTATACTGACAGATTGTCACCCTGTCACCAGAAATTGTGCTACACGTGAAACCCTCTAGTCCCTTAGTCGCCTCTTACGACACCCGCGGCAAATAAATACTTAGGGTAGTGCTATTATAACTCATCACCCAGTTCCGTGTGATGTCGGCTTAGAATAGCATCACCCCATTTCTTCCACGTGGGTGCCGTAAGAGGTGACTAAGGAATCGAGGGTTACATGTGTATTGCAATTTAAGGCTATGGGCTGGCTATCTTGTCACTATGACAATACACAATTTTCTGAATGCCCTCAAATGCTTGTCAGACGTGGCGTAAATGTCCGTTTACGCTCTGCCTACCCCGTTAGCGATATAGCCGTGATATATGTAATGTATGCATGTATGACACGGCCTTGACAGATAAACCTACATACTGGTTCACCTCTATATAGATATGTTTCAATTGGTATCACAAGAGCATTCGTTTTGCAATTTGTGGAAAATTATCAAAAGTACCAGAAACTTATGTTGATGTTGGCAAACAAACGTATCAACAATGTTCTTTAGATTAGATATCTTTATTGAGTGTATGATCTGATAAGTGGTTACAAACAATAGCAAAAAACGAGCTAAGTGCGCGTCGAGACACGCGCACTGAAAGAGTTCCGTACCATTTTCCAGAGAAATAAAAAAAAATTACGTTTGTCCTATACGATTGTTGTTGTAAATTTTGTTTTGTTGTATGACAAAGTTAATACATTCATACATTTGGTTTATACCCTTAAAAATAATTTTATTTAGATTTTTATTATTTACAAATACATAATCTGTGAAAATTTCTACTTCCTAACTGCCACATGTGTTCATGAGATGTAGCCACCGTTCCATCATCGATAAAGACGAGCTAAAAATCATCTTTCTTGAATGGGAGCTCCCCTTTAAATACTTATTTTATTCAAATTTTCAGCATTTGTTGTTAAAGCATCAACAGAAATACATCATCTAGGAAAATTTCAACTGTCTAACTATCACGGTTTATGATATACAGCCTGGGTGACAGACGGGCAGCCGAGCCTCAGTGACAAGGCCCCGTTTGACCCTTTGTGTACGGAACCCTAAAAACTAAGCCGCTCTAACCAGCAGAACGATGTATGATATACCGGTACTAAATTATGTATATGCAAAAGTTGTTGTAATAAGGAAATTTGCCGGATATTTGGGTGAAGTACCTTTGGTTCTAATGTACCTACGAACTTGTGAGAAACGTGAATTCTAATTTCGTAACCGACATTTTGTGTTGCTTTACGTAAATATTGTTGAGATAAGGTGAAGATGAATTCATATAAACAGATATCACGCCTTTAGCCCTTGCGGGTTAGTAAGATCGTTAAGGGCCGTGAAAATATGCCGGCCTAGAATAACATCACCCTATTTCTTACCATGGGTGTCGTAAGAGGCGACTACGGGACTCGAGGGTTAGATGTGTTTTGCAATTTTAGGCGATGGACTGACAACCTGACAAGTTATCTGATTGACCCTCAAACTTTTGTCAGACGACGTGATGTTGATGTCCGTTTTGCGGTCGTTGACGCTCTGCCTACCCCGTGAGGGATAGGCGTGATTTATGTATGTATGTATGTAAAATATGGTCGCTATTGCCACGTCTGACTAATACTTGAGCGCCGTTTCGTGTATCATTCACTGTGGTGACAGGTTGTCAGACTGTCGCATAAAATTGTGGTACTCATGAAACCCTTCAAGTCCCTTAGTCGCCTCTTACGACACCCGCGGGAACGAAATGGGGTGATGCTATTCTACGCCGGTATCACAGCGCACTCATTCAACATTCGCATACATTTATTACAAAACATGTCGTCAAATTGTGTATCAAACAGATCAGATTAGCATTAAAGTTTATCAGGTTACAACTGAATACGGAGGAATTTGGATACTAATTAAATGTAAGTATGCCGGACACGCGGATTTCGAAACGACGATTATGTTGGTAGCTGCAGTAATATTAAACGATATTTAATTTTTATCTACACTCGTCTCATAATGTTCGAATTATGAACCCGAAAACAGTTGCATAAAGACTTGCTTATGCATTCTGCCTATAGAAATTACACAGATTAATAGAAATTACAGTAGCGTGATGTCTTAATAAGAAGGCTCTTGCCCTTAAAACTTGCAAAATTAGCAAGCGCGGGCAGGATTTGAACCTGCGACTTTCGCCATTACTAGTGGCGACACCTCTTCCATCTGGGCTACCGCAGCTCGTCGCTTGCTCGCGAATTTGCCAGTAACGCAACGCGTGGCTCGGCTCTTTCTACGGGGCTAGTTTTGCAGCTAGTAATGGCAAAAGTCGCAGGTTCAAATCCTGCCCGCGTTTGGAAATTATGCTAGTAAAAAAACTGATGGGGGTTTATTCGCAAGCCCAATCGCCCCCGGAAATACTAGCCGGGTGCTGTTACCAGGGGTAGACCGCTAGGAAGACCCTCCTAAACTTCTACTGCCCTAGAACCTCGACGGCCGATGTGGCGAAGTGGTAGTGCGAATGCCTGCGACGCAAAGTTTCCGGGTTCGATTCCCGGTGTGGCACTCACAAAATTTATATTTATTACTTTGTGAATTTGTTCCCAGTCTGGTCAGAACATTGCAGGCTGAACCACCTGGTGCCTATGTTATGAAACTACAGGCTACAAGTCTACAGGTGAAATTCATAGTACATTGCGTAGCCGGTTCATATTCCTGGTATCACAATGGCAAACCGACTACGCAATGAACATCGAATTTCACCTGTAAAATTGTAGCCTGTAGTTTGATAATATCGGGTACTGATTGTCCGAAAAGAAAGATGGTTGAAGGCACGTTAAGCCGTCGGTCCCGGTTGCTGTCTATGATAATTTAGACGGCGGTATTTACACCACCATGTCAGAGAAACTCTCACACCAGGGTTCATCGCGACGTACCACACGAAAAGAAGAAGAAGAAGAGTAGATACCGTACCGCCGTACGTATGGGATTTTACGACATTGAATTAATTGAACTTGGCGTAACTGCAGACCTGCGCCCGCGCAGACGACGACGGCGGCGGCACTTTCGAAATGAGAATTCGGGCCGATCAGATAATACGACACACGTCACTCAAGATTTGCAACTACGAGGATTAGTGCTCAAGAGAAGTGGATGATTGAAACGATCTAAGTTTATCCTGTTTTTTACAATGAAAAAGCTTTTTGTTCCCGTTCTTTAGTAGTATTTAAGTAACATAACATATTTCTTTTTTTTGGGTGATCAGAAAATTCGACCACGAAAGCGGGATAGTGCGCATCCCTATTAAATACAATATACTACTTAAACAATTACACATATTATATCACAAGTAGTATTTTGTGTTACATCGTTAACCGGACTAGTGATACTATTTCAGTCACACTGTGTTCAGTGAGACGTCACACCCGAACTAGTGAGACTAAAATTGTATCAGTACTACTGAGACATGACCATCTCGACTTACCTTAAGGAATCAACATACGGATTGCAGGGACGGTGTACCGAAAACTTTGCAGGCGTGATTAAACCATGAAACTGAACAACTTTTTCTATGGAGGCTACGTTGGTAAATGAGAAAATATTCGACCTGACAGACTGTCTTTCTATAAAAACTTGAATAAACCTTAATTATTATTTTTAGTTTTGATACTTAGAATAACATAAAATGCAGAAAAAAAGGTTAACCCTTAGCTGTTTTGACTGTGAGTTTGTAAGGGAAGCCGGGTATTATATCAGATCTTTTATTTTTATCATCTCATCGCAGTAATTTACAAATATTATAATTACTGTAACTACCTGACTGAAATCCGGCTTCATTAATGTTTTTGTATAGTTATTTGACTACCGTGGGTAAAAATAACAACAGTGCTGATTCTAGCGCGCATTTCCTGATAAATTTTAAGCAACTCTTCTACTGAATACCAAATTTTAAATCACTTCCCGTGTTTGGCAAACGAGAACTAGTTTCTTTTTTGAAACTTTCAAATTTTTCCTCCTGCCCGCAGTGAAAAATTTTGCAAATTTTCAAAAAAAAAACTTCTCCAGTTTTACGATAGGAAAATATAAAGGGTATTAACTAAGGATGTCGTAGATTAAGATCCTAAACAGTAAAACGGGGTTCATACCGCAATACTTGATTTTGTTGAAAATGCTCTAAGAACCACGTTTCAGTGTTTGGAGTCATATGTTTGACCGCAAAAATTGACAACAGTTTGTTGTAAGAAATTAATAGCAATTTTGAGAAGACTTGAATGCAATCAGCTCATAATCGTGGGCTATAACGCGCCTGAGGAAGGCTAGTGTCCAGCTGTGGACGTCTCATGGCTGTTAATGGTGACGGTTATAAATTAAAGAATAACTTCACTTGTAGGTATGCCTGTTTAGTTTAGTGTACGAGATATTTTCTTAAGTTTTATTTTGCAATTCTTTTCCTAATTTAAGACAGTCTAATCAAAATATTATCTAAAGAATGCGTTCGCCAGGATCGGCGCTTTTATGCTACTAACTAGGAACACACATTTACGTGTTAAAATTGTTGCTAACGACATAAGCCTCATTATTGCATTAATTGTAAGTTTATAGTTTTGTGTTATTATATTTTAATAGGCTTTTGATTACAATAAAATTTGTAATTTAAAACCTTGGTAAACATTGTTTAATTAGCAATACACGAGTTGTAAGGCACAGCCATCTGAATACTGATAGGGTGCATTCATACAATAAAACTGAACAACTTTCCCATAGAAATTTAATTCAGGAAAAGTCATTCCATAGTAGATATATATTTTTTGGGAGACCGATTTTATTTTGTCGTTTCCTGACATACATTCGTGGGGAAAAGTTGTTCAGTTTCATAGTGTGCATGCACCTTATCAGTATTCGGAGGGCTGTCCTTTACACACTGTATAAAAAGTATTGACCTGCGAATTCGAGCCTTGTAGTTAAGAAAATGCAAAAATCTCCAAACATATGGCTTTTTGACAACTAGATTTCCACCGCCTATCTACATTTATTACAGCTTAAAGGAATACCTTTAAGGCATATTATTTTAAAAAGATATAATTATGAAAATATTTCAAGGAGTTCTCCTAATACCTAATACATAATAGTTATTTAAACATAGGTCGAGACATGTAAAAATTTACCATCTTCAGCGATTTGTACCACCTTAAACAAAATTATGTAGAGCAAGAATAGTTTTTCTTTTTTTGGGGAAAACTAGACATTTATATATGAGCTGGTTTTATTTACAGCATTTTTGCCACGATTTCGACACCTTATATGAAAGAAAAATATAATATCGTACTTACCATAAATAGATCCAAAGGCTACACAAAGCTTTCCCGAAAGGATCGCAAAAGTTTCAGCACGATTTTCCACACGTCAAACTCACTTTAATTCGTTCGCGAAATTATCGTTCACACTGGCACGTTATGTTATCTTTTCGTCGAATTATCTTTATCTCGGCATTGTTTATATTTTATTTCATATTTTGAATATAGAATGCGTCCGTCTCGAGCCACGGTTGGGGTATGACTGGTGTGATCGCGGTGACAGTGGATGATTGTACGTGCGACGCGGGCGCAACCTTTTATACCACCTGATAACGTGACGGCCTGAACTGTCAGGATACTGGAGACCAGGGAATGACGTCACTGACTCAGCTGTTCAGGCAGTCATACCTGTAACGCTTTAATAATTTCAGTATCCAATGTATAATGTGTAAAAAAAATACTTTAAATATTTCAAGGCCCACGCCCAACAGTGGACTGCAATAAGCCGATGTATGTATTTGCCGTGTGATGCCGGCTTAGAATAGCATCACCCAATTTTTTTACAGTGGGTGTCGTAAGAAGCGACTAAGGGACTCGAGGGTGTGTATTGCAAATTTAGGCGATGGGTTGACAACCTGTCACTATAGTGAAACACAATATTCCAAATGACCCTCAAATGTTTGTCAGACGTGGCGTAAATGTCCGTTTTTTACGGATGTTTTCGCTCTGCCTACCCCGTAAGGGATTATTGGCGTGATATATGTGTGTATGTTTATGTATGTATTTCAAAGGGTAAAACCAGTCCATGGAACCGAACAACTTTCCCCAAGAAACATAGGCCGAAATATGAAAAAATAAATTTAGACTTCACATACAAAATGTTTCAGCCGACCGGGTTAATTTGTATGGGAGGTCCAATTAACTTTTCATTTTTTGTCTTATGTACTTGGGGAAAGTTGCTCAGTTTCATTGGTTTCATTTATTTTAACATCCTATACTTCCCTATTCGATTGCAGTACCTACCTAGCTATTGGTAAAAGTGGTTTCGTAAATGATTAGTTCATCGTCATCACATGACATTATTTGTTATTCTTCTTCGCTTTGTGTCGGACACCGAGTCATCCAACGACCCGATGAACCCTGTTGTCAAAGTTTTTAAGCTGCCTACCACTGGTAGTAGAGAATTTGACATGGTTGTGTAACGACCCCATGCCGTCAACGTAATTAAATAGACAGCAACAAGGATTGATGTCTTAGCATGCCTTCCGAATCCCGGAACCGCCTTTCTGACGGCCAAGATCTGGAAAAGCCTATGATAATGCTTACGGATGATAATAAATAGATGTTGATCTAAAATTTCCGGCTTTGTAATACAATTCTAAGCACGTGTAGCTTCTCACGTTAGCCATACAACATACAAACGCATCATACCAATATCCTTCCTTAGGAAATCTTTACACGAGGAAAGGAAACATATTGTGCTGTTTTCCCGCGGGAATAAGACATTTTAATATAGCCTGTGGTCATCAGGGATAATGTCAGCCAATGTGGCGCAGTGGTAGTGCGACTGCCTGCGACGCAAAGACTCCGGGTTCGATTTTCGGTGGGGCTCTCACAAAGTTGATATTTATCACTTAGTGAATTTGTTCCCAGTCTCGTTAGGTCATTGCAGGCTGAACCACCTGATTGTCCAAAAAGAAAGACGGTTCTGTACTTCGGAGGGCACGTTAAGCTGTCGGTCCCGGTTGCTGTCTATGATTACTTAGACAGCGGTCTTTACACAGCCATATCAGAGGCCTACTAATAGAAGCCGGTTGAAAAACTTTGACACCACGGTTCATCGGGTCGTTGGATGACTCGGTGTCCCACACGAAAAGAAGAAGAACTGGGGGCCGATAGAGGTAATAACGACTCGACGCGACGGTATTAGACCTATTGCGGCTTGCATCAGTTTGACGCAGAGGCTAGAAGGGAAGGCAAGATAGTAACCACAGATAATCTTTTCTTTTATTATACGTTGAAGGTCAATGTATCAATTGCTTGAAGGTTCTATTTGAAATTCGTATATGCATAAATGTAGACTAGCTGTTACCCGCGGACTAGCCTGCGTGCTCATATTTTATACGAAGGGACCATGGACGTAAAAAAAAGTACGGACAGAATCCGGCTAATAACAAACTGTGTCGCTCAAAGTCGGCCAGTTCTCTGTACGTACAAGTGCACACGCACACATTCACACATTAGTAGGCCATAACGCGCGCAAACGTCAACATAAGCGGAGCGAAAAATACCCACCGAAAATTTCGGAAAAACAATATGTCTTGCGTGGTGAAATGGTGTAAAAACCGTAGTGACCAAAAGAAAAAACATCCAGGAATTACGTTTCACAGGTAAATAGATAATTCAGTTACTTATTTACAGTTTTTCAATTTAAAAGTGATAATATCAACTTTACAAGTGTCCCAGTGGTAATCGAACCCGGAACCTTTGCGCCGCAGGCAGTCGTACTACCACTACGCTACAACGGCCGTCCGAACGGGTAGCTGAAATTTTCACTATCATTGAGCAAATCGGCAGAAACTCTACCAGTAATTCAGCTGAAAAGTGATCATAAAACGTAAGACTATAACTACTGAACAGGACAGGATAAACTGAGGAACTGAGGCATTAGATACAAAGCTAAAAGCTTGAAACTTTTTTAATGCACAACATTCCAGCTTTGCAGTCATGGACACCATAAGAACAGGTAATTACGCGTTTCATTATGTCATCTTATCTTCTTATCTTAATTACCCTACATCGTCCCACTGCTAGGCAAAGGCCTCCCTCTTCTCTTTTCATCCAGTTCTACTCTAGGCCTCCAAGTGTCAGTCTTTGCTAAAGGCATGTAGCTCGTCTCGCCACCTGCGACGGGGTCTTCTGCGGCGTCGTCTCGGTGTGGGTGGTTTCATTATAAAATTATAAAATAAAATAATAATAATTACACAAAATATTTATACTTTTGGTGCATCGCCACCATTGCTTTTTTATTTAGTTTATTTAAAGATTTTTTAATTTACAGATAGACAGCGCGACAACATGATTTTTTGTTTGTATATAGTAATTTCGCATCGGCGCGCGCGGTCTCTTCCTGTTGATTGGTTGTCATGGAGACTCGTTTGGTTATTTACGTTTTGGTTGTTACTTTTGGTTCCTAATTTTTTCTTGTAAATATTAAATAAACACCGAATTGTATAAGGCGAAGAACTGGTTTTGATTTACAGTATTTTTCCCCACGCGCTGGCGAAATACCTACCCACTCGTTACTAGAAGGTTAGATTTGTTTTTCTTACTATGCTGATGATCACATATAATTTTAGTTCCTACATGGTTCCTACACAATGTTTATGCTAGATATCTTAGCAAACTCGTCGCTTACTCTATAATCGAACCGCTGTAGAAGTTAATCTGCATGGTTTCCTTATATTTCAGTTTTTGCGAATACTGGCAGAGTTCACTTATTAAGTTTGATGGTAGATGGTAACGTTCATTAATATACTTTGTTTACATTGTAGCTCAGCTGTCTCCAGGAAACCTTATAATTTGTGTGAAGTATTGCAGTTTTCACACGATTTGCCAGCGCAAATTTTATGACAAATTAAGACCTTGCTTGAGAAAAACTTAGCAGACGAGCAGAAAGAACACTCAGACGCGACAGACTCGAACCTCGAGAAGTCAAGAAAGGATTTTTATGCATTCAATAGTTATGAACTTATGATTGTTCTACTAACATCACCTCAAGATACCCATTTAAGATTTTACTCGAGGTGTTTTAGATGGCATCTTATTAGGGAGAAACGCTATAATGGATCAAAATTAATAAAAACAACCAACTTGAAATTCTTTTTGCTTTTCTTTAACATCCGCATATAAACACATAGCCAGCAAGACAAGCGGTCTCTCGTCTCGTTCCTTACATAAAAGAAGGCCGAGTTGATCGACGTACATAGCAGACTACAGTTTTTGATCGTGCAATTTCCCACTCCAACCCCAGACCATATTGTAGTTAATCTGTGCCCCGGAACACAAGTGGGAGAAATGTAGTTTTAATTAAATTGGATGAAATTTTGGTATGTTACAGTATTCAGTCATCTGAACAAAGTTTTATTCATAACGAGTCATGATAATTCAGATAATTTATTTTAATCATTAGGAGTAAATAGGAATACTGATGCAAGTTCTAATAGTAGAGGAGCCTAAGTGGGGATTGCTGGATCCTTTAGATCGACTTCGTCCATTTCCGAACTCGTCCACTTCCTAAATATATTGTAACAGAAGAAAATGCAAGGTTAATGGTGGGTGCAGTGTAGACAACAGCAAAAGAACGAATCAAGCCTAGGTCTTATATCTTCTTTAGGTCTCTATTTTAAAAGCTACTAGCGGCCCGCCCAGCGGTTTCACCCGCTGCTAACTGATTTCCCACGGGAAACAGACTTTCTCCCGACATAAATGATACATAAAAACCTTCCTCTTGAGTCACTCTATCTTTTAAGAAAACTTCATCCAGATCCGTTAAGTGGTTTTGAAGATACATACAAACAAACAACAGACAGGGACAGACGTGGGAAGCGACTTTAATTTAAAATTCCGTTCTTTTTATCCCCCAAGAGATGAAAAGGGGGTAAAAAGTTTGTATGAAAGTTCGTTGTCTTAAGTGTGATCCGTTTCAAAATTAGTAATTAAACCTATGACTTAAAATAATTAAACACGTGTTTCAGCATATTTAAAATTTTCACCCTTAATAGGATCAAATGGGGGTTAAAAGTTTGTATGAAAGTTCGTTGTCTTAAGTGTGATCCGTTTCAAAATTAGTAATTAAACCTATGACTTAAAATAATTAAACACGTGTTTCAGCATATTTAAAATTTTCACCCTTAATAGGATCAAATGGGGGTTAAAAGTTTGTATGAAAGTTCGTTGTCTTAAGTGTGATCCGTTTCAAAATTAGTAATTAAACTTATGACTTAAAATAATTAAACGTGTTTCAGCATATTTGAAATTTTCACCCTTAATAGGGTCAAACGGGGGTTAAAAGTTTGTATGAAAGTTCGTTTTTTTAAATGAATGTGATCAATTTCAAAATTTGTGGTTAGACTAATAACTTAAAATAATTAAACACGTGTTTCAGCATTTTTGAAATTTTAACCATTAAATGGGTGAAAAGGGGGTTAAAAGTTTGTATGAAAGTTTTTTATCTTAAATGTGATCTGTTTCAAAATTTCTGATTAGACTCATAACTTAAAATAATTAAATACGTGTTTCAGCATTTTTGAAATTTTAGTCCTTATAGGTGTCAAAAGGGGGTCAAAAGTTTACTACCAGTTGGGCTACCCGTTTTCCCATGGGAATGTGACGATTTCCCGGAATAAATTATACTTATAAACCTTCCTCTCAAGTTACTCTATCTAATAAAAAAAACCGCATTAAAATCCGTTGAGTACTTCTAAAGATATAAGGAGACACCAAACGGGAAGCGACTTTATTTTATACTATGTAGTGAAGCTGGTCAGTTCTGCCATGAAATGAGTTGGGCAATTTTTTTTTAACCCGTAGTCCACCTATAGGTTATTTTTTTTTCTTCGCGCAGTTTACCAATAGAGCTGAGCTGGGATTTTTTAAAATAGATCCACCTGGTGGGCCATACCACATTTTTTTCGTTGCTTGGTCCACCAAAAATTTTTAACCGCTATTTACTCAAGTTCTATTGCCTGTAGTCCACCTTCTCAAATTTATGTCGCTGTCTTGTTCAAGTCATGCGCAATAATCAGCGCGCATGCAAAACTAATTTCTTTGTAAAAGTTGTAGGTCTTGAAATTTTAGATGACATCTGTCAAACTTTGAACTTATTTATTTCGTCAACTATGCATGCTTAACTACTAGTTCTTTGAAGAAGTTGTAGGTCTTGCCGAGATGTATATTTTGTAGTCAAACAAAGAACTTATTCATCTCGCTTTGCAATATGTATGAACATATCATGGATAACCCCACCCATTATGTCAGGTTCGATAAGGCAGCAATCCTAGCGAGAGAGAAGAGATTCATTCCTAGGAAAGTACGGGAAGCCTTAGAAATTCAAAAACATCCAAATTTCTACAGAGATACTGGATGGGCACAACAAATTGACAGCTGTTATCTCAAATGTAGATCTTGTCAAGACCTACAACTTTTCCACAGAAACATACATGCATAGTTTCCAAGTTTTAATTAAGACAGCTATCACTAAATTTTGTCATGTATTGCTCTTAATTTTGAATCTTGGCTGATCTTATGTTAAGGTCTCTGACGCTCGAGTAAAACCCCATTGAGCATTGTGGGCTCCTCTACAATAATGAAATGACTTATGATTATGAATTGTCTGACGTGACGAATAACACATTTTATTCTGAGTGACTGACATAAATAAAATTGATCAAGGATTGTTAAGTATGATGTAAAGAGTATTTAATAGTCAGTTAAAATGTATGGAAAATCTGTACCTTAGTATCAAGTAATTTAAAGTGATTATTCCGAAAACTGTAAGACTTAGAATGTTGGTCTATTTGGATGTTGGGCAGCTTTACACGTACGCTGACACCACGCGTGCTCTATGCATGTTATACGCCCGCGCAGCCCACGCGTTGTACACATGTAGAGCACGCGTTGCATACGAGTAAAGCAAGCATTGTATACAAGTAGAGCTCGCGTAATACACGTGTAGAGAACGCGTTACACACGTATCGAACACGTGTTGTACACTAGTATAATACGCGTCACCAACGTGTAAAGCACGCGTTTCACAAGAATAGAGCGCGCGTAGAAAACGTGTGTGTATCCTATGATAGAACGGACGGACGGTGGAGTAAGCGGGTTCTCGAATGGAAGCCTTGCCGCGGCAAGCGTAGCGTTGGACCACCACCGACCAGATGGACTGATAACTGGATGGAAAAAACGAGAAATCGTGCCCTGTACCTACTCTAGGGGAGGCCTACGTCCAACAGTGGACTGCAATAGGCTAATGAATGTATGTAGAGCACGAGTTGTAAACGAATAGTGCACACACCGTACACGAGTACAACCTTCAACTTAGTCGTCTCTTTCAACACCCACGAGAAAAGAATGGGGTGATGCTATTCTATGCCGTCATCACACGGCAATCATCATCACACGGCAATCATCATCACACGCATGTACGCTCGTTGGTGCATACATTTTAGTTAGTAAAAAATAAACCAACTAGCCTGCATGAAAAGATAAATGAATATAGAGAAGGCAAAAGAAGTATGCAAGGATCGTCGTAAGTGGAAGGAAGTAGACGCTGCCTATCCCTGCGGGAAAGAAGCGTGATTTATGTATGTTACGTAAAATTTATAAAATATCTTCTAAAGATAAGTCTGTATTCAATATTTAGCAATCCTACAGTGATATTTGTTGATACAGTACGAAGCAACTCCAACTATTGACAAGCACAAGAAGTACAAAGTATGATCACGAGATCAAGCATTTATAACACATTTGTTATTGTAATGATATTCATTATAATATTGAATATCAACTATCATAATGTTATCATCATCACTCAGAAAAGTAATCGAAATAATTATTTATAATGTAAATATATGAGGCTTAAAACTGAACCCAAAAAAAAACAGTTGCACATATTATAATCGAAAATCAACAGTAGCTGATGGCAAGTGGTAATTTTTATATGTACTTTTAGTGTGTCGGTAAAGTTAGCTTACTACTTTTTTAAACGAGTTTATTCTGCTCATGCGGTCTAAAATATCCTACAGATGCATTACCAACCTTAAAAATCTCATAGTTATGGGTAATTTTTTATAAGTTATCTTAATTAAATGAAACTCGACATCGTCAAGGCACCTATGCTTGAGACTGCTCATGGTCGAGCACAATGACAGAAACTTGGTTGTCATAGCTCGACCGCTTTTCGACACCATAGACAAAATAATCGTAGAAAGGGACAAAAACCCGATGACATTAAGAACTTTGTATGTAAATTACTTGTCATTCTGTTTGACACCTAGATGAAACTCGACCGAATTCCGTCCGAATTCCGACGCCGTAATGCCCACATGTGTCATTCCATACAAAAACTCGACGCCGTTATTCAGCTAAATAGGCCTCCAGGGATAATCTAGGATTCTTAAGATGAAATGTTGTCTTTAAACGGTCAAGTGCCTATTCAATTCAAACAAACAATCGAATTTGTCCTCTTTATACCTAATATTAGTGTAGATATAGTGAGAGGTCGTCAGCCTGTCGCCTAAAATTGTAATACACATGAGTGAGACCCTTGAGTCCCTTAGTCGCTTCTTACGACACCCGCGCTAAAGATATGGGGTGATGCTATTCTAAGCCGACATCACCAGGAAAACCATATACGAGGAAACGGTACATAATGTGCATATACACAGATGACTGCTTGATGTTTGACAACTTGACAGACCTATCAGCGATCGATCTTCCGTTCCAACTGACCTAAGGCTGCAATAATTAAGGATCAAGGTAGTTTGAGAGCCCAGTGGCGCCCTCAAACTGGAAAAAGCCCCTGGTTGGACACGCTAGTCATCTGGAATCCAAAGCATCAATTCGCGGCAATAACTAACTACAGGTTTTTTTGGAATCGATAAAACCTTGTATAAACTAAGCGCTTCTGTATTGTAATTTTGCTTATAGTGGCCACTTTTAGCATTTTTGGAATACATAACTAAATCGCACAGTTTTTCAAGGTTATATTGATTCTAAATAATCTTCGTAGTCAGTTATTGCCGCGAATTGATACTTTGGTTTCCAGATGACTAGAGTGTCCAGCCGGGGACCTTTTTCCAATTTGTTGGCGCCACTGGACTCTCGAACCACCTAAAGTAATAATAGATAAATTATGTTGATTGCTGTTACCATAGCATAGAATAGCCTTTTCATTGGAACATAAACTTATCAGATGCGTGAGAAGTGTTTTAAAGATCCCAAAATTTTCGATTACCTAATAAATATACCTCGTTTATTAGATGTTTTTGTTTTTTAGGGTTCCGTACTTCTAAAGGTAAAATCAGAACCCTTACTTTGTTGTCCGTTCGTCTGTCCCGTTTCGGTTTCAATTCGGGTAATAAATTCTCTTAACTTACCTTAAATTCATGCTGTCAATTTCCGTCAAATAGGTTTAGAAATGTATACGAGATATCTAAGTCCCGTCATGTTTAAAAATGTCAATGGGTCCTTCGCGATTTCTAGTCAATGTAGTCGCCATTGTTTTCATCGTCTCCTTTGACTGATAACACGTATTTGCGTCAAATTATAAGACATGACAGGACTTAGATATCTTGTATTCATTTCTAAACCCATTTGACGGAAAGTGACAGCACCAATTTAAGGTAAGTTAAGAGAATTTATATCCCGAATTGAGGGCTATGTTTATTTATTTCCTGAATGGAGGCCATCGTTTTGTATTAAGCATAGGTACGACTGCGTCATCTGGCGCTGTGGTCGTGATGCGGTCACTCTGACGTAGCCAAGAGCCTGACCTTACCTGACCTTTATCGTCATCATAACAGCTCCAACAGTCCACTGCTGGACATGGAGGGGGGTTTTACCGTACTATCCACTTTTGGCTGGCGGATTGGCAATCGTAGCGTAAGATGTTAAATTCACACAGGTAATGAGCAAAAGACAATTATTTTATTAAACCTGAATTATTTTATTTTATAGTTATATGTAATACAGTGTAACTTTATCAGATTACAGTTTCCTTTATTAAATTTATCAAAACATTCTTACACTAGGAAGAACTACAAAGTAAGTTTGATGTAAATAAAAACTAAGTATTTTACGAAAGGTACTGCAAAGATAGTTTTTTAAAGACGTTTAAAGAATTACTGAATATATCAGCATTTAAACTTTTTCATTGTACAGCCTGCAAGCCCGTCTTATGAAACTATTTCTTGCGTAACAAGTGCGACTACGTGGTATTTGAAATAAGGGTTTATGTGATGCCGGCTTAGAATAGCATCACCCCACTTCTTTCCCGTGGGAGTCGTAAGAGGCGACTAAGGGACTCGAGGGTGTGTATTGCAATTTTAGGCGATGGGCTGACAACCTGTCACTATGGCGATACACAATTTTCTGAATGACCCTCAAATATTTGTCAGGCGTGATGTAAATAGCCGTTTTTTGCGGCCGTTTACGCTCTGCCTATCCCGCAAGGGATAATAGGCGTGATATGTGCGTGTGTGTGTGTGTGTGGTTTACTACGGCAACCACATTCACGACGACGAGGTACCCTGAACGACAGCACACGACGGCCGATGTGGCGCAGTGGTAGTGCGACTGCCTGCGACGCAAAGGTTCCGGGTTCGATTCTCGGTGGGACACTCACAAAGTTGATATTTATCACTTTGTGAATTAGTTCCCGGTCTGGTTAGGACATTGCAGGGTAAACCAACTGATTGTGCGAAATTAAATGGTTGGTAGGCGGTTGAAAAACTCAGACACCAGGGTTCATCGGGTCGTTGGATGACTCAGTGTCCCACACGAAAAGAGAGAAGAGAACACAAGAGTAAAAGCGTGGGGTCGTCACTAGTAGGTAATGTTTATAATTTTGAAAATAATTGACACATCTATACATTCACGACGGCCGTGTAGCGAAGTAATGTTCAGTCTTTTCATAGATGAAACATAATCTGAATGAGTGCTAAATAGATATACCCGTGTTCATCGTGTGATGTCGGCTTTGAGTAGCAACACCCAATTTATTTCCCGTGACGCAGAGCACCGAAACGACATGTGCCAAGCGGAGCTTTTTGGTCTACATGTGTATTGCATTGTAAATTGAATTACACTCAAATATTTGTCAGACGTGGCGTAATTGTCCGGCCGTTTATATTCAGGGACTTAGACAATAGATTTGATCTGTCGACCTCCGTGAAGAAGGCTGCCGTAAGCAGCCGAAACGTAGAGGGATAAACTCTCTACCAACTAAAAAACAAGTAAGTCGTGTAAACCCACATCAATAGTGTTTTTATTTGCAAAATCAGCATTCCCTTTTTAGCCTAAAGTAGGGCAATCCCAATAAGCCATATTTGACCGCTGCCAAGCGTAGTGAGTATGGCAATACACCCCAATAGGCGGAGGCCCATGTCCAGCAGTGGACTGTTGTGGCTGTTAATGTATAGAGGTCCATCATATTCCTGCCGTGCCGTGTGATGCCGGCTTAGAATAGCATCACCCCATTTCTTTCCCGTGGGAGTCGTAAGAGGCGACTAAGGGACTCGAGGGTGTGTATTGCAATTTTAGGCGATGGGCTGACAACCTGTCACTATGGCGATACACAATTTTCCGAATGACCCTCAAATATATGTCAGACGTGGCGTAAATGTCCGTTATCGCTCTGCCTACCCCGCAAGGGATAATAGGCGTGATATATGTATGTATGTATGTATATTCCTGTCTCTCAATGTTTCAGGTCAACCACGACACGACACCACGTCACAAGCTGCGCGTTTGTCACAAAAAGTGACAAGTTGATTACGGTTGTGCAAACCCTGTGATTGTGACGTAGTAACCTTTTACCATTGCGAATAGTAAACAAACATATTGCCAAATATAACATTATTAGAAAGTAGGTATGTTACCATTTGCCTTGAGCATGTTTAGTGTCAAAGCTTTGACAGTTGTGTTGCCTAAACGGAATCCAAGTCACTAAATGAGCCACGCGAAGGAGATATGCCTACGTCCAGCAGTGGACTGCGATAGGCTGGTGTGATGCTGGGCCTGATACATCGGTAAAAATAAAAAAACCCCTCTCAAGGGAATCAAAATAAAAAAAATTACCGTTGCAGAGGACCTAGCACACCAGCGTTCATATAAAATTAACTACTTCGAGTATTGATAAGATATAACTAAAAAAAAAAAAGTTTTTCATTTTCCATTTTCCAACCCTAAATTCATTCAATTTATGAAAATTAGGAGCTCCATGAAAAATAATTTATAAAATGTTACGGAACCCTCGGTTGACGAATTGAACTCGCGATTTTCCGTATTTTTGGGTATGCTGTATGGTAATGCTGAGAGTGTCTTTAAAAATCGTGGCTTGCCGCTACAGTTACTTGAAAATTTTGCCCATCTAGAAAATCTGTTGGCCGGCCTTGCCTTAAACAATAGCTTTAAGGAATCCCCGTGATTACTTATTATCTTTTCGGACGGCAGCGTTGCGTCTGGGGGGCTCTTTTCAGGCGAGGGCTCTACGTATAAAAACCATTAAAAAAACTATTAAATCCATATATTTTGCCACAAAAACATTTAATTGAATAGATAGGATTAAATTCATGTTTGCGGTTTTCCTTTTTCGTCTGTTTTTATGTGGTAATTAGTTTTCTAATCACGTTTTAATCTTCGTCTCCAAATCATCCTGTTATACGTCATCAGCAGATTTTGACGTCATGAATAGGATCATTGCATCCAGCTCATTAAACCATCAAATACATGTGACTGCCGTGCCAGTCTGCTACTTGCATCGCAAAAATGTTTTTCCTACTGTTACGTTTGGTCACAGATAATGGCCTCAATTCTTTAATTCGCATTTTAGTGCTGAAAAAGATAGGAGATATCTAAGTCCTGTCATGTTTAAAATGTCAATGGGTTCTTCGCAATTTTTAGTCAATTTAGTCGCAATTGTTTTCATCGTCGCCTTCATATTTTGACAGATAACACGTTTTTTGCGTCAAATTATAACACATTGCATGACTAAGATATCTCCTATCCTTTTCTAAACCTATTTGATGGAAAGTAAGAATTTATATCCCGAATTGAGGGCAATATAATACATTGGTCCATGATAATACTACTGTGTAGGTTCGGATCAGTATTCTATTCACGCAAACAGATAGTAAAGTACTTTATACGACCTTCTACCGAGTCACTGTCGAATTTCTGCCATATCTGCCCTTGCTTCGTGTGCCGACCTAGGTTTAGTAACGTCGTTGTAAAATACCTTTTTATCTTACACAGCCTTGAGTGTTATTACTTTTTAATCGACATACTTAAATAGTATCTTCTGTACCTACTTCCTTCCATTCGTGAAGTAGACTTTTGTGTCGGAAGTACTTAAAGGACGTTATTAGGTATATAGGGAGTAACAAAATGGTATAACAATTTTCCCGGCCGCAATATTAAAAACGCATTGGACCTCCCATACAAAACTGCTGATTAGCTGGTTAATTTAGACATAGACATAGACATAACTTTATTGGTAACGTTCATTACAAGTCAATTCAATTCATAATCATCACAATACATTGAAATGTCTTAAATTAAATTACATAAAAAGAAAAAATATACATATATATATATATATATCATAAATAATAACTGCATTTGCAGACATATCCATCCTAGGTAAATACATGTACGGTAGGTTTATAATTTAAAAATTCATCGTTGCTGTAGAACGCTTGTTCCACAAGCCACAATTTTAATTTGTTTTTGAAAAATTGCAAGCTCTGGGCGCTCGTGATAGTCTCAGGCAGTTTATTGAAAACATCTGGAGCCATGGAGTGCACAGTTCTTCGTGCTTTTTCTATACAGTGCCTTACCAGGCGACCAGGATTTCTCAAGTTATGCTGCTGTTGGTCTCCCCGCTTTTTGAACATATCAAGATGTGTATGTGCATATGTAGCTACTTGGAGTATTAACAGACAGGGGAGTGTTAATATTCCAAAAGCCACACTCATCTGATTGGGCACCTGCAATAGGCCTTACAGCACGCCTCTGTAGGCGGAAGACTCGATGCCAGTCGGCAGCGCGCCCCCAGAATTCGAGGCCGTACTGTAAGAGCGATTGCATGGTAGCGAAATAACAGCTTCGAACGGAACATTTGGGTAGCTTACTTAGTTTACTATGGGAGGTCCAATATTTTTTTTTGTATTTCTACCTAGTATGGGGAGAGTTGTTCAGTTTCATGTGTACCTTGACCTCCTCTCGGATTGTTATACCTACCCTTTTTGTTAATTCTTGTAAAGGGTGAAATTTAACTAGTGACCGATAGCGAAATGTCAAAACGGGCTGGTGATAAGGAACAACTTTCCTTATGGAACATAGTAAGAAATATGACAATAATATTTTGAGTTTCCATAGTAACTCAAATCAGCTGATCGGCATCTATTTAGGACACAAAGTAAGTATTGGCGGCTGCGCGCCGAATACAGAGAGCTCACTTCAAGCAAACGTCACGAAACTCTCCACAATTTGACACGCCGCCGTTTACAAGGAAATCCAAACCAATCCAAACACACTTGTAGTCGAGTGTCAACCGCGTTTGGTGCGGACTTGCAAAATGGCTTCACACAAATATAAATAGGTAACAAAAAGGTTTATTAGTATACGATGTGATTTGTACAATGTTCCTATAATATTTTGTACCAACTTATATAAAAACTTGCTTTCATAAAAGAACAAACCAGTATATTTTTTTATAATGTGATTTGAGTTTCTACTTAAATAAAGGCAACTTTTCAATTTTGATGTACATAAATACACATATCATGTGCGGGGTAGGCAGAGCGTAAACGGCTGCAAAAACGGATATTTACGCCACGTTTGACAACAATTTGAGGGTCATTCGGAAAATTGTGTATCGCCATAGTGACAGGTTGCCAGCCCATCGCCTAAAATTGCAAAACACACCCTCAAGTCCCTTAGTTGCCTTTGACGACTCCCACGGGAAAGAAATGGGGTGATGCTCAGTCTCAACAGCCCCAGAGCAGATATCTACCTACTCGTCATTGCCCATTTCATCATAATTGTGCTATGTAGGTAGCACTAAGTAATGTAAATACAGGGAGTAACAGAAGGGTATATCAAGCCGAAAGCCGAGGTCAAAGTGGGGAAATGGGGAAAGTTGTTCAGTTTCATGAGCACCTTTCGGCTTGATATTGCCTTTCTGTTACTCCCTGTATGTTTAGGGACTACCCCATTAAATAAAATCGGTAAGAAAACTGTGGCAGCCCTTGCCGAAAGCGGAAATAATCGAAAAAAGTGCCGAGTGATCCTTCTGTACATTCTCTATTTTGTGTTTAGGACGTAAATTTTTTCCGTATTTCGATCTTTCTTCCTTTGGGAAAGTTAATCCTTATCCCAGCCCGTCTTGAGTTTTCCCTATTGATCACTAGTTAAATTAGAGATTTCTTTTTAGAAATAAGCGACCTGTTGTTTATTGATCTATATGTTATGTCCTTTGTGTTATATTGTGTACAATAAACGGTTATATAAATAAATAAAATGTCACCCTATGCAATGTGTAAGGGACAGCTCTCCGAATACTTATAGGATGCATTCCTACAATTAAACTGAAGAACCTCTCATAAGAAAATATTTCATGAAACTTAAAAAAATTGTCTCTTCATAGCAAATGCAGTCAGCTGATTGCAACTTTGTGTCGTTTTTTGACACATGTTTCATGGTCTGCATTCACCCTTTTCGGAGGACTGTCCCTTACATCCCGTAAGTGATTCTCCATTTATTAAGATAGCGCTCGCTAAAACATTTTTTTTTAAATCTTTATTTAAGGAGTTTTGTCAAAATATGGCAATGCCACTCCATTGTGCAACACATAGTATAAATCACAAAATAAAAAAGAATAAAGAAATAAACTATACGCTAAAACATAATTTGTGTACTTGTTCTGATAGGGACAATCACTTTAGGGAAACACTTTACCGCTATGACAAAACCTAGATGAGTGTTTGTTTTAGTGTTTCCTGTGAAATGGGATTTACACAGTAGGTACCTAAAAAAATTACGTCACTGCCTCTGTAATCTACATACATACATAGTTGGCATTATTATTAAGTTAAGTATGTTTTTAAGGCTGTAAGCTCCCCAAATAAAATAAATATATCACGCCAATATGCAGGGTAGGCAGAGCCTAAACGGCCGTAATAACTGTCATTAGCGCCACGTCTAACAAACATTTGAGGATCATTCAGAAGATTGTGTGTCATCAAAGTGACGGTCAGCCCATCGCGTAAAATTTCTTTACACATGTAACCCTCGAGTCCCTTCGTCGCCACTTACGACACCCACGGGAAAGAAATGGGGTGATGATTTAGATTTAGATTTATTTATTTCATATTATCAAATTCATTATTACAAGTAAGAATATTACATAAAATAAAAATGTCAAAGGATAATATGATCGTCAAGGAATATAAAACAAAATATTAAAATTATGTCATCACTGGCATAATGGCTGATGCTATTCTAAACTGACATCACACGGCATACAGTGCATTATACGGCATATAGCGGTCTTACGGTGGTCAAAAACCTCTGAAACCAGGGCTCAACGGGTCGTTCATCGACTCGGTGACCCACATAAAAAAAATGAGAAAACATTTTCGCTCGCATTCGAACTGCTGCTGCCCTTACCCCTAAAAAGTGTCGTAAAAGGCGACTAAGGGATGAATATATTAGTTATTTTTTTTATTAATGATGGGTTTGCTCTTGACTCTAGTCTAGGTCATAGGACAGAGACAGGGTCTAAGGTGGAGCGAGCTCACCCAGAAGAAGCCTGTTCACTCTTACTTTGAAGAGATTAGGGTTCGGGATGAATCCAGGGAATAGGCAGCAGCGTTATTTGTGAATATCTACAACATCTTGCACTGCGCTCGCCAATCCGTCTGCCAAGCGTGGTGAGTATGGCAAATACCCCTCAATAGGAATACCCATATCCAGCAGTGGACTGTTGTGTCTGTTATAGAAGATATGTCCCTTCCATGCCCAGTGATGATGCTCTACTCTAACCACATGTTTTTTTTTATGACCCAGAAGCCTAAAAAAGTGGGTTAAGATAAGGTACGTGTAATACTACGATACAGCCTTGAAAAGGCAATAAGGGCCGATGATAAAAAAAAATAACCGATTTCAAAAAGAGGTGATGAATTTGATGCTTATTTATGTAATACTAGCCGTATCCCCGCATAAGTGGTGATACAAACTATCCTATGTGTAAATCCACGTTACCTTCTATATGTGTGCCAAACTTTATAACAATAGGTTCAGCAGCGTTTGCGTGGAGAAGTAACAAACAAACATACAAACTTTCGCAAAAAATTGCGAATGTTCGTACAGTGCAAAATTTGAGATATGGATGAATGTTTGTTTATGTCAAAAAGTCGATGCACAGATGTCGATGATTAATTATTGGTAGATTTAGGAACTGTCTACACTTGGGAGTGGCAACAAATTCAACCAAAATCGGTTCAGTAGAACACTTATTAAATTTTTACCATTTTAACACTAACATGTTGGGAGCACAATTCTGGAGAACTTGCAAAATTGCACCGCAGGCAGAAGTTGAACCTGCGACTTTCGCTATCACTAGTAGCGACGCCTCTACCGACTGGGACGCGTTACTAGCAACAAGAAACACTTGCATAATTTCGCTAAGGGTAGCAGAGCCGCGGTAACATAGTCCATAAAGGCGCCGCTACTAGTGATAGCGAAAATCGCAGGTTCAACTCCTGCCTGCGGTGCAGTTTTAAAAGTTCTCCAAAATCAGTTCAGTAGTTTACAAGATACAGCGTTTTAAGTTTCTCGACTGTGAAGTTGGTTTAATTTTACAAAATTACGATTTGTTACAACTAAACTGACTTGCAACACAGCACCAATGCGTACCATTATTTACGTCAACAATGTTTGTCAAGATCAACGCCCGCATCCGATTACAGGGTTTCATCACTTCCCATGGTAATTACTAATTAATGAATAAAATATGGTTTTCTTATTTTCTTGAGTTTGCACAATAATCCGTATTGTGTTCCAAATTTCATCCATATCAGTCAAGCCGTTTGATCGGGAAGAGGTAACAAACATACATACACACACAAACTTTCAGATTTAAAATATTAGTACGGATAATTCATAACCATAAGATATAAAAGGGGTTTACCCGAAGAAGCCTCCTTCATGTTTTCTGCCATGTAGAACTTTTTTTTTCTTAGAGGGATATAAATATTATTTATTAACTTTTGTATTGTACATGATGTTTCAAATAAGTTACGGTAAGATTTCTATTGTTTTGTTTTGTACTTTAGCACTCTTTTGGCTATTTCAATAGTTTTAATTCTGTATTGATCTCTTTAGAAATACGGAAAAACAAAAAACAAAATTTTGGTTTGTGTTCCCGGCTACGCGCTACGCCGTAGCACACCCGTAGCCCGTAGTAAATATTTCGCACATTGATTCCTATGTTCACTACTGTTCCTTTCCTACTATGTACTATCAAATTAGTTAGTATTTCGTAAAAAAAATGCGACGAATTCAGGACCTTTTTAAAGACTCTAAAATAAACAAGTGAGTGACCGTTATACAATAAATTTAATACTATTTAAAGACAGTTAAAAAAATACATTTAAAACAGTGGCTTTGGTGATACTTGAATTAACAATCAAAGAAATAAAGACTAATAACAAGTATCACAGACTTCTAAACGCCATGCTTATTAACATACATATAAGACGCCTACATGCCTTGCGGGGAAGGCAGAGCGTAAACGTCCGTAATTAACGGACATTTAGACCACCTCTGACGAACATTTGAGGGTCATTCAGAATTTGTGTATCACCATAGAGAAAGGTTATCAGCCCATCGCCTAAAATTGTAATACACGTAACCCTTGAGTCCCTTAGTCGCCTCTTAAGACACCCACGGGACATAAATGGGGTAATGCTTTCCTAAGCCAATATAACTTGGTATAATGCTTATTAGGTCGTGTGATGCCGTCTTGGCCGTGTGATGACGGTTTAGAATAGCATCACCCCATTTATTTCGCGTGGGTGTCGTGAAAAGAAACTAAGGGACTCGAGGGTGTGTAATGTAAATGCTAACAACCTGTCGCTGTGGTGATACCCAAATGACCCTCAAATGTTTGTCAGACGTGGCGTAAATGTCCGCTTTAACGGCCGTTTACGCTTTGCCTACCCCGTAAGGGATTATAGATGCGATATATGTATGTATGTAAAATGCTTATTAAGCCATTTCAATAGACGTTTAGACTTATTTCAGTACTAGTCATCAATTTTAATGACCATTAACCATAGCTAAATGCTCATTATTCGTAGGCAATGTCAAGTCTATACAAGGAGTAACAAAAATGGTAAACAAGCCCTCTCAGTTTGTGTGTGTGTGTTTGTATGTATGTTTGTTACCTCTTCACGCTCAAACGGCTTGACCGATTTGAATGAAATTTGGAACACAGGTAGAGTATAACCCGGAATAACACATAGGCCGCCAGATGACGTAGACGTACCTATGCTTAATACAAAACGATGGCCTCCATTCAGGAAATAAATAAACATAGCCCTCAATTCGGGATATAAATTATTTTAACTTACCTTAAATTAGTCCTGACACTTTCCGTGAAATAGGTTTAGAAAGGGATAGGAGATATCTAAGTCCTGTTAGTTTGTGTTTGTATGTATGTTTGTTACTTCTTCACGCTCAAACGGTTTGACCGAGATGAAATTTGGAACACAGGTAGAGTATAACCCGAAATAACACATAGGCTACTTTTTACCGCGGGAAAACAACTATTACCACGGGAAAATGAGTGTCAGCGGGTGTACCGCTGGGCGGAAATCTAGTTAATATAAATATTTTAACTCCTATGGGAGGTAATTTTTTTTAATATTTCGATCTATGTTACATAGGAAAAGTTGTTCATTTTCTTGAGTACCTCCTAACGGTTTGTTATACCCTTTTTGTTACTCCTTGTACAGTTTACAATACAAAGTCAATAAGTAAGGTTATGGCGAGTAAACGACCTCGACAGTGGCGCCACTTCACAAAAAAAATCTCTTTATACAAAAATCTAGCAGAATTTCCGTTGCCCAATTTTTTTGGTAATATCCTTAGGTAAAATTAGAACCTGCAAACACAATGAAATATTCGCTGTTATTAAAGTTATGGTGCCTCAAAACGGCCACTTTCGGTATTAATTCTCATAAATTTAATTACAGAGAATATTTCACAGAGTTTGCATGTTCTAATTTTACTTCAGGATAATACTACAAACTTGGGCAATGGACATTCTGATAGATTGTTTGTACAAAGAACAAAATATTTCTTTGTGAAGCAGCGCCACTGTCGAGGTCGTTCGCGGGTACACTCGCCTTAATGTTATAGGCGGTTTGCAAATTGACAGCCATCATCGAGCTGCCTTTACAAGGCAGGTATGGTTTGCTCCTTTGTCAAAGATAATACTGTCTGCCATCGTGACCACAAAGTAAGTATTGGCGGCGGCGGCGCGCCGTGACCATGGAATAATTTCCACATAACACCTCATTTCGTAAATAGGTAAGGATGGACAACAAAAACTACGGTGATTTTACAGCAGATGTATTATAATTAGAAGCACTTTTTTCGAAATGAGAAAATTCGATTGCAAACCAAGGAAAATATGTTTTTGCGTAGATATTTTTTTTAAATGGTAATAAAACGAGTATTCTTCGTAGTTATACTCTGACCGACACACTTGAATAAACAACGTTATTTTTACAGTTGATATTTTGGATTTATTGGCTTTAACACCTGACGGTAACACCTCGTTTATAATTATAGAAAATGCGAAACACGTATTCATAATTTTAATAAACAAAAACGTTGTTACAGACGTTATTATCTTATCACTACTTTTAGAATTCAATCGATAGGTACCTTTTAAAATTAATTATCCTAAGTACATTATGCTCTGTTATTTTAATTTAATCAAAAATTAGTACTATAAGGTGTAAATTTTCTACAAACATGTATAAATTGTTGTTTTTTCTCGACTTACGTTACGTACATTTATTAGGTTTTGGTTGGGCTGACCAACATACTTATTGCACTATTATTGTTTATCATTCATCCTTCCTGCACGTGCTGTTAAACCATCTGTATCAGAGGTAAATCAGAAGAATTAGGCTCTATTAGATAGCCCAATACTTCAATAATTCGCTTATGCTGGTAACATATGATTTTATTCAATCAAACGAGATATCCACGTAAGTTGTAACAAAACACATATTCATACCAGTTTAACAAACTCGGGTGGACATAATAATATGTTCCTGCCAGCCTAACAAACTCGGGTGGTGATATTTTCGATCTGACATGAGCGTCATTTCTCTCTAAATAGTATTGATAGTAGGCTATTAATGAATATGACTTATAAAGGACAGTACCTCCCAAGTCCTGGGTATTCTATGGAAATCGGCACTGATATCTTAGTTCTGTATATTTAGTAGTGTTTATCTAGGGCAGTGCAAGCCGGCTGGTTGTCGTAACCAAGCTTCCTCAGGTCCTTGGAGAGCATGGTCAGATGCAGCGACACAGTACCGTATGATTCTGTGCGTAGCACTAAAACAAATAGAAAAAAATTAATAACCACTAAGTATTTTATTAAAACATTTTAAGACCTTAAGTAGCATTTAATCGCATTAATATAATTCAAAAGTTTGGCAAAACTAGTAATTGAATATTTTTTTTTAAATGACCTCTATACAGCAAATAAATGATTGAAATAAATTCTCACAGTAATTCTCTTTCCCGCTAGCCAGCATTTTAGGATCAGCCAGCTCCGGATGCCTTCCAGTGAGCCAAGCTAGCCACTCCCCTAGTAAAGTAGCAGCTTGCGGTCTGACCAGCGAAGCCGTCACATCTCGGCTGCCTGATGTTGGCGGAAGAAGGACCAGGGCATAGCCACGGAGGGAGTCTCCGCTGATCGTGTTTTGTGCTCGTATTGTTAATATTAACTGGGGCCCTGATGAAAAAATTAAAAATGTAATAATGAGAAAATAAATACAAATATTTATTCGGATTTGAGGCACCTGATGAGTAGCTGAAACTAGTTTTATTAAAGGTGTTTAGGTAGAAATCAGGTTCAAAAAATTTATAAGATCAGTATCCCTTAGATAAAATTCAAAGATTGTTGGGAATTAGGGACAACTGATTATTCAGATCAATAACTTACAACCGGACACATTAGTAGAACCGAAGGTCATTTCTAAAGGCATATTGAAAACGACACGTTCAGGATCTTTTCCAGACTCTGCCATCTGGCTAGTACCAGATGTAAGACCAGAAATCGGATCCCAGTCAGGACCCCAAACTGTGTCATACTGAATGTAGAGCTTTTCATCGAATACGCCGGCAGGGAATACAACACATTCTATCTGGCCGCCGAACGATACCAAAAATTTTGTTATGTCACTATCTTTCATTGATGATAATGGAAAAATCTATAGATTTTCTAAAATACAACAATTCACACTAACTCACCGGCCATTTGACAGCAAAAAAATCAAAACAAACGTTGTCATGGCAACGCGTGTTGCCATATGAAAAAAATATGAAAGTAAAAAACCGGTAACCAGAATGAGATAATATTTCACTGCTTTATCTATCAGTGTCAACAATGAAAGTTGAATAAAAGTGAAATGCATTTTTAAAACCTTTTTTTCTGTTTACGTCAACGTTTTTGTAGAGAAAATCTATGTCTTTCTTTCATTACCGGTTATTTTCTCAGATTTTTCATTTTTTAGACCATAGACAACTGAAGTGCTTGTGTTGAACTGTTTTATCGACATAGTTCTAAATTCCGCCACAAGATGGCGCGACATGTGCTTTCAAATTGCAATCGTCCACCATTGTTGAAGGTGAATTTGCTTCGAGTTAGATGAAATTTTCATTTTTTTGTGATTGTTACCACCGAAATACCCAAGGTTTCTTCTAAAAAACGTGAATCCCAATATCGAAGAGACAAAAATCAAGCCCCAGCTGGACGCCACAGTGTATATTTGTGTAAAATAATTGCGTTCAAAATGTCACGCGAAGTGAGCATCAGACTCGCGAACAGCCTCGTATACTGGAAATAAACTGTGTTTTCATCCAAATACGTGCTATTGGACTGCAGAAGAGTGCAGTTTTAAGTTGTACAAGTTCGTGGCATGCTGTGGATAGTCAGTGTTTCAGTGTGTGCCGATGCAAAGGTGTCCGAAGCACCTGTACACGTCGTAAGCCAGCGCAGTTACGCGGGCGAAGGTTTAGAAGTTGCCGGCATCATAATGGTGGACTGAGAGGTGGTGGTCGGTCAGAGTAGCGTGGTCACAGCTAGCGGCGCTCGGCAGTATGTCCGGCGGCTCGCAACACAACCCCAACGGCAGGCAGGCGCAACTTGGCGCAGGATGGAGTCCCTTACAGGTGCCCACTTCTTATTACCAATGTTTTGCCTGCTGCTCACTTATAACCTCTAGCTATGTAACAGAACAGTCTCTATATGCCATCTCTCCCTATCTGCATAATTTATCAGTGTGCTAAATACCTTAGACAAAAAAGTGAACATTAGTATGGAAGAATGAACAAATACTAGCCAGGTATGTGTGAAAGTGGATCACACTAATCAGCTGTTTCATTGATAAACTTGTTGTTGTACATACTTGCTACAGGCAGTAAACATTACAGTAAAATATACTTACATAGTTATTATACCTTTGTATGTATATAGAATTTTATCTGTAGGTATTTTCTTGTGCAAGGCAAAAACAAGAACTTATTCTTATTCAATAAAGTTATTTATTGTTTGTGTTTTATCCAATAAGTAAAAGCATTTGTACAAATTAACTATAACATGTCAGCCTGATTTTTGGAAATAGTAATATACATCTATGAACAAATTATGCAATGATCAAGGTCTCTTTGTAATTTTTATAATTCATAAATTTACCTCATAAGTTGTAGGTTGGCAGAAGTTAAGATTATTGTATTTGTTATCTTGTAAGATGTAGGTATGCAGATTTTAAGCTTGAAACTTTTTAATCCATTTGTTCATTGCTGCTTTAACAATAATAGGTGGTAAGGGTCATTTAGACTAGAAGTATTAAAACTTAAAACTGATGGTTCAACCTTGCTCAACCAAAATTACCCTTTAAAAGGCATTAACAATTTTAGGTTTATTTTATTTTTTTCTAAAATATCTTGACAATGGGAAATTTTCTAGAGATTCTCGAGTGTCATGTAGAGGGCTGCCGCCAGCCATATTGAATAAATTTTCAGTTTAGCACAGTGCCCTCTGGTTTGACGTTCAGAACTATCAACAGAACTGTCAACAGAAAAACTCCCATTGGTACCACAAAATTTTTGGTACTGGATATCTTACTCAAAAATTGTACTTAAACTTAATAGTGACCCAACTCACTACAACTCTCATAATCTGAATATCTCATGGAATTTTCATTTGTTTTACTACAAATCTTTTTATAAATTAATAGATGCTGGCAGAAGTGTCTCCACAATGCATTAACCATTGCCATTAACTAAAAAAATACCTAGTTTCACAAAGTTTCATATCTGTAGTCAATAAGGTTTTTCTGATTCCAGGTGGCGAATTTCCTGGCGCGCGCGCCACAGGCACACATGGCGGAACGGGGGCACACTTGGCACACGCCGACGCCTCCGCCGCACCTCTACCACGTGCCGGCGCCTTCGCCCCCCGACCCTCTGCAGGTAGGATGTCTATTACACTCTTCCCAGTTCAACATGACTTTAGGCCAAAGGAGAGTGTAGTCGTGAACAGCCTTGACAGTAGCGCCACTTCACATGAAAAAATCTTATACAAACAATCTATCAGCAGAATGTCCATTGCTCAAGTTTTTAGTATTATCCTTGAATCAAAATAAAACCTGCAAACGCATTTAAATCTCAATGAATTGTGTCAAAAAGTGCCTAAAAACGGTATTTTTTTTATTATTGCCATAACTTTAATTACAGCGAATATTTCATTGAGTTTGTAGGTTCTAATTTTACTTAAGGATTAGACTTAAAACTTGAGCAATGGATATTCTGATAGATATTTTTTTTGTGAAGTGGTGCCACTGTCGAGGCTGTTCACTATTACACTCGCCTTAAAATGCTTAATAATTATCACATATTGCTCTTAATGACGGCAGAGCCATTCCTCAGCTATTCTGGTCAATTTCAAAAATATCTTGTATATCTAGCATGCTAGAGTGACATTCCTTAAGTAAGGAATATGTCCTTAAAATAATGCACTGTATAAAATGGTGTAAAGAAACAATCTATGCCAAATTAAGCAAGATAAAATCACAACACATAATATCCTGTCTGGATTAGCTAAGGAAATGTCCTGTCAGAATTGATGCCATTAACTAATTAACTAACATCATCTACATGATTCATCATACCATTAAGTTAAGGCCATATATAACAAAAATTTGGTAAGAGTAAAGTTACTTTTCTGTAGAAAATGTCCTACATATATAAAAGAGTTCTAAATGTTCAGATTAGAGTTGTATTAGTGTGAGTTTGACAAGTTTTGTGTTACCTCTTATAAGAACATCATTGAATTCCTCTCAGTTCTACTTTGTTCAGTAAACTACCTTTTGAGTGCACAGAAATAGTACAACATAAAGTATTAAGGCAACAGCTGTATTACGAGAAAGCCAGCCGACCACACTTCACTAGTAAATTCAAAGATAATAATAATTTTTCATGTTGCTACTAGAAATAGTAATTTTTTGGCAGATCATTATTTAGGCTTCAGTTCAGTTCTTTGCCTACCTAATTTTGGATTGCATGTCCAATTTCTAGGCCATAAATGAGTACTAGAGTCTGAGCGAAAATAGAATAGGCGTGGGCCAAAATTAAACTTTTTCATAGGTTGCTATGACATTTCTCATACTGAGGCACAGAGGCGCCCTCAATTTCCACGCCTATTCTCTTTCCGCACAGACTCTAATATCCTTATTTTGAATTTGAAAATTTGAACAAACAAAAGTTCTCTTTTTGTTTTCGGTATGCTTAATTTTCAATATTTAAACATATTCCGGTACTATGCATGAATTGTAGGATATTTGGAATGTAAATTATCAATTGTGTTTTAGCTACTCAGAATGTTTGCGTAATAAATTTTACATGCCATTGATTTACTTCCAAAAATATTTCATACAAACTAACTGCATGGCTAATTTCAAGTTTTCTGCTTAGGTTTTATTATTTGCTGAATAATAATGTTTACATAAATCTAAATGTAGAGTGAAATTTTACTAGTGACCGATAGCTAAATTTCAAGACAATTGGTGGTATGGAACAACTTTCCCCAAGAAACATAGGTTTAAACACAGTTTTCACAAGTATTTAACTCTATATATTTGATTCTTTACTTTGAGACTTTAATAAGAAATTTCATTTTATAGTTCTGTTATAAATTTTTGTTCTTAATCATTTTTGTAAAAGCTTCAGCTATTTAATTTTTGGTGATGGTTTTCATTTTATCATCAACTCGATGAATATTGTCATTACATTGTTGCTCTACAATCGTCTTTATACAACAAAATTTATAACATTGCAAAGACTTCAAGGTAACAACAGGCAAAAATCTAAGCATATTGGAAACCTATATCAAGTGCAATATAATGGCATTATCATCGAGTGTAAATTCGACTCATCATAACGTGTACTAATGTCTCGTACGTTACGCGACTACCGCAGGCACTATTGTTGCAGGCGATGAAAGCGTCTGGCAACTCCGTGTTCAGACACACGGCAACACCGCCAGAGCTCTACAGGCACACCCCCACACCGCCTGACAAACATCTCATGAGGTATGCTAGTTTAAATGCGACGCAAAGGTTCTGGGTTCGATTCTCGGTGTATTCTGGATACATTTGATATTTATCACTTTGTGAATTTGTTTTCAATCTGGTTAGGACATTGCAGGCTAAACCACCTGATTATCCGAAAAGATGGTTTCGTGCTTCAAAGGGCACGTTAAGCCGTCGTCGGTCCCGGTTGCCGTCTATGATTACTTAGACGGCCTTCGTTACACAACCATATCAAATGAATACTTCTAGTAGAAGGTAGTAGGCGGTTCTAAAAATCCGACACATAGGTTCATCGGGTCGTTAGACAACTCTATGTCCCACAGGAAAAGAAGTAAGAAGATCATAGTCTATTACAGATTTTCCAACTGCATAGATGGCTGCTCAGGCAGTCTGGATGCAGCTAATCCGCGATGCGGCGTGAGCAGACTTCTGCTTTTTCTATTCGAGTGGGACACCGAGTGGACGAACGATCCGATGAACATTTTTTTTCTTTCAATCGCCTTCTACTACTAGTAGGTCTCTGACATGGTTGTGTAACGGCTGCCGTCTATGTAATCAATCATAGATTGTAACCAGGACCGACGGCTTAATGTGCCCTCTGAAGCATTTAAACATCTTTCTTACGGGCAATCAGGTGGTTCGGCATGCAATGTTCTAACAAGACTGGAAACAAATTCACAAAGTGATAATACCAATTTTGTGAGAGTCCCGCCGGGAATCAAACAGGGAACCTTGGCAGTCGCACTACCACTGCGCCACACCGGCCGTTTGTGAGCAGACAGTTGTTTGTAGTTGTGATGATGCGCAATTCCGTATCTTTGCCCAGTGTGCTTCCGAGCCAACATTGCACCATTGCCGCGAATCCGGTTTGCGGAACTTACAGAGTACCAGCGTAATAAGCTCATCGAAAATTATAACGTGCTTTGTAGAGATGCTTATTGCCTATACGGGGCGTGAGAGACAGCCCACCGAATACTGACAGGGTGCAGGCAGAGCATGAAACTGAACAACTTTTCCCTACGAACATATGTCCGGAAACGACACAAAATATTTGACCTCTCATACAAAATCATGATCAGCTGATTGCAATTACTATGGGATGTCCAAAAAAAATTATATTTCCTGAAATATTTTCTCATGGTAAGTTGTTCAGTTCCATGGTCTGAATGCACTCCATAAGTATTCGGAGGGCTGTCCCTTACACCCTGTATGTTTAAGCCTACTGCACAAAATATACCAACGGCAATGGCAGTACTGGCACTATTTACTAAGGAGCAGTTTAGTTTAACTTCATACTTACGCCCGGTTCGCGCACTCACACATGCACACGCCTAACCGACCTATACGTACACGACTACTACATAAAATCTCGTGCCGCTTGTGTCCACAGCAAACTGTACCGCCGCCGCGCGTTTTTGTTTGAGTATCAAGAAATCGGTAAATTAATTCCTAGAAGCCTGACTATTCATTTAATAATAATGTTATTCACAGTTTGCTTCCTGTAACTTAGAATTATGGTACAGTCGGTTGTAGCACATAAGGTACTTCAAAAGAACTGAATTATTTTTGTCCCCAGCAATATTTTTTCTTGACATGAATATGCAATAGCAGAAAATTACTTCTTTTATGATAAGTGTTTTTTTTATTATGTTTTAACTTGGGATGAAAATAATTTAGTTCTTTTGGAGTTCCCTTGGTAACTTATGTGCTACAACCGACTGTACCTAAATGTTACATCACTTAAATTCAGGTTCGCAAAACCAATTCGTTGACATCCCTGCTAATGTAGGTAGTTTTAGACGGAAAGGTGCATGAGTTAAACAAATTTACCTCGGATTATTGTGGTACCGGCGGGTTCCCAATAACACTCACTGAAATATGTTTCTTAATCTGCAGCGGTATGCGAGAGGAGGAACGCGGCAAGCCGATGAAGCCCGGCAGCAATTCGGTGTTCCGACACACGGCAACCCCGCCAGAGCTGTACAGGCACACCCCCACACCGCCTGATAAACATCTCATGAGGTAACATTACCGGTTTTTAAGTAAGTACTGCTAAAGAAACTCTCGATGGGATAACTTATATCATCCATGATATTCTAAATCTCTGATGAAAACTTCATTAAGATACAACAATAGCATTTATTTATTTAAGTAAGTAATTGTGAACACCCAATCCGCCTGTCTTGTAGAAGTCTCACTTTCTGTAGGTCAGCTGGAATAAATTTCTTAGTAGAAATAAGTTGTCCTGTTGTGTCGTCATCCTTTGTATATTATGTCTCTTGTAATGTTTCTTGTGTGCAATAAATGGTTAATAATAATAAATGTAATCTTTAATATTTTATAACTCTTCAAAAAGATAGATACTATAGAAGTTATTCTGAACAGACATTTTTAATTTTTAATCTTGACCTTTTTATTGTATTTTTTTTTTTTTTTTAATCTTTATTTAAGGAGTTTTGTCAAAATATGACAATGCCACTCCATTGTGCAACACATAGTATAAATCACAAAACAAAAAAGAATAAAGAAATAAACTATACTGATGGTACCCGCAGAAGGTGCTTTCGTCTTCTGCGAAGACCTATCAATACAACCCTGTACAGCATTCTGGCTACTTCCGACAAGGGAGAAGCCAGAACACTATTACAAGATCCAACTTGAAAAACAAATGCATCACTGTATTGTAAAAACATTTGAACTCTGCAGTCCTCATTTCGAACACATTCCATCATAATATGAACTACGTCCTCTACTGTGCCACACTCAGAACAATTAGGGGATGACTCTTTACCCATAAGAAACCCAAATTTGTTCAATGGAATATGACCGGAACGAAGACGAAAAGCTGTTATAAGGTCACGTCTTCCCAAATTACAATCGCTAAACCATGGAGTTTTGCGATTGTAATTTTTAAATACCTACTGACCATACAATTTTGACATACCTACATAATGTATTTAGACTTTTAATTATTTTCTAATATTCTAATTGACATACTGTTACCAAATCACCATTCTAATTTTATTGTGTAAAATTGAATGTAATGTAAGTTATAATGATATTAATGTGAATGTACCTACCTAATGTAATCTATGAGTTGTTATAACTTGAAATAAATGTATTATTATTATTATATATTATTAATAATATAAATAAAAAAACTACTGCTTTCTGAGATAAAGCCTAGCTTACGACACTCAGGATAACGTAAGGATTCTTCCGATACAATTCCCATTCGAATCTGTTCAGTGGTTAACGAGTTTCAGTCCTTTAAAGAATGGCACATATATACATACTACTCTTTTTTTGGTTGGGCAGTCGTTTAAAAAGTAACATCAGCAAGAAAAGATTTAACATTTAAAGTGAGTAATTCTAACAAATTCACTCACTCATCGGACGAACTACCTCACGACTCCAATGAACAACGTTGCTGTGAATGTAAAGCAGCAAATCCACTGAATTTATCCCTTGCAACATCTTGGAGTAGATATGGAGTGATGTTGTCCTAAGATGGCGACACTCAGCATGTTTGTAGCACGAGTGTTTACTTTGCAGACACACTCCGTCGCCGGGAGACGCGAAGGCCGGCGCGGCGCTGCCCCCCGCAGAGTTGTACCCACATTTGGGCCCTGGAAGAGGTAAGTTTGGCACTTGGTAAACCGAACTCAGCACCGGTTAAACACTACCGAAGGCGTTAAAATACATACATACACATTTCACGCCTTTAATCCCTTGCGGGGTAGGCAGAGCGTAAACTGCCGCATAAAACGGACATTTGCGCCACGTCTGACAAATATTTGAGGGTCATTCAGAAAATTGTGTATCGCCATAGTGACAGGTTGTCACCCCATCACCTAGAATAGCAATACACACCCTCGAGTCCCTGAGTTGCCTCTTACGACTCCCACGGGAAAGAAATGGGGTGATGCTATTCTAAGCTGGCATCACACGGCAAAACGCGCTCACATACACTTCAAACGCACGCGCGTGTATTTTCACGCGTTAAAATACTCTTGCAAAATTGGCGGGCAAGGAATGAGCTGCGGTAGCCCAGATGGAAGAGGCGTCGCCACTAGTAATGCGAAAGTCGCTAATTCAAAATATGCCCGCGCTTGAAAATTTTGCAAGTTTTCAAAAAGCTACCGTACTAAATAAGAGTTACAAGTTGAGTTTAACCGAAGCTGAGCTTGATTGTACCCAACCCATCTTATCGCAGTTTTCGGGTTTTAAAACTATGTATTAGGTCCTTACATATGAAATTGTCGTTTTGTCGTACTGGCCACTTTGATCACAAATTTCTCCTATTTGGTTAGGAATTCGAAATTCAAATTTATACAGCTATTTCCACATGTAGTTGTGTTTCGTAAACCGTCATTCATTTGTTTTTTTACTTATCTTTTTTCTGTTTGCATCGCTCAATTTACAAAATGGAAAATTTTAAATATCGCGTTATTTACGAGTACGAGTTCCACCGTGGCACCAGTGCTGCGGAAACGGCTCGAAGGGTTAATGATGTGTATGGCGGTTGTGTCGCAAAAGAAAACACAGTGCGTTTTTGGTTCCAACGTTTTCGTTCTGGAAATTTCGACCTGCAAAACAAGCCCCGTGGACGGCCGGAGACCCAAGTTGATAATGAAGAATTGAAGGCTATTGTGGAAGCGGATCCATCGCAAACCACGTCCGAATTAGCTGCAGGCTTCGGTGTTAGTGATAAAACTGTTTTAATCCACTTGAAGCAAATTGGAAAGATAAAAAACTTGAAAGGTGGGTTCCTCACGAATTGAGTGAAGCAAACCGGCAAACGCGCGTCAACTGCTGCGTTACATTACTTGACCGGCACAATAACGAAGGGATTTTAAATCGAATCATTACCTGTGATGAAAAGTGGATTCTCTACGATAATCGGAAGCGCTCATCGCAATGGCTGGACCCTGGCAAGCCAGCCAAAGCCTGCTCCAAGCGAAAATTGACCAATAAAAAGTTACTTGTAAGCGTTTGGTGGACTAGCGCCGGTGTCGTTCATTACAGTTTTCTCAAATCTGGCCAGACGATTACGGCAGATGTCTACTGTCAGCAATTGCAAACCATGATGGAAAAGCTAGCTGCTAAACAACCGAGGTTGGTCAATCGCTCTACGCCACTGTTGCTTCACGACAACGCTAGACCACACACTGCACAACAGACGGCTAGCAAATTAGAAGAGCTTCAATTGGAATGTCTAAGGCATCCACCGTACTCCCCGGACCTTGCTCCAACAGATTACCATTTTTTTCGAAATTTGGATAACTTCTTGCAAGGGAAAAAATTCAACTCAGATGGGGCAGTCCAAATCGCCTTCAAAGATTTTATTGATTCCCGTCCGAATGGTTTTTTTAGTAAAGGGATCAATGAACTACCTATGAGATGGCAAAAGTGCATAGATTACAATGGCTCATACTTTGATTAAATAAATATACTATATTAAAAAAAATCGACTTTTTGTTCCTCCCATACAAAACGCCAATTTCATATGTAAGGACCTAATATTAAACATGGCCTACTGGCCCGATTGCGTAGTGGATAGCACGCCTACTACGCCGAGAATCGTGGGTTCGATTCCCACACAGCACTTGGGGTGGTATAGGATCTACCTCCTAGCGGTGGAGCCCGGGCAACGGCAACACAGGCTTGCCTGTGGATAAGTCCGGCTGAACGATCCCACGTGCGCGGTGGAAGGCTCCGTAAGGGGCCGCCTGGCTCGCGACCACCATCCCACCGAAGTCTGGCGCCAAGTAGCCACCTGCGTTCCGTCAGTGTGTGGGAGTGCCAGTGCCTTAACAGGCTTCTTCTGGGTGAGCTCGCTCCATCTTAGACTGTCTCTGTCCTATGACCTAGACTAGAGTCAAGAGCAAACCCATCATTAATAAAAAAAAACAGCACAAGTATATGTAAGTTAGATTCTAAATATTTGTGTTGAGTCCAGACTCATTTACAGACGTATTTTCTATGTATTGTATATGTATTTATTTACAAATAATAATATTTATGTATTATATCAGCAACATAGACCAATTAATACTATTAATACTAGTATTAATTGGTGTATGTTGCTGATATAATACATAAATATTATTAATTAGAATTGTGGAATTAGATTGCTGACATAGACCAGTCAGCAATCTAATCATAATAAAAGCTTTGCTTAGATTGGGGCTAGACAGCGCTGTGTGAAATGTCCAAGATGTTTATTTAACATGCACCGATCATCACTCGTTCACAGATAAACTAATGCGTCCCGAGGAGCTGTTATACGCGCGCGGCGTGGACCTGAGCGTGAGCGCGCGGGGCGCTAACGGAGCGCCGCCGCCCCCCGCCGCGCACCAGCCGCCCCCCGCCGCGCACCAGCCGCACCCCGCGCCCGCGCCCCCCGCCGCCCCCGCGCTCTCAGTGAGAGACGCGCCCACCATCAACAGTCTCATAGCGAGACACCAGCCACGGTGAGACTATACATATATAGGAGAAACAGTGCTAGAAAGGGCTCAAGGAAAAGAGAAACACACTCCACATCAGACGCACTCTCTAACATGGCCAAGTATGTGTCGCCTTGGATGGAGAGGACAATATGGTCGCCTTATTTTTGGATCTCACAAAAGCGTTTGATTCTCTCCTTCACATCCTGGAGCGTTATGGCGTCTGCGGTTCTTCTCTAAACTGGTTTCGATCTCACCTGGAGGAAAGACAGCAAGGAGTTCCACTATTCTCAATGAAGACACTTCCATCTTGGAAGATCTCGAATCTGTCTGATTCTGTGTACAGAATCTACTAAGCGTTCCACAAGGGAGTATTCTTGGTCCTTTGCTTTTTCTACTTTATGTTAATAATATGCCGTCAGTCGTGGAACATAAATTAATCATGTTTGCGGACGACGTTACAATATTTTTTAAATATCTGAGGAAAAATATAAATAATCTCGAGCAGTCCATCACGGAGTCTTTGGCAACTATCGTAACTTACATATCGTTACATTCACTTGGCCTCAAAACTAATGTAAACAAAACCCACATGCTGAATTTTAGAAACGATGGTACTAAGAGGGTTGATATCATGTGATGGTGAAAGGCGATTGTCAAGTTTGTTAAGGAGGCTAAGTTTCTTGCGAGTCTGGACAGATGAGCACTCAAACTGGAAGAGACATATAGAAGGCTTGGTGAGCCAGTTGAGCAGTTTTTGTTACGCATTAAAGAACCTAATGAGGATATCAACAAAGAAAGCTGCGCTCCAGGCTTATCATGCATTCTGTAAGGGATTCCAGGGTTCTATATGGTCTTGTTGTTTGGGGTGGGTCTGTCGACATTGATAATAGATTTACGCTTCAAAAACGCTGCATTTGTATTCTTGATTGCATACGATCAAGCCGAGAGTCATGTAGAGCATCCTTTGCTAACTTAAATAGCACACAATCACAGCCCTCTACATCATATTACTGTCTAAACTCGCGTTTTTCCCGCAGGCCGGGGCACGCGCGCGTGGACGCGCTGCTGGAGCGGCTGTCGGCCCCCGCGTCCCCGCACTCCGTCATCGTGCACCCGCGCGCCGCGCCCACGCCCTCGCCGCCCTCTTCTAACGAGGTAAGAGTGCTGCTGGAGCGGCTGTCGTCCCCCGCGTCCCCGCACTCCGTCATCGTGCACCCGCGCGCCGCGCCCACGCCCTCGCCGCCCTCTTCTAACGAGGTAAGAGTGCTGCTGGAGCGGCTGTCGTCCCCCGCGTCCCCGCACTCCGTCATCGTGCACCCGCGCGCCGCGCCCACGCCCTCGCCGCCCTCTTCTAACGAGGTAAGAGTGCTGCTGGAGCGGCTGTCGTCCCCCGCGTCCCCGCACTCCGTCATCGTGCACCCGCGCGCCGCGCCCACGCCCTCGCCGCCCTCTTCTAACGAGGTAAGAGTGCTGCTGGAGCGGCTGTCGGCCCCCGCGTCCCCGCACTCCGTCATCGTGCACCCGCGCGCCGCGCCCACGCCCTCGCCGCCCTCTTCTAACGAGGTAAGAGTGCTGCTGGAGCGGCTGTCGTCCCCCGCGTCCCCGCACTCCGTCATCGTGCACCCGCGCGCCGCGCCCACGCCCTCGCCGCCCTCTTCTAACGAGGTAAGAGTGCTGCTGGAGCGGCTGTCGTCCCCCGCGTCCCCGCACTCCGTCATCGTGCACCCGCGCGCCGCGCCCACGCCCTCGCCGCCCTCTTCTAACGAGGTAAGAGTGCTGCTGGAGCGGCTGTCGGCCCCCGCGTCCCCGCACTCCGTCATCGTGCACCCGCGCGCCGCGCCCACGCCCTCGCCGCCCTCTTCTAACGAGGTAAGAGTGCTGCTGGAGCGGCTGTCGGCCCCCGCGTCCCCGCACTCCGTCATCGTGCACCCGCGCGCCGCGCCCACGCCCTCGCCGCCCTCTTCTAACGAGGTAATAAATAGATAGATTAAACGTTTATTGCATATTTAACAACACGCACATACATTCAACAGTAAAAGAAAAATAATATTAAATACATTTCAGAATAAAATAAGGTAAATACTAAATAATTACACAGTTAAACGCACATGTGTGCTGCAGCGTTCCATAGGCCAAGGCTCAGTGCAAGGAATGCCCAAAAAAGGGCAGCACTGTTATTCAGCCATTACCCCAGAGTGAACGTTGCGACAGTCTGTTTATATAGCGTGTGAATTGAATAGTTTTAAGTGAAATAAAAAGTGTGCGCGTGTGTGAAGATCCATTGTAAGTAGTAAATTATGCATAAATAAAAATACTACGTTAAATAATTGGTAAACTAAAACTAAATTTAATAGAAATGGTAGGTGATGTGTTCTTTATCATTTTATCTACAATGGGAGGGTCAAATTATTTTTTCATATTTCGACCTATGATCCTTGGGGAAAGTTCTTCAGTTTCACGTACTGGTTCACCCCTTAAAATATTCTCAGCTAATTTTTTTTACACCTTATATATAAGAATTAACATCAGTTATCTAGTTCCTTTGGTACAAGCTTTGCTCAGTTTGGGGCTAGATGGCGCTATGTGAATTGTCCAAGACATGTATTATTGAGAATCACCAAAGACTAAAGATGTATAATAATAATGTACACATCACAACACATTATTTGGTGCAAAACGGCCTCTGTGCTGTTGGCTTCGGCCCCACTCATGCCTCAAAGGACCGGGTCCCTGTGGGCCCGAGATTCGGAAACGTACCAACATAATAATAATAATGTAACGTAACATTTTGTATGTTACAATATTGTAACACAATAGGCATCCTACTTCTTTCTAATATTATAAATGCGAAAGTTTGTATGTTTATTTATTTGTTACTTCTTCACGCAAAAACTACTGAACCGATTGTTATGAAACTGTAACATGGATTAACACACAGTATAGTATTTTATGAGTCCGCGAGCAAAGCCGCGGGTAACAGCTAGTATATTATTAATCACTAGCTGTTATCCGCGGCGTTGCCCGCATAAGTGGTGATAAAAACTATCCTATGTGTTAAGCCATGTTACCTTCTTTATGTGTGCTAAATTTAATTACAATTGGTTCAGTAGTTTTTGCGTGAAGAATTTACAAACAAACAAACATAAAAACTTTAGCATAAACAGATGTTTACAAAATGTTAATGTTTTTTTTTTTCTTGGCCGATGGTCGTCGATCCCCACAAGACACAACACAAAAGACACAAATATTTGTAAAGTTAATTTTTCTGATATTTGTGTTTAGTCTGGGTGTTTTCCATGTATAAAGTGTATTTATAAAAAAAGAGTATATAATTAATAATATCAGCTATTTAGTTCCCATAGTACAAGCTATGCTTAGTTTGGGGCTAGATGGCGCTGTGTGAAATGTCCAGAATAATTATTTATTTGTCACTGCAGGACTCGGCGGATTCCTGCGGCGCGCCGCCCGGCTCCAAGCGGAAACGGAAACCGGAGCGCACCGTGCGAATGCCCACCGCTTTAAACCCCGCCCCCACCCTCGCCCCGCTCCCCGCCCACGCGCGCCTCACGCCCCCTCCGCCCCACCACGCCGCCATCCTGCCCCCCACTGGCGCTGGTTTGCTGGAGAATGGGGAGCACCACGGGACAGAGATCAAGTCGGAGACGCAGGATACTGCCGATGCTGAGGATGACACCAAACCTACCGATATGGAGATTGAGGACACGCAGATACCTCAGGTGGGTAACATCTACATTATGTGGCACACACACACACACACATCACGCCTATAATCCCTTGCGGGGTAGGCAGAGCGTAAACAGCTGCAAAAAACGGCCATTTACACCACGTCTGACAAATGTTTGATGAATGTGGAGGAGGCGAAAGAAGTATGCCAGGATCGTAGTAAGTGGAAGGAAGTAGTCTCTGCCTACCCCTCCGGGAAAGAGGCGTGATTTATGTATGTATGTATGAATGTATTATTTGGAATACTGTGTATCGCTATAGTGACAGGTTGTCAGCCCATCGCCTACAATTGCAATACACACCCTCGAGTCTCTTAGTCGCCTCTTACGACTCCCACGGGAAAGATATGGGGTGATGCTATTCTAAGCCGGCATCACACGGCAATACACTGGTAAATATACTATCTACTACTACATCTATCCCTTGCAGGGTAGGCAGAACGTTGACGGCCGTAATAGGTCGCTATCGCTACGTCTGACAAATATTTGAGGAATTTAATACCAAATTTTAATACACTTCTCGTGTTAGGTATACAATATATGAAAAGCAGCAAAATTTTCAAGCGCGGGCAGGATTTAAAGCTGCGATTTTCGCCATTACTAGTGGCGACGCCTCTTCCGTCTGGGCTACCGCATTTCGTTCCTTGCCCGCGAATAGAATAGCCGTGTGATGCCGGCCTTAGCCGTGTGATGCCGGCCTTAGCCGAGTGATGCCGGCCTAGAATAGCATCACCCCAATTCTTACCTATGGGTGTCGTAAGAGGCGACTACGGGACTCGAGGGTTAGATGTGTATTGCAATTTTAGGCGATGGGCTGACAACCTGTCACTATAGTAATACACAGTTATCTGATTGACCCTCAAAGTTTTGTCAGATGTGGTGTTAATATCCGTTTTAAGGCTGTTAACGCTCTGCCTACCCCGTAAGGGATAGGCTTGATATATGTATGTATGTATGTGTTTAAGAAAAATTTTGTGTCACTTTCAAGCCAGCACCACACGGTGAGATTTGATTGTAGAGGTATTGTTCTACCTACAGAAGCCTCCCACGCCGGAACCTCACGCCAGGAGAAAAGAGAAGACCAGGTCCAACTCCTCGGAGACCATCGACGACATCGCCGCCATGGTGGCCTGCGACAAGCCCCTCGAACCACCGCCGATACAGGATAAGGTCAGTTTGCATTATCATTTACCATTTACCTCTCCGTTCACCTGTACCCAGGATGACCTTTTCAGCGCCAACCAACGAGCCATCGATGTGGCCACGTTTTGGGCTGATATACTCTGAACTGAAGTATCCATATTTTGCCATTGACCCGACAAGAAGAAGAAGAAGATTATCATTTACGAAAATTTAAAATTTGCCGTGTGATGCCGGCTTCGAATTGCATCACCCCATTTCTTAACCATGAGTGTCGTAAGGGGCGACTAATGGACTCGAGGGTTAGATGTGTATTGCAAATTTAGGCGATGGGCTGACAACCTGTCACTATAGTGATACACAGTGACCCTCAAATATTTGTCAGACTTGGTGTTAATATCCGTGTTACGGCTGTTAACGCTCTGCCTACCCCGTAAGGGATATAAGCGTGATTTATGTATGTATGTATTAACGAAAATCACTATCGGGATCGGAACCAGTTTTGATTTACCGTCACCGGTAACCGAAACCTAAACCAGGATAGATTTCGGTTTGGGGGCAAATGCGAATCCGTTTTACATAAATTAACTACCGATCCCTGTTAAATAGTACATAATAAAGTCGCTTCCTAGTTGGCAGAGTCCCGCTGTATGCTGAGATCTTGGAACTACGCAACGGATTTTAATGCGGTTTTTAATAGATAAAGTGATTTAAGTGGATGGTTTTCAGTAATTTTTACCACGGGGTTTCTTTTTTATATATGGCGAGCTTTTACTAAGAAGTAAACAATTTGGATTTCGGCCAAGACATGAATCTAAAGCCTATCAAATTATTTACCATTTTATGCTCACATTATTACAACTTGTACTCTAAGTAGTCTAGATTGTGCCATGTGATGCCGGCTTAGAATAGCATCACCCCATTTCTTTCCCGTGGGAGTCGTAAGAGGCGACTAAGGGACTTGAAGGTGTGTATTGCAATTTAAGGCGATGGGCTGACATCCTGTCACTACTGCGATACTCAATTTTCCGAATGACCCTCAAATATATGTCAGACGTGGCGTGTCCGTTCTGCCTACCCCGCAAAGGGTAGCCTACCCTACCCTACCCCATTATGGGCGTGATATGCGTATGTGTGTGTAGTCCAAGATTTGATAAAGTTATTGTTACAAATTCGACCATACGATAATATTATTAATTGTTTGTTAATTATAGGTGGATCACGATGAAGAGGTTCCCGAGACCATTGACCAGCTCAAGAGTGTGCTGGCGAGCCCCCGGCACGAGGAAAGCAAGGAGGCCACACTAGATAAGGTAAATGTTATTCCCTTGTTAATAAGATAGTGGGGAATACTGCAAATATTGAAAGGCATGAGCCATAGTAGTCTAGATGGATGAGGCGTCGCCCCTACTGATAGCGAAAGTCGCAGGTTCAAATCATGTACGCAGTAGAAAATTTTGCAAGATTTTTCAGACAATAGTTCAGTATTTGAAAGGTGCCCCTTATACCCTTTAAAAAAGTCTAACACATATTTTTCATCTACAGATCGAAGAACCGAAAATCTCTCCGCCACGAACGGAAGAGAAAGAGAAAGAAGTGGAGAAGCCCCCGGAACCTGTAGTGGAGGCTCCGACCGTCACCGCAGCCCCCGCCCCGGCCCCTGCCCCCGCCCCCGCGCCCGCCGCGCCCAAGCGACGCAGCACCCGGACTTCCAACTCGGAGACCACTAATGTACCAGGTATGAAGAGTGCAACTGTATCAAAATGAGTAAAATGATCTTAAAATAATTAATTGAAACAAATTGACATACAGGGTTATTTTTTATTCACCCCGGAAATTTTACAGAGTGATTTCTCTCATGATTCTGAACAACTTTCATTATGGGGTCACCTGCGAAATCACGAAAAAAAATCCAACTGCTCCATAGAAAAATTCATACCTACTCAACCAAAATGTATGGAACAGCTGGATTTTTTTTCACGATTTCGCAGGTGGCCCCATAATGAAAGTTGTTTAGAATCATGAGAAGAATCATACATACATACATACATAAATCACGCCTATATCCCTTACGGGGTAGGCAGAGTGTTAACGGCCGTAAAACGGATATTAACACCACGTCTGACAAAAGCTTGAGGGTCAACTAGATAACTGTGTATGAATATAGTGACAGGTTGTCAGCCCATCGCCTAAAATTGCATACACATCCCTCGAGTCCCTTAGTCGGCTCTTACGACACCCATGGGTTAGAAATGGGGTGATGCTATTCTAAGCCGGCATCACACGGCAGAAGAATCACCCTGTAAAATTTCCGGGGTAAATAAAAAATAACCCTGTATAATAAGATTAATATAATTTTTATTTTTCTAATAAGTGTTATACTTATTTATACACTTTTGCTGTGTACACCTAGCTTCACGGAAGACCAGCGTTACAGGCAGCTCACTCTGCTTGTAACATATGCTGAGTGTAGACCTTTTTTAGTCGCATATGTACCTACATTTCAGATATCTGTATTTTAGTTTAGTGTCTAATTGAATGTGACTTAAATAAACGTTTTTATCTTAAAATGTTTCGACTATAGTCTTTCCATGGGTAAAAATTATTTTTGATAGCTGTCAGGTAAATACAATTTTTATTTTGTTGTTTTCACTCCAATTTATTACGGCATTCTGCTGTCAATAATTAAATAAACTATAATCAAAATAGTGATAGTGAGTGTGCTGTGCACACTGCCAGTGGGGTATGATGTAGATAGAACACAACTATGTACCTAAACATTTTTTATTGATGCTGTTAGTGTGCATAATAAAAAAAAAAACTTCTATAGGTGAGAAAATTTCGTATGCACCATGAGATCTCAGTTAAACAGGTTTCACTGTATAACATACATACATACATACATATATCACGCCTTTATCCCTGGGGGTAGGCAGAGCGTAAACGGCCGCAGAAAACGGACATTTACGCCACATCTGACAAAAATTTGAGGGCATTCGGAAAATTGTGTATCGCCATAGTGGCAGGTTGTCAGCCCGTCGCCTAAAATTGCAATACACACCCTCGAGTCCCTTCGTCGCCTTTTACGACACCCACGGGCAAGAAATGGGGTGATGCTATTCTAAGCCGGCATCACACGACATAATAAACACTGCACTTTACTTAATTATTGCTTCTATTATACTTCACTGTATGATAGAAGCAATAATGAATTATAATCTCGTATTGCAGTGGAGTCCCCGTCGGAGGGCAAGCCGGCGGAGCCCGAGGAGGGGCGGAGCGCCACGCCCACCGCCGCCAGCTTCGTGGAGGTGGAGAACCAGCTCGAGATGATGTTCGCGGGCATCGAGGAAGAATCGCCCGTCGACAATAAAGAGGTACCAATGTTAATTAATGATAAATTAATAAACTAAAAATAAAAAATTGTAATACACATAAAACCCTCGAGCCCCTAAACCATTTCGAAACTCACGGGAAAAATTTGGTAATGCCTTTCCTAGCCGGCATCACACAGCACCATAATCATGATCTCCGAAAATGAAAATTTGAGCTTTGATGGGGTGAATAATCGTAGCCGCACTAAGTTAGTGTTTTAACAGTAAAAAGTTTTTATTCCGGTCCCAAGCTGATATTCATTAGAAAACGGTTAATCAGCCAGCTATATTTGTATGGCTCATGGGGCGTCGTTAGAGTTAAAAATCATCGATAGATGTCGTTGAACACCTGGGGTGCTCGTTGGGGAGTTCAGAAAATTTATGAAGAAGTTGTAATAATTATATTCTTTATTGCACAAAAATACACAGAAAAAATATATATACAATTTTTGTCGCAAAGGCGAGCTTATCTCTAAAGAAGAGATCTCTTCCAACCAACCCATGTCTTGTGAGAGAATTTAAATTTTTGGGGCAAATAGGCAATACTAAATAAATTTAACAAAATAAATGAATAAATAACTCTGTAAAATATTTTAACATGCATACAAATAATATATATATAAACCTACATAAATAGATAAACAAATTTACATAAATATTAAATACTATAAAAATACATAAACATACATAAATATTTCTAGGTTGTTGAGAAATAAAGTGCTCTTTTACTCGCTTTATAAATACGGAAATAGATTGGCTTTCCTGTACAGTCTTAGGAAGATCATTCCAGAGCTGTCTTTATAGTTTGTCAATTATAGTTCGATCGAAAGTTGAATATAATATTTGCGGTCCTAGTGGCGCTTATATAAGCATATTTTGATATTATTTACAATGAATAAGTACTACGGGTTCGAAAAAGGAACACCAGCAAGATTACGAGAAAAAATTTTATTCCATTATGTGGCTAGATGAGAAATTCCCTGATGTTTAACGTTATCTGTTGGCGTTATAATGAGTAACTTTTTTAATCTGTAAAAAATAATAATTCTACATCTAATTTTTTTTGGTGAAATTATTCTTCTTCTTCTTCGTCGAGTCGAAATGGTAACTAAATGAGATTGGAGCAGTGTTTGGCCACAGCGACAGCTGTTGGGTTCGCCTCTTTTAGGTCCTGGTAAGGTGAAATTATTAGTTTGATATGTCCAAAAAAGACTAAAAGTGGCACACTCTGCAAAAGTGGCGCACACAGAACTAAATAATTTGGCATTCAGTCTAAACATTAATATTATTACAGGTCGAACAATCAAACAAACCGAAGAAACGAAGAAAATCAGCGCCAACCAAAGCTGAAACCAAACCAGGGCGGCGAACCGTCAGAGCCAACACCACCGACCGCCGCAGGGGGGGCAAGAAGAGGGGGGGCAACAAACAGAAGAAGCAGAAAGACCCCCCCAAGGAAACTGTCAAAGATGCATACTCGTACGACTCGGGGAGCAACGCGAGCTCCAGTCGGTCGCGGGGGCCCTACATACAGGTACGTTATATACAGCGCTATATCTATAGGTCGCAGGGGCCCTACATACAGGTACGTTATATACAGCGCTATATCTATAGGTCGCGGGGTCCTACATACAGGTACGTTATATACAGCGCTATATCTATAGGTCGCAGGGGCCCTACATACAGGTACGTTATATACAGCGCTATATCTATAGGTCGCGGGGTCCTACATACAGGTACGTTATATACAGCGCTATATCTATAGGTCGCAGGGGCCCTACATACAGGTACGTTATATACAGCGCTATATCTATAGGTCGCGGGGTCCTACATACAGGTACGTTATATACAGCGCTATATCTATAGGTCGCAGGGGCCCTACATACAGGTACGTTATATACAGCGCTATATCTATAGGTCGCAGGGGCCCTACATACAGGTACGTTATATACAGCGCTATATCTATAGGTCGCGGGGTCCTACATACAGGTACGTTATATACAGCGCTATATCTATAGGTCGCAGGGGCCCTACATACAGGTACGTTATATACAGCGCTATATCTATAGGTCGCGGGGTCCTACATACAGGTACGTTATAAACAGCGCTATATCTATAGGTCGCGGGGGCCCTACATACAGGTACGTTATATACAGCGCTATATCTATAGGTCGCGGGGTCCTACATACAGGTACGTTATATACAGCGCTATATCTATAGGTCGCGGGGGTCCTACATACAGGTACGTTATATACAGCGCTATATCTATAGGTCGCAGGGGCCCTACATACAGGTACGTTATATACAGCGCTATATCTATAGGTCGCGGGGTCCTACATACAGGTACGTTATATACAGCGCTATATCTATAGGTCGCAGGGGCCCTACATACAGGTACGTTATATACAGCGCTATATCTATAGGTCGCGGGGTCCTACATACAGGTACGTTATAAACAGCGCTATATCTATAGGTCGCGGGGGCCCTACATACAGGTACGTTATATACAGCGCTATATCTATAGGTCGCGGGGTCCTACATACAGGTACGTTATATACAGCGCTATATCTATAGGTCGCGGGGGTCCTACATACAGGTACGTTATATACAGCGCTATATCTATAGGTCGCGGGGTCCTACATACAGGTACGTTATATACAGCGCTATATCTATAGGTCGCGGGGTCCTACATACAGGTACGTTATATACAGCGCTATATCTATAGGTCGCGGGGGTCCTACATACAGGTACGTTATATACAGCGCTATATCTAAAGGTCGCGGGGGCCCTACATACAGGTACGTTATATCTGCTTCTACATCAGCCTATTGCAGTCCACTGCTGGACGTAGGCCTTCCCCAGGGTACGCCATAGGGCACGATCTCCCGGTTTCGCCATCCAGTCGCTACCAGCCGCCTTCTTTAAGTCATCGGTCCATCTGGCCGGAGGTCGTCCAACGCTACGCTTGCCGAGGCGTCGCCTCCACTGGAGAACCTTCTTACTCCACCGTCCGTCGGTTCTACGACAGATGTGCCCAGTCCACTGCCACTTTCGTTACTTTGGTCTTTTTGGTGGGTTATATAGAGAGATACATTTCCGTGTGATGCCGGCTTAGAATAGCATCACCCCATTTTTTACCCATGGGTGTCGTAAGAGCCGACTAAGGTACTCGAGGGATGTGTATTGCAATTTTAGGCGCTGGGCTGACAACCTGTCACTTTAGTGGTAAACAGTTATCTGATTGACCCTCAAGCTTTTGTCACACATTGTGCTAATATCCGTTTTACGGCCGTTAACGCTCTGCCTACTCCGTAAGGGATAAAGGCGTGATTTATGTATAAAAACATAAAAAAGATATTTTTCGAAATAATGAAATTAGTTTCTTAAAATAACTTTCAGAACAAACCTTTAAAAAAATATCCGGCATACCAAATTGCTCTACTATGGCGTCACGAGCACAGCTTTAATTGAATGTTCATGTGTTTATTGTATTTTGTGTCCCTAGATACGCGGCCCGCGCGACTCTCCCCTCTCTGTCTCGGTCATAAACGCGAGCACGGGTGAAGACGAGACGGAAGCTGTCACCGCCAGACGAAAGCCCAACGACTATCGCAACGGACTCAGGGCAAGGTATATAATTATTTGATTGATTCGACATTTTATTCGTACTTTTTCTTTATATTAGATTCGATAAATAGGCGCATACCGATATTTAGAGCTCGATCTATACAAAGTGTTAGGAAAAGTACTGCGTTCCTTTTAAGGAAAATGAACCAGCCTATGAAACTGAAACACTTTCCCTGAGAAACGTAGGTCAAAATTACAAAAAAAAATTGACCTCCCATACAAAATGAAGCAGCCGACCAAGGCTGGTTGTATGGGAGGCCTAAATTTATTTTTCATATTTCGACCTATGTTTCTTAAGGAAAGTTTTTCAGGTTCATGGGCTGGTTTATTCCTTGAAAGGAACGCAGTACTTTTCCTACCGACCTATGTTCCTTGGGGATAAGTTATTATTTTATAATTATTCCCTTAGCCCATCCTCTGTTTTCAGTATATGTCACTTCACTAGTAAAATTTCACGTTTTATAAAGTCCTCCTTAGTGCAAATATGTTTAAGGTGATTTCTACTCGTCATACTCATCAGTTTTCCCCATAAGTCGAAATATGAAAAATAAATATATTGGATCTCTCATACAAAAATAAAAAATTATAAAAAAAATGTATCACTTTGTCCAATATAATTTTTTATATTTTGATCTATGTTGTTCGGGGAAAGTTGTTCAGTTTCACGAGTAGAAATCACCTTTAACATATTCGCACTTCTTTATAGGACCTTATTTTGTAATAAGATAAAGTTACTATTTTTGCAAGTAAATAAATTTTCCACTTGATTGACTTTGCAGGGGCCTCCACGCGAGCACCCTGGGCCTGCGCTACGACGCGACGACGCCCGACCTCACGTGGACGTGCGCGTTCTGTGAGAGCGGACCGCACGCCGCCGCGCTCGGAGACCTGTTCGGCCCCTACACCGTCGACACCGACTGCGACGAGTACAAGTAAGCATACACTACATCAGGGCCGCACGCCGCCGCGCTCGGAGACCTGTTCGGCCCCTACACCGTCGACACCGACTGCGACGAGTACAAGTAAGCATACACTACATCAGGGCCGCACGCCGCCGCGCTCGGAGACCTGTTCGGCCCCTACACCGTCGACACCGACTGCGACGAGTACAAGTAAGCATACACTACATCAGGGCCGCACGCCGCCGCGCTCGGAGACCTGTTCGGCCCCTACACCGTCGACACCGACTGCGACGAGTACAAGTAAGCATACACTACATCAGGGCCGCACGCCGCCGCGCTCGGAGACCTGTTCGGCCCCTACACCGTCGACACCGACTGCGACGAGTACAAGTAAGCATACACTACATCAGGGCCGCACGCCGCCGCGCTCGGAGACCTGTTCGGCCCCTACACCGTCGACACCGACTGCGACGAGTACAAGTAAGCATACACTACATCAGGGCCGCACGCCGCCGCGCTCGGAGACCTGTTCGGCCCCTACACCGTCGACACCGACTGCGACGAGTACAAGTAAGCATACACTACATCAGGGCCTGAATATAATATTTACAATTACCCTTAAATTTTTGTGGTGTATATGGCAGTTTTTACGACGGTTATGGTTTGTCTATCCCGTAAGGGATATAGGCGTGATGTATGTATGTATGGGTTAGAATTACATCAATAAATTCGCTTACTAAAGTATTATCATTTTCATTATACTCTGTAATATACATGGTGTAAAAAAATTAGATAAGAATATTTTAAGGGGTGAACCAGTACGTGAAACTGAACAACTTTCCCCAAGGAACATAGGTCGAAATATGAAAAAAAAATTGGCCCTCCCATACAAATTATCCCGCCCGGGTAACACACTAAGTATGGGAGGGTCAAATTATTTTTTCATATTTCGACCTATGTTCCTTGGGGAAAGTTGTTCAGTTTCACGTACTGGCACACCTCGGACACTGGCGCTCAAATGTATGAATCAAATGCGTTGCTACGCACACAGTCTGAGCTCGCGTAGGTGAACGCGGACCATGCTTGTGTGTGTGAGACAACATGTCAGGGTTGCCGCCTTTTTCTGGTACTGGTTCACCCCTTAAAATATTCTTAGCTAATTTTTTTACACCTTATATTTGAATCTTTGAACAGAGCGCTAGACGAAGCGAGCCGCCAGCGCTACGAGGCGTCGCCGTCGCCCGCCGAGGTGTGGTTCCACGAGGCGTGCGCCGTGTGGGCGCCGGGGCTGGTGGCGGCCGGGGCGCGGCTGTGGGGCCTCGCGCCCGCCGTGTGGGGCGCCCGGGGCGCGCGCTGCGCCGCCTGCGGGAAGCCGGGCGCCGGCATCGCCTGCCACCACAGAGGTGAGCCTTCTGCCTTTCTTCGTGATGGACACTAAGTCGATGTACAGTCGGTTGTAGCACATAAGGTACCAGGTACCAAATAAGCTAAATTATTTTTATCTCCAGTTAATAAATCATATTTTTTTTAACTTATTCTCATAAAAGAAGTCATTTGCTACTTATAAATATTCATGCCAAGAAAAATACATTGCTGGGGACAAAAGTAATTTAAGTTCTTTTGGAGTACACCTGGTACCTTCTATAACCGATTGTACCTTGGTGTTTTTTTTCATCCGCTTACTGGTAGTTGTAGGCCTCTGACATGGTTGTATAACGACCGATATCTAAATAATCATAGACAGCAACCGTGACCGACAGCTTAACGTGCCCTCTGAAGCACGGAACTATCTTTCTTACGTACAATCTGGTGGTACAGCCTGCAATATCCTAACCAGACTGAGAACAAATTCCAAGTGATAATATGAACTTTGTGAGTGTCCCACTATGGCGGGTGACAGGGAGTGATGCCAATAGGCAGAATGGAGGGTTCCAGGTGGAGTCGGGAAAAGGGTAGCTACCCGCCTGGCCGGGTGTTGTGTCCAGGGGACCGACTGCTCCACCTGGATACAATTGGAAGTTGTATATATGCGTTGCGCGGTGAAACACTTCGATACCGCGTTTCAGGCTCTTTGTTCTGTCACGTGGCGCCATCTTGCAGATATGTTGGAACTTCTGTTGCGTCTTGCTTGCTCGTGAACCACTTTGAGTGAGCTTCTTGCAGTAGCTCCCAGAGGTCGCTACACCACCTAGAATCGAACCCGGAACTTTTGCGTCGCAGGCAGTCGCACTACCACTGCGCCGTCACCGTTTTACAAATAGCAAATATCAAGCATATTTCCTTTCCCCAGGTTGCAGAGGCAGAACCCACGTGCCCTGCGCAAAGAACACGCACTGGGTACTCGATGAGGAGGAGTTCAAGGCGTACTGCCCTCGCCACTCCGCGCTTCCGGCCGCCCCCTCCGCCGCGGCACCCACTGCGCTCGCCTAGCCCGCGCGCGCGGCCCGCAGTATTATCCTAGTGTCGGGTCGCACTGAGAGACTTATACCCTTGAACGAGAAACAGTAAAGTGGATACTGATAATATGGTCACTTTCTTAAATAAAGTTACCGTTCTTAAGTGAAGACTAACACATGTATTCTAGAAATCAAATACCACTTGAACAGTTGTATGTGACAGTTCTCCTAATCTAGGAAAGTGACAAGATTAACTGAGAACTAGCTTTGGAAAGTTAGGCTGAATCGAAGCCTATGGCTTGGAAACTAGGAGTTTTTGATGACAAGTGACAGTGCTGCCAATGTGACAGACTAAACTCTTGAATACATTTGAAGGTGGCTTCTAAGTGGTAGTTTTTATTTGTACGCTTGGTAGTTTTTTTTGTATTTCGCTTTTTTTTCTGTAAATTTGAATGTAATATATACTCATGTAATCGGTGTATCTGAGACCGAATCTCCCGTTACCGAATACGGCTAAAGAGGGGGCGTATTGTATTTAAATGAACATTTGAATATAAGTACAGACTTAAGGGATGTTCAAACTATATAATTTTACTTTTAATGCGAGTGTTGGACCGACCAACAACAAAAAAAAATTTCTCTTTATACAAACAATCTATCAGAATGTCCGATGCCCATGGTTTTAGTATTATCCTTCAGTAAAATTAGAACCTGCAAACACAATGAAATATTAGACGTAATTAAAGTTATGGCAAAAAGTGCCTAGAAACGGCCAAATATAGCGGTTAATTACAGCGAATATTTCATTAAGTTTGCAGGTTATAATTTTACTTAAGGATAATACTAAAAATTTAAGAAACGGACGTTTTGATAGATTGTTTGTATGAAGAGAAAATGCTTTTTTTTTATCGGCGCCACTGTCGAGGTCGTTCACGGATACACTCGCCTTAAGTTGAAACTTTTCTAGTAATCTTGACTATTCTATGGCTACTGATAAGGGACAACTTTCCTCAAGGGACATACCTCGAAGTTAACCCTACCCATAATAAATCAAATCAATAAAAACTTTGCATACATACACATATCACGCCTTTATCCCTTGGAGGATAGGTAGTGTAAATGGCCGTAAAAATAAGGTCGCTATTGCCACGTCTGACACATATTTGAGGGCCGTTTCAGAAAAATCGTATATATATATACAAAGTTTGTTTACATTATAGGTAATTCTTAAATTAACGGAGTTTAAACATAAACAGAGGTTGTCTAAAATTGTAATACACATGAAACATTCGAGTCCTGTCGCCTCTTACGACACCCGTGGGAAAGAAATGGGTTAATGCTATTGTAAGCCGGCATCACACGACCGAAATCTTTGTATGGTGGGTAAAAATATTCTTTTAATATTTTGGCCTTGATTCCTTCAGAAAATTATTCCTTATCATCACCAGCTCGTCCTGAATTTTCAAAATAGGTCAATAAAAAAAAATTATGCCTGTATTGAATATATTTCAAAATTGACTATCCTCGTAAAACATCGTTCTTAAGACTACTAAGGGTCGCCGCAGAGCAAAAGGAGTTTTTGCGAGCGACCGACAGCTCGAAAACTTTTGACTAGAAATTCGAAAAGGAATTCTATTATAATTGATAAAAAACATTGGCTACAATGACAAATGGCTTTCACGGTCGCCCCTGTGTGTCATTCTGAGAATGTCACCTTTATTTCAATTATGTACAGTTATGTTTTCAAATTTCTATGCAAAGTGTTCGCAAAAAGATACATTTGGTCTGCGGTGGCCCTAACAAGTCACTCTCTTAAATGAATTGAAAGCGCTGGCGCATACAGTTATAACAGCCATGTTTTTGTATGGATTCGTTTTAATACTAATTAATACCCTTGACTCTTCCAATACATATTTAAATTATTGTATGTGCTTTTATATTTATTTTCAAAATACTCTTTTACTCTGACGTAAATATATCTACGACAGTTTCCGACATCTCTTACTAGTAAAAACTTAAGAGGCATTTTATCTTGGAGACATTGACTTACTCCTGAAATTGTAATTTATTTGAATTAACATTTCCCTAAAAAATATTTGACTACAAAACATGGTTTGAGTGAAAAGTTTGTAAAAATTAATTCAAATCAATAATGCATTTTTCGTGTTGGTATCCCTGAAAGGTTGTAGAGAAAAATGTATATAAGCAATAAACAGTACTTTATTTTTATCGTGAATCTGTGTGCCTGTAGCTGAACTTGTAGTGCCTCCAGTATACATGTTTATAAAAACATGGCGATCATTCGGCGAAGCAATAACGCATGTAGTTAGTGAAATCTAGGTAAATATATATTAGGGAACCGAATGCCTTACTCTTCAGGGCGGACCAAGAACAGTTTATCTCAAGTACTTTGGACTAGAAATTTGATAATTAATAACTCTATCATAATTGAAATAAAGATGACATTGGCTAGAATGGCAAACGTTTCGCACGGTTCTAGGCAATGTCACTTTTATTTCAATTAGGTACAGTTCTTTTTTGAATTTATATTAAAAGTGCTCGAGCTGTCGCTCGCAAAAACGTACGTTTGGTCTGCGGCGGCCCTTAGGACAACAGTGAAATCGGTTCGTCGTTAATTCTATTACATTGACAGTACAAAGAAAATTGCATAGTATTGGTTGGTGTCAAAAAGCATTAAATAATGTAAAGTCATTTAAACAGTCGCTTTTGTGTTTGACTTTCTAAAAGAGAAACTTGTAAATTTGTACTTAGAAAAAAATATTTGAATTTGTGACCAAAATTATAGAATGCCGGCGAACTGTTTTCAGTTTATCAGGAATACCAATAGACAAATGCATAAATGGTATATCAAAAATAAAAGTACTTGATCGAACCATGTTAGATGTTAAGGGGTGTTCTGATGCAGGGCCGTAGACCAATGTCAGAAATACATATTAAAATAAATTGATTTAATACAGTTGATCGAAGTTTAAAATACCAATTTTACACACCATTGATATTTTTTAATTAGCTGAACTTTGAAAAAGAAACTCAAGTTATAAAGGTGGTATTCGTTTTCTTCACTACCCTGTCAATTTAATATAAAATAGTAGCTATTAGTAAATTGTATGTTCATTATCAAAAACCTTTGAATTTGCATGTTTTTTACTATTCCTTAGCAAATTGGCAATAATATTTAGCTGTTTTTAGGTGATTGGTTTACAATTTCCTACCAAAATAAACTTTAAACCTTTTTGTCCTTACGTCACGTCCACACTATGCACCTGTTCCTGTCGCTACCGCGAATATTGTTCGAAATACTTCCGCGGAAGTATCAACGCGAGTGAGTGTTCACACACTGCCGTCATACTCTTCTCGCAGCAATACGAGTGAGCGACACTTTTACTATTTCCCTGACTAAATTAGCATTGTGTGAACGTAACATTAGACCTAGTATGGATCAAATTAAAAGCATCACGGGGATTTTTGGTAGGGAAATGTAGGATCAGCATAAAACTTATAGAGAAAATTGTAGATGAAATTAATTCTAAATTTAGCCCTAGCTATTTGCATTAAACTTCAGAAACGAATGAATAATAACAACATAATATTGTACAACATAACATATACATGTACAGAATATTTTACTATATACATTTATTGAATACGCGAAAACTTTGAATTTTAGATTTGTAAATATAGTATTAATGTATATAACGGTTTTACGCTTCAATTTGCCTTTGTGGTGTACATAAATCTAAGGAATTCCGTAATCTTAAAACTGAACAACTTTTAAAAGCCTGAAAAGTGGTAAATGAAATGTCTTGTTACACCACAAAGAGTAAAAAATAAGCCATTGATTAGCCATAAAAAAGTTGTTCAGTTTCATATAAGTTATACCTCGTTAGATCACAAAATCGCTACTTTATGCAAGATAAAATCAAACAAAATGCATGTATATAAAGGCATACGTCAATCAAAATTCAGTATTAAATACAATGATGATTGAGTTACAATGTTTTATCATTCATAGTATTACTCTATTTATTCTATTCAGTGATGATAGTTGTCGTGTTACCTGGGTTCCAAGAGGCACCGGCTCTCAGGGAACCGAGGTAACCGCAGGTGAAAGCTTGATCGACATAGTAATTCAAACATATGAGTCAAGGAGTTAATGTCTCTGTTGCTAATGATGTGAAACATCTGGGAAAGCGACATTTTAGGACATGGTGTCATTTTGCAAATGTGGCATTCGAATTATTAAAAAAACTATGCATAGCTTCAACTACTTCATTTAATTATATGTGGTATTTACTCGTTTTATGATCTTCATTCTAATTTGTAAAACGATTTAATTAATGAAGTATAGTTAAAAGATTTTTGATAGTTTATATGAGTGCGTTTTAAAATATTGTAACTCAAAAGTCTGAGTACATAGTATCTGTATTTTGAATAGCCTTTAAAAACCTTGATTGAAATACTACTATAAGGTGAACCAACTTTAGTTGCCATTTAGCGTCTAACTAGTCTAATGCATAGTGTCTTGTGATTTAAATAATATGAATTAAAACATTTTGGGTCTATTAAAATTTTCAATTATTCAGCCTTTTTAGTTCTAGAGCCATCCACTAATATTTCGTTTAATCTTTAAAGGCAACTGACAAAAAGTAATCTAAATTGTATATACAAGGAAGTAACACAAATGGGTATAACAAGCCGAAAGGAGGCCGAAGGAGGTTTAAATAAGTATATAAAAAATAGACTGCCCGTACAAAATTGCCGATCAGCTGGTTAAGGCCAGGTTCTTTTATATTTGAACCATATGTACCCTTTTTGTTACTCATTGGATAAAAGAACAGCGTGTGATTTGCTTATATAAAATTTAATTAATTAACTCATTCACCGAGTCAACGAACGAACCGATGAAACTTGGTTATTTTAATTTCGGTAAAATTATTCACATTTTTTCAATAGATTTTGATTAAATTATGATAAAATGAAATGTTAGTAGATGGCGCTAGAAATGTACAGATAATTAAAATTTTGGCTTGGTAAATTGTATGTCGACCATTAAATTGTTGATGTAAATTATAAATAGCGACCACTATTGGATGTAGTGAACATACCTAAACCTAAATTAATCTTACCATCCAATTAGACAATTTTGGAAACTTTGATTGGTTTGCGATAACTCATTTATTACAAACTACCTTATTCATTTCAAAAATAGTTGCTGCTTGTTGTAAATATTTATTTGATTTATCAGTGTACCTATTGAACAAAATGTTTATCCAGTGTAAGTTGTATAAAATGTATGTACTACCATATTCCAAATGCAAGCAAAGTTTCCAAAATCTATTAAAACCTAAGAAAATGAAGATAAGGGCAGTTGGGAGTATTATTAACGCGTACTTTTATTCCAGTGGCTAGAAAATAGACTGTATGTAGAACATGTTAAGGTACAAATTTATCGTAGAATGGTCAGGCCAGTGTGTTTTAGAACCAAACAATCACAGAACATCCCAGAGTGTAAATGGTGTAATAATTTTTTATTCACATACGGCAAATGATTACTTTATTAAGTATGTAATTGTTATAAATTATATTTATCATGACATTATAAGCAAATTGAAATACAACATGTTTAAAATGAGATACATGTTTTTTTTACTACCTCAATGCCCGAGATTCAATGAACTCCTATTTCAACCCGAATTATAATCGAAACTAGCCCAATTTTTCTCTGTCATATTTTACAAAAAAAGCCATGGAAGCAAAATTTAAGGCCGTACGCTCGCTTACGCGGTTCCCGCGCGTGGTCTCGCGGGATCCGCGCGGCGGTCTGACATCACCCGTCTAAATTTAGAAGGCGCATAGTGCCTAGGTAGTTGTAATATGGCAAGTGTCGTCGTGTTCGTACGGGTTATATTATGTCGCGGGTTGCTGAAGCCGCGGCGCGGGTGACCGCAGGCCGCGTCACGGGGCCTGCGGGTGACCGCAGGCCGCGTCACGGGGCGCCAATCTTGTGTTTTGTCAAATCTGGCCCGCGCGGGCCGTCCCGCGCGTGAAACCGCGTGAGCGAGCGTACGGCCTAAAGGTAAAATTTCCTGAAAAGTGACTATTAAGGACAATGCATTTGCACATCATATTGGACGTTTCAGTAAATTGTTTCTTTCGCTGGATTTTTAAATCTACTTTCTCTTCCACATTGATCAAGGTTTATGCACCAACGCTGTGTCGAGCGGTCAGCACCGCGCGCGTGCTAGATTGGGTAAAATACAAGAGCAGTGCTGTGTGACGCGTGTCGCCCAGCCCGCGACACGGGCAACCCGTACGAACACGACGACATCTTGCCATATTACAGCTACCTAGGTACGATGCGCCTTCGGATGGGTTATATTATGATGTCAAGCCACGCAGCCTTCCCGCTCAAGGCAGCGTTGTGGGCCTAACAAAAAAAACAGTAGTGCATAAAACAAAATTATATTTTCAACGAAATACATAAGTTTAGTACTAAGAGCTAGACGAATTAAACTGACTGATATGCATTTTACAATCATAGAAAGAGCAAGTCGCTATCAAATTGTTTTCATCGAACTTCCAATCTGCCCCGTACGCAATACTTTCATGCTCCAAGTATTCCGCGACTACTTTCATTTCGTCCACCAATTCGAGTATACGGAACCCTCCGTACATGCAGGCAGCTAAGATGGTGTCGTGTTTGTATGGGTGCCATTTCAGTCGCCACACGCCGCCGCTCACGTCCGTTTCAGAGACGCAGGTTTTCAGCGACCGCGCGTCCCAAACGCGCACGCGTTCGTCGTAACTGAAAATTTATAATCAGTATTAAAATCATAAATTGAAACAGTGTCCTTGGCAATCAATCCTACTAATATTATAAATGCGTAAGTTTTGTATGTGTGTTTGATGTTTGTTTGTTTGGTACTCCTTCACGCATAAAAACTACTGAACCGATTGTAATGAAATTTGGCACACAAAGAAAGTAACAAAAATTGGCCCACAATTTCGCAAAAACAAGCTGTCAGTGTCGGCCAATTTAGAAATGAATCTAGTAGTGGTTATGCGATTGAATCTCGGTTTAAATTCTTTAATATTATTATTTACATATTTCCCTGAGCACAGCCCCACAAAGTTAGCTTAAACTGATTGTAAAAATACTGTAGCAAATAAATTGTGAAATAAAGTAGACCTTCCAGTCAAGAGCTGGTGTTCCACGTCCACATGGCTCCTGATGGTGGTCACTCCAGCATCGTGTGACTTCCGGTTGGTAGATGTGGCCACTTCCGGTACCCTCAAGTCGTAACTTTTGAACGCGCAGTCATCGCCACCTAAAAAAAGTTGTTCCAACTTTACAAAGAGTGTCCATAGTAAAATAGACAATGTAAGGCAAAAAAGCAAATAATCTTTTGTGGGTTAGCCCTGGAACATGTTTTGTACTACTAATTTTGATGTATTATATATATATGAGATACCGGTTTAGAATAGTATACCCCAATTCTATCTCGTAGGTGTCGTAAGAGGCGACTAAAGGTCTCGAGAGTTACATGAGTATTGCAATTTTAGGTGATGAACTGACAAGCTGGCACTATGGTGATACATAATTTTCAGAGTGACCCTCTTAGACCCTTTCTAGTTTTTTGTGGCCGTTCGCGTTCTGCCTACCCCACAAGGGATAAAGGCGTGATGTAAGTAATTTTTAAAAAAGCGCATAAAATTACAGGTCTTCTGTAAAAGTTGTACTAAATCTATTTCCATTTAGTATAAGAATTAAAAAAGTTTATTTAAGATTTTTCAAAACCTACAATAACTAGATAACGATTACTAACCTGAATAAAACACGTCAGCATTCCAATAGTCGAACGCAGCTATCCAGGCTTCAAAACCATGACTTACCCACGTGCCAATGGCTTCCAAACCATTATCTACTTTGAACACAGTGATACTACCAGCTGAATCACTGACCACGATCTTTGGCTCCGTTTTGGATTTATTTGAAGACCAATCTAGAGATAGTGCTAATATATTCTGACCAATAGATGTCTCTAGCCAGAATTCTAATTCGAAATCTTCTTTTTTTACTAATTTATAAAGCTGTAGCTTTCCATCGGAAGTCACGACGGCTAGGATTGGAAAGCCACTGATTTCATGATGGCACCATTTTTGGTCTAAGATTCCTGAAGTGTCTATAGTTTGAATGGGTTCCATTTCAGTAGTATCGTGGCCAATTTTAGCGAACAGATAGATTCTTCCAAGCCGCTTTTGTTTTGCTAGCGGATCTGATGGCTGCTCTGTAATTAATAAAAAGTAATAATTATTACATAATTAAGTGAAATTCGAAATTATGCAATGTGTTTGCTAGCTGGGTCTTTGTAGTACGTCTACTCGATAACAGGTAGCGTTGTATACCTCTAACCTTCTTTTAAATTATTGTAGTACATTTACTCGACAACAGATGGCGTTGTGTGCCTTTGTTATTATTTATTCCTTGTTTCATAACAAAGAAACAATTACTTACGAAAAAAGTTAAATTTTATTAAGTTAAATTATTCTACGAATTGATCGCTGAATTGCAGTAAATATTAACTATGGGCCATATTTCTAAAATCTTCCAAATCTGTCATCAATCACATATAGTACACCTACTCAATACCAGATGGCGCAACTTTTAATCCTTTTCCAGATTTCGGTGGATACTGGGTAGAAAACCAAAGAACAAAATACCTTCTTCCTCTTTAAAGAGCTGGTAAGTGGCACACGCGAGGACATCCCGGAAGCCTTCCACTGGACACCACTCGACGGAATCTGCGCTGTAGCCGGTGTCCCAGCGCGCTATGGTCGTCCACGGCAGTGACATCGTTCTGTGGTTGATTTGAAAGGATATACAGTTGCAGTCTACATCAAATAAAGTCCAGCCATGGCCGCCGTAGCTGAGTTGGTCCAATTTCACGTTTTCTTTAAAAAAAATAAGCATAAATTAAATAAGTATGCCGTGTGGTGGCTTAGAATAGCATCACCCTATTTCTACCCGTGGGTGTCGTAAAAAGCGACAAAGGGATGAATCCATAGAATGGTCAGCTGCGTTCCCTGCGAATACACCTTGCACCGCCTGCCAAGCGTGGTATGGCAAGTACCCCCCGATTGGGGAAGGCCCATGTCCAGCAGTGGACTTTTGTGGTTGCTTAAGTTTAAATATTAATTTTAAATATTATAAGTTGGTTTCTTGTTTAGAGCAGAAAAATAAATTATATTTTAGACTATAAAATACGTTGTTCAAACAAATATTTTTTATGATAAGTACGTAACAAACAAAGCCAATGCCCAGAGAGGGATAGGGAAATTCACTTTATTCATCAATGTAGGATAGTATTATCCTACCTATTGAAGTCATGATCCGTCCTTGTAAAAAATAATCGTATAACATAATTTTCTTTTTTAGGGTCCGTACCCAAAGGGTAATAATGGAAACCCTATTACTGAGACTCGGCTGTCCGTCCGACCGTCCTACAGTTACGGGGCTGTATCTCCTGAACCGTTATACCTAGACAGTTGATCACAGATGATGTATATCTGTTGTCGCTATAACAACAAATACAAAAAATTTGAATAAAGTAAATATTTAAGGGGGCTTCCTTACAAGAAACTTGTTTTTTTGTATGGATGCTGTATCTCATGAACCGCGAAAGTTAGACAGCTGATTTTTTTACAGATGTTGTATTTCTGTTGCTGCTATAACAACAAATACTAAAAAACAATATAAAATAAATATTTATGAGGGCTGCCATACAAAACACTTTTTTGCACGTTTTTATCGATAATTGTATGGTAAAGGTATTGACTCGCACTTGGCCGGTTTTTTTTATAACAATTTTGTATTGTCCTAATAGAAAACCGGCTCGGGTCATTCATAAAAAGCCGAAACTAAATAAAACACTGATAGATATATTAGACCCATTTATTAATTCATAATAAAAATATACATGAATAAATACAGCAGACTAAACGCTATATATTCGTAAAGCTACGCGGCTGTCAGTCTGTACGACTGACCGACACGATACATTACACGTAATATAATAATTTGCTAAAATTTGTACTGTTTTATGGTTCATCACTTACAATTACAATGGGTTCTGGTTCATAAGAAAAAAAAGTACCTACCATTCTGGGTTAAACGACAAGAAAATAAGTCCCTAGGCATGAAGGAAAATACGCTAAGTTTATGTTCTCGGCTTTGATGAGTAGAGTAGGTCCCAAAAAATGCTCAGAAGAAACTCATTATTGGAACGATTTAATTTACCCACGAATTTGTTTGATTTTTGAGTGTACAATGGTTTATATTTTCAATTAGGCAGTATAACTAGCGTGTCGTTTAGCCTTAAGAGTAGGTATAATAATGTGACAATTTACACAGAATGTTCAAGTAATAAAAACCTATTGTCTTGCCTTCATCTTACGATATGTAGGCACTGATTTCTAGATTGTTAAGAATATTAATAAAAATATAAATAAATTGTATCGAAAACAATGGATAATTATGAAACATCACATACGGACTATGTTTATTATAAAATTTCAATATACTACTTGGGGTATTTAGAGTTTTTTGGCAGTGCAGCGTTATCCATTATTTGCAAGACAACCTATAAATACAAGGAATAAACTATATTATATAAAAATATTGAATTGGACTTCAGAAATTACTTTAGTACAATATAACATTTAAGTAAGTACATTATTTTTAATGGTAACTTATTTTGTAAGGTTAAAATCTATTTCGTAACTTCTTCTTAGAACTAACTATTGTTAAAAGTATACTTCGTCGACAGTTGGGCCAAACTTTAAAAGGAGTTAAAGGTATACTGTTACAAATATTGTATTTATATTTATTTATTTGAATGCTGTTAGGCCACCATCGGCTTCATTCGGTCTTATTGTGACGAAAGTTCAGAAATGTTGCTAAAATGGTTCTAGTGGCTGGTGTTAACGACACATCGCATCGTGACACAAATATAAACCTATAATTTCACGGACCGACGTAGTTACAATAGCTCAGTGTTAAGAATATGCACGCTAAGTCGAGAGTCACAGGTACGAACCTTGGTCGTGTGAAATTCTTGGTTTGTATATTTTCTTACCTAGAATTATCTTAACCGATTTCGAAGCACGGGTGCCAATGAGGCAGCATTCAACAGTAATTTTTAATTTATATTTTCACGTTAAACGCGACGTCGTAGACTCGTATACATTCAAGACAACTCTGCTTTTATAGCTAGATACTGCTGCAGTTGTATTTAATGCAATTTACAAGCAAAATGACAAATCATTAAATATGTGTGATAAAATAGATAAATCAATACTGTATGTGATTTAAGACATAATAAGCTTTATTATCAAAGATATAATTTGTTGTTTCTGATTTAAATTCTCTCTTCAATATCTTAAAAGCGGTTACGAAAATAATTAAAATTAAATTATATACAACTTAAGACTACTTAAAGTGAAAATTAGCAAAATCAATGAGCACATTTGATTCTTACGAGCTATGTTAATCTACATGAGGTCACAAAATTGGCTTGATCACTTCTAACAAACACCTAGTTGGAACCACATAAATAATATCAAATATTGCTTTTTAATTCTTGTATGAAATTATTCCTGATATACTTTCATATTTATACTGAAAATTGCTATTGATCTGTTTGTTTTTTAAATTGAGATTTGAGAAAGTAAACAATTTGTTTATTAAAAGAAATATGACACCACGAAAATGTCAATATACAATTAACTAGGAATTCATGAAATGATATTAAATAATCGTAAACTGTCCCATACTATTTAACCAGTAATTACTTTCATATTGACTTCGGAAACATCAAACTCGACATCACATCTTAAATATACGACAACGACATATAAATATTAGAAATATTAATATTTTGTTAGTGTCTGAGGTAGATGTTCACAATAAATGTTGTGTTCACAGCCGTGTTCCTTGACACACATCTGCTCACAAAGATACTATTTACTAATTTTCAACTGCCAGATCATCTCGGGGCAGAAACTGTGTCACGCGCATTTTCCGTGTGGGCTAAAGTTTGCATTTCTGATTTGGTAGAATTATGAAAAAAGTACTGTGTGTTTTGAACTTGAACTATGTGACTCGCGTTGCAGCATACTTGCTGCAAGCACACTTTGAATGTACATTTAACTATTTTTTTAATGTTATGTAGATTTGTCTTACTAAAAGAGAATCTTGTAAATTTCTACTAAGAAATAAATGATTTGATTTAAACAAGACACATATTGTGCCAATAAAACTCTATGCACAATGTGGCTTATTAATTTGGATGAACTTAGCCCGCCCGGGTTATAAGCTTGACACAGCATTGACCCTAACTCTTAACACTTACATCTATTCAAAAATAATTGTTCAAAGAAAATGTTCAATATTTCTGTGATTCTTTGGAATCTAAGTTTAGATTTCTAAAAGAACAAAGACCAAGTTTCATCACATTCACTGAATTAAAATTGAAAGCTTAACTATGTCTAAATACCCTGAATTATATAATTTAACACTAACAAATTAGATGCTAAGCTTTTTCTTTATGTAAATAATTTGTTATACAATAATTTTTAAATTATTCAAATATTTTATCATAAGATATTAATGTTATTTTAAAATGTCTTGAATGCTTAAGAATTGTTCACAAATCATATTTTCATTAATGGTGTCAATTTGGAAAAAATGATTTCTTAACTTGACTTTAATTCATGAACTGACCCAAATTGACCTCAATAGCTCACAATTAGAACTATGACAGAATCAAAATGGGTATTTAAATGATTTCTATTTGGAAACCTACATTGTGTCTACAAGATATTGTAAATCTGGTACTTCAAATTGATGACCTTGTTAAAGTCAGAAAATGGTGTTGAAAAGACTGGCAGTTTTGAACTTGATAAAACATCAAGCATAGTCAAGAGATATGATACTCTAGAATTGACGATGGTGGGGTGTTTCAGTGATCCTACTGTCGCGCAGACCTCTCAGTCTCAATGAGACATTCTCTGACAAGTATGCGAGCGTGCACGATGCCGCGCTTCAGGCGTTCAGCAGAGCTACGGCTGCCAGAGTAACTCGGCCGGACCTCCTTACCCATCTCTTCGATCACAGCCAAGAGTTGCGCGTACTTCGAGGTTCCGTCCTTGTCCTTGCCGTTAGACGATGGGGAGGCTGCTGCCGGCTGAATTGTGTTGACGGTGGATATAGTCGCGTGACTGTTCCCTCCATGCCCCAAGTCCTTATGTACGTTCTTCCCGCTCATTGGAATCGCCGTCACCGTAACATCACTTAGCTTCGACTCCACCGCTTGAATATCCATCGCCTCCATATCTGCAAAATAAGGCGGCGTTACCAAAACAAAAGAAGCCGAAAGTATCGATCAACGAAACGAAAAACTTACCGAGCTACGACTAATAAACATATGGACGACCCAGAACTGTGATAAAACACGTTCAAGTTCACGCTATAGTACGCGAAAAATGCGATAACACTCTATTTCTACTTGTAATGTGTAGAAGTAGGACATACCTAATCCAGCGCCTTCGACTGCACACTCAAAATTGGAAGGACGTGTTATGTCTTGGAAAAGATAATTCTATCGGTCTTTATATTTGCTGGTGATTTTCAGTAAAATTAGCGAATCTACCGATTGATATCCTATATAATTTTTAATTCATTGAAATAACAAACAACTCCACACACAAATCACCCACATTGACAAATGTTTTTTTTTTATTAGTCAACTAATAAGAACAAGCAAAATCTCAAAAAATATACAGCCCTGTTTTATAGTTCCATCTATTAACAACAACAAAAACTATGTCGGTAAAACAGTACCGCGCTTGTCAAACCCGAATATTGGCAGCATTGAATTACGTTACATTTTACGCGAAATACGCGTTTCTTTCCAGCCCTCAATTCGAAGTTGTATCAAATTAGTATTGTCAAAAAGCTGAAATTGATGGGATCGGTTTTCTTTCTTTCTTCGTATTTTTTATTTTATTGGCCTAAAAATAAAGCAAAACTTCTTAACCCCTTCTTATTTACGTGTAAGTTGTTGTCAGTAAGCTATGGGATACCACGGACGTGGTCGTCCGTTCAGGCCATGGTTTATATCGGTCAAATGATAATCTAAATAATAAAACAATTCGGGTGTTGAATGAGTGACTCCTCAGATTCCTGTAGCGGAATGTGTAGTATTTGATGATGTCCTCGTTCGGGGAGGATGGGGCTTCGGGCGGGGGCGAGCGCGCGTCGCGGCCGAGCTCGTTGGTGCTGGAGGCGGCGCCGGAGCGCGAGCCGCTGCGTTTCGACGTGCAGCTCGTCGGAGCCCCGCCGGAGGTGGAACAGCTCGTCAACAACATCAAGCAGGTCGCTGAAGACTTTTTGTATCATTGGAAAACTTTTCCTATTGGTGAGTATAATATTTGTCTTGTTTCAATTATGTCCAGTTTAACTGTTTTGATTTGTTTTAATAAACCATTGTTGTATTTTCTGAGATTCTTATAATTAGTCATGACTAGCCACTGTTGACATGGGCCTCTCCTATATTTAAAAGTTCCAGATATTCACCATCCCCACTTTGTTGGGGTAGGGGCAAACTTAGGTCACTTAGAGAGTCTGGCCATACATTGGAAAGCATGCCGAGAGAATACTGATGCATTTTCCGTGGATTCATCCCTTGGTCACCTTTACAACACCCAATGGTAGAAATAGGGGAAAGCTTTTCCAAACATAGCAGAATCAGACATTTACTGTCTGTTATTTGTATAATATCAAACGGTATATAATATTTTACATGACTTTATAAATTAATATATTTTTAAGTAAAATACAGGTTTGGCTGTAAAGTTACAAGTTACGTTCTTTCAGTCAGTTGGCATCCTCCAAGAAATTAAAGTTCCCACAATTATTAAAATAAAACTATACAGCCATTCATTCACTACTTTCTTGAATGGCACATCTGCAATGCATATGAACAGCTTCCATACAAAAAAAACAACTGTAAAGATCCAAGTTTATATTGCAGTAAGAACAAAGTAAGAATGTTGTAATTGATTCATTAGAGAAAATAGTTTCTCTTTATAGTATGAAGATGAACAGATTTCTTTTGATCTAGATTATGCCATAATCTGTGCAATTGATTTATGAGATCAGTGTGAAAGTTATTGTCTGGGAAAGATGAAATGCTCTGCTCTTGTAGATAGTACAAGAATTTCATTAAATTCAGATAATTTGTTGTTATTTTCTCAATCTTCCTATTAGTCATACATAAATGTATTATATGGGACACTTAAGTTGATAAACTCTTCATAATATCCAATTACTTATTAATTACATTTGAAATGCATTTGAATTTAATAAAATAATAATTGATTAATAAGTAGTTATGGTTGTATAACATGAAAATATTATTATTAAAGACAATTTACTATAACATATTAAAGGATGTAAAAAGTACTTTAGCTAATAAAACAGGGTGAATAAAATCTTGAAAAGTTGTTCAGTTTCCTGGGCTTGGCCTACCACTTAAAATAGTTGCAACTGTATTCTTATTCTAAACTTATCATTTCTAACATTATCTTAACAAAGATAATTCATAACAAGAGTCATACTTTCTCCAGTGCTACCACCATCCCGCTTCACCGGTTCCGGCAACCGTCCCTCGGACATCATCATCGCGCCGCCGTGCGATGAGCTCGACGCGGCAGCCCTAGACGCCGGGCTGGAGCCCCATCCACTCTCGCCCAAGCAGCTACACGCCATCAGGGAGAAGGGGTAAGATAAGAGACAGTTTTTATCATCTAGTGAACAGGGGTGGGTCCTTATGAGGGCCCCAGCAGACACTGCAATGAGTGGACAACTTTTGTAGCTAACACTTTTAACCAAATATGTCTTTAGTTTCATGATTATTATAACACAGCTTTTTATTTTAGATTTTTAGGTTCTGTTTTACAGCATTACAAATTATAATAACTCTAATAAGCTGTTAAAATATATGCATTTAGTAAAAAGTAGCCATTTACACCTACATTCAGTCATTACAAGTTGCTGCTTATTTTATAACATCTAGTCTAGATTCTACATAGCCTCTAGTGGCGAAGGACCCATTCAACACGATTCTCATTGGCTTCCCTTTTCAAAATAACACACTATCATTAGCTTATTTTATTCAACCTACCATCTCACTTTGATAGGTGAATGCCGACAACATGCGAGTTTTTATACCTGTTTCCACGAAGTAACGAGTTTTAATGTCTGAAAATCAGTGGAAAATGACGATTTTAAACTTTTTCGGGATATTGATTATAGATAACTTTTGCACTACTACGGCTTACCTTTTGCTAAAATCAACCTTCGCCACTTTTAGACACTGAACAGAATATAATTAAATCCTTTCACTTTACGAATAAATATGAATAAAACTTTTAATTCCGCATCTTAGTGGCTTTAAAGATCGCTGCACATAATAACTGTTAATCACTACATAGTCTCAAATAAAGTCGCGTCCGTTTCTGTCCTTATGTATGCTTAGATCCTTAAAAGTACGCAACAGATATTGATGCGCTTTTTAAAAATATGGAATGGTTCAAGAGTAAGATTTTATGTATAATACATGCCAGGAAAAGGTCTTATTCCCGCGGACAAACGGGTAGAAGCGGGTAAAACAAATAAGGAAAAAAAAGTGAAAAATCTGTACTCCGTACTAATTTATAACTCTGAGAGTTTCTGTGTGTGTGTATGTATGTTTGTTACCTCTTCACGCTCAAACGGCTTGACCGATTTAGATGAAATTTGGAACTCAGGTAGAGTATAACCCGAAATAACACATAGGCCACTTTTTACCGCGGGAAAACAACTATTACCACGGGAAAAGGAGTGGCAGCGGGTGAAACCGCTGGGCAGAAATCTAGTAAATACATATATCAGTGCTTCATTTCTACCAGCAAATAACCTCATACAAACTTTCAATGTACCTACTACCACAGATAATATAATGCTACCTACTACCTATTAGTTTTTTGCTGCAATGATACAATTTGTGGTATCCTTGGAATATATTAGTGTAGGTGGCAAGTAATTGTAACTGACGCCAATATGCGAGACAAACTACTACATGTACACGAACCGTACATGATTTTTACCTGTGTTGTTTACCTGGCCAAAACATCAATTCATTTCTTTTCCTTCAGAATTTAGACCTTTAATATTTTCTGCTAGTTACACAGGCATTCAAAATATATTTTTTAACTCTTATAAGGTGTTGATAGATATATTTAAAAACTCAGGGATAAATTAGATTTCCTCAACCTATGAATATTAATAACTTTTTTGGACGACTATCGTAAAATTGCAAAAATATAAGGTAAAAATTTACGAGTAACATAGCGAAACCTCAAAACGGGCATGTCATATTGAACAACTTTTCCCAAGAACATAGATCGTAATAAGAAATACATTTTGGAGCTCCCATGCCCATACATAATTGCCGATCAGCTGATTTGAGTTACTATGGAAACTGAAAATATTTTTGGATTATTTCAAGCTATGTTCTTTGGGAAAGTTGTTCCATATCACAGCCCCGTCTTGAGTTTTCGCTTTCCGTCACAAGAAAATTTCACCCTATATCAAAAAGCTTTTATTTTGTATAATACCTTTTTTTTACTACCCAACTTGTAGAAGACAGGTTTCGATCAATTCCACATATTGAATAAAGTTACGATATGTATTGCACTATTTTTCTAAAACACTACATAACTTATATGTAGCTAAGTTTAATGTTCACACAATACAGCTGCAATCAGGCAGGAAATGATCCCTCTGCATTCACTCGTACTTGTTAAGTTCAATTACTCTGTCACTGTATAGGGCAACCATTACTTGAGGCAGAATTAATGTGTGCAAAAACATGTATGCCTAAGTATTAACATGCAAAATGGCCTGATCAAAACCAATCTGTTATCTGTTATCAATCTATTAATCCAACAAAACTTTTTGGGATAATTATGCTTAAGCAGATTTAATAAGTTTTCAGGGGCTCTTTCTTTAGCGGATGTCATCTGGCTTCCAAACACTGCGTCTTTAGTCCAAACCAAAGTTACACAACAACCATAACAAATTAATAAAAATGTAAACAAAATTTGCATGTTTTCTTTCTATCAGCGGCAGCCCTATTTATGTGGGCCCTTTGTAGTCATTAAAAAGTCAATTACGTGGTATCATACTTTTTAATTTGAATGTGGGCGCATTTCATTTTTAATTACGTTCAAATTGGTGGAAAGACACACTTTAACAGACACTCTAAACATGTATAAAGTATACTCTAGAAGCTAGTGGCACAAAAAACTCATTTTCGTATTAATTAATTTGTAATAATAAAAATTGATACGATAAGACAGGGCTGTTAGGCCACTAAGTCACACGTAGTGTGTGCCACGAGAGGGCTCAGCTGTTAATGGTTTGCGTAGAATACTATACGTATACTGTTTTTTTTTAATGTACAATATGTTTTTAAAAAAAAAAGGATATGAGTACTAATATCAGCTAGTATCTACTTCCCAATTTCCCATAGTACAAGCTTTGGTTAGTTTGGGGCTAGAGGGCGCTGTGTGAATGGTCCAGGATATTTATTTTAAAACATTTTCCGTGAAACAATAAATTTTTTTTTGAAATCCTGAAATTTTTTCAAGAGCAAGCAGGATTTGAACTTGCGACTTTCACCAACACTAGAGTCCAATGCCCGCCAACTTTGCAAGATCTACCAGGTTGTAAAAAAATGCAAGATAAGCTTTATTAAACTGAGAAACAATCTAAAAGTTTATATTTTGACGCCATTCTAAATAGTGTACAAAATGTCGTTTCAAAAAGTAGCTCGTTTGACTACTAGTTTGGTTTCTACCTGTGCTTATTATATAGGGTGAAATTTTACTTGTGACCGATAGCGAAATCTCAAGACGGACTGGTGAAAAGGAACAAATTTCTCCTTAAGAACTCCCATACAGAAATTGCTGATCAGATAATTAGGGTTACTATGGAAGCTTCAAATATGTATGTCATATTTCGATCTTTGTTCCTAGAGGAATATTGTTCCTTATAGCCCGTCCTCTGTTTTCAGTATCGGTCACTAGTAAAATATAACACGATATTTGCGGTCATCCATCACTGCGGTTTGCAAGTATCCTCTATTGCAGCAGTAGTATCGTTGGACACTTGCGTCACCAATCAGTCAGGTGTAGGTATCAAAGCCCCGGGGCTAAAATCGTAGTAACCAGATAAAAAAAACTTACCTGAACTTGTTGCGCGCTCGCAACACATTTACATCTACAGTTTAATAGGAACTAAGGCTTACGTCTAATTCTTACTAGCTTAGCTTACATTTTCCGTGCCGATGCATTTATTAACACATACATTTATTGCCAACACATATAATTATAATGTTTTCTATAGCTTTTATATTTTATTATACTTATTGTATATTATTTATAGAGTATTGTTTTGTCAAAGCTTGCACAAGGAGAGGGTTTTTAAACCTATGAAGTTAAGTACTAAACAGTTGGATTCGATTCGAGAGTGGGGGTATGTCGCCGATTATCTATGTTATTTGTGTATTGTATGGTTATCATTATCTGTACATTTGCGCCAATATTCGTAGAAATCACAATTTGTAGAGTAAACAAATAGGACACATGAGTTAGCATTGTTATTTAAAAAAAAAAAAAAAAAAAAAAAAAAAAAAAAAAAAAAAAAAAAAAAAAATGTTATTTTTTCATGTGCATTCGAAAGTCTTGTAAATAATTACTTTTATTACTTACCGAAATGTATGTGATAAAGAAAACTATCAAGTCGAGTCCCTTGCGGCTGTTTTTTTTTCAAACGTAAACATCGTTATACATTGCGTCTTGCCCACAGATATTTTTGTTTTCCACGACCGATGGAAATCATAGTTTTTCGGTGATAAGTTTTAAGCGCGAAAAACAAGGAAGGATTCGAAAAGATCAATTACTTTCTTTCATGCCTTTTGGCATCTAGTAACGTAGTCTGGTGAACACCATCTACATAGTGCTTGGAAACTTCTAAATTCTCATAAACAAAACTCCCTATTGTCGTTGTCGGGGAAAAACATACGCAAGTGATTCGCCTTCAGAGAGACAAGTGTAATCGGTAAATATTGGCGCATATTGTATTGCCCCCATCGCATGATCAGTCATCGTCATGTCGTACATTAGAAGCTTTACATATATGCCATTTATACTTGGTGTAAAAAAAATTGCTGAGAATATTTTAAGGGGTGAACCAGTACGTGAAACTGAACAACTTTCCCCAAGGAACATAGGTCGAAATATGAAAAAAAATATTGGCCCTCTCATACAAATTATCCCTGTCGGGTAACACACTAAGTATGGGAGGGTCAAATTATTTTTTCATATTTCGACCTATGTTCCTTGGGGAAAGTTGTTCAGTTTCACGTACTGTTTCACCCCTTAAAATATACTCAGCAAATTTTTTTACACCTTATATATACCTCTTATGTAATCAATAGGCGATTTTAATCCAACTTCTTTCATATGGTGCGATGTCGTATAGTTATCATTAGTAGACAGATCGTTTTATTTTTATGTGTCTCGATATTCAGGGTGTAAAGAACAGCCCTCCGAATACTGATAGGGTGCATTCAGACCATGGAACTGAACAACTTCCGTTAAGAAAATATATCAGGAATGATAACCCATAGTAAATACAGTCAGCTGATTGCAATTTTGTATGAGACTTCGTTTTTTTGTCTTTTCCTAACAAATGTTTCTAAGGGAAAGTTGTTCAGTTTCATGGTCTGCATGCACCCTATAAGTATTCAGAGGGCTGTCCCTTACACCTCTGAATAATACAGATAGTGTATTAGGAAAAGTGCTGCGGTCTTTTCAAAGGGTGAATGAACCAGACGATGAAATGGAAGAATTTTGACAAAGGAATGCTGGTTGTGAAGTAACAAAAGTTGGAACTTCCATTAAAATGAATCGATCGGGTACTTGAAGGTGAACGCATACTTGTCAGCGACGTACGCGACGTCTGATAGTGTTACCATATCTTGCAGAAATTTACCAGATAAATAACAGGAATGACAGCAGTTTTTGAAATAACACAGTAATAACAGATATTAGCATTACCTGATTTCTTTCCCGTTGGTGTTGTAAGAGATGAATAAGGAACTCGAGGGTCGAACCTGTGTATTGCAATTTTAGGCGATGTGCTGACAACATATCACTATAGTGATACACAATTTTCTCAATGACCCTCAATATGTTTGTTAGACATGGTGTAACTCCCTTTTTTACATCCGTTTACGCTCTGCCTATCCCGCAAGGGATATGGCGTGAATGGCGTGATAAATGTACATACATTTATTTAATTTTAAGAAAAATAACAGCTACTAATCGTGACACTTATCAGAAATTATGGTAACGTTGTCAGACTCTACTGATGCTGACTAAAACCGAAAATGATAATTTTCGTGTTTCGACCTTTGTTTTGTTAAATTGGGCTGGCTATCCCTTGGAAAGAACGCAGAACTTTTATTAACACCCTAAAGTTGTTTAAGTTATGGTTTTTTATGTAGTAACTGTTATTGAATAGCTTCATTTATTTTACTACGTGTAAGTCGGTATTTGTTATTAAAATAAACATCTTTTATTACGTACTCTCCGCTCTTTGTAATTAATTAGTTACAACTTTTCCTTTATAAAGCATGAGATGTGTCCACATAAATGTCTATTGCTAAAAATAAAAATAAACTAGTACCTTTAGTTAATCTTTTCAATCATATTCCGTTCTGAATCTTACAATTAGTGAATTTACAAACAGAGTCTTATAACTTAATGTTAACTGCCAGATTGGTATAAAATCAAAAGCAATCGAACATTGAAATAAACTGTTCAATGAGAATATTCATGTCAATATAAATTACAAAAAATGACACTGAAAACCAAACTTAAGCTACTTACTCACAAAGCCCGCCTCCTTGTCGATCCGGGGGCAAAGGTCACCATAACGCTAGCCGCGTTGCCGCGTTGAATCGCTATGGATAACCTTTGCACCAGGAAAGAACCAGGACGGGGGTCACCTCCTCTCTCTCTTAAGCGGCTACCTAATTCTGCTATAAAAGCCTGTTCAATTATTTTATGTATTCACCCCAACCATAAAGTATACAATCTGATTAGTTCTTAAACATTTCAGCGAATTCGAAGTACCGTCCCGCCACTTCCCCGGTCAGACGCATGTGTGGCGCGTAGCTCCGTGGCTGCAAAGAGGCAGGGAGCGTGCCAGGGAGGAACTATACTGTCATATAGCCAGAGCTACAGCGCTGATGGTCGTGGTAGCCAGGGACAGACTGATGAGGGAACAACCACTGTCAGCTATAGCTGGGGCTAAGGCGTTGCTGGCTGGACTACACAGGTACAGTGTATATTGTAGCTTATTCTAGTGTCTATGGTAAGTGGTCCCTGATTGCTAAGAGGCAGGGAGCGTGCCAGAGAGGAACTATACTGTCATATAGCCAGAGCTACAGCGCTGATAGTCGTGGTAGCCAGGGACAGACTGATGAGGGAACAACCACTGTCAGCTATCGCTGGGGCTAAGGCGTTGCTGGCTGGACTACACAGGTACAGTCTATATTATAGCTTATTCAAGTGTCTATGGTAAGTGGTCCCTGATTGCTAAGAGGCAGAGAGCGTGCCAGAGAGGAACTATACTGTCATATAGCCAGAGCTACAGCGCTGATAGTCGTGGTAGCCAGAGACAGACTGATGAGAGAACAACCACTGTCAGCTATCGCTGGGGCTAAGGCGTTGCTGGCTGGACTACACAGGTACAGTCTATATTATAGCTTATTCTAGTGTCTATGGTAAGTGGTCCCTGATTGCTAAGAGGCAGGGAGCGTGCCAGAGAGGAACTATACTGCCATATAGCCAGAGCTACAGCGCTGATAGTCGTGGTAGCCAGAGACAGACTGATGAGAGAACAACCACTGTCAGCTATCGCTGGGGCTAAGGCCTTGCTGGCTGGACTACACAGGTACAGTCTATATTGTAGCTTATTTTAGCGTTATTCTAGTGTGTATGGTAAGTGGTCCGTGGCTGCAAAGAGGCAGGGAGCGTGCCAGGGAGGAACTATACTGTCATATAGCCAGAGCTACAGCGCTGATAGTCGTGGTAGCCAGGGACAGGCTGATGAGGGAAGAGCCACTGTCAGCTATAGCTGGAGCCAAAACTTTACTGGCTGGATTTTATAGATATGCCTGGTTGACTTCTAAAAGCTAAGACATCAGGATTTATTTGGTCGTTCGTCGACTCAGGGTCACTCGTGTCAAGATAAATAAAAAGTGAAATTTGCAACAACGTTTTGTTTTTTACACACTTAATAATTTTATAATTTTCCTCTTTCCACTATAAACACAAATAAATTATAAATGAAATGTTCACTCAGATGGTAGAGCAGTGGGATGGTACCCCACGGTCCCGTGATCAAGCCCCGGCGCGCGCTAACATTTTTTCAATTTCTTATTTTCATGAAAATAATGAAGTAAATCTCAGTACAAATAAATTATGATTCAATTTTTATCTATAGATTACTCGACCTAGCGATCGGTATGCCATCGCTAGAAGCCAGAGACCTGGACAGAAAGATCCGCGAGGAACGCTCCCGTTACCTGGTAGCCGAGCTGATCTGCAAGCCGGACCAACGGGAGGACATCTCGGCCCTGGCCGCGTGGGTCACGAGGGCCATGAGAAGGGCGGCCTCGGAGAAAACTGATGTTAGGGAGCCGAAGAATATGCCCAGAGTGCCTTGTATTTACAACACGCCACAGAATACGCAGGTATGAGTACACTTTCTCTTTTCGTGTGGGACACCGAGTCGTCCAACGGCCCGATGAACCCTGGTGTCTGAGTTTTTTCAACCGCCTCTGACATGGTTGTGATACGACCGCCGTCTAAGTAATCATAGACAGCAACCGGGACCGACGGCTTAGCGTGCCCTCCGAAGAACGGACCCATTTATTTTCGGACAATCAGTTGGTTCACCCTGCAATGTCCTAACCAGACCGGGAACAAATTCACAATGTGATAAATATCAACTTTGTGCGTGTCCCACCGAGAATCGAACCCGGAACCTTTGCGTAGCAGGCAGTCACACTACCAATGCGCCACATCGGCCGTCATGAGTACTTGAAAAGACACATTGACACATTTGAAAAGTACACTTTATACACTCGAAATAAACACAACCACACTTATATACAATCATCTACATATATATGGTAAAATTTTACTAGTGACCGTTAGCGAAAACTCAAGACCGGCTGCTGATAAGGAACAACTTTCTCCAAGTCCATGGGACGAAAATGGGAAATGCACGAATCAGCAGATTTGAGTTAAGATGAAAGCTCAAAATATAAGTCTTATACTACTTGTCACCTTAGTGATACATGATTTTTCTGAAACGGTCCTGAAATATTTGTCAGATGTGACGATAGCGATCGTATTTTACGGTTGTTAACGCTCTGCTTACCCCGCAAGAGATAAAGGTGTGGAACCTACGTATGTATGCATAATCTCTTTATTGTGCATTCTTAAAACTAATACAGAAAACACATATTAAATCAAAAACAAGAAATGACACAAAGGCGGACTTATCCCATTAAGGGATGTCTTCCAGTCAACCCTTGAAAAACTGAGGAAACGATGTGAGCAGGTAAACTTTAATGAAAAAGTTAAAACCTTTTTGACACCACTAATTTAAGGCAAGTAAGGAGAATTGAGGGCATTATCTACTTAATAATATACTACATAAATATGACGTAGATATAATACAGGGTTTAAGGGACGGTGTACCGAAAACTTCGCAGGCATGATCAGACCATGAAACTGATCAATTTTTACTATGGAGCCTATGTTGGGAAACGAAATTTTTTTTTCGAGTTTCCATAGAAAGTCATTCAGCTGATCGGGAATTTTGTATGGGAGGCCGAAAAAAGATTCTCGTTTACCAACATAGCTTCCATAGAAAAAGTAGTTCAGTTTCATGGTCTGATCATGCCTGCAAAGTTTTCGGTACACCGTCCCTTACACCCCGTATACTTACATGTATGTAATTTTTCTCCTTTTCAGGTGGACCTCCGTCTCTACAAACGCGACATTCTCCGCCGCGCCGCGTCTCATCTACAAGGGATCCTAGAGCGGGAGTCCAGAGGGTGGTTCCTGCACTTCAGAGAGCGTCGAGCAGCCTTGTTGGCCAGCCAGAAGATGCCCATGAAGGATATTGAGGAGGTAAGTGTCAGTTGAAGGTGGGCATCCATACAAACATCTACAAGGGATCTTAGAGCGGGAGTCCAGAGGGTGGTTCCTGCACTTCAGAGAGCGTCGAGCAGCCTTGTTGGCCAGCCAGAAGATGCCCATGAAAGATATTGAGGAGGTAAGTGTCAGTTGAAGGTGGGCATCCATACAAACATCCACAAAGGGATCTTAGAGCGGGAGTCCAGAGGGTGGTTCCTGCACTTCAGAGAGCGTCGAGCAGCCTTGTTGGCCAGCCAGAAGATGCCCATGAAGGATATTGAGGAGGTAAGTGTCAGTTGAAGGTGGGCATCCATACAAACATCTACAAGGGATCTTAGAGCGGGAGTCCAGAGGGTGGTTCCTGCACTTCAGAGAGCGTCGAGCAGCCTTGTTGGCCAGCCAGAAGATGCCCATGAAGGATATTGAGGAGGTAAGTGTCAGTTGAAGGTGGGCATCCATACAAACATCTACAAGGGATCTTAGAGCGGGAGTCCAGAAGTTGGTTCCTTCACTTCAGAGAGCGTCGAGCAGCCTTGTTGGCCAGCCAGAAGATGCCCATGAAGGATATCGAGGAGGTAAGTGTCAGTTGAAGGTGGGCGTCCATACAAACATCCAATCCTCGTTAGCCAAGAAGCTTGAAGGTAAAACTGGAGTCCGTACTCGGAAACAAGGAGTGCAGTCAAGAATTTTGACCTCCAAATTCGTTGGATCCTTCTATCTCTTTCTAATAGTTTGTAAGTAGGTTGACCATGTAGTTTAATTCATGTCGGAAGTAACCGAGAATATTTGTTTTTCGAAAAGGGAAGAAAAAATGGATGATAATATTTTCTTGAGTTTGCACAACTTTTACTCATCACAATAAAACAATTTGTTAAAACCGAAAAAAACGTAGAAAACGAAACGTAGGAATTGCAAAATCGAAAATAAACACAACTTATAACCGTTTAAAATTGTTTTAATGTGAAAAAATTGGAGCATACTATAAAGGCTGGTAAAAAATGTCAATCTACAAAATATTTATTGTGTTCGGATTTTGGTGAGTACAAACATGATACAAGCAATGAACCTAATATATTTTCAATTTCAAAATGGTTATTTCGTTTAGATTACGTACCTAATTTCTTTCGGTATACATACCGGTTTCAAAACCTGATTATATGAAAATGAAAATAAAATAACTTTATTCAATGTACGATAGCATTATCACTTATTGACCTCATGATCGGTTATTGTAAAAAAAAGGAAATTTGCATAACGCAATTTTCTTTTTTTTATAACAATTTTGTATTGTCCTAATAGAAAACCGGCTCGGCTATTATGTTATTGTCACCCTACTATCGTGGGCAAACGTCGGAGACACTCGGGAGTAGCCCGGGGTAAGGGAAAATAAGAAAGAGAGAAGTGTAACTGATCCTTGCATCGGTCAAATAATCTAACTTAACTGTTGAATACAGAAGGAGAGGGAGGCCTAAAAAAGTTTGGATGGATTGTATATGTATAAGAGATGATATGTAGCAAAAGGGTGTAATAGTTATTTGTACAACAAGAGGGCAAAGGTAATTTTTGCTTCGAGTGCTAATTTTGATTCCCGAGGTAGCGAAGGATACTAAAATTGAATCACGAGCGTAGCGAGTGATTTAAAGTTGTACCCTGAGCTCAGTGAGGGATTCAACAGCACGAGATGTGAATAAATTTGCTCTCGTGTGGTACACACAACTTTTCACCTCTACCAGTAAGAAAATTCTACCAATGTCAAGTTAGGGAAATTGGCTGTACTGCTCGAATGCCTCAGACAAAATAAAAATTTCCGTCAAATAATTTTTTTCATGATTCGTTCAGAAATATTCAGAAATATTACTTGATATGTACCAATATTCAGAAATATCAGAAACTAGCGGCCCGCCCAGCGGTTTCACCCGCTGCTAACTGATTTCCCACGGGAAACAGACCTTCTCCCAACATTAATCATACATAAAAACCTTTCTCTTGAATCACTCTATCTTTAAAAAACTTCATCCAGATCCGTTAAGTGGTTTTGATGATTTAAGCATACAAACAAACTGACAGGGAAAGAAGTGGGAAGCTACTTTACTCTATATACTATGTAGTGATAATTCGTCTCACTTCATTAACGCATTAGCCTAGGATGTAGATAAAATTTTGTATGAAGCCCAGATAAGAGGTAATAAGTAAAGACTTTCTATGGCAAGATGCATTGACGGAGGTGGACGCTAGAATTGTATCACTACATAGTGTCCTTATATGTTTAGAATTACCCAACGGATTTTGAGCGTTTTGTTTATTAGATAGAGTAACTTGAGAGGAAGGTCTATAAGTATAATTTATTCCGGGAAATTGTCACATTCCCATGGGAAAACGGGTAGCCCAACTGGAAGTAAACTTTTGACTCCTCTAAGGATTAAAATTTTAAAAATGCTTATTACACTTAAGACATCGAACTTTCATACAAACTTTTAACCTTTTTTTCATCCCCTGGGGGATTAAAAAAAACCGGAATTTTATCAGCCTATGAACGGGAATTCCATCTTCACAGAATTGCGCATATCTACAACTCTCCATTGTTATAAACCTCAAAGACGCAAGGAAAACTTTTTGCTGCGGCCACTAACTCAGACAAACCGCCATAAATATGCAGTGGGGACATTTTCGCAAAATATTCAGAGGAATTAGCGTTGTTATTTCCATCTTCGTCGTGTGATAGGACGGAAGACTCGCTTTACAACATAAGCGATAATACTTTCGCGCACCTCCCGAGCCATGACTTGGGTGTCATACAACACAAAGGATATTGCTCGAAATAAGCAGGCGCCGCCGTCGCCAATAATTAGCACAACATAAAGATAGTTCGTTCGTTCGGGCGATAGACAATTTTCCGAATAACCCTCAAATATTTGTCAGACGTGGCGTAAATAACCGTTTTTGCGGCCATTTACGCTCTGCCTACCCCGCAAGGGATTATAGGCGTGATATGTACATGTATGTATGTATAGTTCGTTTGAAAAACTAACAGCGACATCTATGTTTGTATTATAGAACTAAAATATTACATTTTCTCAGTTTTCGTGATAGTATAAATGCTAAACTACTGAAGCTAGAGAGATCAAACTTGAACTTGAAGTTTTTCATGTAATAAAGCAACTATTATAGATACAATTCGGTTAATTTTAATCCCCCAAGGGATGAAAAGAGGGTTAAAAGTTTGTTTGAAAGTTCGTTGTCTTAAGTGTTATCCGTTTCAAAATTAGTGATTAGACTTGTGACTTAAAATAATTAAACACGTGTTTCAGCATATTTGAAATTTTAACCCTTAATAGGATCAAAAGGGAGTTCAAAGTTTGTATGAAAGTTCGTTTTTTTAAATGATTGTAATCTGTTTCAAAATTTGTGATTAGACTAATAACTTAAAATAATTAAATACGTGTTTCAGGATTTTTGAAATTTTAACCCTTAAGTGGGTGAAAAGGGGGTAAAAAGTTTGTATGAAAGTTTTTTATCTTAAATGTGATTTGTTTCAAAATTTCTGATTAGACTCATAACTTAAAATAACTAAATACGTGTTTCAGCATTTTTGAAATTTTAATCCTCAAAGATGTCAAAAGGGGGTCAAAAGTTTACTGCCAGTTGGGCTACCCGTTTTCCCATGGGAATGTGACATTTTCCTGGAATAAATTATACTTATAAACCTTCCTCTCAATAACTTTCTCTATCTAATAAAAAAAACCGCATCAAAATCCGTTGGGTAATTCTAAAGATATAAGGAGACACCAAACGGGAAGCGACTTCATTTTATACTATGTAGTGATATTTAATAGAAAAAAACGCTTACAAAAAGAAATAAATAACTGGCTGAAATAGTTTTCAGACCGCACCGCCGCCATTGCCACGATTAGTACTGATAAAATGAGATGTTCGAAATTCAAATCACTTTTCTCCATCGAGTGGATAAAAACAAGTTTTGCCCACTGAATTTACGCGGCAAAACTGTTCTTTTCAAGCTGGAGAGGTGAAAACGAAGATTTGACAGCTGATAGCGATGAATGGAAGAAAAAACATGTTGCGCCGACCCCAAATAAATTGGGATAAGGGCAGGCAGTGGTGATGTTCAATACAGAGTACGGCTTCCAGGTTCATCTATAGTTCATCAGTAGCACTGATACCGAAAGTCGCAGGTTCGAACCCTGCCTACGGAGCAATTTTGCAAGTTTTTAAAATACTTGTTACCATGTGACCTCCTATGTCCAGCAATGGACTGTTGTTGTTGTTCAGTTTTGGTCAAACACTTATTTAAATTACGATACACAATCTCTTCCTTACATGCGGTATTGCAGGGTTAATATATTTTTTACACCACCACATATTTGAACTTTTAATATTAACAGGTTAACCATTAGCCTGCTGTCAAAAATTTTAGTGGAAAAACTTTGAAGTCTTGATTGTTTCGATTTTTTGTTTTTTGATTTTATGTTTTCAGCGTGAACACTTCGATACCGCGTTTCATAAAACTAACAGCGCCATCTGTAGACGAATAATAGATCTCAGTTGAACCATGAGATTTCAGTGAAACAGGTGCCACGGTATAAAATATTTTATCTTTACATACCGAATTGAAAGTTGTATATGTGCGGTTCGCGGTGAAATACTTAGATGTTTGATATACGTATTTTATCTTTCTCTTTATATATTGGAACTTCTGTTGCGTCTTGCTTCCTTGTGTACCATTTGAGTGAGCTTATTGTACAAGATGTCTGGTGACAGATTTCTTATTTTAAATTCATATATAAGAAAAATAATAAATATTGCGGCGGGAAATTGAACCACCAATCTTGCGGATTTTTCAGCAACAATGGTGCAGTGGTCAACAGAGCATCGTGCGTTTGCTGCTGAAGTGTTTTTTAAAGGTGGCAATTCTAATATTGTTGCTCGTCGTCAATTTTGTTCCCATTTAAATATCCGACGATTGAGTGATGGACCAAGCCCGAAATTAATTCGTTCGTGGGTGGAAAGGTTCCGCGCGACAGCTTCGGCTATGAATAAGGCGCGTCAGGTCAGGGGCCTAGTCGGACTTCATGGAGCCCTGCAAACATTGAACTCGTGGAAAGGAGTGTTAGCAAAAATCCTTTTTTTTAAGATTCTTAGGGACGAGCGACAAATGTCAACAGTGAAAATTATGGAAGAATGATAAGAAGTTTCTTCTTACCAAATTTGCGAGCTCATGCATCGTTCTCGTCACACACAAGGTTTCAACAGGATTGCGCCACCCCACACACGGCTAGGACCACAATGAGCTATTTGCGAGAAGCTTTCCCCCGAAATCTCATAAGTCGCTTTGGAGACATCCCATGGCCATCAAGGTCGCATGTTTTGACCTCAATGGATTTATTTTGGTGGGAATATCTCAAAAAAGAGTTTACTGTAACAATCCACAAACTGTCGAGGCCTTAAAAGAAAATATTCGTCGTGAGATCCAAGCTATTCCACCAAGCCTACTGCAAAAGGTAGCGCGAAACACGAGGCTTCGTTTTGAACAATGCGCAGGACTCACTCGGACGATATTATCGAAATCCGCATCAACACTCTATCCATAAATACTTAACATAGGTATATAAGTCGAATCGTTAGTTTTTTATTTAATTTTAAAAACGGAAATTGCCACCAGACACCCTGTAGTACCTCCCAGAGGTCGCTACATAAAAGAAGCTAAAATTTTGTTGCATGACCCTATCAAAGTTGGTGATTTTCATTTCGTCTTATGTTTGTTACAGGAGGTGAAAACAGCAGCGATGCGGGAATACGTGAACCGTGTGTGCAACGCTGTAACGTGTAGCGAGGCGCTGCAGGCGCTGGGGCCCGATGTGCCCGCTCTGCTGGCCGCGCAGCTCAGGGCCGCTGCTATTGTTAACAGGTGTGTGTGTGTAACAGGAGGGTGTGTGTGTAACGTGTAGCGAGGCGCTGCAGGCGCTGGGGCCCGATGTGCCCGCTCTGCTGGCCGCGCAGCTCAGGGCCGCTGCTATTGTTAACAGGTGTGTGTGTGTAACAGGAGGGTGTGTGTGTAACGTGTAGCGAGGCGCTGCAGGCGCTGGGGCCCGATGTGCCCGCTCTGCTGGCCGCGCAGCTCAGGGCCGCTGCTATTGTTAACAGGTGTGTGTGTGTAACAGGAGGGTGTGTGTGTAACGTGTAGCGAGGCGCTGCAGGCGCTGGGGCCCGATGTGCCCGCTCTGCTGGCCGCGCAGCTCAGGGCCGCTGCTATTGTTAACAGGTGTGTGTGTGTAACAGGAGGGTGTGTGTGTAACGTGTAGCGAGGCGCTGCAGGCGCTGGGGCCCGATGTGCCCGCTCTGCTGGCCGCGCAGCTCAGGGCCGCTGCTATTGTTAACAGGTGTGTGTGTGTAACAGGAGGGTGTGTGTGTAACGTGTAGCGAGGCGCTGCAGGCGCTGGGGCCCGATGTGCCCGCTCTGCTGGCCGCGCAGCTCAGGGCCGCTGCTATTGTTAACAGGTGTGTGTGTGTAACAGGAGGGTGTGTGTGTGACGTGTAGCGAGGCGCTGCAGGCGCTGGGGCCCGATGTGCCCGCTCTGCTGGCCGCGCAGCTCAGGGCCGCTGCTATTGTTAACAGGTGTGTGTGTGTAACAGGAGGGTGTGTGTGTAACGTGTAGCGAGGCGCTGCAGGCGCTGGGGCCCGATGTGCCCGCTCTGCTGGCCGCGCAGCTCAGGGCCGCTGCTATTGTTAACAGGTGTGTGTGTGTAACAGGAGGGTGTGTGTGTAACGTGTAGCGAGGCGCTGCAGGCGCTGGGGCCCGATGTGCCCGCTCTGCTGGCCGCGCAGCTCAGGGCCGCTACTATTGTTAACAGGTGTGTGTGTGTAACAGGAGGGTGTGTGTGTAACAGGAGGGTGTGTGTGTGACGTGTAGCGAGGCGCTGCAGGCGCTGGGGCCCGATGTGCCCGCTCTGCTGGCCGCGCAGCTCAGGGCCGCTGCTATTGTTAACAGGTGTGTGTGTGTAACAGGAGGGTGTGTGTGTAACGTGTAGCGAGGCGCTGCAGGCGCTGGGGCCCGATGTGCCCGCTCTGCTGGCCGCGCAGCTCAGGGCCGCTGCTATTGTTAACAGGTGTGTGTGTGTAACAGGAGGGTGTGTGTGTAACAGGAGGGTGTGTGTGTAACGTGTAGCGAGGCGCTGCAGGCGCTGGGGCCCGATGTGCCCGCTCTGCTGGCCGCGCAGCTCAGGGCCGCTGCTATTGTTAACAGGTGTGTGTGTGTAACAGGAGGGTGTGTGTGTAACGTGTAGCGAGGCGCTGCAGGCGCTGGGGCCCGATGTGCCCGCTCTGCTGGCCGCGCAGCTCAGGGCCGCTGCTATTGTTAACAGGTGTGTGTGTGTAACAGGAGGGTGTGTGTGTAACGTGTAGCGAGGCGCTGCAGGCGCTGGGGCCCGATGTGCCCGCTCTGCTGGCCGCGCAGCTCAGGGCCGCTGCTATTGTTAACAGGTGTGTGTGTGTAACAGGAGGGTGTGTGTGTAACAGGAGGGGGTGTGTGTAACGTGTAGCGAGGCGCTGCAGGCGCTGGGGCCCGATGTGCCCGCTCTGCTGGCCGCGCAGCTCAGGGCCGCTGCTATTGTTAACAGGTGTGTGTGTGTAACAGGAGGGTGTGTGTGTAACAGGAGGGTGTGTGTGTAACGTGTAGCGAGGCGCTGCAGGCGCTGGGGCCCGATGTGCCCGCTCTGCTGGCCGCGCAGCTCAGGGCCGCTGCTATTGTTAACAGGTGTGTGTGTGTAACAGGAGGGTGTGTGTGTAACAGGAGGGTGTGTGTGTAACGTGTAGCGAGGCGCTGCAGGCGCTGGGGCCCGATGTGCCCGCTCTGCTGGCCGCGCAGCTCAGGGCCGCTGCTATTGTTAACAGGTGTGTGTGTGTAACAGGAGGGTGTGTGTGTAACGTGTAGCGAGGCGCTGCAGGCGCTGGGGCCCGATGTGCCCGCTCTGCTGGCCGCGCAGCTCAGGGCCGCTGCTATTGTTAACAGGTGTGTGTGTGTGTAACAGGAGGGTGTGTGTGTAACAGGAGGGTGTGTGTGTAACAGGAGGGTGTGTGTGTAACGTGTAGCGAGGCGCTGCAGGCGCTGGGGCCCGATGTGCCCGCTCTGCTGGCCGCGCAGCTCAGGGCCGCTGCTATTGTTAACAGGTGTGTGTGTGTAACAGGAGGGTGTGTGTGTAACAGGAGGGTGTGTGTGTAACGTGTAGCGAGGCGCTGCAGGCGCTGGGGCCCGATGTGCCCGCTCTGCTGGCCGCGCAGCTCAGGGCCGCTGCTATTGTTAACAGGTGTGTGTGTGTAACAGGAGGGTGTGTGTGTAACAGGAGGGTGTGTGTGTAACGTGTAGCGAGGTGCTGCAGGCGCTGGGGCCCGATGTGCCCGCTCTGCTGGCCGCGCAGCTCAGGGCCGCTGCTATTGTTAACAGGTGTGTGTGTGTAACAGGAGGGTGTGTGTGTAACAGGAGGGTGTGTGTGTAACGTGTAGCGAGGCGCTGCAGGCGCTGGGGCCCGATGTGCCCGCTCTGCTGGCCGCGCAGCTCAGGGCCGCTGCTATTGTTAACAGGTGTGTGTGTGTAACAGGAGGGTGTGTGTGTAACGTGTAGCGAGGCGCTGCAGGCGCTGGGGCCCGATGTGCCCGCTCTGCTGGCCGCGCAGCTCAGGGCCGCTGCTATTGTTAACAGGTGTGTGTGTGTAACAGGAGGGTGTGTGTGTAACGTGTAGCGAGGTGCTGCAGGCGCTGGGGCCCGATGTGCCCGCTCTGCTGGCCGCGCAGCTCAGGGCCGCTGCTATTGTTAACAGGTGTGTGTGTGTAACAGGAGGGTGTGTGTGTAACAGGAGGGTGTGTGTGTAACGTGTAGCGAGGCGCTGCAGGCGCTGGGGCCCGATGTGCCCGCTCTGCTGGCCGCGCAGCTCAGGGCCGCTGCTATTGTTAACAGGTGTGTGTGTGTAACAGGAGGGTGTGTGTGTAACGTGTAGCGAGGCGCTGCAGGCGCTGGGGCCCGATGTGCCCGCTCTGCTGGCCGCGCAGCTCAGGGCCGCTGCTATTGTTAACAGGTGTGTGTGTGTAACAGGAGGGTGTGTGTGTAACGTGTAGCGAGGCGCTGCAGGCGCTGGGGCCCGATGTGCCCGCTCTGCTGGCCGCGCAGCTCAGGGCCGCTGCTATTGTTAACAGGTGTGTGTGTGTAACAGGAGGGTGTGTGTGTAACAGGAGGGTGTGTGTGTAACGTGTAGCGAGGTGCTGCAGGCGCTGGGGCCCGATGTGCCCGCTCTGCTGGCCGCGCAGCTCAGGGCCGCTGCTATTGTTAACAGGTGTGTGTGTGTAACAGGAGGGTGTGTGTGTAACGTGTAGCGAGGCGCTGCAGGCGCTGGGGCCCGATGTGCCCGCTCTGCTGGCCGCGCAGCTCAGGGCCGCTGCTATTGTTAACAGGTGTGTGTGTGTAACAGGAGGGTGTGTGTGTGACGTGTAGCGAGGCGCTGCAGGCGCTGGGGCCCGATGTGCCCGCTCTGCTGGCCGCGCAGCTCAGGGCCGCTGCTATTGTTAACAGGTGTGTGTGTGTAACAGGAGGGTGTGTGTGTAACGTGTAGCGAGGCGCTGCAGGCGCTGGGGCCCGATGTGCCCGCTCTGCTGGCCGCGCAGCTCAGGGCCGCTGCTATTGTTAACAGGTGTGTGTGTGTAACAGGAGGGTGTGTGTGTAACGTGTAGCGAGGCGCTGCAGGCGCTGGGGCCCGATGTGCCCGCTCTGCTGGCCGCGCAGCTCAGGGCCGCTGCTATTGTTAACAGGTGTGTGTGTGTAACAGGAGGGTGTGTGTGTAACAGGAGGGTGTGTGTGTAACGTGTAGCGAGGCGCTGCAGGCGCTGGGGCCCGATGTGCCCGCTCTGCTGGCCGCGCAGCTCAGGGCCGCTGCTATTGTTAACAGGTGTGTGTGTGTAACAGGAGGGTGTGTGTGTAACGTGTAGCGAGGCGCTGCAGGCGCTGGGGCCCGATGTGCCCGCTCTGCTGGCCGCGCAGCTCAGGGCCGCTGCTATTGTTAACAGGTGTGTGTGTGTAACAGGAGGGTGTGTGTGTAACAGGAGGGTGTGTGTGTAACGTGTAGCGAGGTGCTGCAGGCGCTGGGGCCCGATGTGCCCGCTCTGCTGGCCGCGCAGCTCAGGGCCGCTGCTATTGTTAACAGGTGTGTGTGTGTAACAGGAGGGTGTGTGTGTAACAGGAGGGTGTGTGTGTAACGTGTAGCGAGGCGCTGCAGGCGCTGGGGCCCGATGTGCCCGCTCTGCTGGCCGCGCAGCTCAGGGCCGCTGCTATTGTTAACAGGTGTGTGTGTGTAACAGGAGGGTGTGTGTGTAACAGGAGGGTGTGTGTGTAACAGGAGGGTGTGTGTGTAACGTGTAGCGAGGCGCTGCAGGCGCTGGGGCCCGATGTGTCCGCTCTGCTGGCCGCGCAGCTCAGGGCCGCTGCTATTGTTAACAGGTGTGTGTGTGTGTAACAGGAGGGTGTGTGTGTAACAGGAGGGTGTGTGTGTAACGTGTAGCGAAGCGTTGCCATGTGGCAGCCACAACTTTGTATTTGTAACTATCTACTGCCGGACATGGGCCTCCCCTCAACGGGGGGTATTGCCATACATACGGTTGGAAGGCAGATTTTTTTTTACAAGAAACGATGCTGTCATTTCCTTGAATTTATTTACTTCTTAGTCGCTTTTACGACAAGAATTGTAGTGATGCTATTGTAAGCCGGAATCAGGCGGCACTTATTACACTTATTTGTACTACATCTGTATATACTTTGTTTATTTGCAGATCTGAAGAAGCCGTGCGTAAGAAGCTGGAGGCAGGCTTAGCGTCGGCGGAGGCGCGGATATGCGCGTCGCACCCGATACTGTCGCGCGCGGACGCCTGGAGGAACGAGAGGCTTGCCGTCGCACACGACAGGTTAACATACATACATATATCACGCCTATATCCCTTACGGGGTAGGCAGAGCGTAAACGGCTGTAACAAAACAGACATTTACGCCACGTCTGACAGATATTTGAGGGCCATTTGGAAAACTGTGCATCGCCATAGCGACAGGTTGTCAGCCTATCGCCTAAAATTGCAATACACACCCTCGAGCCCCTTCGTCGTCTACTACGACTCCCACAGGAAAGAAATGGGGTGATGTTATTCTAAGCCGGCATCAACGGCACGGTATACCTAAAGTGTTTAAAAATTTGGTATTCACATATGATATGTTTGTCAGGTTAAAAAGCGAACTGCGCTGGGCGCCAATGGAGGACGCGGCGGCGACCATGCAGGCGCACCGGCTCGCGCAACATCGCTACTTCCTGCTGAGGGACCTGGCGTTCCTACGGGACCGAGAACCACTGCTCATGAAGGTAGCATTCAATATACAGGGTGTAAGGGACAGCCCTCCAAATCACGGAGCAGAAAGAAAGAGGAGATGTCATAACAGTATTTTGTATGAAAATTGTTGTCGCCGAGTACAGGGGAAGCGGGGGGTATAAAACGCACCCACACATTGACAAATTACAGTCGCACTCTTACGGCTAATAGCAGAACTAGTAAGCACATAGGTGAACGCGTGAAGCAAAAATAATAAACGCACGCAATACTCATTGTTTCGAGACAGTTTCGCTATTATATATTAGAGGGCAGCACGTTCAATACATTTAGGTAATTTGGGCAATAGATAATGTTGCCAGCATGTGATTAAATTCATTAGAATTTGGACCTCCCATACTAAATTGCCGATCAGCTGATTTGAGTTACTTTGAAAAGTCAAAATATTTATCTCATATTTCAACCTTGGGGAAAGTTGATCCTTATCACCAGCCCGACTTGAGATTTTGTTATCGGTCACTAGTAAAATTTCACCCTATATATTCGGCAAATCCAACTTTCGGAAGTACAAGCAAATTTTTTATTCTTTTGTATCCATATATTTAAATTATATCTAAATAAGTATATTTTATATTTTAGAGTGGCGGCAACCCCACCGTCATTCTTAGTAGTTATTCTACCCAACAGTAGATGGCGGGAATACTACTTTAGCAAACAGAAAGTTCCAGATTTTCAAATGACGTGCGTAACTAAACCCTTGGGATGCCTTGTGACGGATCCGTCCAGGTACCCGTCGAGTGCTTTGTGACGGATCCGTCCAAGGTTTCCCAGGTCACTTTTCACGCAAATAAAGCTGTTATTATAAAGTTTTAAGGACTAAAATTGCTTGCACATCATCCAGAATGAAATAATGAACCATAGATAATATTCACTCAATAAATTCACTCACACTATCCGTGTTTATGATCATTCAATGTTGAGCCGCCGCCACACAGGACCTCAATTGTATGAAAAAATGGCGGATTTCAGATTTTTGCGAAATTTGACAAGCTTTCAAATGAGTATTTATAATTACATTTTAAGTGCAGTGCTCTAATTTATATAGCAGTGAATACTTCAAATATCTATTTATAATATGAAATAAACAAAAACAGGGTTGGGAACGTATTTCCATAAAATTTCACCAAAATAATACACCTATCAAATGTGCAATGTTTGAAAAAAGTTTAAAATCTTCAGCACCCGCCGGTAACTGCCTTTTGAGACCCGTCTGGCTTTCCAAAGGTAAAATAATGAAATAATATATTTAAAGATTAAAACTGATCCTGTGTACATTGAAATTTGTTTATTTGAGTCACTTTTGCACCCAGGAACGCAGTACTTCATAATGTTTGATGAATTCCACGAAAAAAATATTTATTTTCTCTCGCGATGTCAAAATGTGTGTCCGCGGTGACGGAAAGAAACACACTGCGGACAGCGCTACTACTGAACAGTAGTGGAACTTAGTATTAGGCCCGGCTGGCTCGCAGCCTTATGTCTTGTAACACCTCCTCTTTCTTTCTGCTCCGTGCCTCCAAATACTGATATGGTGCATGTAGACCATAAAACTGAACTTTCCCATAGGAACGACGACAACGCTGCTGCCCATTCCCTGGACAAATTTCACCCTTAGTCAGGTAGAATTTGGATGATGCATTTATAAGCCGGCATCACACGGCGTGTGAGACTCTTAAAATATTTCAAATATTTTTGTTTCTATCTTATAGTAAGCCAAACAATTTGTATTGATTTTCTCGTTAACAGGAACTCCGTGCCGCAAAAACCCCAACTCGAGAGTACACGTGGCCTACTAGAATATGGTTACCACAGAACTGGGTCGTCGTGAGACATTTCCGAGGACGATCCGAGAGAATACCCACCGTGTTGTCAATGAGAGCTACCTCTATAGGTAATGTGTTTTTGTCTACACTCGACTCCTAATGATCGAATTATGAATTCAACAACAGTTGTATAAAGACCTGCTTTATGGATTCTGCCTATAGAAATTACAGTTTGATGGAAATTACAGACTAATAGAAAACTAATTACTAATTACAGAATTAATAAGAAGGGTGTAGATAAAATAGTGTTAGAATGCTCGTGGCAAACTATTATCACACAAACAGACACTCGCATTCTAATGACCTCCATTATATGACAGTTGCATACATTACTATTGTGATAACATGTGTTGATATCTTATAAAGTTTTATTTATACAGGAAAACTTACTGCCAATATTTATAATAGTACGTCAGATAAGCATAACTAGGCCATTGACATGTTTTCACCTACCACATATCTTACTTAGTTAGAACTTACTTGAGCTCATTACATACAGGGTGTAAAGGACAGTTCTCCGAATACTTATAGGGTGCTTTCAGACCATGAAACTGAACAAATTCAAATGAAACATATTTCAAGAAACGGCAAAAAAACTTGACTGCCTATAGTAATTGCAGTCAACTGATCTTCATTTTGTATGAGAGGTTTTTTTTGTCATTTCCTGGCATATCTTCCTAAGGAAAAGTTGTTCAGTTTCATGGTCTGCATGCACCCTATTAGTATTCGGAGGGCTGTCCCTTACACCCCGTATACTGTTTCATATACAAGCTACTTTGTAAAACGATAGGTACTTTGTATGATAAACTGATGTTCTGACATCACTATAAACTATTTAGGATAGTGTCAAAATTGAATTATTTTTTCTCAGTTTTTTTCTTAACTATGATAGAGAACTATTCTTCTTTTATTTACCCTTTATTTACCCAGAACAAATCAGTATTATACTTTATTTTTATTTCCCAGTGACCCCAAGATCTGATCCTTCACAACCCGTTTTTCTTGCGGATAAAGAAACTGTTCGGACTACTAGCTCCAGGTACATTTTAGATACGTTTATTTTTCTTTTCTATGGTATTTTCTTTCTTAAATGTATTCACTTATTGTCTTTATTTTTTTATTCAGGTGGCCTGGATGGAGATTACTCAACTACGTCAACAGGTAAAAATGCATTTAAATATGTGCGTTCAAAATGACATTAGTTTTTATGTACTCATGGGTGGCGCGTATGTAATCAACAAAAGACGGAATCCCACGTTGCTCATTGACTTTCTGTGATAGGCATTAGACTACACATACATAAACAGCCACATCTGTCCACTGCTGGACATGGGCCTCCCCCTATTAGGCCATTACTCACCACGTATGGCAGAAGAATTGGCGAGCGCAGTGCAAGATATTGCATTTAAACGGAACGCTGCTGCCCATTCCGTGAATGAATTTATCCCTTAGTCGCTTACGACGCCCACGGGTAGAATTGGGGTAATGCTATTTATTTTTTCTACATAAACATGAAAATGAACAATGTTTAAACTGTCCACAGAACATGGTCTTGGAGCTGGAACATAATGTTCCTGCTGGGGGTTCTGATTCCCTGGTGCTCGCCGCTCTCGCTCAGGACTTTACTATGCGTCAAACCATTCGTACCTGACTATGAGTTGTCCCAGGTAAGACGATTTGCTATATTTAACTTCTCAACAAGTTTATTTTCAATTTACTTTCCCGCTTATCAGTTGAATTGCCCCAGAACATAAGTCCATATATCAGCAGTTGATATCATTATATATCAATACATTGATACTATGTGTAATTTACCAGAATAAGATTGTATTTATGACCCGTTTTTTCTCAGGTAAATGGGACATTATTTCCAAAGAGAAGTAGCGAGACGCAGACGATGTGGTCGAGATTGCTGAAATTATGGAGACATGTATCCAAAGAACGGACACGATTTGAGACTGAACCCGATACAGGTAAGGTATTACGATAATTAGTTGGAAAGTTATTCTGCCTAAATAATCAAACATTTAAATACAACTATACGGTTAACGTGAGCTCGACAATAAACTCTTTGAACTTTGAAATACGTGAGATCTAATTGCGCATTCCACTTAATGAATGTGCACGTTTTTTAAACATTGTAGACAGATATACATTTTTGAAGAAAAAATTACAATTACTGCATGTTGTACAGTAGCATTTTGCTAATGAACTTAGCCATTATATTTTTGGCACATTCATATCTTAATATATTTCATAAATGAAAACAAGAATGAAAAAATGTTAGCAGCGCCCACCGGGATTTGAACCCGGGACCTTTGGGTACGGTGCAGTCCCACTGCTCTGCCAACTGAGCTACCCGTGACTTAACTGAGACTTCCAAATTTTCAATTTCTTGGTACTCGTCTCGAAGCAACGTACAATAATATAGCACTGTGAGTGCATAATAAACTATAGATTCAGATTCAGATTATTTATTTGCATTAAACATGGTACAGTTAGGTCTTAAGATTATTACACGATCACATATTTAGTCAAACATTGACAGGCAAAATTAAAGAACATAAATTAAAATATAAAGTCACGGATAATGTCTACGAAAATTCATTAACTAATACTTATGTCATCACACAGTATTACAATATTAAAGTTATAGTACTTCATATATCTGGTTTCTTTATGAAAAATGTTTACACAATGGTGTAACAAATGCATTTTTATCAACAGGTCTTCTAGGCAAAGGCTTGAGCCGGCAAGCCAACCGCGTCTGGAACTACGGAGTAGTCGGCGGGCTGGGCTCGCTGGGGCTGCTACTTCTGTTCCCTATAGTAGCAATCACAGCTAGTACGCTGTCACTGCTATTGGCCGCGAGTGTTCCCGTGTGGATGCCGGCGCTGACTCTAGCGGTGCATTTCGCTAATGCTGTTGTTTATGATCTGGACTGTCCCGATCCGCCACAACTCAATAGGTAAGTGGGTTTAAGGCTGCCACACACCAAACGGTGTCGCAGCTGCATTGCGATCCGTCTGCGTGCGTCACGATTTGTAATGTATGAATTTATATGCGAATGTTCACACTGAAAGTGTCGCAGCTGCACTGCGATCCGTCTGCGTGCGTTTGAAGCACGGCAGTCCGCGAGGCACAAACCGAAATCGCACGCGCGACAGCGGAACGGCAACGTCGCACGCCCGTTTCGTAGTGATGACGTTGTATTATATGGGATTTCCTATTGAAGGCCACACTGCGCTAACGCATGCGGCTGCGTGCGGCTGCGACACGCTAGCTGTGCAGCAGGGAAACGGACAGTTGTAAATATTTACAAAATTTACTGTATATTTCGGCAATTTTAGACCATGGAATTCGAAATACGGGAAAAGTTAATTAATCTAGTGCAAAGATATAAGTGTATTTATGATACACTTATATCTTTCTCTCGTACCGAAAGCTTTTCGGTAGTTCGTGTCTTGTTTGAATATGTAGGGTTTAATTAATTCATGTAAATTTTTAAATGACGATTGGGACATATGAAAATATTCAAACGACTCGAGCTCTCGGCACAAACGATGGTATTCACCCAGTTCATTCCTTTTTCTGTTTATATCGTGTACCCATAGTCTTTTGCTTGTTTCTGGTTGTTCAGCAGCAGCTAAAAGCAGTAGATCTTCATCGGATGAACTGTTAGCTAACCACCCTTCGCTAGAAATACTAAAATCGCCCTCGCTATTCGACATATTTGAAACAATGGCGATTTCAAACATCGGTGTCGCAGACGTACGGTGTCGCAGATGCATCGCAATGCGTTGCGTATGCGACACCGTCCGACACGGGTCGGTGTGAACCAGCTGCTGTCGCGTCGTGCTGCAGACGCAACGCGCTGCATTGCTGACGGATCCGGTGTGTAGCAGCCTTTATAGTGGACGGCCGATGTGGCGCAGTTCCGGGTTCGACTCTCGATGGGACACTCACAAAGTTGATATTTATCTCTTTGTGAATTTGTAATGCCGTGTGATGCCGGCTTAGAATAGCATCACCCCATTTCTTCCCGTGGGAGTCGTAAGAGGCGACTAAGGGACTCGAGGGTGTGTATTGTATTTGAGGCGATGGGCTGACAACCTGTCACTATGGCGATACACAATTTTCCGAAGTACCCTCAAATATTTGTCAGACGTGGCGTAGATGTTTGTTTTTGCGGCTGTTTACGCTCTGCCTACCCCGCAAGGGATTAAGGCGTGATATGTGTGTATAATTTGTTCCCGGTCTCGTTAGGACATTGCAGGGTGAACCAACTGATTGTCCGAAAATAAATGATTCCGTGCTTTGGAGGGAACGTTAAGTCGTCGGTCCCGGTTGCTGTCTATGATTACTTAGACCCACACATAAAATATGCAATGCAACGTTGTATAGCATCCTAATGTCAATAATCTAATACATTTAAAAAAATTATAAATTTGACAAGCATAATAAATTACAAAAATTAAAAACACGACTGCTTTCTGAGGTAAAGCCTAGCCTTTGACACTCAAAATAATGAAAGTCCATTAATCCTTACAATTCCCATTCGAATCTGTTCTGTGGTTAAAGAGTTTCAGTTCTTCAAAATCGCACATATACATAAACTCTGAAAACATTACACTCCTTTTGTTGGTTGGGCAGTCGTGTAAAGAGTATGAGATTTTTGACATTAGGCGTCGCATCAAATTTATGTGTGGGCTGCCTAAGACAATTGACTACAAACTACAACGCCCTCAATTCGGGATATAAATAATTAGTGTTATCACTTTCCGACAAATAGGTTAAGAAATATTTGGGAGATATTCTGTCAAAATAAAGCGACGATAAAAACAATTGCAACTAAATTGACTAGAAATTGCGAAGAACCCATTGACAATTTAAACATGACAGGACAGGACTTATATATCTTCTATCCTTTTCTAAACCTATTTCACGGAAAGCGACAGCACTAATTTTAGGTAAGTAAAGTTAATTTTTATTCCGAATTGAGAGCAATAACTCAATTCGTCTGAAAGTTAATTGCGTATGCCATATATGAACTATTAAATTGGTTGTTGCAGATTCTTCGTGATACTAGAAGTGTTAATATGGCGGATAGCAGTACTAGGTATTCTGCAGCCGGTCGCCGCTTGCATAGTCGCCATCTTGATATGCCCGCTCTGCGCACTTATACTGTTAGTTGGTAAGTAGCATAGACTAACTAACTAACTCAGCTGACACAGCGACCGAAAGAAGATTTTGGCCTGCTGTCTCCACTGATCCCTGTCTAGTCCGATCCGTTCTTCCCAGAACAACTTTTAAGCGCAGTCGCGTCCCAAGGGCGCGATTTGGCTGGGTGTTTTGTTTTTATTTAGTTTGAACAACCACACAAACTTCTGCGGGTGAGCCCTATCTGCCCACCAAATAGTCAGGTGTAAATTTCAAAGCCCCGGGGCTAAAATTGCAGATTGCTCTAAAAAAAATGATCCCTATCCTGCACGTTTTCCTGACAATTGTTGGCTTTGTAAAGTAGAATCCTGAGTGAATGATGTCTATAGTGTCAATTCGGTGATTTCTCTGAACTAAAAATAACGCTGTCTCATCCGTTAAATAGGTTTAGAAAAGGACGTCAAATAGGTTTATTTATTTTATATAAATAAGGCGACGGTTAAAAAGATGGCGGCTAAATTACTAGAAATGGCGAAGAAGCTATAGTCATTTCAATAATACCTTGACTAAGATATTTTCTATCCTTTTCTAACCCTCTGACGGAAAGAGACTGCGCTATTTTAAGTAATGAGAGTTTACCGAATTGACACCATGGGCATTGCTCATTTCTTAGATTTAGATGCATTTATTTCTAGAAATACAATTATTTATTACTATGTCACAAAATATAAGTATGTATTGAGATTTGGGATCGTCAATTTAGGGTGAAATTTCACTAGTGACCGATAGCGTAAACTAAAGACGAGCTGGTGATAAGGAACAACTTTCCCCAAGGAACATAGGCCGCAATAGGCTGATTTGAGTTACTATGGGAACTCTATTTCCATGGTGAAGATTGAGCCTTTTCAACAGCCCGTTCCTGTTTTCAGTATCGTCATTATTAAAATATCACCCTGAAAAAACAGATTGTCAATATAACAATACTTATACATAACATAACATGATTCTTTATTGCACCAAAAACAGAAACACATCAGTTAAAAACACAAAAAAGAAACAGCAAAACAAGGCGGCTTTAATGCTAGGTAGCATTCTCTGCTAGACAACCTTTCGGTGATCATGATCACAATTGCGACCACGAAAGCGGGATAGTGCAAATACCTATTACATATATACTACTTAAACAATAATACATATTAATACAATACATATATAGTCTTGTACCTAAGCAGAATAATTAAATTAATAGACTAATAAGTAACCATACTACAACTACAATAAATAAATTAATACATATGTATACTATATATGCCGTGTGATGTCGGCTTAGAATAGCATCACCCCATTTCTTGCCCGTGGGAGTCGTAAGAGGCGACTAAGGGTAAGGGACTCGAGGGTGTGTATTGCAATTTTAGGCGATGGGCTGACAACCTGTCACTATGGCGATACACAATTTTCAGAGTATCCCTCAAATATTTATCGGACGTGGCGTAGATGTCCGTTTTTGCGGCCGTTTGCGCTCTGCCTACCCCGCAAGGGATTATGGGCGTGATATATGTATATGTATACTACTATTGGAGATGAAGAACAACTTATGGTTTCCTATAGATTTCCCTATGATTAACCATCACTATTTCCGCAGGTGGTGTGACGTGGTGCGCGCTACGCAGCGTGTGGGAGGACATAGCGTGGCGAGCGATCATCTCCCGCGCGGGCAGGGTGCCGGCGCACGAGTCGGCGTTCTGCAGCCGCGTCACCGGCCCCGGGAAGCACGCCAAGCATCACTATCAGATCACGTAAGCTTCAGATAGTCTGACCAGCTAAAGGATGACTAACAAAGTTGTATGATGTCTCTGGCATTGCTAGCCATCATCTCCCGCGCGGGCAGGGTGCCGGCGCACGAGTCGGCGTTCTGCAGCCGCGTCACCGGCCCCGGGAAGCACGCCAAGCATCACTATCAGATCACGTAAGCTTCAGATAGTCTGACCAGCTAAAGGATGACAAACAAAGTTGTATGATGTCTCTGGCATTGCTAGCCATCATCTCCCGCGCGGGCAGGGTGCCGGCGCACGAGTCGGCGTTCTGCAGCCGCGTCACCGGCCCCGGGAAGCACGCCAAGCATCACTATCAGATCACGTAAGCTTCAGATAGTCTAACCTAAAGGATGACAAACAAAGTTGTATGATGTCTCTGGCATTGCTAGCCATCATCTCCCGCGCGGGCAGGGTGCCGGCGCACGAGTCGGCGTTCTGCAGCCGCGTCACCGGCCCCGGGAAGCACGCCAAGCATCACTATCAGATCACGTAAGCTTCAGATAGTCTAACCTAAAGGATGACAAACAAAGTTGTATGATGTCTCTGGCATTGCTAGCCATCATCTCCCGCGCGGGCAGGGTGCCGGCGCACGAGTCGGCGTTCTGCAGCCGCGTCACCGGCCCCGGGAAGCACGCCAAGCATCACTATCAGATCACGTAAGCTTCAGATAGTCTGACCTAAAGGATGACAAACAAAGTTGTATGATGTCTCTGGCATTGCTAGCCATCATCTCCCGCGCGGGCAGGGTGCCGGCGCACGAGTCAGCGTTCTGCAGCCGCGTCACCGGCCCCGGGAAGCACGCCAAGCATCACTATCAGATCACGTAAGCTTCAGATAGTCTGACCTAAAGGATGACAAACAAAGTTGTATGATGTCTCTGGCATTGCTAGCCATCATCTCCCGCGCGGGCAGGGTGCCGGCGCACGAGTCGGCGTTCTGCAGCCGCGTCACCGGCCCCGGGAAGCACGCCAAGCATCACTATCAGATCACGTAAGCTTCAGATAGTCTAACCTAAAGGATGACAAACAAAGTTGTATGATGTCTCTGGCATTGCTAGCCATCATCTCCCGCGCGGGCAGGGTGCCGGCGCACGAGTCGGCGTTCTGCAGCCGCGTCACCGGCCCCGGGAAGCACGCCAAGCATCACTATCAGATCACGTAAGCTTCAGATAGTCTAACCTAAAGGATGACAAACAAAGTTGTATGATGTCTCTGGCATTGCTAGCCATCATCTCCCGCGCGGGCAGGGTGCCGGCGCACGAGTCGGCGTTCTGCAGCCGCGTCACCGGCCCCGGGAAGCACGCCAAGCATCACTATCAGATCACGTAAGCTTCAGATAGTCTAACCTAAAGGATGACAAACAAAGTTGTATGATGTCTCTGGCATTGCTAGCCATCATCTCCCGCGCGGGCAGGGTGCCGGCGCACGAGTCGGCGTTCTGCAGCCGCGTCACCGGCCCCGGGAAGCACGCCAAGCATCACTATCAGATCACGTAAGCTTCAGATAGTCTAACCTAAAGGATGACAAACAAAGTTGTATGATGTCTCTGGCATTGCTAGCCATCATCTCCCGCGCGGGCAGGGTGCCGGCGCACGAGTCGGCGTTCTGCAGCCGCGTCACCGGCCCCGGGAAGCACGCCAAGCATCACTATCAGATCACGTAAGCTTCAGATAGTCTGACCTAAAGGATGACAAACAAAGTTGTATGATGTCTCTGGCATTGCTAGCCATCATCTCCCGCGCGGGCAGGGTGCCGGCGCACGAGTCGGCGTTCTGCAGCCGCGTCACCGGCCCCGGGAAGCACGCCAAGCATCACTATCAGATCACGTAAGCTTCAGATAGTCTGACCTAAAGGATGACAAACAAAGTTGTATGATGTCTCTGGCATTGCTAGCCATCATCTCCCGCGCGGGCAGGGTGCCGGCGCACGAGTCGGCGTTCTGCAGCCGCGTCACCGGCCCCGGGAAGCACGCCAAGCATCACTATCAGATCACGTAAGCTTCAGATAGTCTAACCTAAAGGATGACAAACAAAGTTGTATGATGTCTCTGGCATTGCTAGCCATCATCTCCCGCGCGGGCAGGGTGCCGGCGCACGAGTCGGCGTTCTGCAGCCGCGTCACCGGCCCCGGGAAGCACGCCAAGCATCACTATCAGATCACGTAAGCTTCAGATAGTCTAACCTAAAGGATGACAAACAAAGTTGTATGATGTCTCTGGCATTGCTAGCCATCATCTCCCGCGCGGGCAGGGTGCCGGCGCACGAGTCGGCGTTCTGCAGCCGCGTCACCGGCCCCGGGAAGCACGCCAAGCATCACTATCAGATCACGTAAGCTTCAGATAGTCTAACCTAAAGGATGACAAACAAAGTTGTATGATGTCTCTGGCATTGCTAGCCATCATCTCCCGCGCGGGCAGGGTGCCGGCGCACGAGTCGGCGTTCTGCAGCCGCGTCACCGGCCCCGGGAAGCACGCCAAGCATCACTATCAGATCACGTAAGCTTCAGATAGTCTGACCTAAAGGATGACAAACAAAGTTGTATGATGTCTCTGGCATTGCTAGCCATCATCTCCCGCGCGGGCAGGGTGCCGGCGCACGAGTCGGCGTTCTGCAGCCGCGTCACCGGCCCGGGAAGCACGCCAAGCATCACTATCAGATCACGTAAGCTTCAGATAGTCTAACCTAAAGGATGACAAACAAAGTTGTATGATGTCTCTGGCATTGCTAGCCATCATCTCCCGCGCGGGCAGGGTGCCGGCGCACGAGTCGGCGTTCTGCAGCCGCGTCACCGGCCCCGGGAAGCACGCCAAGCATCACTATCAGATCACGTAAGCTTCAGATAGTCTAACCTAAAGGATGACAAACAAAGTTGTATGATGTCTCTGGCATTGCTAGCCATCATCTCCCGCGCGGGCAGGGTGCTGGCGCACGAGTCGGCGTTCTGCAGCCGCGTCACCGGCCCCGGGAAGCACGCCAAGCATCACTATCAGATCACGTAAGCTTCAGATAGTCTAACCTAAAGGATGACAAACAAAGTTGTATGATGTCTCTGGCATTGCTAGCCATCATCTCCCGCGCGGGCAGGGTGCCGGCGCACGAGTCGGCGTTCTGCAGCCGCGTCACCGGCCCCGGGAAGCACGCCAAGCATCACTATCAGATCACGTAAGCTTCAGATAGTCTAACCTAAAGGATGACAAACAAAGTTGTATGATGTCTCTGGCATTGCTAGCCATCATCTCCCGCGCGGGCAGGGTGCCGGCGCACGAGTCGGCGTTCTGCAGCCGCGTCACCGGCCCCGGGAAGCACGCCAAGCATCACTATCAGATCACGTAAGCTTCAGATAGTCTGACCTAAAGGATGACAAACAAAGTTGTATGATGTCTCTGGCATTGCTAGCCATCATCTCCCGCGCGGGCAGGGTGCCGGCGCACGAGTCGGCGTTCTGCAGCCGCGTCACCGGCCCCGGGAAGCACGCCAAGCATCACTATCAGATCACGTAAGCTTCAGATAGTCTGACCTAAAGGATGACAAACAAAGTTGTATGATGTCTCTGGCATTGCTAGCCATCATCTCCCGCGCGGGCAGGGTGCCGGCGCACGAGTCGGCGTTCTGCAGCCGCGTCACCGGCCCCGGGAAGCACGCCAAGCATCACTATCAGATCACGTAAGCTTCAGATAGTCTAACCTAAAGGATGACAAACAAAGTTGTATGATGTCTCTGGCATTGCTAGCCATCATCTCCCGCGCGGGCAGGGTGCCGGCGCACGAGTCGGCGTTCTGCAGCCGCGTCACCGGCCCCGGAAGCACGCCAAGCATCACTATCAGATCACGTAAGCTTCAGATAGTCTAACCTAAAGGATGACAAACAAAGTTGTATGATGTCTCTGGCATTGCTAGCCATCATCTCCCGCGCGGGCAGGGTGCCGGCGCACGAGTCGGCGTTCTGCAGCCGCGTCACCGGCCCCGGAAGCACGCCAAGCATCACTATCAGATCACGTAAGCTCTTCAGATAGTCTAACCTAAAGGATGACAAACAAAGTTGTATGATGTCTCTGGCATTGCTAGCCATCATCTCCCGCGCGGGCAGGGTGCCGGCGCACGAGTCGGCGTTCTGCAGCCGCGTCACCGGCCCCGGGAAGCACGCCAAGCATCACTATCAGATCACGTAAGCTTCAGATAGTCTGACCTAAAGGATGACAAACAAAGTTGTATGATGTCTCTGGCATTGCTAGCCATCATCTCCCGCGCGGGCAGGGTGCCGGCGCACGAGTCGGCGTTCTGCAGCCGCGTCACCGGCCCCGGGAAGCACGCCAAGCATCACTATCAGATCACGTAAGCTTCAGATAGTCTAACCTAAAGGATGACAAACAAAGTTGTATGATGTCTCTGGCATTGCTAGCCATCATCTCCCGCGCGGGCAGGGTGCCGGCGCACGAGTCGGCGTTCTGCAGCCGCGTCACCGGCCCCGGGAAGCACGCCAAGCATCACTATCAGATCACGTAAGCTTCAGATAGTCTAACCTAAAGGATGACAAACAAAGTTGTATGATGTCTCTGGCATTGCTAGCCATCATCTCCCGCGCGGGCAGGGTGCCGGCGCACGAGTCGGCGTTCTGCAGCCGCGTCACCGGCCCCGGGAAGCACGCCAAGCATCACTATCAGATCACGTAAGCTTCAGATAGTCTAACCTAAAGGATGACAAACAAAGTTGTATGATGTCTCTGGCATTGCTAGCCATCATCTCCCGCGCGGGCAGGGTGCCGGCGCACGAGTCGGCGTTCTGCAGCCGCGTCACCGGCCCCGGGAAGCACGCCAAGCATCACTATCAGATCACGTAAGCTTCAGATAGTCTAACCTAAAGGATGACAAACAAAGTTGTATGATGTCTCTGGCATTGCTAGCCATCATCTCCCGCGCGGGCAGGGTGCCGGCGCACGAGTCGGCGTTCTGCAGCCGCGTCACCGGCCCCGGGAAGCACGCCAAGCATCACTATCAGATCACGTAAGCTTCAGATAGTCTAACCTAAAGGATGACAAACAAAGTTGTATGATGTCTCTGGCATTGCTAGCCATCATCTCCCGCGCGGGCAGGGTGCCGGCGCACGAGTCGGCGTTCTGCAGCCGCGTCACCGGCCCCGGGAAGCACGCCAAGCATCACTATCAGATCACGTAAGCTTCAGATAGTCTAACCTAAAGGATGACAAACAAAGTTGTATGATGTCTCTGGCATTGCTAGCCATCATCTCCCGCGCGGGCAGGGTGCCGGCGCACGAGTCGGCGTTCTGCAGCCGCGTCACCGGCCCCGGGAAGCACGCCAAGCATCACTATCAGATCACGTAAGCTTCAGATAGTCTAACCTAAAGGATGACAAACAAAGTTGTATGATGTCTCTGGCATTGCTAGCCATCATCTCCCGCGCGGGCAGGGTGCCGGCGCACGAGTCGGCGTTCTGCAGCCGCGTCACCGGCCCCGGGAAGCACGCCAAGCATCACTATCAGATCACGTAAGCTTCAGATAGTCTGACCTAAAGGATGACAAACAAAGTTGTATGATGTCTCTGGCATTGCTAGCCATCATCTCCCGCGCGGGCAGGGTGCCGGCGCACGAGTCGGCGTTCTGCAGCCGCGTCACCGGCCCCGGGAAGCACGCCAAGCATCACTATCAGATCACGTAAGCTTCAGATAGTCTGACCAGCTAAAGGATGACAAACAAAGTTGTATGATGTCTCTGGCATTGCTAGCCATCATCTCCCGCGCGGGCAGGGTGCCGGCGCACGAGTCGGCGTTCTGCAGCCGCGTCACCGGCCCCGGGAAGCACGCCAAGCATCACTATCAGATCACGTAAGCTTCAGATAGTCTAACCTAAAGGATGACAAACAAAGTTGTATGATGTCTCTGGCATTGCTAGCCATCATCTCCCGCGCGGGCAGGGTGCCGGCGCACGAGTCGGCGTTCTGCAGCCGCGTCACCGGCCCCGGGAAGCACGCCAAGCATCACTATCAGATCACGTAAGCTTCAGATAGTCTGACCTAAAGGATGACAAACAAAGTTGTATGATGTCTCTGGCATTGCTAGCCATCATCTCCCGCGCGGGCAGGGTGCCGGCGCACGAGTCGGCGTTCTGCAGCCGCGTCACCGGCCCCGGGAAGCACGCCAAGCATCACTATCAGATCACGTAAGCTTCAGATAGTCTGACCTAAAGGATGACAAACAAAGTTGTATGATGTCTCTGGCATTGCTAGCCATCATCTCCCGCGCGGGCAGGGTGCCGGCGCACGAGTCGGCGTTCTGCAGCCGCGTCACCGGCCCCGGGAAGCACGCCAAGCATCACTATCAGATCACGTAAGCTTCAGATAGTCTAACCTAAAGGATGACAAACAAAGTTGTATGATGTCTCTGGCATTGCTAGCCATCATCGCCCGCGCGGGCAGGGTGCCGGCGCACGAGTCGGCGTTCTGCAGCCGCGTCACCGGCCCCGGGAAGCACGCCAAGCATCACTATCAGATCACGTAAGCTTCAGATAGTCTAACCTAAAGGATGACAAACAAAGTTGTATGATGTCTCTGGCATTGCTAGCCATCATCTCCCGCGCGGGCAGGGTGCCGGCGCACGAGTCGGCGTTCTGCAGCCGCGTCACCGGCCCCGGAAGCACGCCAAGCATCACTATCAGATCACGTAAGCTTCAGATAGTCTGACCTAAAGGATGACAAACAAAGTTGTATGATGTCTCTGGCATTGCTAGCCATCATCTCCCGCGCGGGCAGGGTGCCGGCGCACGAGTCGGCGTTCTGCAGCCGCGTCACCGGCCCCGGGAAGCACGCCAAGCATCACTATCAGATCACGTAAGCTTCAGATAGTCTAACCTAAAGGATGACAAACAAAGTTGTATGATGTCTCTGGCATTGCTAGCCATCATCTCCCGCGCGGGCAGGGTGCCGGCGCACGAGTCGGCGTTCTGCAGCCGCGTCACCGGCCCCGGGAAGCACGCCAAGCATCACTATCAGATCACGTAAGCTTCAGATAGTCTAACCTAAAGGATGACAAACAAAGTTGTATGATGTCTCTGGCATTGCTAGCCATCATCTCCCGCGCGGGCAGGGTGCTGGCGCACGAGTCGGCGTTCTGCAGCCGCGTCACCGGCCCCGGGAAGCACGCCAAGCATCAC